>OX336389.2:997522622-998895236 GCA_946902985.2 Meconema thalassinum | reverse complement strand
GATCGAAAACAAAGTGTGTATACTTACCCTTTGGAACCCGATGCGTAACACTGTCCACTTGAAATTTCTGACATACCACTCCATTCCCTGCATGTAGCTCAGGAATTCCTCGGGGTTGCCAGCTTCCTAACTCAGCAGTCATGAGCCCTTGAGGGTGTACCAGAAGTGGTGGGTCTACACACACCCTGCCTCTTTGAGGGCCTTGAGCAGAAGACAGGAGATATTACGAAAAGGAAAAGAAGGCAGACCTCTCGAAGAATGATGGTATCAGGAAAGATGAGACAAAGCCAATTAAGGCGGGAAATTGAAAGACTCCCTAGCCCTCGGATACCCTAATACAGTCTGGGTAGGAAGAGAACAAGAGTTGACCAAGGGAGGCCGACAGGAAAGAGAACTGAAATGAGCCCGGCACCAGGAAGTAGAAGCGATACCAGACCCAGCTGGGGTTCCGTGGTCGCCAACCCACGTCCCACAAGTTGTGAGACCCTGGGGGGGGGGTCAGTTGTGAGAATAGCTTGCTGATTCATCGCGAGGGGACTTGAGAGTACTTTCCAAAGCCCGCCGTGTTATCTCCTGCTGTCTATGCTGATGCCAGCACAGGGCCGTTGCGAAACAGTGAGTGATTCCCGGTCAATCTGTATAGGACGGGGAACCCCGAACGTGTGTCATCATTTTTCGTCATAATCTGCGATCATCTCAGGTTCGTGCAGCTTGGACCTATATTCTTTGTCTTTGCCGAGCAGTACGCTCTTTCACTAGACGCATCCAGTACAGGCCTAAGCCAGAAAATAAGGTTGAGACTTTGGAAGACATCGAAGCTAGACACCTGAATTACCTATATCAGTTTTAAAATAACACCATGTTCGTTTAGTAGTCATTTTTTCATTACCTTATTATTATCATCATAAGTGCAAATGACCTAGATGTTACGCGCATCATACCAATAATCACCGCCGCATAAAGTCTTTCTCGACTGTGATTTTTAAAATATTTATTTTTGGTTGGTTGGTTCTTAAGTTTAGGGGCTGCGACAACGCGGTCATGTAGCCCCGTGTACTTTGGGTGTGTGTAGAATCTGTCTGATAACTGGTGTTAATTGTGATGACTGTATTAGTGTGTGTTATCTGTTTTTTAATTTAAGTACAAACTGCAACTTAGAATTCTTCAAATAGTTCGTACTTTTGCCGCCAAGCGCCACCGTCAACGACTACTAGGCCAAGTTCGGAACTTAGCTACTAGACGCCACTGCAGTCGGCTCTTGGCAACGGATGTAGACATCTATGAGAGTTGTTTACCTATCCAATTTAGCTTCACACAGGTGTAATTAGTGCAAGGTTCTTTAACATGCCATAAATCTGACATGGGACCGCCGGCTTTACTTCCCCTCCGAAGAAAGGCATACTGACGGATTTTTAACGCTCTTAAAATATCCGACGTCTTCGGCCGGGTTTGAACCCGCTATCTTGGGCATAGAAGCTCAGCATGCTACCATATACGCCACCGAAGCCGCCATATAGTTATTTTTATTACAGTACATTGTGTTCATTATACGTTGAAGTGTCAATTCAATACCGGTAGTAGATTCCCTTATCCCTCATCATAAGAGCAAATGACCTACAGTAGATGTTACGCCCATTACACCATTAATCACCACACACAATAAGTCTTCATCGCCTGTGAATTTTGAAATATGTATTTCTATTACGGTAGTTTGTAAAATTGACGTGTCAATTCAACAGTAGTTTTTATTATCATCCTTATCAAAAGGGCAAATGACCTAGATATTACTCCCTCATTGTCTTAGGGGGCAAATGACTTAGATTTTAAGTCCATTATATTTCTAAGGAGACCTTAAAACATTATCATCATTCCACCGGGCGAAGCCGGGTACTACTGCTAGTATTTTTATATATTTTGGACATTCTAAAAATCAACTATAAATATAACCAAGTAATTCTGCATATTTGAAGTACAGCATACTTCGTAAATCAATGAAACTATCAATTTACGCGGCTAGCTCATATCCTAAGAGCACGCCATATTTGGTAACGCCAGTTTCCTATTTGTCTTTGGATGAGGCAACATCGATGTGCATGTTGGAGCAAAAGTGAAAGTACGTCCGTGAAGGGAAACCATGTGGCACGAAAAATCAGTGGATACTTTTCTCATGGAGAGCCATCATGGCATTATTTAACAATTTAAAGATTGGAGACATTCATTATTACTTAAAGTGTGAAATATTTTCATTCTACGAGGTGAAATGATGGACTTGTGTAAAGCAAAATTTATGACCGCATGGTCACACACACACACACTTCAGTGTTACGTAAACTTTGTCCGTGGCTTAGGCGGCAGCACGCCAGCCTCTCACCGCTGGGTCTGTGGTTCAAATCCCAGTCACTCCATGTGAGATCTGTGCTGGACAAAACGGAGGCAGACAGGTTTTTCTCCGAGTACTCCGGTTTTCCCTGTCAAAATTTCATTCCAGCAACACTCTCCACTATAATTTCATTTCATCTGTCATTCATTTAATCATTGCCCCAGAGGAGTGCGTCAGGCCTCGGCAGCCGGCACAGTTCATATCCTCGCCGCTAGATGGGGGCTTCATTCATTCCATTCCTGACCCGGTCAGAGACTGGAAGCAGGCTGTGGATTTTCATTAACAAAATCTATGAGTACAATCTCTATTTGCCGGATGGGCAGTATTTTTGGTTTAATATTTGGACGGTGTTATGCATCAACCGGCTAAGCGACAATTTTCGAAAAACTGAATACTAACGCCATCTATCGTCTAAGTGGTTGAACTAACTGCTCGAATACTGACGAGGCTCTGTTTGAATTTACACAGTTGTAATTGAAGAAAAACTTAAGCGCCATTCTCATAATACGGGGTTGCAAGTTTTGCATCAACCATCTATCCGCATTATTCTCACTAAGATTGTTATGGCGTTCTGTAACATCCGGCTAAGCGACATCCCATGTCGTTTTGTTGTCCCTGCGTATTAGCTGGCAAGCCTTTGTTGGTTACAGAGTTTCTTTATTGAGAAAAGGCGAGTTGTGTGTAGATTTGGCTTGTGGTGTGTTTGTAATCTAGCATGATGACTACGAGAACACAAAAAATACTTGCGTTGTTATCTGAGGAACAGCTGGAGGAGATAGCCAGTAGAAATGAAAGGGAGATGGCCCCTATATCACTGGTATGTATTGCAAATTGATTGCTAAACAGTGCGTTATCATTAGGCTGCTTCATGCATGTTATTTACTGTGTCACACTGTAAGTGTACAGTTGTCTGTTCAGATTTAAGTAAATTTTATCAACCAGTGTACTAATACAGCTTTCATTAAGTTAATATTTAATTTAAAGTCATCCTGTAAAGCCCTGAAGTAGAAGTGCTAGCAGAGGTGGTAAAGGTGTTCCTGGCAGGGCGTGGTTCGATTTATTGTCGGATAGTCAGAATGTGGAAAAGAGACTCTCAGTTCTTTTTTCTTCTATTTGATTTACGCGTTCGACTCTTCTTTACCTTCGAAGGATGGGTTTTGTGGCGCGTAAACAGTTTAGAACTGATATTTCAGTCTTCGCCTTCGATTTTAAGTGTTAGTCTCATAATTACCTTTGATTTACGCATTCACGTCCCGGAATATTACTCATATTATTATAATATTATAATTCGTTATATCTTACGTAAAGCCGTAGGGATTTATTATATTATGTTGTTGCAGGAAGGAAAAAATCGTATGGGTGGAGAAAATGAGGATACTCTGTCGCCTGCAGCAAGTTGCTCTAATGGAGGAAACCAATGGGAACCATTTTTAAGTGATTCTGTTGAACTTACCCCTCTGTTACCTGCTACGAACAATACTTATGATTTTGTATTGCGGTGTAGTGAGGAGGTACCTGCTCCTCCATCAACAAACGACATTTTCAGTGTTCAAGGCATGGAATATTCTAACACGTTTGAATCAAACAGTGTTAACGATTCAGCACAAGTGAGTAATGAAACAGATCAACATATCGTAGAGAACTGTCAAACCACTTCTGAAGTAACATTTTGTAATCTCCCCGTCACAGAAACAGTTAACTCTGTTGATAGTGTGGAAGCTGTAAATGAAAGTGTCAAAGATTCAATAACTGAATCCTCCTCATTAATCACGTCACCCCAAAATGAAGGTAGACCAAGAAAGGGACGAAAACGAAAAGTACCTGATCAAAGCAGGGATGACAGAAAAAGAAAATGCCAGGTAAACGAGCCATATGTGAGCCAGCGTGGGAAGGTTGTCGATGCTAAAGAGTTTCGTGACTTCCATTGCAAGGATAGATGTCATGAAAAAGTAAGCATAGAGGATAGAAGGAAGGAATTCGACAATTTTTGGAGTTTAGAATCTTATGAGGCAAACGTTTTATTCATTTCTAGCAAAGTATCCATAGTCTAGGTAAATAGAAAGAGAGTTAAGGCAGCAAGCAGAAGAAACTGTACTAGAATTTACACATTGGCGGGTGTGCGAGTGTGCAAACAAACTTTCGCCCAAACTCTTAGAATATCTGGGGACAGGATCGACGGATATCTGAAAAAAACAAGAAATGTCCAAGTTATTAAGGATGGTAGGGGGAAATCTAACGCTGTAAATAGATTACACGACAGTAAGGTGGCTGAAGTAATCAGCCACATAAACCAATTCCCTAGGTATAAGTCCCACTATTGCAGAGCACAGACAAGTAGTGACTTTCTCCCATCACATGTCACCATTCCGGTCATGTACAGTCTATACAAAAGTGAATATTTGGAGCCTGTGTCACTTTACTCCTATAAGAAAATATTTTATTCTAAATTCAATCTGAGGCGCAAAGCATGGAAAAAGACACCTGTAATGTTTGCGATTCTCTGAATGCTCAACTGAAAGATCATGAGGATTCGCTTCATCTAAGGCAACAGCTTGAGATCCATCAAGAAATGGCAGAAATGGCGCGTTCAGAATTGAAGAATGATATGAAGCGTGCTGCTGAGGAAAGAGATATAGCGGTAGTGACATTTGACCTGCAGCGGGCTCTACCTTTGCCAAGAATCTCCACTAATATCGTATTCTACAAACGCTTATTGTGGCTGTACAACTGTGGAGTTCACGATGGGGGTTCAAATAAAGGCTACTGCTATGTCTGGGTAGAAGGGCAAGCTGGTAGTGGAGCTCAAGAAGTAGGATCTTGTCTTCGACAACATCTCATGGATAATGTATACGAGGGACAGAAACATTTAATATTGCGGTCTGATTTTTGTGTGTGTGTGGGGGGGGGGGGGGGCAGAACAGAAACATAAAACTTGTTCTTATGATGAAGAGTATCCTGGCTTCACATCCAACATTAGAAACCATTCGAATGAAATTTCTGATACCTGGGCACAGTTTCTAGCCCAACGATGATGACTTCGGAGATATAGAGTGCTCCTTAAAGAATCAGCAGCGATTGTACACCCCGGATGATTACGTACAAGTAATGAAGAATTGCCGTAACAAAAATAAAATGGTTGTAAAGAAGATGAAGAAGGAAGACTTTGTTGGATCTGCTAGTTTAGAAAAGAAGATAACGAACAGGAAGAAGGACGTTGAGGGTAAGACTGTGAGTTGGCTCCAAACCAGGGAAATTGATATCGGAAAGAGAAAACCATATTCTCTAGTTATGAAAAATTATTTCAACAACAGCGAGGGTCAAGAAATTAGTTTGAAAAGAAGAACCACTTCACGTCTGAGTGATCACAATATATTCCTGGATGATAATCTGGAACTCCTGTGGCCTAACGGGAAGCCAATATCAGAACCCAAACTGCAAGACTTGAAGAGTATTATGCATCTCATTCCAAGTGACTGTAAAGGTTTCTATGAAAACTTGTATTCAAAAGGTGGAACATATGATGATATAGATGGTTTCGATGAAAACCTTGATTTCACACTGCAAAGTGAAAATGTGTGATCATTGAAAAAACTATCGCGTGTGCTTGCAATGTGTGCGAGATTACGTTTCCCTGTAACTACAAGTAGATTGTATTGAATTTAAAATCTGAATGTCAACACTTTCCACTATTGATATTTTTTTTATTAATGTACTGTATGTTTCTGTGAAATTCTTATGTAGTAACATAGTAATACCTATACTATTGAAAACCAGATGTTGTGTTACCGGTTCTTGGTTATTAACAAAATCTCACAAAGTAGCACTTAGCTTGTTGTTACATAACTACATAAACCCGGAGCCCTGAGCGTCAACACGTTAACCGCCATAGTTTGGTGCTTAGCCGCTTGATGCGTATCTGCGGTCCGCAAATTGCAAATACGGCTAAGTTAAATTTGAGAAAAAGAGAGAAAATATTGCACCAAATGAGTTTTTGTGTGAATAATCGCATTACGCGCAATACAATACCTAACTGTGCCAAATATTGATTTATTTGGAATAAAATGAATCTTCGTAGATGGTATTAAGTATAAAAATCTTTGAACGCGTTTTGCTCAAAACTAAGAATTGGCGGATAGCCGCATGATGCATAACACCGTCCATTTTATGTTAATATTTTCTGAAAATATCAGTGCAAAAGTCACGAGTGAGTGTCGCACAAGCGACAAGACTAGAGCCAATGGCGGAGTGTAAATGGGCATTTTTTTTACCGCATATTAGCTTCAGTGCGCGCAAGTTTTCGTTAATTATGTGCTACGTTATTACCAACGCTAACATTACAATCATGCTAAACCATCAGATCTTCAAATACAACACCAACCACGCGATGGCATGTGATATCTAAATCATGCGTGGGGAATTAGCAGCGGAAAATGTCCAAATACAGTGAGAAGATAATATAAGGCCATACACGATACCGCATATAACATCTCATGGCGGGTCTCGAACCAAGTGACGCTGCATCTGTAAGTCAGATCAAGTATTTGTAGCGTATTGTAATGCGTTGGAAACAGTAGATTAGTTTAATTTGGTTTCATTTATTTAAGTGCACATTGCAGGTAGTTAATTATAAGACGCGTGTGGAAAGTAATAGTTTTATTAAACATTTATAGACGCCAGGAAGGCTGGATTTTCAATGCTCATTTCGTATCATTTCAAAACAGTTATTATCAACTTTTATTTTGTCAAGCTGATGACAAATAAACTAGTTTGGCAGATGTTAAATCGAGGCCAAGGTTACGAGCCAAACCCACTACACAGCACACTCGATTCTAGGCAATGCATCAGTATTTTGTTTAGAAGGCTATGAGATTCTTAATATTATTACAAGTGGAATGTAGAGTCCGTTATTCACATTTGTTGGCCAGATCAATACTTGAAAACAGGTTTATTTCTTTAAGAGAATCCAGACAGGCAATGTATGCAACTGTAATTCGTAACAAAATGAACGCAGGTTCGACCTTATTCAGGAAAGAGGCAATTTTATAAATGCTCACACACACTTTTAGCTTGTATCAGAAGCCTTCATGTTTATTTAAAGTGTTGTCAGGATGTGTTTTCTGTACACATAATCTTTATTACCAGCACTTCAAACGTGTATCAATTAGGAATCCACACTTTTGTAAATTAACGTTATGAGAGTATCATATGAGTCGTGACGGTGGTTTAATACCTCCGACATTGTTGTTGTGGTTATACCGGTGGTAATGAACTATTTGAAGTCGTACCAAACCGAGGGTGCCTGGATCAATGAATCCGAAATAAGAGTAAAGTAATTGGTGAGGACACAGGATGTCTAAGAATTATAAAGTAATTGGTGGAGACACAGGATATCTAAAAATGATGAAATATTGGTGAAGACACAGGGTGTCTTGTAAACTATTAAACTATTGAGTTATTTTGCTTAAGTTGGATACACACGTTACCTAAATACACTGAACGCTTTTAAAGGTCCATAAACTGAACAACTATACTGTCAGGGATAAATAATTGTGTGAAGCTTTAATAATCAAAAATAGGGTTTTGAAAACTAACGAATCTTATAAATCCCCCTGAGTCTAAATAAAATTTCCAAACATTAAAAATAAACTATTTTCTGGATCAAATGTTAACACTTGGATATTGTTAGGCTGTTTTAGATACATTTTGATACATTTTCTCATGAATAGTCAACAACTAATTGGTGATGTGATAACAGAAGCACACACATCAGATTAGTAGCAATATGAGTCGATGTAATTGTTTAATTACTATAGCATTTGGAGGCTTTCCTATATTTTTCTACTTTCTTAACACTTTGACACTACGACCGTTTGTTACAAACAGTAACAAATCGAGTACGCAGGCAGTGCCAATTGCACAACCATAGGAGTGCTAAATTAGTGTATGCATTTGTGTTGTATTAGCATAGCTTTTTTATTTATTCAGCAACATTGTGCACATAGCTTGATTTTCTTAGTATTAAACGCATCTCGTTTATCAATCAATGATATTTAGGACTAGCTAAACACTTAACTCTAAAGATAAATGTCCGAGATGGCACCATCATAGCATATGACAAATTTTCCCCTTTGCTACTAAATGTAAATGTTCTAGTATTTGTAAACAAGTAAATGTCTTGCTTTGCTGTAGATTCTTTTGATATATGATCCTCCCGTAGTCATTTCGATGTAATTGCTTAGGGCCGATCTTACGTGCCATTCTCTTAGCTTGTTCATTTTAGTCGAATTTTGTATTAGGACCATGAGAGTAATTTAGATCTTCTTTAGGACTTTTTTTATATTTTCTTTCAGGGCAGAATAGTATCGGACTAGCCGTTTGCAACTCTCGTGCTAGGCTAGGGATCTATTCTGAATAAAATCTATTTGTGATTTTAACATAAGACTGACCTCTCTTTTCTTGTTTAATTTTGTTATCGATGCATTCCTCTGAGCTGGTTAAAGTTCGAACCTCACTAATTCCCTACACCCCCGAGTGCAGACTTTGTGCTACACCAGCCTATGAATGTATCGTCCCCTATACTTGTGTGTTAACTGGAAGAGGGTCTCGGAAGGGTCATTTGAAACCGGTGGCTCCCCGAAACCTTCGGCCAGCGGGCACATATAGTACGTTGGCGCCGAACGTGGTTAGCATCGAAACTTGTGTTCGATCTCCATTATTCGTTCGTTTGTGAGGTTTTTATTTTGTTAGCAAATCCAACAGATTAGTAACGAATCGAGATTTCGTACTAGTGTTTTGGATGGCTACATGGCATTCTTATTCCAGAATTAAGACCGTGAGGCTAGGCAACATTTATTAATGATAATAAGTTGAGGATTTGATTTGTAGTTATCCTAGTCTTGAGTAAATGTAAGTTCGTTTATTGTCTTGATTTTATTTAATTTTTACCAGAGGTTCAGCTGTTATCATCGAATAAATTTATGAAGGAATGGATTTTCTACTGTTTTCCAACTCAAACCATTGTTAAGGCATATGAAGTTGTTAGTTCCCCGTATTTCTCCAATTGAAGATATTATGGCTGCGCAAGAGACGGCCGAGTTGTTGGCAAACTTGCCTGCCCTACTGCACAATTTGCAGGTGTCGATGGACAATTTGACACGAAGTAACAATGATCTCAGGGCTGATATAAACAATGTTAGGACGGGTATGGCTGTAAACAATGAAACTTTGAGGGCAGATATGGTACAAAACAATGAAACTTTGAGGGCAGACATGAATGAGAACAGTAACACTGCTACAGCTACTCTGTTACAAACTAGTAACAACATTACTCCCAATATTAGAGCTGATATGGCACTGTTGAACACTAACATTAGGGCAGATATGGCACAGAATGTAGTTGAAGTGCGAGAGGACATTGCCAAAGTTAAAGCCGAAATTACTGTTACAATCAATAAGGTTAGTGATGATTTGCGTGCAGAGATGGAAACTTATCGCACGGAATATCAAGCACACTTAGAGGGAATAAAACAGGAGATACGCACGAATAGATCTGAAATAAATCAAAAACTCGAAAACGTTCAGGCGGAGATGAATGATAACATCGAATCATTTAGGAATGAAGTCGCTAATGCAAAATAAATTGTTAGTACTAGAATTAATACCGTGGAACAGCGTATGGAAGAAGTTAACACGTACGTGGGAATGTTAAAAGATGATGTGGCTATAGTTAACGCTGGATTAAGACTAACAAGAGGCATAGCAGTTGCCGTACACATAAACACTAAGCGTGTAGCAAGCAAGGTAGAGAAGGTGGATGATGAAGTCAGCAAAATAAAACATGACTTAGCTACAGACATTGAAGCGATTCGAGAGGAAACTCGTGAATACAATCATAGATCCAACCAATATGTAGCAAAGACACTAGATGTATACCTTGAGGAACAGGATGGAATACTGAAAGAATTCGATAATAGCATTGAAGGAAAAATTGAGCGGATAGAATTACAGATGAATGCTATAATTAACCAGCAACCTGAGAAAGTGTTAGAATACGCCGAACTGGATGAACGCATCAATCGTCTATTAAAAAATTACAGTTAGTCTGAAAGACTAGACGTTATATCATTTCAAATGACGTATGCTACAAATGCTACACATGTTAGAAAGGCTCAGGAGGGCTTCTCGCTTCGCTCGAAGTCCCAGGACTCTTTCAACAGACTCCATTACGCATTAACTTAGGCTTCCCGCGCAGGCACCTCTTTCAGGGCCACCCTGTATTTGAGTCTGACATCTTTTACAACTCTTTAAGAGTCACCCATTATTTGAATCTGATATCTTGCAAACCTCTTTAAGGGTCACCCTGTATTTGAATTGAATCTAACATACTGTACACCTCGTTAAGTGCCACCCTGTAATTTGCTCTGACATCCTGCACAACTCTTTAGGAGGCACCCTGTATTCTTATCTGGCATCTTGTATATCTCTTTAGAAGTCACACTGTATTCTTGTGTGATATCTTGTACACCTCTTTAGGAGTCACCCTGTATTCTTGTCCGACATCTTGAGCACCTATTTAGGAGTCACCCTGTATTCTTCTCTGCCATCTTGTACACCTCTTTAAGAGTCACCTTGAATTCATATCTGGCATCTTGTATATCTCTTTAGGAGTCACCCTGTATTCCTATCTGGCATCTTGTACTGTATTTTGCTCTGATATCCTGCACACCCTGTATTCTTGTGTGACATCTTGTACACCTCTTTAGGAGTCACCCTGTATTCTTGTCTGACATCTTGTGCACCTCTTTAGGGGACATCCTGTATTCTTCTCTGCCATCTTGTACACCTCTTTAAGAGTCACCTTGTATTCTTATCTGGCATCTTGTGTATCTCTTTAGGAGTCACCCTGTATTCTTATCTGGCATCTTGTACTGTATTTTGCTCTGACATCCTGCACACCTCTTTAGGAGGCACCCTGTATTTCGCTTCGCTCAAAGCCCCAGGTCGCTCGACGCCCCAGGACTCTTTCAACATACTCCATTAACCATTAACTTCGGCTTCCCGCGTGGCTGCATGACGTCACGCACTCGCCGTCCTTTACCCATTTACTTAGGCTTCCCGCGCGGCTGCATGACGTCACTTCCGTCTCCGTAACGCAACCGTCTCCGTCCCGCATAACTTTAGACTCAAGCATAACAACGAAGTCGACAAGATCATTTGAAATGATAATAAGTCCTACTGTACTTGAACTGCTCCAAGTCTCGCTTCCATATTCAGACGCATGCCATTTTTCGGATAAACTAACACTACAGTCCAGCTGCTGAGTATCTGGCTCTGACGTTTGGTGATGGTGGGAGAAGAGGGGTAAAGAGAACAATATAGCCAACTTAGGCAGTGTGAAGCTGTTAATGGAACCTTGGAACTACTGTATAGCCATCATTGTAATTCTTCTCTAGCGTCTTCACTATGTATCGTGGAAGTCCCACACCCCAATTGCAGTTTTATGCATCATTTTGTTATTCCGACATTTTGCGGTTACAAAACATACTTTCTAAATCTCAGGGGAATTCCGCTTATGTTGGCGAAGCCGCTTACTACCATGAAGAATGTTGTCTCCTGTACCAATCAGCGATATTCTCGGTAAGCCGGTCTTTAAATTTAGCTCGATGTTGCCATAAATCTACTCCGTAGTCCAGTTGCTCTTTGTGTTAGTGCAGGTTTGTTGTTTTATTGTCTTATGTGGGCAAATTTTGATGATGATAATTGTTGTTTTAAGGGGCCTAACATCTAGGTTATCGGCCCTTGTGGGCAAAATTACCGGTTAACTGTGTGTAAGTATATTCCTTTAGTAATATGGTCAGCGGTTCATCAGAATTCATTTAAAAACATGTGAATTCCACGTTGTTTTATATTTCGCGGTACAGAACCGGCAACGTTGCCTCCCTCCCCCATGAGAAATGTCAGAGCCGGACACTTGGTGGCTGTACAAATATGTTTCTTGTGATTTGGTCAACATGTAGGCTATTCAAAGTTTCAGCATGATCGGGAGATGACGTTCTTGATGGTCCCTTGTTAGCTGTATGAGTATTATGAATGTGAACCTGAGAGAGCTATGTCACTGTCATCTTCGATTAGCCCCCCGCCCCCTCTTCACGTACCCTCCTTTACTCGCGATTGGAATGCGGTGAGAGCAGGAATGCAAGCCCAGAACGTCCGCTTCTAAACCGAATCTACAAACTCCTGTCACACATTCTTAGCTCTCATACTTGAATGGCCGAGCTACCGTGGCCCAGTGAAGAAGAAAGCGGAGCTTTTTTTCTCCTTTTGCGGCTTAAGTGGCTTGTGGAGTTTCCATACCCTGCGGCGTAGCCATGTGCGTTGAATGGGGAGCTGCAGCAATTCCTGAGTTTGGAGGTTCGAATCCCGACGCTGCGCTGATAGCGGGTAACCGGAGTATGACTTTCCTTGTTCTTTTCGACACTTTCTTCAGGAAAATGCTGGGATAGTACCTTATTTCAAGTCCAAGTCAAATAATTACAGTTACGCACACTACTGCAGTCCCAACAAGTAGTTCCGTGATGAACTGAAGAGCCTATTTTCATAAATCCCACTGGTCTTTATCATTAAAATTCTCCTGCCTATTCCAAGGAATTTCCATGTGATGTAATAAATAGTTTTTGGTTCACGGCCTATGTCTCCACCAACACCATTACAATGAGAAGTTTTGTGCTAGAATATAGCTTTCAATATCGGTGGCTAAAATAACTCCCGCTATATGGCATACTTTTGTAACGAACCACGGGAATTAATATTTATAAATGTCAAATGCACGACTTCTAGGATTGACGAAACGTAAGCTACAGAATTTAGTGCCATTAAATAAGGATCGTTATCATATTCCAGCATACGAATCATCTTTTCAATCGCCTGAATATGATATCAGAAATGCAAAATAAGGTTTTTAAAATTTCGAACTGACAAATCTTGAATTTTTGAAAACAATTGAACATCAATAGAAGTCTCTATACTAATCTCTGAATAAAGATTCACTGTGCTGAGTATCAGTGCACTCGAGTGATTAGATCCCCAGTAAAGTTATTTTCAATATTTAATTTTAAAAAATACTTGGCCGCCATGATGTTTTGTGTTTTTCAGGATTAAGGAAAGTCACACATTTGTCCTCACTTAACAGTACTCAAAACCATACAAAATTTCAATTTGATTGTTTAAATAGTTTCGGAGATATTGAGAACCAGTGAAAATTATCGTATGGATCCCATGTTGGATCGTTTTATGTTTATGCTATAGAATTATATGCCAGCATACGGATATTATAATCGGGACTCATTATACAACCTACATTCAATAACCTATCTATAGCTTCTTTGGAACACAAGAAATATAAACGTGATTTTAAAATTTAGCACAGATACCATATTGAATTTCTCATAGAAATGGAATTAAAAGAGACGCCTATGTATTAAGCCTAACCTGATGATTTACCGTGCTAAGTGTCACTGCTCTCGGATAATTAAGTCACGAGAAAAATCCATATAAATATTTAAATTTCGCGTTGCCGCCATGTTGAAATTTTGTTCATCAGGTTATTGGAACGTATGTTAATAGCCCCTATCAACATGCAACATTTCAGTTTGGTTTCTGTAATAAATCCGAAGATGTTGAGTTGTTGGTTGAGTATTCAGTCTTCTGACAGGATTGATGCAGCCCTCCATGCTTCCCTGTCCTGAGCTAGAGGTTTCATCTCTACATAGCTACCACACCCTACATCCGACGCAATCTGTTTAACATATTCTTACCTTGGTCTACCCCTACAATTCTTATCCTCGACCCTTCCTTCCAAAACTAACTTCGCTATTCCTGGGCGTCTTAGAAAGTGTCCCACCAACCTATCTCTTGTCTTCATTAGCAGTCGCCAGACACATATATCCTCTCCCAATCGTCTTAATACCTCTTCATTTGTAACCGTATCTACCCATCTGATCTTTATCATTCTCCTGTAACACCCCATTTCAAACGCTTCAGGCTGATAACCTAGATGTTAGGCCCATTAAAACAACAATTATCATCATCATCATCATCATCATCAAACGCTTCGTTTCTCCTCTTTTCTGCTGCTCCAACAGTCCAAGTTTCACTTCCATAGAGTCCCACGCTCCAGACAAAGGCTTTCAAAAATGACTTCCTAATACCTAAATCTATATTCGATGTCAACAGACATCTTTTCAGTAGAAATGCTTTCCTTGCCTGAGCTAAACTACTTTTCATACTCTTTTTGCTTGGTCCATCACTGGTTATTTTTTTCCTAAGTATCAGAAGTCTCCTACTTCCCTGAGCTTTTCACCTGCCAATTCGACGTCCATAGCCTAGGGGCTTCTGATTTCTTTCGGCTGCATTCCAATATTTCTGTTTTACATTTATTAATTGTAATCATGAAATCTTTCCCCAAGACAGAATCCATACCATTTAAAAACTCATTCAAATCATCTGGTGCGTCGGCTAAGATGACTATGTCATCAGCAAATCTCAGAGTTGAAATTATTTCTCCTTGAATCTTTACACCTATTTGTAACTTTGAATTTTTCGGATGATTGCCATGTAGGGTTGTTCTTTATGTAGGCCCTAGAGTTATAGACCATTAGATAAAGGTTGTTGTCCAATGTCGGTTTATTATTTAAACGTTCACTTCGATCGCATGATTAGGACACGAAGAACAAAATATTCATTTTAAAATTTCGCACAGAAGCCATCTTGTTTTCTGAAAACAATTGAATTTAATTAAATGTCAGGAGATTTAATCTTATATATACATTTATCGTACCAAGTTTCGCTGTGCCCGGTTGATCAAATCTCGAGAAGATGTTATTTAAATATTGTAACTTTGCTTGGCCGCCATGTTGGTTTCATACTTAACATGTATTCAAACGCCCCATAGCCGAACGTACCATAGTATTATCTATCACCATACAAAATTTCAGGTTGATATATCTAATAGTTTCGGAGATATAGAATGCCGGTGAAATATTTCGCACTGCTGCCATCTTGCTTGTATGAAAACACTAGAATTTAATTAGATGTCAATAGATTTAATCGTATATATATATTTATCGTACCATGTTTCACTGCACTTGGTTGATTAAATCGTGAGGAAATGCCATTTAAAGATTGTAACTAAGCTTGGCCGCCAGGTTGGTTTTATACTTAATATATCTTAAGCGTCAAATAGTTGAACTTACCTTAGTATTATCTATCACCATACAAGATCTCAGGGTGATACCTGTAATAGTTCTGGAGATATAGAATGCCGGTGACATATTTCGCACAACCGCCATGTTGGATTGGTGATATTTATTAAAATTTGAAGGGCACAGTCAGGGTCGGACAAAATGGTACTATGCCCTTACTGAGTTTAATTTAAATCGCTCCTGCCGTTTGAATTTTATTACTGACACACACACACGGACAAACTTAAGCGTTAACTTGCTGACCTATGCTGATCGGTAGAAACGTGCATAGTAAGGTAAAAAATGCATTATTATTATTATTATTATTATTATTATTACTATTATTATTATTACTATTATTAATATACTCAACATTATAGTGGGAGTATGTCTTCCCTCGCCATCGTCCCTACGCATTTCAAAGTGAAATGCCATGTCCTGTGGTTCGTATTCCACGTAAAAAGGAGGTCCCGTGGCTCATGATCGCATGATTAACGGTCACGTAAAACTAAAAGCTTCCTTCCTTCCTTCCCTCCGTCCCTACGCAGTCGGTGCCGAAATTTTGAGAAAGCTGCAAAATGTTTACCTAGATGGCGGGCTCATCGGCTTGGTTGTGTGAGAGTTGATTTTATCAAATACGCGTAAGATTGACGTTAAGGTTGACTAAAAGAATGTGTGTGTGAATTTTGGAAGTAAGGTCGTAATGTGTTATCCTATGCTATGATCAAAATATTATATTAAAAATGACGAATAGAGTTAGTTACTTTGAATTACAGTAGCATAGAAAACATGCAATAAAATACAGTCTGCAGTGCAATAATAATAAAGAATAAGAATAAGTGGTATCTACCTTGGATACAAACGTGATGGACTCATAGTGGACTGCCTGGAATTTGTCGATGACCTGGCACTCTTATCTGATTCAAGAAACATCAGTGAAACAACTAGGGCCGGATTTTGATGGTATGCGCCCGTGGATTTTTGCCGCCCCCTCTTCATACCATCGTGAAGGATGGAGAACTTAGACCTAAGTAAGGTCTTTGTGAAGGTAATATTGATTTTATTCTAATGTATCGTGAAGTATAATCAATAAAATAAATTAAAATAATGGAGAAAAAATTGTTTCTAAATTTGTATATAATTATAAACTACTGGTGTACATAAACAGGCCAACGAGATATTAAGATAAGTTGAAACCATTTTTGACTCATTATACACTTACAGATATAGTATATATATACTACATCATACAACCTATAACTATGCATAATGAATTATTCAAATTAAACTGATATTAATATTCAAGACTTAAATTTTCTCCTATTAAATTATAAAAGTCGAATAATCTGCTGATGCAAAACATTTGTTGGAAAATTATGGCCACAATATAAATTGGAAAAGTGTCAAAATTATGGAAAGTTTAATAATAATTGACACCGGGATGGACACCTCTGAGAGGTCCGCATCGCTTCAACAGCAAAATCACCTCCAGATGACAAGCCCCAACAGAAGAACACCTAACGGTGGAAGGAAGGTGGAGAAGAGGGGAAGGCACAGGCTCGTCTACAGACACCCCCCGATAACTAACAGAATTGCTGCCGACGAAATAATGCCACAACAGTTGCTTAAAATTTAAAAGAAAATTTAATCACAAAAAGGGGCAAAGAAAAATAAAAATTTAACAAAATCATTTAAAAAAAGAAAGAAACTCTATGGCCAAGATAAAATCTATCTGGTGATGCATATGGCTTAAGGCCAACATAAGTTATTTACATAAGTAGGCAAGAGACGGTTTAACATGCTTGCTGAGCTAAATGAAAACATTTAATTTAAAATTTTAATAATAATAATGTCCAAAAGATTAAAAAAAAGAATACAGGAATTACCAAATGAGAAAGGGCTTGATAATTTACTAGTACGCAATACCGACCCGACATGCAGAGATCAAGGCCACGATGCAAAACGAAAAATTTAAAATTAAATTAATAAAATAAAAAAAAACAATTAAGAAATCCACAACATTCGTGACGGAGGAAAACACAGGAACCATCACCAAAAACACAAAGTTAAACCAACATGGTTAATAAAAAAACATATTAAGCTAACACCACAACACGTTTGAGATTCCCGCTCGACGCCTAGAGACTGCACTCCCAAGACCAGAATGCACTCGGGAAAAACAAAAACAAACATGGCCACCAAAGAGATGACCGCATGTCCGATCGAATTACGGCAAACAATTAGCATAAAATTAAATTAAAACCACCAGAGAGCACAGAAGGGAGGAAAGAATTACGCCTTAACACTATTGACATGAGGCTTTTTAGACTGCAACGGATCGTAAAATAAATAAATAATAGGGCTATCCCAAAGACTACCAAAACTAAATAAATAAAAATTTACAACGTAAAATAAACTAGAAGCGTGTCTCCAGAAAGGTGCGAAGGAAAAGAATAAAATTTACATATTTGGTAACGTTGAAAAACAGAAATATTAGGCCTACCAGGCGAAACAAAATACAGAATTAAAACATTAATATAAGGCCAATATCGGAGCTCCCAAAACAATATATTAAAAATAATAACGTACCTTGAAACTTCTCTGTGGAGACACAATAAAAATAAAATAATTAACAAATTTTAAATAATATAAAAGATATGAACTGCCTGAACATTGCTGCGGAAGCACACCCAAGCCGCTTCGATCACCCACGAGGCTTTCCTTCTTGTAGCCAGTAAATAAACAGACCACACGTCATCTTCACGGCAAATTAAGAAATAATAGCCTAGGAGCACAGGCATTTCCTTAGTTTCCTTTTAATATATCATATTTCGTAGAGGCTAGGGGCGAAGCCCCCAGCACACGGAGAGATACACTTTCACACCAGCTGGCTTCTAGCTTTCTTTACAGCAGACTATGAGATGACAACATGGCGGAGAATCCCAAGTCAAATACCGCACTGCATGCATGTTAATTGTAAATGACCAATCACAGCTTGACACATCAAGCAACAATGTGCATATTATGTAATTAATTTGGCGGTATCATGTATATACAGTCTTTTGTTCAATGACGTAGAATACAATATCCTTCAAACAAGTCTCGATTAGGATGATACCAGAAGGCACCACAAACACACTCTAGCGGTAGAAGGTACAACTCCGGCTAGAAGCGCCACAGTCCGATAGATACTACCATCTCGTGTTCACAAGCGGATCCAATCCATCAGGCGGTCCTTTTAAAGTCGGGGACACATGAAAAATAGGGGAGATACACATTTAAAAACGTTGGTACGGGCATTGCACGTAACAGTCTCCCTCCCTTAAGCGTGAACACCGTTCAAGAATATGCCTTGGCATAGGCAGTACTCCATAACTAGTCGATTCACCAAGCATGTTTCCAGAAGATAATGTTCACCAGTTAATTCCAATTGATGGATAAAAACCGCATCGTTTTGGTTAGGAAGAGTGCAGGGTCAGATTATCAGTGAAGGGATAATTGATCACCTCGCAAACCACTTAGTTAACAGCTTCACTGTGTCCATAAGTCTTCAGAAACGCAGAATAGCAGCACCTGCAGTGCTTTCATAGTCCGAGACACGTTAGGTAAATTTTCAATAAGTCCAATGTTGTTAGCTTTAGACGAAGTAGGTGGAAGCAATGTGCCAGATATCATGCAACGCGTGGGCAGCCATTTACAAAACAGAAGTTAATCTTATTTCAAAAAAAGTTTACAGAAATTACTAATTCTTACTACATTTTATAAGAGAGAAACAAAGTTGAATTTAAATGAAGAAGGAAAATCCTGACCATGCCCTAGATCCGTGCTCACAAATTGTTAATTAAATAACAAGATTACCTTTTGACAGACTAGTAGTACATTTCAATAATATGCGAGTTGAACGACTATACATTTAGCAAGAGCTACGGTAGAGGAATGACCACTCAAATTCCCAAGGAAACAGGTATACAAGATCACCATGAGTAAGGTCTCCCACCGAGTCCAACTTACATGCTAGCATCTTCTATGAAAACCTCAAAATTAGTTTCAATTTTACAATTTACCATAAAATGGGAATTACCCAACAGATACAAGTTGTATCCCAGTAGAGTTTTTAAAACCCATTTCAAAATTCCCGAAGGAACAGATGCCTGAAGGCTTCAATGAAGTTAGGGATACTCTACATTATACAAAAATCAGTTTACAAAATTTATGGTAGCATTTCCTCATTACAATTCTCTCCACCTCGTTTTATGTGCGACAGATGCACTCTGAATATTTTGTTGGCCTTAGGGTTTCGAATAAGAAGAGTAACGGGAGTCAGGAATGCCTCTACATGACAGGGGCCTTTGAAACGAGGGGTCAACTTGCTAGAAACTAGATTACTGACGCCCTTGGGCTCGAAATTGCGGACGTACACAACATCACCAATTTCCAAATCAGTTGGCTTGCGACAGGCATTGTGTCACTTGGCAAGTTGGTCATGTGATACCTTAATACTCTCTCTAGCCTTGTCGAATTTCGCCCTCATATCCTCGGGCGTGAAACTGTCTGGAAGGAGATCGTGCAGGTTCCACAGATTAGACAACGGAGAATTAGCCATAAACGAAAACATTAACGAAAAAGGGGTGGCTTGCGTGCTCTCATGCACGGCGGTGTTGAAAGCAAAATTGAGCCAATGCAAATTAGAATCCCACTTGGAATGGTCGTCGTGGTGGAAAGCAAGCAGAGCAGAACGGAGATTACGATTGACTCGCTCAGCGAGAGACGGGTTAGGAAAATAGGGAGTGGTGGTTACATGAGAAATAGCATAATCAAATAAGAATTGACGGAACTGATGAGATACAAAGCACTTGGCATTATCTGATACCAGGAACTGACATGGCCCAAAAGATGAAAAGATGGAATTAAGACACATTATGACGGAACTGGTCGTAGCCTGTCTGGTGGGGAATATCCAACTAAACCGGGTGAAACCGTCAGTGCAAACAAGCGCAAATTGGTTTCCCCGACCAGAACGAGGGAACGGGCCAACATGGTCGATAAAAAAGCCTCTCCATGGGTCTAGATGCCGGTTCAGATGACAACAGGCCAACCTTAGTAGAAACCGGAGGTTTGCTAATACTACATGAAGCACAATTTCTAATGAGCCTCCTGATGTCGCCATCCATACTTTGCCAAATGAAGAACTGTCTGATTTTAGCTCGGGTCTTGAATACTCCTAGGTGACCACCAATAGGAGATTCGTGATAGTAACGAAAGATTTCCGGAATGAGGACCGACGGGAGCACAATTTTAGGTAGACGGTCATGACGAGACGAACAACACAATACACCATCCTTTAGAGAGTAGGGCTTGATCACTTCACCAGAATTGATTCGGTCAATTAGGCTAGATAAGGAAGGATCTTCTTTCTGGAATCTCCTCACATCTTCAAAAAGCACAGGGGAATTGCTGAGAACGACATTGACACAATTTACAGGTGATACAAGGTTTACGGGTTCACATCCTTGAATATCCTCTTCGGCTGTTTCCTCATACATGCGGCTTAATGAATCAGCTACCGCATTTTCGGACCCACGAATATGGTGGACGGTGAACTGGAATGACAGAATCCTAGTTGCCCATCTGGCAATCCTACCAGTTTTACGGGGTTTCCCTAACACCCAGCTCAAGGCTTGGTTATCGGTCTCAAGGAGAAACTTAGTGTGCTCAAGATACATACGGAATTTTTCCAGGGCGAACAACACAGCTAAACCCTCAAGTTCGTATATGGAATACTTCCTCTCTGCGTCCGTTAAGGTACGAGAAGCGTATGCAACTGGTTGCCTACCCAGATCAGACTCTTGCAGTAGGACACAACCAACACCACGACCAGACGCATCAGTCTTTTCAATGAACTGCTTCCCAAAATCCGGAATGGCTAATACAGGGGCGTTAGAGAGCGCAAGCTTAAGATCTTCGAAGGCTGCCTGCTGAGAGGGACCCCACTCAAACTTCACAGCCTTTTTGCGTAATTGATTTAGAGGAGCAGCACGGTCGGCAAAACTACTGATGAACTTACGAAAGAAGTTCACCATACCAATATAACGAGCAACACCCTTGGCGTTCTTGGGTGGTTTAAAATCTCTGATGGCCTGCGTACGAGACTGGTCCATGGAGATACCAGATGCGGAAACAATATGACCAAAGAAGGAAATTCTGGGCTTGGCAAAGGAAACCTTGGACAATTTGACGGTAAGGCCAGAGTCACGCAACCGATCAAGTACAACTTTCAGATGATCAACGTGTTCCTCGAAGGACTCAGAATAGATCACCAAATCGTCAAGATAGTGGTACACAAATTTGAATTTAATTTCTGAAAACACCTTGTCCAGAAGTCTGCTCAACACAGCGGCTCCGGTGGATAGGCCAAACGGGACACGGGCATACTCAAACTGATTCCAGTCAGTGGAAAAAGCAGTAACATGCCTGGATTCCGGAGAGAGGGGAATTTGGAAGTAAAAAGAATTTAAATCGAGGATCGTGAACACCTTCGCATTGCGAAACCAACTAAAGCATGTATGAAGGTCCGGCAAAGGAATGGATTGTAAAACAACCTTTTGATTAAGAGCCCTATAGTCGACCACCGGCCGAAAACCACCGTTAGGTTTTGGCACAAGAAATACAGGGGATGAGTAGGCCGAGATAGAAGGTTGGATTACACCTTCTTCCAACATCTTATCGATGATCTTCCGAAGTTCAGCCATCTTTGGTGGGCAAGGCGATACGGGCTGGAACGCATCGGCACAGAATCGGTTAGCTCAATCTTGTATTCCATCAAATGGGTTACACCCAACTTGTCAGTAAATACATCGCTATACTCCTGACATAATCTCTTAATGGCATCCTTTTGAAGACTCGTTAAATTTTCCAGATCGAGATCCTCAAAAGTCACTGAATTGAGAGCAGGAGAAGATAAAACCGGGTTGAACGATAATTTACTTTGCGGATTAAACTTAAACCATTAGTTGCGAGCACCAAAATCAAGATGCATACCAACGTGGGACATGAAATTAGCTCCAATGACCACTGAACAGGAAAGATTTCTGGCAACAAAAAATTTAAACTTCCAAGAAAAATTTAGAATATGGATTTTGACTGTCATACTACCCAAAATATTTAAGTTTGAACAATTTGCCGAAATAAAAGATTCATTGTTCGGCTCTAACTCAGGTAATTTGCAAACACTCTTCATAGATAAAAACCAGTCCTCGCTTATAAAGGATGCGACACTACCAGAATCAAGCAATGCAGAAACGGGCTCGTCATTAACACAAATTTCAATAAACGGGGATATTCCTTTAGCCACATGAGAAATTCCAAAATCATTATTCACTCTGAAACGATTACAATTAGATGACGAGGACACCCGCACCACAGGTTTCACATTATGTTTAGAATTAGGCTGATTTGCCACGACATTGCTCACCGACAGGTTAGGTAGGTCAGCGACATAAGCAGAATTTGCACGTGATGAATTGGTTTTCAAAGAGTTACCAAGATTTTCATCAGTAGGGCGACCAGAAACTTCACAGGGTTTTCCCAAATTCTCATGCTCAGAAATATCCTTAGAAGTAACACCCGAATTGGTCTCCAAAATATCCCGTCATTGGCGATACACAACTTGGTTATTCGGACACACCTTCTTAACATGACCCACGCCACCGCACGTGTGGCACTTAACATTGGGTCTAGGATGAAACATAATCTTAGGAGGGGGACGAGACATCAAGGATGGAGGGGGACAAGACATCAAGGAAGGAAGAGGAACATTAGCTACACGAAGGGAATCTGCATGTTTCACAGCCATAGCCTCTATAATGACCTGTTTTAGCTCGACAAATGACGAAGGCCTGGTGCACATAGTCATGTACGACCTATATTGAGGCGAAAACCCATTTACAATAGATGACACCAACTGTCGTTCAGTTAAAGGGGATGCAAATACCTGGGCATATACCTTAATGTCACTGACATAGTCGCTAAGTGACTCGTCCAACCTTTGGACACGATATAAGAACTTTTTCTCGAGAGTACTAAGGGCACTCGCAGGGACAAAAAACCACAACACTTCCCTAATGAACATGGCTAAGGACATGCGGAGGTGGATAGCTTCAATTAGCTTATCGCGCAGCATACCGGATGCAACCGGATACAACAGTTGGAAAATCTGATTTTCCGACATCCCAAAAATCGAGGCATGGTTACCCAATTCAACCACTTGCTTTAAAAATAGAACCACTTGGGTAACGTCATCTGGGTTGAAACTCTTCAACTTAGTTAAGAAACTAGAAATAGGGTGAGGAATCGACCCATAATTAACGGTAGGCGAGTATGTAGCGTTAGGAAAAGAGACATTGTTACCAGGGTAGCTTGCTCGCACACCCTCTACAGGAGACAAAACATTTACATTGCCAGAGAAAAAACTGTGATGCAATGGGTCGGCAGGACCCAGGAAATCATTAGGTGACCTAACATGAGAAGAATGACCGTATCCAGGGTTAAGTGGTCTGGACGAGCCAGAACCAGGCAATAGAGGGGCAGGCAAACCACTACTAGTAATCGATCCCAAAACCTCAGACCTAGTAAACAGAGGTAATTCACGTTCAACCCCAGAAGAACTCTCCAAATTCACAAGGTTATCTCTTAAGTCAAATAAATCAAAAGCACTATTATTGTTGGCCATTTTGAAAAACACAGAATGCAGACAGACAATATAGAAGGAAACAAATTTTAGGAATTACAGGGACAGTTTACACTTTCACAACAATACCATAACTACCAATTACCAACACCATAGATTAGGTTGACACTCGAACACAGCCACAACACTATACAAAATCATGCACAATGCTGCCCAGAACTGCAGACGTCACCGCTTGCTTGACTCGAGAACAGGAAGCTAAATTACAAAAATTGCCACAAACCACATGGCGAACAGCTTCAGACAGGGCTCCACGATGCCTTCACTCGTAGCATGTAGGCTATCAGAACATTAACAAATCCACATTTCCCATGCCAAGAACACATGCCAGTCACTTACCAAGCTTCAATTTTCACCGGGAATGTTGCATCACAAACAGGATAAAAACCAGCACAGACACCTCGCTTGGAACAGGTCACTTACATATCACCACATGGATACTCAGAGGCAAACATGAAATCAAACAAGCGACAAGGATTAGCATTACACAACATCGAGTGCACTGACATGACAGATCCCATCAACAACCGCTCCATCAGCACCAGAAGGGTCCATAAAACGAGCCTGCGGGAAAGGAGGAGGGGAGGGCTGCAGAAGCGAACACGAGCGCGATCTGCTACCAAAATGACACCGGGATGGCCAGGGTGGATGGGCCTACTTACCTTTCTGAGAGGTCCGCATCGCTTCAACAGCAAAATCACCTCCAGATGACAAGCCCCAACAGAAGAACACCTAACGGTGGAAGGAAGGTGGAGAAGAGGGGAAGGCACAGGCTCGTCTACAGACACCCCCCGATAACTAACAGAATTGCTGCCGACGAAATAATGCCACAACAGTTGCTTAAAATTTAAAAGAAAATTTAATCACAAAAAGGGGCAAAGAAAAATAAAAATTTAACAAAATCATTTAAAAAAAGAAAGAAACTCTATGGCCAAGATAAAATCTATCTGGTGATGCATATGGCTTAAGGCCAACATAAGTTATTTACATAAGTAGGCAAGAGACGGTTTAACATGCTTGCTGAGCTAAATGAAAACATTTAATTTAAAATTTAAATAATTATGCCCAAAAGATAAAAAAAACAGAATACAGGAATTACCAAATGAGAAAGGGCTTGATAATTTACTAGTACGCAATACCGACCCGACATGCAGAGATCAAGGCCACGATGCAAAACGAAAAATTTAAAATTAAATTAATAAAATAATAAAAATCAATTAAGAAATCCACAACATTCGTGACGGAGAAAAACACAGGAGAAATCACCAAAAACACAAAGTTAAACCAACAAGGTTAATAAAAAAACATATTAAGCTAACACCACAACACGTTTGAGATTCCCGCTCGACGCCTAGAGACTGCACTCCCAAGACCGGAATGCACTCGGGAAAAACAAAAACAAACATGGCCACCAAAGAGATGACCGCATGTCCGATCGAATTACGGCAAACAATTAGCATAAAATTAAATTAAAATCACCAGAGAGAACAGAAGGGAGGAAAGAATTACGCCTTAACACTATTTATATGAGGCTTTTTAGACTGCAACGGATCGTAAAATAAATAAATAAATAATAGGGCTATCCCAAAGACTACCAAAACTAATTAAATAAAAATTTACAACGTAAAATAAACTAGAAGCGTGTCTCCAGAAAGGTACGAAGGAAAAGAATAAAATTTACATATTTGGTAACGTTGAAAAACAGAAATATTAGGCCTACCAGGCGAAACAAAATACAGAATTAAAACATTAATATAAGGCCAATATCGGAGCTCCCAAAAACAATATATTAAAAAAAATAACGTACCTTAAAACTTCTCTGTGGAGACACAATAAAAATAAAATAATTAACACATTTTAAATAATATAAAAGATATGAACTGCTTGAACATTGCTGCGGAAGCACACCCAAGCCGCTTCGATCACCCACGAGGCTTTCCTTCTTGTAGCCAGTAAATAAACAGACCACACGTCATCTTCACGGCAAATTAAGAAATAATAGCCTAGGAGCACAGGCATTTCCTTAGTTTCCTTTTAATATATCATATTTCGTAGAGACTAGAGGCGAAGCCCCCAGCACACGAAGAGATACACTTTCACACCAGCTGGCTTCTAGCTTTCTTTACGACAGACTATGAGATGACAACATGGCGGAGAATCCCAAATCAAATACCGCACTGCAATCATGTTAATTGTAAATGACCAATCACAGCTTGACACATCAAGCAACAATGTGCATATTATGTAATTAATTTGGCGGTATCATGTATATACAGTCTTTTGTTCAATGACGTAGAATACAATATCCTTCAAACAAGTCTCGATTAGGATGATACCAGAAGGCACCACAAACACACTCTAGCGGTAGAAGGTACAACTCCGGCTAGAAGCGCCACAGTCCGATAGATACTACCATCTCGTGTTCACAAGCGGAACCAATCCATCAGGCAGTCCTTTTAAAGTCGGGGACACATGAAAAATAGGGGAGATACACATTTAAAAACGTTGGTACGGGCATTGCACGTAACAATAATCATAAAATTATACGAAATTGTTTTTAAAAAAGTCATAAGTAGTAAAACTCTGGTTCGGCTATCTTTGAACTGTAAAAAGAACTTGCGACCCTCAGCATGGTGCGCCCCTAGGCCGGGGCCTATGGGGCCTATTGGTAAGTCCAGCCCTGGAAACAACTCGATATTCTCGGACAAGAAGCAGCGAAGATAGGACTGCAAGTGTCATTTGAGAAAACACAATACAACACGAACATCAATGAATCACCTCAGGGAAGGATCAAGAAAACCAACAAATTCAAGCAGGCCTTACGTGGGTAAATGGTTGGAACCCAATCTCTCCGAACGAACAGCATTATCAACTCGAGTAAATAAGCTAGAACTGTCATACCGACTAAGAACATCTACAATAAGAAGTGTCTCTCCCGCAACACCAAAATGATGCACTATCAAACGGTCATCCGCCCTGATGCTTTATATGCCTGTGAATGCCCCATATTAAACAGGAAAGGCCCAACCAGGAGCTCTATAGTTACTCTGAACGAATTACAGTCGTGGCCAGGAAGAGACGTCTAACATTTTATGGACACGTCTCTAGGATGCATCCAACCAGGCTGACCAACCAGCTACTCACATACTGGCAAAGAAGGAAGACCAAGTCGCCATTGCTGATAGAAGTGCACAAAGATCTGCTGGAACTGGGAGTTACGGAAAGGACATAAAAGTTCGAAAGTCTCTCAGCAGTAAATTAAAGCAAATAAAGTTCCAGGAAAAACCCCCAAGGAAGAAGACAGGTGCCCTCTGGACAAAGGAGAGAAAAAGAACAACACAGCCAGAGGATGCGTGACTACTGGGCAAACATCAAGGCCCACTTCAAGCAAAATAGTTGAATATCGTGGTCCGTAGTTGGCCTATACGGAACAACAAGAAGAAAGAAAGCAACCACGGGAACCCAGTCTGGTCCGGCATTGCTTCCACTTATTTGTGCCGGGATCCTCGCTGTCATCAATCCTCTCGACCTCCCTTGATCAACTCTTGTTCACTTACTACCCAGACGATATTAGGGTATCCGAGTCCTAGGGTGTCTTTCACTTTCCCGCCTTAATTAGCACCTGTCTGATATTTCCTGATCTCCTCATATTTCGAGTGATCGGACCTCTTCTTTACGTTTCATGATATCTCCTGCTTTCTGCACAAGGCCCTGAAGTAGGCAGAGTGTATGTAGCCCCACTACTTATGGCGCACCCTGGATGGTGCTACACTCTCAAGTAGTCTTGCGCATAATAGTTCGCGGCTGGGAGCGATCAGTTTAGTTCGCAGCTCCTTAGCGAACTAGTTCGCTCTTTTAGTTCGTTAGTTCCCATCTCGAATTCCCTGTAAGACAGATCGTTCGCTCGGCTTGCTACTGCCACTGCACGCGCTCCTTGTTTGTTATAGCAGTCTGTCACCACTGATTACTCGTCACCAGTGATTGCTCATCCACATTGCTCTCGTTTCAAGCAATCTTGTAGACTACTGTAACAGTTATTAATACTGTGCTCGCTGCACGTGCAGTTCGTGTATTAGATATTGGCATGTTGCGTGTATAGTAATGTGTTTTACATTTTGATATTCGATGATAAAAAATACAAAAATATGAGTATTGAAACATTAGTGAAATTCCTTATTCCTTCGTTATTTCCTTTTATTCCTTCCTTATTTCCTTGTAGGAACATAGGGTAGCTACAAACTTCTTCCATCACGCTCTATTGTTGGCCATCCTTTTAATTAGGGTACATGTCTTTCCTTCTGAGAAAACTTCTCTTTCTATTGTTTATAAAGCCAAAAATCGTCATTTGTTTATCATTAGTGAAATACCGGTACCGTACCTAAAAGAAAAACAGTATGGACGAGGTGTTCGTAGAAGCATAGGCCTACACTTATTATTCTCTTTATTTATTCTCGCGTGGGGCCGATAACCTACATGTTAGGCCCATTAAAAGAACAATTAATATCATCATTTTCGCGTATATCGGCGCGTCACCATCCGATTCCATTTTCTACTTGTCACTAGGTGATGATAAGACGTACCCCCCTCCCACAATTTTCGTTTCATTTATTACTTGCTTCGTGATATTCATTATTTGGCTGCTCTGAAACAGTTGGGTACATTATCTTTATGGCATAAATGGGAGGAATAGTTTTTTTTAGTTCAGAGTTTTTGTACATAGAAGTTCGCTTTTCTTTGTGAATCATCATCATAATGTTCATTTCTTAAAAACAGGTAAAAAATAGTTATATCACCACGTATCGACAAGAATAAATATCAACCAGCTCATTAAAATGGTAATGTTAATCCAGTTCGCCGATTTTCTAAATTGGACATAATTTCAAATAATCCAAAATGACTAAGTTAAATAAAACTGTGGAATTATCCCCACATCTAAATAAGTTAACTATCAGTAACTTCAATTTATGAACCGCCACTGTATTACATTACAAATATAAGGTGGTTATTACCTATTAGCGTGTTTGCACTAGTAGTGTGTTATACTGTTATATTATTATAAACCAACATTGAACAATCGCCGCGCCAAAACTTGACAATCTTGTCACTAACAATAGATACACTCAATCAACTGAACAGACTGAACAAAACAAAGCGCATGTGATTGTGCAATGAGTGGTGACGTGACGAGCTGACGATCGACGGCAGACCCGCGCTCTCGCACTGTTTCAAGTCGGTCAGCGGAAAATGATCGAACGAACTAACAAGCGAGGGATCTGGGAACTAGTTCGGTAGGTCGTCTGTGGGACCCGCTCTTCCGAACTAGTTCGTTCGCGAACTACACAAGACTACTCTCAAGGGCTCACGGCTGGTGAGTTCGGGATTTGTCGACTACGAGGGACTCCTGAGCTGGGTCCGGTTTTCCCTTTTTCCATTCCCTTTGGTGCGGATCTTCTTCTCTTTCCCTTTTCTATCTGCCATTCATGACTTCTTCTAGGAAGAAAGTTTTAGTTCTAGGTCTTCATTACATCATCTTTCAACTGTCACCCATACAATTAGGGGCCCATAACCTAGATGTTGCCCCCTTAAAACTCTCATCATTATCATACACTTAAAGCAGTCTTCTGTGGTCTTAGGTTACGAATTAAGGAAAGATCCCAAGTCCTGAGTTCTATGTCCAGTTCCGCCAAAAGAACTGGGGATAAGAATGTGGTACGCTCTCCACGTGAGGTAAAATGAGAAGAGATGGGTACGATTCCCAACTCAACTTCCCTTGAATTGCTTTTCCGTACTATTCAACTTCACTTCAGGAAAATGCCGGGATGGGTATCAACATAAGGCCACTGCCGCCTCCTTACAAATCCTACAATATACACACATGGCAACTGACATCACAGTAACATAGGCTATCATACATATTATACACACAACAAAGTACACGGAGCCTTGATAGCGCAAAGCCTCTAAGCGAGAAAACAACTCTTACACTTAACTCTCTTATTGTGTGAGGACGTCTTCTCCTGTAGACTAACCTGTTGTTCCATTCAGATATTTGAACATCGTGGTCATCAGCCCTGTGTATCATATTGTACAAGGACGTCTTTTCCTGTAGACTAACCTGTTGTTCCATTCAGGTACTTGAACATCGTGGTCATCAGCTCTATGTATCTTATTGTACAAGGACGTCTTTTCCCGTAGACGAACCTGTTCTTCCATTCAGCCTACTTACAAGGGAACGGATTGCGGTGTAAATTTCTAATCTGCTTGAAATTTAGTACACAATATTCCTACAAAGTTGTACAATGACGTAGTGAAACCCGCACGGGCCACTTTCCCTTTTGAACGCTAATATTGAACGCCGAAAACCTGCCGGGCGACGGCATGAGCGAGGAGGTGGTAAGAGGTAAAGATGACCTTGAATTCTAGCAGCACGCGATGGCTCCCGGCCACCTGGCAGCGACCTGCCCTGATGCGTTGCATTCCCCACCTTCGCCCTTCCCCTCATTCCGTCACTCGCGTTTCAGTTCGCATCCACTATTGCAAGGAATACAAAGAGTAAAAGAGGGGGAAAATGAAAGGTCGTTATACTTATTTACAGTGTGGCCAAGCGCAAAACATCACATTATGTTGCATTTTACAATCGAGAGGGTAGCCGTAGAAGAGTGAGCCGAGGGTAACTTTTAAGGTGGGGAATGCAACGCAGCACGCCCTGTGGCCGCGAACCATCGCGTGCTGCTAGTATTCAAGGTCACCTTTATCTCCTCCCACCCCCTCGGTCATGCCGTCGCCAGGCAGGGTTTCGGCATTCAATATTGGCGTTCAAAATTGAAAGTGGCCCGTGTGGTATTCACTACGTCATTGTAACACTTTGTAGGAATATTGTGTTCTAATTTTCCACCAGAATAGAATTTTACACCGCAATCCATTCCCTTAATAGTGTTATACAGGGTGAGTCACCTAAAACTTGCACCGCAAATATTTCGGAAATGGGAAGTGCTATTGATGTGCGATTTTCACAGACTGGCTTGGAGTTGCGGGCTCGTATTTTTGGCCTATAAACATATTTGAATAATACTTCGAACGTGTAGTCTATTGTTTGAGCAAAGATACACTTTTTGAAATGGAACAATGCCTATTGACATTAACAAAATAAAAGTAGGGTAAATTAGAATGTCAATGGCGTTTGTTTCAGGACTCGAGTGCAAGTGGTTTGCAAGATATCGTTTGTTGAAAAGTTTCCACACCGACACTTGTACATACCTGCGATAGCAAAAACTAAAGAAAAACAAACGTGAATACACTACTTATGTGGGTAGTGTACACACTCATTACATTAGTGTATAACATTCCATAGGCATAGGTTGTTGGCAGCTTTCTATGGTGTGCCTACAATAACAAACTTTTATGTGGAAACCGTCAGATGCCCAAACTACTTGAAATTAGACTTGCTGAGAGTTCACAGACGTTCAATTAAAATTCATTGGCTGTAATTAATATACTGTATATAATAATTAAAATATTTATATTTTACTTTGTTTTATCTTTTATTAAGATTTATGATTTCTTTCTTTTATAGGTGATTGATAATCATCATGTTCAAGTGTGGTGAATGTAGTAAACTGTTTTCATGACCTGACAACCTTCAACGTCGTGCAAGTACTAAACATAACCTTAGAATGTTTGCGTGCAGTCATTGTGCTACAACATTTAACAGGATAATCTAGCACGGCATGTTCGTTTAAAGCATGTCAGTTCAACACCATTTTAGTGTTCAGTTTGCGAACTTGGTTTTTCTAGTGTAAAGCGATATCAATCCCACATGGTTGAAGTTCATGATGAACAACAGGAATTAAGAACTGTAAAGCCATCAACTAGCACGGAGCCTCTGAATGAATGTAATGAAGTAGGGGGTGACCGTTCTGAAATAAATGCTCGAAAGCGTAAACGTTTTCAAGATTGTAAAAATAATTATTCAGCAAAAATAATAAAGAAAGGCAAACCTTCGATAACGCATTGTGATATATGTAATATTTATGTACCTTCATCAATGATTCAAGGACATTTACGCAGTATTAATCATAAAAACAACGCTTGCCATGAAAAAAATATCTGCGAATATTCAACAAATAGGTAGTGCGTTTAAAAGATGAATTGCTACTTGCAGACTTCATTGTGAAGACAAAACTCAAAGTATTGAAACATTTTTACAGAATGTTCAACCTAGTGGGTTTGGCTTGGTAGATAAAGTTTTAGTGGAGCATAAAACATTTAAAATGAATTTCGAACTTTTTGGGCTCTATGTAAAAACTGTTCGCCTCCGTAGCTTAGCGGTCAGCATGGTTAGCTGCCGCCCCGGAGGCCCTGGGTTCGATTCCCGGCTCTGCCACGAAATTTGAAGAGTGGTATGAGGACGGGAACGGGGTCTACTCAGCCTCAGGTGGCCCAAATGAGTAGAGGGGGTTCGATTCCCACCTCAGCCATCCTCGAAGTGGTTTTCCGTGGTTTCCCACTTCATCTTCGGGCAAATACCGAGATGGTTCCTACTTCCAGGCCACGGCCACCTCCTTCCCCCTTCCTTGCGCATCTCTCCCCTCCCTCATGAGGCCCCTGTTCGCTTTGCAGGTGAGGCGCCTGGACGCGGTGCTGGTAACACCTCCCTAGTTGTATCCACTCCGATGAGATGTTCCCAGCTCTAGGACACTGCCCGTAGAGCTGAGTTCCCCCGCTGAGTCCGTGGGAGCCACCAAATTGGAGGGTAAATTCGATAAAAATTAAAACGTATACAAATTTTTTGTTCAGATCGGTGAAACGGTGTAGAGTTGTGCCAAAGGGCATAAATGCAGGGAATGGAGTGGTCTGTCCAAAATTGCATGTAAACAGTGTTACTCGCAGGGTTTCAAAGGGTCGTGTATACAAATTTTGGTTCAGATTAGTGAAACGGTGTAGATTTATGCCAAAGGGCCTAAATGCAGGGACTGGACTGGTCTGTCATAAATTTCATGTAGACAGTGTTACTCGCAGGGTTCCAAAGGGTAAGTATACAAATTTTGTTTCAGATCGGTTGAACGATGTAGATTTGTCCCAAAGGGCCTAAATGCATGGAATGGAGTGGTCTGTCCGAAATTTAACATAGCCTAAACTATTCCTCTTGAATCTGGCTATCATATACAAAAAGAATTTTTCGAATCCGACTGGTAGTTCCAGATTTTAGCGCGTTTAAAGACACAAACACACAGACCAACTCTTCAGCTGTATTATATCAGTATAGATTGAAATAAAGTAATTGTGTTCAACTGGCGATAGAAGGCATTATTATGATCAAATTTTCCCAGTAAACTTCTATCCATAGTGCTGTTGGAAAAAGATAATAAACAAAATACCATTTGATGTTTTTCACACTAATAGCAGTCCGCGTGACAAAGGAAACGACCATTACGATGGAGGAGGTAATGTCCGGCCGCTAGCTTAGATTGGAGACGCATAGTTCTTTCCTTGTCAAACATGACGTATACCGAAATTTTTAACTTTATCACTAGGGCTCGGATTTCTTGGTAAATAAATATTTTTTATGTTAATAGTCTACATATGTTATGCATTTTTCTATAAATACATAAATTCCTGCTTTTCACTTATTAGCACATAAAAGGTCATCATATTTACATTTTTTTAAATCAGTATGCTAGATCTTTCAGTTTATTGCATTTTTGGTCTGTGTTACTACAACGGAGAAGAACCAGTGAGCTATCTAATCTTCATGCAGACCGTATGCCAGCTTGCAACTGTGTTATTCTTAACTTGTCGCCCCGTGCCACTCACTGTGGGAAGCCGGGGATTTCCTTGTCCATAGCCATATTGCACCACGTGCTAGACCCCCCCCCTCCCCCAGCTACCTGGAACCAGTTTCACTCACATGCAGTTCATTTCTGGCACTGTGAAGTGTAAGGCAGTTCTACGATGCCTAAAGTAAAAACAACTACAAGTTATCGTCTGTTTCAGAATTTAAAGATAATTTTACTTCTGATGGGGGCGTTCTGTTCTGCCAACCATGTGGGAAATCAATCAAGGCTGAACAGCGATCTCAAGTTACACAACACCTCAAGGGCAAGAAACATTTTGCCGCAGTTCCGCGCCTTCAGAATAAGTGTTTCGCGATAGTCGTCGGTCATTTGTGATGGGCACCCTGAAGATGCATCTTTGTGTATTGTAATGCTTCAGCGGTCAGTGAGACATAAAATAAATTGCAATCGTGAGTACTGCATATTGTTTATATTCACATTAATAAACTAATTTATAATTAAACATTTTTACTTTTTTGTCATATATTTCAGGTATTTTTAATACATTAAAAGTAAATCACAGTCAGTCTGAAAGACTAGACGTTGTATCATTTCAAATGACGCATGCTACAAATGCTACACATGTTAGAAAGGCTCAGGAGGGCTTCTCGCTTTGCTCGAAGCCCCAGGACTCTTTCAACAGACTGCATTACCCATTAACTTAGGCTTCCCGAGCGGGCACCTCTTTAAGGGTCACGGGAAGAAATGTGTTTCTTGTACTTGTATTAGAGATGTGTTTGGTTGAATAAAGCGTAAATTGCGTACTTTTTGATAGCGGTATTGTGGCCCATCATCCCAGGCAAGCCGGCGGAAACCTTTGCCTCCCTGTCAGAAGGATCATTTGGCCGTAAATTTGAATTAGTGTAAGGATGTAGTATGAGTATCCAGATTTAGACAATAGCCTACTCCATGAAGGGGTCATGACTATGCCATATATGTTTGTTTAATGAATAGTGTATCTGAAATAAGGGAAGAATATTGATTTACAGATTTGTGGAGTGAATTTCTGATTTTTAAAAGGTCGCTCGACGCCAGGCCTCTTTCAACAGACTCCAATAATCATTAGCGTCTGGTTCTCGCTCCCCGCGTGAGCATGACGCCACGTTCCCGCGCAGCTGCATGACGTCACTTCCCGCGCGGCTGCATGACGTCACGTCCGTCACCGTGTCCGTGTCCGTAATGCATAACGATGGACCCCAACCATAACGACGAAGTCGACAAGATCATTTGAAATGATAAAACCTAATAGAGAGGGTGTACCATCTACAAGCACTGCGACCAACATAGCAAAACCGAATGTTCCAGTGGAAAACCAAGGTTATAATCCATTTAGAACAACATCACAATTTGTGACACCGAATGCTAACATAACGCCGAATTATGGGCTGACACCTAACTTTAATGTCACGCCGAACTATGGTCAAACTCAGTACTCGAATATTGTGTATTTGAGAAGCCATGAAGATCGACCGGCTAAATTCAATAATTCGAATTCCGTTACACCGGTAGATTTTCTGAGAAACTTGGAGTCGTATATGACAGAAACTATGGTAACACCAGACAGGGAGTTACGGACTGTCGAAAAATACCTAGAGAACAGCCCGTTAACTTGGTTCAAGGCATTCAGATACTCATTCCACAACTATCAGGGATTTAAAGAAGCATTCCTTAAGACTTATTGGTCTATGGATCGGCAACAAAATATAAGGGCGGAAATGTACAATAAGAGGTACGCTAGTATTCAAACAACCAAGTACGCTACCTACATCGCAAGTCAACTTTTGAGACTGCAATGTTTGGAACCCCCTTTGTCCGAATTAGAACTTGTCCAAACCATTAGAAGACAATACCCTATGGAAGTTCAAATGTTACTCATAGCGTCAGATGCAAATACATTCATGAAATGTGACGAAGTTCCTAGAACGCTGGATAGCAGCCACGAACAATTTGCACCTACACCTAGACACAGGAGCACACATGAGGTAAATATAACTTCAGTGGACAGGACGAGTCAGACTGTACAACCTACAGAAAATCGTCAAAATCACGAGGGACCGGATAGAAGGAGAGATTTCCGTGATTACCGTTAAGACAATACACCTTATGCAAGGAATCGTCGATTTGACACAATCAACAAAAATTACCTGCACACATATCAAAATAGAGCCAACAGCTCGTCGTAGTAGCAACAATAATAACAACAACAATACTAATTTCAACCGTGGTTACAGAGGACAGCCACGTGATCGTGATGTACGAAATAACTGATACACCGATAATCCAAGGAGAGATTATAGATACAGCGGCGGTTACCGAAGAGAAAATGACCCTCGTTTCCAATAAGACAATGATTGGATAAGTAAGGCTAATGAAAGTCGCCAATGCATTCAGGAACGGAGAAGAAGAAATGCAGAAGACGTAGAATCGGACCGAAGAAGAGATGGAAGTAACAAATGTCGTGAGAATAACAAGAAAGTTATGACAGGTGATGTTCACAACATTGAGATTGAACCAGAAGGTGAAGACAATCGCATGAGTGATGAAGAATACCACAGGATCACTGAGAGAATGGATCGTGCACGAAGTCAAACCAAAGAATGGTAAATGGATGAAATAAAAATTGACTTCCACAGTTTTTATTTACTTGACGTGGAGATGTATGCGCCCGTTGACGCATGTTTGCTCAGATAACAGAGACTAAAACTAATTCTGGAATGTAACTGAACATACCCTGCGAGCGGCGGGAAGAAACTGAAGTAATATCGCTTATGATCATATTTTTATATATTTTGGACATTCCAAAAATCAACTATAATTATAACCAAGTAATTCTGCATATTTGAAGAACAGCATACTTCGTAAATCAATGAAACTATCAATTTACGCGGCTAGCTCATATCCTAAGAGCTCGCCATATTTGGTAACACCAGTTTCCTATTTGTCTTTGGATGAGGCAACATCGATGTGCATGTTGGAGCACAAGTGAAAGTATGTCCGTGAAGGGAAACCATCTGGCACGAAAAATCAGTGGATATTTTTCTCATGGATAGCCATCATGGCATTATTTAACAATTTAAAGATTGGAGACATTCATTATTACATAAACTGTGAAATATTTTCATTCTACGAGGTGAAATGATGGACTTGTGTAAAGCAAACTTTATGACCGCATGGTCACACACACACATACAATTCAGTGTTACGTAAACTGTGTAATTAATTAACTGTACAAAATCTACGAGTACAATCTTTATTATCCGGATGGGCAGTATTTTTGGTTTAATATTTTATGTTAATATTTTCTGTAAATATCAGTGCAAAAGTCACGAGTGAGTGTCGCACAAGCAACAAGACTAGAGCCAGTGGCGGAGTGAAAATGGGCAATTTTTTACCGCATATTAGCTTCAGTGCCGCAAGTTTTCGTTAATTATGTGCTACGTTATTACCAACGCTAACATTACAATCATGCTAAAGCATCAGATCCTCAAATACAACCCCAACCACGCGATGGCATGTCATTTCTAAATCATGCGTGGGGAATTAGCAGCGGAATATGTCCAAATACAATGAGAAGATAATATAAGGCCATACACGAGACCGCATATAACATCTCATGGCGGGTCTCGAACCAAGAGACGCTGCATCTGTAAGTCAGATCAAGTATTTGTTGCGTATTGTAATGAGTTGGAAACAGTAGATTAGATGAATTTGGTTTCATTTATTTAAGTGCACAATGCAGGTAGTTAATTATAAGACGCGTGTGGAAAGTAATAATTTTATTAAACATTTATAGACGCCAGGAACGCTGGATTTTCAATGCTCATTTCGTATCATTTCAAAACAGTTATTATCAACTTTTATTTTGCCAAGCTGATGACAAATAAATTAGTTTGGCAGATGTTAAATCGAGGCCAAGGTTACGAGCCAAACCCACTACACAGCACACTCGATTCTAGGCAATGCATCAGTATTTTGTTTAGAAGGCTATGAGATTCTTAATATTATTACAAGTGGAATGTAGAGTCCGTTATTCACATTTGTTGGCCAGATCAATACTTGAAAACTGGTTTATTTATTTAAGAGAAGCCAGACAGGCATTGTATGCAACTGTATTTCGTAACAAAATGAACGCAGGTTCGACCTTATTCAGGGAAGAGGCAATTTTATAAATGCTCACACACACTTTTAGCTTGTATCAGAAGCCTTCATGTTTATTTAAAGCGTTGTCAGTATGTATTTCTGTACACATAATCTTTATTACCAGCACTTCAAACGTGTATCAATTAGGAGTCCACACTTTTGTAAATTAACGTTATGAGAGTATCATATGAGTCGTGACAGTGGATTAATACCTCCGACATTGTTATTGTGGTTATACCGGTGGTAATGAACTACTTGAAGTCGTACCAATCCGAGGGCGCCTGGATCAATGAATCCGAAATAAGAGTAAAGTAATTGGTGAGGACACAGGATGTCTAATAATTATGAAGTAATTGGTGGAGACACAAGATATCTAAAAATGATGAAATATTGCTGAAGACACAGGGTGTCTAGTAAACTATTAAACTATTGAGATATTTTGCTTAAGTTGGATACACACGTTACCTAAATACACTGAACGCTTTTAAAGATCCATAAACTGAACAACAATACTGTCAGGGATAAATAATTGTGTGAAGCTTTAACAATCAAAAATAGGGTTTTGAAAACTAACGAATCTTATAATTCCCCCTGAGTCTAAATACAATTTCTAAACATTAAAAATAAACTATTTTCTGGACAAAATGTTAACACTTAGATATTGTTAAGCTGTTTTAGATACATTTTGATACATTTTCACATGAATAGTCGACAACTAATTGGTGATGTGATAACAGAAGCACACACATCAGATTAGTAGCAATATGAGTCGATGTAATTGTTTAATTACTATCGCATTTGCAGGCTTTTCTATATTTTTCTACTTTCTTAACACTTTGACACTATGACCGTTTGTTACAAACAGTAACAAATCGAGTACGCAGGCAGTGCCAATTGCACAACCATAGGAGTGCTGAATTAGTGTATGCATTTGTTTTGTATTAGCATAGCTTTTTTATTTATTCAGCAAAATTGTGCACATAGCTTGATTTTCTTAGTAATAAACGCATCTCGTTTATTAATCAATGATATTTAGGACTAGCTAAACACTTAACTCTAAAGATAAATGTTAGAGATGGCACCATCATAGCATAGGACAAATTTTCCCCTTTGCTACTAAATGTAAATGTTCTAGTATTTGTAAACAAGTAAATGTCTTGCTTTGCTGTAGATTCTTTTGATGTTTGATCCTCCCGTAGTCATTTCGATGTAATTGCTTAGGGCCGATCTTACGTGCCATTCTCTTAGCTTGTTCATTTTAGTCGAATTTTGTATTAGGACCATGAGAGTAATTTAGATCTTGTTTAGGACTTTTTTATATTTTCTTTCAGGGCAGAATAGTATCGGACTAGCCGTTTGCAACTCTCATGCTAGGCTAGGGATCTATTCTGAATAAAATTAATTTGTGATTTTAACATAAGACTGACCTCTCTTTTCTTGTTTAGTTTTGTTATCGATGCATTCCTCTGAGCTGGTTAAAGATCGAACCTCACTAATTCCCGACACCCCCGAGTGCAGACTTTGTGCTACACCAGCCTATGAATGTATCGTCCCCTATACTTGTGTGTTAATTGGAAGAGGGTCTCGGAAGGGTCATTTGAAACCGGTGGCTCCCCGAAACCTTCGGCCAGCGGGCACAATATATATTGGAATGTGTATCTTACATATCTCAAAAAAACTCTCATGTATTCCAACCACTATGATGTTCTGTTACCCCATTATGGTATCGTAAATCTTAAACTTATGTGTATGGACACGGATTCCTTCATTTATTTGGTAAACACCAAAGTTGTTTATCAAGACAAGTTGAATTTTCTTGAACACCTGGACACATCTGATTATCCTACTAATCACATATGTTACTCTACCGCAAACAAGACAATTTTGGGAAAATTTAAATACGAGGCTTGTGGACGTATTATTAAAACATTTGTTGGAATTAGAGCTAAAATGTACGCTTTAGACATAAATTGGAATAGAATTAAAAAGATTAAGATTATTAGCGAAGGCTTTGTTAAAATTGTACAAGGTTTCAAGATTTTAAAGATTGTTTCATGAGGAACGAGGTAAAAAATATACCGATCAACATTATCGCTTCTAAACAACATAAAATATGTTCTATAAAACCAAACTAAATTGCCTTGTGCTCTCGTGATGATCAATGATTGATTGATTCTGATGGTATAGCTACACATGCTTATGGTCATTACACACACGTTGACCATACTTAACTGGCTATGTTATGTATATTATGATCCCAAAATTAGACAGGGAAGATATTACTCCACCTGCATCAAACAAATATATAGACCAGAACTATTTAAGAAATAAAACCTATCTCAAAACAACCCTGGAAAATCGAAACCAAATAAACACGAATGAAAAAGAAAATCACGTTATCCAGAAAGAGGGAGAAGAGGGAAATTCCGGTCATAGATCGATAAAAGCGTAACCTACAAGAAAAGAACAAAATGAGGACCTGTAAAATAAATCAGGAGAAATATAGGAACAAATTCATCAGAAAGGGAAAAAGAGGGAATTGACAGTCATTGATCGACATATCCGTCACTTCCAAAAAACGGATCACAGAGAGATTTAGTGATCAGCACTAACATATATGACGAGAACACGAAGCAAACCAAGTCACAAAACGAAACCATTTCAGGAAAACAACACCGACCAAGAAACGAGGAAAGGGAAGAGGGTATCAATATTCCAGGATGGATAAGGATAGAAAACAGAAGAAGGGGAAGAGATGAAACAACTGCACAAATCAAAAATGTGACTAACGCAGTAACAGCACGTACAAATCAAAACAAAATAATTCATAGAATCTACTTATCATTGAGACCACCTAATGGTGTAGCGGCTAGCATTCTTGTCTATCGCCCCGGAGGTCCGGGTTTGATTCCAGGCTCTGCCAAGCATTAAAAAGCAATGGTATGGACTGGTACGGTGTCTCACAACTTTGTTGTGTTCAATGAGACCTGTCAGATGTTGTAGTGGGATGAGGAGCTTAAAGGAAGTGGCCACCCTTCCGCACGTTAACTCAGGCCTTGTACTTATAATTCAAAGACCTCTGGCGTGAGATTAATTACTCCGTAAGTCTGTGTGTGAATGGAAAGGCGTCTAGCGCGAGATTAATTTCTCCGTAAGCCTGTGTGTGAATGTAAAGGCCTCTGGCGTGAGATGAATTTCTCTGTAAGCCTGTGTGAATGAAAAGGCCTCTGGCACGAGATTAATTTCTCCGTAAGCCAGTGTGTATTAAGACTGCATCTAGAGTTATGCCCTGGTGCCGGTCTCAAGCCCGTGTAGAGGAAGAGAGGCACAAAAGCTTTTACTTCTGAAAACTGAACTATAATGCACGGTACCCTTTACGAGGAATAAGTAGACCTTAGATGTGTATTTGTTATCCAAGTTTGTAAAGTTTATTGATGCACCTGTGATAAGAGTGTATGCTTAGCATTTATAGTTAAATGACTAGAGTTTGTAATCCTGAGCTCGTTGTGCGTGGCAGTCATCTTGCCTAGTAGCCGCGGTGCTAGCTTTACCTCACCCTCCATGAGACTAGCATGGGATAGTTGTGAGTACTCCATGTGCTTTGGGTATGCGCATTAGCCCCTGGCTAGGCTTTGGAGGTTAGGTTTAGTCAGGTTAACTTCTGTTAGGTTAGATTAGGTTAGGTTAGGTTACGTTAAACTATGGTCACCAACTTTATTTGAAATACGCGCCATTCTAGTAGGGGATAGCGTGGCGGCAATCTTGCGCATTAGCCCCTGTACCTGTGTTTTACTGTCTATCTAAGTCTCAACCTTAATACGCACTTATTTCTAAGCACATCTATTTACGATGCAGAAATTGTGAAGAATGCGGGCCTGACTCCATTTGGTTGCAAGCAGACGGCACGAATGACTTCGGGGCATAATGACGAGGTTGTCTCCAAGGCTTCCCGACATAAACAGCATATTAAATAGACGGATCATATTATAGCAAAGCAACATCTGCCGGTATGTTGAGGTTATGGACATATTGCATAGCAATACATTTCACTAGTACTATCTCCAACCATACTGGGAGTTGCTAGGGATTTATTTCGAAGCCCGGGTAGTATTCAACCATTGGCTATTACACTATGTGGACGAGGAATTCCCCTTTTTATCGGCATCCACCTTGCTCAGTTAAAGAATGATTTCAGAATAATGGAGCTGTGAATTGGCCAATCATGAACCACTGTGGTGTTGACAAATACCAGGCAACACCTAAACATGTGGCGTGGAACACTGGGTGATCGCCCCATTCGAACACATTTCCTGGAGAGCTATCTCATGGGGTCTCGAAGTCTACTCTTAGCCCCCAGTGATTACTCGCATCTGTAGGATGACGTGCTACTGATGTAAAGCATCCGAATTTGTTTTTGTAAATGATGGTGTGCCACCTTACCTTGGTGATTGTCCTGTACATTTTAATGCTTCAAAACCAGACAAATAGTTCGTAACAGGAGAGCCAATTTTTTCTCATTTATTGGTTCAATCAACTAACAAGCAAACCTTCTGTTTGGGGCAGAAAAGATTGTATTTTTTCTATAGTCATGCTTAAGATGTCAAATAGCCTATGTGCCCTCACAAATTTTAGCAACAGGAGGGCAATTAGTGTGGGAGATACATGACAATATATAAGGGGGGAAGTTATGAGTTCTTGTAGGATTGTGAGTCGTTTGTACGGGAAACAACAATTTTTGCAATAGGATTAGTCTGGAACAAACAGGCTGCGGTAATGGTAGTGGTAGTCTATAAAAAGTGAGTAAAACATAACTTCTCTATATACCAACCACATCTGACTATTGCTACTGCATCACATTTATTAAACTGTCCTTCCAAATTCTTGAAACAAAAATCTGTAGTATTACGAAACTGGTGTGGGTTTCTTGCTGTTAATCCATCTAACACCCATCCGTACTGGTGAGCGTGCACAAAGCGCGGAGAAAGGAACTGCTAGAATGCTAGTGACTGTAGTTTCGGGATATTATCCCGCTCCTGCAAGGTAGCAGTTGACTCATCGAAGTCAGCGCTGTGTGAGATCTCGCAAATCATGTATTTCTACATTTGAAAGAAGTATCGATGTAGGGGCTGAAGTTCATACGTTGTGTTGGCCGGTATTATTTTTACTGTTAATTTGTCGGAATCATTATTATCATCTCTCATTTTTTTTCTTACATTTGCAGTGTAATTGTGGACACCGTATGAGTCTAAAAGGAGCAGGTTCCTTACACTTGAAAATGGTAGGAAGATGTCATTTATAAACGTAGTGAACAACTGCTTTGTCATTTTTCCTGACGAACTCCATTGCACAATTAAATTGTCTGGCTTGAACATCTTTTTTCTGGAATTTTGTCTCTTATGCCAGTTGGTTCATATAAAATCACATGCAATTTTGGCATTAGCTTCCCTGATGAAGACTCTATAGACATGACTGTATACAAATGTGAGGTTGCCCCTTTCGATTGCACTGCTCCTCTTATGTCACATGTACCTTTACTCTCTAAAGTTCTCCCCATGGGCATTTCTCTATTAAAAACACTCTCATCGGCATTGTAAACTTGGTCATTGATATATGACTCCATGATTACTTTGCATTCGTCTCTAAAAGCCTGTATTATCTGTTCTTGATGGACTGTATCTCGAAATTGCCGTGTTGTTACAAATGATGTTATTTTACGGCTTACTATATTATAGCGCATTTTAAAACGATGCAGCCAAAATGAATTAGCCTTGAACTTGTTTTGGTCAATTTGTAACTCGCGAGCCTTGGACGTTGGAATCTTTTGTAAATCACGTTCTTTTACAATTTAATTCACTGCTCGCCACTTTCAGAATTCTTCAAAAGTTCACTTAATAACTTTCTTCATTTTGTTAGTAAAATTCTCCTCCCGTTCAATACATTCCTTCATTTTGTACAACTGTCGTTAAGCATGTAAATTTAGATTTCATTGATGACCAAGTTCTATGATTAAACTTTTTCTTGTGGTGTTTGGGAGTTTCTGGAAGTAGTCAATAATTCACAACTTTCACCTTTTCTGCTGTAGAAACGTCTTTGCATGTTCTCGGTGGAGATGGAGCATACGGCGACTCTGATTGCAGTGAACTGCTTAATACGCCGTCGGCAGAATATCTCGTCGGTAATTCTGCATTTGCTTCACCCTCTTCATCTTCATCTTGCGGTGGTTCAGTAAAGTCAGTATCTAGAGTTATTTCTCTATCCGCGTTTTCCGACTCATAATGTTTTAACAAATCGTAGACTTCATTGGCAATTTCCCCTTCTGCTTCTGAAACACTAGAAGTTTCGGAGCCCTCCTCGTCCACTCTGGTAACAACCGTTTTTGCAATATTTAATATATTCATAGTATCCAACACTGTAGTAGATAGCACGTAATTTAACAAAGAGCTACTACAGCACACTAAACAGCCAATGTTCTGTCCGTTCTTGCGGTGCTTGTCTAGTGCTTGCGCGTTGAATGGAGCACGTACTTCCCTCTATATTACTCGTAGTTCGCAAACTATGACGCACATTTCAACTTTCACATCGTATTTTATATTTTGTCATGAATGCTCCTGTGGTAAAAATGTGCATACACGCATAGTTTGTAAAGCTGAATACAATAGTATGAGAAATGTTATCGTTTTTCATGCTATCGTATTCAGCTTAACGAACTATGCCTGTGTGCAGATTTTTTAGAACAGGAGCATCCGTTACAAAATGTAAAATATGGTGAGAAAGTATAAATGAGTTTCTTTGTTTGTGATCTAGTAGGCTATAGCGGGAAGGACTGGATGCGTAGTGTAGCGGTAACTTTCTCGCCTGGTGTACCCAAGGTTGCAGGATCGAATCCTGGCACAGTCAGTTGGCATTTGTGGTTGCCCAAATGTGAGAGAGCCGTGTCAGTAGATTTACTGGCACGTTAAGGATTTCTTTTGGGGCAAAGTTCCATCACCCCGGCGTCTATAAAAGCCTTGGTATTTAATGGGGTCGTAAGACCAATTACATAATTATTATTAATATTATTATTATTATTATTATTATTATTATTAATGCTATAGCGGGATGCACGTGCTGCATTCGATACGAAGTCACTACAGTAGTTAAGCAGCGTGCAGACGGATGGAACGTTGTTAGCTGTTCAGTGTGTTGTAGTAGCATTTTGTTAACTAGAAAAGGTGAAAGTCGTGAATTATTGGCTGCTTCCGGAAAAAAAACTCAAGGAAAAGTTTAATCACCGTACGAGGTCATGGTACGAATACTACCTATACATCAATGAAAAATAAATGTATATGGTGAACGAGGGAGCGACAGTTGTAAAAAATGAAGGAATTTATTGAACAGCAACATAATTTCCTATCAAAATGAAGGTAGTTAATCAGTGCACATTCGAGGAAAACCGAAAGTGACGAGCAGTGAATTAAATTCTGAAAGTACGTGACTTAGAACACTTTTCGACATTCAAGGCTCACGAATTACAAATTTACAAAAGGGAGTTAAAGGTAGGCTTTTAGAGACGACTGCAAACTAAAATCATAGAGTCATGTACCAATGACCAAGTTTACAATGCCAATGAGAGTGGTTTTTAATAAAGAAATGCCCATGGGGAGGACATTAAGAGTGTCAAGGTGCATGTGACATAAAGGGGGCAGTCCATTTGAAAGGGACAACCACACATTCGTACACAGTCATGCCGATAGTGTCTTCATCAGGGAAGCTAATGCAAAAATTATTTGTGATTTTATACGAATCAACTGGCGTAAGTGACAAAGTTCATGAAAAGAATGTCAAGCCATACAATTTAATTGTGCCATGGAATTCGTCTGGAAAAATGACAAAACAGTTGTTCACTATGTTCCTACCATTTTCAAGTGCAAGAAACCTGCTCCTTTTAGACTCATATGGTGTCCACAATGACACTGCAAATGTAAGAAAAATTCTGAAAGATGGTGATCATGATTCCGACAAATTGGCAGTAAAAATAATACCGACCAACACAACGGTTGAACTTCAGCCCCTAGAGCGATACTTCTCTCGAATGTATAAACACATGATTCGCGATATTTCACACAGCGCTGACTTCAACGAGTCATCTGCTACCTTGCAGGAGAGGAATAACATCCTGTATCAACAGCCGCTAGCATTCCAGCAGATCCTTTCTCTGCGCTTTGAGCACGCTCACCAGTACGGATGGGTGTTAGATGGATTAACAGCAAGAAACCCACACCAGTTTCGTAATACTACAGATTTAAGTTTCAAGAATTAGGAAGGACAGTGTAATAAATGTGAGGCAGTAGCAATAATTAGATGTAGTTGGTGTAAATAGAAGTTATGTTTTACGCACTTTTTATAGACTACCATTACCGCAGTCTGTTAGTTCCAGACTAATCCTATTTCAAATATTGTTGTTTACCGAACAATCGACTCACAATCCTACAAGAACTCATAACTTCCCCCCTTATATATTGCCATGTATATCCCACACTAATTGCCCCCCTGTTGCTAAAATTTGTGAGAGCACATATTTTGGCATTCTAAGCATGACTAAAGAAAAAAGAATTCAATTCATTTCTGCCCCAAACAGAAGGTTTGCTTGTAAGTTAAATTCGTTTCATTCATTTCAATTCAAGTGAGAACACATGAAACCTATAAATTGGGGGCTTCCCTAAACTTTTAGGCTTCCTTCATTTCATTAATAACTACAATTAAACTGGAAGTCTGAATATGACCTGACGCCTGACTTACCAGATTCCTCGATATTAAGCATCTTGCCTTCTTCTTGTGGTTCCATTTAATTCACATTGCGTACGCACTATAGAATTCTGGGTATATGTGCCAGCTGACCATTGAGGTCTGCCGATTCATACCACCTGATATTAATATTTTGAGGAGAGTTATTGTATGCCACAAAGGGTGGCGGATACCTCGAGTGTTCAAGGGAGAGTTATTGTACGCAACAAAGGAAATGTAATGCATCTTGTAGAAACCTTTTGTCATGTACTCCGTAACATTGTCAACAGCTAGGAATTCATTACTCTGGTCTGGGTGTGATCAAGTATCCACTATGGGAAGAGTCGATTTGAACAAACGTGGAATTGGAAACATTGTCAAGTACGGTACGTTCCCTAATCTGTCTAATTTGTATGTTATCCGTTAATTGAAGAAGCATTTTCCCTAGAAAGGGTATGTCAACGCACAAGACATAGAAACTGCAGTTCTCTGTGAGGTAATACATGCTAGGAAATTGCATGTGGTTGTTGATGTTGTCCATCTCTTCTAGGGATGAATAGTAATCTTAGAAAACTTTGCGTTTGGGTGAGTTGTTAACCCTAGAACCACACTGTGGATTTCTTGAAACAAGAATCACAAAGTGGGGGCACCTACGACCCTGTATTTGAACGAATTATTTAGGCATGGAAAAACATTTATTAAACTGGAAACACGAAAATTACTTACATATTTGTGTATTAGGTTCAAAAGAGAAAGAAATGTTTCATAATCCCAAATAATATTGTTTACAAAACAATGTTAATATTAGTCATGTTTTTCTTAGTTTTAATATTAAGCATTTTGTAGGCGAGTATTTAGAATCTTATTGCTTACATTATCACAATATTTCCCATAAATAAACAAATCACTTATTTTTATGCACATTAACTTCGCAAAAGAAGAGAATTAACCGTAATACTTCAAAATATGATTTACGTAACATTCTTATTTCAAAAATTATCTATTTTTGTTTTGTTTTCACATTGGGCATATTCTACGGGAGTAATCAGTATCTTAAACCTTGCAGTCTTCACTGATATTTTTACTATGTCCTGAAATCGATTTTCAGAGCAGGAGCAGCAAGACGGTCCCTGGTTTGAGGACATAAAGCACATCGTCCAAGTCATCGCCCAACAGGCGCAGTAACTTCAGTTTGCTCCTTCTCACAGCCAAATACTTGGTGAATGTCACTTTTGAGTTGCCTTGGAAGCCTATGGATCAACATTCCAGTCTTCATTAAGGTCTTCACGCAGTACCAGGGTAATATTTCTCAAGATAACTGAGCATTTGATCATTTTCTGATTTCAAAATTAGATACGCATTTACTGCTGCAACATCCAACATCCCGAAAAAGACTCGTAAGGGCCACCTCCTTGTTTTTCTAACTACAGTCATTGAATGACAGAGCTGATCGAATTGATCGACCCCTCCCTTCGTTTCATTGCAGAAAGGGATTGTTTCAGGTTTCTCAGTTTCCTCGTAAATGTTGTCACTTGTCTATATAGATAACAATAGTATTACACTTTTGTTTTTCCTAGGAATTTGTGAAGTAAACATCTTGTCCTCTTGGAAGGCCCAAGTGGACGTACCAACAGCCATTTTACACACTTCTGTCATAACTAGGGGGATATTTGGCTTGTTTTATCTTATCGTTCCCACCATAGTGAGACCTATTGAAGAGAGTTTATCACAGATATAACAAGAGCTGAGCCAATTGTCAACAGCCAAGTTTCTGTTAGATCCCTGAATACTCTTCTTGAGGGTCAGAACGTAATAGGTTGGAATCGAATGTGTGATTTCCCTGTTTCCTTTGCCGACGTACGGTATTGCTTCACACATATAATACGTCTTAGTATCACACAGCATAGTACTTTTTATTCCCTTTTTTTTTCGAAATGTACATTTTAAACGGGCATCGGCTCCTGAAACTCAATAGCTGTTCATCCACCGTGACGTACTGGGTCGGAGAGTAGCACTGCGGACAGAGGGGAATGATTATATCCCACAAATCACGAATCACAGCAAATTTGTCTTTAGCTTTTCGTTCGGACCTTGTTTCTCTGTTGTCAAATGGTAAACAATTCAGTAAAAATTCGAACCTGTTACTGGTCATTGTGCAACGAAACGCTGAGGGACCAAAAGCTTGAGACCGCATATCCAGAAGTGTAAGGTTTACGTCTTTCAGCACTCCAGCTAAATATAACATACTGAACCCTTATTGATCTACGATAAATAAGCATTCATAATTTATTACTATTATTACTGCAGCCCAGGCAGTACTTGAGGAAGTTGTCGAGAATAAAGGCAAGGTAGCGTGTCGCAATGATTGCCACATAAGGAGAGCTTGTAGCTATTCTTGAAGAACGGCCTGGAAAACTTGAGTTCAAGGCCAAATTGTGTAACAACTTGCACCAGAATTGGAATCACAAAGGGGTAGTCACAAGTTACTTACAACCGACCTACAATTGAATCAACCAATCAGGGCAGACCACGCCGATATCTGGGGTAAAAAGCGCGCGGAATTGATTATCTAAAGAACCGCCGATCGGAATTATCTCCGCACGAGTGCGATGAGACGTTTGATTTATTTGATGAAGATTGACACTAGTCCCATCCATGTGAGATAAAAACTCTGGATTTTTTTTCTAAATTCACCCCACTCTTCCGCACCCTGTCAGTTTCTAATAAATTGTTCGACGTGAAGCTGTTCGATGTCTTTCTGTGTGCGAGCACTGTGAGCTAACTTCACGCCCTTTTGCATAACGATATGAACGCTCTCATATAATTCGAAGTTATTTTATTTGTGAGCTCTGATGAGCTAAACTCACGCTAGTTTGCGCAGCAAATTTTAACGCTCTTAATTATTTGAAGTCAATTACTTTGTGAGCTTTGTGAGCTAAATTCACGCCAGCGTGCGTGGTGATTGGAAACTTGTAATATTATCTGAAAGACAACTATTTCAGCTCTTAGGGGCAAGACTTGTAACATTCTAATTAGCGCTCACCCGAGCGAAGGTCAAAGCAGCGCAGAGCAGTAGATTACAGAGCGAGATAGCGACTGTGAGTCAGGCAGTCTTTGTAACTTGTTTGTCGAGCCAGTGGCGTTGGACTCGAAGTGTGTATTTCATGTATATTTTTAAGTGTATTTTTCATGTATGTATTGCGCGTGTGTGAGCGATATTTAGGGAAAGTCTTCGTAATTAATCGCATAGGACTATTTGTGGGCGAATTTAGTAACCCACAAGCGATTATAGCCAGGTCGAATTATAATCATTGAACTTTTCTTCCAAGGAGACTACATCAAGATGTCCAACATGTGGTCAGCAGTTGGGATGACGTCCGGCGCTTCAACGAAGACGAATATGGAGTGCTAACTTTTCCATAGGGGAAATGGGCTGAGATGGATGTCATAAGTTCTGCAAGCTGAGACGGTGACGTACAACAATTGATTATTCAATTATGTAGTTAGATTGGCCGGGGAACTTTTGTAAATAGTTCATTTTGCCTTTTCTTGTTTTGAGTGTTATTCTTTGTACCGGCACTAATTGTTTTAAATGTACGTGGCACGTGGCCAAAGTGTTTGTTGTATATTTGTTTTTCATGGAGTCATATTTAGTGTGCACGGCGCGTGTGCGTGATGTTTATCCATGCGAATGCGAAGCCCGTTACATTCGATAAATGGTGCTTTATTAAAGTTCATATTTGTGATAGGATAGGGAGGTAATTACTGTAAGATGTTTGCTGGACAGGTTATTGTTCATATTAGGGTTGCCAAGTGCAACGATTTAAGATGTAATTTTAGAACACCTTCGTTCTAATTTGATAGATTTTCTTTTGAGTCCTTTTCAGGTTAATTAGTCACGGCGTGGAACGGTGGCGCCAGCACGTGGAATATATTTATGTCTTTTTATTTCAGGGTCTGTCAAACCCATACGTGTGATTCTGTGTGTGTTATTGCGTCTGGTGTGTTGATTCTACGTGAAGAGGGGTAGAGGTCCTACCGCCCTCGTATTTTGTTGTTGTTGTATTTTTGATGGAAAGGAAGGGTGCTCTAGGGAGACCGCTGTTCCTTGTCCATTATGCTGATTTCTTGGATTTCCTAGTAGAAATGCCTGGATATTTTTGTTCTGACACACACACACGTATTATTGTGCTTTGGGGCACGCTTCTTCGATACACACGTGGGTTGACAGATATGCAGATTTCCACAGATCGCCCGTCTCGCCTGGTGACTTATTTTGATAGGCAGTCCTGTTGTTCCGACTGGCCCCTTTAAGCTTTCATGTAGCAAACCTGTTCATTGTGATGGTCATTTTTTGAACCATAATTAATTGGGGGAGTTCGCCATGTGTGTGACGGATTGTTGCATGTTGTATGGATAGAATTTTGTGTTAATAATGTAAATGTTGGCTTTGAGCCTAGTGATCTTGTTTATGACTCAATTCATGTAATTTTAGGATGTCACACCCGTGTGGTGTAGTGGTAGTGTACTTGTAAATTTGACGGCGGTCATATGTGTACTTCTTTTATTGGTCACGTGTTAACTTACTTGTGTTGATTTGTGTGTGAAGTCCTAAGTTTTTAGGCAGTAATGTTTTGCTTCGGCAGTTTGATTCCAATTTCACACGGAAATTATTGTGTTGTATATTTTAAGTATAGGAAGTGTCGGTTTAGTTTTAAGTGTTGTATAGTTTTTCCCCGCGTCCGTCTAGCTCTAAGCAATGTGGATTCGTTGTCTGAATGTTTATTCTGGATGATGACGAATCATGCATTCGATTGTACGCATCGTGAAGCATGCAGAACAGCACGCGCGGATACATTATCACTTTTGTTGATTTTCTTAAGGACACTTTGTCCGTGTATTTGATCTCTCCAGAGATTTGGCCTAGTTGGCATATTTTGTAATTAAGTGGGAGTAATTTGGGAGTTTGTTTTGTTAATTCTTTTGTATAGTTAGGTGATTTGTTATTAAATTCATTGTTTTTAACCCTGGCTTCACTTTTTCCTGCATGTTATTTTGTTATATGTTACCCTGCATGTTAATGAAGCGCTTTAACAACAACTTACGATATGGACTGTTACACCCCCGAAATAGAGTCTCATAAGCTTCTTTGCAAGGGTTCATAAAACAAAAATGGCGCCCAACGTACATTTAGTGTTGTTGCTTCGCTGATCTCATATTTATTTCGTTGAGAAATAATGCCAGGTCAAGCGGGCAAAGTAAATTCAGTAAATTGAGGCGATGTTGTACCGCCATGTGCATTAGTAAAATCACTGATTTCCTAAAAGTTAGAGATATTGAACAAGGTTAGAATTTGATATTGTATTTGTTATAAACCTGTTCTGGCGCCCGGCATTAAAATTAGAAAATTTGCATATTATTGAACTCAGTCAAAGCAGGAAGGTGTTGCCTTATATTTGACATTTAATTAACTTTGGTTAATTGGTGTTTTTCGTAAATTATGTTGGTTAGGAATTTAAAAGCAGATCACTAGGGGTTATTTTGTTGTTTGGGAATAAGTTAATTTATTCAGTAAATTTTGTTACTGAAATTTTGTTAAATTAGAATCAGTAATATTTAAATGTTATGACATGTATGCGTGTGGATGACTGAAATCTTAGTGCATGACCCTGTTTTCTCTGATTATATTTGTGTATTGTGCAATGGCGAGTGTTGATGAAATTAAGGGATTGTTGGAACAGATGTCCGCGAAAACGGAAAAGCAATTAGAACAGATGTCCGCAAAAACGGAAGAACAGTTTAAAACTCAGCGGGAGCATAATAATAAACAGTTAGAACAGATGTCGATACAAATATCCGCAAAAACGGAAAAACAATTAAAAGAACAATTAGAAATTCAGAGCGAGAATTGTGAAAGACAGTTACACGATATGAGCGGTAATATTTCGGTCCAATTAGAGGTCCAGAAACTGGACACTGATAAACAATTTCACGAATTAAATCACAAATTAACAGAACAGGCGGTAACACAAACAGAGCAATTAGAGAAGATCACTAATGACATCAATCAGAGTGTTAGGGAGGTAGAAAAACTGGCAGGTGAGGTCGCAGAGAATAACGTCAAACAATTGGGTGAAATTAAACCGTTGGAACCAAAATTTGACAACAAAATCGTACAATTTGACGAAATGGTGGCCGATAAATTGAAGCAAATAGAGGCAGCATGTGTCAATAACACCGCAGGAATAAAGAAAACACAAGATAAATTGCAGCAACAAATTAATTCAGTCGACAGCAATGTACTTGAATTAATCAAAGAAATCGATAAACTTGAGGTCAAGGCCGAAACAGAGCGTAGGCACTTGCGTGAAAACGTAGAGGACCAATTAATAAAACACAGCAGCAGATACAAGAAGTCGGGGAACAATTGTTTAAAACACAACAGGTCATAAGACAGGAGGTCGGAGAACAATTAGTGAAAACACAACAGGTCATAAGAGAAGAGGTAGGAGAACAGCTCATTAAAAATCGGGATAATCTGGAAGAACAATTAGGTCAAACACAGCAGCAGATACAAGAGGTTGGAGAACAGTTAGTCAAGACACAAGAACAGATACGAGAAGAGCTAGAAAAGAATCAGGAAATGAGCGAAGAGAAAATTAACAGTTTGAAAAATAGGATCCGAAGAGATTGGGAACAGCAGGCAAACGCAAATAAAGAAGACAGGCTGACAATTTTAAAGCGCTTGGGCGAATACAACTCGAGAATGCAGGCTTTGGAGGAAGGCGTAAAATCTAAATTACAAGAGCACTCAGATTTAATAATTAAGAACGAAATTAGATCATTAGAGAATGCTACATTATTTTCGGCTTAAAATATACCAGAAAAGCAGGCAAGCATTGGAAGTCCGGTAGGCTTGAAGTTGGCTGAGGATAACAGCCGGGGTCAAAGTCCCAAATTAACGAGCAACGCATTCCAAGAGTACAGGGGAGAGACTTCTACACCACAACCAAACTTGGCACCCGCCCAAGTAATCCAAGTCATTAGGGGAAACGATTTCAAGCCCGATAAATTCAAGGAACACTCAGGGACCACTCCCAAAGCTTTTCTACGACAGTTGACTGATTATTTCAATGATCAACATATCGGCCCCGAAAAACAGCCGAGACTCGTGGAGAAATTTTTAGACGGACCAAGCTTAACCTGGTATTTAAGCTTTAAATACACTTTCACTGACATGGCTCAATTCCGAGAAGCATTTTTAAAGAAGTTTTGGAGCCCTTCTTTACAGCAGGGGTTAAGAATGGACTTGTATACACGAAAATACCACAGCACGCATCCGACCAGATTCTCGGAATTCTTTAGCCAACAGCTGGTAAAATTCCGCGATTTTGACGACCCCCCTAGCGAGCAAAATATGGTTCTAACCATCGGGAAACAACTCCCCATGCACATTCAACAGCTGTTAGTAGCCGGAAATATTCAGACTGCAGTGCAGGCCGAAGAACTACTCCGACACTAAGACGAGACGAGTATGGTCAGTCCACAGACGGGAAGGAGAAATATGGAATGTGTCAACACGGCAGAAGTGGTTCAGGGACTCCAAAATAGTCACAGCCAGGGGAACCAAACGAAAACTCAGTCCACAGGAACACAGTTCACACCGAGAAGGCAAGATTTCGATGGCCGGAACCAGTTCAACCAAAACAATAGAAATTTTCAGAATAACCGCGATAGATATAACCAGAATAACCAAAACCAGCACAATCAATGGACGTACCAGCGGGAATACACCAATTGGAGGGGAAACCAAAGACAGGGTCGACCTTACCAAAGAAATGGAGATGGCAGGTGGAACAACGCGAGGAACTATCGCCAGGAAAATAGGGGAGACTACCGCAACAATTGGGATGAGCGGTATGTCGAGTCACAAAAATACTTAGTCCAATTAAATGCCGAAGAGACGGAAAAAGAGAAGTGGGGGCGTGCAATGGCTAACAGACAGAGCCCAGACAATCATCAAGGAGAGGGGGCAGAAAGTTTATTGAGGCAACAGGAGAGGCGCGATGACAACCGGCGGAACACAACAAATGGGCCCCGGGATAAAAAAAAAACTTCAATTGAACTAAAAAATGACAGTCTGAAAACGGAAGACGCCAAGGAGCGAGAAGAGATGATAGTGGCCAATATAGAAGAGTGGGTAGCATTCCCGGACGATTGCCTGGAGGAAGTGGTGAAAGACCGAGAAAACGTCATCAGACAACTGCCAATTATATACGCACATATTGGAGGTATGAGGGTGAGATGTTTAATAGACACAGGTAGCCAGGTGAGCTTAGTCACTGAAGTTTTGGTAAAAGAAATCGGAAGAAAGCAAACTGTTCCAATTATGCCTGTACCGCTAATGAAAGTCAGAGGTGTTATTCCTGACAAAACCATCAATTGTAAACAGCAAGCATATTTAGACTTGGAAATACTGAACCATACTTTTTCGCAAACATTCATTTTCATTCCGAAGATGAACTATAACATAATTTTGGGAGCCAACTTCATCTGTGATTTTCATGCTGTAATTGACTTACATACCAACACTGTAAGTTTCAAACAAGTTGAGGGGTTGGATCACGTGGGTCTAAACATGGAAGAGAGTCCACTAGTGAGAGAGGCGAATACTTGGGTCGTTGAGGAATGCACTAATGAGGTGATCAGAGATAAGAACTTGACGGGGGAGCAAGTAAGCCAGACAGCAGTGGTGGAAATTGACAGCCGAGATATTTCGCAGGAACTTTGGGTACATTTGGCGGAAGAAGGAATTAGCGGAACCAAATTTGAAATTCTACTTCAGGAGCGACTTAAGGAGGCCATAGTAGGAGAAGCTGATAGAAGAAAACTGGAAGAAATTTTGAGATTACATAAAGGAGCTTTTGACACCGTACCTGGAAAAGTTTTAAATTTTCAATATGCCATGCAAGTTACAGACTGGACCCCATTTAAAAGTAAATTGTACCCGATCCCAGAGAAACATTTTGCTCAGGTGAAGGACATCATTACTAATTTATTAGAATCTGGCATGATAAGGAAAGCAGCAACCCCGTACCTGAACGCAATACTGGCTGTGGCCAAGCCAAATGGATCAATTAGGCTATGCCTAGACGTGCGAGTTTTGAACTGCTAGTTGAGCATGACCAAGCGCCTAGGATCAAAGATGTTTTGAAAGGCTTCCGTGGGAAGAAGATATATTCGAGTGTCAATTTGACAAATAGTTTCCACCATCTTGAACTTGAAGAAAAATCTCAACTGTTGACGGGATTTTTATTCGATAACCAAAGTTATATCTGGTCTCGAATGCCCTTTGGCGTGAAAACTGCTGGATGTGCACTAATAAGGGCACTCGATAGGAATCTGACTGAGGAGGTCAAGAGCTTTACTACAAGATATGTCGACGACATATTAATTGCATCTGAAACAATGGAGGAACACCTGATAAACTTAAATAAACTTCTGGATAACTTGAGAACCATGAACTTCAAAATTAATCTAAAGAAATCACACTTTTGCCAGAGCGAGATTCTATATTTGGGGCATATAATTGATGTTGAGGGCGTGAGACCTAATCCAGCCAAGATTGATGCTATCAAGAAATTTCCCACACCAACTAAAGTCAAGCATGTAAGAGCATTTTTGGGAGTGACAGGCTTCTTCAAAGAAAATTGCCCTGGATACACAGAAACAGTAGCACCTATGCAGGAGATGTTAAAGAAGGCAAATCGATGGTCATGGAATGAGGAGTGCGACAGGTCTTTTAGAGCCACGAAAGATTTATTGGAAAACTGTGTGAAGCTTGGATATCCGGACTTTGAGAAGCGATTTATTATTCAAGCAGATGCTTCATTGATTGGAATCGGTGCCATGCTGTACCAAGAGGACGCTGAAGAACCCAAGAAGAAATCATATTTGGCATTTACGAGTCGTAAGTTGAGGAAGCATGAGAGGAACTACACCGTGACGGAGCTGGAGCTGCTAGCAATTTTATATTCTCTTCAACAGTGGCGTAAGATGATCTACGGCTATTCCATTATTGTTAGAACCGACCACCATGCACTGACATTTTTATTCAAGACGACGATGGCAAGTGAGAGAGTTACGCGCTGGTCCATCTACATACAGCAGTTTGACATTACAATAGAGCATTGCCCTGGAAGGATGAACGTCATACCAGATGCCTTAAGCAGGAATCCTGAAGACGAGAACGAAGTAACAGCGGAACTTCACACTATAACACTAACACCTAAGGCTCGTGAGTTTTTGGCGAAATTAAAGGAAATTCGGAAGGAGAAAGAAGCAGACCCATGGATGATGATGATGATGATCAAGTTCTATAGGAAGGAATTACAACCAGATTCACCTGAATACCGAGAAGCCCGTGCTAAAGAAGCGAGATTTCACTACTTAAATAACTTGTTGCATAAGTACGTGGATGAGCATCATACCAAACTGCGAATCCTAGTTCCAGCATCACTACAGAGAGGATTGACGTGGCATGTCCACGAGAGCTTAGCACATATCGGCACGGATAAAACTGAAGCTACGATAGGAGAGACTTTTACTTGGCCTAAGATGCGATTCACCATTGTGGAAGTGATAAGAACTTGTGACGCATGCCAGCGCACTAAACCGAACAACTTCATTATGAAACAACCTCCAAGACCACTATTACCTCAGAAACCATGCGAGATGCTCGCTATTGACTGTTTTGGCCCTCTAGTCAAAGGAAAGCGTGGATCCCGACATCTTCTAGTGTGAGTCGATGTATTTTCAAAGATGGTCGTGTTATGTCCAATCCAGAAGACGACATCAAAACAAGTCCTCAGTAGAATTCAGAACAAAGTTATTCCGATGCTTGGGAAGCCGGAATCCATTTTATCAGACCATGGTACTTATTTCACGAGCAATGTTTTTAGGCAAGGTCTGGAGAGCCTAGGAATAAAACACATATTTTCAAGCATTCGCCATCCCTGTGGGAATCCGAGCGAGAGAACGATTCGCTGTGTTGCCAAATACTATAGAGTAATGATTCCTAACGATCATAATAATTGGGTTGACAAAGTAGGAGAGATTGAGATGTGCATGAACACCATTAAGCACGAGTCGACGGGTCAAGTCCCACTAATTGTACACCATAACAGGTTGCCGGAGATATCTTGGGACAAGATTATTCCATGTGTGAGAGATCCACTGTTAGCGCACGAGTTGCGAATCCAGCGAACGAGAGAGCACATGAGGAACCAAGCGGACCGAAGACTCAGAAGATATAGAGGAAAGAAGTTTCACCGGGAATTACTAGAACAAGAGTTAGTGCTGGTTCGCAGACCACCGATCTCTGATCCCAAAAACAAAAGCCTTTGCCAAATTCTGTGCAAAATTTATTGGCCCGTTCCGCGATATTAAGAATCTGGGTAATAATGCTTACAGGCTTGAAGAAGTGAGCACTGGTGCTAAATCTGTTTTTAATAGCGCCAACTTAAAACCATATTACAGAAGGGAACCATTTGATGAATAAGAAAGATGATGTATGCAAAATCATATTGCAAAAATTTTATTTTGAGAGCCAACACTCAAATGTAAGTGGAGCGCCGGAGAGAGAGCGCATTGTTTTGTAAACAACGAGCAGCTGAGACGACAGGAGTGGCAATCATGAGAGGAGAAGGGGGAGGTCTAGCGAAGAAGTATGAATGACATTCCGACGAGGGAGCGCGCACACTAATTGGGTCACTGGACTGTACACTCGAGCAGCTGAGTGAGATAGTAAAGATATGTTGTTGTTACTACTGTGGATATTGTTTTTGAAATCCAAATCAATTACTTGCTTCGAATTTCAAAACCTTTCTGAGGATAAATGAACCCTTATTGATCTACAATAAATAAGCATTCATAATTTATTATTATTATTACTGCAGCCCAGGCAGTACTTGAGGAAGTTGTCGAGAATAAAGGCAAGGTAGCGTGTCGCAATGATTGCCACATAAGGAGAGCTTGTAGCTATTCTTGAAGAACGGCCTGGAAAACTTGAGTTCAAGGCCAAATTGTGTAACAACTTGCACCAGAATTGGAATCACAAAGGGGTAGTCACGAGTTACTTACAACCAACCTACAATTGAATCAACCAATCAGGGCAGACCACGCCGATATCTGGGGTAAAAAGCGCGTGGAATTGATTATCTAAAGAACCGCCGATCGGAATTATCTCCGCACGAGTGCGATGAGACGTTTGATTTATTTGATGAAGATTGACACTAGTCCCATCCATGTGAGATGAAAACTCTGGAAAATTTTTCTAAATCCACCCCACTCTTCCGCACCCTGTCAGTTTCTAATAAATTGTTCGACGTGAAGCTGTTCGACGTCTTACTGTGTGCGAGCTCTGTGAGCTAACTTCACGCCCGTTTGCATAACGATTTGAACGCTCTGATATAATTCGAAGTTATTTTATTTGTGAGCTCTGATGAGCTAAACTCACGCTAGTTTGCGCCGCAAATTTTAACGCTCTTAATTATTTGAAGTCAATTACTTTGTGAGCTTTATGAGCTAAATTCACGCCAGCGTGCGTGGTGATTGGAAACTTGTAATATTATCTGAAAGACAACTATTTCAGCTCTTAGGGGCAAGACTTGTAACATTCTAATTAGCGCTCACCCGAGCGAAGGTCGAAGCAGCGCAGAGCAGTAGATTACAGAGCGAGATAGCGACTGTGAGTCAGGCAGTCTTTGTAACTTGTTTGTCGAGCCAGTGGCGTTGGACTCGAAGTGTGTATTTCATGTATATTTTTAAGTGTATTTTTCATGTATGTATTGCGGGTGTGTGAGCGATATTTAGGGAAAGTCTTCGTAATTAATCGCATAGGACTATTTGTGGGCGAATTTAGTAACCCACAAGCGATTATAGCCAGGTCGAATTATAATCATTGAACTTTTCTTCCAAGGAGACTACATCAAGATGTCCAACATGTGGTCAGCAGTTGGGATGACGTCCGGCGCTTCAACGAAGACGAATATGGAGTGCTAACTTTTCCATAGGGGAAATGGGCTGAGATGGATGTCATAAGTTCTGCAAGCTGAGACGGTGACGTACAACAATTGATTATTCAATTATGTAGTTAGATTGGCCGGGGAACTTTTGTAAATAGTTCATTTTGCCTTTTCTTGTTTTGAGTGTTGTTCTTTGTACCGGCACTAGTTGTTTTAAATGTACGTGGCACGTGGCCAAAGTGTTTGTTGTATATTTGTTTTTCATGGAGTCATATTTAGTGTGCACGGCGCGTGTGCGTGATGTTTATCCATGCGAATGCGAAGCCCGTTACATTCGATAAATGGTGCTTTATTAAAGTTCATATTTGTGATAGGATAGGGAGGTAATTACTGTAAGATGTTTGCTGGACAGGTTATTGTTCATATTAGGGTTGCCAAGTGCAACGATTTAAGATGTAATTTTAGAACACCTTCGTTCTAATTTGTTAGATTTTCTTTTGAGTCCTATTCAGGTTAATTAGTCACGGCGTGGAACGGTGGCGCCAGCACGTGGAATATATTTATGTCTTTTTATTTCAGGGTCTGTCAAACCCATACGTGTGATTCTGTGTGTGTTATTGTGTCTGGTGTGTGTGTGTGTTGATTCTACGTGAAGAGGGGTAGAGGTCCTACCGTCCTCGTATTTTGTTGTTGTTGTATTTTTGATGGAAAGGAAGGGTGCTCTAGGGAGACCGCTGTTCCTTGTCCATTATGCTGATTTCTTGGATTTCCTAGTGGAAATGCCGGGATATTTTTGTTCTGAGACACACACACGTATTATTGTGCTTTGGGGCACGCGTCTTCGATACACACGTGGGTTGACAGATGTGCAGATTTCCACAGATCGCCCGTCTCGCCTGGTGACTTATTTTGATAGGCAGTCCTGTTGTTCCGACTGGCCCCTTTAAGCTTTCATGTAGCAAACCTGTTGATTGTGATGGTCATTTTTTTAACCATAATTAATTGGGGAGTTCGCCATTTGTGTGACGGATTGTTGCATGTTGTATGGATAGAATTTTGTGTTAATAATGTAAATGTTGGCTTTGAGCCTAGTGATCTTGTTTATGACTCAATTCATGTAATTTTAGGATGTCACACCCGTGTGGTGTAGTGGTAGTGTACTTGTAAATTTGACGGCGGTCATATGTGTACTTCTTTTATTGGTCACGTGTTAACTTACTTGTGTTGATTTGTGTGTGAAGTCCTAAGTTTTTAGGCAGTAATGTTTTGCTTCGGCAGTTTGATTCCAATTTCACACGGAAATTATTGTGTTGTATATTTTAAGTATAGGAAGTGTCGGTTTAGTTTTAAGTGTTGTATAGTTGTTCCCCGCGTCCGTCTAGCTCTAAGCAATGTGGATTCGTTGTCTGAATGTTTATTCTGGATGATGACGAATCATGCATTCGATTGTACGCATCGTGAAGCATGCAGAACAGCACGCGCGCATACATTGTCACTTTTGATGATTTTCTTAAGGACACTTTGTCCGTGTAATTAATCTCTCCAGAGATTTGGCCTAGTTGGCATATTTTGTTATTAAGTCGGAGTAATTTGGGAGTTTTTTTTGTTAATTCTTTTGTATAGTTAGGTGATTTGTTATTAAATTCATTGTTTTTAACCCTGGCTTCACTTTTTCCTGCATGTTATTTTGTTATATGTTACCCTGCATGTTAATGAAGCGCTTTAACAACAACTTACGATATGGACTGTTACACCCCCCGAAATAGAGTCTCATAAGCTTCTTTGCAAGGGTTCAATACCAATTAAGGCATGTATTTCAGTTTTGCCAGTTGGAAGTAGGTCACGCTGATCAGTTTTGAAATGAGTTCTTTGTGTGCTAATTTCTTCATTCGTGTACTTCACAATTTTCTCCACACTAGAATCGGGAAAAATAAAAGCCAAATATCCTTCGCATTTGTTTCTCCCGTGCGGCAACCTTGAGTCCTCGAAGTTGAACCACAATGATTTTTTGAAGAGTACTTAGAATGTCTTAGAATGAAATGGCTGAGTGAACCAATTACTTCCATTCTTACCGTAAATGACTTTCCAATTAGTATACGACTCCTCCGACATCCCCTTCCGCCTCCAACATATAAACAGCTTCTCCTCCCGTTAACCAGTCTTTATACCGCGTCAATGTTTGATAGTTGTATCAATTAAACACTCCACTAGGAAGAATTCACCATAAACAAATACTGTACTCAAATCACAACGTGGGGTCAAATGTGACCCAAGGGACAATAACTCTGAATATAAGTAGCAGTACAACAGAATACAACCACTAGTTTCAAGAACACGACAAGCACTGAAGGTACAGTACCAGAAACAATACCCTAGCTTCCTTTATCAAAGACGCGCATGCGTAGAACCGTTTTAGTATTCAGGCGGGTCGCCCGTGACCCCACGTTGTGGTTCTACAGGTTGTATGCAAACAAAAGGATGATATCTAATATCATACTATTTTCGAATCTCGACTAAAATGTTTGTTGAGTAACAGATAATCGACCCCAAGAGTTATTTAACAGTAACACAGCGGTACACGGCTGAGGTCCATTAATATGTGAATCGCTTTCCCAAAGACACAAATCCAGAAGTATAGAAATGAAATGAAATGAGGAGAGAAGTCAATCTTTTACAACAGATGCAGAACAGTACCCAAGACGAACAACTAAACTCAATATAATGATTGTAAGGGTAATATATCGTAAGTAGTTGCTGTATTTTCTCTCGCTTCTTAACATGGCTTGAGACATGGTGTCTCCTTTGTGCGTAAGGAAGGAACAGCTCTACATAAGAGCAGAAGATAACGAAAACCCATCTGGAAATGACCTTGGCCGTAAATATTCGACAGGTTTCAGAGAATTCAGAGATTTTGCAAACCATGCTCACCCCTATGACGGTAGATGTCAGAAAGAAGTGCTCGCACTTTACAAATGACCTTGCTCCTTGGCTCCTTTTGGTCTTTCCTTCACCCACGGACATTTTATTGCATATGTTTAGGAACCTATTTTCCCTCAAATTATTTAATTTTCATTGTCATTTTTTATTGCCACGAGCTCTGTCTGAATCAATCCAACATTTCATTCGTGACCATTGTGCCCAACGAGCCTGTACAATTAGTTATTATTACCATAAGTTACTATTTTTTCCTAGAACTCTGTAACTCAGTGTACTACAAAGGGGACTACTCTTATCGAAATATATTTGAAGAAAGAAATTCCAATTACATTACGAAATGGTTCTCCCTGCGTTAATAATTAGTTAATAATAAGTGAAGTCAGTGCGACGATAGGAAGGAAGATTGTAGTTTTACGTGACCGTGAATCTTGTGATTATGAGCCACGGGCGTGCGACGATAGTAGTGACATGGTTTCAAATAATAAAATAAGTCCAATCAGGGAAATTGTCCAGTGTCGCTGCACAGTAAATGTTACCCGACGCTTGAATCAAAGCATAAGAAATTTGGAATGTAATAATGCTAGGATCGCGTTGACTAAATCCTCACAGATACAGATCTCATGCCCCAAGGTACTGTTCTGTTACAGGTCTTATTACAGCATCTAGGCAAATAGCACTTCATTTCACCAAAATGAATGTTCTACATACCACACGTCCCTCTTTGGTGCCGAGATGTTAGGGCAATCTTTGGCCCACGTCGAAGAGAAGAAACGCACGGAGTTACCACAACAGACAGACAATAATAAAATCACTCTGCCTCAGAAACCCAAGAGTGTTAATAAACCTCCAAAGAACCAATACTTGAAATTTCGAAGGAAGACCTCACCAGTAGGTCCTCATGATACGACAGCTGGATTGCTAATGCTGCCTAAGTCAGGGCTCGAGGAAGAAAGCCATCTACTCCCTGATGTAATGTTCAAACCTAAACTCAAAATGTTGTTGCACGGCGAGGCAGAGAAAACTCTAACAAACGAGGCACAAGGTAATGTTTCCACCACCTCTACGGACGGAGTTACCCTGGTGTCAGCAGCATACTCTAAAATCAAACCCAGAGACGTGGTGAAAACACATTATTTCCAATGTAAACAAAAAGTGTCTGGGAGGCGCATAAACGCCAGAAATTATTGCACAAACTCTTCCCCCTGCTGAATAGTGTGACCCCTGGACCAAGCCCGAGATCTAACACTAAACACAAACACAATATTGTTATTTAACGGACAGTTCTCATTTTCCGTGAAGATCTCGACGTAATGAGAATTTTAGTTCCAGCTCCAGAATATCACAATTCCCACACAAAATACTAACAGTCCTTTTGAATCCTCTTACATCTTCTTGTGCAGGCCTGAATGACCACAAGGGGCATGGTGGCGCAGCCGTCAAGCTGTTCACCTCTCATCAAGGTGGACTGGGTTCATGTGCATGTGAGATTTTCGAAGTGAAATGCCATGCCCTGTGGTTCGGATTCCACCTAAATAGGAGATCCCGTGGCTCATAATCACAAGATTCACGGTCACGTAAAACTACAAGCTTCATTTTTTCTGAATGATCACAACGTCCAAGCCCCTAAATTGAAACTACTGGAGTACGTTGTAGCCTTACTTTATCCCATGGTTTGTCGTCATGATGATATTACTGCTAGAGAGAGTCACGGTGTATACTATTCCGGGAATTAGTGCACGTTGTTTGAGTGATAAATACTACGTGTCCATATGATTCCTACAAAACCTCAATTTCTCAATTATATTCCCTTTCGACTGTTACCGAATACCCAAGTATTCTTCCTTCGGGATTCACTTGCTTTTGCAATTCTTGGAATATCGCCAGGGGAGAAGAATACCTTCCTTCCGTGCATATATTAGAATACAGTTCTCATGCATGTATTTCAATCGAGCATATAAGAAGTCGCATGATATCTATCATTCATTCCCCATGGACAGCCGGCCGAGTGTGTCCATACGCAAACCAAGAGTAAGGACGACATTATCTCTTCAGAACAATATTTTCTGTTTTTTTTCCACTGCTTTCTCTCCACAAATTATGTGCTTACATTTATTTGTTACTATAGATTCAATGTCAGTATACATAATTAAAATAGGTTCTTTTGTACAGTCACGATTCACAGATTCTATCGCTTAATATTTCATTTATAAGTACAAAAGAAGCTTGTAGTTTCAGGTAACCGTTAATCTCACGATCATGAGCCACGAGACCTCCTTTTTATGTGGAATCCAAACCACAGGACGTGATATTCCCCCTAGAAAATGTCACATGCATTAACCTGGAATCAAACCCGGTCTGCCTTGGGGATATACAAACAGCTTGACCACTGCTCCATCATGGCCAAAATGTAGAAAAGAGTGCGTGTTGATATTAAACCATTCCTTCGTGGAATAGAAGTCAATCCGGGATTTTATTTCTGTATGGAGTGATTACAAAAGTTAGTTACTTTTCAGTTCATTCGTTTTTAAATGGAAGAAATATTCAGCACTTGTACACATTCAGTTGTAAACATACCCGTCACCTAAGTGTACCTACGTGATCTATTTTTAGCCAATTTCTAGCCTATTTTCTTTTATGAAGAAAAAAAAGGCTTATGAGATTACCTATTGTCAATGTGTGTATGTGAGTGTGTGTAGGCCTATGTGTCCTCCGAATTTTATCTAAACTGCCATACCGATTTTAAAGAAACTCGGTAAGTACATACTACTACCTGGTCCGACCTCGACCGTGCCTTTTCAATTTAAATACAGTATGTTCCATCAATCTAACATGGTGGACGTGCGAAATATTTCACTGGCATTCAACGAGGGTCATTCCATAAGTCATGGCAACTATGTTATGTGCTACAGCATGGGAAATCAACGATGTGCATTGAACTGATAAGGCCGTGTTATATCTCAATGCCAAAATAAAATAGGGTTCGAGTACAGGACTTGACGGGAAAGGTACAAATGAAAGCCACACAATGGAACTCTGTGAAAATTTGTTTCGTTCTAATACAAATCGAACACAAATCAATCAATTAAAATCCAGGGCACCATTTCCAAGCAATGGAACACTGTTCAATAACAGACATGGACTTGATAGTTTGGGCAGACAAGGGGCACCTTTTTCGTGGCGAGTCTGCAGTTGCTGCGCGTCCATGTCGGAAAGCCTCAACCCAACGTGTAACTGTTCGGTAATCACCAACAGCTCCTCATGACACTGCGTTCCATTTCTGCTATTGAGAAATTTGCATGAATGATCGCAGTTCAAATCTGCTTACATCCATCTTGTAGCACGGCCATGCTCAGAATGAACGTGTATGGCACTGATACGCAGCCACCTGCTCATACAGTCGCCTTCTGTCGGGTGAATTCTGTACTGTTTGCCGCGGGGTTTCGAATGTCTACACTGAAATTACCGTGATGCCATATGTTCGAAAGATATAACATTGTTGCCATGACTTATGGAATGACTTTCGTAGGAATATTATACGGCAAAATAATGTGTGTTGTAGGCCTAGATTCAACATCCAATCCAATTTCACAAAATATGATAAAGCGAGAAAATTTAGGTTCTCTTAAGTTATACAGTAATTATTGGAGCCCGAACAACAAATGCAATTGCTGGTGTTCAGCATTACGCTCTTGTGCCATACGTATGTGATTTTCTATATATACGACTTTTCAATTGCGAAGTTTCAGGAACATTTCCTACCCACATTCTGTATAGTCGACGTTATCGTTTTAATATTACGCTTAACTGGTATCTTCTATCTCTAATGCATGTGAATTTGATATATATATATCAATAGTAAATGTCTAATGTTACTAAAGAAACCTGCTAATTTCGCCTTTGTAAAAATACTTGATAACGAGTCATTGATTTTCACATATTTTTAAAAAATTTATTCAAGATAGTGGCTGTTTATAATGCTTGATGTATTCAGATTCTGAACAGTTTTGGCAATCACTCCTGAGGTCCGCGGTCTATTCCAAGCTCTGCCAAGAGCTGAACGTCTGGTTCGAGGGCTAGAACGGGGTACACTCAGCCTCGTGAGAAAAAATCTCAGAATAGTTGGGTTCAATTCCCACCTCAGCCAACCTGGAAATGATTTTTAGGGGTTTTCCCACTTCTACTCCAGGCAAATACCACGATGATTCCTAACTTTAGACCGTGGCCACCGAAATTTCAATCCTCATCTGAATTTAAAAATATACTTACTCTACTACAAGCACCAAAATAACACAGGTTAACAGACATATTCTACAAACAGCAAATTAAACGGTGCTGAATGACCACGATGCACAATACCCTAAATTGAGCAACAACAACACCAGCAACAACAACAAAATTTCTACTTTATTGCTCTCAAATATTATGTAGTATTGACTTTAAGACTTTATGTATATGTATATACGAATTGAATTGGTACAGCTTCGTGAGTAAATGGATAAGTGGGCTGCCATTGATCCAAAGATTTTACTGTAACGTCATACTGAAAATTTTTCCTGGCTCGAGATCTGGGTGAGTATGTTACCTCCATCATTTATTTCATCCTTATCATGACAGGCAGGATGCCCAAGGGTGAATGGCCCAGGCCTCTCCGAAGTTCACACGCCATTATAATTGTTATTTAATGCGGTAAATTTTATGAATATAATTGACCCATGATGTTCGATAAATAAAATTATGTATAATAAACCAATTCCTTCCTCGATGTACCAGTAGTTGACAATTATTGCGTTCACTTTGATCATATGATGATGACACTAAACATAATAACTTAATTTTACAATTTCGCACAGCCACCATTTTGAGGTTGTGTAACAAATTGAATTATGGTGGATGGCAGCACATTAAATCTTGTAAAACATTTTCCGTACCAAGTTTCATTGTGCTCAGGTGATTAAATCGCGATAAAATACTATTTAAATATTTTAACTTCGCTTGACAATCATTTTGTTTTTGAAAGTCACAAAGGTGAAATTATAGTAATCTTTTCTATCAGTGTACAAACTTTCATGGTGATATCAGTAATATTATTTCGCGCAGCTATCATGTTGGAGTGGTGAATCTGATTAAAATTATAAAGCTACGGCCAGGGTAGGAAAAATGGTATTATATCCATGCCAAATTTCATTGGAATCGCTGCAGCCGTTTAGATTTTATTAGGTAGAGGGGACACACACGCAAACACACATACATATATACACACACATACACACACACGGACAAAATGTGGTCTCATAAGAATACTTTTCCATATGATATTTAGACTATACATAGGCATATGAAAGAATAGGCTTACGAGATCACCTTTTGTCCGTGTGTGTGCGTGTGTGTCCCTAATAAAATATAATACGATGGAGTGATTTCAATGAAACTCGGTAAGGACAAAAATACTATCTCCACCAACCCCGAATGTGCCTTTTAAATTTTAATACTGTTACGGCTGTGAGTTTGTGTCATCGCTCGCCGCATGAGTCACAACTGCCCCAGGGCTGGGCTGTGCCCTGCCTCATGTATTGCGTGCGCCTTATGCAACAGGGCTACTAGGACAAAGGGATGGTCCAGAATGTTCGTGACGGAGCCAGCGATGGAAACCTCGAGAAGCCGTGAACCCTGGATGGATCTAGAAGCATTTATTGAGTCACCGGACTGCTATATAAGCGGCTTCAACAGTGAGGGGACCGAGTTTTCTATGGGTGTGTGTTTTTGAGCGAGTGCGACAGAAGTGTGGTGACGAAGTGCTGTGCGAGTTACGAAATCCAGTTACATTGTTTCTCCAGCTTGTGGACAGCGAAATAGCCTGCAGCAAGTGATCGTAAGTAATTGTGGTCGGTGAACATAAGGGAGAGGAGCAGGTAGTTTCTGTCAAGGCCACCGTACTCATTAGGACGGATTAACTTCTGTGGTCTGTTGACAAGTGGAAGGGCCAAGAGCGCTCAAGGAAGAGACTTGAGGAAACTGGAGTAAGGCTTCTAATTGCTTGTATTTGCTGATTAGTGTAATTTTCTGGCCACAATAAAGTTAATTATTTCTTTAAGCAGTAATTGGTGTTGTGCTTTGTACCCGCACCGTAATCCAGTTAACAAAGGTGCCACTAGGGGTGTGGCACGCATCAACTGGTGTCGGAAGTGGGATTACGAACTCAATCACAACACCTGACGGTCCTGGTTTCAAAACCCGAGCAGGTCATTTTCTCTAATTTTCCTGTGAGTGCATGCCCTTTACAAGGCAAACAACTAAAATGGAGGCGCAATTGGCAGCATTGCTAGAAAAGTTAAATGGCATAGAAGACGGCCAGAAGAATTTTCCCAAGGACCTAACTGCCAAATTAGAAGACGGCCAGAAGAAGCTAGAAGACGGCCAGAAGAAGATGGAAGACAGCCAGAAAAGTTTAGCCGAGGACCTAACTTCCAAATTAGAAGAAGGTCAGAATAGGCTAGCAGAGGACCTGAAGGACGGCCAGAATAAGTTAGCAGAAGACCTAACCGCCAAATTTCTGGATGGCCAGAAAAATCTGGAAGAGTGTCTGCTGACGAAATTAGAGGAGAGCCAAAGGAAATTAGAACAGGGCCTACGTGAGGAAGTCGCAGCAGTGGAAAAGAAGTTTGACGCCTTAAAAGTGGAAGTTGCCGAGCTGCGCCAACGCCCGCTGATGGGGGTGGAGGAGAAGTTCAACGCCTTGCAAGTGGAAGTTGCCGAGCTGTGCCAACGACCGCTGATGGGGGTGGAGAGAAATTCAACGCCTTACAAGTGGAAGTTGCCGAGCTGCGCCAACGCCCACTGACGGGGGTGGAAGAGAAATTCAACGCTCTACGAGAGGAAGTTGCCGAGCTGCGCCAACGCCCGCCCACCGTTACACCGGGAATATCAGGAACGGGACATAGCAGAGTGACGCCCCCAACCTTCGACGGAAAGGTCCCGTGGAGCACCTACTTACGTCAGTTCGAGGCGGCCTGTTCCATAAATAACTGGAACAACACTGAAAAGGCTACAGCTCTCATTGTAGCGCTGAGAGGTGACGCCCTTAACGTCCTTCAGGCCATCCCGACTGGATCCCAGGACTACGCTTCACTGATCGCCCATATGGAGTCCCGATATGGAGATAGTCATCTTCAGCAGGCCTACCAGATGCAGCTCCAGACCCGGGTACAAAAGAACGCGAAAACCCTGCAGGAGTTCGAGATGGACATCGCACGCCTCGTAAGGTTCGCCTACCCAACAGCGCCGGCCGACTTTCTGGAGCAGATAGCGACGCAGACTTTCACCAACGGGCTACGGGACTCGGACACTCAACAGGCGCTGCGACTCGCGCGCAATAAGACCCTGACAGATGCGCTGAGCCACGCACTTGAGTTCGAGACAGCAAAACAGGCATCCAGAATGCACGCGCGGGTGCGTCAAGTGGACGTTGACGAACCAGTAAAAACCAACGAGACCAAGCCCCTGGCCGACGAATTAATGGAGGCGCTAAGCCGTTTCTTCGATAGTCGCGGCACCACCAGCACCGACACAGCCGGAAGGCAACCGGAGAGGTGGCCCGGAAGGGGACTACCGACCTGCTGGACCTGCGGTAAGAAAGGCCACCTGAGCAAGGACTGCGGTGATCGCCGCCGCCGAGGGTATCCGACGGGAAATCAGTCGTCTGAAAACCGCGCGACCCAGGGAAACGAGTATTAGCCAGCCTTGGGGGGCAAAGGTTGGCTTGTGACAGTCGTCAAGCCCCGGCAGTCCAGGTTCGTGTAACGAAGTTACGGAGGGACAATAGCAGCCTGATGGTCGACGGAGTCGTCAACGGAGAGAGCTGGCCCATGCCAATCGACACGGGAGCATCGAGGACCATCGTCAGTCCCACCGTGATCCCGAAGTGGAGAGTGCAACCCACACAAAGGAACCTCCAGCTAATAACCGCGACCGGAGAGACCGCACCGGTACATGGCGAAGCATCACTGGAGTTCGTCATTGGTCGACGGGCGATAAAGCATCCAGTGCTTGTGGCTGACGTATCAAATGAAGTGATCATCGGACTGGACTTCCTGGACCAGAACAACATCATCTTGGATCTGAGTACCAACACTCTGCAATTCGGAGGTGAGGAACTTGCTTTGCAACCTGCGCACGAGTCCATCACCGCACGACGAGTAAGGCTGAGAGAAGACGTCATCGTTCCCGCCAGGACGGAGGTCAGTGCTGCCGTAATTGTCGACGGAACTGCTGAAGGAGTGGTGGCTGTCATCGAGCCAAAATATGAGGACATCCAGAAAAAAGGATTGCTAGTTGCCAATACTCTCACCAACACGACGTCTCGGCCGTACGTCCGCCTGTCCAACCTGAACGACTACGACATTACGGTTCACCGGGACACCAACCTAGGAGTCTGCGAGCCCGTTACCTGGATTGCCCGCATCACAGATACGACAGACGGACACCTGCAGACGGACAACCGAAGAAGACGCACACTGCCAGAAGAACTACAGAAGCTGTACCAAGGATCCCAGGACCATTTAGACGAGGAACAATCACGCCAACTTCAGGACCTGCTACGCGAATTCCAGGACGTCTTCTCCGTGGGGAGCAAAGACTTCGGCCGGACGAGCTTGGTTCAGCACAGAATCGACGTTGGGGACAGCGCACCGATTAGGGCCCATTCCGACGTGTCCCGCTCGCCAAGCAAGCCGAAGTCGACCGGATGGTAGAAGAGATGAAGGAGCAAGGGGTGATCGAGCCATCACATAGTCCTTGGAGTTCTCCGGTCGTGCTAGTGAAGAAGTAGGACGGCTCCTCCAGGTTCTGCGTGGAATACAGGCGGGTGAATGATGTCACGAAGAAGGACAGCTACCCTCTACCCCGGATCGACGACACCCTGGACACCATATCAGGGTCGAGATGGTTCTCCACCTTGGATTTGAAGAGTGGCTACTGGCAGGTGGAGGTCCACCCTAAGGACCGCGAGAAAACTGCGTTCTCTGTGGGCAGCGGGCTCTGGCAGTTCACCGTCATGCCATTCGGTCTGTGCAACGCCCCTGCGTCCTTCGAAAGGCTAATGGAGTCCATTCTGAGGGGACCACACTGGAAGACCTGCCTGGTCTACCTAGACGACGACATCGTTCTGGGGAGAAGCTTCGAGGAGCACTACAGCAACCTGAAGGAGATCTTGTTGAAGCTACGAGCTGCCCAGCTGAAGTTGAGCCCCAAGAAGTGTCAGCTCTTCCAGAAGAGGGTCCAGTACCTTGGGCATATCATCTCCGAGGAAGGGGTGCGCACCGACCCAGAGAAGACCGCAGCTGTGAGGGAGTGGCCAGTTCCGAAGGACAAGTCCCAACTACGGAGCTTCCTGGGACTCTGCACTTATTACCGTCGCTTCGTGAAAGGATTCGCCGACATCGCCAAACCTTTACATCGACTGACTGAGAAGGACCAACTCTTCACGTGGACAGCAGAATGCCACAGTGCCTTCGAACAACTCAAGCAGGCTCTGTGCACCGCGCCTATTCTGGCCTACCCCAGACCTGGAACAAGGTTCATCGTCGATACTGATGCCAGCGACTTTGGCATTGGGGGGGATCCTGTCGCAAGTAGTGGACGGCGAGGAGAGAGTAGTGGCCTACTTCAGCAAGGCCTTGTCAAAGCCAGAAAGGAACTACTGCGTCACCAGGAAGGAGCTGTTCGCCATCGTGAAGACCATTGAACACTTCCACAAGTATCTGTACGGGCAAGAATTTCTCATCAGGACCGACCATGCATCCCTGCGGTGGCTCCTGAACTTCAAGCAGCCCGAGGGTCAACTCGCGCGGTGGTTAGAGAGGCTTCAACAGTACAACTTTGAGATTCAGCACAGGAAAGGCCAACTGCATTCTAACGCCGATGCCCTGTCACGAAGACCGTGCCCCGAAGACTGCACCTTCTGTTCCCGAAGGGAGGAGAACACCGGGATACAGTGCCGAAGGACTACCGTGGAACTTCAAGGGAGCTGGAGCCGCGAATCTTTCACGCGGGCGCAAGCAGAAGATGATGACCTGGGACTGATAGCCGAATGGAAGAGGGCCTGTGTCCCCAGACCCGGGTGGAACATTGTGAGTGACTGCAGCCCAAAGTTTAAGTCCTACTGGGCGCAGTGGGACTCGCTGATTGTAAGGGATGGCCTCATCTGCCGTACCTGGGAGAGCACCGACGGGAAGACATCTCGGGAACAAGTCGTCGTTCCAAAGGCTATGACGGAGGAAGTCCTGAAGGAAGTTCATGGAGGATCATCTGGTGGACACCTAGGGATAAAGAAGACCCTGGAGAAGCTGAGAGAGCGGTTCTACTGGATCGGATGCCGAACAGACGTGGAGAACCACTGCGCGAGGTGCCACGATTGCGCAGCCACCAAGGGCCCAGGACGAAGACGACGGGGTCCATTGAAGACCTACAACGTGGGCGGCCCCATGGAGAGAGTGGCCATCGATGTTGCTGGGCCATTCCCGTTAAGCGAGGCAGGGAACCGCTACATATTAGTCGTCAGCGACTACTTTACCAAATGGCCGGAGGCGTATGCGCTCCCTAACCAAGAAGCCGCGACGATTGCAGAGACCCTGGTGAAGGAATTCGTCAGCCGGTTGCGGAGTACCCCAGGAGCTGCACTCCGACCAAGGGAGGAACTTCGAGTCGCAGGTGTTCCAGAACCTATGCAAGCTGCTGGGAATCCGGAAGACAAGGACAACGCCACTACACCCTCAGTCCGACGGGATGGTAGAGCGATTCAATCGCACCATCGAGAACCATCTCCGAATAGTCGTCAGCGAGCACCAGAGGGATTGGGACAAACATCTTCCACTATTTCTCCTGGCCTACCGCGCCGCCGTGCACGAAGCCACCGGGTGCACACCAGCTCGGGCCATGTTTGGGAGGGAGCTCCGCCTACCTGTCGATCTTGCCTTCGGCCGACCTGGGAATGATCCGATCCCGGTAAGCCAGTATTGACAAGAACTGGTCGACCAACTGGAGGACGTGCACGCGTTCGCGAGGAGGAAACTGCGGATCGAGACCGACCGAATGAAGACCCGATACGACCAGCAGACGGTTGCCGGCGGATTCCACGAGGACGACCTGGTCTGGCTCTTCAACCCATTACGGAAGAAAGGCCTGTCACCCAAACTGCAGAAGTCCTGGGAGGGCCCGTACCGAGTCGTGAAACGGATCAACGATGTCGTCTACAGGATCCAGTGGAGCCCGAGGGCGAAGATGAAGATCGTGCATCGAGATCGCCTGGCAGCCTACGGAGGGACACAGACGGACCAATGATTGATCGGGACGATCAGCCTTTTTAGGAAGGGGATGGTGTTACGGCTGTGAGTTTGTGTCATCGCTCGCCGCATGAGTCACAACTGCCCCAAGGCTGGGCTGTGCCCTGCCTCATGTATTGCGTGCGCCGTATGCAACAGGGCTACTAGGACAAAGGGATGGTCCAGAATGTTCGTGACGGAGCCAGCGATGGAAACCTCGAGAAGCCGTGAACCCTGGATGGGTCTAGAAGCATTTATTGAGTCACCGGACTGCTATATAAGCGGCTTCAACAGTGAGGGGACCGAGTTTTCTGTGGGTGTGTGTTTTTGAGCGAGTGCGACAGAAGTGTGGTGACGAAGTGCTGTGCGAGTTACGAAATCCAGTGACATTGTTTCTCCAGCTTGTGGACAGCGAAATAGCCTGCAGCAAGTGATCGTAAGTAATTGTGGTCGGTGAACTTAAGGGAGAGGAGCAGGTAGTTTCTGTCAAGGCCACCGTACTCATTAGGACGGATTAACTTCTGTGGTCTGTTGACAAGTGGAAGGGCCAAGAGCGCTCAAGGAAGAGACTTGAGGAAACTGGAGTAAAGCTCCTAATTGCTTGTATTTGCTGATTAGTGTAATTTTCTGGCCACAATAAAGTTAATTATTTCTTTAAGCAGTAATTGGTGTTGTGCTTTGTACCCCCACCGTAATCCAGTTAACAAAAGTGCCACTAGGGGTGTGGCACGCATCAATACGTTCCACCAATCCAACATGGAAGCTGCGAAAAATATTCCACTGGCATTGTATATCCCCGAAACTACTACGGATATCACCCTGATATGTTTAACCTATTTTCATTTATGAAGAAATAGGCTTATAAGATCACCTTTTGTCCGTGTGTATGTGTATGTGCATGTGTGCGTATGTGTGTACGTGTGTGTCCCTCCTAATACAATCTAAACGGCTACAGCGATATCAATGAAACTCGGTAAGTTCATAGTACTATTTTGTCCAACCCCAACAGTGGCCTTCAGGTTTTATTACGTCTCTCTAATCGAACCAAAAGTATGATGCTTTTCAGTCGATCAATACTATTGTAACCAATTGAGATGGGTTATTCCCTAATCCTGAGAAAAAATTACATTATACTAATAAATACACTTGGATGACCAGTTTTGATCGTCAAGCGATCATCATCATATCAGCGAAAGCAACAACACCCACGAAACAGACAATGGATCTGATGAAGATCACTTGACGATCGAAACCGGTCATCCAAGTGTATTATTAATCTCTTGTAATCCTTTTCTCAGAATTAGGGAATGACCCATCTCATTTGGGTAAAATCGTGTAGACCGACTGAAAAGCATCAAATTTTGTTTAATATGGCAACTCTGAAAATGGCTTTAAAAACAAAATACTCTAACCAATCGATCATGGCGGCTGTGCGAAATATTTAACCGGCATTCTATATCTCCGAAACTATAACTGATATCACCCTGAAATTTTGTGCGGCAATAAAGTGAATTACTATAAAATCACCTATGTGAGTTTCGGAAACATGTTAAGTACAAACTGAACATAGCAGCCAAGCGATGTTGAAACATTCAAATAGACTTTTGTCGCGATTTACTCACCCGAGCGAAGTGGAACATGATACAGCAATTGATTATACACATTTAATGCACTGACATCTAATTTAATTCTATTATTTACGTGATCTAAAGATGATGCCTGTGCTAAATTTGAAAATTAAATTTTTATACCTTGTGTCCTAATCGTGTGATCAAAGTCAACGTTTGAATAAATAACCTACACAAGAATCGTCATCTAATCGTACATATTTCTATGGCCTACATAAATATAAATCCAACATGGCGACCATCCAAAATATTTAGACGGTTCTCTATATCGACTTAATAACTATGGCAGCAATCAAACTGAAATATTGCATGTTGATAAAGGCTATAAACATAAGTTCACTTATGTGACTGACTGGCTGCGTGGCTCAGCGGTGACGTTCTCGCCTGCTGAACCTAAGATAGCGGGATTGAATCCCGGCGCAGTCAGTTGGCAATTCAGGGTGCGCAAATGTGAGTGAGCCGTGTCAGTAAATTTACTGGCACGTTATTAAAGATCCCCTTTGGGGCAAAATTCCGACCCCCCAGCGTCTCTAAAAGCCACAGTAGTTAAAAGGGACGTAAAACCAATAGGCCTAACATTATTATAATGTGATTTTCAATAACCTGGTGAGCACAAATCTAACATGGTGGCGACGTGAAATTTCAATATTTAAATGGATGTTTCTAGCGATTTAACCATCCCAGTGCAGTATAACTCGGTATAAATAGTTATACAAATTCTAAACCTCTGACATCTAATTTTTTTTCTTTTTTTTTTGATAACCACAAGATTGTGGCAGTGCGAAATTTTAAAATCTCGTTTTTGTTTCTTGCGTCCTAATCATGCGATACAAGTTTGAATAATACACCTACGCAATGATCTTCGTGTAATAGTACATAGCTAACTCTATCCAATATGGCGACCATCCAAAATATTTAGACGGTTTTCAATATCTACGAAACTATTACAGTAATCCAACTGAAATTGTGTATGTTGATAGAGGCAATTATCATCTGTAGGATGTATGAAAATAGGCTATTAATTTCTTCACAGAACTACTTAATAATGATGTAGAATTTTAATTCAAGTTCAGCTGTAGATGGTCACAAATTTGTTAAGTATAAGACCAACACGGCAGCCAAGTGAATTAAAAAATCAAAATAAATTTTCTCGAGATTTAATCAACCGAGCGCAGTGAAACGTAACACCCTACACGTTTTTGCTGGATTTAATCTACTGGCATCTAATTTAGTTTAATGTTCTTAAAACACAACATGGCGGGAGTGCGAACTTTCAAATTACTTTTTGTCTGGCTGCGTGGCTCAGGGGTAACGTTCTCGCTTGCTGGGCCCAAGGTTGCAGGTTCGAAACCTGGCGCAGTCAGCTGGCATTTGAGGGTGCGCAAATGCGAGGGAGCCGTGTCAGTACATTTACTGGCACGTTAGAGATCCCCTTCGGGGCAAAATTCCGGCACCCCAGCGTCTCTAAAAGCAAGTGTAGTTAAAAGGGACGTAAAACCAATAACATTATCAAATTACTTTTTATTCATTGTGTTTTAATCATGGGATCAAAATTGAATTATCAATCTCCGCAATAATCGTTATCTAATGGTAACTAACTCTATGGTCTACATATAGAACAATCCAACATGGCGATCATCCGAAATATATCGGCGGTTCTTAATATCCACAAATGTATCAGAGCAATTGAACAGAAATGTTGTATGTTGATAGACGCTATTAACATATACTCACCTATTTGACTATCAATAACGTTACAAAGGAAGGCTGCAAGTTTTGTGCCCAGCGATTTTAATCCTTGAAGTAGTCTAACTCAAATGATAAAAAAAAACTAGGGTAGGAATCTCTGGAAGATAGAAGGATGAAATCCAGACTATACGCTATGTTTAACACTTACACTAATCGGCCAGCTTGGGGAGAACTAAACAAACGTCTGGGAAATACCACCTACCTGAGCAGGGCAGATCATCCACATAAAGTTAAGGGCCGAACACAGTGTACAGATGATAGGAAATATTCATTCATTAATCGTAGTATTGATAATTGGAACTCATTACCTGCCTCAGTCTTAGAGCCTTTCCCAAAACATATTGATGTGTTTAAGAGAAGATTGAAATTTTTGGTAAATACTACGATGTAATTACTATAGCTCACAAATTACGAATTGTGTATATAGAGTTTGATAGTAATATTATTATTATTGGTAATTTTCTGTAATTGTACAATTTGCTACTGTCAAACAAACATGGCGGCGAGGAGAATTTACATATTAATATGGATTTTTCTCGCGACCGAATAATCCAAGTTCAGTGAAACGTAGCTCGGTCATTCTCCATGCAAAGGGTATCTAATTTATTTAATTTTTATGAGAACTTTAAAATGGCGGCTGTGCAAAATTTTGGAAATCATGTTTTAGTTATAGTATTTGTGTTCTAAACAAGCGATAGAAATTTAGGTTGGTATAATGTTCTAGTATTATACGTAACATTCGACTGCTGGCATATAATACCATAGCATTTATATATCATTAAACAATCCAACAGAGTACCAATGCAATATATTTTCCACCAGTTTCCAATATCTCCGAAACAATCAATCTGAAATTTTGTATGATCTTAGAGGACTGTTAAGTAAGGAAATACAATATGTGTGACCTTCCAAATCCTGAGAAACACAAAAACAATATGGCGGCAAATGATTTTCGAATCTATACTAATATAATAAAGCTGAAGAGTTCGTGTGTTTGTGGGTTTGTGTGTTTAAACGCGCTAATCTCTGGAACTAACAGTCGGATTTGAAAAATTCTATTTGTATATGATAGCCAGATTCAAGAGGAATAGTTTAGGCTATATTAAATTTCGGACAGACCACTCCATCTCCTGCATTTAGGCCCCATGGCAAAAATCTACACCGTTTCACCGATCTGAACCAAAATGTGTATACGAACCCTCTGGAAACCTGCGAGTTACACTGTCTGCATGAAATATATGACAGACCAGTACATTCCCTGCATTTATGCCCTTTGTCACAAAACTACACCGATTCACCGATCTGAACCAAAATGTGTATTATTACCCTATGGAACCCTGCGTGTAACACTGACTGCATGAAATTTCGCACAGACCACGCCATTCCCTGCATTTAGGCCCTTTGGCACAAATCTACACTGTTCCACAGATCTGAACCAAAATTTATATACATACCCTTTGGAACACTGCGGGTAACACTGTCTATTTAAAATTTCGGACAGACCACTCCATTCCCTGCATTTATGCCCTTTGACACAAATCTACACCGTTTCACCGATCTGAACCAAAATGTGTATACTTACCCTCTGGAACCCTGCGAGTGACACTGTTTACATGAAATTTCGGACAGACCACTCCATTCCTTGCATTTATGCCCCTTGGCACAAATCTACACCGTTTCACCGATCTGAACCAAAATGTGTATACTTACCCCTTGGAACCCTGCGAGTAACACTCTTTACATGAAATTTCGGACAGACCACTCCATTCCCTGCATTTATGCCCCTTGGCACAAATCTACACCGTTTCACCGATCTGAACCAAAATGTGTATACTTACCCCTTGGAACCCTGCGAGTAACACTCTTTACATGAAATTTCGGACAGACCACTCCATTCCCTGCATTTATGCACTTTGGCACAAATCTAAACCTTTTCACCGATCGGAACCAAAATGTGTATACTTAGCCTTTGATACCCTGCGAGTAACACTGTCTGCATGAAATTTCGGACAGACCCCTCCATTCCCTGCATTTAGGCCCTTTGGCTCAAATCTACACCGTTTCACCGATCTGAACCAAAATTTGTAAACATACCCATTGTAACACTGCGGGTAACACTGTCCACTTTAAATTTCGGGCAGAACACTCCATTCACTGCATTTAGGCCATTTGACACAAATCTACACCGTTTCACCGATCTGAACCAAAATGTGTATAATTACCCTTCGGAACCCTGCGAGTAACACTGTTTACATGAAATTTCGAACAGATCAGTTCATTCCCTGCATTTATGTCCTTCGGCACAAATCTACACCGTTTCACCGATGTAAACCAAAATTAGTGTACGTACCCTTTGGAATCCTGCGAGTAACGCTGTCTGCATGAAATTTCGGACAGACCAGTCCATTCCCTGCATTTAGGCCCTTCGGGACAAATCTACACCGTTTCACCGATCTGAACCAAAATTCGTATACTTATCCTCTGGAACCTTGCGAGTAACATTGTCTGCATGACATTTCGGACAGACCACTCCATTCCCTGCATTTAGGTCCTTTGGTACAAATCTACAGCGTTTCACCGATCTGAACCACATTTTGTATACTTACCCTTTGGAACCCTACGGGTGACACTGTCCACTTTAAATTTCGGACAGACCACTCCATTTCCTGCATTTAGGCCCTTTAACATAAATCTACACCGTTCCTCCTAATTGCACCAAATTTTACATACATTTTAAAACCCTGCTGGCAACACTGTCCACTTGATAATTTGGACAACGCTCTCCGTTCCCTACATTTAGAATAACAAACAAACTGAAGTTGAAAACCACGTATTATGGCCCCAGAACCATTCTTGTCCGTAGTAGTGTAACTGTAAGAGTATTTTAATAAGTCTATTGATGACTGGAAATTAGGGCTGCATCACGTCGCCCCTACCAGTGTTCTGGTGCAGAATTGCGAAAATAGTTTAATATTGCGCTGCTTATAAATTACAGTCACGGGGAGTAATTAGTGCAAAAAGATTTCTTAGGCCCCTTAAAACAGTTATCATCGTGAACATAGTATGCCTCTGTATAAGTGCAATGGTGTTGGTGCAATACATTGAGGTTATCAGCTGCAATAAGCGTTGATGATTTCAAATTTACCTTAATTTTTTCCGAAACTTATCGTTGAGCGCTATATGGCGATAAATGATACTATTGCTTACTCAGGAGCTCGGGACTGCTGAAGTTTTCCAAAGTGTTCTGATTATTTTCCTACGGCGCTATGCGACAAAAGACGACACTATTGGTCTCTACATTTCTAACAGACAATGAGATATAGGCCCTAGGCAGTGTCTTTTATTTCACTTACTCCTCTTTCTAATAATTTTTAGATATTTGTTTGTAAATTACATTGTGTCAGTGCTGTAGTTAGTAAATAGCCGTTTCCCTAGTCATTATTATCATTACGGGAATATTACCTAAATGTCACGTCCATTATACTGTACTGCTTATCACCCCCACTACAACCACCACAAAAAGTTATATTTAAAAAATATTTATTTTCTGGTAGTTTAAGTATCATGTGCCAGTTCTGTAGTAGTATTCATTATCATCCATAAAACAAATAACTCCACCTGGCGAAGCCGGGTACTACTGCTAGTATTTAATATAACTCTTTAGGCGATATATTCACACGGGTGCGATGGAAATTGGCACGGCATATTTGTATTCAGAGCTTATTACAGAGCCATCTAATAATGCTAATATCTATTCAAAAATTTAACATGGCACCAGTACGAAATTTTAAAAACCTTATTTTTTATATCTCGTATCTTATTCAGGCGATTGGTGAGAAGATTCGTATGATGGGCCATGATAAAAATCAATATCTCATGTCAATAAATGCTGTAGGTTAATTTTCTTATTTCATAGATGCCGTGCTTTTACCTTTCTTAAAATGAACTCCCGTGATGTTTTACAGAATGATGCCATCACTTGGGAGGAGTCATAATTACCGATACTAAAATTAACTCTAGCACATACTTCATCAACGTATTGTAACGATTCGATCCCCAAGCTTTTATATTTATAATAATTAGTCTTTTTCGTTATATTTATATATATTAATTTTTTATTTTTTATTTTTTATGCTACAAGATTTTATCTCTCTGTAAGCAGCTCAAATCATTCTGAACAGATTTTCATTTACGAATGGTTGTAAATTTAGTTGTCACAGAGACGTGGGAAGGGACAGGTTCGCTCGAATTTCTACAATATATGTTATTTCCTGAAGAAGGTCATAGCGCATGACAAAGGCGATCCGGTTTCCGGTCACTATTAGTGCCGGTAATGGTAAATCTATTATCACCCCCAAATGAATGTAAGAAACCCTTGCTGCTGTGTAGAAATAACTTAAGACTTAACATTATTCTATAATGGAAATGTCAGTATTTCTGATGAGTATTGTTCGTTAAGGAACAGTGACTTATAGACTGTGTCTAATTGAAAGGGTTGGACTGTAAGAACCATTCTCACCCCCAAATGAATGTAAGAAACACTTGCTGCTGTGTAGAAATAACTGAAGACATGGCATTATTCTATAATGGAAATGTCAGTATTCCTGATGAGTATTGTTCGTGAAGGAGCAGTGACTTATAGAATGTGTCTAATTGAAAGGGTTGGACTTTAAGAACCATATTATCGACAAAAACTTGAAGATGTTATAAATACGGTAGCTCAAGCAAGAGGAGGAACACTTATTATTATTCATTCAGTCACTCCAGTAGTCCTACGTACTGGGAGTCAGTTTAACGTGAGTTGGGAGTCTGCACCAAGCCGTCGTTCCCGGAGCATCGATCATCCAACATTATACATTCAGAGGAAAATATTAGCGAGGCATCATGCAGGAAGTTGGTTCCTACAGTGGTAGATCAGTACAATAGTATGGAGCAAAGCTACAGTTAATCAACAGCCGGTAATGGAAATAGGTATGCTAACCTATCTCCAATAAAGTACTACAACATGTCAACTACCGGACGGATCAACGAGGACATCAGTCATATTATCTATATATATGACAATACTTCAAGAGGTGAGCGAAGATCATGATTTATCTCACGTCTCTCAGGCCATGTAAAATCAAACTTGTGTTCATTTTTAGTTAAATCCATTCATTATCCTTTATCTGTTGAGCCGCAGTAAATTTTCTTTAAATTCAAATTTGTAACTATTCTTATTGTGTTTTTCTTTTTATATTTTTTTTACCTAGATTCATTAAATTCATTTAAGTCAATGTCAGGACCCTCATTTATAGTAGTTAGTAATATTATGTAAGGCAAACCCAACTATCCTTCATAATGCTGAATCGGTTTGAGTACTATGGATTCACTTCGACCGGGGGTAAGATATCTTGTTTTCTGCCAATGAGTAGCTGTGCGATTCCCTTTCTTTTGACTATTTAATTAGTCTGGCGCCCAAATCATATCATTTTTAGTGTACTCCAAAGGTAAGTACAGAACAAAAGTGCATATTTCAATTTTGTCTCATTTTCATTTCATTCATCATTTTATGTTAATTTATTCCCCATCTTGTTTACCGATCCGTTACATTATGACTCCTCATCGTGGGGATTCTTATTTATATTACATGCAAAACACGATCCGTTACAGTATGGTGTTGCTGGAATTTAAGGGGTAAAACGATACGTTCATCTACCCGAATTTGATATTGCAGGCATCGTTAATTATGGATTACACGCATGTTTATATATAAAGAGGAATATTTTGTCATTTCAAATGATCTTGTCGACTTCGTCGTTATGCTTGGGTCTAACGTTATGCGTTACGGTCACGGTTACGGCGTGTATGACGTCATCATGTTGTTCAGTGCATATGCACCGAGTCTGAGTTTACTCCTGGGAGACAGCGAGTACGTGACGCCAGGCAGGAAAACAGGGTGACTCCTAAACGGGTGTGCAAGATGTCAGACAGGAATACAGGGTGACTCCTAAAGAGATGTACACGATGTCAGATAAGAATACAGGGTGACCCTTAATGAGGTGTACAAGATGTCAGACAAGAATACAGGGTTATTCCTAAAGAGATATACAAGACGTCAGATAAGATTACAGGGTGACTCCTAAAGAGGTGTACACGATGTCAGACAGGAATACAGGGTGACTCCTAAAGAGGTGTACAAGATGTCACACAAGAATACAGGGTGACTCCTAAAGAGATATACAAGACGTCAGATAAGAATACAGGGTGACTCCTAAAGAGGTGTACAAGATGCCAGATAAGAATACAGGGTGACTCCTAAAGAGGTGTACACGAAGTCACACAAGAGTACATGGTGACTCCTAAAGAGATATACATGACGTCATATAAGAATACAGGGTGACTCCTAAAGGGGTGTACAAGATGCCAGATAACAATACAGGGTGACTCCTAAAGAGATATACAAGACGTCAGATAAGAATTACAGGGTGACTCCTAAAGAGGTGTACAAGATGTCACACAAGAATACAGGGTGACTCCTAAAGAGATATACAAGACGTCATATAAGAATACAGGGTGACTCCTAAAAAGGTGTACTAGATCCCAGATAAGAATACAGGGTGACTCCTAAAGTGATATACAAGATGCCAGATAAGAATACAAGGTGACTCATAAAGAGATGTACAAGATGGCAGAGAACAATACAGGTTGACTAATAAAGAGGTGCACAAGATGTCAGACGAGAATACAGGGTGACTCCTAAAGAGGTGTACAAGATGTCACACAAGAATACAGGGAGACTTCTAAAGAGATATACAAGATGCCAGATAAGAATACAGGTCTCCTAAAGAGGTGTGCTCGGAGTCAGAGCAAAATACAGGGTGACACTTAACGAGGTGTACCGTGCCCAATTCTCCGAATGGGTATTCCAAGATTCAGACACCTAGGTATCAAGGGAAAGGCTACAGCAGCTTTTGAATGTTGAGATATTTGAATATTGCGCTCCTTTCCTTCTAGATTGAAATGGAAACTTTATGCAGCCAAGAAGATGTTAAGTGACGTGGCAAATAGTAGCAGAGGTCGAGACTATTTGGTGATTAAATACTTAGCCATGGAGTAGAGACTTGATACTTGGATCAGATTACTGGAACGGCCAAATGAAAGAGGATGCACTTAGTCTCAAGTGAATCAGACCAGAGACACCGGAGATATGAGGATTTACAGATTTCAGCGTGATCCAGCGTGGAGCCGACCGTTTTGTATAAAAGCCGCTCGGCCCAAGCATAAGCAGCTCACTTCAAACCAAGCTCTTGTAGGACAAGGTGCTGCTGCTACGTCGAGCCAAGGCACATGGTTGCCGAATCTGCGCAGAAGACAACTTTGAATTGTGATAGTCACAAAAATGCTACGATACGTGGGGAACGTAGTAAGTTTCCGATAGAGGGAATCACTAAGGTGATTGTTATTTTCTACGGACATTGGTGAAACACTTTGTTTCTGTATGGACATATGCTAGACTTTGTCTAGATATTATTCTGTCACAGTCCAGTAACAATAATTCAATACTTGGATATTTTAATCCAACTTGTCAGTTTCACAAATTGTAACTAAATAACGACTCAGATCTTTCAGTATATTGACGGCCAGTCTATCACGGTGTTGTTCATTAGCCGACAAAGGGAAACTATATGTTGCTTCGCGCATGATAGATGGTGTGAAGCCATGCCCAGGGAACGATCTTCAGAACAGCCGTTGATTGTTTTAGACTATCAGTGTTTTCCTGTACTGAAAAGATTACCGTGAGTTATGTTACAACTGACGCTTTTGAGAAGAGATCATTTGGATCTGACCCCATTTAAGCGAACTGCTATGGATTTAATTGAAGTCAATATTAAAATGGATCAGCAGTTACTTCAAACTTCAAGAAATATTTCCACTATGTCGTGCTAGACAGATTGTGGGAATATAATGGCGGCCGATACAAGGATTAGACGAGCGTGTCCAATAGGGCATGTATCTGGATAAATCTGGTACAGACCAGGTTCACTACGCTTCAAGACCAACGAGAAATGTAAGCCACATTTGACTTTTATATTATGCCTAGCTAATTGGAACAAACTCATTTTCTGCAGATGACCAACACATTTATTTTTCTTCGTATTTAAATCTTGCATTGGTTTACGCAAGACACATTAGGGTTATTCTGAGTATTTTCAGCACTCAGAACAGTTAAGGATCGATGACCGAGCATACCGAGCCTTTATTTGAATGTTCATTTTGTTTGAGAATCACGGTAATCAGCCGATATAACTGTAGAAGTTAATATTTATTTTTGTTGAGGAATGGATATTTTGTCCATATTCGAAGAGTCGAACATGTGGTTCTTTCACATAAGGAAATAATAATTAAACATATTTAAGGAAATAATAACAATAATAATCCAATAATAATAATAATAATAATAATTTTCATATTTTTTCTAAATAATTATTGGATCTTACATTTTCTAATAATCACATTCGTTGAGAGAGAGCTTAAGGATTAGTTTAATCATTCCTAGTTTGGAACAGGTGATTTTCCGAAAGCTAGTGGATAGCGCAAGCCCGTATTCCACCAACATTATAGTTCTGGTTGAACAGTTAATATTTGCATTGAGCAAAGTATATTTTTCAGATAACACGGAAAGGCATGAAACAGGAAGCCAATGATATTTGTATCAATTAGGATTTTTTTTTGTGTTTATATAAAATCATGACGTAGGCACACATTCGAAAGTGAAATAGAGAATATCACAAGTGTGGTAATTTCACGGTTTGAACTGAATGGTAAAATAAAATAAACTTTTAAGTTTATAGATCTTCCAGTTTTGATAACAAGCAGAGGCTTGATTTATTGTATAAATTTTGGGAAGACAATTTATGTGTGTGGAGTAGTTGAAATGCCATTCCCAGGTGCGCATGTTTAAGTCGCAGGAATGAGGAGGTTTTTTTTTTGAGCATCAATCAAATAGCAGGTTCGATGGCTCAGGTTTATAGGAGGAGTATTGGAACCACACATTTCGTCGAATGAATGACCAAACCATCAGTAATTATTTCAAACTTGTTTACGTATTCCATTAATACTTTGGATTTGCTAGAACCCGGTTTTGTCATGATACAATTTTATTCTTCTTCAGAGGAAGACCTTTGCCGTTGTTGTTGGGATATTGTGTTCTTACACAAATAATTGAATGGGCCACTGCCAATTAAAAAATAATAATTCTGTATCCACGAATTACTTAAAGGATGTTTTCAATCCTATTGGCATGAACTAAATGAATTTATTATAAAGCTACAATTCTTATTTCCGCATTCTGTTCAAGAATTGCAAGTTGTGAAAGTTACTAAAATAGCAACAAATATAAATATTTTTCTTAATAATAATTCCAAGTGGAAAATCGAATAGTTGAATGGTTCAACAATTTTTATGATCAAGCTGATGATTCAGAAATCATATTTCTTTGGAATTTGAAGTTCATAATCGAGTCACTTCTCGAAATGTTTAATTTTGGAAGAATAATAAATTTTGTTGTGCTTCGCACAGTTCTTCGATGCTATGCTCAAGGGTCAAATACTTTTCATATGTTGTTATTAATATGTGTACATAATTAGTGTTGGGTCAAAGATAATATTTTTGACAATATTTTTGAAACTGGAAAAATATGTGGAAGTTAAACAAATCTATAAACAATTATAAACAGTGAGAATTTCTACGAGTGTTAATATCATGTTAGAAATTCAACCAGTGAACTACAATATTTCCAGTAAAGACAATTAAATTTGAACTGGATTTCATCGTAAATAATTGATATAATTTTGGAACACAGTCTACAGGACTGATAATCAGACTTGTGTCTCCAAGGACAATTGTTCAATGTGTTGGAAAATTTCTGTACATTGTGTAAATAGTAGTGTGTGCCGTCGCACTGGAATGATGTTACCTTGAGCATCATTTTGCAGTCAATTTTAAAATTTAGAATAACATGAGATAATTTTACATGTTGTGTTATGCCCAGTTGAATCTCCTTCTATCCTTATTGTTGCATTGAGCCAAAAATCGGTAAAGCATTTTTTTATTTTGATGTCGTTTTTTTTGCGATTAGCTTTAACCCATCTGGCGCCCCGGGATATTTTGACTCTCGTGCTGACTGATTCTTGGTAAAATGCATATGTGGTCGTGCGGACTCCGGTCTAAACGGGCACATAAAATAAGATAGAGAGAGAAAATGGATTCGAACGTGGGGCCCGAGTTAGACACGGTCAATCGCATGCCGATTTAAATTGTGATAATTTTTATAGATATTTTGGGAGTTGAGAGATGTCTGGTTTGGATGAATAAATTAGTAGGAAACCCAATTAGTGGGGAAAATTAAAAATTAACTGGGTTAATAATCAGAATGGGTTTGATTATTTTGATAATGGCTTAACCATTAGGGCGTCAAGTAAATTCAGTAGTAAACGTTCGGTGACTGGACATACGCATTAGTAGAATCCAGGTGGAGGATATTTGAGGACTTGCGTATTTTTCTTGTGATATTGTGGTAAATTTAATTCGTAAAAGTAGAGAAGTTTTTTTTCCATCGCGTCGACATTAGGACAAATCTCATTTTATTAGAGTGTTCCAATTAGCTATTCATATTTCTTGTTCTAGTTATAATCTTGTGTCTGCCAACATATATACCCCTAAGTTTTGACTAATACTGAAAATTATGGAAGAGATGATGAGGATGATGAGGAGTTTGGAAGAGAGTTCCAAAGAAGCTGGACTGCGCGTAGCAGCCATCATGAAAGAAAATACAGAGGCTTTGGAAAAGAAACTTAAAGAAAATTCCGATATGTTAGAAAGCAGGTTAAAAGATAACTTAAAAGATAGTTTAAATAGTAAATTTAAATCTATGGAAAATAAATTTAAAGAAAATTCCGAAATCTTGAAAATGTCATTTGAGGGTAAAATGACTAAATTATGCGAAAAAACACATGAGCTCGAAACTTCATTAGCTACTAACGCAAGTTTAATGGACGATAAATTTCGCGATGCCGATCTAAGATCCCAAAGCTTAGCTGATATGATAGAAAGTGGTCTTAGGAAAGTTGGTGAAGACATGGTCAACCTAGAAGTCAGAGTGAAGAAAGAGAGCAATGAGATGGCAACTCTAGTTGTTCAACGTTTGACAGACCAATTCAAAAAACTCGTAGTGGGAGAAATAAGAGAAGGTGTGATTAATGAATTACAAACTGAAATTAAAACCACAGTTATCGATGAGATTAAAAACACACTCAAGCTGGAGAACCAAGATGGAGTCAAGGAGATTAGAGAATCTTTGTCATCCCATATTCAAGTAATTTCCAATGATATTCAAGCGACTCAGAAGGACATATCAGATATGACAGGGTCATTGAAGAGTCACGAGGCTGTTATGAACCAGATATCCACTGATGTCAAGGAGAACTATAAGGAAACAGAAGAAATAAAGAAGGAAACCGAAGGAATTAGAAAAAAGGCCGAAGAAAACCATAAGGCAATTGAGGCTATGAAAACCCAAGTTAAGGACGAGAAACAGGCTGACCATCTGTTGAAAATGCCAAGTATAAGAGGAGAAGAACAGATACAGGTAAACCTAGGATCAGCTAGAGGAAATGATAGTCAAAGACAGGATGAGGCCAGGACAGTATTTCAATCCAACCCCATAACTGTATTCAAGAATGTGGAGGATAAGCCTTCTAAATTTTCAGGGCGAGATTCTGTGACACCCGTAGAATTCTTGAGAGAAGCAGGTGATTACCTTAAAGATTCCAAAATCCCTAAGGAAAGACAAATCCGAGTGATAAGGAAATTTTTGGAAGGGCCCGCACTTCTCTGGTTTAGAGCATTCAGGTCCACTCTCACCAATTTTGAGGAGTTTTCCCGTGGGTTATTGAAAAAGTTTTGGTCCCCGGAAACCCAACAGCAAGTCAGAGCAGAATTATATTCGAAGAGATTTTCGACGTCACAACCTACTCGATACTCTTCGTACTTTTCTGGACAGCTTTCTAAACTTCATCATTTAGATCCGCCGATGCCAGATAATGAATTAATTACTGCATTAATACGTCAGTTTCCAGCAGAAGTCCAAAGAACTTTGATCGCTGCTGACATTTATAATATGGAGCAATTTGACGAGGTATTGCAGAAACTTGATCACACGAACGCTCAATTCTTCCATCAGAAGGGAGGAAAGAATGGCAACGCTGTGTACACTGTTATGGCCGACAGTTATTCCCAAACACCTCGAGAGATTCGAGAGGGGCGAGAAGAGAAAACGCCGAGGGAAGAGCCTGATAAAAGAGGATGGAATCAGAACACTAATAGATACAGTTACAAGCCTTATGCGAGACTAAAGGGTGGATATCGATATGACAATCGATGGAGAGAGCCAAGGAATAATCAAGGAAGATACCAGGAAAGAAGGTACTATGGTAGAAACAATAACTACAATAACAGAGGGAATGAGAACACTCGTCAGTCCAATGAAGAGTTCAATAAGGAGACGAGGAAGATCTTGGAAGAAAGACACCAAGAAAACTCGCAGTTCTTGGAACAGAAGTCCAATGAACCAGGTCCATCGGGAACACAGCAATCCCGGGGGAATAAAAGAAAACTTCGTATTCACAGTAGGAGATCGAATTTTAAACATTTTCACTTCCAGGATTATTAAATGGCAAACAGAGGATGATGACTTAATTCAACATAATGACGAACGGAAAGAAATGGGTACAAGAATTAAACTGCCAATCATATCATGCGAAGTATTCGGCATGCCTGTCGATACTTTAATTGATACTGGGGCTATGCTTTGTCTTGTGAGCGAGAAGCTTTATATTCTGTGGAAGCTCAAAGAGAATTTAGAAGAGATTCCAGTATCAGGAATTAAAATCCAAGGAATAATACCCAACAAAATATCGCTGTGTAAAACACAATTATACTTATGTGTTACTCTTGGAGGACATGATTTCCGACATCTGTTTGTAGTAATGAAGGACATGGCTTTTGACATGATCTTGGGAGCGGATTTCATCCAGAAATATCGAGCCGTGATAGACATGAAGACAGAGACGGTCAGATTCCAGTATACCGAAGAGATAAACTTCGAGGGAAAGGAAGAGGAAGACATCGAGGGAGACGCTCAATGGTCTCTGATTTTTCGGGAAGCTGAAGGAAAAGAAGTCTATACTGAGAAGGGGTCCCCAGAGCTAGGGAAAATTTTGGAAGAGTACCATGATATTTTTGATATTAAACCTGGTGAAATTAAATATTTTGAATATTGAATTCGTGTAACTGATGATGCACCTTTCCATGCTAAATTGTATCCGGTAGCGGAAAAGCATCGAGAAAAGGTAAAAGTGCTTATCAAAGAGATGGAAGGTAACAATGTGATTGAAAAGTACACTACCTCATATGTCAATCCATTAGCAGTAGTGTCTAAGCTGGATGGAAGTCTGAGACTGTGTTTAGATGCGCGAAATTTGAATTCAAGATTACTGCCAGAGCATGACAGACCACCAATCATTAGGGAACTGTTAAGAAAATTCCAGGGCAAGATCTGGTTCTCTAACATTGATCTCACTTCGTCCTACCACCACATTAGGCTTAGTGAAGATTCCAAAAAGTTTACAGGGTTTATGTTTGACCAACAGACATATGTATTCCGCCGTCTACCATTTGGGATCAAAACATCTGGATCTGTTTTGATCAGAGCACTGGAACAAAATTTGAGTCCTGAAGTAAAAGAGATAGCGATTCGTTACATAGACGATATCCTAATCGCATCTGAGACTAAGGAGGAACATTTGATACATCTTCAGATGTTATTCGCAGATTTAAGAAAAGCGAACTTTAAAGTAAACCTTCGAAAATGTCAGTTCTTTCAGAAGGAAATAAAATTTTTGGGCCATATTTTAGATGGTGAAGGATACCGTCCCAATGAGACAAAGATACAAGCGATTGCGAATTTCCCTAGACCTACTAGGGTGAAGAATGTCCGCAGTTTTCTCGGAACATGCCAATTCTTTGCAGGGCATTGTCCAAGCTTCACCAAGACAGTTGCTCCCTTGCAGGAATTATTAAAAAAGGGAAACAAATGGAAATGGAATGAAGATTGCGAAAAATCATTTCAAGATGCCAAGAGGTTATTGGTAAACAGTGTGAAATTAGGGTATCCTGACTTCACCAAGAATTTCATCATAGAATCCGATGCATCCACCGTAGGGATTGGAGCTATTCTTCTTCAAGAAGATGACGATCACAGGAGATATTACCTGGCTTTCATAAGCAGGAAACTTCGTCCATCAGAAAGGAACTATTACACCACAGAGTTAGAAGCCCTTGCTGTAATCTTCGCGTTGGAGTCTTGGAAGAAAATGTTAATTGGACATTCAGTAATCGTGAGGACTGATCACCATGCATTGGAGTTTATCTTAAGAACAAACTTTGCCAGTGATAGAATAACTAGATGGTCACTTTTTATTCAACAATTCAACCTAGTTATCGAACACACTCCTGGAAAGTTGAACATTGGAGCCGATTTATTGAGTAGAGCAGTGGAGTCTACATCCAAGGTTTTTCAAGTTAACCTGACGCATGGGGATGAGGATACCTTAAGAAGGTTAAGATTGTTACATTTATCCCAGAGGAGAGACCGACGTCTTAGAAACATTTTTCGTTTTCTACAGGGAGATATGGATCCCAATGACGATGATTTTGTGGAAACTGAAAGAATTTCAAGAGATTATTTGATGTTAGATGGTCTAGTCTACAGGTTTGCAGATCCCGACCATGCGAAGCTGAGGGTAGTGGTTCCTCCACGAATGCAAACACCCATTATTTGGATGGCGCATCGAATTGCAGGTCATGCTGGAGTAGATAAGACAGTCAACTTGATACAAGAGAAATTTTCATGGGAGCGAATGCGACAAACTGTCAGGAACACTATTCGGGAGTGCGACTTATGCCAAAGGAGAAAATATAATTCTAAATTATTAAGAGAATTACCAAGGCCTATTATTCCTTCTAAGCCTTGTGAAATCTTTGCGACTGACCTTTATGGTCCTCTCCCAAAGTCTAAAAGAGGTAACCGATATATTCTGGTGATCATAGATGTTTTCAGCAAATACACTACGTTACACCCAATTCAGAAGGCAAACGCAAAATATTGTGCGAAGAGAATTAGAGACAGCGTAATTCCGGAAGCAGGCAAACCGGAATACCTTTTATCAGATCACGGACCCCAATTTACATCTTTAGAATTCAGGGCCGTCATGAATAACCTTGGGATTAGACAATTGCTTTATTCTATCAGACATCATAAAAGCAATCCAGCAGAACGCGTGATGGCTGAAATATCTAAATTTTGCCGCCTCTATTGTCCAAATGAGCATTGGAAATGGATGGATGTTCTCTCTTTAGCATCCGAATCCATCAACTCTACGATTCATGAGAGTACTGGACAGATTTCCATGTTTCTTCATCATGGAATTAAACCAACAAGATTATGGGATCGAATCATCTCTATTCCACCCGAGATTGAACCTAGTCGTCAGAGGAGGGAGACTCTAGCTTTAGACAAGTTGAGGAGCCAAGCTGAGAAAAGAGAGCGCAGAGTGAGAGGAAAGCGTTTTCGCAGACCCTTGCGCGTAGGAACTCTTGTTTTAGTAAAAAAAAAATACACCCTCCGACGTGCAAAATCGAGTGTATTCGAAGTTTGCAAGCCTTTACGATGGACCCTATCGTGTTGTGGAAGTAAACAACAATGGAGGCTATAAAATCGCCAATACACGAACTGGTAACATCGTGGGAATTTATAATGCTGCGAATTTGAAGATTTATTATTCAAGAACCAGATGATTTAATGAGTAGATAGGAAAATTAAAAATTTTCAATTTTTATTTTTTTCTAGGTGTGGGGTGGATGTGCCCAATTCTAGGAATGGGTATTCCAAGATTCAGACACCTAGGTATCAAGGGAAAGACTACAGCCGCTTTTGAAAGTTGAGATATTTGAATATCGCGCTCCATTCCTTCTAGATTGAAATGGAAACTTTATGCAGCCAAGAAGATGTTAAGTGACGTGGCAAATAGTAGCAGAGGTCGAGACTATTAAATACTTAGCCATGGAGTAGAGACTTGATAGTTGGATCAGATTACTGGTACGGCCAAATGAAAGAGGATGCACTTAGTCTCAAGTGAATCAGACCAGAGACACGGGAGATATGAGGATTTACAGATTTCAGCGTGATCCAGCGTGGAGCCGACCGTTTTGTATAAAAGCCGCTCGGCCCAAGCATAAGCAGCTCACTTCAAACCAAGCTCTTGTAGGACAAGGTGCTGCTGCTACGTCGAGCCAAGACACATGGTTGCCGAATCTGCGCAGAAGATATCTTTAAATTGTGATAGTCATAAAAGTGCTACGATACGTGGGGAACGTAGTAAGTTTCCGGTAGAGGGAATCACTAAGGTGATTGTCATTTTCTACGGACATTGGTGAAACACTTTGTTTCTATATGGATATATGCTAGACTTTGTCTAGATATTATTCTGTCACAGTCCAGTAACAATAATTCAATACTTGGATATTTTAATCCAACTTGTCAGTTTCACAAATTGTAACTAAATAACGACTCAGATCTTTCAGTATATTGAAGGCCAGTCTATCACGGTGTTGTTCATTAGCCGGCAAAGGGAAACTATATGTTGCTTCGCGCATGATAGATGGTGTGAAGCCATGCCCAGGGAACGATCTTCAGAACAGCCGTTGATTGTTTTAGACTATCAGTGTTTTCCTGTACTGAAAAGATTACCGTGAGTTATGTTACAACTGACGCTTTTGATAAGAGATCATTTGGATCTGACCCCATTTAAGCGAACTGCTATGGATTTAATTGAAGTCAATATTAAAATGGATCAGCAGTTACTTCAAACTTCAAGAAATATTTCCACTATGTCGTGCTAGACAGATTGTGGGTATATAATGGCGGCCGATACAAGGATTAGACGTGCGTGTCCAATAGGGCATGTATCTGGATAAATCTGGTACAGACCAGGTTCACTACGCTTCAAGACCAACGAGAAATGTAAGCCACATTTGACTTTTATATTATGCCTAGCTAATTGGAACAAACTCATTTTCTGCAGATGACCAACACATTTATTTTTCTTCGTATTTAAATCTTGCATTGATTTACGCAAGACACATTAGGGTTATTCTGAGTATTTTCAGCACTCAGAACACTTTAGGATCGATGACAGAGCATACCGAGCCTTTATTTGAATGTTCGTTTTGTTTGAGAATCACGGTAATCAGCCGATATAACTGTAGAAGTTAATATTAATTTTTGTTGAGGAATGGATATTTTGTCCATATTCGAAGAGTCGAACATGTGGTTTTTTCACATAAGGAAATAATAATTAAACATATTTAAGGAAATAATAACAATAATAATCCAATAATAATAATTTTCATAATTTTTCTAAATAATTATTGGATCTTACATTTTCTAATAATCACATTCGTTGAGAGAGAGCTTAAGGATTAGTTTAATCATTCCTAGTTTGGAACAGGTGATTTTCCGAAAGCTAGTGGATGCCGCAAGCCCGTATTCCACCAACATTATAGTTCTGGTTGAACAGTTAATATTTGCATTGAGCAAAGTATATTTTTCAGATAACACGGAAAGGCATGAAACAGGAAGCCAATGATATTTGTATAAATTAGGATTTTTTTTGTGTTTATATAAAATCATGACGTAGGCACACATTCGAAAGTGAAATAGAGAATATCACAAGTGTGGTAACTTCATGGTTTGAACTGAATGGTAAAAGAAAATAAACTTGTAAGTTTATAGATCTTCCAGTCTTGATAAAAAGCAGAGGCTTGATTTATTGTATAAATTTTGGGAAGAAAATTTATGTGTGTGGATTAGTTGAAATGCCATTCCCAGGTGCGCATGTTTAAGTCGCAGGAATGAGGAGGTTTTTTTTTTGAGCATCAATCAAATAGCAGGTTCGGCTCAGGTTTATAGAAAGAGTATTGGAACCACACATTTCGTCGAATGAATGACCAAACCATCAGTAATTATTTCAAACTTGTTTACGTATTCCATTAATACTTTGGATTTGCTAGAACCCGGTTTTGTCATGATAAAATTTTATTCTTCTTGTTGTTGGGATATTGTGTTCTTACACAAATAATTGAATGGGCCACTGCCAATTTAAAAAAATAATTCTGTATCCACGAATTAGTTAAAGGATGTTTTCAATCCTATTGTCATGAACTAAATGAATTTATTATAAAGCTACAATTCTTATTTCCGCATTCTGTTCAAGAATTGCAAGTTGTGAAAGTTACTAAAATAGCAACAAATATAAATATTTTTCTTAATAATAATTCCAAGTGGAAAATCTAATAGTTGAATGGTTCAACAATTTTTTATAATCAAGCTGATGATTCAGAAATCATATTTCTTTGGAATTTGAAGTTCATAATCGAGTCACTTCTCGAAATGTTTAATTTTGGAAGAATAATAAATTTTGTTGTGCTTCGCACAGTTCTTCGATGCTATGCTCAAGGGTCAAATACTTTTCAGATATTGTTATTAATATGTGTGCATAATTAGTGTTGGGTAAAAGATAATATTTTTGACAATATTTTTGAGACTGGAAAAATAAGTGGAAGTTAAAAAATTCTATAAACAATTATAAACAGTGAGAATTTTTACGAGTGTTAATATCATGTTAGAAATTCAACCAGTTAACTACAATATTTCCAGTAAAGACAATTAAATTTGAACTGGATTTCATCGTAAATAATTGATATAATTTTGGAACACAGTCTACAGGACTGATAATCAGACTTGTGTCTCCAAGGACAATTGTTCAATGTGTTGGAAAATTTCTGTACATTGTGTAAATAGTAGTGTGTGCCATCGCACTGGAATGATGTTACCTTGAGCATCATTTTGCAGTCAATTTTAAAATTTAGAATAAAATGAGATAATTTTACATGTTGTGTTATGCCCAGTTGAATCTCCTTCTATCCTTATTGTTGCATTGAGCCAAAAATCAGTAAAGCCTTTTTTTTTATTTTGATGTGTTTTTTTTTTGCGATTAGCTTTAACCCATCTGGCGCCCCGGGATATTTTGACTCTCGTGCTGACTGATTCTTGGTAAAATGCATATGTGGTCGTGCGGACTCCGGTCTAAACGGGCACAGTACAGTAAGTTAGATTCAATTCAAATACAGGTTGACCCTTAAAGAGGTTTGCAATATATCAGATTCAAATAATGGGTGACCCTTAAATAGTGTAAGATATGTCGGACTCAAATACAGGGTGACCCTTAAATAGGTGCCCGCGCGGGAAGCCTAAGTTAATGGGTAATGGAGTCTGTTGAAAGAGTCCTTTCTAACATGTGTAGCATTTCTAGCATGCGTCATTTAAAATGATATAAAGTCTAGTCTTTCAGACTGACTGTATTTTTTTTACTGTGTTCTATTGAACCTGCCTTTAGGTAAGTTGACACACCGGTATACAATTCCCTTGCATTAGAAGCCTCATCGTGTAACCTTGGTCACATATTTTCAAGTGCTGGAGGTGTGTTGAGGTGAGTTATCTCGAGGAACGATGAAAGCTTTCGTATTAGACAGGGCATGCACTAGTACCATAGTAAGATGATTATGCTTTCCTAAAATCTAAATTTAATGTTTCTTGTCTGAAACATTATTACGGATATTGAGTTTTGAGTTTGATTTCCTTGCTCTATACTTTATCACAACGTAGGTTATGTACCGAAAGCTGTTTTGTACATCACATGGAAAATCCTATTAATAGGCGGGAGGGTATTTAATAGAAAAGGTCAGTAGAATATATGAATATAAGCTATTTAGTTATTCACGGAACTACTTGTTTCATTATATGAAAAAATGAATAGACCGTATATTTCCAAAATTCAACAATGTATTACTGTTTCCAGAAGGATACAAGAAAAATCATTGTGTAATAAAACTTTGTGTAATACGACGCAACCTTCCCTACCGCATTGATCGCCGTAGTTGATTTAACCTTCAGGCAACTTGTCATTAACAATGTACAGTACTAATGTGTTTCACGTAGCCTAGTAGGATAGTTCTATGATCTATTTCACAGCGGGTATACAAACGGCGGAACAGCTACACATCCAATAGTTTTAAATGAAATACGTTCTCGTGCTACGATTATGAACATTACGACACACGACAAAGTTGAAGTAAAGTTGAAATACTGGGGCACACCATCATGCTCTAGCTACTAGTGTACGTGAGCATAATATATCATGAAATTTAAGTAGGGCTCACAAGCCATTAAACGTATGGCTTCGATTACTTCAGAGCATTATTCCGGAAAGCAGAGGAAGACTATTGAAAGTGATGACGGTCCATCAATACCACTTTCTACAGTATCGACAGTAGATTTGGGTAGTTCTACAAATACAGTGGTGGTTCGCAGTGAGATAGATGGAACAATCGCAAGATATGTTTAAGCCTCTGGTGGCCCGTTGCCAATGTTAGCATCTAAATTTTTCCCATGATATTTTGTGGACTGCTACACAATATGTATCACCTTTAGCTGATGGGGAAGTTAGCCAGCATCTTAACGCCTGGATGTGCCACTATCATCTGACGCGATACAGTACGACTGGCTTACCTAAGGCCAAATCCTTACAAAAACCCGAAAGAGGCTTTCTCTGACAACAACCCAATATTTGGCTTCGGTACAATGGAACCTATTACATGCATCAAAATCAGCTTTATATCAACAAATGCAAATGTCGTCTGATGAATAGGTCACTTAATCTCGGATAATGCTGCAGCTCATAATAAATACGTTACAATTGTGGCATTAATTATTCTAGTTTTGCTTTCTGTGTTTTCATCATATGTTATTTTTATTTCCTTAGTAATGTCGAAGTAGGCTATAAATCAAGTCAATGACATGCCACACTTTGCAATAGTCATTTATTTATTGTTTTGTTATGGCTACTTGTGTATTTCATTTAGTAACATATAATATTTATTTCTGTTTCCATGGAATAGGATAAATCTATAATACTATTGACATGACGAAGATGACATCCGGCATCAAATTAATGAATGTTCTTACAAGCATTCATCTAACCAATACAACTAATGTTACCAGTGATACGACGCATTATACTTTATAATACCCATATTCTGTCGTGTTTGAATCCATTGTTCAGTGTTGCTTTAAAACCACGCTGAGTGTTGCTTCAGTCCCTGAAGAGCCTAGACCTACCGAGCGACCACTGCCCGGCCATTTGGCCTGCAGATTATGGGGTGACGCGTTGTCATCGCGTCGGGTGCCCTAGGCCGTTAATCTTGGTCTCCGTAACCGGTCAGTGTTGCTTTTTACTTTATTTTACCCCTGGCATTACAGCCCGTGAAGGGCCTAGACCTACCAAGCGACCTCTGCCCGGCCATTTGGCCTGCAGATATTGGGGTGACGCGTGATCAGCCCGTCGGGTCCCCTCGGCTGTTGATCTTGGTTTTCGTGATCGGGGCGCTGCCTCACTGTCAGACAGCTACTCAATTGTCCTCACGTGGCTGAGTGCACCCCTTTCCAGCCCTCACGTCAGTTTCTAAAATCCCTAACGGAGCCAGGAATTGAACCCGGGGCCTCCAGGTAAGAGGCAGGCGCGCTACCCCATCACTATGGGGCCGGCCAGTGTTGCTTTAGTCAATGAAATGTAAATGCATTTCAGCCAGTCAACACGATTGTACCCAAATTGTAACGGGTGTTTTCCCATTACCTGAATAAAATTAATAATAATAATAATAATAATAATAATAATAATAATAATAATAATAATAATAATAATAATAATGTTATTGGTTTTACGTCCCTTTTAACTACACTGGCTTTTAGAGACGCCGGGGTGCCGGAATTTTGCACCGAAGGGGATCTTTAACGTGCCAGTAAATCTACGGACACGGCTCCGTCGCATTTGCGCACCCTCAAATGCCAGCTGACTGCGGCAGGATACGAACCTGCAACCTTGGGCCCAGCATGAATAAAATTACATGGGATTAATTAATACAATTGAATGATTATTTTTGATCGCCTAGCGATCAACGTCGGATCCAAAGGAAATCAAGGAAGGATTTCGGAAATACATTAGAAGCGTTAAGTCAAGTGGCTGGAAGGACATTTGGAGTGTTACACAGAGCCATATAAATGGAGGAGAAAGAGAAATGAGTAGAATTTTCTCTGTTTCTGGGCAAGTCACTATAGATTCCAAGGAAGCACTGGGAAGATGGCAAGAATACTGCAAAGAAGTTTCCAAATGTAAATGGAGACTTAACGGGTAATATGCAGGAGAAGAATGTGGATGCAAACACAATCATGGTTGAGGAAGTACAGAGGATGCTAATATACCACAATGTTGCGTCATATGATCTCGTAGTTCCACCCCTTAAAACGACAATTATCTAATCTAATACTACAATGTCACAAGGCAGCAACGAGGATGTCAGGATGAAGCATTTAGTATGGGCCAAGTTGTTGAGAATTGCTAAAATGCTTGTGCTTTGTACAGTAGGTCTAGAGAAGGCGTGCAATCGAGTACCAAGGGGAAATATACGGAATATTCGTAGGGCTTGTCATACCAAAGGGAGGCTATTACAGACAATAAAATGCATTTATGTTGATAATCAGGCTGTAGACAAATATGATGGTAAGATGAGTTCTTGGTTTAACGTTCTCACAGGAGAGAGGCAAGGCTGTAATCTTTCACCGTTCTTGTCTATTTTACATATGGCCATTTACTGAAGGGCAAAAACGGGTTGGGTTGAATTTCGTTCGGTGGAAACCAGATAAGCTCTCTGGGTAGTGGTGATGACCTGATTCTAATGATAGACATCGTCAAAAGATTTTGAGACAACATGTTAGAACTTCAAGAAAACTGTAAGGAATATGGCATGAAAATCAGCTTTTCAAATACGAATGCAGTATTGGTACGGAAGAAACAAAAGGATATAAGATTCCAGGTACGAGAAAGTCAATCGGAGGATGTGACCCATTTGAAATGCTTCATGGAGGTGTTTCATTAGTAGACAGAGTATTGCAGACTAGAGTGGACGCTGAAAGGCACAACAGTCTCAATTAATCAACTAATTATTCAATCAATCAATCAATGGATATACTGTAATGTATGCATACATGGCGCATTGGCACTGCATGGAATGGCATGTTACTTTCTCAGGTGTTTTGTCAAGACAAGTTGATAACTGTGCTACAGTTTCTGAGACGCCCTCGAAAAGAATTAGCTCATTGGAACTTGTCATCCGACATACTAGGGAACACTAGTCTACATTCCGTAAGCTTCACATTCCTCATGGGGCCGATAGCCTAGATGTTAGGCCCCTTAAAACAACAATTATCATCATCATCATCATCACATTCCTCAGACTTCACAGTGTCTGTATAGTGGTCACGTTTCTTGTCAACATTCTCCTCATCATCTTCGTCTTCCTCTAGATATGTGTCCTCGTCACCGTCATACATAAAATATTTATTTTCACTTCGTCTGACAGTAAAACATCGCCTTACTCTTTTATTTTGATCTATAGTTCATCATGATTTCCCACATCTACTCTAGGAATATTCCAAGATGGTTCCTAATTGAAAGCCTCCTCCCCATTCTTAACGTGAATTACACATGCATACACTATACTGTCACCGCAATTACAGTACAATGATTATCCGAAAATTATATGCACACCCAAGTATACAATGCCATGATATGCGAGCGCCTAATGAATCACCACACAAACAAACTTCTCGGCACACGATAAAAACGAAAAATGAGACAGTCTGAATTTTTTGCTAAATGTATTAGGCAAATAAAACTACAACACCTAAACCACATATAATCTAACATGTCGTTGTTACAATAGTGATTCCATACTTAGGTTTAGATGACGACTGATTCACAGTTAAGGAACATACAGAATAAAAGTCTTGAAACAGTGTTCTGCAGTATGTATTTTATATGGGAACCGGGTTGGCTACGTGGCGCAGAAGAGTGATTCTTGCCTGTTGTGCCGAAGGTTCCGGGATTTAATCCCGAATAAGTCATTTGCCACTAAAGCGTGCTTAAATGTGAGAGACCCTTACTGACACTTATAAGGGCCATTCATGGCAGAAATCTGGCTCCATGGCATTTCTAAAAACGCAGTAGTTACAGGAATGTCAAGTGCATAACTTACCATATTGTTATGGGAAATTATATCCTAATTTAACATAATTTCGCCTGTCAGTTTCGTCATTCTGGAACTGCTAGGTCGAGAAGAAAGTATGAAACTCCAAAGGAGGGGAACAAAATCATCAGAAAGTTGATTTTTCCAACAATGTGGCGATATACTGCAATCTCTACTAATATACAAAAGCCCAGTTATCTTTAAAATTTGAATTTCACAATTCCCTATCCCTCCATTTCTTATGCACCATTTTACCGAACGCCTATCTTTTATTCTCTTGCCCTCACCAGCGTCATCACTGTAATTTAGTAATTTTGGAGAAATTATATTTTGAAAATGATGGGTTATAATTTGAAGACATTTCTGCTTGAGTTCATTACTTATACTTTGAAATTGAATTAGAATTAATAATATATAAACCTAAAAGCCTCCATGGCTTAGGCGGCAGCACGCCGGCCTCTCACCGCTGGGTCCGTGGTTCAAATCCCGGTCACTGCATGAGAGATCTGTGCTGGACAAAACGGAGGCAGACAGGTTTTTCTCCGGGTACTCCGGTTTTCCCTGTCAAAATTTCATTCCAGCAACACTCTCCACTATCATTTCATTTCATCTGTCATTCATTTAATCATTGCCCCAGAGGAGTGCGTCAGGCCTCGGCAGCCGGCACAGTTCATATCCTCGCCGCTAGATGGGGGCTTCATTCATTCCATTCGAAGACTGGAAGCAGGCTGTGGATTTTCATTTTCAATATACATGTATAAACCTCTAAACTGAATTCTGAATCATTTTGATCATAAGATGTTAAATCAGTATTTGGTCTCGTGTAGTTGGAATGTGTTGAGTATTTGGGGTGTTGTTTGATTTAATTCATTTCGTACATATTCGCATTGACGATTTGTGCGTAACTCTACAAGGTGTAATAGATATTGTTTGAACAGTATGGGTGAGGCCGGCTCTTCCGCGAGGACGTCATTGGAGTGGAATATACAAGTCAGCAGGCGGGTGGCTGGTCATTTTTTGCGTTGTTCTCAAATGCTCAAACTGTGCAAACTATGCAATCTTCACTAAGTTCTCGTAAGTGATGAATTGACTTCGTATTCTTGTGGTATATCATTAAGATCCAACAATTTCATGAATAGTACGTGATCATCGACAGCTTTTTCTATTTCAGTGGATCCATAACACCACTCATGGCACACTTACGGAGTATGAAATTTTGTTTTATAAGATTTATAAGTTTCGCTATGCCATGTTTCAGTGCTCTTGGGTGATTAATCGCCGGAAGAGTCATTTTAAATATTTGAAAATCACGTGGCCACCACGTTGGTCGTGTGTCAGGTTCTTGAACGTCACATACATGCGCTTTTAGTAGTCCCGTATCAACAAACAAAATTTGAGATTCATTGCTGTAACAGTTTTGGAGACAATGAGAACCACTGAAATATTTCGCATGGTCGCCATGTTGGATTGTTTTATGTGTAGGCCGTAGAATTACATGCCAGGAGATGAAAGTTATAATGGTGGATCATCATAGATAGCTTAATTTTAATTTGGTGATATGGACACAGAAATTAAATACGCGATTTTAATATTTCGCAAAGCCGCCAGTTTGAAGTTCTCATAAATATTAAATTAAATTAGACATCAGTATAGGGCCTATTAAGCCTGCATAAAGATTCAGCGATCCATACTTTGGAGCAGTTGGATAATTAAGTCGCGAGATAATCACATAGGTTATACACATTTATTCATATCGCATGGCTTCTATATTGGCTTCGTGCTCATCAGGAATATATAAATTTACATAGACAAATGTGTTTCAATGCCTTCTTTCAACATAAAATAATTCACTTTGATTGCTGTGTTAGATTCGTAGATACTGATTACAGGTGAAATATTTCGCACGGCTGCCATGGCAGATTAGTGAAACTTGTAAAAATGTGAGATGCACGGTCGAGATCGGCAATGTAGTTTCATTGAAATTGCTAAAGTCGATTAGATTTCATTAGGGTGATATACACACGGACAAAATGTGATCTAATAAACTTATATTTCATATTAAGAACAAGTACTTCCGTGAAGAACTAAATAGCCGATTTTTCATATAGCCCACTGTCTAATCCATTATAACTCTCCTGTCTATTAAAACGATTTTGGTTCACAACATACCAGACTATACTATTTTACAATGAGAGGTTATGTGCTCGTATATATAGTTTCAATATCAGTTATTAAGACTCCTCTCGCGAGGTGGCATCTTTCTCTGATGAACCAATGGTATTAATTGTTAGAAACAATGTGGCTTCTATGAAAAAGAAAAGTAGGCGAATTGATTTAGTACCCTTATAAATTGATTATTATCATAGCTCAATATACGAATTATCTTTTCAATCACCTGAATTAGATACGAAAAATAAAACAAGTAGTTCCGTGAATAACTATACAGCCTGTTTTCATACATCCTACTTATGTTAATTGCCTCTATCAACATACAACATTTCAGATTGATTGCTGTAATAGATTCGAAGATGTTGAGAAACGTCTAAATATTTCGGTTGTTCGCCATGTTGGATTTTTACATATAAGATGAGATATATTGTGTACGTTCATTATTCAAACGTTCACTTCACTCGCATGATTAATACACAATAAATAAAAGACTTAATTTTAAAATTGCGCACAGCCTCAATCTTGAGGTTATATAACAATTGAACTAAATTAGATATCAGTGCCTTACAATTTGCTCCACCATGTTCTACTGCGCTCAGCCACCATCTTGAGGTTATATAACAATTGAATTAAATTAAAAGCCAGTGCATTACAATGTGTATAAACATTTACTGTACCTCATCTCACTTCGCTCAGATGGCTAAATCGCGAGAATAGTTTATTTAAATGTTTCACATTCGCTTGGCCGCCATGTTCGTTTTGTATTTTACAGGTTTTGGAAGTCTCATAGCTGAACTTTTAGTAGTACCCTTTACCACCGTACACAATTTCAGGGTGATATCATAAATAGTTTCGGAGATATATGCCGTTGAAATAATTCGCACAGCCGCCATCTTGGGGTTATGTAGACAGTTGAACTAAATTAGATGCCAGTGCATTACGATAAATTTAAACATTTGCTGTACGAAGTTTCATTGCGATCGGATGGTCAAATCGCGAGAAATGTCTATTTAAAAGTTTCAACTTGGCTTGGCCTCCATGTTCGTTTTGTAGTTAACAGGGTTTTCAAAGTCTCATACGTGAACTTCTAGTAGTGCCATTTATCGCCGTACAATATTTCAGGGTGATATCAGTAACAGGTTAGGAGGTATAGAATGACTGCGAAATATTTCCCACAGCCGCCATGTTTGATTGGTGAGACGTAATAAAATTTCAAGGGCACGGTCGGGGTCGGCCGAATAGTACTATAACATTACTGAGTTTCATTGTAATCGCTCGAGCCGTTTAGATGTTATTACAGGTGGACACACACACACACCTACGCACACACATACACACACGAACAAAAGCTGAACTCATAAGCCTATATTTTCTTAAAATAAAAATCGAACAGACGCCATCCAAAATTTATGAAAACAATTGGGTTGCGTGTCAGTAGTGTATTTGCAGGGGTTCTAGTGCCACCGCCACCGCTCCACCACACAAGATGGCGACGGCGCGATATCTCTCGAACGCATGGTCGGATTTTGACAAATGAGGTGTCGTTGAACTCGGGTGGACATCCCCTTTCCATTGCACAACATATTTCCACCCGAAAAATAAAACCTACCCCTACTAGGGGGTCAAATTGTAATTTTTTTAGAGAATCTCTCTTTCCAGGTGCAACATGTGAGAGTTTGAATGCCAATATGGAATTAAACGTTGTTCTACACAAGAGACATGCATACGGTGGATAGCCACTATGAATTAACATGCTTGTTTTTTGTTTTTTACGCATGCCCACTCATAGCTTTTGTAAGAGGGCGGGCTTTTTAAAGATGGCGGCTGTAGTGTAACCTAACCCAACCTAACGGGTCCTTGTTGACAGGTCCTTGTGGACGAGTCCTTGTGGACGGGTCCTTGTTGACGAGCCCTTGTGGACGAGTCCTTGTTGACAGGTCCTTCGGGCTGATCCCTTTGGACTGGCCCCTTTGGACTGGCCCATGAATTTATCCAAATTATGTCAAAGGGCTTAACTAACGGACTAATAAGGCTAGGAACTTGTATGAGGTATTGTAGGACTTGGGATGAAGCCCCCTTTTAGAATATATTTTTGAAATTTTGACAAAGGGCCTAACCACACTTTTGTTAATATCTCGCGAACCTATCATGCTAGTGACTTGTACGAGGGGTCCTAGCAATTGGGGCGATGTTCCCCTTTGGGGGTGAAACTATCCCCCTACTCCCAAATTGAAAAATCGATATCTTGGAAACTAAGAACCCTAAAATTATGTGTGATTGCTTTAAAAAGAGGTCATAAGATACGATTTTACCACGATAGGTCATTTCACCCCTAAAATAGTAAATAGTAATGTTACAGGAAAAAAAAGCGGTTAAACACTTAAAAATGATAATTGAACCTAAGATCATTTGTTTTTGATGAAAAATAGTAAGAGGGTTAAAACTACCCCCCAAAATTTAAAAATCGTTATCTTGGAAATTAAGAGCCTTAAAAATAAGTATGACAGCTTTAAAAATAGGTCATGACATACGCTTATACCACGATAGGTCATTTCACCCCTAAAACAGTGAATAGTGTTTTACAGGGGAAAAGGTGTTAAACGCCTAAAAATGATAAATGAACCTAAGATCTTTTGTTTTTGATTAAAAATAGTAAGGGGGTGAAAACTACCCCAAAATTGAAAATTCGATATCTTGGAAACTAAGAAACCTAAAATTAGGTGTGATAGCTCAAAAAATTGGACATTTAATACTCTTTTACCACGATTGGTCATTTTACCCCTAAAACAATGCATGTAGATTTTACAGGAAAAAAGGGGAACCAATAATCAGATTTGGACACATGAGGTGTTATAAGACTCAGGGCGACAATCTCTTCTTGAATTTATTATTTATTTTTTGAAATTTTGACAAAGGGCCTAACCACACATTTTGAAAATTTAGATTTTTAAAATTTTTGAATTAATGTTATTTTTTTTTTTTTTAGTAGAGAGAGACAGTACCGGTTGTGTTTAAACGAGTATGTCGCCGATCACTGTGGCCATGTTCAATGGATGAATCGATATTTTGTGAAGCATTGATTGAAGAGGGTCATGCGATGACTTGTTTTAAGAATATTTTTATGATTTTTCCTATGATGCATGTATTTATTAAAATATCCCAAAACGGCAAGGTTACTGATTTGAGTTTTATAAACTAATAATGGGATTTGGACTCATAAGGTGTCCTATAACTTGACATGACGCTTTCTTTATATGGCTTATGAATTTTCCCAAAAAGATTGAAAACAACAAGGTCATGGACTTTTGTTTCTCTTAATATATTGCAAACCCATAATGTTAGATGTTTATGGTGAGTGATGAAACATAGCTATGTAGAGAAAGAATTATTGTAGGCTTCACGTATGGTGACTGACAAGTCTTTGACCATTAATGTTTGTTCACTAGTATTTACCATTACACAACATTATTTTGGTAAGCTCTACATGTTGTTTGAGTCTTCAGCCTTTTGACTGGTTTAATACAGCTCTCCATGACTCCCTGTCCTGAGCTGCTCGTTTCATCTCTATATAGCTATCCACACTCTACATCCAAGGCTATCTGTATAACATATTCTATCCTTGGTCTACCCTTACAGTTCTTGTCCTCAACCCGTTCTTTCATAACTAAGCTTGCTATTCCTGGGTGTATGTGTCCTACCAACCTATCGATTTACTTCATTAGTTGTCGCCAAAAACATCTCTCCTCTCCCACTTGTCTTAATACCTCTTTGTTTGTAACCCTATTTACCCATTTAATCTTCGTCATTCTCCTGTAACACCACATTTCAAACACATCAACTCTCCACTTTTCAGCTACACCAATATTCCAAGTTTCCCTTTCATAGAGCGTCACACTCCAGACAAAGGTCTTTAAAAATGACATCCTAATACCTAAATCTTTAATCAATGTCAACAAATTCTGTAGAAATGCTTTCCTTGTCTGAGCTACATAAGAATCCTAATCATCTCTGGTATAATGTATGGTTTAGCAAACATAGTCGCTCAGTAGGTCTATGTATTTGTTGTATATAACCCAAAATAGTAAACAGTTTTTCTAAAACCCTACTCACTGGTCAATAACAAGCATAGTCGCCAAAGTGTTTCGTTGGTAGTTAACTCATGTCTGGTTAGTCAATTCTTATCGCAAGGCCAGTCAACACCTAAAAATTCATCTTAACATATAGTCTAATCATCTTTCTATCTACATACCAGTGTCTAATGAATAGTCAATATTAGTTTGGTCTTTACCTAAAATCTAAAATCCAATATCAAATTTCCAAAATCTAAAACGAAAATAAGATGTAGTACAGAAAACATAATTCCAAGTAATACAAATCCTTATATGTTTTTCTTTAATAATTAGTTACCGAAAATTTAAAGTCATGACATTATGGTTTGGTCTTTTTGTACAATCTAAAATGTAAAATGTAAATTCTAAAATCTAAAGTCTAAAATAAAAAACAAATACAAAATCTTACTTGCATTAACTGTATATTGAACCCAGTCCTCCTTTGTATTTGTAATCCAAGTAATAATTTGAAAAAATATACAAGTGTAATCAGTCTTTAAACATTATCCCTGCTTTTTTATATGTTTTTGACACGCGTATTAATCTAAAATCAAACCCTGGTCTACCTTAGTCAAAGGATAACAGCTTAACCACTGCACCACTATAACCATCTTTCATAGTTTGGTTCGTTCTAAGCCTTAAAGTTAAATCGAGTTATGGCCTCTAGTGCAAGAGCCAAAAGTGCTTGCCACTGCAGCAAAAAATGGTTAGCAAGTAACATTATACATTCAAAAAGGATTGTATTGGTTCGGTTTGGTTCAGTGTAATCACCATCTTGTTTTCTTAGCTATCCTCTTTAACTAATCAATTAAAGATAGTTTACTCTTAATTCTTGAATCGATAAATTGGATTTTGTACACACAGTTTGTCATGTCATGCCTGAAACCTATACTCCCTATGTACTGCGGTCAGGTTTAAAAACAAGTTTCAATAGTCAAAGACTTGTCAGTCACCATACGTGAAGCCTACAATAATTCTTTCTCTACATAGCTATGTTTCATCACTCACCATAAACATCTAACATTATGGGTTTGCAATATATTAAGAGAAACAAAAGTCCATGACCTTGTTGTTTTCAATCTTTTTGGGAAAATTCATAAGCCATATAAAGAAAGCGTCATGTCAAGTTATAGGACACCTTATGAGTCCAAATCCCATTATTAGTTTATAAAACTCAAATCAGTAACCGTGCCGTTTTGGGATATTTTAATAAATGCATGCATCATAGGAAAAATCATAAAAATATTCTTAAAACAAGTCATCGCATGACCCTCTTCAATCAATGCTTCACAAGATATCGATTCATCCATTGAACATGGCCACAGTGATCGGCGACATGCTCGTTTAAACACAACCGGTACTGTCTCTCTCTACTAAAAAAAATACTAAAATTAATTCAAAAATTTTAAAAATCTAAATTTTCAAAATGTGTGGTTAGGCCCTTTGTCAAAATTTCAAAAAATAAATAATAAATTCAAGAAGAGATTGTCGCCCTGAGTCTTATAACACCTCATGTGTCCAAATCTGATTATTGGTTCCCCTTATTTCCTGTAAAATCTACATGCATTGTTTTAGGGGTAAAATGACCAATCGTGGTAAAAGAGTATTAAATGTCCAATTTTTTGAGCTATCACACCTAATTTTAGGTTTCTTAGTTTCCAAGATATCGAATTTTCAATTTTGGGGTAGTTTTCACCCCCTTAATATTTTTCATCAAAAACAAAAGATCTTAGGTTCACTTATCATTCTTAGGCGTTTAACACCTTTTCCCCGGTAAAATCACTATTCACTGTTTTAGGGGTGAAATGACCTATCGTGGTATAAGCGTATGTCATGACCTATTTTTAAAGCTATCACACTTAATTTTAAGGCTCTTAATTTCCAAGATAACGATTTTTAAATTTTGGGGGGTAGTTTTAACCCTCTTACTATTTTTCATCAAAAAAAAAATATCTTAGGTTCATTTATCATTTTTAAGTGTTTAACAGCTTTTTTTCCTGTAACATTACTATTTACTATTTTAGGGGTGAAATGACCTATCGTGGTAAAATCGTATCTTATGACCTCTTTTTAAAGCTATCACACATAATTTTAGGGTTCTTAGTTTCCAAGATATCGATTTTTCAATTTGGGAGTTGGGGGATAGTTTTACCCCCAAAGGGGAATATCGCCCCAATTGCTAGGACCCCTCATACAAGTCACTTGCATGATAGGTTCGCGAGATATTAACAAAAGTGTGGTTAGGCCCTTTGTCAAAATTTCAAAAATACATTCTAAAAGGGGGCTTCATCCCAAGTCCTACAATACCTCATACAAGTTCCTAGCCTTATTAGTCCGTTAGTTAAGCCCTTTGACATAATTTGGGTAAATTCATGGGCCAGTCCAAAGGGGCCAGTCCAAAGGGATCAGTCCAAAGGACCTGTCAACAAGGACTCGTCCACAAGGGCTCGTCAACAAGGACCCGTCCACAAGGACTCGTCCACAAGGACCTGTCAACAAGGACTCGTCCACAAGGACCCGTTAGGTTGGGTTAGGTTACCACTACAGCCGCCATCTTTAAAAAGCCCGCCCTCTCACAAAAGGTATGAATGGGCATGCGTAAAAAACAAAAAACAAGCATGTTAATTCATAGTGGCTATCCACCGTATACATGTCTCTTGAGTAGAACAACGATTAATTCCATATTGGCATTCAAACTCTCACATGTTGCACTTGGAATGAGAGATTCTCTAAGAAATTACAATTTCACCCCCTGGTAGGGGTAGGTTTTATTTTTCGGGTGGAAATATGTTGTGCAATGGAAAGGGGGTGTCCACCCGAGTTCAACGACACCTCATTTGTCAAAATCCGACCATGCGTTCGAGAGATATCGCGCCGTCGCCATCTTGTGTGGTGGAGCGGTGGCGGTGGCATTAGAACCCCTGCAAATACACTACTCGTGTCTGCGAGGTAGAAATGCTCGTGATTGTCATGCCGAGCTACGTGAAGCACTGGGTGGTAGGGCGTTGCCCTATCGAACTCTTGCACGTTGGATGGAGGCCTTCAAACGTGGATGGTTAGCAACTGTTGGCCTGCCACGCAGTGGACGTCCAGCGTCTGCTCACACAGAGGTGCCCGTGGCTGTTATCGAAAACTGTTTAGCAGATGAAAGGAGTTGGACTGTGGCGGAATTTTTCCGCACATATGGCTATGTTTTCATCAACTGTGTTCCGCAGATTCGCAAGGTTTGCGCAAAGTGGGTTTCACATGCTTTAACTGAGGTGCAAAAATGGACTCGATACGAGACATGCCGTATCCATCTGGAGCGATTCCAACATGAAGGAGCTACAGATTATTCCTTCTGCTCACTCTGCGTCGCACACTGCGGAGGAAACGGCCAGGGCTTCTCAAGAATACAATACTCCGCCATGATAATGCAACAAGCCACACTGCAGCCTGTGTCCGGAACATTCTAAGGCTTTGAGGCTGGGAGATCTTGGAACACCCTCCGTACTCCCTTGATATCAGTCCGTGCGACTTTGATCTCATTCCCAATTTGAAGGCACTGCTGTGTGGGCAGCGGTTCGCAAACAGGGAGGACATCGTAACAGCGCATCGACAAGAGGTGGCGCGCATAGACGCATCACATAACGCGGATGGTATTCATCGCCTTCTTTACCGTTGGCAACGATGTGTGGACGCCATCGGGGATTATTTTCAAGGTTGTTCGCTCGTATGAGTACGAATATATCGCCTACTGTTTTGTTGAGTGCATATGTAATACGAATAAATTAATGCTCTCTATTTACGCATCTTTCAATGTCTCATACCCATAGCCCCTTGTACCCGGATCCCAATGTAGTACCGGCATTGCGAAGAACATTTCAGCGACTTTCCATTGGATATCCTGATTTTTAATTCCGTCAGATTTATTGCCGGTTAAAAATAGGTGCCATGCCTTCTAAAATTACCCTCGTATATATAAGGAGGTTCAGTGATATTCAATATACTAGCAGTAGTGCTCGGCTTCGCCCAGTGGATTTATTTTCTTTATGGTTGATAGTGAATACTACTCCAGAACTGGTACATCATAATTAAACAAACTGAAAAGAAATAATTTAAAATATAACTTTTTGTGGTGGAGTTGGTAGTGGGGGTCGTCAGCAGTACAGTATAATGGACGGAACATTCAGGTAATTTTACCGTAATGATAATGATAATAATGAATAGGGAAACGGCTATTTACTAACTACAGTACTGGCACATTTAGTTTACAAACGAATTGAAAATATGATTAGAAAGAGGAGTAAGTGAAATAAAAGACACTGCCTAGGGCCTATTTCTCATTGGCTGTTAGAAACGTAGAGACCAATAGTATCGTCTTTTGTCGCATAACGCAGTAGGAAAATAATCAGCTTCGGTTGTCCCGAGCTCCAGAGGTAGCAAAAGTGTCATTTATCGCCACATATCGCTCAAGGGTAGGGATCGGAATAAATGAAAGTAAATTTGAAAGCACTGACGTTTATTTCAGCTGATAACCTCAATGTACTGCACCAACACCATTGCAATTATAAAAAGGCATAACAGAGCCATAGATTTGTTTTAAGGGCCCTAAGAGATCTTTTTGCACTAATTACTCCCCGTGACTGCAATTTATAAGCAGCGCAAGATGTAACTATTTTCGCAATTCTGCACCAGAACACTGGTAGGGGTGAAGTGATGCAGCCCACATTGTCAGCTAACAATAGACTTATTAAAATATTCATACAGTTACACTACTATGATCATGAAAGGTTCTAGGGCCTTAAAAACGTGGTTATCAAGTTCCTTTTGTCTGTTATTCTGAATGTAGGGAATGGAGAGGATTGTACAAAATAGCAAGTGGACAGTGTTAACAGCAGGGGTTCAAAGAGTACGTACGTTCAATTCAGTGCAATTACTGTAGGTGAAACGGCGTAGATTTGTTCTAAAGGGCCTGAATGCAGGGAATGGAGTGGTCTGTCCGAAATTTAAAGTGGACAGTGTTACCCACAGGGTTCCAAAGGGTAATTATACAAAATTGGTTCAGATCTGTGAAACGGTGTAGATTTGTTCCAAAGGGCCTAAATGCTGCGAAATTTCAAGTAGACAGTGTTACTCGTCGGTTAACAAAGGGTAAGTACCTAAAGTTTGGTTAAGATCGGTGAAACGATGTAGATTTGTTCCAAAGGGCCTAAATGCAGAGAATTGATTGGTCTGTCCGATATGTACATTGGTAATGTTATCCGCAGGGTTCCAAAGCGTAAGTATACACATTTTGGTTCAGATCGGTGAAACGGTGTTGGAGGGAGAGAAAGGATGAAACAATTTGTCTAACTACATCGCTCGGCGTTGACCGTGTTTTGTAGCATATATTTAGGTTTTACTTGCTAACCGTATGAGATACATGAAAAGTGATCAGGACCTTTCGGATAGAAAAGTAAATTTTAATCCGTATGTATGCCTTCAATAGTTTGCTATTTCTTAGCGTTCTCTTTTTATTTGAAATGGAAATATGAAAGTTTGAAACCGAAGGGTGTAGTGATGTCACTCAAATGGTCGCCATCTTTATATTGTGCAAAGTATCGAAATCAAAAAGTGCCTATATGTTACCCAGGTAAATCAGCTACATTCATGCAAAATTTGTTGTAAATCGGACAAGTGGTTCTTGCGTGATTGAGTAATACACAGACACACAGACACACACCATCTCATTTTTATATATTAGTATATTTGATTACATTTTAATTTTTTGATCTTAATGTTTCAATATTACGCGTAACCACCCTCTTAAATGTATGAAGCCTGTGAATCTTAAACATTGTACATTTTCTGTAGAATATTTACATTTTACCAAGGTTGGAAATACTAAGATAACAAGTAATCGATTTAGTAATTTTATACATTTAAGATGGGTGGTCGCGCGTTATATTAATTCTGATAGTCTTTTTGCTTGTGTAATTGAGGTCAGTAATAAAAGATTTCTTTTTCACTAAGATTCGTGATAATTGAACAATTAAAATCCAAATTCAAAGATTGTAATATTTTGTAGTACGCAATGCCGCAATCATGATTTTATGATACATGTGCATTCGTTCCTTTACCAAGGTAAACTTGTTTCGAAATTCTATGTTCCTTAGATGGTGAGTTATGGCTTTCATATATTTAATATATAAGGTGGCATCTGTGAGTAGAGATGGTCTGGTCGTTAGTGCAACGTAGATCTCTCTTAAACGACTGCTCTTCCACTTAATTTCATTAGAATTGTTCAATTACATCATCTTTTATGGAATGTATTCTATTAATACTGGCAGTATTCATGTTTGTCACATTGAATGTATGAAGTCGGAGCACTTGCGCTGTCATAAGGGAACGAATACGAGATTTTTACAAAGTTTTCAAATTCTATGTGCATTCTATCGTGAAGAAGTGACTCTAATAAATATAGCCTGCTTTCATCACATGAGATATAGGCTTATGGGATTACCTTTTATCAGTGTGAGTATTAGTGTGTGTGCATATGTGATTGGTTGGAACGATTTCAATGAAACCTAACGAAGAATTACTTAAACCAAGTCTGGCCTAGACCATGCCTTGCGACGTAAATAAATACCACCAATTAAAAATGGTGACCATATCATTTCACTATTTAGAAATCACTCCAAAAGAATTTCTAAATATAACTTAACATTTTGTGTGATAGTAGCTAACTAAGTAGTAAGTTCACAAAAGTGAATTACTACAAGTAGTTCAGTGACATACGCAAGAGCCTATTTTTCTTAAAATTCGTACCAATGATTGATCCATTTAGACCTGTAACAATATATTTAACTACGGAAGTAGGTTGATAGTACAGCCATTTACAATTTGCTCGAAATTTACCTGAAAAAAAAGGTAGCCCAATACGGCGCTACACATTGTTTCAAAGAGCTTCCTTTTATGGAATCTGAGATACTGATCGTCTAAGGCTCAAATGCTCAGAGATAGTCATTAGGTAGTTATCAGGTCTGCTGCCTCTGAAATTGCGCACAATTATATCCCTCATGGCATAGTTAGTTATCCATTATATGTCATGGAAGTTACATACAGCTAAATATTAAACCTATCAGCATGCGTTGAATCATGTTGGCACCAAAGTCACTTATGGATTGCTCAAAATGAATCTGTAAACTTATAGTATATACTGTATGTGTGCCAAGGTTTGAACTGTTTGCCTGCATACACTCTGATATATTGAGACTCGGGTTCGGAATAAATTTGAACTTGGCAATGTTCAGAGTCACCAGGTGGCTACCACCTGTTGAAAACAATGCTGCCCATATGCAGTTATATCTTTCGGGATATACAATATATATACGAAAATTGTTTGAAATCATTTTCTTGGAATAGAAGTTACATGAAACTTAACATTGAGCTCATATGTTTGCATATAATTATGTTGGTAGCTGTAACTTTGACGAGTTACACTTAATGTTTCTACAGCATCTTAGACTCACAGTTTGCTAAGTTTCAAGTGTGTTCCCTACACATATTCCAACACATTTCATCGAGGGATGAAAATTCTTGAAATCATTATAGATAGTCGGTTGCTTTTATGACCCTTATAATAGTCTAAGCACAATCATATGTCCTGTAGCATACAGTACATTCGATGAACAAAATTTGAATGAAATCCATTCATTAATATGGAAGTCACGTGCACTTCAACATTTAACTCATGGCGGCACACGTAGAATCATGTAGGTAACACTGCCATATATATTGTGCCCATAAGATAAGGATTTCGGGGAGCCACTGGTTTCAAATGGCCCTTCCAAGATCCTCCTCCAACCAAAACACAAGTATGGGAAACAACACATTCATTGACTGGTTCTGCACAAAAGTCTGCTCTTGGGGGTGTCGGGAATTGTGAGGTTCTATTTTGACCAGCCCATAGGAATGCATCGGCATAAAAACTAAGCAAGAAAGAGGCCAGTCTTAAATTAAAACCCAATGAATACATTTATTCAAGAGCAGATCCCTAGCCTATTATGAGAGGTGTCAAACGGCTAGTCCGTACTAATCTGCGCTGAAATAAAGATTAAAAAATGTCCTAACTGCGAATCTAATTTAAGCCTCTCATAATCCTGAATACAAAAAATATTCAACGATAGCAAACTAACTAGGAGCATGACACGTAAAATCAGCCATAAGCAATTACATAGAAAATAATTATGGGAGGTTGACGACATCATTGAATTTAAAGCAAAGCATGACATTTACTTGTTTACAAATACTAGAATTCATTTAAATTTACAATCAAGGGACAAATATATACGTTACGACGGTGTCATCTCCAACATTTACACTTATCTTTAATTATCTGATCTAATCCTGTCGGAAATTTGAATAAAATAAACGAGAAGCGTTTATTACAAATCGAAAAATCAAAACTATGCACAAATGTTCTAACAACAAAAATAATTAAACCGTTCACAACACAAATATTTACAACAGTTGAGCACTCCTATAGTTTGTGCAATAGGCACAGCCTGCCTCCACGATTTGTCAATCTTTGTGACAAACTGTCACAAGTGTGTGGACATGTGGGCAAAGAAAAGAAAATGGTAGGCTGCAACTGCTATGGCAATCAAAGAAATTACCACGACTCACGTTGCCACCAATATGATGCGTAGACTAATGTTATCACGTCACCAATTGTCCGTCGTCTAAAATGTCAGAAAAAAAGTGTCAAAATGTGTATCGAAATTAACAACGATCATCAATTTCTAAGTTCGGTCGACCAAAATATACTAGGTTTAGCATTCAGTTGTTATTTAATATCAGGAAATTATTTATGCATGGTTTATGAACATAAAAATCCTGTCCCTTGATTCTGAATTTGCTTTTTATATCTTTTTATACCTCAGAATGTTCTTGTTATTTTTACAGACCATGAAATTCGTCTAGTGTATTCAGGTCTGGTCAATGAATCCATACAAAATATCTCATAACTTCAAATTCATTACTTCATAACTTCGCAAATTCTTAGACACCCTGTGTCTTTAACAATAACACAGATTCGTCAATCCAGTAACCATCGGTCAACACGACATATGAGTTCATTGTTGCCGGAAAATATGGGGGTTCTATCCTTCAGAACAACACCTCATAATAACATCTACTACAAGACTACAATTAGTGTGCATCCATGATTTATACACTTTGTGGCAATCAAAGAACAACCAAGTTTATTATGTCAGCTATCAGCTGTTCCAAGGCAAGTATAATCATGTGTTGAACTCCATAAACAGTGCTCTCATAATAGCACGCAATAAATCTGATCCAAATGCTAGTATGGTTCATATAATTTATGTGAAAACTCAATTATAATTCATTGTCGAACTAGCGATACTTCGCTTCCAAGTCTTTCACAGTTCATTTGAAAATAGACCACTTAGAATTCGTAATAACGAAAGGAAATCTGTACACACAAAGTTCATTTATTTTATTAAAGCGAATAACGGGACCTGGTTTGCAAGTGATATAACAGCGGAATGTCATCGCCTTCTAAATTCAATTTCTAGAGTTACATAAGGTTTGCATGGCAGTGTAGCCTATCAACTTCCTACAAGATTCTTGGCATTCACCTCGTCTACCAGCTGGGAACTCGTTTCATTTGTTACGTGTGGCTCGCAAGCAACTGACCGCTTGCCTGATAGAAATGATACATTACCGACTGCTCGGCGTGTATAAAACTTTGTAGAATAAATCCACACTTCTTCTAAATAATAAAACCCCACCTAAATTGTGCTCTGTGAAACCGACTATAACTAATCTACGGTTCCAACCCTTTACAAAGATTTACTGAATCATTGGTTCACTTACAGGTTGCATGTCGTGTATTGAGACTCGCTTTGGGATGGCTGGCGATCTCAGATAATAGCTCATATTACCTCCACATGGCTTATGCTGGTAGATCCATTGTTAATTCCCCCACGGTATCTTGGCTTAGCACATCTTCCTTCCTTCAGTAAAGTGGTCGTATTCATCCATAGCCATTATGATTTGGAATAGTGTAGACTCCATGTTAAATGTTGCTGATTTGTGGGACAGGGGTTTTCATTGATTCTACGTTACACTGTTCAATTATTTCCTCACTGAATTTAAGGTGCGGTTATAAAATAGCCCATGAACTTCCGCAACTGCTTCTACAATATCACTTGTGTGATATGCTCACACGAATACTGTCACTGGCGTATTTCAACCTTAAACACGTGGTCACAGTTTATAGTACAAAAACTATTCCAGCTCAAATTTTCGATTATGTGAATATTCGTAGCACTTTGTAATTATGTTTCACAGTTATTAAAAATCACTGTTCTCTTAAATTACACTCACAAAATGTACTTTACCAATGACCGTGAATTTTCCGCCATACGGTCGACGAATTAACTCAGTCACGTGTCTATCAATTTCACAAACTGTACGCAAACGAGCCCAATACGGCTTCCAACACACTTACTAATTCAACTTTAGCAAATCCCACTGCTATTTATGCAGGGATGCTTTACAATTTCTCGACTACTGAAGGATTCCAACGTCGCACTTAGCAAAATATAACTCACGCAAAGTATGCGCCAGTCTCCTTGAGACGCACTACACGAAGTGAGTGTGTGCAGTCGACGGAACTGACGTCGAGCTTCGTGTGCCATACACTATCCACATTTCGCCTTTCTGTGATGTAATAAATGTCTTTAATACAGTATCACCAAAATTCCGTAAATAATTTATAATAATTTTCAGGGTGTCCAAAACATGTATACATTTTCCATAAATAGAATTTTGCTCAATTATTATTTCCCGCTGAGTTTAGAGCGTTTACATTCAAGTAGTGTGCATTCAGTACTGTTCCAATGGTGCTGCGTCTTCTTCAGATCATCTTGGCATACAATTGCCAAATCGAACATGCACTCTCGGATGCAATATATTGCTCAATATTAATCTGAAATAATATGATCTTTACAGGGTGTTTCAGGAGGAATAGTAAATATTTTAAGAGGTGGCAGTATAGATGAATTGCAATAAAAAAATCCGTATAAAACTTAACATGTGTCCCATTTGTATTGCATACCGAGATAGAGATATTGGTATGTAACCAGGTCAGTTATAGTTTCGTGTGTTGGCACACCGGTTGCTATGGGCACGTTTCTTGGCCACCAAGATCCCCGGACCTTACCCCTTTGGATTTTTGATTTTGGGGATGGTTGAAAGGTGAAGTCTACAAGGAAAAAGTTAACACAAGAGCAGAGTTGGTCGTTCGGATTATGCATAGTGCAGCCCTTGTCAAAGGACGCCAAGATGCCCTCCAAAGAGCTACACGGGGTGGTATCAAGAGAAGTGCAAAATGCATTGAAGTTGGTGGTGGAATTTTCGAAAATCTACTTTGAGCGACCTCATTTGCCTTTGTTTTACATTTATTTGGGTTAAATACTACCAGCTGTATCTCTGTACGCAATACAAATGGGACACATGTTACATGGATTTTTTTATTGCAATTCATCTATACTACCATCTACTAAAATATTTACCATTCCTCCTGAAACACCCTGTATACGTGCAAATTTTGGAAGATATCCACGTATTCATATGGCTATTACTAGCAGTAGAACATTGAACCTATTACCACTGATGATGATCGTGTGGCCTCCGGAGAGACTGAGGGCAGGTCTTTCTAGTTGACGCCCGTGGGCGACCTGCGCGTCGTAATGAGGATGAAGTGATGGTGAAGACGGCACATACACCCAGTCCCCGAGCCTCGGTAATTAACCCCACGAGAATAAAATCCCTGATGGCTCGACCGGGAATCGAACCCAGGGCACTGTGGGCCAAAGCCTAGCGCGCTAACCATTTAGCCATAGAGCCGGACACCTGTTACCACTGTCGTATATCATTACTTAAAATTAATCTGCAAGGACATGTACTATACTTTCTGGTATATTGAGATTACGATAAAAATAAGTTCACAAATATGATTTACAACAAGTATTTCAATTTAAGTGCATTCATTAACAGCTGGCAGCCCTGGTAGATCGAAGGAATATGTATAGCCATATTTGGTACAGTACACAAAACACATATCAAATTTATTTGAAATCCAATTGATAGTATGTAAGTTACAGGCATTTAAAAATGGGACTTATCAGTTCGCGTAGAATCATGGTAGCTACACTGTCATGTAGGCTATGGGCTCAGGAAAATTATTCGGAAATACGTATTATTATCTATATGTGTGCCAATTTTGGAACAGTTCCCATGTCATATAGAAGTAGTCATATAAGAAGTGTAGTTTCCAAAGCATACACATCTCTGCACTTTGTAATGAGGGTATTAAAAGGAAGAAGGCCTGGTACCTCTGCTCAAGAAATAGGATTTTTGTCACTTGTAAGACTTATTCTGGAATACGCCTCAGCAGGTTGGGATCCATATCAAGTAAGGCACATCAATGAGTTGGAGGTACAGAGAAAGGCTGCTAGATTTATGCTCAGTGACATTAATCCCACGAGCAGTGTGAGCCGTATATTGAACAAACTTGGGTGGGAATCACTTGAGGCTAGTAGGATAACATCTAGATTCTGCGCTATGTCCAACACGTATACAGGGTCTTTCATATAAAATAAGAACGGCAAGAGCAGTTTTGTTATTCGCTGCTACGGCGACCTTGGCCGAGCTTGTGGCGCGCCATGGCCCCCTGCAGTACTATTGAAAGCGCGCGCATAGTACATATGAGGGCTGGTTTTTTTCAAGTTCCGATGTATAAAAATAACAGATTGACATACCAAACTGATTTTACTACTAAATGTTTCCTTGTTTTATTCGTATGTCTCAACATAAATGCCAAAATGATTGAAACATTTGTCGTATCGTTACACCAGCTTTCCAATGCCCTCGGCAAAATATTCTGCCGCCACTGACGTGGATACGTCTGGACAGCCTCCTGAAGTTTTCCCTTTTTGACGAGGCGTTGCGGCCCCACCATACCTTCAATTCTCGAAAAAGGTGAAAATCATTCAGTGCTGGTTTGGACTACACGGTAGATGGTCCAAAACTTCACACTTGAATTCTTTTCAAAAGTTTATCGTAAGGTTGGTACAGTGTGATCGTGAATGATTTCCTCCTTTTTTTAGAATTGAAGGTATGGTTGGGTGGCAACGCCTAGCCAAAAAGGATAAACTTCAGGAGGCTGCCCAGACGTACTCACCTCAGTGGCGGCAGAATATTTTGCCGAGGGCATTGGAAAGCTGGTGTAACGATACGACAAATGTTTCAATCGTTTTAGCGATTATGTTGAGACATAAAAATAAAACAAGCAAACATTTAGTAGTAAAATCAGTTTGGTGTGTGAATCTGTTATTTTTATACAGTCCATCGGAACTTGAATAAAACACACACACAAAAAAACAGCCCTCGTATGTACTATGCGCGCGCTTTCAATAGTACAGCAGGGGACCATGGCGCGCCACAAGCTCGGCCAAGGCCGCCGTAGCAGCAAATAACAAAACTGCCGCTTGCCGTTCTTATTTTATATGAAAGACCCTGTACATATCAACCAGCATAGGGTGAACTTAGCAAACGAATGAGAAAGCCCACTTACATGAGCAGGGATGTTGATTATTTCAAAGTTAAGGGCTGACAACAACTCGCAAATTATGGTAATATTCTTTCGTAAACCGTGCCATTGGTGGAGCACTCTACCTGACGCAGTCGTAGAGCCTTTCCCCAAACATGAAAGTGTGTTAAAGGACACGATTTGTGTAAATACTCCAGTTTAATTGTTATTCAATGGTTATGTACAGTCGTTAACTTGTTATGTATTGCCAATTTACCACCGGAGAAAACAGCCCCACTTGCAAATAAATGAATGAATATATTCCTTCTTAGCAATCCAACATGGAGCTCAAATTTTGATTTTGATTTTTTAGCAGTTGGTAGCACAACCGCTATTTTCAAATAGATTTTTATCACACCAAATTTGTTTTGATAGTTGCAGCCGTTTAGAGTTCACAGCGGACACACACAGACAGGCAATTGGACAGAGAGTTGATAAGTCTAGTTCTTAATCATTTATGCAAATTATGAAAAGTAGCCTAAAGACATGCTAAGAACAAAACCTACATGGCAGCCATGCAAAATTAAGCACCAAAGTTGGATTTTCGGGCGAGTTAATTATACGATTGGAATGAAACTTTGCACAATAAATCTTTGTCAGCATCTGAATATAATGAAGTCTAGTGTATTTGAAATGTATAGAAAATTTCTGGATAGTGTTGTTGTGAATATTTCAGAACATTCTTTTAATTGGTGTGTCCTTATGGGGCTAACGAAGTGAAGCATTTGTATAATCAGCACTATAATAATATGTACTTGCTGGCTCATAACTGTATGTCCTACATTTAGCACAAACCAACATGGCGACTGCACGAAACCCTTCACCAGTTCGCAATATCTCCGAAGCTCTTACACAAATCAAACTGAAATTTCGTATGGTGGTAGAGGAACATTGTGTAGGAACGCATAAGTAATTCCTGATGCACAGAAGGAAAACGAAACATATTAAGAAAGAAGTACCAAAATAATAAGAGTCCGTGCTGAAATAAGTCACAAGATTACCACACAGAATACAAAGTGACCTGGCCATCTTGAAAATATGGAATATGATAATGAATAACTGAACGTATTTTTAAGATACAATTACGAACATTAGCAGTAATCCTCCGTGGCCTAGGCGGCAGCACGCCGGCCTCTCACCACTGGGTCCGTGGTTCAAATCCCGGTCACTCCATGTGAGATCTCTGCTGGACAAAACGGAGGTAGACAGGTTTTTCTCCGGGTACTCCGGTTTTCCCTGTCAAAATTTCATTCCAGCAACACTCTCCACTATCATTTCATTTCATCTGTCATTCATTTAATCATTGCCACAGAGGAGTGCGTCAGGCCTCGGCAGCCGGCACAGTTCATATCCTCGCCGCTAGATGGGGGCTTCATTCATTCCATTCCTGACCCGGTCGGAGACTGGAAGCAGGCTGTGGATTTTCAATTACGAACATTAGCAGTAATGTAGAACCTAGAAAGTGTCTTCTTATGACGAAGTCAAATCAGCAGCGACACCGTACGTTTATGATTGGTGCTGTGTGAATTCGTAAAACTTGAGTATCATAAACTCAAGGTACAATATCCCTATCAACGCAAAATTTAGTCAGAGAGGAGTACCATGCAAACGACCTCGCTCGTGGCGCTGTGACCATCTTGAAATTATAAAATTTACAAACAAAAAATTTATAAATTTTAAAAGTACAATATCTCTAAGTAGTATTACTGTAGAACGATATTCGGGATTTGTTTGTTAAAGGCAAAAGAACACCACCGCCATATATTCAGTATGGTGGCTGAGAATACTGTTACATTTTCAAAATCAATAACTCAGGATTCAAATGTTCAATTAACAAGAAGTTTTATAGCAGGGAAGAAACTCATAAGATACCTCGCTTGCAATAAGCATCAGATTATCCCCTTGCGTATAGAACGTAGCTGCTATCTTGCATATTTGACATTTATTTCGACACTCAACTATTGATCATAGTAACAATGATCAAACGCAGCAAGTATGTAGTCTCACATAAAAAGCATTTTCTGCAGAAGGCGCGAGATAAACGATTCCATACACTGGAGGTTTTGGATGGACGTACTTTTCTAATGTTCCAATCAATTCCTCTGGATAAAAAATTGGAATTAAAACTAAAATTAGTAAACGGGGAGTCTTATGTAGGTTACAACACTTAACATTCATCACACGAACATTCATGTATACTCCATTAAAGGGGTTAAGCTTATAACTATACCCTTACATTTAAGAGGAAGTAGGCTTTATGTTTTTTACTGAACATATTGTCTAATTTATGAGGGGTGTTCAAATGAAAAGGTACGAAACGATGCTGTGGGTACAATTTATTCGTTATTCAAAAGTAATCACCACAGGCCTGAGCACAGGTGTCCCATTGCTTCACTAGCCGCAGGATTCCCTGTTCCCAGAAGTCTTGTGGTTGTGACAGGAGCAAATCCTGTACGGTGTCCTTTAGTTCGTCGTCCAATTGGAAACGTTTTCCCTTGAGACAAACCATTAGCAGTGACGTGTATTGTGTGACACTCTATAGCCTACGCAAGTCCATCTAGAAAAAACGGCCTGGCCTGCTCACGATGGGAGTGATTCTGCTCCATGATAACACTCGCCCACACGTCTCTAACGTCACACAAGGTATATTGGCCACGTTCAAGTGGGAGCAACTTGAGCATCCGCCCTACAACCCGGACTTGTCACCCTGCGACTTCCATCTGGTTGGTCCGTTAAAAAAACATCTCAAGGTAAATCGTTTCTAATCGGACGACGAACTAAAGTACACCATACAGAATTTGCTCCTGTCACAACCACAAGACTCCTGGGAACAGGGAATTCTGCGGCTAGTGAAGCAATGGGATACCTGTGCACAGGCCTGTGGTGATTACTTTTGAATAACGAATAAATTGTACCCTCAGTATCGTTTCGTACCTTTTCATTTGAATACCCCTCGTACATTCTATAAATTAAGGAAGTTATATACATGCCTCCCCTGAAAATGAACTCCTGCCACTCGCTAGAGAAAGACGCTCCCTCTACGAGGGAAGTCTTAATTAACCGATACTGACATTATATTTTCCAGTACGCAGTTATTTTACTGCAGTGGTGGTGGTGGTGGTGGGGGGGGGTGTTTCATTTAAGAATGGAATATCCACATCATCTTCCCCAATTTACTAGTGTACATACCGTATCATAAATTATTGATCATAAATATGTATATTTCTGACTAAAGGCAACTCTTACTGATATTATATTATGGTAACCAGTCTTTGAGAAAGTTGACGAATCAGTTCCACAAACTAATTTATTAGTACATTATTTACCAGTGTTGTATTCATGTATTTTACCGTACATATCGGTTCATCATGTGTCTTAAGGAACATGTTCACCAGTGGTGCTGAGAGGAGCTAACTTGAGCAGCGAAGGCAGTATGCTTAAAAGAGGGCTAGCAGTAGTACCATTGTAAGTCCATTCTGCTATCTTACAATATTATTTTTCATGATGATTGTCTAAATTTACTAGAATATTTGTATTGTACTCCTGTCATCCGACGAAGGACACAGCAGGACCATAAAATGGACTAGTATGGAATAATATTTCAGCCGTCACAAATTATAATTTATTTAGAATATATATGATTCGAACGAATTCAGTGTATTCTGTAATGCAAACCAGCCGTGGACAGCGAAATAAGTAGGCAATGTTACGAAACACCATGGTGCCAGTCGGGATTGACCTTACAAACAAAATATAACTCGTTGGGGTAAAGCTGCGGTTTCCTCCAGTAGCGGTACCGCTTTCTAGCGGCCGTAATGTGACGGCGAATGGCATCACAAAAACGTTCCGCGTAGAAACAAATACGAGTGGTTTTCTAGGATCCGTCGACTACCACCGTCACACAAAGTTGCGGTGGCGTCATTCATATGACGGTGGTGAGTACGGTAGCAAACAGTTCGTCACCGTTTTAGTACGGTGTACGGTGCGTGCTGAAAGTAATGAATTACTGTATATACAATGACTGATAATATGATCTATTGGAAAAGGAAACATTAATAGGCTTCGTGAAGAATGAAGAGGCATTGTATAATGTGAAGAGTAGCCTTACAAATACACTGAGTTTCTGTTCAAGAGACATCGGCCGTTTGTTTCTGTTGTACGGCACTGAAGTTCTGTCAACCTTTGTGTAATTCAGAACATAATCAAATAACACTGGTGTGAACCGAAAATGTCGTCAGAATGTATCTTCATTGCCGTGCAGATGATGCACTAAATTCCATACGCACCTTTTGTAGTACGCCTTTTAAAAATGTTACTTCCCCCGGAACGTTCCCTATCGTCTTCGGATGATTCTTCTTCTTCCAAAAATATTACGAGCGCCATGTCAAGATCATGCATTTCTTATTTAACTTTATGAAAACATGTCGTCACGACACACACAGATAATTAGCTCTAACTTTACACCATTGTTCACTGTCAAGACGATCCCCAGTTTCTATACGCCATTCGTCGTCACATTACGGCCGCTTGAAAGCGGTACCGCTACTGGAGGAAACCGCAGCTTAAGCGAACCTACTTCCGCAGAGTGGGCCTGTTCCGGAAAGTACCGGATAATACCTGCGAGGCTAAGATGACCTCGGCTTGCTGCACCAGGGAAGTATCTAAGAGTGAGAGCGTGGATATGGAACGCCCATCTGTGATGCCACAATCTGCAATTAATGGGTTAAAATTTACACGAAATTTGCACAAAATGCATACTGTTTATGACGATAATAATATTGACGAAAGCCTGCAGTCCCAAAAACAGGAATACATAAGTTATTTAAGACATCGCACCGGTGAGTTAATACACCAGATATTCATCCGTCTCCAGAACAAATCGCAATTGATGGTCTAGTCACGTGGCTTTGGGGAACCCTTGAGCGCGTGAAGAACTAAGGGGACGCATCTCAAATAATGAAAGAACTTGGCATCAAATCCAGAAACTAAGCACATCATCAAACCCACCGAAAAAGAGCTACAAATGGGGTGAGGCTCATGCCAGTGAGAGGCAGAAAAGTGAAATCACGCAAATGTAGGCTAGAACCTGTAAGCAAAACAGGCCTGGGGGTTTAATAGGCAGGTAGTGAAAGAGGAAGACAGTTTTGTCAGAATATGGGACGCGTGAGCCTGCGCCATGCCATATCAGAAATGTAGCCTATATAGTATAATAGTGATTAACACAGTTTCACTTTCAGTCAGGGGCTGATTTCACGCCAGGTTACTTCCGGATATTAGAATTAGTCATAAGTAGATTGATCTGAATATTTGAGTTTGACATTTGTGTGCTTGGCCATTTATAACACACTATAAGTGCTGGTGCCGTGACAGACATCATATTTTGCAAGTCTGAGGAAGTCGAAATTGCTTGTATCGTTACTGAACAGAGGCTAAGTGAGAGAGAGACCAGCTGTGGAAGACAAATGAGGTGAGGTTCAAGCCAGAGAGAGTCAGAAAAGTGAAATCCTGCAAATGTATGCTTGCACTTGTGAGCAGGACGGCCCTGGAGGATTAATAGGCTGGTAGTGAACTGTCGAGTCTTCGACATTTATTGCAGGACCAGCATTTGGTAATGTAACTGTTTGAACCAGTGTCTCATACCTTGTTACGCAAATAAAACAGAGTAGATAGAACTGTGCCTGTGGGAGGAGGCGATGAGCAGTTTGTGTACCAGCGATTTTTTGTTTAAAGTACTATATCATAATTTGTTTGGAAAGTGAGTATATTTTCCACATTAAAATCTGTGATTATGGCTTACACATAGCACGCCAGTGCGATCAAACGCTTCGCACCCATTAAGACAGTTCGGGAATGGACTTCACGATCAGGAAGTTTGATAATTGATATAAGTTTGTCCACCAAAACAGAAAATGAGAATTGTGCAAGTATGAAGACCGAAGGAAGGCTTGAATTCAAACCCAGGAACATGGACGTCACCATGAGTTAACTTCCAACGTAGAGATGGCGATAATCTCCACCGCAAGCCAAATATGAGCTGAACAAATGAGTAAACATTCAAATATTCCACAATGCCATTTGTTAGTTGGTAAGGGTGACTTTTTATGTATATCATTAAAGTAGGGCATTAAATTGTGATATACGTAACATTAGGACAGATTTGAGTAGGACGTGCCATTTAACGTTATATAAGGTAGCGTATCACGGTGCAGATTGCTTTTTTTTTTGTGAGTAACCCTTCTTAATTTTGAGCTATGCACAAGATGTCAGCTGACGTAGACCTTTCTGGATAGTTAGGAATGGGGAGGTGTGTTTTGAGTCTTCGACATTTAATTCGAGGCCAGGATCTGTTAATGTAAATTTTGTGAACCAGTGACAGTTTAGAGAATTTTGTGTGGAGGCTTGGGTGATTGGCCCATGGCACGTCAGTATGATTTCTTTTTTTTTTGTGTGTGAGTGACCTGTTAGAGATGGTCAGCCATGATTATTTTCAATTATGAGATATAAGGCAGTGATCCTAGGTAATTTCATCAGCCGATTGTTGGAGATTGTGGAATGTGTCATTTGTGTGTTTATCAACGAGTGGGCATGGAAAGGTTAATGTTGTCTTAGAGGGATGTAACCCATATACTGTATTAGCTGGGATGGAAGGCTCTCCTGACCCCACCAAAAATGATTACCTAAATACGGGTCTGGAACGATCAAGTCACATCCTACAATATGTGTTTCTCTTTCATATATATTTACCTACAATGTACGTGTTGTTTTTTTTTCCTTTCGTGTGGCCTCCTGAGAGACCGAGTGCAGGTCTTTCTAGTAGACGCCCGTGGGCGACCTGCGCGTCGGGATGATAGATGGAATGGATGAAGATGAATGAAACTGGGCAAGGATGTGGAAGGAAGCGACCGCGGCCTGTCAGAAGATTCTACGTGTTGATTAGGGGGGAGTGACCAGTCAGTGTAATCGTGTTCGATCCCAGGCTCATGTATCAGTAAAATGGGACTACATTGTGACTGGTGGTGTGATAATGTCTCAGTGATGTCATTTCGTATGACTGCACCTCCAAGTGCCACCTGGTGTCAAATATAAGAATGAGGTCTGCACTCAAGTTTTGTTAATAGTAAAGGTTGGTGGTCATGACGTTCTTCCATCATTTAAATTTTCACCTTGGCGCGAACAGTGCCTGTACAGTTACTCGTATTTTCCGCTTGTTTGTATGCTTGTGCATTGTCTGTTATGAGCTGCTTCCGCCGTGAACTCTAGTCAAAAGGTAATTTGAAGTTTTGAATCCTATGGATTTCTAGTACATATCTCAGTTTCAAACATATTTCTATCATAGTATTTTCGTAAAATGCAAATAATTTCATGTAAAATGAGAAGATTATGGGTTGAAAATGTGACATTTTTTAATGTTTATTACGGGTTCTGTTTTTCTATAATGGGACGGATATATAAAAGAAAGGTTGGTGGACGAAATTACATAAATTGGACCGATGATCATGTTAGAAGCAACACCGAATGAAATGAAAAATAAAACAGTTTCAATTCCTCAAGTGGCGGAGAAATATGGAATCCATAGGAACACGCATGGAAAACTTGCGGGGAAGTCAGGTGGTCAAACAGTGTTATCCTTTGAAGAGGAGAAAGTGATTGTTTCTCATGTGATTGTTCTGGCAACGAACGGTTCTCCCGTTCTGTTAATAAGGTCATACTTTGACAGGATAGGCCGTAAAGTAAAAAGTTTCAAAAACAACACCCCTGAAAAAGACTGGGCATGTCTCTTCTTACAGAGACACAAAGGCAGTCTGAGTTCTATAATGGTTCAATGCATCTCTCTATCACGTGCTAGGCTTGATAATAATATTATCAGGGAATTTCTTGATAATCTTTCGGGAGAAATTGAGGGAATTCCTACCGAAAATCTCTGGAATTATGATGAGACTAATTTACAGAATGATCCAGGCTCCAAGAAAATTTTAGTAAATAGAGGCACTACGTACCCTCACCGGATAAAAAAAAAGCCACTAAGGCTTCCGTCTCCATAACGATGTGTGGAAATTCTGCCGATGATTTTGCACCTCCTTATGGAGGCTGAAGGAATGTACCAATGTTGGACGGAATGTTGACCACCTGGGAATAGGTATAACCACTCCAGAAGTGATTGGTTCGATGCCAGAATATTCGAAGACTGATTTAAATTTCAGTTGCTCCCAATTTTTTAAGAGAGGGCCTGGAACGAAAGTACTAATAGGAGAAAACCTGAGCTCTCTGTGTACTGAACATAACATAGAGTTGATTGCCCATCCTACACAACCTGTCACATGGCGAAACATCGAGTCCTACAAGCCCTCCACATAGCAAAAGCCAGCAATAACTTATTTTTCCTAATTGCTACCCGCCTCCCACTCCTAATCCAATCGTTACCCTACGACAGTCTCCAGCGATGATCGTGGGTGACCTTGAAAATGAGCTGAAACTAGGTAGCATTGCGTGCCAAATTTATCACCTATATGAAATTACAGATCCTGCCTTTAAAACACATAATCAAGCCGTATTTTTGGAAACAGACTTACGTGTTTTTTTTTTTTTTGGAAACGCAAATTAAAAAGTTAACTACGAAAACGGAGGAATCTGAGCTTAAAGGTAGTAAACAAGAGTTTTGTGCTTTTCAGTCTTTTCAGTGCTTAAAGGTAGTAGTTGGGCTTTGCTATCAGTTGAAGGTGTGCGATTGAAAATACATAAGTATTATCCCTTGCGTGGTAGCACATACTGTATATTCAATTACCAGCAGCTCTAATAGCAAAAAAGCCTGCGTTATTACTATGAACTTTAAGTACGAGAAGTGTTTTATATATGCCAATTTAGCGAAAGAATGCTCAACGCGATAGTAAATACAAGAAACTGGAAAACAAGTACGATTTTTCAGTGATATCGTTTCCTATATCGCTAGCTGACATTACAACATTTGAAAAAGCAAACGATATATTTGGACTGGAAAAAGACCACAAACTGTTTCCTATAAAGGTAGTGGTACAAGGGCTATAAGACCACCGCGACCTTCTTTTGCTAAGATATTTTTCTGGTCAGAACCACTATGTCTTTATCAAAGAATTTGATAAACTAGTAGGACATGCGCTCAACCACCATGAACATAAGATATATACGAGTAAACGGTGTTTTACTCACTTCGATAATCATTATGGCCATCGAGGGATAGATAAATTAAAAGAACATAGAGCTTTGTGTCTCCAGCATGACATTGCTAGGGTTGGAATGCCTAATAAAAATCCAATTCTCAAGTTCCTAAATGTGGAAAAAATGCTTAGAATACCTTACGTTATCTATGCAGATTTCGAAAGTATACTGTTACCATATCAACCATGTCTACCTAATTCTGAGGCAAGTTATACAGTTCCATACCAGAGTCATGTTCCTATGAGCTTCGGTATATAGGTTAAAACCTCACCAGCTGTGGAAAAAATAAAGGCAAACCTTCCTAGCAAAACGTGAAGTTGCAGAACAGTTTATGAACTGTTTAATATCGATAGATAATGAAATTGATCTCCTTTACAGCTTAAATGTTCCAAAGGCTTTAACTAATGATCAAGAAGTAGGTTTCCAATCTTCTGAAAACTATTATTTGTGTCTTAAAACATTTACTAAAGAGGACTGGAGAGATTTATTTATTTATTTATTTATTTAATCGTATGGTGAATTACAAACAAAATTTACATTACACAACATTATCCACATTCTGCAACCAAGTTATGACATTTGGAGTGACATGAAAGAGTTCATCAGGGTTCCCAAGGAACGAGAACAGAGGGCAGCATCGGAGCAGATGATCCATTGTCTGCTCCTCTTGATCACAGTCGCACATTGCTAAATTGATCCAGCCCCATCTGTGTTGAAAGAATTTACAGCAGCCATGGCCGGTTCTGAATCTGTTATGATGGCACCACAGTTTCCTTGGGAGGTCAGAACCTTTCAGTTCCTTTGTAGGATCAAGAGAATGGGCACTTGTCCCCGCTGTTTTAGTTGAAGAGAGATCATTGTCATATTACAGGTGAAAGCCGTGGAAGCGCTCATAATAACTGTAATTTGAGGTATAAAATACGTAACCTCGTTTCTGTATTTCTACATAATATGAGTGGATATGATACGAAAATTTTATTGTAAAGCGGTTGGGGTGTACTACTGGGAGAGTGGACGCTATCCCTTACTCTAAAGAAAATTACATTTCTTTCACCAAATATGTAGTAAATGTTAAGCTTCGGTTTGTGGATACGTTTCGTTTAATGCCTAGTAGTTTGGAAAACTTAGTTACAAACTTAACATCATACCCTGAAACAGACCAGGACTTTGGAAAAGAGAATGCAATGCTTATGACTCGTAAATGTGTATTTCCATATGATTACATTGATTCATGGGAAAAGTTAAGTGAAAAGTGTTTACCTCCAAATAGGCATATTATAGCAAATTAAGTCAGGAAAATGTTAGTAAAGAAGACAATGAACATGGCAAAAATGTATGGAATTAGTTCAGAATTAAAACTCTAGGGGAGTATAGTGACCTTTCCTTAACTTCAGATATACTTCTTCTCGCAGACAGCTTTTAGAAACAAAACACTAGAAATAAACAGATTGGATGCTGCACACTTCTTTACTTGTTCATTACATGGCACGTAAACAGGCTCTAGATCATGGACTAAAATTAACAAAAATTCGTCGTGTTCTAAAGTTTCAACAGAGACCGTGGTTAAAGTCATACGTTGATTTTAATAACAACCTTCGAAATAGGCCGAAAAGATTTTGAGTAACATCTGTAAAAATTATTTAATAATGCAATTTTTGGAAAAACAATGGAAAATATTCGTTAAAGAATAGACTCACGTCTTGTAACTGACGGTAAAAAGGCTGAAAATGTAATAGCTATACCAACATTTATCGACAGAACAATTTATGGTCCTAACCTAACTACTCTGCACATGGCTAAACAAAGCATTGTATTCAATAAGACTATATACTCGTATATTGGAATGTGTATACTAGATATTTCGATAACTCTCATGTATTCCCACCACTATAATGTACTGCTACCCTATTATGGGGTCGAAAATCTTAAACTGATATATATGGACATGGATTCGTTCATTTATTTGGTTAACACCCAAGATGTTTATGAAGACAAGTTGAATTTTCTAGAACACCTGGATACATCTGATTATCCTACTAATTACGTATGTTACTCTACATCAAACAAGAAAACTTTGGGGAAAATTTAAAGACGAGGCTTGTGGACGTATTATTAAAACATTTGTTGGACTTAGAGCTAAAATGAATGCTTTAGACATAAATTGAATAGAAATAAAAATACATGTATTAAAGGTAGTGGCAGAGGCGTTGTTAAAAAATGTATACGTTTTCTAGATTTTAAGGATTGTTTCAAGAAGTACGAGCTAAGAAGTATACCGATGAACATTATCCTTTCTAAACAACATAACATAAATCATCTATCAAACTAAACAAAATTGCTTTGTGCTCTCGTGATGATAAAAGCGAAATTGATTATAATGGTATAGCTACACTTGCTTATGGTCATTACACAACAGCTGACCATACTTAAATGGCTAAGTTAGGTATATCAAGATATTGAAATTAGACTGGAAAAATATTACACTACCTGTATCAAATGCATAGACTAAAACAATTTAAGAGGAAACCCCTATTTTCAAACAACCCAGAAAAATAAAACCAAAGAAAAACTAAACAAAAAAGGTTACGCTATACAGAAAGAGGGAAAAGAGAGGAAAAATTAGACCGTTAAAAGCGCTACCTACAAGAAGAAAATATACGAGGACCTGCAAAATAAATATTAAAAAATACAGAATCAAATTACTTATAAAGGGGGAAAAAGAGGGAATTAACAGTCATAGATTAGCAATTCCATCACTACCAAAAAAAACAACAGATAACAGAGAATTTTACTAATCTTTACTGACACATATGACAAAAACACCAAGCAAACCAATTTACAAAACATAACCACTACAGAAGAACAACACCGATCATGCAGCGAGGACAAGGAAAGTGGGTATGAATACTCAAGAAGGATAAAATAGAAAACAAAAAAGGGAAAGCGAAGAAACAACTGCACAAATTAAAAATGTAACAAATGCACCAACACATATAACGAGAACGTCAAGTAAGCCAAGTTACGAAACGGTAGCAATACAGAAAATGAACACCGACCAAGCAACGAAGAAAGGAAAGAGGTTATCAATACTTAAGGATGGAAGAGAATAAATAAAACAGAAAAGAAAGAGATAGGAAGAAACAACTGCACAAATAAGAAATGTAAAATATGCACTAACCTTCAGTATATAACAAGAACATCAAATAAACCAAGTTACAGAACGGTAGAACTACAGAAAATGAACACAGACCAAGCAACAAAGAAAGGAAAGAGGTTATGAATACTCAAGACGGGATAAAACAGAAAACAAAAAAGGGAATGCAAAGAAACAACTTCACAAATTAAAAATGTAACAAATGTAATAACACATATCACAAGAACATCAAGTAAATCAAGTCATAAAACGGTAGCACTACAGACAATGAACACCGACCAAGCCACGAAGAAAGGGAATAGGTTATCAGTACTTACGGATGGAAGAGAATAAATAAAACCGATAAGAAAGAGAGGGCAAGAAACAACTGCACAAATTAAAAATCTAACAAATGCATTAACAGCATGGACAAATTAAACAAAATAATACATACCAGTAGTTAAATTGTTATCAAATTTCAACAAGAAAATAATGTAAGAGAAATGTAATACTGTATGTGTAAATATTATAAATTTACTAAAATTAATACAAATATTGTATGGACACTGCTTGTCCTTTTTTATATTAGTACCCGCATCCTACTCTTTATTTAATCGTAAACGTCTACCAAAAATATTGGTACAGTGTCCTTAGGTAGCCGAAACTAGCTACCGGGAAGTATAGTATAACCCATTTTTTACCTATATGCTTTGGGTGTACGCATTAGCCCCTGTTTCGGCTATAGAGGTTGGGTTAGGTAAGGTTAGGTTAGCTTAGGTATGCTTAGGTTAGGTTAGGTAAGGTAAGCATGCCATATATGTAAGTGGTTGCGCGCGGTAGCCATCTTGCGTAGTTGCCATATACTATATATAATAAATGAAATATGAAAATAAAAAATAAAAACTACAATCTTGAAATTTGAAAATATGCCCGTTATATCCTTTTGGCAAAACTCTAAAAATAAAAAATAAAAAAATAAGGAATAAAAAAAATTGAATCATAAAAATTAAAGATGAAAAATTAAAAATTAAAAAATTAAAAATTTTAAAAATTAAAAATTAATAATAAATAAATAAGATGAAGGACAGAACAAATACTAACCATAAGAGGTAAACATAAATTATCTTGGCACAAGTAATTGCAGACAATAGGGAATTTTAGGAAATATGGGGAAATTTTAAGGATATTTAGGGGGGTAGTGGGGTGTAGAAAACCTAAATTTAGGTTTTGCACCTAGGTCCTAAACTAAAAATTTTAAAGAATAACTTGTCCTAGGGTTGCGCACAGCGGCCATCTTTCCTACTTGACCCTGGCCCAGCTATGACTTTCGCCCTATACAACCAGCATGGGGTTGGACTCGCGCGGCGTCTATCTTGCCCACTAACCTCTGTCGGCTTATAATCCCTACTTTCCTATCTAGAACCCTGCCCATTTCTCATTTCCTGCAATTTCTAAGATTCTTTATAACACTTGAGAAAGGTTATCTTGCTGATTGACAGAACTTTTCTAATTTATCTGCAAATTCATCCCATGATTTCCTCTTGGAATCTACTATTATTTGTTTGGTTCTGTTCCCGTCCTGTACATTTAGCTCTCTGTCTGTTGGATTCCTAGTTTGGAGCCATATTTTTTAAGCCATATTTATTTCTTTTACAAGCAGACTTCACTATGTCATTCCACCAAGGTGTGCGTATTTCTCTAACTCTACACACTGGTCCCAAGACATGCCTTTACTACTTCTAGTACTGCATCCCTGTATCCTGACCACTCCATTTTAATGGCCTGCAATTCTTTACCATCTACTCTTTTAAGTTTCTCATCAATCATATCCATGTATCTCTGTCTAAGTTCCTTATCCTGGAGATTTTCAACCCTAATCCGACTGCAAACAGCCTCAATTTCTGCACTTTAGGTCTAGCTATGACTAATCAGTTTGTGGTCTGTTTAATCAAAAAAGGCCCTGATAACCCTGAAATTCCTGATTAATTTGCTAAATTCAAAGTCAGTAATGACATATTCTATTATCGACCTGGTTCCTCTACCTCCCCATGTGTATCAGTGAATCTCCTTATGCTTCGAAAATGAGTCCGCAGCAAATAAGCCCATTCTATCACAGAAGTCCAGTAAACATTTCCCATTGGTGTTTGCTTCCCTACCCTCACCCCACTTACCCATTACTTCCTCATACCTCTCAGTTCTACTTCCTATCCTGGAATTGAAATCCCCCATCAGTACTACACTATCCTTATTGCTAACTCTCACTACTACATCACTCAGTGCCTCATGACATCTGTCTAGTTCGTTCTGATCCGCCCCTTCACATGGAGAGTACACTGAAGCAATCCTGACCCATTTCCTGACATTTCCAAATCTATGCACATTAATCGTTCATTTACATACCTCACAGAAACTATGTTACGCTCCAAGTGCTATTAACATTCATCTCTACTCCCCACTTATCCCTGCTTCGTTTTACACCCTACATGTATACCTTGCAATCTCCTACTTCCTCCTCTCTATCTCCCGTTATCTGAACTTCACTAATCCCTAGAATATCCAATCCCATCCTACAGTACTTGGAGACGCAGCTAGCTCTACTTTCTTCCTTCCGCAACCAACCTTAATATTAATTGCACCCTATCGAAGACCAGTACGATTGCCTGTTCGTTTACAAGGATTCCCTGACATTTCAGATGTTAGTGGGACTCCATCACTCCCATAGGTCTGAGGCTTGCTCATGTCATTTTAGCAGGTTTAAGAAATTCAAGTGAAGCAAGTGAAGCCTCACTTACACCGGGCCCCTGAGTTTCACCTCAGGGAACAAATAAGTTAGTTGGGTAGTCATAGCCGCCTGCGCACAAGGAGGGCTAACACGCAGAATATGTCCAACATGCCCGCTCATATACCATAGCAACTGGTATCCCGACTGTCAGAACCAATTACAGTACTAGGCCACTCAGTCGTTGCCACTCAGGCGTTATTAGTAATAATAATAATATTTATCTAATGCCACATAACTTCATAGCCTACATGTAGAACAATCCAACATAGCGATCAACTGAAACATTTAGACTGTTCTAGGAATCATATACAGCAATCGAACTCAAACTTTGTATGTTATGAGGCTATTATCGTAAGTTTACCTACGGGTTTTCTCAACAACCTGATCAGCACAATACCAACATGGCCGCGACGCAAAATATAAATAATTATGTGAATTCTTCTCTCAACTTAGTGTTATTATTCGAGCGCTGTCAACGTTAGCAAGCTAAATCTTCCTACGAGGCTTAATATATAGCCGTCTACCTTAACTTCTTTCAATTTTCTGAGAAGTAAAAACTGGCGGCTGTGCAATTTTTTAAAATCACGATTTAATCTGTCGTGGCCAAACATGCGACAGAAATGTACGAGGCACGTCCAGAAAGTAAGCTCCGTTTGGTAATTAAATTAAATTGTGTACAGATACAGAAAAAATATTTATTGCACAACATTCTACACCTCTTAAACTACTTTTCCACATAACTGCCGAACTTTTGCAGGCATTTGTCATAGCGTGGCACAAGTTTTTGGATACCTTCTTCATAGAAGTTTGCCGCCGACCCGTAAACGAGAGTGAAGACTCCCCTTAAGATATCCTACTGTTTGGCCATCACTGTTAGGCAAATTGCGTATGTGGTCAGGAGAACTCCTAAACATACGCAGTTCTCCTGGTAAGCACGCAATTTGCCTAACAGTAGTGACCAAACAGTAGGATATCTTAAGGGGAGTCTTCACTCTCGTTTACGGGTCGGCGGCAAACTTCTATGAAGAGGTATCCAAAAACTTGTGCCACGCTATGACAAATGCCTGCAAAAGTTCGGCAGTTATGTGGAAAAGTAGTTTAAGAGGTGTAGAATGTTGTGCAATAAATATTTTTTCTGTATCTGTACACAATTTAATTTAATTACCAAACGGAGCTTACTTTCTGGACGTGCCTCGTAGTTTGGTATAATGAGCCACGATTATGATATTCATCTGCAGGCATATAATTCTATAGAACATATATATAAAAATCCAACACGGTGTCCATGCCATATATTTCACCGGTTCTCCTTATGTCCGAAACTATTTAAGCAATCAAACTGAAATTTTGTTAGTGTATTACAGGACTGTTAAGTAATGACATATATGGGACTTTCATAATGCAAAGAAACACAAAAACTACATGGTTGCCAAGTGATATTTAAATATTTAAACTAACTTTACTGAGGATCTTATCGCCAGAGTGCAACGAAACTTAGCACAGAGAATCGTTATTCAGAGCTTAGTATAGAGACATCTACTGATGATCAATGGTTTTCAAAAAATCGAGATGTTATTTGTTCGAAATTTTAATCTCGTATCTCAGAGGTTCCCATTAGGTGATCCGCAGACCCTGGGGTTCCGCGACAGTTGGCCACGGGATGCACGAAAAGTCGTCGAAATAACGCAATAATGAAAGTGGAAAACGGAGAAAGTGCAAAGAGTTCCTCAAAAATAATAATTATGTGAAGCCACCCACAGCATAGCCTAAGAAGTTCAGCGTAATTTGAGCTTTTCTAGTTTCCCGCTAGAGAGCGTTCTGCACGTTTATCTCTGTGTTCTGCTCTGCAGCCATTTTGTGTGTTTACATATTTGCATGAGTTTTGAAAGTCGAAACTTTTGATTGTCTTAATTGTTAAAAGTCCATTGAATATGAATCGTTGGTTGAAGAGTGGATCTTTAACGAAGTAGGCTCTCTGCTACGGATAGTAACGAAGATGAATCTGAGCTAATAAATATAGAAGTGAATGGGCCTTTCTTAAGCGTAGCCATTCAAAGAGTAAGCCTACAGCAAAAAGTAGGAAATACGACATAAAATATTTGGAAATTGACTTTACGTATTGTGGACCTGAAGATTGGGCTAAGCCTAAAACCCTTGCCAACGAGAGTAAGAAAACTGCAAACCCCCGGAGGCATCTAGATACCAAACACCCGGAGCACAATGGTAAATCCATTGAATTCTTCATAGTATAGTTAGCTGAACTGAAATCATGCCTGAAAGTAATTACCAAACATTCTGATGCAAATGTAAATGTAAATGCAACACTTGCATCCTTCGAAGTATCTCAGCTTGTCACATTGCTGAGGAGCCCATTCTACCACCAGCAATTATTTTGTGAAAGAGAATGCTGAGCGATGCTGCCGCAAAACTTGTAGGCTAAGTACCTACAATGGCGAATTACAGATATGTCAAGCAAAATTATTGAAGAGACGTTGTTGGCAAGGCTCCACATGTGTGACATGTTTGCTCTGCAGTTGGATGAGAGTACCGACATATCAAATAAGGTGATAATGTTGGTTTTCGTACGTGTTTTATGTCATGACGAAATGTATGAAGATTTTATTTTTTCCTGTGAGCTAGTACACACAACAGCTGATATTTTCGCAGCTCTGAACGATTATTGTAATAAACATGATATCGCCTGGTTCTGTCTACAGTTGGCGCAAAAGCTATGCTCGGATGCAGGAAGAGCCTTCAAGCTGAAGTGAAAATAGTAGCTCCAGATATGAAGTGGACACATTGGTGTATTCACCGGGAAGCATTCGTAACCAAAAGACTGCCTGAACTGCTGAAGAGCACCATTAATGAAGTGTGAAAATAATAATCAATGTCAAAACCAGCTTTTTGAAATACAGGTTATTTGCATTGCTCTGCAAATACATGGGTAGCGAGCATGAGCAGCTTCTCATTCATACTGTAGTGCGATGATTTTCAAGGGGAAGGATCTTATAGAAGTTTTTCGAGCTGAAAGATGAGGTACGGATCGTTTTCCTTGAGACGATAGATGAGGATTTGCTCAATGACTTTTGTTGGCTTTGCAGAACTGCTTACTGAGAAAGTGTAATATTTGGGCAGCAAGTTTCCAAAATGTCTCACATGTCCATATCCCAACACTAAAAACGTTTCTGCAGTCATCTAACAAAGGTTTGGTTTGCCTTGCGAGGTAAAAGAAAATATAACCACACATCTTCGTAGTCTTGCAACTACTTTTCGGGATTATTTTCCCGAGCCTGATGGCGATAACTGTTGAATTCGAGACCCTTCAGCTCCAGTCTCAAAATTGAAAATATCCGGCTACTATCCGAGGAGGAACAAGACCAACTCGTTGAATTGATCCTCAAGTGGTGAAATGAAGAAAACTTTTTATGAAAGAAAGCTAGCAGACTTCTGGGTAACTGCTCGAAAGGACTAAATGGGAATCATCGATAAGACAATACAAATTATTATTCCGTTCGCAACATCTTACTTGTGCGGACAAGCTTTTTCCACAATGTGCGTAATAAAAAGCAAATAAAGAAATAAACTAGATATAGGGTCTGATTTCAGGGTGAACATTTCTAAATTGCAACCAGACCTTCGAGAAAGAATTGCTGGAAAGAATAGATTAGTTCGTCTCATTGAACGCCGGCCCCTTTTACACATTAATGCTGTTAACAACATAATAATAATAATTAGGACTTGTTCCTTCTTTTTTTTCTCAACTAGTGCATTGCCATTTTTATGTCTGTAGCACTACCTACCTTTACTATTTAGAATTTTTTTTACGATATAATAGGATTACATAAATAAATATTAACATACAAATAATTGAACACAGTACTCCAAGGCAGAGGTTCCTATTGTGAATTTAAATATTTTAAGTCTTGATATTAAAACGATCGCTTTAGGGGGTCCGAGAAAATCCTAATGGGAACCCCTGTCGTATCCTATTCAGGTGATTGAAGAGAAGATTCGTATGATGGGCTTATGATGATAGTCGCTAGATTCTGTAGCTTCCTTTTATTAAATCATAAATGCCGTGCGTTTGACTTTTCTAAAAGTCAACTCACATGATTCGTTACAGAAAGTTGCAATCCCACGGGAGAAGCCATAATTACTGGTACGGAAGTGATATATTCTAGCACATACTTTCTCAATTTTATGGTGTTAGTGGAGATTGTTTAAGAGTGTAAAACACCAAGGTCATCTACCCCAATTTTACATTGCCGAAATCGTAAATTATGGATGACACTGGTCAACAGAATTTTTGTTACAAGAAGGTGAATGGTGTTCTTAGATAAGTCATAGGTGTTGAATTCGAAAATGAAGTCCGTTTTCGTCTTTAGGTCTCAGTTTTTGGAATATGGTACCCTCTATCTTTAAACACCTTGAAAATGCTGTATTTTTGGTTACGTTGTTATTGCTTAATTAATTTGCATTCAGTTTTCTTTTGCGGATGCAATTGTTGGAGAACAAACGTAATATACATACAAGGACGTCCATTCATTATCTTCAGTTCTAAAATCACCACCATGGACGAGTGAGGTGGATGAGTCATGCTCCAACTCATTGCAGCTCGTTGGTGTTTGTTGCATTGTTTATTATTTAATCAGTTTTTTTACACTCATGTAGATCATTTCTTTGATTAGTTTGTGAATTAACACATATTGTTGTTCTCCCTTTGCCAGATACATGTAATATAAAGGCTGACGCAAGCATTTACAAAATCCATTACTACATGGAAACTGAGGCCGATACATAAATTCTGAGATTAGATCTGAATTAAGGGACAAATAACTGTATCTTCCAGAAACAGCTTGTTTTGTTTTTATAACTGTTTTTTTTTGTAGATCAGTGTTACAGGCATGTTCAATTGTTCTTATCTTAAGAGAAACATGTATTACTGTGTTGTTTTGAACTTGCCCCTCAGTAAGTTGATACACCAATACACAATTCATTAGCGTTAAAATCCGCCTCGTGTAATTTTGGACACATATTTTTCAGTGCTGGAGGTGTGTTGACGTGAGTTATCTAAAGGAGTGATGAAAGCTTTGCTTTAAGACAGGGCATGCAGTAGTACCATAGTGGGATGATAATGCGTTCTTAAAGTATAATTTTTATGTTCCATGTCTGAAATGATCTCAACGTATGCTTATTGAGTTTTGAGTTTGATTTTCGTGCTCAATACTTTATAAAAACTTATGTCATGTACCAAATACTATTTAATGCATCGCATCCTTTTAATTGGATGGAGAGTTCTTATGGAAAATACCAATACAATACATGACAATAGGCTATGTTTGTCTTCACGGAACAACTTGTTAAAATATACGTTTATATAGATGTGACACAAAGCTCAGATTGTAATTCATATTAGAAACACTTTTGGTGTTTTATTGGCAGTGAACCCTTCAGGATTTTATTTAAGTGTGACCATTGAGGTTCAGCCTTGGGAATATATAAGTGTAAAATGTTCTGGCAAATTTGAAGTAAATCGTCCATTTAGGTTATGAAGTATTACGTTTTCTGTAATGAAGAAATGCAACTTTCAGGAATAAAACTTTGAAATTTCAAGATACTTGTTCCACATGTCTCTCCTTACACATTCATTGATATCAGGAAAGATGAGAAGAGGGCCAATCATGTTCGGACACCCTAGACCTCGGATCCCCGCAATACTGTCGACGTCGCGAGAGAAGAAGATTTCATCAAGGGAAGTCGACAGCAGAGATGGCAGGTTGGAGCCTGACACAGGTATGAGGAAGCAATGCCGGACTCAGCTAGGGTCCCGTGGTCGCCAACTCGGATCCCACTACTGTGAGCCTCAGTGGGACATCCCTAGAGAAGTTGAATTTATGCTCATTTGAATACACACGCTAGACTTGGAGCAGCCCATCTGCGGTAAAATACGATACAGGCTGAAGGCTTGTAGTGCTGTGGATGGTCAGAGAGCCAATCAACCATTTAAGTTAATGCTCGCCCAATTACATTAGGGGACAATATGCAATTGTAAATGTCTTCTTTGTGATCTGAACAACACTTGTGCTGAGTTTCAGGAATATCGGTCCATTCACTTTTGTTATGTCCCCATTGTCAAGTACCCCGCGGCGAAGCAGTAATCGTTAAATGGTGCACCACGTCCGCGAGGGCAGTAGCAGCAAGTTCGGAGATCGGAGGTTTGAACCCTGGCGCTGACAGTGGCCAGGTGTGTTTTTTTCCGTTTCTTCCACACTCTCTCCAGGCAAATTCCAGGATAGTACCTTACATCACATCCAGAGGCACCTACCTCATCCCTGTCCTAAATACAGCTACACACAATACTACAGTCATCACAGGAATACAGGTTATCAGACAGCTCACCACACACTCAACTACATAGGGCTGATGACAAAGATGTCCAAAACCCCTTTATTAAATTAACATCAACCATGAAAAATGTTCATAAAACACTCACGTGGACACAGGTATATCTCACATACCATGCAATTGTCAAGTTCAGTTCAATTCATATCATAATAAATCTCGCGTCTTGTTAATTCTATTTTCGTTCCTCTGAAGCAGTTATATTCTATTGCCTTTTCGTTTGGTATAATTGCTATATTGTGGCCATTTGGCCCCGTGTACTTGGGCGCGAGTGGAATCCTTCTGATATCCCATGTCATTGCGATAGCTGTACTAGTGTGTATATTTGTAATTGAGGCTGGGATTTGTGTTGGGGGTGGCTGTGGCCTAAATTAAGTAACCATCCCAACATTCGCCTGGAGCAGAAGTGGGTTCACAGTTCAGCCTCACTAGGCTGAGTCCATCCCATTCCATCCCTCAGGTCAGAATAAAATGTATTGGCAGTGGCGGGATTGGAGCTCGAACCTCCGTGGTGACAGGCAAGAAAGCCAGTCATTACGCCACGGGGTGGAATGAAACAGTTCGTAAGATCTGGTTATAAAATAAGGTCATTGCACCCTTTCTTATTTTATTTTTTGTGGCATAAAGTATCCCTTGATCATCGTAATTATTTAGTTCCACAAGTGTAACGCATCTCACATCATTTCAATAGGAAATACCTCAGACGCAGGCAATATTCCTGCTAGCTAGACTCGTTGAAAAAACATTCACGTGGACAGGCATATCTCACATACCATGCAATATTTAAGTTCAGTTCAATTCGTCAGCATTAGCGTTACGAGAGTAGACTGCTGAAATTTTAATATAGATTTTAAGGTATTTTTATATGGGCTAGGCTAAGAATTCTCTAATATGGCAGTTGATAAACATTGTATTTATGAATTCCCGCCTATTCATGGGCGGAGTTTCGAACTTCGATAAAATGTGGGAGGAGATGTGATCGGAGTACACTGCCCGCCGCACGTCCTACCCCTCCACCCCCACATATCCTCTGCACTCTCCCGGGAGACTTTGACGATCACAGGAGCTCCACAGCATTGTAGAGGGGGTCTTGCTGCTATTGTTATTGAGTTGAGATGAATGTTGTTTTTCACTGTCATATTATACTCCCAAACATCTCAACCATTCCTAGGTACAATTTTGTTTGTGTGCTTGTCATGTCCAAACACCCTTCAACGTAATGTGCAGTGCGAGTTAATAATAATCCTGCATTGTATTCCGTTAGATCATCGGTTCGAATCCGATAACATTGCCTCTAAGGGGGCGTTTCCACAATTTTCATTTCAACTCTTGCTTCCACCCTTCGTTGCCTCGGTAATTTTATCTGGCCAACCGCGACTGCGCCTGAAGGACGAAGGGAGCTGGGATTGGAAGGAATTAAAAACTCAAAAGCATCGAGTGTAATAAAAAATAATCCATGACCATTTCTTTAAATAAAAGGACGATAATGCCAATCATAACTTGACATGTATGTACGTACGGAAGGAAGCTTTGCTTTTAGAGTGATAGTCATAAAAAGGGTATAGCCTCCAGACATTTAGTTAGTTGAAACCTTTCAAAATATTGAAAATATTGAAGACCAAGTTTTATTTACTTTTATATGTCAGTGGCATATTATTAGGATAACTAATATATCCTGGGATAAGCTTGGAACGTGTATTCTGGTAATGATTGAGGCTAAGGATGAAAAGTTAAAAATAATTTTCATCTTTGATGTATATAATATTTCAAGCTTAATATTTTAAAGCTTCGGACAGTATTTATTTATTTATTTACTTATTGATTAATTTAACAACATTTGATGTTTATCAGTCGGTCAACACGTTTGCACCCAACTATGAAGGGGTGTCATTCGTGTTGACCGACTGAAAAACATTAAATGTCAATTATTAAGGCAACACTGAAAAAGTTCCAAACACCATAATGTCATTAATTATTTATTTATTTTTATTTTATTTATTTATTTATTTATTTATTTGATTTGTAGTGGACGGTGTGACTTCTAAACTTGAGTTAACAAGAAGATACTTACTGAATATATTTGCCATTGTATAAGCCTTTTGAATTGACGTCCATGGCTAACTCGAGTAACCCTCGGTACGGCTCGTGATGTATTAGATAGCATTGTTCACTCTAATAATGGAGACCTCTGAACATGGAATCTCAAACTTTTTTCTTGGACGTATAAAGGCAAGGAATGAGACGTGGATTTTATAAAACCCATTCGTAAGTGACGAAGATAAGAGTTGAAAAATTATACCTTTTCGAAATGGCTTGGGCCGCAAAAAAAGAGCTTTGACATTCTTGCTCTTTGATAAACTAGATGTGATAAACGATTGGGGATTTATTTGTCTGAAGGATACTTGGGAGTGAAAATAGATGAAGAAATCTTTAAAGGTGTGTATGTATCTGTAACTGCTTGAAAGAAGTAAGTGTAACTCAGGATATGTATGGTTAAAAATAAGAAAATACGAGCTCAACCTACTTTTTTAAACTTATCCAAGTGCTTCAGGAGGTGAGGAAGCATTTATATACTTGATTTATCACCCCTTAACGTGCAATACCTCATAATTATCTCACAGTGCTCTTCTTTTCCAATATTCTTCTTATTACTGGTCGCGCCTTTCTACGTATGTGAATATGACGTCCAACAGAACAATTCACGTTAGCTTCATTTCCCTGTCGATAAGAATTAAGGAAAATTAGCTTTGAATTCATTGTACTGTAGAAACGTACGGTATTTTTCTTGTAGTTATGCACTCTAACAGTACAGTATATTTACGGTTCATATTTATTTATGTTTATTCACAGCATAAATGAACCTAACGTGAATTCTCCTGTTGGACGGCACATCACATACGGCTGGGAGGCGTGACCAATCATAAAGGAAATATTGGAAGAAAAGAGCAGTGAGGGATACAAAGTATTGCACGCTAAGGGACGTTATGTTTTACAAATCATTTACGTTGCGAACGTTATTTTCAGCAAAATAACTATTATTTATTAACAATTCAACCAGATGAGTCGGCAATTGTAGGTAGGCCCCTCTGCGTTGTCAGTTCCTGGTTCTTTATCATCGCAAGTTACCTTCGTACTATATAAATGAATTCCTTGACTTCATTTCGAGTAGCAGTTAATCATGACAACTTATCTGGAGTAGCTTACAATGCATGCACATGAAATCAGAGCTATATCTTGGAATCAAAGAAGGGAAATGTTTGTGTTAGTTTTAGATCGTAATAATGCCGATATGACCGTTTTCATAAATTTCGGTCTGTTAATACTACTTTCTTTAAGCTTAGTTGTATAACTAATCCATCCATAGGAAATTGAACGTAATGAAAATTCTTCTGTTGAAATGCATATCCACACATGGCTAGTAGACGTCACCAATCATATTTTAAGGGAACCGGCCACTATGGAACGACCAAAAGTAGCAATTTTCACTTCGAGGCTCAAAACATTTTCCTTTCATTCCCCAATGCAACAATATAAAACATAATGAAATAAGAAGCATTTTTGAGGACATCATTATTATTTTAGGAAGGTGGTATAGAATCCTTCTTATGTATGTAAATATAGTAGTCTTACATATTAGTTCTGTTGGTTTACTTAATACTCAATAGGCCTATACCCTTAACCAATAGACAGAAAACATTCTAACAAAGACTGCAAATTAAATTATGTTTTTTTGGTTTTGTTTTAATGGGCGGAACTAGGTTGTTTGTTAGAATGAAACTTTAACTTGCGTTTTGTAAAAACTTTAAATGTTCTAAGTCATGTATGTATTCCTCAGGAACCACGATGCCAATCGAGCTGAATTTTTTCACACTTTTGGCTGTTAACGATCCAAAAGTTGTGAAGCAAAACGAAAGCAATAAAATTATAAGAAGGTGATAAAACAATTAATAGGTAACTGAGATGATGTTCAAAAAATATTGACGAAATAAAAAATCCATAAAATCGATACCAAATGGTTACCAAAAATATGTTTACTTCACAAGATCTAACATTAACATTTGTTTATATATTACAGTTTTCATGATTTTTTTAAAGTAATTTCACGGATAAAGGTAGGCCTACATAACCAGGAGTAAGTATTTAAAAAAGGGTCCTTTCTTTACTGGGCTATATTCAACTAGAAGAAAATGTACACACATCAAAAAAAGTTTTGCATCACCTCGGTTCCAAGAGTTCCGGAACCGTTAAATACAAAGGGAATAGAGATCAACACAAACAACATTTCAGCTCGTTTTATTGCTCATGAGACCCACACATTGCATGTTGTACCATCATACAGCTAGACTTTCAGCATTTGTGGTCCAGATTGCAGTACACACCACTACCTCTAATACCCAGTAGCACGTCCTCTTGCATTGATGCATGCCTGTATTCGCCGTGGCATACTATCCACAAGTTCATCAAGACACTGTTGGTCCAAATTGTCCCACTCCTCAACGACAATAAGGCGTAAATCTCTCAGAGTGGTTGGTGGGTCAAGACGTCCATAAACAGCCCTTTTCAACATATCCCAGGCATGTTCGATAGGGTTCATGTCTGGCGAACATGCTGGCCACTGTAGTCGAGCGATGTCGTTATCTTGAAGGAACGCATTCACAAGATGTGCACGATGAGGTCGAGAATTGTCGTCCATGAAGACAAATGCCTCTCCAATATTCTGCCGATATGGTTGCACTATGGGTCGGAGGATGTCATTCAGGTATCGTAAAGCCGTTTCGGAGCCTTCCATGACCACCAGTGGCGTACGTCGGCCCCACATAATGCCACCCCAAAACATCAGGGAACCACCATCTTGCTGCACTCGCTGGACAGTGTGTCTAAGACGTTCAGCCTGACCAGGGTGCCTCCAAACACGTCTCCGACGATTGTCTGGTTGAAGGCATATGCGACACTCATCGGTGAAGAGAACGTGATGCCAATTCTGTGGGGTCCATTCAGCATGTTGTTGGGCCCATCTGTACCGCGCTGCATGGTGTCGGGGTTGCAAAGCTGGACCTCGCCATGGACGTCGGGAGTGAAGTTGCGCATCATGCAGCCTATTGCGCACAGTTTGAGTTGAAACACGACGTCCTGTGGCTGAACGAAACGCATTATTCAACATGGTGGCATTGCTGTCAGGGTTCCTCCGAGCGGCAATCCGTAAGTAGCGGTCATCCACTACAGTAGTAGCCCTTGGGCGGCCTGAGCGAGGCCTGTCATCGACAGTTCCTGTATCTCTGTACCTCCTCCATGTCCGAACAACATCGCTTTGGTTCACTCTGAGACGCCTGGAAACTTCCCTTGTTGAGAGCCCTTCTTGACACAAAGTAACAATGCGGACGCGATCGAACTGCGGTATTGACCTTCTAGGCATGGTAGAACTACAGACAACATGAGCAGCGTACCTTCGTCCTGGTGGAATGACTGGAACTGATCGGCTGTCGTACCCCCTCCGTCTAATAGGCCCTGCTCATGCATGGTTGTTTACATCTTTGAGCAGTTTTAGTGACATCTATGAACAGTCAAAGGGACTGTATCTTTGATACAATATACACAGTCAACGTCTATATGCCGGAGATCTGGGAACCGAGGTGATGCAAAACTTTTTTTGATGTGTGTATATAACACACCATCAACACACAGCTATGATTGTTATTAAATACCGATGAATATTGCAAGTTTCTAGTTGCCATGGTTACCTAATAATGAAGGTAGTTGCAATGTTGGTTAATCTACAGTGCACTACCAGGTACCATTATGTGACGATACGTAGCTTGCATTTGAAGCTTAAAACTCAGTATTTATCATGTGAGATATGCATTTGTCTGTCTACGGTACAAAGGTCCATTGGTTGGACCCCGATTTGAGTTTGGGGACTGTGTCTGTGACGCCTTTACCACTCATTTCATCCTCATCACGACGCAAAGGTCACTCTTGGTTGCCATTTAGACAGGCCTCAGGTCTCTATAGCGACCACACGCTAAGGAATGTGGTGATGGTTGATTGTGACAATAAATGGCCAGCGCTAATGTGACCGATATGCAGGTCAAAGGTGTTGGATGGACTCCAATTGCTCTATAGCGAATTTTATTTTATGTATTTGACATACACTTACATTACCTGTAAAATATTCCCATGATTCGTAACTCTGTGTCTCAGGAAGCAAACATTGTCAGAAATGTGAACATTCTTCCATCGACAGCGGGAAGGTAGGGTTCTAGTGGATGGTCATACAGTAGGTGTGACATGGGTATTTTTATAGTAGCCTATCTTCATACATTTATCATATTTCTTATGGGCATTGAATAACAAAGTAACTTATTTTGCTTCCATATGACGTATCTAATTTCAAATATAAGGAGGTTGAGGACCACCTGACACTGCCGCACCTCTGTACATGAGCGAACTAGGTTTCCCACTGGTGATATGCAAGATTTTCCTTCGTTTCATTATGCAGAACATGAACTACCACCTAATTCCAATTGACAAAGTCGTACCAGCCAATTATCATAAAATATAATTCCGCTGGTAAACGACTGTCCAAAAATGGAGATGTTGGTCATTCACTAGATGTCGATGGTCATGCTCATCGTAACACAACACGAAGAGTTCCAAACAGGTGCAAAGGATATCCCATACACGTTTCCGACATAGGCAAGATGATTTTTCCAAAGTTATAGGGCAGGTTATGAAGAAGTACGAGTTCAAACCAGTTTATCAACGCATTAAAATCAATAACGGAAAACCTAATAACATATCTATGATGAGAGTGCTCACAGAAATAAATAGTTCACCTATAAATCAGGCTCACAAGCAAAGAAAAGACCTCTCAAGATGTAGAGGCAAGCATAATTGGCTGTTGTCCACAATAGTCCAGGTTCGATTCCCAACTCTGCCAAGAGATTTAACTCAGGCTGGAACGGGGCACATTCAGCCTCGGACGAAAATCTGAGAAGAAGTGGGTTCATTCTCTCCTCAGCCATCCTGGAAGTGGTCCTCCTTCGTTTCCCACTGCTCCTCCAGGGTAATACCAGGATGGTTACTAACTTAAGGCCATTGCTGTCTCCTTGCCAATTCTCTTCCGAATTTCAAATACTGTACACCAATTCAGTCATAATAATAACACTTGTCATCATATATAATTCCATACACACACGCCAATATACATGGAATAAATGACCACGATGTCCAGGCCCCCCAAATGAAACAACAACAAGCAGGTAAATGCTCCTTTATTTGGAATAGTAGGAAAAGCAAAATTAGGCTTTCCTATGCAACCCGATAACGCCAATGATGTAGTCTCAAGTGTATTACTACAAAACATAGAATGGTGCTATTTAAAACTATCAACATTGAGAGGAAATGCTGTAATTACTTCCCAAGCCAAATTCCTACCAAGCTGAGAAGTTGTTGTTGATGATTCATTTGAGGGATTGGACATAGTGGTCATATTAGCTCCGTGTATTTGGGTGTGTGTATAATTAATCTCATAACCCGTGTTAGTGTGTGAAGTTCTGCCTCACGCCATTGCAGCCCTCAGTTCAGAACGACGCTAAAAGAAATTGCGTCAAAAAATAAAATACATGAGAGTGTTAGTCAATTTTACTTTCGTTGATGTCTAATTCAAATGCATGCCATCTTTTTTAGCCTATTTTCATTTATTAAAATATAGACTTATGAGACCACCTTTAGTCCATGTGTGTGTGTCCACCTTATAAAATCTAAACGGCAGAAGCGATTTCAATGAAATTCAGTAAGCACATAATACTATCTTGTGGAAGCCCGGCTGAGCCTTTCAGATTTTAATGTGTTTCACCAATCTAACAAGGCGGCCGTGCGAAATATTTAATTGGCGTTCTGTATCTCCACAACCGTTACCGATATCACCCATAAAAATGTTTTACGGTGATAAAGGGCACTACTAGAAGGTCACATATGTGACATTAAGAAACCTGTTAAGTACAAAACCAACATGGCGGCCAAGTGAGTTTGAAACATTAAAAATCGTATTTTTTCGCGTTTTAACCATCCAAGCGCAATACAAATTAGTACGGTAAATTGATAAACAAATTCTCATCCACTGGCATCTAATCAAGTTCATTTTTAATAACTTCAAGATGGCGGCTGTGCGAAATTTTAAAATAAACTTTTTATTTCTTGTGTCCTAATTACGCGATCGCGAAGTGAATGTTTTAATAATAAACCTACACAATAATATTCATTTAGAGGTACATACCCCTATGGCGTACATATATAACAATTCAACATGGCGGCTAAGCGAAATATTTATCCGTAGGTTCGTCACAGAAAAATTTCACCTTGCGGAATGAGTCTTAATCACCGATATTGAAACTATATATTCTAGCACATAACTTCTCATTGCAATGGTAATAATTCTGAAGAGATATGTTGTGAAACAAAAGCTACATAGTACAAGGCTATCACATGGAAAATCGTTTTGTTAGGCAGGAGAGTTTTAATTGTAAAGTTGGGATATATGAAAATAAGCTATTAAGTTCTTCACGGAACTACTTGTCATTTTCATCTCCGCTAGCATTATTAGCCTATCACTGAAATAAAATTACTATTATCAGCAGGCGTATCTTTTGTATTTAATTGGCACAAGCATAAATTCAGTTTGGCTCTAAACGAAGTATTTAAATATAAAAGAAACAAAGGAAGAAATATATCAGAGAGCTGAACGTCACATTTCAAGTGAGTTTTAAGTGATCATTAACTTGTAGAAGAAAATAAAATTAATAATACTAACCGGTCATTCACTTTGAATTGCGATTCTGTCTATCTCTCTTGCTAGCTGATATATTCATTTGTAAATGACTTTGCATTCTCCTCCAAATCTCAGAGTCACGAGAAAACCAAAACTAAACTGAGGTTTGAATTATTACTACGCATGCATTAATAAAGAAATGTGCCTTTTTGATTGGTTCCTCAATTTAAGCATGTCCCTAACTTTTGAGAACCAAATAATTGAGGAGTAAAATATAACAGAGAACCAACCCAAGAATGTTAATCTTGAGGTGGCACCCGAGGTAGGCCACACCGTCGAACTTGGTGGCCAATAGCGCCTGTTCATTCTATTCATAGAGGTTGGCAGTAAAATTTATCTGTTCCTTGGAGTTGAGAGAATGTTCAAGACATGAAGAAAATAAGATTTCAGAAATGGAATGGAACATTATCTTCGTGTTCTTGGTTTCCACATGTTAAACGTTTCCTATAAATACAGCAATCCTACTTTTCGTATATCACGTGACATCTATTTATTCGCTTTGATTTTCGAGGACACTGTACGAAAGTGAGCTCACATTTTCTCAGAATTAAATAAAAGGTGGCTACAAAGGGAGTAACCATAACATGATTACGTTTCATTTTACACTCATCCTCGTGAAGCAAAACTGAGAAGAAATGTGGTGGATTCCCACCTCAGCCATCCTTGAATTAGTTTTCCTTTGTATTCTAACTTATTGTCATGACCACCGACTCCTTCCAAAACTTATCCTTAGGAACCAATATGTGGAATGATTAATATGTATAGGACTATCGTTCTGATGATGGTTGCACATTATTGTTTTTATTCTTTTTATTATTAAAATATAATTTCTATAAAATTTAGATAACATAATTCGGAAAGACTTTTCAAATTTTATAAACATCTCTCTAAATCTTCCTGGTCTTTTTTTTAACTTGAAAATTAACAATTATTGAATTAAAGGATTACAATTAGATGAAGGACGACGGAAATGGAATAACAAATTCAAACAGGCCAGGAGGAACGTATTCCGCTAATATGCACAGCCTTGTGCGTGGCATGCCTTCGTATAATTTATAACCATTTTTAAATCGTATACATTACTATCATAGTTGAATATCAAGTTACATTTATATGTTGTATTTATAACTATACAGTAATATAAGTATAAACTTGTAGGCTCAAATAATTATACTTTCAATTTTCATTTTGTTTCAATGAGTAAGGTTTAATATTCCTTTTCAGATTTCCTTGATTTTCTTTGAATTATTTTAGTTTTATGGGGAACGTATCATATAATTTTGGTTGGAAATAAATACATTACGTTTAGATATCCTATTTCTGGTTCTATGCTCTTGATCACTCTTGAAGTAGAATTGTTCCATTTATAATAACGTATTGAACTCTTTGAATCAAATAGATTTCAATGAATTGAGCTCTATGCCTTAGATGCCATGTCTCTTGATAGTGTGAACAAGAATATGGTGAGGTATGGTGTTAAATGCCTCCTCCAAACGGAGAAAAATGCCCATGGTTTGTTTCATATTGTTTTCACATTTTCATATATTAACTTAGTTTATTGCCCAACAGCATCAGTGGGACTGAATTACCTAGTTGATAGTAAATTTTGCGCCTTCAAAAAGTGGCACATATTAATATTTATGGCTGATATTAACGATATAGATTGACTATCAGAAGTATCCGTTTTTCGAACGGTCTTCGGTATTAATAACCAGACGTTAACAATTGAGCTACTGTTGCAATGGTTAGGGATTTTTCATTCCTTCATACGTTTGTCAGAACGAAGTTAGTTTTATGGGAATGTCAGAGACACTGTTAGTTTTAGGGCCATAAAATGTGATTTTCGGAGACCCTTTAGAGACTCCCGAATTTTGTGTCTCATATTGAGAAGCTCAACATATTATGCTTTGGTCGTCCTAGGATAATTTTTGTAATTTGCCTATTTTAGAATGTATTTTGAAAATATTTTTCCTACACGCACCCTTCTATAGAAGTACGGTGAAGAGTTTTATAGACGATTGGTGCATTGACTCTCATGGATAACATACATAATTTTAAGATGCTCCAAACATCCGAACACGATTTATAGGCGCACATAAAGATACACAGAAAGGCAAACAGACAAATCCATTGACTAGAACATATCACAGCGGCTTTGGTGGCGTAGTTGGTAGAATGCTGAGCTTCTATGCCCATGATCGCGGGTTCAAACCCGGCCCAAATCGTCGGATTTTTTAAGAGCGTTGAAAATCCCTCAGTATGCCTTCCGTCGGAGGGGAAGTAAAGCCTGCGATTCCACGTCATAGATTTATGGCATGTAAAAGAACCTTCCACTAACTACCATTGTGTGAAGCTAAATTTGGAGGTTAGATTTGATAAACTCTCTATTAGTTCTAATGTTTGCCGCCAGGTGCCGGCTGTGGTGGCATCCAGTTGCCAAGCTCACAGCTAGGTGTCGTTGACGTTAGCATTTTGTAGCAAAAGTAGGAACTACTTGAAATTGACAGTCCGCAGTCCTTACCTGAAATACAGATAACACACACTAATATAGCCTTCACAATTAACACCACTTATCTGACAGATTCTACACACACCCAAAGTACAAGGGGCTACATGACCGCGTTGTCGCAGCTCTTAAACTGAGGAACCAACCAATCAACCTACAGCATATCACCCAGATGTCCAATTATGGATATATCAACCACACAGTAACAAAGTCATCCTTACGATGAACCCATATGTCGACAAAAAAAATGATAAGTTAGAAAATGCTCAAACTAAATTCACCTAACGTGTACTTCCTGACGTGAAAATGAAATTGAAAACCTCGTAGACGAAACGCAATACACCTCACATAAAAAGTGGCCCTCACCGTTGTGTAAAGTTCCCATCCATAGGAAAACCCCTATAATAAATTATAAAGGCTTGTGGTACATTAATATACAGGTTTTTAGCCTCCAATTGCCCAAATTTCTAATAGCCGCAAAAAATACTATTTCAATTCAGAAATTTTTGAAAATAAAGTTGCTGTTTGGAGATATAATTCTGTACGACATATCACACGTGTAAATCACGTGAAACATTTGTATGGTACCCCTTGACCCCCTTAAGCGCATTGATGAATTTTACAGTCTAAGTTGGTTCCGTGATAGCCTTATAGCCGTTTGCAAACTTTCACAGAAATGTAATAAATGGATGGCATTGCTTCTTACAGAAATAGATGGAAAGTTGGATGTCACCTCTTGAGAACCTGTTGTCATGGTTACCGGCTTGCATTCCTTCATCAGTTTATTGAATTAAATTAGTTTTCTCTGAATATCTCAGAAACTGTTGGTTTTAGAGCCTAAAATATAGTTTTTGGGAACCCTCGAGTTTTGTTTCTGACACCGAGGGTCTAAAATGAGCTTTGTCTCGTGGTTGTATGCCATAATAATAATAATAATAATAATAATATAATGTAATACAATATAGGTATAGGGATATAATCGACCATCCGTTCCACACCCGATCGTGAAAATCACGTGAAAAGAATCTAGTTAACCTAGCGCATTATACAGTTTGTATTGATGAATTTTACAGCGTAATTTGGTTCCGTGATAACCTTATAGCCGTGTGCAAACTTCACAGTAATTTAATAAATTGAATTGCATTGCATCTATTAGTGAAATCCTCTGAGATTCTGTTGCCAAGGTTGCTGGCTTGCATTCTTTCATTGAATTAAATTAGATTTCTGGGAATATCTCAAACACTGTTGATTTTAGGGCCTTAAAATGTGGTTTTCGGGGACCCTTTAGGGCCCCCAAGTTTTGTTTCTCACATTGAGGGGCTGAAAATAAGCTTTGTCTCGCCCGTGTATGCCTATTTTAGCATGTATTTTAAGAGGGTAGGCTCCCTTTTATGAGAGGTACGGAGATGAGATACATCAATGATTGGTGTCGTGTCTCTGATGGATATCCGTACCAAATTTTACCTTGATCCACCCAGCCATTCTCGAGTTATAAGGACACAAAGTTGTCCAAAGACTAACAGACAAAAAAAATTCATTTTTGCACGCATCCGTTAAAAAACAGTCTGAAACGCGCAGATAACGCAAACTTCCGTGGAAATTCAGAAAATACAGACAAACTTTCATTTTAATATACAGTATATAGGGATAGTTTTTTAGTTATGAAACACTGCCTGCTTTACCAAGAGATTTCACAGTTGTAATGTTCAGTTTCTTTTCGAAATATCCAATTGAAAGTGAATCATTTGAAATGGTGTCAGAGGATTCTCCAAGAAATTAAAATTCTTTTCCATATTTTCAGCCGAATACAAATGCTATATTTTACTTTCTTAGTTTAAGCATTTATATAAGCCAATTGGGATAATCGAAAAGAATACCTTAAATAAATGTTTCAGTTAATATTCTACGATAAATGTATGTATCTCGTAGAAATTGTGGACAGTTTTTAAATAACATATTCATTTAAAGAATTTGCTATACTGAAGTCATAGACTTAAACATAATTTTAAAATCTTATTTTCGTTGTTTTCCCTTAACATTAGGCCTAACCTTATGTGTTTTTTAATTTAAAGCACCCCTTACTATTCGTGGGTTCTTGGAACTAGAATTTATGAATTGTTCATAGTGATCAGTTTTATCCTCACTAATTAATTTATTTCTATACCTCCGTTATTTCTCAATCATGTCCTTGTTTGTCAATCTCTCAATATTCCCGATACAATCTATCTCTGGTTTGAATGGACCGAATTGGCGGTTGCGTTCTCCACTTCCTCCTATTTCGCTGCTTTGAATTCGAGTGCACTGAATCGTTCGTTATGGAGTTTCAGATAGGTAGGTCTATCATTAATTTATCTTCTTAGAATACCCATGATTGCTCCCTAACACTTTCTCCCAATTCATGTAGCTTGCATTATTTCTTAAGTCTTTAATTATTTTAAAATTGAACTAAGTCTGAGTACGAACTTGCTATGCTGAGCTTCTACGTTTTGACCCATTTCAAGATTGATACTTAGTAACATGGTATAGTGACCTGTAATGTTGATCCTGGATAATGGGTACGGTATTTTCTTTAGAAATACTGCTCTAAATAAGAGCCTTATCGATACAGGTTTTACTGACGTAAGTGGCGGATCAAAAATTATGCTCATGTAGTACGTTTGCTTATTCAATAGATTCATATTCATCAAATACGTATGTGTTAGTATCTCTTAGGCTCTAACAGTTGCCTTCAATTCCTTCAAGTGTTGTAAGTCAGGAATGAAGGCCACAGCTTGTTACACAAGGTATTTCGGAAACCTACCATCAACGACAGATATGTACGTAAGAAATCAAATCACTACCGCAGTCGCAAGAGAGCCGTCATCAGTACGTTAATAGACCGAGTTAAAGACTTATCGTAAGGAAATATAGCATGTTTCATCCGAATTCCTTGCAAATGGCAACTTCAACCCGATATTAACCTAGTGGCATGTCTTCCAAAGAACAATCACCCGGGGGAGGGAAATCAAACAAAAGGAAGTGGCAAAGCGTATCCACCTTACATCAAGAGTGTTATTGACAGAATAAGAAGAATACTGAAGCGTGTTTCCATTTAAATTATTTACAGTCCAATAAAAGAGAATGATGTTGTTCTCAGGAGCCCCAAACACCCTCTTGACCCACATTACTGTGCAGGGGTGTAAACAATTCCGTTTTCATACGGCCTAGTATATATTGGCACGGCTAAGCGGTGTGAAAACTCAATAATTAAAGAACATCTGGACACAGCAGACTTCAAGTAAAAATTACATCTGCCCTAGCGGAATATGTATGGGAAATAGACACAGGAACACTCTCCAGAACCTCGAACTACCACGCCAGACTTTACAAAGAAGGAATCAAAATTAACCTTAAAATGTTAATAGAAAAATGGAGATAGTCCACGTGGATGAGATTTAAACCAGAAGTCAGCCTTTTCCGGGACATGATTCCTGTAACGTGAGTCACTACCATACACTGGGGCAGTGCATCCCATAGCAGACAACCAATCACGTAGAGTGTGCCAATAACATCGCCACGTGGAAACGAAACAAGAGAACTGTCAACCGCAAACTACCAGAATCCGTTCAAGTTTTATATTTACTCTAGAATAGTTTAATATAAACCTCAGCTAAGTCACTCAGAACAAATATTTGAAAATGTCAGGCGTACTTTCGGGAGAAACGTCAGATACCAAGAAACATTCAACAGGGGCTAAAAGCACGCATAGCCATTGAGAAGATTCTTCACCCGGCCTACACCAGCACCGGTGTATTAGTGTAACATAAAGTTACTGAAGAAATGCAGGGAGAAAAGAAGCATTCACTGAGCAAAATGGAAAGACTAAAGCTGAATTTGTCTCAGGTATGATCTCTCCGGATCTGAAGAATTGAAACGTGAGTAACAAGAAATGTGTGCCTTCGAGGACTCCTTGCACGTCACCCCGAGTAAGAGGCAATAACCGAACAAAGAGTTTAATAGCGATAGTGACTCCAATTGAGAGTGTAACATGTGGAATGGATAACAGATAATATGAAATATGGAAAAATATGGAGTTAATTTTCCAGATGAGTAAACATGTTACATTTGATAGCTCGATGGTTAAGTGACAGTGTGTCGTAATGAATAAGAAAATGTGTTGCATGCAGGCGTAACAATAGTTGAGTATTAAGAGAAATAAATGGTCAGGAGATTCATTTCCAACCACAAGCGCTACTGTCCGTGTATGTTTTTGTTTCAAATGCTTCAAAAAGAACTAATAATCTCTATGACAGACCTCTTTGGTGATATTTCAAGTTGCTCTTTCTAATACAACTCTGCTTCTTGCCATAGCCATTTCAAGGTAAGCCATATGATTAAGATATGCATTATACATTGAGGAGAACCTGTTTTGAGGCAATCATTTATTTATACAATTAAATAATAGAAAACCTCCCGAAACAAAGTGTATGTGTCAGATTGGCTTGCGAGCAACACTGATCTCAAAGCTTATGAGAAATGTTGGAAGGTATTGAGAAAAGCTGTTGATATATAGAAAATCATGGGGAAAAGCAGCAATTACTGCAGTCCAATGTAAGCGTTGAATTGAGTGAGAAATACCATGAGGATTTTATTATCGAAATGCGTGAACGATGATAAACACTGTATAAAAGATATAGTCCATGCGCCAGCAAAATCGACCATGTGAGAGTATGTTCCCCGTCATTCTTTTTCTAACATCAGCCACACCCCAGGCGTGTGTGCGTATATAGCACGGAAAAATAATTTAGTAAAGTTCATTTTACAATTTTCCGTTATGGTAGTAAATAAACTTACATGAAATATTGCTTTGGAATTGATATGCACGTAGGTATCTGAGGCGTAAACGTCTTACTGAAAATAATGGTAGAGAGCATTATTCTCGCATATTAGACGTTTCAGGACAGCAAAAATACATTAATCCGACCAATAAATGGGAACAGTGCGTTCAAATAAGACAGGTAGGAACTTAAATAAACTGACCTACAGTATGAATATTAACTATAATAGCAACATTGTGTTTCTAACAATATTAGTATTTATAACGTTGGGAGTTAAATCGAAGTATGTGCATTATATTAAATTATATTAAAGGCAGTAATGCCTTACTCCATACTAGAGCAAAAATGTCGGAAATGAAATGTACTTATCACGATTTTTTCAACGAAAATTATAACAAGATGTTCCATAAGGGACACATCGCCTTCTTTCTTTTCAACCAATGATTCTATTTCTGTTTGTATTGAGAGGAAAAATGCAGTATAGGCCTTTTAGGGTGTTCAAATTTTGCCATACTCGTATATGCCAACATTACACTACGAAGAGAATGTGCACGTATATTTCATATTTACACGAGAGTTTTATTTTACCAAATCTCGTATACGAACCTTGCTAACTTTATTAGGAGATAACAATGCAGGTTTAATATTTAATGTATCCGAAATGGCAGATGTATGCTTAATATTCAATAATCATAACACCGATGTTCATAAGATAAGTTACATTCCTTGTCTGCAACTCCTAATTTCACGAGTTTCTTTTTTGAATTATTGTTTTTTAATAGTAGGTTTAACTAATAAATTAAATCTAATTAATCAATGGACTTAATATACCGGGTGATTCAGCAGCCCCTTCCAATATCGTTTTCTGCATCTCAACTAACCCATGTTGCCAGAAAGTTCCATATTTTTCTGCCTGCATCCCGTATGGTACTAATGCAAGCATATCCCGCAAACGATACTGTACACTATTATTTTTCCCTCGTAGGGAATTAATAGATTTATATCTCGCCATGTGCAAGGAAATGTAGTAAGTTACGAAGTGTGTCACTTGACGAAATACTTGTCACCCTGGAAAGTTTTGGAACAATTATCAAGGGATGTTTGAGACTAACTTTTCTCTCTTAGTAGTCTATTTCATTGTACTGAAGTTGTTTAATTAAATGATAATTTCTGATACCAAAATCCAAAGTAAGAAATGTGCAACTTACCTCTGTGAATATTTTCAGCAAGTCACCCTCCTCCTCCACAACAGAACAGATGCATATTCAAAATTAGTAGAGCCATGGGGTGTGTAAATCCTACCCGATGATCTCCAAACTCCATCCAGTACAATCCTGGGTTTGTACGTTATTTCAAGTCTTGGGAACATCACCTCGTTTCTATAAGGGGAAATAACAGATACAAAACACACTGCTGTAGTTTCTGTTTTTATGGTTATCTATAAAATTAGAATGCACACAAAGACATTCACAGAGGTATGATAACCAAAGATATATGTGTACTCTTAGTGAAACTATAGTAATAATCTATTTAATTTGGATGATTGTTGGTGCAGTGGTAAGGTTTTGGGATTGAATCCTGATGCAGTCAGCTGGCTTAGGTACGAGGGAGCTATGACTGTAAATTTACAGGTACGTTAAATATCCCTTTCAGGGCAATATTATGGCACCCCGGAATCTCTAAATGCCGCAATAGTTCTAAAGGGAAGGAAGAAAGGCGGGAAAGAAGGAATTAATGATGGAAGGAAGGCGGGAAAGAAGGAAGTAATGATGGAAGGAAGGAAGGAAGGTAGATTTTACGTGACCGTTAATCTCACGATCACATGCTAGGGAACTCCTTTTTGCGTGGAGTTCAGACCACTGAGCTTAACATTGAATCTCGAATAACCTACTGTATATGCCATAACCTGAAATAAGACCTACAGTAGCTCACCTGGGTGGGGGCAAGCAGATTCACGGCTGCGCCATCAATCCACACCGTAAAGACGAGACTTAAATTCCATATGATTATTATTAATACGTTTATTCTTATTTTCTATCTTTTCTGGAAATTCCGGGTATTTGTATTTTTCTGTGAACAGGTTACCAGTCTGAAGCACAAGCCTGAATAGATGCAGTGTTCATTGTATCCTAGCTTATAGGAAAGCAAAGAGAGTTTAACATTCCAACGCATACAGCTTTCATTGATTATGAAAAAGCCTTCGACACAGTTAATCGCCAGAAATTTTGGTAAGTTCTGATTCATAAAGGAATACCAGACCACCTAATTAGAGTCATACAAAGTGTATACCGAAGGGCACAAATAAAAGTTTAAACGATGAATGGGTCGATGGAAGGTAAAAAGGAAACACAACCAGGGTTTAGACAAGGGTGTCCATTATCTCCCGTACTTTTATTTTGTATATTAATGAATTGACGAAGCAGAGGATGGTTTCACTCCGAAATAACTATTGTACTAAGGGAAAACCCCTTATACACCCTATTGTTTGCTGATGATCAGGTATTATTTTGTGGTTCAGAAAAAGGTCTTAAGAGGTCCCTTCATAAACTACTCTTTATTGCAAGAAAATATGATTTAAATTATCAACAAAAAGGACTAAGGTTATGGCATTTAAAAGCACAGAACCATGGACAAAAAATATTATCCATGATACCATATTTTAGCAAATCTCTTCATTCAATTACCTTGGATGCTGGGTATCATTCTCGAGACCAATAGATGCAGAAGCAAAATTATATAAACTTCAAAAATTGGTTCGTACGATCCAAAAGACGCTGGTAAATAATTTGAGAATAGAAACAGTTCTGAAATTATGTAAAGCAACGGTTATCTTAACCCTAATACATGGTTCGGAAACCGGGATACTATCAGTGAGAGAAATAACAGGATACAGGCAGTGGGGGTGCGTTTATTCCGACCACTGGCTGAAGTTACACTCTTAGACCAGCAGTATAGTACAATCCCGGATGACTATGTTGTGCAGCAGTAAATTTCCAGGTAGATTAAATATCCCTTTAGGGAAATATTATGGCACCCCGGCGTGTCTAGAAGTCGCAATAGTTCGAAAGGAAAGAAGGAAGAAAAAAGGAAGGAAGGAAGGAAGCTTGTAGATTTTACGTGACCGTTAATCTCACGATCATATGCTACGGGAAATTCTTTTTATGTGGAGTTTGATCCACAGAACCTAACATTGCGTCTCGAATAACCTACTGTATATGCCATAACCAGAAATTGGACCTAGTTCACCTGAGAGGGGCAAGCTGCTTGACCGCTGAGCCATCAATTCCCACCGTAAAAATGAGACGTAAATTCCATATGAGTATTATTTTCTCATATTTTCTTTCATTTCTTTAGATTCTGAGTATTATTGTTTCTTTCTGAGCATGTTACCAGTCTGAAGCACAAGCCTGAATAGATGCAGTGTTCATTGTATCCTAGCTTATAGGAAAGCCAAGAAAGTTTAACATTCCAACGCATACATCTTTCATTGATTATGAAAAAGCCTTCGACACAGTTAATCGCCACAAATTTTGATAAGTTCTGATTCATAAAGGAATACCAGACCACCTAATAAGAGTCATACAAAGTTTATACCGAAGGACACAAATAAAAGTTTAAACGAGGAATGGGACGATGGTGGACAAAAGGGAAACACCGCGAGGGTTTGGACAAAGGTATCCATTATCACCCGTACTTTTAAATTTGTATATTAATGAATTGACGAATCAGTGGATGGTTTCACTCTGAAATAACTATTGTACTAATGGAAAACCCATAAACACTATATTATTTGCTGATGATCAGGTATTATTTTGTGGTTCAGAAGATGATCTTAGGAGATCCCTTCATAAACTACTCCTTATTGTAAGAACATATTATTTAAATATTTCAACAAAATAGACTGAAGTTATTGCGTTTAAAGGCACTGAACCAATGGCAAAAATTATTATCCATGATGCCATATTTGATCACGTCTCTTCGTTTTATTACCTTGGATGTTGGATCTCTTTCTCTAGACCAATAGATGCGAAGCAAAATTACGTAAACTTCAAAAATTGATTAGTACGATCTAAAAGACGCTGGCAAATAATGTGGGAATAGAAACGATTCTGAAATTCTGTAAAACAGTGGTTATCATAACCCTAATGCATGGCTTGGAGACCTGGGTACTAGGCAGCGGAGGTGCGATTAGTCCGACCTATGGCTGGCTTTACACTGTTAGACCAGCAGTATAGTTCAAGTATCCGACAACAACGTTATAAACACTATTGAAATTTACAGAACATCTTGGTACCAACATTTATTAAGAATCGAATGTTCTGGGCATCCTGCAAAAATCTACTCTTACCAAGCAAGTGGTAGAAGAAGAAATGGTAGAAAAAAGAAGAGCTACTGTATATGAACCAAATAAATCTGGAGACGGAACTGGCTTGAAGGTCTAAATCGTTCAGTTGTAGTTGATGATGATGATGATGATGATGATGATGATAATTAATCCTATCATCAGCCTTAAATACTTTGTACAATGAGTCTTCTGGTACATTATGCCTTTCCAACTTGAGCTCAAAAGATTTTATCCCTGTGTCCCTTCGTAGCCCGCGTCCATTAGCTGGATTCTCAATTTCTAACGTGTGTCTTAGAAAGGGTAAACGGAGACACTCACTATATTCAGAACTCTAGTAATAATAATAAGGGTAATAATAATAATAATAATAATAATAATAATAATAATATGATAACTGGAAACACATTTGGGTAACGAGACGATGGTTGGTTAAGCAATCACCCTCATATTTAAGACACTCGATGAAGTGTAATACAGGTGTACTGGAACCAAATTGGTAAGTGGTGGATTAGACTGAATTAACAAATGAAATGTTTTTCATTACAAACACGTGGTATTGTTTATGTAAATTAAGGTGGAATATAATAAGTATATGAGGTGGTTAATTGGTCTGAGTGCTGGAACGGGATACACTCACCCACGTGAGGCAAAACTGAGAACATCCCACTTCTTCCCTCGGCAAATGACAAAATGGTAAGTTTACCTAACTTAAGGCCACGGCCGCTTCCTGCCCAAATCCTACCTCAATTACAAATACACACACTAGCACAGTCATCACAGTGGCACGGGTTATCAGACTAACTCTACACACAGCCAAGTACATGTGGCTACATAACCAATATATCGCAATGCCCCTAAAGACTCTACAACTACAACAACAACAACAACAACAACAAAAACAACAACAATTTGAATGTGTGAAATCTATGATATTTTAGCTTGTCTTATTGGCATGGTAGCTCTAATATATTGTGGGTTATCAATTTAAATTACTTATTATATTATCAATATGACAGGTGAACTTTGTAGTCATCGTGATAATGATACGGATAATGCTAATGAAGTATGTTTTACATAGCATATCATTTAATACATGTTGTGTTAATTGCATAACCAAATCCTAAAGAATTAATTTTTAATGTCTTATTAGTACACCCACTTGCCATCTTAAAAGCAGTAAGTCACTCATCCCTAGCCGTATAAAGATAAAAATCACTTTTCCAAGTCAACTTTCTTGCGAAGTTCTTTCATTGTACTGTACCTCTAATAGATTGGGGTTTATTCATTTTATTGACATACTGTATATTCAAGCTGCACGATACATGGTAACATGGTCTCTTGCATCATACCCATCTTATTTAATCTACATGGTCATTTTACAAATACATTTTGACTTAATGGTTTAAATATTTCAATAGTACTCTCAGCCGCCATCTTGAGTGTATGGTGTCACTGTCTTTTTGCTTTGTGCATACATAGCCACGTATAAGTTTCTACTTTACTACAATTTTTTATATTCTGAAATTTCAAGGCGTATGCGCGTAATATTCAATCTGATATATTTATAATTTAGTCAGTGTAGAATAAGCAAAATAACTCCATGTAAACTAACAATTGGACAGATGAAAGGCAAAGAAGTTATAAGTCATCTTTTTCAGAATTGAGGTTAATCAATATGTCGTGTTTTAGCGTGGTCTAACTGCTGACACAAGTAGCCATTAATGTTATTGACTGTATAATTGTTTTCTAGAAATGAAAAGTTGAAGTGATGATTTAAGTATTAGTGAGCTGATTATACTGACATATTCAGGGAGAGATTATGAACCAGTTTCACGAATTTCATACCACCAAATCACCACAATTATTATCGTGTCCTAATTACTTGTGATACCGTTGAGAACATTCATTAGCCCTTTGGACGATGTACTTACACCTGAAGAAGAAGAAGGAAGATTGTAGTTTTACGTGACCGTGAATCTTGTGATTATGAGCCACGGGACACCTGAAGAAGATAGCCTAATGATGCTTAGTATATTTCCAGTTATACGTCCTTTTGAATCTGGATTTAGTGTAATATCTTGTTACAATTAATGTGTCATTTAATGTTATATTTTTATGTAAATAAATATTCTGCTAAGAAAAGAACAAATTACTTGATACCAGATTTCCCCGTCAGGATAGAACAAAAATAGTTAAAATCTATCTGGTCGCAGTCATTGTTCAAAGCAAAGCGGTATAAGTCAGGCTTAGACCAATTTTACGCAATCGATTACAATAGATCAGATTTTAATTAATTGTTTTAATGCAGCCAATGGCCATTCATTTTATTTTCAGGATAGGTCAGAGAAGAGATTTTGGAAGGAAATCGGCCGTGACACTATTGAAAGGAACCGTCCCGGCATTTGTCTGGTGGTGAAAATGGGAAACCACAAAATCCATTTTCAGGACGGCCGAAGTGAGATTTGAACTCGTGCTCTCTCAATGCCAGCGAGGCACAAGCAAGCACGTTTGTGCTCTCGACCACCGTGGCCGGTAACGGGTCATATTTTGGATAACAAAGCAAAGTGGTCAAAGTTTTCTTTCTAGCTCCAAATTTGAGTAAAATTATGTTAAAAATTCTTAGGGGCAGATGACATTGCTGTTCCGCCCCTTAAAATAACAAAGCATGTTAAAATCTCAACCAGGGCATCATGATATATAGAAAAAGTTGAGTAAAACACTCATAGATATCCAGTCATTAAACATGTTTTATTTTGTTTACCAGGATTTTGTGTTTCATATACCTGAACTTACTTTTGTGGCCTCTATCATCATACAAATTGTCTGGTTGATGGCAGCAGCAGTTTTACAGATATTGAATGCCAGTGATATTATTCGTGTAGCCGCCATATTGGATAAGTGACATTTATTGAAATTTGAAAGGTACGATCCGGGTCGGACGGAGTAGTAGTAAGTCCTTACAAAATTTCATTGAAGTAACTTTGGCCGTTTAAAATTTATTTGGACACACACAAGGAAAGAAGGTGATCTCATGAACATAAATTTAATAAGAATATGAAGATAGGATAGTAGCCTTAAAATATATACAAGACATCCAACGAATTGAATTCAATGCGAATATACAGCAATGTTTGTAAAACCTTCTATATGTCGATATCCCTCAGAGTTGGGGAGTACTGAGCACTAGGTTGGGGATTAGTTCCTAACGTCATAACGATGACTTATGAAATTTTGTTCACTGTGTTTGTGACAGTATTGCAGTAACATGTAAACTCTGCTAATGAAGAACTGCCGCGATATGAGTAATTCATCCTTGAAGTGCCGAGACATTTCAAAATCATCCCACCTCAGTATGAGATATACACATTCATTAAACGCTTGGAAGCAGTTCAACTGGTTTTAGAACAACAGGACGCGTGTTCCGTGGATAGTCGACAGGTGACATGTAAATCTCATTTTGAGTACTGTACGCACTTATTGCGGTTTTATCGGTGTTGGCTTTTTCTTCAGTTTTATCTGAATTATTTCTAATCCTTACTGGGTTGGTACCAGACAAGATACAAAAAGACTGAGCCGGCTGTGAAATTAAGTGCATATTTATGTTCTATTCTGTTTGAACGATAATTCAAATATTTTTGCAAATAATACGATTTAATGGTACGAATTTCAAAAGAGACCACTGGCCAAAGAAATAATGTCAATTCAAATAAATTAATTTACCTGCTGTGGTTTAGTAATGTCAAAGAGGAAACAATACAAGGATCATCCATTGGTTGAATGACGTGTGGTGAAAGTTCGCACTATGCACGGTATTTCACAGTGAATATCATTTTCTCCCCAATGAGTGGGTGCAAGCAATCACTCCCTAACATTATTCAGTAATACATTGACAGAAGTGGATTCCAAAATGTTCCTACTTCATAATGCTGCGTGGCTCAGGGGTAACGTTCTCGCTTACTGAGCCCAAGGTTGCAGGTTCGAAACCTGGCGCAGTCAGCTGGCATTTGAGGGTGCGCAAATGCGAGGGAGCCGTGTCAGCAGATTTACTGGCACGTTAAAGATCCCCTTCGGGGAAAAATCCCGGCACCCCGGTGTCTCTAAAAGCCAGTGTAGTTAAAAGGGACGTAAAACCAATAACATTATTATTATTATTACTTCATAATGAACAGTTGAATCCGAAGCAGAGCAAAATTTGCTTCCCACTCGCATGGACATCTAACTCCTTATCTGTCTTATTGTATTGGAACTTTAGTGTCCATACTTTTGAAGGCAGCAAAGATACACATTCTGTTGCATGATTGATGTAAATAAATAAATGAATATAGATAATTTTTTATGTTGATTTTATCCTACATCCACAATAATGGAATAGGCTTCTATGAACACTTCAAGGGATGGGGGGAGGGGTGTAGACATGGAATGTCCCTAAATAATTCTCAATTGCCTGAATCAAATTAAATAAAACTAAATACAGATGCAGCCCTCCTTCCATGCATCCTAACCACACTCTTTATAATGTCGCCATTTTAATGCAACCAAAGTGCTGGCATCCACCAGAATTTTCATTGTCACCAACTTAACCAATTCAGATCCATACTAAATTTGAGCATCATTAGGAACAATACCATGTGAGTAGGGTGCCATTATTACAAAATCGCGACTACGTAATTTTAATATGCTGGATGTGTATAGTTTTCAAGTAACGTATTATAATGGTTAACCTAGGATTCAACCGAACACTGCACAACAGAATTGACATTCAGGAAATTCGCTATGATAGACATAACTCTCCCAAGTTACAATGAATTGAATATTACGCGTGCCCGACATCTAGATATATAAAAATTGCTCATTCACCATGAAATACATTTAGAATCGAAATATTACAAATACGTAATGTAGTAATGTACAAGAAATTTTATCTGATTTTAGCGCGATGGCCTTGACATCATACACTCAAGATGGCGACTATGCGTACTATTTAAACAAAAGGAAAGAAGGAAGCTTGTAGTCAAACGTGACCGTTATTCTCGCGATTATAAGCGACGAGACCTCCATTTTAATGTGGAATCCGAACTACACGACGTGACATTTCACGTCAAAAATCTTACGTGCATTCACCGAGAATTGAACGTGGTGAGCCTTGGTGAGAGGCAAGTAGCTCGAGCACTGCACTGTCATGCCCTCCGTACTGTTTTTGTTGTTTGAGTCTTCAGTCTTTTGACTGGTTTGATGCTGCCCTCCATGCTTCCCTGCCCTGAGTAAATCGTTTCATCTCTACATAGCTACCACACCCTACATCCGAAGCAATCTGTTTAACAAATACTAACCTTGGTCTACCCTTACTGTTTTCATCCTCGACTCTTCCTTCCATATCTAAGTTTGCTATTCCTGGGTGTCTTAGACGTGTTCTACTAGCCTATCTCTTCTCTTCATCAGCAGTTACCAGAAACATCTCTCCTCTCCCACTCGTCTTAATACCTCTTCATTCGTAACGCTATCTACCCATCTTATCTTCAGCATTCTCCTGTAACACCACATTTCAAACGCTTCAATTCTCTTCTTTTCTGCTGCACCAATAGTCAAGTTTCACTTCCATTGAGCGCCACACTCGAGATAAAGGCTTTCAAACATGACTTCCTAATACCTAAATCTATATTCGATGTCAACAGATTCCTTTTCTGTAGAAATGCTTTCCTTCCCTGTGCTAACCTACTTTTTAAATCCTCTTTGCTTCGACCATCACTGGCTATTTTGCTTCCCAAGTAACAGAAGTCATTTACTTCCTTTAGCTGTTCACCTGCCAATTCGACATCCATATGGGTTTCTGATTTCTTTCGACTGCATTCCAATATCTTTGTTTTACTTTTATTAATTCTCACTATGCATTCTTTCCTCAAGACAGAATCCATGCCATTTAGAAACTCATTCAACTCCTCTGGTGTGTCGGCTAAGACGACGATGCCATCAGCAAATCTTAGAGCTTAAATTATTTCTCCTTGAATCATTACTCCTACTTTGAATTTTTCTCAATTTCTTTAATTGCTTGTTCAATGTATAGATTGAAAAGTATTGGTGATAAGTTGCAGCCTTACCTTACACCTTTCTGAATAGCAGCTTCTCTCTCATGTCCTTCGGATCGAATAACTGCTGTCTGGTTTCTGCATAGATTGTAGAGCACCCTTCTATCTCTGTACTTTATTCCAATCGTCTTCAAAATGTCAAACAACGCACTCCAATCAACGTTATCAAAAGCCTTTTCTAAGTCTACAAATGCCATGAACGTTCTCTTATCCTTCCTTATTCTAGCTTCCAAAATCAGCCTAAGGCATGGTATAGCTTCCCTTGTTCCTACGTTTCTCCTGAAGCCAAACTGGTCTTCACCCAACTCTCTTTCTATCTGTCTTTCCACCCTCTTGTAAATTATTCTAGACAGGATCTTTGAAGCATGAGTGATCAAGCTGATGCTACGGTAATCTTCTCATCTGTCAGCTACTGTTTTTCTTTGGTATAGGGATGATAACATTCTTCTTGAAATCAGAGGGTACCTCATCTGTCTCATACATCCTACACACCAAGTGAAATAACCTTGTCAGACCTTCATCACCTATGCAGCTTTGCAACTCAATCGGTATATTACTATGCCTGGTGCTTTGTTCCTGCTTGAGTCTTCCAATGCTCTGTCAAATTCTGATCTCAATATTAAATCTCCTTTCTCATCCTCATCAATTTCCTCTTCCCTTTCCATTACATGATTCTCAATCTCCTTTCCCTTATACAAACACTCTATGTAAGCTTTCCATCTCTCCATCTTTTCTTCCCTATCTGTTAGAGGTTTTCCATCTGAGTCCTTAATATTGCAGCACTTAGACTTCCATTCCCCGAAAGTATTCTTAATCCTTCGATTAGGCTGTATCTACATTTACTAATTTCAGACAATTTTGTATACCTGCACATTTCTCTTTCAACCATTCTTCCTTTGCTTCCTTGCACTTCTTGTTAACCTCATTTCTCAGACGTCTGTATTCTGCGTTTCCCCTTTCATCTCTTTCATTCTTGTGCTTCCGCCGTTCATCCATTAATTCTAGTATATCTTGCGCGATCCACGGGTTTCTATATATTCTTTCTTTCCTAACAATGTTTCTTCTGCGGATTTTGTTATTTCATTCTTCAAAAGTGCCCATTCCTCGGCAATTGTAGCTTCCTCAGGGTTTTTCATTATTCCTTCCTCTATACTCGCCTTGAATCGTTTGTTCACGTCCTTCTCTTTCAGTCTGTCTAATGCGCACCTTCTTGGCTTTTGACTTTTCTTCAATTTCTTCAACTTAAGCCTGCACTTCACAACAACCAGTTTGTGGTCAGAGTTTATGTCAGCACCAGGATACGTTTTGCAATCCAAAATCAGGTCTCGAAATCCCTGCTTACTATTTAATCATTAAGAATTTTAAATCAGAATGTAATTGAACACTTACCACGAAACATGGTGAATGAGAAGTCCTGTATGATACACTCTAGTTTCTCAAATCGTCTCCCTCGTGGGGTACTGGCTAGCCTTCATTTCTGTCGCCCCGGAGGTCCGGGTTCAATCCCCGGCTCTGCCAAGAAATGTAATTCTAGTCTGAGAGATGGAACAGGGTACACACAGCCTCGTGGGGCAAAGCTGAGAAGAGGAGGGTTAGATTCTCAGCTCAGTCATCCTGGAAGTGGTTATCCGCGGTTACCCACTTCCACACCAGGCAAATTCCACGATGGTTCCTAACCTAAGGCAATGGCCGCCTCCTTCCCAATCCTCTCCTAAATTGAACATTCACACACTTCTACGGGTATTACAATTGAACAGATATTCAGTCAAATTCCACACTCACCCAAGTACACGGGGCTAAATGACTACGTATTCCAAATCCCTTGAATGAAACGACAACAAAAGAGTCACAAATCAAAAGTAAGGAGCATAATATGCTGAATCGGTGTCTTGAACATACGAAATATTAAATTAGGACGAGGGAATACTTAAAAGCGACAATGATATAATTTGGGAACAATATTTCACCGTATAAAAAATGTTGCTGGACGATGACATGAACTTTATCTGACTGAACATTATGCACCACAGTGATCATGAATACCATGGTATATACATTATTAAAATCAATAATAGAATATCTACTAAAAATTCAGTTCCAAAACTTGGCAAGATTTTGACAGTTCCTTTATGGATAGGGTTCAAGTTTATTTAAAATGAAGGTACAAGTCCGATGTATTATTAAGACATTAAAATCGATAAATCACAACGAAATTTGGAAATCTTCACATAACGTGTTGGGAGAGAAGCATTTTAAAGTTAAATGACCCATGGTGGTATAGTGGTTATCATTGTTTGCTACCATCTCTGAGGCCCAAGTTCGATTCCCTGCCTTAACAAGAAATTTTATTCTGGTTCGTGGTAATGCAATGGTATCGTCGACATGCAAGTCACCCAAATGGTGTTGATTTCGAAGAATCCACCAGGCATGCGGGCTATTTGAGTTTACTATTATCATAAAGAAAATGAGCTAGTGTAAGCGCAAGACTGTTATATCATAATAGGGATGAATGACCAAAGAGGTACCAAGATCCCAATACGAACTAACATCAACATCTTATTGGATTATTACGCATAGCTCCCAACGCAAATGTATACATTGTTAAAATGGAATACTCAGCATCTAATAAAGCTACACGTACGATAATAGGCACATATCCAAAGTGCTACGTAAAATACATGAATGCAACACTAAATAATGGTGCACCACGCTGTTTTGTTCATGGTACCAGTATATCAACTTTCCGAAATACCATTTCAATAGATTTAAGGATTTTCATTTTCAGAAAATAGCATGCGTTACGATACTTACACTAAACATTTGGAGCAGATATCCTCCAAATTACACACCTTAAAGCCCCTACAATCACCACCACTACTAATACAATAAAAATTACGCGAGAGAATACATCATTTTCTGTACCTGCGAATTATGACTCATGCCGTAGAGATGTCACATTTCTGTAGTATGTCACGGGAGTTGATTTCTCGAAACATCCAATACACGGCTGTTACAATTGACTAAAAGTAACATAGAGAATTCATTGCTGTTAGATAATGATTATTATGGTGCTTCGTTATGCGAAGCTTCACGTTGATCGCTGGAATAGGATACGAGAAATAAGAACATGTTTTTAAAAATTCCATTGACTACAATCTTGAGTTTTCGAAAGCAATTGGGCTCCTTTATATTAAATACTAACTGAAGATTCACCGAGATATATCTCACTGTGTGTAAGGGGGCAGATGTTCTCGTAATTCCGGCCCTTGAAACCTCAATAACTAACTATCTCACTGTGCTCGGATGATTAGTTCGCCGGAAAAGTCACTTTAAATATTTGAAGTTTGCGTGGCAAAACTGTTGTTTTTAAGTACTACAATGTTTCAGTTTGACAACTGTAATAGTTTTGGATATATAGAGAACCAGTAAAATAATTTAAGGGGCCACCATGTTTGATTGTTTTGTATGTAAGTCGAGGAGTGATGCACTGTAAGTACCAGTAGTCAATGCCAATGGAAGATATGTACACTTTCATAGGTATCCTCTACCTTAGTGGACATGTCCCTCTTCCATGCAAGCGAATGTTCTGGTAAAACGCCGAAGATGCAAAAAATATTCTTGTTCGTATGTCCAGGAGAAGATCTATGTTTGAAGACATAATGAGCTATTTTATGATTTTAATGGCAAAAGTAGTAGTCTAGGGCAGGGTCTACTTAGTGTCATGGCCGCCGCGTGAGTCCAACCCAATATCTCGCGAACCAATAATCGAAGATGGTCATGTGAGGTGACAAATTACGTGGCATGATGCCTCTTTTCCCATGGTCCACTCATTTACCCAAAATACCCAAAACGGCAAGGTCACCGACCTGAGATTATATAAACTAATAATAGGATTTGGACGTGTGATGTGTCATATGACTTGGCATGACGCCCTGTCTTCTATGGCTCACTCATCTACCCAAAATACACAACACTGCAAGGTCATCGCCCTAAGATTTTTAAACTAATAATCAGATTTGGATGTGTGAGGTGTCATAGGACTCGGGGTGATGCCCCCATTTCTATGGTCTACTCATTTACTTAAAATGCCCACAACTTCAAGGTCATTGACCTGAGATTTTATATACCAATAATTGGATTTGGACACGTGATATGTCATAGGACTCAGCATGAACCCCTTTTGCCTATGGTACACTCATTTACTCAAAATACTCAAAACTAAAAGGTCATTGATTTTTTAGGACTTGTTTAAATCGCGATGACGCCCTCTTTTGTTATGGACCATGGCTTTTGTTTGATTTTTGACAAAGGACCTAACGACATGCGAGCGGACCATTTTATTTGCAGGCAATAGTACCTCTTTGAAACACATGACTAGGGGGAAATCCTGTGGCGTTTCATTTGTCACGTGACTAGGGGCAAGCCTGAGGCGGTTTTCTAGTAATTATTTTATTAGTTAATGATCGATTAATTATTATTATTATTAGGTGATGATGGATGGATTGGTGGCGATAGCTAGTATTTAGGCAGGAAGAATGGCGGAAAGAATAGTTGTAATGGATGGATAACTAACTACTAAGTATGGAATATTTATTTTAACACGCACGGTTATGGTGGAGCCACACGCGTTAATGGCACAATGTGACGCAACTAATTAAACAATAATAATTTTGTTTTGAGACCGCTAGAGAGATAACGATGACAATCGGTAAGTATTGAATAATTATTTAACACACGCAGATTTGGAGGTTGTAAAAGCTAATATTACTTAATATTTATTAGGTTTACACTATTTTTTTCGGCCTTGAGTTACCTTGCGATATGAATTTTATGACCAGACACGAGTTAGCTGTGACATAACACTTTGGCGACTATGCTTGTTTTGAATATTAGATAGGGGTCTTGATGGCAGTCCGCCATTTTGGTTCATATACAACAAATGCTTAGGCCTATATAGAATCTAAGTGGCCATGTTGGTTTTTACAAAAACGAGACATTATTCCAGAGACGATTAGGATAGCCTTGTAGTGCTTACCAAAACGCCGTTGTGTGACGGTAAATGGTACTCAACAGGCGCTGACTAATTACTACATGGTTACCATAAATGAGCGAATATCCAAATACATTTCCTAAACTTATTTTAAGATGCCCTCAAACCTTCATTAAACACAAAATTCATGGGACTGTCACGATACGTAACACACCCAAACACACAGGTCCAATAGCCATGATATTGAAATACCCTAACTAGACGGTTGTAACATCTTTGATATTGCCAACCCCATATTTTGATTTATGTGCACCCAAGTACACAGGGCTAATAATTTATACATTATTATATAACGAAACTTATTTACTTACCATCTGTTTTTACGAGCTAACCATTGGGACAGATTTTTATCGCCCCTTATTTGCAAACGTTAATAATAAACAATGAAAGCGGTTTAGTAACATGCAGGTCTGTTGGCGGCGGGACAGTATGGACAAGCTGATCTGGCAAAAAGACATATCTCTAGTTACTATGATGCAAGAATATGCTTGCATGACGTCACAGTCGCAGTTCTTAAATTCTCGCTTTTATCTTAACGAGGTGCACTCAACCGTGATAGGTAAAACTAAAAAGTGACCTTAAAGTGCTCTTGAATCGATACCGTTTGACAGGCCACGGCAGCATCTTTCCCAATTCTGTTTCATTGTATAGTGGCTAACACTCTTGACTCTAGCACTAAAGGCCTGGGTGTATTTGCTGGCTTGGACAAGAAATTTCTTTTTGGTCTTAGAACAGTAACGATGTATACTTAGTTTTGTGCGACAGTACTAAAATACATGACTATTACCTCAACATTGGTTGCTAGCACTGTATTATTATGGCATTGAGTACACAAAACCGCAGATACAGTACAGTACATTATTTAAGGTCACTCTTTCTGAACATAGCCATAGACTGTTGATGGTTAACAATTGCGTTAATAGTATGACGTGGGGATAGCAATTTAAGAAAAACAGAAAACACCCGTACAATATTTTTGTTTATTTAATTTAAATACTTTCACAATATTTAAATACTAAACACAACTCTCTTTTAAACATTGATTGCTATAGTCTTTTAAACACAAAGCTTGCGGTAGATGATTTTGTTTCCAAAACATAACTTTTAAAAGAGGGGTTAATTGTTGATCAATAAACAATGCACTATCATGAGTAACAGCATCTTTCTCTTGTACAAGCTTTTTAGCATTTTGATGATTTTTTGTCAACACTAACCGGGTTTTGTCTGGAGCACTACATTGATGATCACTCACACTTAAGACCCCACCATATTTACTTTTCATATCGCCTCGACATCTTTAATGGTTTTATAGGTATAAAAGCCTTATCCTCATCCTCAACATCATCAACACCATTATAATCATTATCACTATTACTATTTAGTCCTTTTTGATTTTCTTGCAAAACTACCTCTTGCATAGTCTGTGTTGCCTTTGAAACTGTTGATGGCTCTTGAGACATGGATGATGGATTAAACATAACTTTTAAAAGAGGGGTTAGTTGTTGATCAATAAACGATGCACTATCATGAGTAACAACATATTTCTATTCTACTAGCTTTTTAGCATTTTGATGATTTTTGTCAATACTAACCGGGGTTTGTCTGGAGCACTACATTGATGATCACTCACACTTAAGACTCCACCATATTTACTTTTCATATCGCCTCGACATCTTTTTGACCTATGTTTTGAGCAACGCCAGAATATTATTCCTTTCACAGTTTGTCCTAGGCTATATAGTTATAAGAGTAGAGTACACGATGTTTACCTCGGTTAGTTGTAGTAAGTTCCATAGTAGCAACTAATCTGTCACTATGATTTGCACACTAGAAAGGTTACGAATGTTCCGGTAATAGAGTGATTTAGCGTCGGCTTTTATATTATAGTATGTGCAGTTTAAAGTAAGAGCAAAAGTGAGAGCAAAGAGTGGTAGAAAATTGGTATAAAAGTGGTAGAAAGTGGTAGTAAAGTGGTAGCAAAGTGGCAGAAAATTGGTAGAAAATATTACATGTATTGTTAAGACATAGTTTTAGTAGTTACGTAGACCCATTTCACAATAACTTTGGCACGACGAAGCTAATTTTCAATAGCCAATAGTTCTTCCTCAAATTCAGTATCACCAGCCTGTTTACGGGCATGCAAGTGCTGAAGCCGCTGGATTAGCTTACTGGGATTGTTCCAGTAAACGAATTTAACAAATGACTTCTTAGGTGTTAACAGAGCATTATTTTCATCATCATTTTCATCATCACGATCATCACTATTACTGTCTAATCCTTTTTGTTCCTCTTGCAATACAACCTTTTGCATAGTTTGTGTTGCCTTTGATAATGTTAGGGGTTCCTTAGACGTTGACGACTGTCTTAACATGACTTTTTGAGGAGATAATAAATGCTTTTTAACAAACAGTGTGCTATTTTGAGCAGCAGAATATTTTTCTAGGACTAGCTTCCTTACCTTGGTTAAACTAATTTGTGCGTTTGAATGAGTGTTATTTTGAGATTTAGAATGATGATCGATTAAAGTAAGTATGTTGGAGCCTTTTGTCTTAAGCATTCCTCGACACTGTTTTGAACCTTGTCTTCAACAGCACCAAATAGCAGTTCCATTTTTATTGGTTCTTCTCCTGGACTCGCATCGATGGACAATACGCGAGTGTGGGCTGTTGACTTGCTCACTAGCCAGACGAATTTTCGAAATGAATAGCCTTTTCTATGAATCTACAACAGTGACAAACTAGAACTTTTGTCTTGATAAAAGACAGTGAAATAAATTTCAAATTTATTTTCGAGACCATGACATATAATAGAACAACCAGGATTCCGGAAAAATATATAAAATTTAACTGTCGGAAACTTTTAATCAACAGCTAAAGGTGTGAAATCCTGACTATGAGAGACGCCGGGGTCCCAGAAGTTTGCCTGGAAAGGGATCTTTAACGTATCAGTAAATCGACTGATGCGGCTCCGTTGCATTTGAGCAACCTCAAATGCCAACTGACTGCGCGAGGATTAGATCCTGCCACTTTGGACACAGCAGGTGAGTACGTTAACACTGAGCCACGCAGCCAGTCATCTCTAAACAATGTGGGTTAAGAATTTATGAGTATATTTTACAAGGACACCTACTAACAAGTGCAAGGAGTATTAACAGTTTGTATCATTCATCTACCTAAAATCCCAAAGTGACAAATTTAGGCGTGAAACGAAACAAGAAATCATGTCTATCAAAGGAGACATAAAGAAGAGAGTCGAAAAATGGAAAGAGGTAAACGAGGCAGTGGAGTCAAGAATAACAGACATAGAGAGCACGACGCAAGAAAAATTAAATTTGACACAAGAAAAATTAAATTTGATATCAGAAAGAATCAAAATCCTAGAGACATGGGAAGAACAAATGAAAAAAGGTTGAAAAAAAATTAAAGGAATTAAATTAATTAAAGGGAAAGAAGTAACGATGAGAGTGATAACAAAAAGGAAGTAGATGTAAAGATCATAGGGAAGATAAATGCAGATGTTGAAATAGAGAACATGACATACATAGGGAAAGATAAAAAAACGAGGGATCGTGAGAGTCACTTTCAAGAACTTCACAGACAAGTTAAGAATAGTTCGAAACAAGGCGACGCTAAAAGGGCAAGACGTCTATATAGACGACGACCTTACTAAGAATGAGAGGGAGATTCAAGCAGCACTAAGAAGCAGAGCCAGAGAAGAGAGAAATAAAGGTAACAACTATGTAAATTTTGGATATCAGAAGATCCTTCTAAATGGCCACTGGACAAAATGGAATGACCTAAACACAAAAGACCTAAACACAAAAATCTGAGCACCAACAAACAGGAGGTGATGTGCACTAAACAGACGGTACACAAGGAGAACAAGGAAGAACTAATAATCGCCACCTGGAATGTAAGGACTCTGAGAACGGAAGAAAGAGAAACGGAACTAAAGAATGCATTAGCTGGCCTGAAATTCGATATACTAGGTCTTGGTGAGGTTAGAAAATATGGACAGGAAATAATTGAAACACTGGAAGGAGATATATTCAGCTGCATAGGCGAAACGAAAGGACAACGAGGAGTGGGTTTCATAATAAAGAAGAGACAAAAACATTGCATTAAAGAAGTTAAAGGGGTCTCTGAGAGGATAAATATACTATCCCTGAAATTGAACAGACATACCTTCACAATGATCCAAGTCTATGTTCCCACAGAAGCTGTTACGGAGAAGAAATCGAACATTTCTACGACCTTTTACAAGACACGTTAAACCACTACAAAGCCCATAGAACCATTGTAATAGGGGACTTCAATAGTAAAATAGGCAATCAAGAAATTGAGGAACAGGAGCCGATAGGACCCTACGGCTATGGATCCAGAAACGAACGAGGGGACAGGCTTATACAATTCGCACAGGGACAAGGACTAAAAATCGTAAATACCTTTTTCAAGAAAAACCCAAGCAGTAGGTGGACATGGATAGCACCAAATGGGAAAACAAGAAATAAAATTGACTTCATACTAGCAGACAGACTAGAGGGCATAAAATATATCCAGGTGATCAATGGTCTGAAACTAGACACAGATCACAGAATGGTTCGACTAAAAATGCCTATTTCAAAGAAACGATGCCCGTATGTTAAAACCCAAAGGTTCGACCTGGAAAGAACCAACCGAACCCAGTACAGAGAGAAACTGAAGAAGAACCTGCAAGGGCTAGAAGAACAAGAGGAGACGAGCACACAGAACCTATATGATAAACTGGAGAAGTGCATCACAAAAGCTGCTACAGAATCCTCTATTGGGGTGAAAAAGTCAGGAAAGGGAAATAAGCTGAAAGAAAGCACCATACGACTGATTGACGAGAGGGAGAAATTAAAACGGGAAGTAGAAACCAACCATCAGAAAAAGACAGAGTATGCGGAAATGAACAAACGCACAAAAAGATAAATCTGAAAGGACATCCGAGATCACAACACCGAAATGGTCAAGAAGGCTATAGAAAGATCGGCATCAGTAAGAAAGATCAGGAAAGAAATATCAGATGGCAAACACTGGATATTAGGAGTGACGGACGTAGAAGAAAATAGACTAGATTCAAGAGAAGAGATACTGCGACATGCCACGGAATTCTACGAGAAACTATACTCCAGCACCCTCGAGAGGGAAAGTATGATTCAAAATTTGAATAATCCGAAGTGTCACCAAGAAGAGGAAATACTCCCCATCCTTCAAAGCGAGGTGAGTGCAGCAATAAAAGAAACAAAAATGATAGATGCCCAGGTGACGATGGTATATTTAACGAAGACCTAAAATGGGAGGTGAGGAACTTGTAATAATCATCACTCGACTCTTCCACACAATACTTGAATCTGAAGATATACCAGCAGAATGGAAACTAAGCACTATAATCCTTCTCCATAAAAAAGGAGCAAAAGACGACATCAACAACTATAGACCGATAAGTCTGCTACCAAGTCTAGATAAACTGTTCACAAAAATTTTAACTAAGAGAATGTTAAAATCACTAGAGGAAAACCAACCTATAGAACAAGCAGGTTTCAGATCAGGATTCAGCACGGTGGACCACCTCCAAACAGTAAACCAACTCATTCAAAAACTGCAAGAATTCAGCCTTAAAACCTATATTATATTTATAGACTATAACAAAGCCTTTAACTCCGTGGAACACACATATGTTCTAGAGGCCCTAGAGAACCAAAACACACAGAAAAGGTATATCAGACTTCTAGCAAAAATCTACGAGGGTAGACAGGCAAAAATACGGACAGAAATGGAGGGAAAACACTTCGAGCTAGAGAGAGGAGTGAAACAAGGAGACCCCCTCTCTCCAAAACTATTAACATGTCTGCTAGAAAACCAATTCCCGAAAATTAAATGGGAAACAAGACACGGCATCAACATAGATGGACAAAACCTGACACACCTACGGTTTGCAGACGATGGCAAAATCAGCATCAGACTTAGAACAAATTGTAACAAAATTAAACAAGGTCAGCAAAGAAGCAGGTCTAACCATGAACCCGAGGAAAACGAAACTGATGACAAATGCGACAGAAAAAACAGTAAACATTGACGGTGAAACATTAGAGTATGTCCAGGACTATACATACCTAGGCCAAAACATATCATTCCTTAACAATACGGAGAAGGAAATCAAAAGAAGAATTGGGCAAGCATGGAAAAAATTCTGGTCCTTGAAATTCATCTTAGGAGATAAAAGTTAGAAACCAAGTTTGAAAACACAAGTTCTAGAGAAATGTGTAATCCCAGTGATGATGTATGGGTGCCAAACATGGTCACTAACTTCGCAGCAAAGAAAAACGCTCCAGATAGTCCAACGCAGGATGGAACCAAAAATCCTCAATATCACGCTGAAAGACAGAATAAGGAACGAGGAGATACGTAGAAGAACCAGTATTAAAGACGTCATCAACACAGCGGACAGACTAAAATGGAAATGGGGAGGCCACGTAGCGAGGATGGAGCATAGGATGTGGACGCACAGACTAACGATGTGGGAACCCAGAATCGGTAGGAGAAACGTAGGAAGACAGAGGACACGCTGGGCTGACACATTCAAGAAATTTGGCGGACCACAATGGACAAGAAGAGCAAGAGACAGACAAGAGTGGAAGACCTAGAAAAGCTCCTTTTCAAAACATAGTATATGCGAGGAAAGGAAAGGGGAAACTCAGTGCAACATAGTGAACCTTTAAATACAATAGCGATAATGTATTGAGGACAGTTAAAACTCTTCTGAAAATAAAGTGAATGTGCTAGAAACATTAACAATTTTGCAAATTTTAGATATAAGAACAAGAATACATAACATAGAGAATACTGTAACTAGGTTAGGAATAGATATATCAGTAACCATAAGGACAATTCAAGAATAGAGACTAACATGCCAGAAAAATGCACCACTAGGTGCTTTTAAAAGAATGAAAACTATCCGTCTGCGAAAAGGAACAATTAATTGATGTTTTGCCACATACTTTGCTTTAGTCACATTTTGAACGAGCTTTGAAATTTTCTAAGCATGCATTAGTAAGGAATACGGAAATACAATTAACAATGCACTTCAGATGTTGTGCTTTTAAAAATCTAAGTAAGGGTTGTTTTCAGTCCGTCAAAACATATGTGGAGGCCCAATGATCCTGAGGAGGGGTGAGTTTTATTAAAACTACTCAAATATTTTAAGATCTGAAATATATACCTAACACACCTACAAATTACACACCTCACTACATTAAATTGTCTAATAATGAAGGAGGTGTCATATTTCTTTCTTCAAGATAACACCTTCATTTTGTGTACATTATTCGCTAATATGTTCAGTAAGTATACACAAGGTAATTATTGGCCATAATGTTATAACTCGTCAATAATATTTACATCACTCCTGGTCGGCCGTTATTACTCTGTACTGCGCTTAATGGGAGAGATTTGGTAACCATTAGCTTCCCAAAATATATTTGTTTAATCAAAGACAATAAAAATGGAACGCACACACTATATTATAAAATGCTGGATACACAAACCTATCTGTTGTGGAAGATGTAGGGGGTTATTTCTTTCGCTCTGTTACTCACTCAAAGGAAGATCCAAAACAAGGGGCTCTACCAGATGATAGAGATAATTGGTATAACAGATTTGTGTAAGATAACTCATATTTTGGTACGGTGAATATAGCGGACACCCGACATTTAGAAAATATTAGATATAAAATTGATAACGCGGCATTTATTAGAGCAACAATAATGGCATATTGCGAGTAGGTAGATTCACATAAGAGATTTTACGATGGACACTAAATCAACGAATCAATTAAGTCAAGAAGGGGGGTGGGCGTATTATTAGAACATCAATATCAATCACTCAGGGTGCAATACAGGAATTACAACGAAACTATATGAAGTAGTATTATATAAGATGCAAGTTAACAGCTATTAAAAAGAATAATATTCCTTTGCGCTACCGCCATCTTGAAAATATCAAATGTTAAAATCAGTAACGTGAAATAACTGTATATGAAGCATATTGGTAATCGTAATTTATCCCATCATTGGGACACAACATTTCAGACCTTTAGCTGTACATTAAAAGTCTCCGACAGTTAAATTTTATATATTTTTGCGGAATCCTGGTTGGTCTATTAGATGGCATGGTCTCGAAAATAAATTTGAAAAAATTATTTCATTGTATTCTATCACGACAAACATTCTAGTTTGTCACTGTAGTAGATTCATATAAAAGGCTATTTCATTTCGAAAATTCGTCTGGTTACCCGTCCTTAAGTGCTTCCAGGTCAAAAGAATAGTATGTTTGCCTGATGATTAGCAATAACTCACCCACCTCGTATATGAGCGTGATCAGAGTTTAATAGATACATGCAGCTCAGTAAGTAGGGCTGCCTGCTGTATCATATAATTAGATGAACTGCTTGAACCACTGATGATTCGGTAGCTGCGTATTCAGACAATTAATGCTTCCACCATTAGACTCGATGGTACCGCTGCACAACTACAGCGCAAAGGTTGCCGATACTTCAAGGATTTAGACTACACAATCTCTAATTTTAAGAAGATCATTATATGGTTGGCGGCCTAACTTCCTGATCTGTAAGTATATGTTACCGGCAGAGTTCTTAGCAAGTGAACCCAAATCATAAAGGTAAATGAATCAAGAAAGGGACAAGGATATCTTTTTTGATACAACCTAATTTAGTACAAATCTGCAATTATTTGAAATGTGTTCTTTAACATTAATGTTTTTATCATGTTGATTTATGGCTATGAACGTCAAGAGAACCTTAGAGCGTAACAGAGTCTCTGTGAGTTACGTAAATTACCGATTAATGTGAATATTATTATTTGGATATGTAAGGATATGGGGTCAAAATTGTGTCAGTGTACGTTCCATATAAAAGGGCAAATCAGTACGAAGTAGACAAATTTTATGAGGCGCTCAGTCATGAGGTAGTGAGAATTAATAATAAGGATTTGTAAAAGTGAGGGGGATTTCAATGTTATGATAGGAAATAGCACTAGGAAGTATAACAACGTAAAGTTTAAGTAGGGTCAGGATTGGGAAGGGAACACCAATAGGAAATGTTTTCTGGATTTTTGTGCTAGCATGAGGTTGTCTGTTGCAAATTCATTCTTGAAGCATAAGGATATTCACGGATACACATGCGAGGATAGACGAACCATATCAATAATAGACTTTATCATTACTAACTTTGAATTTAGGAAATTGATAACGAATTTAATGGTAGGCCTATTAAGGGGCCTGTTTGAAGACACAGACCTCTAGCTAATATGCCGTGAATTAAGCATAGTTTAACCTAAAGTGCAGAAAATAGGGCTGTTTGCAGACGGAGTAGGTTTCAATATTTCCAAGATAATGATCTTAGGCAGAAATACTTTGAAATGAGAATTTACAAACAGTGAGGGGGGGGGGGGGCACATAATTCCAGGACATAAACACGCTAGACGAAGCTGTTTGTATGATTCGACTCAGGTGGTGGAGTCTTGAGAAGAAAATGGGGCAGGAGATGTCGGCGTTGCGCTCCTTAAACCAATCATCACGATCATCAGCAGCGGTGAGTAAAAATTAGGTGTGAGGGCATATGGCGTCATGGTTTCAGTACGGGTCTATGAAATACACAAAAAAAGCCTATCAACCGCTGATTCAGAGGATTATGTGTGGTATTTATGCCCCAAATATTATTGATCAGTTAACTCCTCAGGCTATTTTATTAATAGAGCATAAAATGTCTTGAGCCCTCAGCAATCTGGTAACCAAAAATTGAATTTTGATATTCTGTACACTTTCCTTTATTCAGATTCCATCAAAGAGAACATTGTCCTATTGAAATGGTAGCCTACTCTGAATACGAGTGGTTGCAATATACTGCAATTTGTCCAACACTGTGAGAGAATGAACGAATGAATGAATGTATGAATTCCAGAATGGATATTTTTCTTTATATTCCTTTATACATATTGGCACCACTTTTGAATTCGAAATTGCTAGAAGTGTATCGTTCTTATGCATTTTTGTCCTTGTTTTCAATCATAAAGTTGTTGTCGATGATGATTCATATAATTGATTAGGTGCGTCGTGTAATGGTAATCTTCTCGCCTTCTCTATCCAAGGTTGTGGCTTCAAATCTATTCGCAGTCAGTTGCCATTTGAGGGTATTTAAATGCAAGGTAGTGGAGTCAGTAAATTAACTGGCATGTTTATGTTTCCCATCAAGGCAAACTTCTTACACCCCAGTGCCCAATAACGTCGCAACCGTCGATAAAGGGAGTTATAATCCAAAACATTGTCACTTGATTTATATAAGGGTATTGAAACATTATGATTATGTAGCCCTGTGTACTTGGGTGGGTGTAGAATCTTGCTGACAACTTGTGTCGTTCTGATGATTGTACCAGTGTGTGTATTAGCAAATGAGGCTCAGATTTACTTAGGATGAATCCGTGCCCTTAATTTAGGTATCATCCCTTCATTTTCTGGAGTATAAATGAGAATATACGGAAAACCACGTATAGGATGGCCCGACATTAGAATTGAACCCACCTCTTCCCAGTTCTGCTCCACGAGACTGAGTGTATCACGAAGCAGCCCTCAGTCCAGAAATAAATTCATTTCTAGTAACAGTAGCCGAACCAGAATCTCCGTGGTGACAACCAAAGACTCTAGCCACTACGCCTCGAAGTCGACTAATCATGATTTGGTCACCTCTGTATAGATATACCGGGTGAATCAGTTGCCCCTAATAATATGGTTAGATGCAGCCCAACTAACGTGTTGTCAGAAAGGTCGATATTTCCCTGCTTGAATCCAGTATGATACTAATGCACTGCAAGCATATCCCGCTAACGATACCGAACACTATTATTTTTCCCTCGATGTGACTACAGACTTATACGAGGGAAAAGTAATAGTGTTCATTATTGTTTGCAGGGTATGCTTGCAGTGCATTAGTACCATACCGGATGCAAGCAGAGAAATTTCGACCTTCCTAATAACAACGCTAGTTAGACTGCATAAAGCAATACTATTAGGCACAGCTGATTCACCTGGTATATTAGTCACCATTAGGCAATACAGCTGAGAAGTGTAGGAGTTATCGCCAATCCTAATCATTCGCAAAAAGGACTTGTGATAGGATGGGAATGAAAGGCTTGTAAAGCAAGAATAAGGGAGAAAAATAGACAATTTTTCGAGGGAATCAACACCAATACAAACAATTGTATTCTGACTCCTAAGGTATTTATGCCACCTTTGAGATCAGCTGTGTTTCTGTTTATTAATGTGCAGGCTTTTTCGCTCAAATAGATTATGATAATAGGTTTCTCAAATTAATGAATGAAGAAGATTGTAAGAAAATTGACTGGAACTAACAATGTAAAATAGCACGGAGTGTAAAGAATTTCCTAACGACGTACGAGGAACAAGGGTAAAGCAATAATATTGTGAGTTCTATGTTAAATTGAATGCTGAATTTTAATATCACGACATTTCACAACATCACAAGCGGTTTTCTGTGAACATCCCTAATACGAGCAAGGTGGAAGGGGTCAGCAGGCAAAGAAATAGGTGTGATAAGGCATACTTGTTTGAGGATTGCCGTAGCCCAGTTGGTACCGAATCAGGCCAATTTGAGTCTACGTGCGGTTTTAAAATAATCCACTTATACACCCATTATGTTGCGGTTCTAAGTTTGATACTTATAGGCAGTGATCCTGTGATCATATGCATGTTGTTATAATAACCTTGATCCACAAGTCTGATAAGAACCGTTTCCTGTTCGAGGCCGTAAGTGTAAGGCAAGGAGGAAGAGTAATAGGTTTGGCGTGAAGTACGAGTTCGAGCATTGCTATAACTCAGATAATTTGTTTTATAAGTACACCATCGTCTAAGTGGACAATAAATAAACCCGATGTGTAGTTTCGCTGTCAAGACAATTAATGGCCTCTGTAATTTCCAAACGATTCGTAAATTCATTTTCAAATCTATTCACAGTTTCTGGATAAGGTTATTCAGCTCATAATCATGAGCTTTTGAATAATCTTTCGCCCCCTAAAATTGAGTATGAAATAGTAACATTTTATATTCCCGTACACATAATTGATAGCAGAGTCCAACAAGTAGTTCCGTGAAGAACTAAGGCCTATTTTCATAAATCCTGTTTATGTTATTGCCTCTACCAACATACAAAATTTCAGTTTTGATTGCTGTAATAGATTCGTAAATATTGAGAACCGTCTAAATTTTTGGATGGTCGCCATGTTGAGATTTTTATATACGTAGGTCTTAGAGTTATGTACTATTACATGAATATTATTGTGTACGTGTAGTATTCAAGCTTCAATCGCATGATTAGGACACAAGAAGTAATATCGAGATTTTAAAATTTCGCACAGCTGTCATCTTGTGGTTATGAAATCAATTGAAATAAATTAGATGCCAGTGGATTAACATTTGTATAAGAATTTACCGTACCAAATTTCACTGCACACGGATTTTTAAATCCCGAGAAACGTCCATTTAAATATTTGTAGTTCGCGTTGCTGCCATGTTGGATTTGTGCTCGCCTTGTTATTGAAAGTCCTATAGGTGAACTTATGTTCATAGCCTCAATGAACCTAAAACATTTCAGTTTGATGCTGTAAAAGATTCGTAGATATTGAGAACCGTCTAAATATTTCGGATGGTTGCCATGTTAGATTTTTATATGTATAGGCCATTGAGTTATGTAGCATTAAAGGAAAATTATTGCATAGGTTTATCATTCAAACTTTCATCATTTGCATGTGTTTCTTGGATGGCAATTACATCAATATTATTCTCCAAACAGAGCTTAGATAAATATTGACTTTTAGATCTGCTAATACTCTCTATATTAATCTGTAGGATTCTAGTACTTGGTCCAACGTATCTACATTCCTCGACTAATGAAACAGACGAAGATCATTGGTATCTTGAAACCAGGTAAACCCAATAACGAAGCCCAAAGTTATCGTCCTATTTCTCTTCTGAGCATGATGTACAAACTACTTGAGAGGCTGCTGTATAACAGAATACATAATGAATTCCATGAAAAGATTCCTGTTGAACAGGCTGGATTTCGTCCAAACCGAAGCTGTGTGGATCAAGTTCTTTCATTTACATCTTATATAGAGGCAGGATTCCAGAAACAGCAAAAGACCTCTGCTGTATTTATTGATTTATCCTCCGCCTATGATACTGTGTGGAGACAGGGCATTGTTAATAAGTTTCTCCGTGTCATACCCTGCAGAATAACAGCAAGACTCCTGAACAACATGCTGACTGATAGACCTTTCCAGGTAACCATAGGGAATGCCGTTAGTGACCAGAAGACTCTTAACAACGGACTACCCCAAGGCTCAGTCCTAGCTCCGCTATTATTCAGTCTCTATATAGCAGATATGCCAGACACCCAGTCCAGGAAGTTCGGCTATGCTGATGATTGGGTGTTAGCAACTCAATACAAACAAATCGAGGCCACTGAAGAAATATTAACGAAGGACTTATGTGCAATGATTCAATACTTCCGTAAATGGGGACTTCAACCGAACCCTAATAAAACTGACTCCACGTGCTTTCATCTGAGCAACATCCTAGCCAACCATGAACTAAACATATATTTTGATGGAAAACGTGTGATTCATAACAAATACCCAAAGTACCTTGGAGTGACACTTGACAGAACACTGTCATTTAAACAACATCTAACAAACACTGCAGCCAAATTGAGGTCAAGAAATAACATCCTACAAAAACTGTGTGGTACAACATGGGGTTCCACTGCGTCTACCCTCCGATCAACTGCCCTAGGTCTTGTATACTCAGCAGCAGAATATTGCAGCCCTGTTTGGCTAAACAGTAGTCACACGAAGCTAGTAGATGTTCAACTAAACCAAACTATGCGGATAATTACTGGTACAATCAAGTCCACACCAGTTTTCTGGCTACCTGTCCTGAGCCGTATTCCACCTCCTACGCTGAGAAGAAAGAATATCCTCCTGAGAGAATTCAACAAAATCTGCAACAACCAACAGCTGACAATCCATGAGGAGATACCTGCAATCCAAATCAATAGACTCTGCTCCAGACACCCTGCAATCAGAACAGCCAACAACCTGGCAGATCATAACTTCAATCTTCATGAAGCCTGGGCAGAAAATTGGTACACAAACACTCCACCAGAGCTACATAGTTTTCTCCATAGTAACAACAATCCATGGGAACTTGATCTGCCCCGTAGGACATGGTGTACACTGAACAGGATACGCACCAACCATGGGAGATGTGGTGATCTACTATACAAATGGGGAAAGATCACCTCTCCAGAGTGCACGTGTGGCTTCCAGTGTCAGACCATCAAGCATATAGTTGAAGAGTGCCCTCAGAACTTATATCCTGGAAACCACTTTGACTTTTTTTTTCTACAGCAAATGTGTTAAACTATGTAAATAATATGTCTGTAAATTTGTAAATTATGGTTATATTTTCTCTGTGTTCCAAAAAGTGATGTGTAATTGCCATACGATTAATAATAATAATAATTCAAACTTTCACTTCCATCGCATGATTACGACACAAGAAATGAAAACTTAATTTTAAAATTTCGCAATGCCGCCATATTGAGGTTATGTAATCAATCGACCTAAATTAGATGCCAGTGCATTACAATATGTATAAACATTTACTGTACCATATTTCACTGCACTCAGATGGTTAAATCGTGAGAAAAGTCTATTAAAATGTTTCAACTTCGCTTAGCCGCCATGTTTGTTTTGTATTTTACAAGTTTTTAGAAGTCTCATAGCTGAACTTCTAGTAGTACTCTTTATCACCGTACAAAATTTCAGGGTGATATCAGTAATAGTTTCGGAGTTACCGAATGCCGGTGAAATATTTCGCACAGCCGCTATATTGAGGTCATGTAAACAATTGAACTATTTTTCATGCCAGTGCATTACAATGTGTATAGCCATTTGCAGTACCAAGTTTCATTGCGTTTGTTTTTTGTTAAATCGCGAGAAAAGTCTATTTAAAAGTCTCAAATTCGCTTATCCGCCATGTTGGTTTTGCAGTTACTAGATTTTTGAAAGTCTCATAGGTGTACTTCTAGTAGTGCCCTTTATCACCGTGCAACATTTCAGGGTGATATAGTATGCCGGTGAAATATTTCGCACAGCTGCCATGTTGGATTGGTGAGACGTAATAAAATTTGAAGGGCACGGTCGGGGTCGTCGAAAATAGTACTATGACCTTACCGAGTTTCATTGAAATCTGTCCAGCCGTTTAGTAGTTGTTATAGGGGGACACACACACAGACAGACACACACGGACAAAAGGTGATTGGCCTGCTAAGGCGCTCCCGGTAAGTCTGGTAAGTATGGGTCCGCAGTTCTCCATAAGACATCCTTAACAAAAATGGGGGAGGCGCGGGTTAGACAATCAAACATCCTTAACAAAAATGGGGGAGGCGCGGGTTAGACAATCAAACATCCTTAACAAAAATGGTGGGAGGCGCGGGTTAGTCAAACCAACAACACCCTTAACATAACAGATACAATACAAATGGAGGAGGCCCGGGGTATCGTGACGTTGTCGTCAGACAACGCCTACAGGAGTTCAGACAACGAATTTCTACGATACAGGTCCCTAAAAACCCTCTTATGCAGCCAAGCAAAAAAATTTACCCAAAATTAAGGAAAATTTTTTGAAGTACGGGTCAAATATTATTTTTGGTACCCACCCACACCCGTGTCCGCAGTTCTTCCTAAAACAATCCCAACCTCTTACAAATTCGCCAAGCTACAACCCCAATTTAGATTAATTTCATCCCCTAGATTTAGTATTTGTATTGGCATCCCTCTCAGATACAATACAAATGGTGGGAGGCGCGGGTTAGTCAAACCAACAACACCCTTAACATAACAGATACAATACAAATGGTGGAGGCGCCGGGTATCGTGACGTTGTCGTCGGGCTCTCGGGCCCTGGGGCTCTCCTTGCTTCTTGGATCATCACTAGTCGAGGTATCAGTGCTACGCGAGACTGGTAGGGCACTGCCGTTGCCGCGGTCCCAACACGACATCATGGAGGACGGGTATCATCGGTAGAGTGAGTAATGTGTGTCTGCCTTTTTTTCTTTCAGAAAATGAGAATAGGCTAAAAATGTATAAAATGCATATGGGTCTGCATTTGAGAAAAGAAAAGGAGTGGTGGGGAAGGTAAACCAAGGTTGATTTCTGGTTGATGTTTGTAGCATTTTTGAGGTGAAATTTCACGTCCGGTGGTTCGGTTTCTACACTAGAAAGGAGGTCCTGTGGCTCATGATTGCGAGATTAGCAGTCACGGCTACGGTATAAGCTTACCACCATTTAAGAAAATGCATTTTCGAAACACCCCTACCCGTGAAGAGGTATGATCCCCAACGTACGTGCATAAGGTCACTCAGTAAGTTTTTTATACACAGGTCTTCCAAACTTACCATCACATCCTCACCCTCAGCTTCTGTTCATCGTCCCATTCTTCTAAACCACGAGTGAGAGATCTGGTGACCGTTGCCCAGTTCTGGACCACCGAGTTCATTTTAGTACGCTGCAAGAGCACTTTCAGGCGTCGAAACCACAGTTGAATATGGCTCGCATGGAGAAAATCGGATATCACTTGGGCAGTGTGAGAAATGCAAAGGCGTTGTGCAACAAGACGCCCCTTAATCCAGTTCTTGTTTGATTTTCCTGCACTTCAGAAAACAACTGGAGGAGTGAAACTGTTGTGTACCATTGTGGAGCGTCCGTTTTGTGATTCTCATGAGGTACTGTATCAACACGACCATGTGAGTCAAAAAGGTGAGCACCATTTCCATACAAAAACCTTTGGACCTTATCGCCTTCACATGCGGACTGTCACCAGTGAAGACTCGCACTAAAGACTGCAGTTTTGTTTCTCGGTCATACTCGTAAATACATGTCTCATCACCTGCTAGGATCTCAGAAACACGGCGAGATCTACCTCATTGAATCTCTGAAGCATTTCATAGCACCAATCCACTTGGGTGTCCTGTTGGGCCGGTGTGAGGTTGTGGGGCATCCTGCACGATAAAACCTTCCTGACCCTCATAGAATCATGCTATATTTTTGCGATATTCGCCGATCTGATCATCAAGGTTGACTTGATGTTCAAGTGTGTGACATGGGGGTCTTCTCCATGCTACCATTTACGATAGGTTTGCGGAATTTAGAAGGAATTGGGCATCCCTTGAAGATGAAGATATGAAGCTGTATCCATATATGGCTGGGTTGTGGCTGATGTTAAGGAAGATTTACATATCTGAATTTGCAGTCACAGCAATGATATAGCATTCTGTAAACAACTAAAACATTTTAATTCATCATATTTCCTTAGGTATAGCACCGTGCCAGCCTTGTTAAGGTTTCAGTTGAGTAGAAGGGCCAGATAATTCAGTCAGCGAATAATAAAGCATAGTTTATGACAATTGCATCAGCTGTTTATGGTGAGCAGGCGAATTTAGGTCCAAGTAACTCAATTTAAAAGAAAACTACAGGAGATTTCGTATTTTACTCAACTGTACACATTGTTGGATTAACATTTCCGGAAGGTCCATTTTTTTGTGTAATGGATATTCATTCCTTGAACAAGTAGGCTAAGCATTATTTCGATGACACAGTGGTGTAATTATCGTATATAACGACTAAAAGGGGAACTGCAGCAAGTTCAAAGATAGGATGTTTAAATGCCGGTATTGACAATGGTTATCTTGAGCGTGAATTTCTCTGGTTTTGTTACACTTCCTACAGGAAATTAACGAAATGTTATCGGTTTTAAAGTCACGGGGCATCTACCTCAAGCCCTGTCCCATATGATTACAGTCACACAAACTACTAAAGTTGCTAGAGGAACACAAGTTATCGAACACATTCATTAGACAACCAAATACATGCGTTGAGGAGCAACATGTCTCATGTTTATAAAATGAATTAATAACATAACAACTACATACTGGGAATGGCAAGCATATACGGTAGCTGTATTCAGAGTGTGGCAATTCAAACTGTTATAATTAAGTCAGTCCGTCCTTTCTAATTCCGGGTTACTAGCAGAAATACCCTTTCTTCTTTAAATGAACAAGTTCTATCACACTCGCATATTCTTAATGTATTCTGGTTTTACCTATTTAATTATGCAAAAAAAACATAATTAAACATAATATTACTGTAATAATATAGAAAATAGAGAGTAGTGACTAGTGGTGATCTGTTACAAAGATGCAGACACGACGTCTCCCAATGAAACTTCATTCTTTGTATCCCTATTAATGTTTATCTACATCAAATTATTGGCTTATAGCTATTGAATTTTGAAGTGGGCCTAGGGATAAGGATTGATTTTTATCTCCCACATTTCTGGATTCGTATGTTAAGGCTCCCTGAACCTTACAATTGATATATTTTATGAAAATGAAAATCCACAGCCTGCTTCCAGTTTCCGACCGGGTCAGGAATGGAATGAATGGAGCTCCTATCTAGCGGCGAGGATATGAACTGTGCCGGCTGCCGAGGCCTGACGCACTCCTCTGGGGCAATGATTAAATGAATGAGAGATGAAATGAAATGATAGTGGAGAATGTTGCTGGAATGAAATTTTGACAGGAAAAACCGGAGTACCCGGAGAAAAGCCTGTCTGCCCCCGCTTTGTCCAGCACAGATCTCACATGGAGTGACCGGGATTTGAACCACGGACCCAGCGGTGGCATAAGCCACGGAGGCTTTGATATATTTTATAAAGTTAGAAAAATAATACTTGTTCCCCAGATCACATAAATTGTTTGGGGTTCATTTTTACCACATTGTCTAAGCTCCCTTCGATATCCAACGACAAAATATAAACAGATGTAGGATCTTGTTGAAGGAGGAGAATCTGTGACAAGTGAGTGAGTGAAGTGTTTTCTATTTATACATAGAGATACATTTTTAAAACCTTTAAAATATGAGAGTTCGTGTAAAAATACAATAAGTCATTAAACCAACGCAACTATTAAATTCTAAGAATGAAACAAAATGTATGGAGTAAGAACAGGGGGAAGATTATAATATTTAATATAAGGCAAGAATTCAAGAGACTAGAGTATAACCCAATAGAACAGAATGACTCATGGATATTCAATATATAGATAGTCTCGTGCATGTTATTGATTGGTGGTCAACTATTCAGTAAACGGACTTACTCGCTTGTACCATAGCGACAGAGGAGGAGGAGGTAGAAGGAGAAGAAAAGGCATTGAGAATTTTCCGGCCCCTTGATGAATGATAATTTCGGGAAAATGTATAACAAGCGCTCTGAAAAGCGCAAATACGAAAAACATCCTTTGAAACTGATTATGAGAAACATTGTTTTAATTCACTAATTATTTAGTATACCTAAATGTATTTATTAAACTACAATTACAGTAAGAATTGTGCCTCTATGTACTTGTGCGTGGAAGGAGCCACATAAGAATCAGACATAAGAAAAAAGCACAATAGCATTATGATTATATGCCAGCAACGGATATTACAGATGGAAAAAGTAGGACTGATCTCAACAGAAGAAAAGTTCAATACTGGCCAAAATACAACACAGTTCGTTCTACACACCAGCATAAATGGATGCTTTGAACACCAGAAATGTCGATTAAAACATAGTGAAATGAACAATATGACGCTGTCTGTTAGAACACAAAAGCACATTTGATTGAATTACTGGAAATGAGACAACTGCCTGCTTCATCTACAAAGGTTATGAACTGCGACAACAGAAAATAGTCTACTACATTTTAGTACTGTGTGTTGTTTCTACAGAAAGAATTTGCAAAGATCACTGAAGTTTCTTTGATTCAGCATGCTACTGGTATTACATGGACAGTGGCAGACGCCCTTCCAGGGATGTGACCTTCACCGCCTTGAAGTGGTCATTAGATATAAGGCCAGGTTTTCGAGAGGATACCACTTGTGTATCACGGCCTCCTAAATAGCGAAAGAACCCAAACATTGATGCTATTCACAATTATTATGCTCGTAAAAGTATGAAAATGTGGATCGAGTAACTGTGAGTAACTCGGCAGGTTAACACTAGCTCAGAGCTTAAAATATTTAAACAGTTCAACATTTTGACAGCATTGGCACCTGCAGTAGTATGTATGAAATCACCTTCTATCCTATCCTGAAGGAAAGTTGGAAAAGCAGATTTCTTTTCATGATGCCTGCTTTCTTAGTATACAAATAACAGACTATGACAAAGACTACATTGGAAAATATAGAAGCATGTGCACATAAGTTCAGTTACCATGACAACGTAATGACAGGCGTATGGTTGCGTTCTAGACAGTTTTGTTATTAACAGAGTGACTTCAATAGCTCGCAATGATAACAGTTAGCAATTCAAGAAGCTTTCATACTAGACTTACGCAATAAAAAATAAAATTGGTAAAGAAATCCGATTCTTTACAAAGTTTAATTTAAAATGTCTGTTGCTTCATAATTATAAATATTGTTGTACATATGTGTTTTTACATATCCACTGAGCCTAAATTAAACCCAACTGAGTAGGATATGATGATAATAGCTTGATTAACGAAACTAGTCATCCAATTTAGCCCCTCATTTTGTGAGAGTTGTTAATGAAGTGTATAAATAACCCATGAAACTTATCTCAGGTACTAGGAAATGAATTGTAATCTAATTTGGGCACACTCGTGTTGACCGTCTGAAAAGCTACTTAGGCAACTCTGAAAAATGACTTCTAACATTCCAAATTAGATTTGTATTGCAAGTGAACTCGTGATGATATGGACCCATCACTTGTTCATCTGGTCACGATGGAGACACATTTACAGGAAAGCTATAATAAAGTTTAAGATTGGATAACTGAGAGGAACATTTAAAGAGTCAATTCGTCCTATTAGTGACACGGGATATCTTAAGCATCAGCTCCGTGCATTTGTGTGCGTGTGATAATTTCCTGATAATTTCTGTTGGTTGTTAAGAGATAATTATAGCAGTGTTAGTATTTGTAATTGCATTGATCAAGGATTTTTGTAAATAACTGCCCGGGGACATGGAGTAAGGCACCATCCCAACATTTACTGGACTGAACGCGAAAACATTGGAGCTAAACACTCTTAGGGGAGCCGTTGTCAGCGTTGCCATTCAAACCTCGTATCTCCGAATGCCAGCTTCCAGGAACAGTGGTAGGGCACACCTTTAAATGATCGACAACGCTGATGGGTATTTCGAGCTATATTTAGCACTAATGAGTGTTTAAATGTTTAATGTGTTATGTTAGAACAAAAGATTAATTTGACTAAATGTTTGAGACAGGTTCTTTGCAAAATATCCCTCTCAAATAGGAACTCAGAAATATCTTGTATTCATTCTTCCTGGTTCTGTTGTTATTGTTATTATTATTATTATTATTATTATTATTATTATTATTATTATTATTATTCTTATAAGCCTATAATTATAATCATTATATTTATTACCATATTTATTGTTATTATGATTATTATTACTATTAGTAGTAGTAGTAGTAGTATAACTGTGTTCCAAATTTGTAAAAAGTTAGACTGGATTCAGGAAATTAAAACTCAACATGATGAAAACTGAGTTATTAAGGCTTTCCTATAAACATTGTTTTTTATATTATACCTCGGCATAACAATAAATAGTTTTTCTTAGAAAGTAATGCTAAAATCTTCCTCAATCGATATTACATAAGTGCTTGTGGTCCTTATCGTATTAAAAGCTCTTCCTTGTGTATGTTAAATTATGAGAGAAGAGATCGTCACGAGAACGGGAGCTGCTCTGGTGCCTGGCTCGGAGCATGGGCGTGGGAAGCCGGTGATTGGAGGTTATGCAAGACTTATTGCTGTAGGGAAATGAAACAGCATACTTCCGTGAAATAGTTCGAGCGGTCACCATGTTGGATTGGTGAAAGGTATAAAATTTGAAACGCACAGTCGAGGTCGGACGACGTGGATAGTATGTCTTTACCAAGTTTCATGGAAATCTTTTTAGCCGTCTATATTCTATTAGGGGGAAACCCACACACAAATCACACACATACGGACAAACAGTTATCTCATACGCCATTTTCTTAAATTAAGCAAATTTCCAATTTGTTGTCTATTTTCATCATATGAAATTTATTATGTGGATATACGACTACTACGTAAATACATATCTGTGACTTTTCAAATGGTGAGAAACACAAATCAACATGGCAGCCAATTGATTTTCAAAACAATCGAATGACTCTGTCAACCAAGAACAATGAAACTTAGCACAGTGAATCTTTATCCAGTGCAAAGTATAGGACATCTCATGTTTAATTGTTTTCAAACATTCAAGATGGCATCAGTCCTAAATTTTAAAACATAGTTTTTTTTTTACATCTCGTATCCTATTCAAGCAATTGAAGTGAAGATTATTGGAGTATTGTGAAGGGGTATATTAATAATCTAATGGCACTAAGTTCCACAGCTTACCTTTTGTAAATATTATAGAAGCCATGCATTTGACATTTTCATGAAATAAACTCCCCTGACTCGTTACAGAAAGATGGCATCTCGCCGTACGAGTCTTAATCACCGATACTGTAAGTTGTAGGCTATATTCTAGCATATAATTTCTCAATGTAATGGTGTTGGTGGAGAATGTATTAGGAGGGAAAAACGCGAAGGTAAGCTACCCCAATTTTCTATTGCAGGTATTGTAAATTATGGATTGTAAGCCTGTTCCTATCTGAATAGAACATATTTTACTGTGTTCTTTTGAACCTGTCTCTCGATAAGTTGATAAACCAGCATACAGTTCCTTAGTGTAGTATTCATGTAACGTAGATAAGCCTCATCGTGTATCATATTTTCAAGTGCTCGTCGTGTGTTGATGCGAGCTTTCTCGTGGATCGATGAAAGGTTTGATTTAAGACATGAACATGCACTAGTACTATAGTGTCCGGCTCCGTGGCTAAATGGTTAGCGCGGTAGGTCTTGGCCCGAAGTGCCCCGGGTTCGATTCCTGGCTGAGCCATCAGGGATTTTAATCCCTGGGGTTAATTCCCGTAGCTCGGGGACTGTGTGTATGTGACGACTTCATCATCTCTTCATCCTCATTACGACGCGCAGATCGCCCACGTGCGTCAACTCGAAAGACCTGCACTTGGCCTCTCCGGAGGCCACACGATCATTCATTCAGTACTATAGTTAGACAATTTTGCTTTCATAAAATATTATTTTTATGTTTCATCACTAAAATGGCTATAACATATGGGTATTGAGTTTTGAGTTTATAATTTTTGCTCCTTACTTTATCACTACATAGCCTAGACTGTGCACCAAAAGTTATTTAGTACATCATATGGAAAATACATTTAACAGGCGGGAGAGATTTCAATGGAAAAGACCAGTAGGATACATTTCAAGATGTTTGAAAATAAATGCAAATTTGAAAATAACTGACGTATATTAATTTCGCAATGAGCAATCTGCAATATTTGATATCAGGACTATTCACCTTCGAGGAATTGGGCAGGTGGCCTCACTGTTCTGGCCCTTAAAAGAACAATACTTACTTACCCAATCTCTTGTAAGTTTTATTATCGATAACATTTCATTTTATGTCGGTTGTAATTTTCTTACAACGTACAATAGTCATGGCTAAGGAAACAATAACATTGCAAGAAAAAGAAACGAACTTCGCTTCGGTAATAAGCAGAGGAGTTGCCGGTGAGATAGTTTCCTGGACCGCTCCCTTCTCTTGACCGCGGGACTGTCGTCGCTGAACAAAAGTCTTTGTAAGTCACACAAAGTCATTGACGTGCCGAGATTGTTCTGTATCTGGAAAAGGCTGGGGTGAGGGAACCGCGAGACAGTTCGGGACACTGTTGTCACCCGGAAGCTAAGAGGTGGGCAAAAAACTACGAGAGGTCCCGCTAGCAGGTATTTAAAGACCATAGAAGTGAGAACCGAGGAGTGACGTTCATTTCTAGAGTCGAGTGCGAGCAGTGACTGAGACTGTGGCAAGGAACAGACCATTACGGTGTATGCAGTGGACCGAAGAGTGAATGTGAGGGCTGTAGTGGGTACAGCATTTGGGGCCCTGGGTTCGACGCTATGCGTGTTTAGATGTGAGGACTACGGTGCGGGACTCTGCTGATAACTTCATGGTGGAGCATCACCGAACAGAGGTGGACTTGGCAGCCTCACAAAAGTCAGCCACTCCTTGAAGTAATTCATTATGTTTTTAATTTCTAGACAATACCTTGAGAGCAAGGCCACAACCCCCCATTTTCTTCTCCTTGCCACTGGTACACAGACATACATATATCACATGATAAGAGGTTAATATTATGATTCAAATAACATCGCAAAAATTACTTACAATGGAACCAATCGAACTGCTAAACCCGGATCGTAATGACAATAATGAAGATCGAAGGGAAGGAATAAAGGGAGGTAGAAAGGATCTAAAGAAGAAAGCTTATAGTTTCACTTGACCGTGAATCCTATAATCATGAGTAACTGGACGTCCTTTCTACGTGGATACAGAACCACCTGACGTGAAAATTTACCTAAACAAATCTCACACATGTGTTAATATGGGAATGAAGCACCGTACGCCTACATAGCGGTAAATAAGGTAAATAGGGTGTAAACCGTTCTGGCTTCTGTTATTATTCAATATGTTTTTATAACATGACATCTGAGAGACTGCGGCACGTTCTGATAAGGGCGCAACACAGTGGACATAGAAGAATAGGAAATGAACAAATATTGTTGGTCAACTTCGCCACTTGAATACCCTACACGATAGGAATACCAGGTAAATACAATACGAGGCCACATATCGTCGCTGCACCTCCAGTATTCCAGTATTCACTATGTGACATTTTTGATCTCTGCTAGGCTTTCTTCGAGGGTCATTTCAGAAGTCATAGCAAGTATTTTTAACCGTCATAGCGCTGTCGGAAACAAAAATAAGGATATACGTTGGAAAGGTGGTGGAATGTTCTTCGCAATACCGGTACTACATTGGGATCCGGGCGCAAGGGGCTATGGGTATGAGACATTGAAAGATGCGTAATTAGAGATCATTGTTTTATTCGTATTACATATGTACAAAACAAAACAGTACGCGTAATATTCGCACTCAAACAATCAAACAACCATCAAATAATCCTCCAAAGCGTCCTCACATTGTTGCCAACGGTGAGAAAGGCGCTGAATACCATCCGCGATGTGTGATGCGTCTATGCGCGCCACCTCTCTTTGATGCGCTGTTACGAAGTCATCCCTGTTTGCAAACCGCTGCACACGCAGCAGCGTCTTCAATTTGGGAATGAGATAATAGTAGCATGGACTGCGATCAGGGGAGTGCGGAGGGTGTTCCATGATATTCCACTCCACCGCCGCACTAGGTTCAGGACACTGGCTGCAGTTTGGCTTGTTCCATTATCGTGGAGGAGTATTGCATTGTTGAGAAGCCGTTGACGTTTCCTCCGCAGTGTGCGACGCGGGGTGTGCAGCTGGAATGGTCTCTAGTACGTGGCAGTGACAGTTTGCCCCTCACGAACAGGATGACACACGAGAATATGCTGGCTGTCATAAGCCAAAATTAGCATTACCTTCGTGGGTGATAGAGTCTGTCGAACCTTGTGTCTTCGTGGTGAACCACGGCGACGCCATTCATTTGATTGTCTGTTCAGTTCTGGTTCATACGCTCGTGCCCACGTTTTATCAATTGCAATAATGCGACTCAACATCTCATGTTCTTCATGTTGGAATCGCTCCTGATGGATACGGCATGTCTCGTATCGAATCCATTTTTGCACCTCAGTTAAAGCATGTGGCACCCAATTTGTACAAACCTTGCGCATCTGCAAGTCAGTCCATAAAATGCGGAACACTGTTGATGCCCACTTACCCGTATGTGCGGCTAATTGCGCCACAGTCCAACCCCTTACACCTGCTAAACAGTTTTCGATAACAACCACGAGCACCTCTGTGTGAGCAGACGCTGGACGTCCATTGCGCGGTGGGCCAACAGTTGCTACCCGTTCACGTTTGTTTACATGACACCAATGCACTCAGACGTCATATGGAGTTCGCATCCCGTACTGTGTACACCATGTTTTCAAATGTATGAAGTGCAATATATAAAATGACCCTCGTATTAAGATCGGCCATGTCTTAAATCATAGAGTCTGGGATAACAAGTACATTACGTTTATGAAAAGCATTTCTTCACACGGAATTAGATCATGCAATGATATCGCAAGTGTGACGCTGTATTTATATCTTGTTGCAAAACCTTCGTCTGATTTATAGAACATGACAACCAGTAACTCATGGAACGTAATTCTTTGCTTTCAAAATCCTTTCGCTGACAGCGTAAAAGCAACCACTGCGAATCTGGAGACTGATTTGGCATTATGATTATTCCAAAATGTTCTACATGTAAGAATGCATGTAGAAATTTCACGCCGTGTTTGCATTTGTTGTCCATTCAAGCGAACAACTTATACCCACTTACTGCAGCACTTTGTGTGCCAGCTCTCACTGGCAAGTACCGGATATTCTCTTGCTTCATGTACTGAAATGGCCATGAATATTAATTTTGACCGTTATGGTTTCCAGCCAATTAAGTGCAGATCATAAAATACACACATAGTGGAATATGTTGGGCTGCCTACCGTAGAAGGAGCATTGGAAAATCAGATGGACTTCTAGGCCTATACCCCTAATGAGTCGGCAACTTCTCTGCTTTAGGTGTACAGTGGGGCAATCGAGTCATAAGGCAAATGCTGCAGATTCTATCTTAATTTTAATCGTTATCTTAATCTTAACCTTGGTTGTTGTTGTTGCTGTTGTTGTTGTTATTGTTGTTAATTCATTTAGGGGTTTCGAGCTATTGTGGTTATTTAGCAACGTGTAGTTGAGTGTGTGTAGGACTTGTCTGACAAACTTTGCCATTTTGATGTCTGTAGTGGTATGAGTATTTTCAATTGATTGGAATAGAGGCAGCCATGGCCTTAAGTTAAGAACCATGGATGTGTTTGCCTGGAATAGAAATGGGAAACAGCGGAAGACTACTTCTACGATGGCCAAGGTTGGGAATGGACCCGTATTGGCAGAGCCGAGAATCCAACCTGGATCTCCAGAGCGACAGCCAAAACAGCAAGTCGCTAAAGTAAAAGTTGGTCGCCCATATCTTTGTCTGGTCTTCAACATCAGTGGAGCTAATGCAAACAGATCATATATACTCTCGCAAGGCGTCCATTGTTAACCTGTTGGCATGAGTGATAGTCTTGTAATCCTTCCTGACCACATGACCTCATCAGAGCAACCTTACTTCTTTCACCTTTTTCAGGAATGTCAGGAATGGAGACAATTCTGTTCGCATGGTCTCATTTTTATTGAGACTCCAGAACCAAATATTTTGGGTTCAATTCTCTCCTCTTCATAAAAAAAAGAATTTTGATTTCAGCGTTGAAACGTGATACACTCAAAAGAGAAAATCTTGAATGTGAACGGCTAAATATCGCTAAAAATGTCATTTGTTTTTAAATGATCACAGAAAAATAACACATATGCTATGACATGTAATTATTGCAACCAGATGGCCATACAGTAAGACGAGTTACAACAATGATAAAGCATGAAAACATAGAATAAACATGTCTTAGCTCTAAATTTGCCTGTGTCCATCGTCTGCGGGTCATTGCTTCAGTACCGTATACATCTAATGATATGTCTTATTCACTCAGTCGTCGCATTTCAAGCACCTTCTCCATTTGTGGGGTGGATGGCATTTGGAATCGGAGATCTTCAATATAGATGGGCTCCTTTGAGAGTTCATAGATTAACCTGGAAGGGGATTCATGGGCAGTGAAACCTGCCTTGAACGGAAGCAAACGGCAGTCACAAATTTTTTCTGGTAAACATAGGATTCTGATCAACGGAAGTAGCCCTATGCTAAAAGAATGTACATATTTGAAGCAATCCTTTCAGTGTTGCCCATGCAAACCGTCATTTGTAGCTCTTCAGTTGGTCAACACGAATTTGCCCATTGAATGGATGAGGTATGTGTATGAATGTCTACCCCTTATTATTCCCGTTTTCGTTTCAACGGGGCTGGTGATGAGATGTGATGAAAGTATATGTGGCGGGTGAATTTTACAAAAGAGGTCCTTCCTGACGCAATCATCAGGAGAGGAGTTAATGAGAGTTGAAATGAATAAATATGAATGAAACTGGGCAAGGATGAGGAAGGAAGCGGCCGTGACCTGTCAGAAGATACTGTCCTGGCATTTGCCTGGAGTAGCTGTGGTAAACCACGGAAAGATACTTCCAGGATGACTGGGGTGGGAATCAAAACGTCCTCTCCTCAGTTTTGCCACACGAGCCTGAGTGTACCCCGTTCCAGCACTCAGACCAGAATTAATTTTCTTGGCCGAGCCAGGAATCGAACCCAGGCTAGTGTCCTGAGTTCTACATCCTCTCCAACCAACAACACTAATGCGACTACATCCACTATGAAGTACAGTAAGGTCTCTCTCCAGAGAATAGTAGAAATTACTTTAAGGATGATACACGATCACATATTCTTTCTTTGTTGTCATTGCGGAGGCCCGGGTTCCATTCCCGAATCTGCCAAACCTGGGAAGAGGAGGGTTCAATTCCTACCTCAGCCATCCTGGAATTAGTTATCCGTGGTTTTCCACTTCTACTCCAGGCAAATCGTGGGATGGTACATATCTTAAGGCCACAGCCATTTCCTACCCAAATCTTACCTTAATTACAAATACGCACATTAGTGCATACATCACAGTTGCACTGGTTGTCAAACAATTATACACACACCCAAGTGCACGGGGCTACATGGCCACGATGTCGCTAAGCCCCCCCCCCCCCCAAAAAAAAATAACAATACATCTCTTTATTTGTGATCTTATGTATGCAAAATGTCAGTAAGACCTAGAAGTTTACCTCAGCGCTGTCTACTTGTCTACCTCGTGAGATAAAGCTGGCAAACATGAATCAAAACTACCTTTGTTCATTTCTGTCTCATGTGGCTGAGTGTACCAAGTACCAACGCTCAGACCAGATCGTAATGTCCTGACAGAGCCGGGACTTTAACGTGGACGTCAGAGGTGATTCCGGAAAATGTAAGCCTCTTCACGGAGAGGTTCGACACTTAGGCTGGATAACTTCTACCAACCAAAAAACTAACCAAATTCTTTCTCACCCAAATAAAATGGGGGCTACTGGAGTGCTTCAAAACCCTTTTGCTTCAGAGATGGGACACTCCTTCATGAACCCTACGAAGCCAATCAACTCTCGTATCAAGCAAAATCGCATTTTTAAAATTTCTGTTGCTAGCGTCATCTTACTGGCTCTAATGGTGCGTACTGACACTACTGTCCCATAGGGCTAGGGTTCGATTCTCGGCTCTGTTAATTGCACAATAAAGTAATCGTTAAGACACGTAGCTCTTTGGTCTGGTGCAAATCCTCGGAACAGATACCACCAGCACGACTTGGATGTCAACAGTGCCGTTCCTCTACTTCAAACCAGAAATTAATTCCTTGGAAGTGTCGGGAATCAACCCAGTCCTTTGGGGATGACAGTCAAAATTTCTACCACTAGACCATGAGGTGTACCTTGGTATAATATTATATAGCATTTCAGAGATATCTATCTCGCGCCTAGTTAAGAAGTAAACTCCCATAAATATCAACCTACTAAATTTGTTTTTCCATTATATTACTAATGGTTGTTGGGTTAATAATTTTTATACTATATTCTTCAGTCGGCCAACCCAGGCAAATGCTGGGACGGTACCTTCTGACAGGCCACGGCCGCTTCCTTCCACATCCTTGCCCAGTTTCATTCACCATCATTCATTTCATCTCTCATTAACTCCTCTCATGAGGTTGGCGTCAGGAAGGGCATCCGGCCGTAAAACCCCATCGCCAAAAAGACTTCCATCGCATCTCATCCCGGACCCCGTTGGAAACGGGAATAATAAGGGGTATACATACAATTCTTCAGTCGGCCAACACGATTTCACCCAATTAGGATGGGTTATTCCCTTATCCTGAAAAAATGTACATGAGATTAATCTCATTTTCTTGATTATTAGGGAGTAATCCATCTTAATTGGGTACAATTGTGATGATACTGAAAAGCATCAAATTTCGATCACTAAGGCAACACTGAACAAGTAGTTGAGTGAAGAATTAAAAGTCTATTTTCATATATCGTAATTTTGTTTATTGCCTCTATCAACATACACAACTTCAGTTTGATTGCTGTAATAGATTCGTGGATATTGAGAACTGTCTAGATATTTCAGTTGGTCCCATTTGGGATTTTTATATATGTAGGCCATAGAGCCATGTACTATTAAATGAATATTAATGCGTAAGTTTAATATTCAAACTTCAATCGCAGGATAAGGGCACAAGAAACAATAATGAGATTTAGAAATTTCGGACAGCCGCTATCTTGAGGTTATGAAAGTAATTGAAACAAATTATATGCCAGTGAATTAAAATTTGTATAAGCATTTACTGTACCATGTTTCTCTTCGCTCGGATTGTTAAATCGCCAAAAACGCCCATTAAAATGTTAAAAGTTTGCGTCACCGCCATGTTGGATTTCTTCCCACCAGGCTGGTTATAGATTAGTAGATATTGAGAACCATCTTAATATTTCACATGGTCGCCTTATTGAATTTATATATAGGCCGTACCGTTATGTATTATTAGATGACAATTATTGCGTAGGTTCATTATTCAAACGTTGACTTCGATCGCATGATTAGGACACAAGTAATAAAAACTTAATTTAAAAATTTTCACAGCCACCATCTTGAGCTTATGTAAACAATTGAACTATATTAGAGGTCAGTTCATTGCAATGTGTATAAAACATTTCTGTACACTGCGCTAGGATGGACAAATCGCGGCAAAAGTCTATTTAAATGTTTCAAATTCGATTGGACGCCATGTTCGTTTTGAACTTAACTGATTTTTGAAAACGACAAATGTAAACATATTGTAGTGATCTTTATCACCGTACAAAATTTCAGGTTGATATCAATAATATTTTCGGAGATATAGAATGCCAGTGAGATATTTCGCACAGCCGCCATGTTGGATTGGTGAGACGTTATGAAATCTTAAGGGCTTCGTCGGGGTCGGTCAAAATAGTACTATACCCTTAGCAAGTTTCATTTAAATTGTTCCAGCCATTTAGATTTTATTAGGGGGGGGGGGCTCACACACACACACGCACACAGACACATACGCATACACACGTACACTCACACGGACAAAAGGTGATCTCATAAGCCTATTTTTTCATGAATGGAAATAGGCTAAAAATGGCTTCAAATACCATAATACTAATACGCATAAAAATGGGGAACCACCAGCTAAGGGAGACAACCCTGAAAGAAAACATCGGCCTGCCTGGATTGCTGGGGGGTTGGCGTTGGGCCGACAACCCAATCCGTTAAAAACTCTCGTTACGAAATCTGAAGAAGAAATAAGCGGACTGACAATTTATGACGACCCTGCAATCGTTTAAAGGACTTGAGAATTGGCTCATGGAATGTCTTAACTCTTTACCAAGCTGGAAATCTAAGAAAGTTGTGCGAAAGGCTCAATGAGTATCGATTAGATATTACTGCTATTCAGGAAGTGAGATGGATTGGTGAAGGGGTCATAGAGAAAAAGGACCAAATGGTATTCTACAGCTGCCAGAGAAAGGAACATATGTTTGGTACTGGTTGTATTGTTAATAAGCAGGTCAAACATCTTATCATGGATTTTCTGGCAAAATCGCATAGACTGTGCATACTCAGAATTAGAGGGAAGTTCTTAAATTATAGCCTTATCTGTGTTTACGCTCCAACGGAAGAGAAGAGTGATGAAGATAACGATTCATTTTAAGAACAATTAGATGAAATCTATAACGAATGCCCAAGAGCAGTTTGTAAAATAAAGACAAATATAGACCTTGATTGGAAAACACAGTCTGCATGATACTTCTAAGTATAATGGAATTAGACTTGTACATTTTGCCTCTTCAAGAAATATGGTACTGCGAGGTACAACTTTTAATCACGAGGACATACTTAAGATGACATGGAAATCCCCAGATGGAAGTACTTTTAACCAAATTGACCACCTCCTAATAGATGCAAGACACCTCTCAAACGTGATGACTATTAGATGTTATAGGAGGGGGGGGGGCAATATTGACTCTGACCACTACCTTGCAGTAGCAATCATTAGACGTCGAATATCTAATGCGAGGAAAGGGCATGGATCCAATTCAAGAAAGTTTAACTGAGGGCGGCTGAAGGAGCCCGAAACCGCCTTGAGATATGTCAAACTGCTTAATGAGGCTCTGACAAATTTGTCCAATAGTGAGAGTATTGATGAAATCTGGAAGAATGTTAGCTCTGAAATCCAGAAGCATACGAGAGAATCCAACAGAGGAATCACAACCGAAAAGCGGTAGAAGACTACAGAACCTCCAAAAGACAAGAAAAGAGATTGCACAAGAAGAAAAAGAGACCGTATGAGAGGAAGGAATTGGAAGAAATGGAATAGTTGAAGGGGATAAATAACGTGAGAGCTTTCTATCTGAAGCTAAATAAGAGCCGTAAGGATTTACAGCCTAGAACAAATTTGTGTAAAGGTAAAGAGGGAATAATATTGGGCAGTGAGGAAGCAATACTAGAAATATGGGCACAATAACTTATTTTGATGTACTGCTGAATGAAAGTCCAGTTGACGACCAAGAAACCTTACCTTCTGTAAATACAAGGGAATCGGAAAAATAAGTATCGGTACCTAATATTGAGGAAGTTGATCTCGCCATTAAGAAGTTAAAGAATAATAAATCCCCAGGAATGGACCTAATACAATCAGAGCTTGTGAAAAATGTTGGAAATTAATTTACAAAACACTTTCACAAACTTGTGGCTAAGATATGGATAGTTGAAATGATTCCTCATGAATGGAATGTAGGTATCATCTGCCCGATACATAAGGAAGGTGACATCATGTTGTGCTCTAATTATAGAGGGATTTGCCTATTATCAATTGACTATGAAATATTCTACAACATCCTCTTTTGCAGACTGGTGCCATATGTGGAAAATGCAGTTGGTGACTATGAATGTGGATTTCGCCAAGAAAGAGCTACTACGGATGAGATTTTCACAATCCGACTGATACTTGAAAAATGTAAAGAAATTGGAATTTATACAAACCATCTTTTCATTGATTTTAGGACAGATTATGACAGTATTGACAGAAATAATCTCTATTTAGCAATGGAAGAGCTAGAGATCCCTAAGAAACTGATCGCTCTGGTGAAATCTACCATGAACATTACATGAAGATGAACATGAAGATACAGAACATAATATCAAATGCTGTCACGATCAAGAATGGAGTTAGGCAGGGAGATAAATTATCATGTATTTTGATCGATATAGCATTGGAGAAAGTTATTAGAGATTCAGGAATCAACGCGAGAGGAACCATCTTATATAAATCAGTTCAAATTTTGGCATACGCAGATGATATCGATTGCAAGAACACCAAGAGCAATGAGAGAAGCTTTCACTAGCTGTGAAAAAGCAGCAAGAAAGATGAATCTACAGATAAATGGAGAGAAAACTAAGTATATGCCCGAAACCAAAAAAGAATACCATAGTGGCTCCACATACATAGAAATTGATTCGTATAAGTTTGATGTTGTGCGTCGCTTTACCTATCTTGGATCTGAAGTTAATTCCAAGAACAATTTTATCTCTGAAATCCAGAAGCTTATACCGTCTGCTAACATGTGTTATCATGGTCTCAGGAAGCATCTGAAGTCCAAGCTGTTGTTCAGGAAAACTAAAGTCCTAATGTATAAAGTTTTAGTAATTCCTTTATTTACATATGGTGCTGAGACCTGGATACTGTCAAAATCTAATGAAAGACAACTTGGTATATTTGAAAGAAAGATTTTGAGGCAAAATTTTGGCCAGTGGAGGAAAACGGTGAATGGAGAAGAAGATATAACCATGAACTGTATGATTTATATAGCCTAATGAACCAGATCTTGTAAAATGTGTAAAGATCAGAAGGTTGGAGTGGGCAGAACATGTGCTGCATGCTAATAACAGAATGATAAAGAGGATATTGAATGCAATCCCAGAAGGAACCAGGAAAGTCGTAAGACCAATGCTGAGGTGGGACGATGGAGTGACAGAGGATGTAAAGACAATTGAAATCAAGAATTGGAGGAGCTCAGCACTTAACCGGAAAGAATGGGGAAAACTTTTTCAGAAGGCCAAGGCCCACAGAGGGCTGTCGTGCCAGTTATGGTGATGATGATGATGATGATGATATTTTTTTCAAAATGGCACTATGCGGTACTGGTGCTAAAACTGTTGATATTCAAATTGTCTATCGCGCGTGATATTGAGTGTGTTAATCTTGGAACTGGTAAGTGTGAGGTTTATCACAAGATACTTGGTGTTCTCCAAGTCGTTTATTAATTGTCTATTTTAACATCCTGACTTTCTTATTTTAACGTTTTAACAGTCCGCCCAGCAGTCGTCGTATGTGTATTGACTTTCAGACCATATGCCTGGAGAACAGATAGCCTCTTATGAGAAGTGGCTACCAACTTGTCTTTGTAGTACGAATTGAGTTATGAATGTTGATACTATTTGCTTTCTTGTTACTGCTTTTGTATTTGAAGAAAGCACCATCGCGCATAATTCATGGTTGTAGTCTTGTGACTATTGCTGGTCATGTCTATTACATTTTGCTCCCTATTGCCTGAATATTGCCTAGGTAATTACGTAATTGCATCCTAAGCTTTCAATTTAAAATCCTAATACTGTGGCATCTTGAGCATGTGACGTCAATGATCTTATATCTTGTTTTCATAAAATCTGATATTGAAGTTTACTTTCACATGTTACGAGTAGAGATATAGTGGGTGGGACCACTTGCGCTTCTAATTCATGCTGAGAACAGCAGCACCATCCTGTAGGGCAGTGGTACTGTCACTTGAGAGCAAATCCTTGAATGACGGAAAATGGGAGTGCGATTACTCAGCTGTGGTTTTTGAATAATGTTTCAATGGCGTTAACTTGGGAAAATATTTTGCACAGTTATATCATAGTTTATCCAGTGAGCAACAATGCAAATGAAACCTCCACGGGAAAAAAGGCGTGACCCACATTATGAAAATTTTTCATGGGAAGCAATTTAAACTTTCATCACTATAAAGGAATACCTAAAACACCCTAATTGAGTGTCAGCAATATAGTTATCTTGCCAAATTTATTTCTTACAAAGGAAGTACACGAAATACAAATAACAACCCAAGTTAAATTATGAATAAGTGAGAGGAAGATCTTTCCATTTCCACTAAAAGTAAAAACGTCTCTATCTTGTTACCGCTTTATTTGAAGTCAATTTCAACTGATCTGTAATTACGATGGCTGGCCACCAGAATGAACAAACTCATTTCCAAAAAAGATGGACTTACTCCGTTCTTTCCATGGGGTCTTTATATACGAAGCACGTCCAGAAAGTAAGCTCCGTTTGGTAATAAAATTAAATTGTGTACAGATACAGGAAAAATATTTATTGCACAACATTCTACACCTCTTCAACTACTTTTCCACATAACTGCCAAACTTTGCAGGTATTTGTCATAGCGTGGCACAAGTTTTTGGATACCTTCTTCATAGGAGTTTGCCGCCGACCCGTAAACGAGAGTGAAGACTCCCCTGTAAGATATCCTACCGTTCGGCTACTACTGTTAGGCAAATTGCGTGCTTACCAGGAGAACTGCGTATGTTTAGGAGTTCTCCTGACCACATACACAATTTGCCTAACAGTGGTGGCCGAATGGTGGGATATCCTACAGGGGCGTCTTCACTCTCGTTTACGGGTCGGCGGCAAACTTCTATGAAGAAGGTATCCAAAAACTTGTGCCACGCTATGACAAATGCCTGCAAAAGTTTGGCAGTTATGTGGAAAAGTAGTTGAAGAGGTGTAGAATGTTGTGCAATAAATATTTTTCCTGTATCTGTACACAATTTAATTTTATTACCAAACGGAGCTTACTTTCTGGACGTGCCTCGTATAAATTGCATTAGTGTAACAAGAGCGTAAAATGCTGATTTGCTCTGTACTGAGCTATAGCCTACTCTTAAGGAGGACATTTACCTTTTCATCCAACGATCAACACCATTTCGCGAATAGAATGGTCTGATGCCTAGAAAATGAAAGAGCACTGTAAAGGAACAAAAAGTGAATGTGGATTTTTGCATGAATGATCAGTAATCCGAACTCCTCCCTTGTGTGAGAAATATATAGGGTATTATTAATAGATCCTAGATGTTCAGGCATTAATAGGATCCGAATCATGGCGCTGTCGCCATCAATAATGGTTTTCGAGCTTGAAGTCCGGATTCGATTCTCGGCTCTTCCAAAAAATGTAGCCCTCACCTTAAGGATGGAAAGGGGTACACTCTGCCTTATGAGAGTGAAGAGAAGAGGTGGACTTCATTCCCAAATCAGCCATCCTGGAAGTGGTTTTCCGTGGTTTCCTACTTCTACCTCAGGAAAATAGCCGAGGTCATTCACAACTTAAGGCCATAGCTGACTCCTATTTGACTCTCACCTTAATTATAATTACACACAATAATAAGGACACTATAATTACACAGGTTAACAGGTAAATTATGTATATATTGTATATACACTCACAACCAAGTAGGCCTACACGGAGATAAATAATCACGTTGTCCAAGCCCCTCAAATGAAACAACAAATATTAACAGGAAACACTGATAATGTCTTCAGAGAGCCTCGTGGCTCAATTCTGCTCCACGCTGAAGCTCGGAACTTTCTTCCGCCATATGACTCAGATCGACCAGAAGTTTCCACTAAGTTTCCACTAAGTTTCCCTCTCCAACCCATGTCACGCGCACTCTGAACGCCACTCATAGTAGCACAATGTCCCTCCAATACTGTTGCATAGTTTGCGTTTTGTAAAGAAAGACTGCGTTTAGACAATCCCATAATAAGCATAGTAATCTAATGAAAACGAAGACGTCATGTACACTGTGGCGCAATACAATAAGGATTATCCTATTTTAAGTTAAAATGGCCGATTGGCCGAAACATTTTGCCTCTCCGTGCTATAACAATATAACTAAAACGTACAGTGGCATGCAAATCTTAACGAGCATTACAAAGAACTGAACATTAAGAATTAAAAGGAGCTGTATCCACACAATTATGTTTTCGTGATCAGAACAAGCGCTCGCTAGTTTGGAGAATTCATTATTATGGCTATTATAATTACTGTATTATAGTTCATATTATTATTACTAGTATTTAAGTGGTTATACCAAAGGAAATATCATAAGAAACAGAGGGTAGGATTATTGGTTGTAAACTGGCTTTCCAAAAGAAGATAGTGCATTCTGAGCACCAATCTACCGAGAGCAGTTCTCAGCCGTTTTCCAAGTTAATGGTAAATGAATGTGTTATTCCATCCTTCCGGGATTACGTAGAGGTGTATTGTGTCCAGAGGCATTTATCTTTGAAGTTATTGAGGGATCTCTATTTATTTGAAATTGCTAACTATTTTGTACATCCAATCTCCGTTCAAGTGAATGTAATGACCGCAAAATGTTCATATGTATCTCATAGGTACGCAGTTTAGTAATTCCTTGACAATGGGTTTGCAAATCTATGAATCTGACAGCAATTTCCTAGAACGATTTGTTTCTAAAGCTTCGTGGTGGGGTATAAACCTCCCACTCGAATTGAAGTGTGCTCGAAACAGCGGATTTGCGTGAAAGGGTTATCTCTCTAATGAAACTAAACTGTGTGGCCTAAAGCGTCAAGTCATCAGTTCCCTTGAAGTGTGCTAACACTCAGAGCCTCATTACTGAACTGTTGCTTATCATGAAAAGTAAATAAAAAGTTTGAAGTAAAAACTTCAGCCAATTAAATATGATAGTGGCTATGAATTCATGCCATGCCTTTGAAATCTAGTCAATAGTACATTATATTTAAGTGACCGTAAAACACAAGCAATATTACATAGCATACTTGAACTTGGCAAATGGCGTATCAGATTTATATTCCTTTCAGTTATTTCCCTCATCATTGGTCACGTCTTGCATGATTATTCAGATTAAAATAAAACTTTAAGATCATTTTACTGCAGTAAACATGAATGAAAAAGAACGTTATATAACGTTATATAAATTTTCCTATAGGAATGTATAATCACCTAAAATTACGCAATCTTACAGCAAAATGTATTAACTGTTCATATCTCTCTTCGGCGTGTCGTGGAAAAAATTAATGTAACGAACACCGTTGAACTACTGAATCCAAGTTATACTTTATTGGCCAGCAGCAATTCACTCAAAGCCTAATTCAATTAGAAATATCTTAATATCCACATTGCCCTTGCATTATGTAATGTTAGGATACCTATATCAAACATGAAGGTAAGATCAGCCTAGTATTCCTCATTTGTCCCGTCTCATCACCCGAAACATCTCCAATGACAGACTGCTATCTTCTGTCAGTTTTTTTTCTTAGGATCAGTCACTCACTCAGTCAACTGATATATAGAACCCAGCATAAAATTTCCCCTACGGTATATAACTTCCCTATGTTCTTGTGTAGAGGAAGATAATCGTGCGTTAATGGTTGCATTTAGTTGTATATCCCAGCAGGCCTGTTGGGACGAGACCGTCATAGGGAAGAGAATTGTAGGGAGCGACACTCTCACATAGAGGTTTATACAGGCGTTGGATATGTTGAGTTTGTTGTTTTCATTTGGGGGTTTGGACATAGTGGTCATTAACAACCACGGTAGCTAAGCTGGCCTAGAGACAACTTTGCATTCAGTAGACGAGTGTATTTCACTCGCACCATCGGACGTCCTTGAAATGATTGTCCGTGGTTTCGCCGATTTTTAAATGCAGACAAATGCTGAGATGGTACTTTAAAAAAGTCCAGTTCATTGTCAAGTTTCGTTCATCTTGATTCATTTCATCTCTCAATAATTCCTATCATGAGGTTGATGTCAAGATGGGCATCCGGTCTTAAAACCCAACCGCAATATACAAGTTCATCGAATCTCACTACATATACATTTCATGCTGTTCGGGGATTTTGTGGGTAAACTTGTATACACCTTGGTCATGAGCCTTATATACCTGGGAGTGTGAAAATTCTTTGTGAAGACCATTCTTGTTGCAGTTACTGTAGTAATGTGACTTTTTGTAATTGAATCTATGATATAAGCTTTATACCCATCCTGGCATTTACGTGGAGTAGAAGTCCCAATCAACTCTTGGATTTCTGAGGTAGGAGACAAAGCTATCTCCATTCAGTTTTGCTCATGTGGCTGAGTTTACCCCGTTCCAAACCTCAGACCAGATTTTATTGTCTTGCCAGAGCCGTGATTTGAACTTGGACTTGACAGTGATTAACGAGACTGTATGCCACTTCATGAAGAGGTGGTTGCATATACCGAGTCTTTATTTCTGCCAATCAAAAATGTAGCAAATTTTTATGTCACTCAAATAAAATGTGGGCAACTGGAATGCTTCAAAATTCTTTTGCTTCAGAAATGGATGGTGACAGCTCCATGACCCCTACGAAGCCGGTGAACTCTCCTGCCTGGCAAATTGTTTTATTTAAATGTGTGTTTCTGGTGTCGTATTTCTGGTTCTAGTCATGAGTACTGTCCATCCTCTCCCAAATTACTAGGTTTCAATTCTCAGCACTGCAAGGAATATCAATTCTGGTTTGAGGGCATAGACTGGATCCACCTATCCTCGTGGGCATTATTGAAATTACGTGGTTTCAATATCTTCCTTGAACATCGTAGCACGGTATTTTCCAACCTTTCATACTTCTACTACTGGTTGATTGGGATTGCTACCTATCCAGCACCATGGCCAACTCCTTTGCAATCCAACCCCCGAAAACAAGTACAATCATAGCTACAGATACAAATAACACAGGTTATCCGATAGAGTATACATGCACACGCTAGCACAAGTCTCGTGGCCACTGGCCACGAAGTCATAGCCTTTTAATTAAAGAATAAAGAATTATTGGTTCTGAAAGCCAATTCATTCGAGAAGCAGTTTCTTTTACTGGCGTCACAAAATGTTTTGAGACTGCTTTAGCTTCGTTTATACGTTCCTAAAGTTAGATAAGTTGTAGTCATTACGGTCAACAATTGGCGAATGTGCCACTGAACTTTACCTGGAGGGAGTTTGGAAGAACGTTGCAAAATAAGTTGCTCAGAAAAATCTCTGTCAGTGCCAGGATTACAAAATAATTTCTCTAAACTCCCATTTTCAGGTCGCCATTGCAGTCATGTTATCTGTTCTGCTTTTATAACTCTTGCACGTATAGTAGAAACACTCTTGTAAGTATATTTCCACAGTTGAAAGTGATTAGTAATAACTAGCATATTCCGCGTAGAATATCTAAGTGATAGCTCTTTTTTAATTTTAATTTTCTTTAAATACTTGAACCATTTTGGAAGTTTTATTTACAGTGACATACTGGCCACGCGAAATTTGCTAAGTTACTCCATGGTAGTCATTACGGTAACGAAAATGTCTCTGAATGTACAATTTGTGATTTCCTTACTTGGTGACGCAGCAGATAGTGAGTAAACCGAAATTATTCGTGAAAGTCCTGCAAATGTCCTCCATAGCTAAATATTGGTTTCGGCAAATACACAGAAATTTTGTCAAAAGTTTGGCCCCGAGTCTTATTGACAGTAATTGAAAATGCTAACCGTGTAGGAAACTGTCTACGTTAAAATATTAAAAGAGTGCATGTGTCAGAGAGAATAAGTGTTACTCTGGCTGGGTATGAGAACAGTTTCACTTTTAATGGAACCTATAACAGTTTCCTCTATTATATTACGCTGTAACTCTAGACTATGAGTCTAGTTACAAACACCTTTTGAGGGTAGTAAATTTCTGAGTGACATTCTTCATTCTCAGCTTGAGTGGAAGCATCCTGGATTCTATAGGACAAGCAAGCTGATCTTCTGCATGCTCACTCACAATGCTGTCTACAATTTCGTAAATTTCTTCATCCCCAGGTAAACGTTGAAGAACGTGATTGTTTACTTCAAGTTACTCTTCAGTAACAACGGTAAGAATCGCTATTCCTTTGAGGCGCTGAGTGATAACATTAGTGAAATCAATGGTTGTTCAATGGGAACTTGTATTCCTGTATAGCATTTTGAAGGTATCGTTATGCTCCCGTCCTGCTTTCTCCTACTTCTAAAAGCCTAGTTGAAAATTCCTTCTCAGAATGCAGATTGTGCATATTCAGGATGAGTTTCAATGCATGGAATTTACTCAAAAGGTTCTGCCACTTCAGCTGGCAATGGTCATTGGAAATGAACCTCTCATTATTACGCGTAAGACTTGACGGAAATCCCCACCTAGTTGGATTATTTTGCCACCGAGCGATTCAGTAGATTTGGTTTGATCTTTGAGAAGTCTGTCTACTGTTAAGAAGGCATGCACATGCACCTTTGGAGCGTCATATCTTTGTCAATATGAGTGACATGTCTTTAATTGTTACACAGCTTTGCTTTGCACGCATGCATGCGCCGATCTCGATGATGAAAGATCATGAGTATTGCCTTCGCTGATGTCCCGTCTGTTTTACGAAATTTATATTATTCTTGTAAACTGTAAACTCCTGCATAACTCACTGCTAAAATACAAACGTTAATAATATTTTTCATACTGCAACTAATGGCAATTTACTTTATTTTCAGGACCTGTAAGGGAAGGGATTTTGGAGGGATATCGGCCGTGGACCTATTGGTAGAAATCGTCCCGGCATTTCCATGGTGGTGAAAGTGGGAAACTACGAAATCTTATTCCAGTTGTAAACGGAAAGTCGCCCGAAAGGTGGAATTGAACTCAACCACATACTGTCTGGATTCCCTTTCATTAACCTGTGCTCTATCAGCGCTTGATATTAAATTCTTTGGCGTACCAACTCACAATCTTACTCACCCACTGTCCGGAGAAAATAGTCCTTCATTTCTTTAACACAGTAATCAATGTTGCATATTCATATATGTAGATACTGTTAACTGTATTGTATTGTCATTAAGAACTGGGTTGATGACCGTCATCAAATACATTGAAGTGGTATGAATGGGTGAGTAGAGATTTGTTGGGTAGTTGCTCGGCCATGGTTGATTGCAACAGTGAAAGATGTATGCACGCAATTGAAATGAAAATCCACTGCCTGCTTCCAGTCTCCGACCGGGTCAGGAATGTAATGAATGAAGCCCCCATCTAGCGGCGAGGATATGAACTGTGCCGGCTACGGAGGCCTGACGCACTCCTCTGGGGCAATGATTAAATGAATGACACATGAAATGAAATGATAGTGGAGAGTGTTGCTGGAATGAAATTTTGACAGGGAAAACCGGAGTACCCGGAGAAAAACCTGTCTGCCTCCGTTTTGTCCAGCACAGATCTCACATGGAGTGACCGGGATTTGAACCACGGACCCAGCGGTGAGAGGCCGGCGTGCTGCCGCCTAAGCCACCGGAGGGTATGCACGCAATTATTTAATCTTAAAAATAAGAATATTTCCTTTGACTTTTCAAGAAACGCAAGATTCATCCTGTAAAATTACGATGATTTGGATAATTTTTGTACAAACTACACCTTCTAACTGTGCCTGGTTCAAGAGCTTGAGTTTTGTGAAACGTGAACTTTAGCGTTTTATACAGTATATGATGATGTTCAGTAATGCTAACGAAGCCGTCATATAAACTGCGTTTCACTACGATAAGAAATAACCTACGTGTACTTAAAATGGCCGATTGCCCGAAATATTGTGCCTTTCTGAACAAAACATTGTAACTTAAACTGACAATTGCATGCAATGCAAATCTTACCGAGCATTACAGGAAACTAAAAATACATGAACCTCAAGAAGATACATCTACACAAGTATATTGTCATGATCAGAACAATCGCTCATCAGTTTTGAGATTTCATTGTTATTGTTGTTATACTTAATATTGTTATAATTATTACTATTAAGATCATTGTGAAGAGGGGCAATATTTCTTGTTGTAAATTGGCTTTACAAAAGAAGACAGTTCTTTCGGAGCACCAATCTAACGAAAGCTGTTCTCAGCAATTTTCACCGCTCATTGTAAATGGGTGTTTAATTCCATTCTTTTGGGATTACGTAGAAGGTGCTCCGTGTCCAGAGGCATATATCTTTCAAGTAGTTAAGAGATCACCATTGTCTTGAAAATTGCTAACTATTTTGCACATCTAATCTACGTTGAAATAAATGTAATGATCGCAGACTGTTCATATATGCAGTGTGGTAATTCCATGAAAAGGGGTTTGCAAATCTACGAATCTGACAGCAATTTCCAAGAACGCTTCGCTTCTAAAGCTTTATGGTGGGGTATAAGCCTCACACTCGAATTGAAGTATGCTTGGAAAAGCGGAGTATGCGTGAGAGGGTAATCTCTCTAATGATTCTAAACTGTGTGGACTGGAGCTTCAAGTCATCAGTTCGCATGTTGAGTGGTAACACCCAGAGCCTCATTGCCGAACGATTCATTCTTTCATTCATTTCTTTATTTCTCCATGGTAATATGTTAACATACACATGGGATTCATCAAATTATAAAATACATAATTACAGGGATACAAGTCAATACAATGACCAATATACAAAACCAAACACTCATATCTCTGTGCACATTGTCTCAAATGTTTCTACGGAGTCATTTGTTAAATTTTATTTTAAATGTGGAAATGGTGTTGAGATTTCTTAGAGTTAGGGGCAACAAGTTAAAATATTTGGAGGCAGTATACAAGGGATCTTTTTTTCTGAAAGCTGAAAAAGAGCATAATAACTTGATAACAGGATATTAATGTTAACTTCCTGTCTTAGCTGCTTTAATACAAATATTGGACTGTTTAATTTAGATTGTAGTTTAATTATGTGTTTTTCCAACTAAGATCTGTTTCCATTGTCATACCAAGAAGGGTTTGTTAATCGGTGCTGTCTATTGTTGTTGGTTGAGTACAATACTTAAATTAATATCTGGAAGTTTTGGAGCATACTCGTACATCCTAACATGAATATAATGAGTCTTTTTAATGTTTGGCTTTAGATAGTGAGCTTCTATGTATGTTTCTAGTTTATGCGTTACATATGTAATATTTATTGTAAGGTTCCGTAATTTTCACCTCTGATTAAAACGATAATGTCATCTGCATATAGTACAGTCTTCACACATTAATTATCTAAAATGTCAGGCAAGTTACTAATATACAGTAGAAAGAGATATGGCCCTAACACAGAGCCCCGTGGTATGCCATGTTTTATTGTTGTGAGTTTTGAATAGTGAGATACTTGTACATTACCATAATTTTTATGTTGAATGTGGACACACTGACTACGATTGGATAAGTATGAATCTAGCCATTTAGCCGGTATACCTCTTAGACCATAACTGTACAGATTCTTTAGCAGCAACTTAGTATTTAGACATTAGAACGCTTTTGTTAAGTGTACGAATACAGCTACAATTTCTTCATTTTTGTTAATGTCATCTACTATGGTAATTGTTACCTTCGAGCCAACATCAGCAGTGGACTTGTCTTTTGTAAATCCATACTGGACTTGTGATAGCAGATGGTGTTTTGTTTTGAAAGCTTTTAGGCTATCCAGATAAATAATTTCAAATATTTTTGAAAACTCTTAAGGAATGGTAATTGGTCTGTAGTTAGATATGTCACTTCCTGAGCCTGATTTATGTATTGGGACAACTTTGCAATTTTTTAGATCTGATGGGAATTCTCCTTGAGAGAATTACGTGCGTTACAGGTGCAAGGATGTAGTGTTTACATAATTTTAGTATACTGCTAGGTATACTATCCATTCCACTTGAGTATTTATTTTTCAGGGAAACCCTTTCCACATCGCTTTCATTTGTTGGAAGTAAAAATTATGTATGCGTATTTGAAGTCATTGGATCTATTACATTTACGGATTGATTTATTTTCCTATGTTAAATAATTTTTCCACTACATTAATAAAATAGCAGTTAAACATTTCACAAATATCTACTGGATTGCTTAGTGTTGTATTGTCTTGCTTAAGTTCTATGTTTGATTTATTGTTATTTAATTTTTATTTCAAATGTTGTTAAATATATTCCATGAAGTTTTACTTATGTTGTAGGAGGATTTGATTTTGTGATTATTATATGCTTTCGTTTACCTATCTACTAGCATTTCTAATTTGGCTTTCTAGGCTGTGATTAATGAAGAGAGCTGTGTTGATTTCTATGTTCTGTTTAGATGAATTAATGAGTGTATATTTGTTTGTAACTCGTTAATTTTCTTAGTTATCTACTTATTGTTACTTTCTGGATTCTATTTTTTTACACTTACTAATTCAAAAAATCGTATTATAATGATGACTGAATAATAGCATAAATTCTGCCCATTTGTTGTTAGCATGCTCTGCTTTATAAACTCTTTCCCAATTTGTACATTTGAGAATTAGAAAAGATAAAATACCATCTTGAGTTATGTTCCTTCCGTTCACAAATCTGCACATGCCACTTGTGGTTATTTTCTCAGCTAGACCAATATTACCTATAAACATTTGACCATGGTGGTCAGAAATACCAACAAAGTTCTCTGCCACACACTTGTATAATTGGAAATCTGTATTAATATTATCAATGCATGTTGCTGAATGTACTCTAATTATAGTAGGCTCGTGAATATCATGATAAATGAACTTACTAATTGTTTAAAATATTGTACATGTTTATCATTTTCATCAAGAAGATCTATATTGAAATCAACGCACATGATATTATGAGAGCTTTGGTTAATTCTGAATATATGAGGGAACATTTTAAAATAGTTACTCATATCACCACTAGGTGATCATAACAACTAAATAAAAAAGTTTCAAGTAAAAACTGCAGCCTGCTAAGTATGATAATGACTATGAAGTAACGCCATTCATTAGAATTCTAATCAATATTACATTATTTTGTTAATCGACTAAAGAACACAAGCAGTTGCATATCCAACCTGAACTTGGAAAATGGCGTATCTTCCTTTCAGTTATCATACTCATGATTAAACTTGATATAACTATTGCTACAGGAATGTATATACATTTAGAATTTCACAATTCTACAGCAAAATATACGAACTGTTCATTTTTTCTTTACGACATGTCGCGGGAAAATGAACGTAATGAAAATCATTGCGTTGAACCACACATCCTCAAATGACAGGGAAAAATGAAAGAATGGAAGAGAAGAGCACTGTCAGATACGTGGTTCTGCAAGAGCAGCGACGTTTTCCTTGCTACAGTGAGCACATGTCTTTGTCATATTTGATTACATGACGATGCGACACTTGAACAACCTCAACATGTGTGGCTGTTAGGGATTACCGCATGCATTATAAAATATTTTGTTGCTGTGGACGATATATTAAACTATCAGCACCCGGCATGGTCAGATAGCACCTATGGGTGCTCAACTGCAAGAGAACCTTGTCAGTAGATTTACTGGCACGTTAAGGTTTCCCCTCAGGATGAAATTGAGACACTTCCGCGTTTCCAAAGCCACAGTAGTTAATAGTGACGCTACTTCCATAATCATTATTGAATTTCATGTTGGTACCTATTCCTTTTGGGGCTAAGGAAATTTTAATCATTAGCTCCGAATACCTCAATATCTGTTGGATTTGTCTGAATACTTGCACTTCTGTGGAGACGGTAGTAGTGTGCTTAACAAAAATTATTAAAGGGAAGATTTGGGGAATGTGCCCCGGGTCTTGAAATAAGGTACCATCTAGGCAGGGGAACATGCTCATGATAACACCTGGTAGCGCTGGGTTCGGACCTTTGAACTCCTCTCTTGCTGCAAGTGCGTGATGTAACGAGCACGGGTGCGCCGTGGGATTGTGAGTTTGATGTTTTGGCTAGTGTTCGTATTCTGAGTGTCTTCAGGTTCACATTTACATTCTTCTGTAACCATTCTGACGAATCGTAGGACACCTGGAAGTGTTGAGGAGTGAAAAAAAAAGTTTTTCTCCTTCTTAAATGTGTGAGCGAAAGTTTATTCTATAAACTGGCACATGATTTTTTTCAAATTCCGGTCCTCTAAATACCTCTTTCTTGTTATTCAAACATGGCGTTCAACTGACCACGCCCACTTGGCGCGGACCGCTATCAGATGTCGCAGTACTGCTCTAGAGGTAAATTTGGAGTGCTTGTAAGTAATTTTTGTTTTGTCTGTTGGTAGTTCTGGCAGTTGCGTAGCTTAAATAATGTCAATGGAAACATTTGAGTATCGGTTGCCGTCTAGATGTTTATGTTTTCATGGTAACCGTATGCTCGTCAATCGTCGTCGTTTTGACATAAGTTTTGTTATATTTGCCTTTTCTTTTTGTGATTCCGTGTCAATTATGGCATCAAAATCAGTTCAGAAGAAATATGAAGTGCATTTTAGGTTTGTTTTTCGGCATTAGGTATCTTGACAAGGAACAGCGGGCTGCCTACACATTGTGTGCGAAGATAAGCATTCCTCCACCACCTAGTAAACTAAGTGCCTATATTATTACAGAAACACGCAAAAGTTGTGGATTAAGCATACAAACACATTTACACTACATTGATTTATACTTCACTTTGTTTCAGTCTTATGGTTCTAGGCATATCTCGATTATTGACTTGGATATTTTTTGCGTGTTGTAATGTGTCACCGATCACATGGGCGTTCACAATGATTACATATGATTCGTTCGGCTCGTGATGGTTCTTCACTCTTTACACTCTGTGGTGGTATCTGTGCGTGGCCAAAGAGCTCACGAAATGGCGCAGGACTTGGTTGGTTTCCATCCATGATCTATTAACCATGGCCTCCATTGCATAGATGTCAAGCCATACCTCTTTTGACCTTTGTCTTCTTATTTCCACTTGTTTTTACCAGTTCTTAGTAGAAGGTAGATTATATTTGGTCCTGCGATCTTCCATCAGAAAGGTTTCTCTTCCTAGGACATAGACGAGTCGTGAGCGGCTATATTTGGATATTTCTAGGGTGGACTTCAGGAACCGAGCTTTGACAGCTTCCATGGCTTATTTTAATCCTAGTTTTTCCCAGTTTTTTTAGCGTATGGCTTTTAGTGCCGGGAGTGTCCGAGGATATGTTCGGCTCGCCAGTTTTTGTAGCTGCTTCGAGACGGACACCCAATGGGTGAGCTACAAGTACCGTTGGGGAGGAAAGTTGGAAGGGAAGGGCGAGGAGTTGGAAGGTAGCGGCTGTGGCCTATAGTTAGGGACCAACCCCGGCATTTGCCTGGAAGGAAGATGGGAAACCACAGAAGACCATCTTCAAGGTTGCCGGCGGGGGGATTCGAACCTCCTCGCCTCCCGGATGTGAGCGACTGCCATTAGTCATGCCGTAACGACCACGGCTAACTCACCCGGTTTTCCCAGGTTATTTCTATTCCATGCATTAGGATAGGTACGATTTTTGCATCGAATAGTTTCATGGTAGTATTTAGGGATAGTGTAGGTAGTGATGGTATGTCAAATATTGCCTTCGTGGCTGCTGATATTCTTGTTTTAGTGTGAATCCTAATGAAAGATCTTACGGTTGTCTGTAGGGTCATGCCCATGTATTTGTAGGCGTTAGCCGATTGATGTGGTTCTTTCCTGTAATAAACCTTGAGCGGGTTCTCTCTCCCACCATTTTTGAAGGTCATCAGGACTGTTTTCCTGGCGTTAATCTGGAGCTTATTTTCTTCAGCCCAGGTTTCTAAAGCCTTGATTGCTTTTGTAGCTCTGTTTTTTTCTGGCGATCCGATAGCCTTGTCGTATGCGTAAATGTAGAGGTTTATGTTTTTGTTGCTTCTTTTAATTCTCGGCGATATCGAACGTTGCGACGTTGAATAGTAGAAGGCTGAGCGGATCTCCTTGGAGCACCCCACTAGTCCGTGTAACTCCTATGGAGAATGCTTCTTAGCATGTTGTGAATGAGGACTACAGATCTGTTTTGTCAGTCAGAGCTTCTAATTTTGTAAATATGAGGCTTCTGCCTAGGATTTTGAACGCTTTTGAGTAATCCACAAGTACGACGTAGAACGTTCATTGTGGGACTCAGATAGAATTTTCAATGTCTTCTATGAGGATCCGAGTTGCTTGTAGGGTGTCTATATAAATGACAATATGATGGTCCTTCAGAGAGTGGCAGAAGAGCAACTAAACTGCACAAATATACGGTACTGGCGTAGATTTTACACTGTAGATGAAAGTTTTATTCATTGCAAATGTCTTCGTATCATGAATCTGCCTAACATATTTAAACATGAGTATCCGTAGTACAGTTTATCGATAAGCACCAATGGGTAATTCCTCCAGAAGTTTCTTTACCTACACGATATCGTGGCATTATTTAATGTTCAAGACACCTATTTCAAACAAGATGCTAACCTCAAACTCGTATTCCTCTTTTGTAACGTCTGATGTTGTATTTTATTGTAATGTAACAAGAACCTGAATGAATTGCCAAAGTTTCAATCCAAAGGATAATACATTCCAAGATTTTATACTCTTTAAATCCACACTGTGTCTCTGGTATGAAATATGGCATTGACACAGCGTCCGCTGCCATTAAGTTTGATTCCTTTCATTCGACTATAGGCAATTGACCTGAGCAATACGACATAGATAAAAAATCTGGACATTTTAAGCTTTGACGATTCGTTGAAAGTATGAACAAATATAATTGTGATAAAGTACTTTCAGAAAATGGTGGCCAATATCCATATTTGAAAAGGTCTGCATCCAGTCTTTTCTGCAAACTGTTACAGGCCAAATAACAAGTGAACTAATATATTTGTTTCGCGTTCAGTAAAACACCGAAAATGTATAAGGTCACATATATTTTCGTACAATAATATAGAAAAGTCGCAAATCTATTTTCTTAAATTTTGACAAGTGAATTCTTGCCATTGCAGGAATGGTATTATTTTCGTGTGATCTCTTTGCATCGATATTTTACAATTTCAGCACCATGTATATCAATATGATACACAGTTGGCTGCTATTGGTTGCCATTTGGGATGAAATTCACTCCCACGTACTGGTTATGTTTTAGACAGGGTTGGAGAGTAACACACTACTTGCTACGCCGTTAATAATAATAGTATATTTTAAAAATGTGACTGTACTGAAATGCCGTTACTTTAAGAGTAACCAAATAATGGAAATGCTTAGCTACTTTCTCAAGATGGAGCAATCAGTTGTAAATAGTCCGAGGGAATGGAACCAACAACTTTCCATTATGGATTGGAAAGGTTCAAGTACCGGCGTCTATCTGTTCCTTTTACATACGCCCGTACTGATGCCAGAAAGGTTTTCAAAGGCTTTTGAGCCGCAATAATTCAGGCAGGTCTCTGTGTAAACGATTTACTTGGTAGCCTGAGAATAGAAAACAATCCAGAATCTTCTGTCATACATTACCGGCCTCTGTACGAGATCAGGCCCGACCAGCAATCAGGGTTTCTGAACCATTTTTGGTATAAAACGTGTCAAATAGCTCTTGTAGCGGCTATATTTTGGACATATTACTGTAGGCAATTCTGAAAAACACATTTTCCACTAGAGAGCCTGAGAACACAAAGCAACATTTCATTACTTACTTTCAATGAGTTTAAAAGGTTGAAAGGGATTTGGAACCGAACATCTGCCGTCATCTCTTAAGATATAGCCTATGCCAAATGTGTTGTTAAAACAATCTATGAGGAATTACTTCTCTTAACACATTGTAGATCAAACGCGTTTGTTACTAAAGTTGTGCCATTCTTACAGATAAGAAAGAAGAGAATGGGATACCTTCTCCGTCATCCGCTGTTTATTTTTAAATTCCTTAACATTGGATGGAAAAATTGGCTCCTTTAATTATAAAAGTGTGCAAAGATGGTAAACAATACACAGCAGTGGCAGTTCAGCAGAGAACTTTAAGAGGCATGCGCAGGTAAGACATAGGTTAATCAATAGCTTGATATTATTTATTTATTATTCGCTAATCAGCCAACTAGGGACCACGATTAGTTCCACTACTCATTCGGGCATTTATTCAATTTACGATTTATCCAGTAGGTTTTCATTAGCCTGCTGTGTCGAGCATGGCGTTAATCCGACCACTTTGCACTGGTTGTCCATTTCTCATCTCGGAAAGTTCCAAAAGTCACCATGCTTGTTCGGAAAATGTCTCATTTGTACGCGTAATCAGGTCGTAGGCCCATTTCTTGGAGGTATTTCTTGATGTTAACGTACCAGGGAACTCTTGTTTTTGGTTTTGAGTCGAAATTGTTAAATATACGTTTTGTCCATCTAGAGTCGTCTATCCTTTGCAAGTGACCGTAGAAGCAAACCCTGCGTTTGCGCATTGTGTCTGTGATCTTCTCTATATTAGAATAGATTTATTGCCTGGATTTTCTTACGTAGATCCCGACTTTGTAGTTTGGACCAAGTATGTTGTGGAGAATTGTTCTCTCTTTTTTCTCTAACTTAGTAAGCGCACATTTCTGAGAGAGGATAAGGCATTCTAACGCATATAGGGATACCTGCTTGACGACAGTGATGTAGTGATACATTTCGGATTTTATAGAAATGCACCTTCTCTTATATATGTTCCGGGTGGTTTGAAAAGCTATCTCCAGTTTTTTTTGCACTGGCCGCTATGGCTTCTGTATCTAGTCCATTTGAGTGGATCCACTCACCAAGGTATTTAAACTTCTGCATACAGTTTATTGTTCCATATTCGGTGTTCAGTTGGGTCGTGTTGTCTTTGATGCTTGACATTACTTCCGTCTTTTTAAAGGATATACACAAGCCTTTTAGTTCTGCTACCTCCTTCAGCACATTGATTTCGTCTGTTGCAGTTTCAAAACTTTCTGTCAGTATTGCTATATCATCCGCAAAAGCTAAGCAGTCGATTTCTACTCCGTTCTTCTTCGTACCAATCCTTAACGGTCGGAACAAATTTCTGTCTTGTAGTATCTGACGCCACTGGTGTATTACTTTCTCCAGTACGCAGTTGAACAAGAGGGATGAAAGCCATTTTCCTGTCTAACACCCGTTTTAATTTCAAAGCGTGCAGAGTAGCAACCTTGGTATTTTATTTTGGAGATGGTATTTGTCAGGGTTGCTCATATTACCGCTAGCAGTTTTTAGTCAACTCCAATTTCTGCAATTATTTGAAGCAACACATCGCGATCGATGGAGTCGTATGCCTTTCTGAAGTCTACAAAAGTACACACGTTCGTTCAGCCTTTCAGCATATGATATCCTAGGGCCTATTATAGTTTTAAGATTGTGGATCTGCTCTGCTGCTGATCGGCCTTTTGGAAACCTCCTTGGTATTCTCCAAGCGAACGTTCAACTTGTTGCTTTAGTCATTCTAGGATGGATAACGATAGAATCTTGTATGCTACTGGGAGTAATGAGATACCGCGATAGTTGTTTACATCTTTAATATATATTTTCTTATGTAAAGGATGGATTAAAGCTACCTTCCAGTCCTCCGGCAGTTGTTTTTTATCCCATATGTCAATGATGGTCTTATGCAAGACGTCTATTGCTTCATCCGGGGCATATTTCGATAGTTATGCTATCATGGAGTCTTCGCCAGATTATGATTATTTTTATTATAATTGGTATGGTTACAAAATATTTTATAGTTTAACTCCACAAGAGCACTTTACATGAAATGAATTATATTTAAGGCTTGAGATGTGTTACCACACGACGAGCGCCAGGTTGTTTTAGCGTTTTAGCGATAGTTTTGTATTCTAATAGTTCATTTGGTTTTTCCAGATTACTGGAATCCGATATTCTATTCATTTCAAGTAATTTACAGTAGGGGGGAAATTGTAATTAAGCAGCTGTATTTTATACAAAAGCAACGAAATAATAACAGTTCTTTACTTAGACAATTGTAACGGTAACGAAATTACTTTTGAAAAGTAACTTACCCAATCCAGGTTTTAGACAACCTGTATAACCTTGACCAATGGTTTCTATTGAACTTGTTGCTTTGGTGCGCAGATCTAGTCCTGGTAAAAACATCAATACGTATCTTGGCCAGTAACATCTAATAAAAGACGGCCATGATGTGAAAAACTGGTCGTGAACGTAGTGTAATTGAGATGTAGAAGCAAGTTGCTTAAATTTGCCCAAACAAGCTCGGTTCTACTAGTCATGTGGTCTTGGATGACATTCTTGTTCCAGACTGGCCCTTTCCTTCACCGAGGAGGAAATTTATAGGAGAAAGTCGTATTCACAAATACAAGGGATCTTCACACAAACAGGTATCCTGTGTGGATATCTAGAGCTAAAAACTGAATGACACTAGGGCCTGAAAATGACCAATAAGTCATTTGACGTTATCATACTGTGAACTGAAAATGTATGTTGTTACTTTATTATGAAAACTGAGTTAAATAATTACTAATTCCTTGAATTGTATAGGAACTAGTTTTGAGTTTCAATTATTAACTTTACGAAACACATAAAATTTAACAATAATGTGAAGGAAATATAATTTTACCTTGAATTTTTATTAAGACACAGAGTGCATTTTCACAACAAATTTACATTGAACACTTGGCCAAAATTCTCAAATAACAATTGTCCGCAAATTTAGAAGTTAGAAAACCCCTCTCTACTTCAAAAGAAAAGGAACAAGAGGAAAGAAGTTTAGTTTCACGTGACGGTTAATGTAGCGATCGTGAGCCACAGAACCTCCTTTTTACGTGGAATCCAAACCACAGGACATTTCTTTTCACTTTGAAAATCTCACATGCATATACCGGGAATCGTACCAGGTCCGCCGTGGCGAGAGGCCAAAAGCTTGACCGCTGCGCCACCAGGCGTCTAGAAAAGGTACATCATGCACTCCTGTCAAGCTTTTTGTCACTTGCCAAGTTAGCTCGTTAAACACATAAATCAATTAGTTTCAAGATTCCTTCAACAGCAACAATCAGAACAGACTTAAATGTATGTCTACCCTTTATTGTTTCCGTTCCAACGGGGTTGGTGATGATTATGATTAATTTATAAGTGGTGATGTTTTACGGCCAGTTGGCCCTTCTGAGACAGATCTCATGAGTGGAGATGAAGTGTCCCAGTTATGATAATAAACTGTGTTCGAACACTAAGTGATGGCCAGTATATGTAGCCACCCTCTCCCAAGTGGCAACAGCCTCTTCGGTTGGTCGATGAGTGAGCAGAGCATTCAAGGGTGTCCACTTCCCCTTGGTACGTCAGAAAGCAAAGGAAATAAACATAATATTAAAGATCTCTGTGGATGTTCTAATGAATAGCGTCTCAAATCTTAAAAACCGTACCCATAAAAGATTCCGGAGTAAAAGTTCCCCATTCGGGTCTCCGAGAGAGGACTGCCTGTACAGTACAAGTGTTCGACATTGGAGGAATGTTGGGGAACATCCTCAATGCGGGAAGCTAAACAATATTTAGATAGATACGATTACAATGGATGTATTAGAGAGGGCAGAAATATGGTATGATTTAAGAATAATTCATAGAGGAGCCATCATAGGTAAGGAGGGGGAGGAGTCGGATAAATACTAATAAAGGAAAATTTCCTTACAGTTAAAGGATATGTTCAGAATAGTGGAAGAATAATCATATTGTAATTGGTTACGAATCGAATAGTTAATTGGAGAGTGGAACGCTGTTGTGGGAGAAAGAGATGTTGGGATAGTAGGGGGTCAATTTGGACTTCGGAGAAGGAATGGCAAGGGAAATTGTTTGGTAGAGTTGTAAAATTGACAATTTACTTCTGATAGCAAACACATTGTTTCCTAAATATCCATGAAGTTGTATTTGTACAATACCAGGGGTAAATAATTGATTTCAGATTGATTATATTCTAAATAAGTAGCAGTGTAAGACCCAGATAAAATTAAAATAAAACAAAAGTCGGACAATAATAAGAACAAACAATGTTCTTGGCAATAAAAGTAAGTTATGAGTAATTGCCAACTTGAACCTAAGAAACTGAAACGGAAGAACTCTCAGAAATTGAACATGGAGGCTCTCAGAAAAGAAGATCAATCTCTAACCTTCAAGAATACCGATGACCTTTTGGCCAGAACACCAAACATAGTTTCAAATAACATTGGTGGCAAATGGATAACATGGAATAACTTTCTAACAGCTGGAGCAGATGTACTTAAACATATTTACCAAAGCAATAGGACCTGGCTAACAGCTTAACTGATTGAAAAATGGATATTATAATGAGTTTGAGAACCTTCTTACCGAAGAAGGACGACAAAAATTCATGAAATGACTAGAAAACGATCTCCAGAATCGAAGGTTGCCGAAGTGAAGAGCTCATAAATGGTCGTAAATTTGAGGCACCGTGTAGTAGTACAGTTCAATGGTGCACAGGGCATTAAATATATTAATATCAAACGATAACTACAATAATAAAATCAAAATAATCGAACAAACAATTAGCAAAAGAATTTTCCATCCAGCAAAAAGATCAAATTTTAGACACACATCAAATTAAAATAAAACAAAAGTCAGACAATAATGAGAACAAATTCACACGTTTCAATAACGAGAACGCGAACACAAACATTTATATAAGAAACAAGGCCTTAAAATAGCATTGAAAATAAGCGATACAAGCGACAAGCATCTTCCCAACAGTATTGAAATAAACAAGACCTGCACTCAAAATTCGGGGTATACTCAAAAACGTGCCAAGGCAGACGTTGTCAAGCAATTTACATCGGCAAAACTCGTAGAAGAATGGACACGGAATACAATGAACACAGAAATGCGATGAAATATGGGACACAATCGGCCGTATGTGAACATACTCAATATATGAAGCCAGATACAGATTTTCCAACAGAGAAGAAGACTTAAAATCATACATCACGAACCGAAAGGAAGAATCCTCGACATAAGAAATGCAATCGAGATACACTTAGCAGAGAGAATCAACGCTAATAATCTAAATGAACACGCATTCATGGAGAATTCACCTCTCTTTACACTAGAAAACTAGAAAACAGCCACTGTGGGAAACAGGAAACCACATAATGGTGTAGCGACGCTAGATAAGGGGGCTTCAAGGGGAACATGTTACTGGGTTATATGTGCTATGTGCCATAGGCTATATTCATTAAACCACGGCTTGCATTAACGGCAGTATAAAATAGCTCAATGCATTCTTTAAAGACCCGGTGCGGTAAAAGAGGGCTCTTTAGCTCACGCGTGGCGAGAATTAAGTTTGGTCTTTAATAGTTGAATATGTCCAGAATACAGTAACATACACCACATCAGGAAGTTCAAGACTTGGACAGCACAAAATTTGCTACATTGCGAGACGAACATAGACAGGTAGGAAAACGGGAAAATGCCAAGGACGGGAAAGAGTTAACGAGGGAGCAGCCAGCTCAAGGATATATCTTCCAATTCACTGTAGACAATGATAGTGGTAGCTGCTGGACGAGAACGAATCCTATATCGTTCAAACAACCAGGAACTTCTTAATTCATTACAATACAAACACCAACCTGACTATTTACTATCACATATATCACATTAAACAAGCAGACTTGAAGGTGAATTTCGTAACTTACAAAGCATGACAAGATGCGGAAGTTTAAAATAACTGCTGCAAGTAGTTAGACTAAATGTACTGTTCGTAATGTAAATACCATCACCCACCTACTTGTAGACATAGATTTAACGACCTAAGTGTAAAGGATCTTAATGATCGCCTGACGACCAAAACTGGTTATCCAAGGGAATTTATTAAACTGATGTTATATTTTCCTTTCAGATTTAGTAAAACACCCATTACAGTTGGGCACAATCGTGTAGACCGACTGAAAAGCATTAATTTTCATTACTAAGGCAACAGTGATAAATGGATTTTAGCACGATAATAAGGTCTTTTGGAGAGAAAAGTAACAGATGCATCGATATAACACCATATGATGGAGAGCTATTGTATGAAATCTCTGACATAGATACAGGATTTATACTAGGCCAGGAGAGATGTAGGGTGGAAGGCACATATCTCATGATACAGTATATTGGTGAGCCAGAAAGCAATCGATTAAGAGCATGAAGGAGTACCGGTACTCCACGACGTATTTTAGCGGGAATTTGATGAAATAGAAAACAGGGAGACTCATGTGATTGACGCTTTACAAGCTGCAAAGGCATCATCAAGGCAGACCTAATTATGCTGTTTTGCGAGTTGCATGGCACGAGAGTTCAATAAGTGCCTCACTGTAACAATCCTAAAAATGACATCTTCAAAGAACCGTGATCAGTACAGTACTTAGAGTCTTGCATCACGCACCATTAATCTACTCACTTATTGAAGGAATGGTAGAATTGACTCTCACGGAAGACATTTTGGGTTTTGGAAGGACAAAAGGACATGTGAATCTAATTTGTCATTGCAAATCACCGTAGAGAAACAACTGAAGAAATATCTCTAAATATATATTTCCATCGTGGACCCGGAGATGGCTATTGCATTGGGAATCGGAGAAGCTTTTCAATGGGCTAAAGGAGTTGTTCATTAAATTTATAACAATAGGACAATGTAGAAACCGTATACAACAGAGTCTAGAACCAAGAACTGAGTTCTACAAAGTTATTCATTCTCGGTAATCGTTTCAATTTTTACATCCCGAAAGCCATCGATCAGTGATGCATACTTGAGCGCTTCCGGGGAGGTAGAAGGGAGCTTAGGAAATCATCGGCCTCATTGAGCTTGGCCTGAAGGTGGCAGAAGTGATAATGGGTAGCGGCAAGGCTTCGAGGGCTGACAAACATAGCTCACAGAGCGTGTATAGCAATGCATGCTGTCACAAAATGACATCCAAGCTTTTGTAAACACAGTGTTCCTTGATAACGACCTGAGGTAGTAAAATAATAATTTAGCCCCGAAAACGCTCACGTCAACAGAAATATTATTACCTGTAATGTTTGTTTAGGATGTTATTTTAAGAAGCGTCTGATAAAGATCATCAGCCCAGAATCACAAGAGATAAAGGGTGTAGAAACAACTATATTCAAAACAAAGAAGATTAAAGTAATATTCTCTTAGAACTTGAAAATCTTGAATGTTACTCATAAATGCACCATTCTACCAGTAAAACTAAAGTCCCGTGATCAGAATACGACGTGTAGAAGAGAAAAGATTGCCTTTTGTCTTTCTGTAAACAAATGGAATAAATATACATGTAAATCTAAGATTCTTGATGTATTTGTTTGCTTGTTAGAATGTCATTGAACTCAAATAACTTTTGTCAATGTCCATGATGATAATTATTAAGATTGCCATCACTAAGACAACCTACAGCTACAACAGTAGCATTTTAAAATATGGTATTTTACAGAAAAAGGTACATAAAGTTGCCTGATTGGAATCATAAATCATAAACGAAAGCAATAATAATATTATGAGTTTAACGTCCCATTTAACAACTACGGCTGTAGAGAAGAAGAGGTGCCGGAATTCTGCCATACAAGGAAATTTCAACGTGCCTGCAAATCTACTGACACCACTCGTTTCTAAGCACCCTGAAATGCCAACTAGCTAGGCCCTGATTAGATGCCACTAGCTTGGGCACAGCAGCGAGAATGTAACCACTGCGCCACGCAGTCAGCCATAAATCAAAAACAAATATCGTACTCTATGCCCATTTATTACATTTTAACTTCTTGAACAAATAATACACAGGCAATACTGAGATTAAGTCGTTGTGCGAGACCGAAAATCCTACGTAAATATAAAAAGTGGTATTTTGAATTAGGAAGTGGTGGTGATTGCAGAATGAGGGACAAATATATCACCGGCATTCTATCTCTCCGAAACTATTACTGATATCTCCCTGAAATTTTGTACGGTGATAAGCGGCACTGTTAGAAGTTAAGCTATGTAACTTTCAAGAACCAGTTAGGAACAAATCGAACATGGCGGCCAAGCGAACATAAAATATTTGTATAGACTTTTCTCGTGATTTAAGCATGCGAACGCAGTGAAACTTAGTACAGCAAATGCCTATAAACATTGCAATGCACTGACATCTAGTTTACTTCCATTGTTTACATAACCTCAAGATGGCGGCTGTTTGAAATTTTAAAATCAAGTTTCTATCTCTTATCTCCCAATGATGCGATCAGAGTCAACGTTTAAATAATGAACGTACGCAATGATCGTCATCTAATGGTACATCTCTATGGCCTACATAAATAAAAATCCAACATGGCGACAATCCCAAATAATTAGACGGTTCTCAATATCTATAATCAATGACAGCAATCAAACTGAATTTTTGTATGTGGATAAAGGCAATAAACATAAGTTTACGTATGGGACTTTCAATTACCTGTTGGTCACAAATCCAACATGGTGCTGAGGCGAAAATCAAATTTTTCAAAGGATGTTCCTCGCGATTTAACCATCCGAGCGGAGTGAAACTTGTTACGGTAAATGCAAATACAAATTGTAATCCACTGACAACTAATTTATTTCAATTGTTTTTTATAAACACAATATGTCGGCTGTGCGAAATTTTAAAATCGCGTCTTTATAATAGTGCGTCCTATTCATGCTATAGAAGTTTGAATAATACACTTACGCAATAACCTTCATGTAATAGTACATAACTTTATGGCCTGCATATGAAAATCTAACATGGCGACCATCCGAAATATTTAGACGGTTCTGAATATCTCCGAATCTATTACAGTTATCACACTGAAATCTTGAATGATGATATAGCCAATTGGCATAAGTAGGACAAATCAAAATAGGCTATTTAGTTCTTCACTGAACTACTTGTTTTGCATATGATATGACAATCATTGCAGGAAACCAAGAAGACATCAACATGAATCTAGTAGAGATGGGAACGAACTTTAGCTCATACAATGTTAAAATCGGTAAAGCGAAAACAAAGGTTGTAGACACCTGGCAAAATATCACTGTATTTTAAGTGGCGAGCGCTTTTGAAGTGTAAGATCTCTCATATCATGGCTGTAAAATACCAGCTGCCAGTCGCATCAGCCAACCCAAAGCAGTTTTGGATGAGGAAAAATCAATGAGTTCCGTGAAGAACTAATATAGCCTCTTTTCATACATTCTATTAGTTTTTCGGATGATGAAATTACCTTTTAAATTAAATAGAATTCCTATGTGAAGGACTAAATAATTTTGGCTTATGAATAACATTGTGATGAAATATAAAATATCAAGTTGACCTCAAAACTTAATACTCAAGACATTTTAGAAAATAGAAAAAAAATTAGGAAGTTAACATGCTGTTATTAGAGTGCTTTGTAACAAAGCTGCCAACGTTCCTCAACATATCTCCAGAATTGGATAACATTGCGTCAAAAGTCTCATTGTTGGGGAATATCTGCATTGTATACCAAACTAAATAAGCACTCTATCTACCAGAATATTTAGCTCATCAAACTGGCTCACTTTATAAACACTCCCACTGATCAGTTCAATAAAACATGAGTAAGAAATGTTCTCTTTGTGAAATCAATATTCGTATCATCATAAAATTACGATAACTACACCAGGAAATTGGGGCGGTTGATATCAGTGCTCCTCCCCTGAAAACAACAATTATCATACCTCTACACGTCGAAATTACCTAAGTGAACGTACAGGAATTTTTAAAACTTCGTGTCTGCTGGCCCAATTGGCGAACTGTGTACCAATATACGAAACGTAAATGGAGTCAAGAATATTTAAATAGCATATATAAACCTCAGACAATCGCCATTAAAAACCACTCAGAACACATCTTTGGAAATGTAAGCCGTACTTGTTGGAGAAACGTCAGATATCGAGAAATGTTCAGCACTTTCTGAATATTCTTCACCCGGCAGTGAAAATCTACACTAGCATATTTTATAATATTTCAATTTACATTCTTGTTTCAGTCACCGACAGCTTAAGTGGAGCGCTAAGCCTTGGGGCTAAGTGTCTGCCGATTCTGTTGACGTGTGAGCTCGAACCTCACATTTGGCCGTCCTTGAAATGGATTTCTGTGTTTCCTATTGTCAACTTCAGTTTTATGTATGAACGGTACCTTCTAATTGGCAACCGCTGCTTCCTTGCAACACCTTGCCAAATTTCATCCATCTTTATCCATTTCATATCAGATCTCAATTCTTCCGTGGCGCGATCATCAGTGCACTAGACAATTGAGTGTTCAAACCCCATTTGATCTTTCATTAACTCCTCTGCTGATATTGGCGTCAGGAATGACATAAAAACCTCCAATCAACTAGAAATGTAACGCATACATCCCCTAAACTGTTCTAACAGGAATAAGGTATACAATTTTTAGACGTACATACTTGTTTGAGCCATGCATTGTTAAAATTACTACTACTTTATTGTGAATTTTTATACCGTCACTTTTATTGTACAATGTACAAAATTAAATTCTTATCAAACATTATCAAACAAAAATGATTCGTAAAAACTGTAAAGCGGTCATGGAATTAGCAGGTCTTACTAAAAGGCGCGCCGAGTGGAAATGGTTCGGACCCACTGATTTATAATCATGAATATTGATGGAAATTGGCCAATGTAGAGTCATTTCTTACAAGGTGGTCATCCTTTGTGTGTTTTTTGAGCTAACATATGGCATTGTAAAATGCCGGTTTGTTTGAGAGCGGAAGACGATGCATTGAATATTGCTCAAAAGAAAGCAACAGTTTGAATATAATTTAATATTCTAACGACAATTTATGAAATTCTCATCCACATCATATTCTAAAAGTAATTCGTGAAAATAATGACTAACACATTTTAAAGAAATAAACGTAATTTGATAAAACAACTTATAAAACAGATGTTATGGTGTGGGAGAAAGGAAGCAAGCTTGCTTAAAATCAAAAGTGATTCATGGGATGAAATAAATTAGGAATTTGCGAAAAAATGACTTGTTTTAACAAGTAATGGAAGTTGGGCACAGGATTTAATCATTAAAATGATTGAACAACCTCTATTTCATATTGTTCATGTGGTATAACCACCGTATCATTTTTATCCTGTTTCCATATGGTCATCCTGTTTTAATATTTAATGACCTATTCCTTTAGTATTATGGTCAGCTTCTCCAATTCCAAGTTATGGAAAGACTTTCCCAGGTCCACGAGCGCAATGTATGTCTAAATATATTTCTATGGCAATTTCTCAATTCCAGAATGGCTTCTCTTGTCCCTCCTTCCTTCGTAAAATCAAACTGTCTTCATTGAGAGTGAACTCTACTTTTCATTCAATAATATAGCCGAGTGTTTTGGTGATGTGAATTAAAAAGCTCTAAGTTCAAAGCGGATCACAATTATTTGAAGGTGCCTCTTTGTGGATGCTTATGGTGAGGCAATTACTGAAGTATGACAGGACATATCCGATGTCATGCATCTCATAAACCTACAAAATCAGGGCTACCTTGGTGTTGTCATCGCAGGATTTATTAACTCATTGGGGAAATCGTCAATCCCATAATCCTCCCTGTTTCTCATTTTGTTAAATGCCTGCTTATTTTTGACGTGTAGTATTGGATCTCTTATATCGTCATACATTTTATCCTGTCTCTCTAATATATCATGATATATATGCCTTCCTCCATACAACTCTACGAAATATCCTTTTCATCGTGTATTTATGTCATAAATTTCATGCAACATTTCTCAATACTCTGTTTTTATTATTATTTTACCTATATATTTTCATTCGGAAAGACTTTTTATAATATTATATGCAGCCTCATAATTCCGACCTGTCATGAGCTCTTATAATTCCACAACCTAGGATTCTGGAAATCGTTTCTTACTGTGTATGCGTCTTGGTTTAATTCATTCATCAGTTTCATGTTTAGTTACCGTCGTTTCTAGGTGGGAAGGTTCTCAAACTCATTCTGATGTCCATTATCTCAATCAGTTCAGCGGCTACCTAGGTTCTACCGCTTTGTAAGATCTGGTTAGATACATCTGCTGTAGCTTCTAGAACATTTAATCCATATAATCAAATTGTTTACATTGTTATTTGAGTCTATGTTTGGTTTTATGGCCAGAAGGTCGTGTATTAATTGTGTAATTCTTATGGCTTATATCAGTCGGTTCCTTATACTGTATTTTTTGTCTTGCTAAGCATCGTTTTAATTGCGCAATAACATTCCGAATGTTTCGTTATTAAGTGTTTATGAAGTCTCAAAGAAAGACAATGTAATGAACAATGTGAGTTTCACTAAATGAGCTTGAGAACAATTGATCGAATTATGATGAGTAGGCCTATAGAAGATTTAGTAAAGTAAACATGAATCCCCTGAGGTCAATGAGATCTAAGTATTAAATATTACTCTGTTTAGACACATACCTTCAACGAGAAAATCCAGTACAATAGTAGGATTTTCGGTGAAATCCTTTTCATTGTAGAAGCATGGTCTTCCCAGTACATCATTCACTGACATATGGTATACCACCAAGAAGTCTATGAAATCTAATAATGTATTATTATGACCAGATAGCACCATGATTTCAATAGCCCAAAAACTCTGGAATACTTTGCCACTCTCAAATTAAATTCTGTCGAAACAACAAATTTAATGTTCTTTATAATAGACAACCGGCCAGAAAGTTTGCACTACTTACACAATGTACAGTCTAGTAAGGTCTACGGATTAGAACGGAAATATTTTGCTTGTAATGTTGTTGTGACATCTTTATGTATCCTCGATTTAGCATTATCACAGAAACAAGTAAAGAAGGAGCTCTTTACACATAGCAATAATAATACTAATAACAACACTGATACTGACAATTTCGATGCATCAAAGAATACACGACCGAATTGCAGTAAACACTAACTATGGAATGATGAACCATGTACCGAAGTTCAAATACCTATGTGATTGGATAGAATCAAACAGACTAGATACAGAAGCCATAGCGACCAAAGCAAATAAAGTTTAATTTTTCCAAACCACCCGGCACATTTATATCGAAAGGCACTTCTCTACAAATACCAAAATTGATCACTACAACACTGTCATCAAACCGATATTTCTCTGTCAGTCTGCCGTCTTCTCTAACAGAAATGTACGGTTGAGTTAAAAGTGACATAGTTTCTTCTCAGTAGACTTTGCCCAGACTGCAAACACGGGATCAATAGCAGAAAATCCAAACCAACCACTCTCAATTAGAAGAGGAAATGGGCACAATATGCAAATGCAAATCTTACTTCTATGATCATCTACAAACGGTTGATATCTCTGGATGGATAAAACGCACCTTTATCAATTCTAACTCAAGCCATTAGCAAGAATTCCCTGGCAATTTAACATCAAAAAAGGCCACGAGGAAATGTATCTACGATCAGAAGACGTGCTCGACAGAAATATTTTCAGAACCAGCATTGGTACTTTTGGGACTTTAACAAAAACGGACATCTGATGCGAAATGGTCTGATGAAATCCGTTACGTAAACTAATGGAAACTGTCTGGATCAAACGAGGAGGAAATGAACGTCAGAATGTAGAAACTTATCCTGGTCACTAATTTGGCGGATGGGCTAATTAATACTACTACTACTGCTACTACTGATAATTATTATAATAGTAATAATGATCGTTTGACCTCAGCTGCCTGTTTTAGATCTATTGATTTGGAGCCAAGTCGGCAGTCTTCTCTCCAATTCCTTACGTCTAGCAATGCCGACTGGTGGTTGAGCCGATACATTATTCCGCTTGCAGTGTCATGTAGCAGTGAATTACAGCCTCTATTCGGGGACATGTGTCTAATATATTAGTTAACATTGTCTTGTAACCACTAAATGTGACATGTAAGGCCTTTTATGGGCCAACAGCGCACACACTGAGTGCCGTGGATTTGTCCCGTTCTTCCATATGCACTTCATCTACCGGGAATCAAATCAGTCATCGCCGGCACTATGCCTCTAATCCACCGTAGCCAAATTTTATGATGCACTGAAAACTATATTAAAATTGTGTCTCTTTACTGTAATTTCACTGTGTGCGAATTACTGTTATGCTCCTTCACGGTGTCTCTTGTGGCTCTAAATGGGCTGGGTATTGACTGAGTGTTGAGGGAATAATTAATTAAGATGTGAATCAAACATAATGAAATGCAGCTGGAAGAAATCAAATGCCCATGTTGACGTCGAATTGGCAGGTAAATAGCTGAAGAAAGTAAGAGAGTGATGCTACTTGGGAAGCAAAATAAACAGTAATGGACGAAGAAAATAAAAGTGTTATAAGATATATGGGGAACGTACTTCAGAAATGAGATACGTAAACATTATGTATAGATTTAGGTGTTAGAAGATCATTTATGAAAGTCATTGTAGAGCATGACGCTCTATGGAAGTCAAATTTGTACCTTTGGGGCAACTGTAACGAGACATTTGAAATGTGGTGTCACAGGAGAATGATGAGGATTACATGCCTTGTGAGAGTTACAAATGGAGAGGTATTAAGACGAGTGGGGAGGGGGTGAGGAGAATAGTTATTTCTAGTGAGCGCTAACGAAGAGGGCAGATGGGTTGGTAGGACGCATACTAAGGCACCCAGGAATAGAAACATTAGTTATGTAAGAAAGGATTTCGGAAATTAACTCTAGGGGTAGGACAAGTTTAATCAGATTGGCTCGGATGTAGCGAGTAGTAACTATACAGATATGACACAATTAGGTTTGACTGGGAAGGAAGGAGAACTGCATCAAACCAGTCTAAAGACCGAAGAAGGAACATCGATGATGGTTACAATGAAAATGAATACCACAGCAACGAATGCACCAGCAATGCTAATTAAATATTAATTTTAAACTAACTTAGCCTACATACTAGAAGAAAAATGGGCGAAAATTTAAAGAACATTAAAAGGAGAGTAAGGAATTGCCCACAATCTTCGAAGAATTAGGATTGAAGAAGTTAGAAAGTAGGATAATGGAACCACGAAAGATGCATAAGGAAGCTCATAAACAGTGAAGAAATGGAAAAAGATGCTCTCAGCCCATAATTCCCACAGAGTCGCATAATTCTGAGCCTTTGAAGGTTTAGACCATTCAGTGTTACCCAGGATGCGCCAGCACCTCTGAGACCTCTAAGGAATGAACAGGAGACAGAATAACAAGAGGTCTGATTCCTCGGAAAATGAAGGTATCAGGAAATATATATTAGGGTCTATTTAGGTGAGAAATGGAATGACACCTTTGGCTTCGAACATCTAAACACGTTTCGAGTCAGAAAAGGACAAGAGCTAACCAAAGGAGGTCGACTGGTAAGAAGAAAGTGAGCAGCCTCGCTAAAGTAAGTGAAAGCCAGACCGTGTCCAATTGTGATCCCAAGGTCACCAATCACCGTCTCACTAGCTACATTCCTCTGGGGGCATTAAGTCTTTGCCTATCTGGGATCCCGTGTTCAGCAACCATCGTCTCACTAGCTACAATTCTCTGGAGACAATAAGACCGCACCCAACTGGTATCCCATGACCACCGACCATCTTCTCACTAGATACAATCCTCTAGGATCGATAAGGCCGCGCCTATCTGAATTCCCATGGTCACCAACCATCGTATCACTGGCTATAATATTCTGGGAGCCTTAAGGCCGTACCCAACGGGGATCCCATTGTCACCAACCATCGTCTCACTGGCTACCATCTCCTGGGAGCCTTAAAGCCGTGCCCAACTGGGGTCCCATGGTCACCAACCATCGTGTCACTGGCTACCATCTCCTGGGAGCCTTAAAGCCGTGACCAACTGGGATCCCATGGTCACCAACCATCGTCTCACTTGCTAAAATCTCCTAGGAGTGCTAAGACCGTACTCCACTGGGATCCCATGGTCACCAACGATCGTCTCGCTAGTTGCAAAAACTAGTCAATGATTTACTATAAGTATTCTAAGTTACTTGATATCAAAGAAACATCTATCTATTAACACCCAAATTAATAAAACATGCTGAGCACTGCACTCACTTCTAAGGAAAAGTCTACTTTTAGTTTGTTAATTTCGCTTCTCTGTCTCATTTCTACCTCTACCATTTAATGTTGGATTTCTTCAGAAAGAACGCCATCATTATTTATAGTGTTATTATTTTTGTACTGTTCCAGAATGATCAGATTTGTATTGCAGAAATGCCCCTAATAACCTCTACACTGCCAAATTATAGTTTGAACTCGTATGAAAAGATTAGATTAAGCAATAAAAAATAATCTTAATTTTCATCTCAAATAACATTTCTTTATTACGCACATTTCCAAGACCACTTAAAGTAATATTATTGCGTACAATATGTATACTACGTACAGTACAAATACATTGCAAAAAGCAATACACAGTGAAAATATGTAAGATTTTTAAAATTGGTCGTAACTAGTTATCTCGTAGCGCTTACATACCCAAGAACACTGTAAATGGATATTTTCACAAATATTTTACTGTGTAGAAATACACCGATAAACAAATACAAGAAGTGAATAATAGTCAAATTGTTTTGTATTGTATTACCATTGATTTATTTTTTCTTCTTCTATTTCGAGCACTTATCCCTACTGTAAAATGAAGTTACTTACAGCTATCTACTTATTAAATAAATAAATAAACAAATAAATAATTGAATGAGTGAATCAATAATAAATACATTTATTCAATCACTAAATAAACAAATATTAATAAATAATGAAATAAATCTGAACTTTCTGGCGTTGAAACTAGGCGGCAGCACGTCACAGAGCGGTACAATGCAATGTCTCGCTTTGGTTCCAAACGATTTTGTCCTGGACCAAAAACAAACACGGCAATGGATGGAGTGGGATTGTCATTCAACGTGGGAGCATAAGGGGTTAATATTCATTTTCAGGTTCCTCAACAGAATGTTTTCGCAGTAAATGACAACATGATCCATGCAATTACGGTGACAATCATTGAGGCTACATTAATTTTCATTTTAGGTTAAGTCCATATACTTCTGTTTGCGTCAGAATACTTGGGCAAGTACAGTAGTCTAGTGATCGCTGTTCAAAAGGAGTAAAATAAGACATAGTTATGTATGGACATCGAAGGCAGATGGGTGTTTTCTTGTAGTATATGTGGAGTTTTATAGGATGGGATAAATTATGTTGGCGTTTTGTACAATTAATTGTTCAGTAAAAATGTATATTCATAGATTTTATATAGCTCTACTCACCTGTGTAGCCAAGTTGTCTAACGGACGATGTAAGGCTGGACCAGGTGGTTGGTACTCAGAGATGAGAAGTAAGAATGCCTGTTATGACTATGGCTATTTTGAGTTTGGATTTTTCCTGGGTTTCTCCGCACTCACTTCAGGTGAATACAGGGATATAACTTATTTTAATTTCAACGCTAGGTCTTAGTCATTACATATATTACACAGAGAAATTTCCCCCAATCCTCGTATGAACGAGAATAGGGTTTGAATTTGAAGGAAGTACGTATTTTCTGTTACATACGCTGCTACAGGTGCGATCAGACAAATTCGAAACTAATCCTGGTATATGGGGCTAAAGACTGCGATGCCTTAAGCTACCAAATAAATAACAATATCAATATTGTTTCTCCTATATGGTAAAACTGACTAGGAGGTTCCTCAGGAAGTTCAATGTCTTGATTTAAGAGGTGGCATCCAGCATGTAGTTTTTATCATTTTAAATGATCTTGTCGAATTCGTCGTTACGCTGGGGTCTGGCGTTTCGTTACGGTGACGGGACGAAATGTACCCAGATGCACTGAGGTGTGTGACGTCATAGTACTTCTTGGTGCATGTGTACCCCGACAATCTCTACTTCGTTAGTATAAGACAAAAATCCCCGAGTCTTGGATGTCACGGGTAATCACGAGAACCACTGGATGGATTTTGATGCGGTTTTCACCATTCTGTAAAAGATATCTCGAGGAAAGATTCTATAGAAAATAATTTATGTATGATCAAAGGAAGCCAAGCAGTAACGATTTCAGTGAAAAAGTGGAAAACAAACTTGGCGTCCGTGCGCTTCTTAAGCTTACGATGGACAAACCATTAAAAATATCAATATACTATGAGCGTAAGAATTGGTCAGCATGAAAAGTTCTACAAAAAAGTCCGCGAGAGCATATCTCTATCTTCAATACATCACCCGCTATAAGTGTTTTAAGACTGGATGGAAGGGGGCACGTCCCCGCGCACTCTGGTGAGCGTGACGGCACCCCGCGCGCTGGACCTTGCTTTGCCCTTGGTTTGCACTTGCCGTTCGCGAGTAATTGGAAACAAGATAAGCAAGATAAGTATTATGCAGATAATTTTCTAACATGTTAGCGAGAAGCCTCCAGCCTTTCGAGCATTTTTCAGCATTTGTAGCATTTAAAATGATACAAAGTCTAGTCTTTCAGACTGACTGTCACTTTTGATCCGACTGCTAGATTTGAAGATGTTGCTGAACAACCAAGTAAAATTCCCTACCATAAAAATGTACAGCATCAATTGAAGTGTCGAGCTTGTAGGGATAATGTTAGCTGCAAGAAGCACCATTCCCAAATAATATTCCTGGAGGCATTTAAATTGTATAAGGTCAATCTCAATTTAGTGCCAAATATGGTACACGGTACTGAAAGTTCAAATGGCCCCCTATATAGTCATTAGTGAACATGCCTAGGACTTAATATATTTTATTTTCAATGGGAAATTTACTGTTAGGTTTAAAATCCGTGGTGTGATATCATACTTAGTCATTTTGCAACTTGTGATCAGAAGAAGTTGAATGCAGATCCAATCCCCTATGATGCATAATAATTTTTACATAGTAGAAATTCTTGAAAAATGTGCACACATGTTCTTATTTACAGATATTGTTACTCAGTTGGTCTATAGCACTGCTATAAATATTGCGTTATAATCAATATTGATTTTAGTATGTCATCACTGTGATTCATTAACTTATTACTGTAATGAACTTCAGATATGATTGTTGTCTATTTTGTTAATGGTGGTTTATATTTACTGTTTCTATTTAACTGGCAATCTATTATAATTTGGGAAGTTTTTAGTGAATAAGGACGCTGTACAGGATTTTCCAAATACCAGCTAAGTTTACAACATTTTTCAACTCTTATTTATTGTAGCAATTGTGTATTAGCTTTCTTGACCATCTAATCATATTGTATTAGACCACCAGTTAAATAGGAATGCTAAATAGAAATGAACATTTACAAAATAGTGTTGACAGCAATCATATCTGAAGCTCGTTACAGTTATATGTTAATAAATCACAGCGTTTACATAATTTACGACATAAACAATATTAATAATAACGCAAAATTTGTAGAAGTGCTATATACCAACTTAGTAATAATATCTGTAAATTAGAACGAGACGTTACACAAGTTATAAAAAATATTTTGTAATTCAATAATTGTAAATATACTGTATTTGTATATAAGTGTAAACATATCTGCCGTACCTTATATAAACCTATGTTAACAGGATCTGATGATTATCGCCCTCCCCCCTTGATTGTTTGTTAAATAAGTGATATAAAATTCATGTAATATTTATTTCATGTTAGGGTATTTAAATATTTGTACTCCCCACACAATCGTGCAGACTGACTGACTACTATCTATAACAGATACTAGTCCACACTGACGTATGGCTTCAAATACGTCAGTACATTACAACATGTAGATGCAACTTGCGAAAATAGGTGCTTGAATCGTATCAGTTACAGAGTTTGAAATTGAGTCGGCCAGATACTTTGCTCGTGTGAAGTGTCCTTGCTCGCGTAAATATTCTTGTCCACCTAGCTGAAAATATCTATTTCTTCCCCCATGCCTCAGTCGAGAAACAAGGCAGTCCAAAACGGGCAGCTCTCTTGCTATCACTTGACAGTCATCAACGACATATTATCTACATCATCATATTAATATTTTGAATTGACCGCTGGTTTGCTGGCTTAATACCATAATGAGTTCTGTATTATTATTATAATTTATAAACGATATAACTACAAAGGGAGACCTGTTGACAAATGTTCTATTTAATCGCCAAATAATACACGAGAGATTTATAACAAGATGAATTCATAAGACTTGGAGCTCCGTGTAGTTATTCATCCTTCACAAATACTGCTTCCTTGGACAGGAATCCAACCCATGGTAACACACATCTTTCGAGGATACTGAGTGTTTTATTATTTTCCGTCATTTCTGTTTGCCCCCTTGTATGTTTATTCACAAGTGTATGCACAGTACATCTCGTCTATGAATTAGTAATCCCCTGCACCGCATTCTATAGGGCTTTCTAGAGAGGCAACCCTGCTAATGTGCACCTTAGAAGCACTATTTATATCGCCACCATTTTATGAAAACACAAAATTGTCACTACCTGAATTTTGAATGCCTAATTTGGAGTGATTGGAATTCGAATAAATTCGAGATTTTCATATCACCTGATGAGGGGAGTCGAACACCCAAGTAAGGCTAAAATTTCTCGTGTGATTTATTTCAATAAGGTGGAGTTGTGAAAATGTTCATTTTGAAAATAATTAGCATTCGTTTCAAGAGTTCAATGCTCACCAACTGGCATTTAGGACAACGTACAACATAATAATATTGAATATTAAGTTCATCCGCCATCATTAATTTATCAGTACTTAAAATCCGCCTACCGATTCACTTGGTTATTTATAAATTTGCAGAAAGGAAAGGAAGGAAGCTTGTAGTTTAACGTGACCATTAATCTCGCGATCATAAGCCACGGGACCTCCGTTTTACGTGGAATCCGAACCACAGGGCATGGCATTTCACATCGAAAATCTCACATGCATTGACCGGGAATCGAACCCGGTCCGCCTTGGTGAGAGGCATACAGCTTGACCGCTGCGCCACCACGCCCCCAAAATTTGCAGAAATTTAGTGGGTAAGCCTACATGCGATTTAGTATGTTTACGGTACAAGAGCGTAGAGTCCATGGTTGCAGGATCAAATCCTGCCACAGTCTGTTGGAATTTGTGGGTGCGGAAAGACGAGGGGACCGTGTCAGTAGATTTACTGGCACGTTAAAGAGTCCCTTTGGGGAAAAATTACGACTCCCTGGCGTCTATAAAAGCCACAGTAGTTAGAAAGGACGTAAGACTAATAACACTATTATTAATATTATCATTATTATTATTGTTATTGTTAATATTATTCGTTATGCGTATTCCTATAGCACGTTTGAACTTGTTAGATGGCCTGACGATTTTCGCTTTCTTATCCCCCCAATTTTTATTCATGAATGCACTGTGTTGCACCTTTCGTTACGTGGGCCACTTCCTACCAGTTTTCTTCTTAGGTTTCTCCACGAATTCGTGCTTGTCTATTATTTAATTTTATTATTATTTCTATAAGAGCTTACATACAAGTTGCAGGTCATTTATAAGTTTAAAAGGATAAAATCAATGAATTAGGAAGTAACTGATACAAGTACTACGAAATGTAGTGAAAGAGAAATGTGTTGTAAGAGAACTTAATTACACAATCCGCTAAAATATCATATTAGATAGAATTTTAAATGCAGCCCTCATCTTGAACAAATAAAAGTACAAAATTGGTTACTCATTGTCTAATAAACTAATACATTTGATATTGTCAAGACGATATTATTGTATAGTAAATCACAAGGAATCACATGTGCTTAGCATTTTACAATTCATATGCATGTTTTAAAACTCTTGGATCGACAAATCTAAATGTACTCGGTCAATTTCCAGTAATCGTAGTGAAAGTGGAGTCCTGTAGGCGAGACCGCCGTTGCATAAATCAAAAGGATATTAAAGTGATTAACATGCTGCACTACCATCTTGAATATACATAATATAATAAAACCAATACCAAATGACGGTAATGACGAATCTTTACAGCAATAAATTTTGCATTCTAAGTTCATCAAACTATGAGATTGAAGATTAAGCATATCCTCCATCTTAAATATAAATATGTTAAAATACATAACTCTTCTGGAAACATACAGAGCCTTAATTCAGCAAGACGTTAGCCCCTAATAGGTAATAGGTATAGACAACAAATATATTGATGATGGCAGTTGTACTGATAAAACATTCAAATCGATATCCCAGAATATAATTCAGAGATTATCTAGAAGCTTGGCAAATAGCAAATCATAAATGAGGGAAGTTTAGGCCAGGAATTTACTGATCATTACACATACCAGTCATCTTGGTATAAAATATTACAATGAATTTTGGAACATCAAATAATCTGTACGCAAATTGGCCAGATAGTACCATAATTTTATGTAAGAGACATAGATGAGATTTGAAATAAGAACCTAAAACCACACAATACATTTCCCAGAATGCTGAATTTTAGTGTACAACGAGAAGAGAAGTTGGAGTTAAAATCATAAATTTCAAGTCAATGCGTTGTTTACGGAACTCGTAGAATACAAGAGATTTAATAGCATTTCTCACCTACAATGTCTTTGGAGAACTAGGCAATATTGATCTGCTCACGTATGGGACCTTGGTTTGAAATTCTAAACACAGACAACGAGAAAATATACATATTATCCCGTAATGTTTGCCTACATTAATCCCGATTCGACAAGATCAGTCTCTAAATGGCAATGACTTCTATGACTGGATGCTCTTCAAGACGACAATCTCATAAGAGGAGTTCATGAGAAAGTAAAAAATTAAGATGAACGAAATTGGGGAATGGGTTGGAAGAAAGCGGCCATGGCCAATCAGAAGGAAGACCTACTTTTCCCTGGAAACTAACATCGGAAAGACCACCTCATGGTGTGGCGGTTAGTATTCTTGGATGTCGCCCCAGAAGTCCGGGTTCGATTTCCGGCTCTGCCAAGAAATTCAATTCTGGTCTAAAGGTTGGAACAAGGTATAGGCCTACTCAGTCTCGTGAGGCAAAACTGCGAAGAGAAGGGTTTAATAATAATAATAATAATAATAATAATAATAATAATAATAATAATAATAATGTTATTGGTTTAACGTCCTATTTAGCTACTCTGGCTTTTAGAGACACTGGGGTACAGGAATTTTGCCACAAAGGGGATCTTTAACGTGCCAGTAAATCTACTGACACGGCTCCCTCACATTTGCGCACCGTCGAATGCCAGCTGACTACACCAGGATCGATCCTGGAACCTTGGGAACAGCAAGCGACAACGTTACCGCTGAGCCACGCAGCCAGTCCCAAATACATATATTCGCACACGTTTGTATTGTATCTATGGTACAATTGTTCGACTCCCGTTCGAATCTTTGATCCATAAGCTCATATAACATTCTCTAATAGTGTTTCCGGTATATGACACAGACATTTGACTATCCTTATTGTACCGAGTCCTACTGCACAACAAGAAAACCAGATAAAAATGAACTTAGTATTTTGAAGGGAAATACGCTCATGTGATCCTTACGAAACATCTCGTTTTGTTTGTTGTTACATCGCTTGTGTTGCTAATAACCAGAAAATACACAGAATCATAAATGTGTTTTTGTGACGAAGAGCAATGTAAAATGCTGTATATTAGTGTTATGTGTCCTAGGATCGAAACCCAATTAATGAGCCTAATGCGCTGTGACGCTGATTTTCATTGCCTAATGCCAGAAATAATCATGAATACTTATTTTTGGACATGTCTGCTCAGGTCAATTACTATGCGGGAGATTAATTGAATTGTTCAATGACCTTTGAATGCCACGGGTTCCAATCTAAGGTAGGATCTCCCACTTTAGGCTATGCGTATTTCTCAGTTATACATTTTATTCTTTTTGTTGTTACTTTATTATTATTATTACTATTATAGAATAGTTTTCACTCACACAACACATTGCTGGCACATAACATAGCTATAAGGGCTTCAAGAAACCAAGGTATAGTTTCTGAATCACCCATTTCTATGCCAAAAGGAATATCCATGAACTTCCGGACAATTTAGTTTGTAGAGAGACGTGCTCCCTTCTGTATTAGTTTGTACGGATAAGCATACACATCCACTTCTAAGAGGCCCTGGATTAAAGTGCTTATGATCACGCCCGAACTTGAGACAAGGATAGAACGTTTTTCAGTCCTGCTACATATCATTGCATCAATATAGGGCAGACCAATAGTAGGCCTAATAATGATAATAATAATAATTAAAATTATAATAATAATACATGTTTACACATAACTGGTATAAGTGATTAAATTATTCAAATTCCAAAACGTTATTATTATTATTATTATTATTATTATTATTATTATTATCATTATAAAGTTCATTATCAAACATGGTATATAAAATTGGGGAGGTTGTTGCATTACCAGTATTTATACTGTGAATAGAATGAGCTACGAGGTATTTTGACACTAAATATTCGCAAATAATGAGACTGATAAAGCAATTCCTTAAATTTGGTAATTGAATATCCCAAGAACACGTTATTGGTACTAGAGTGATACACAGGACGTATATTCAGTATTAATTACGGAATTCATTTTTTATAATAAACCTACATTATTTACTTCCACGTCGCAGCCGTGCGCTAAAACTTGGGCATCATGACTTCAACAGAATCTTCAGCAAGTTCGGCGATCAGAGGGTAGAATTCCGATGGAGTAGTGGCCATCCTGAGTGTGCCTTCCCCTCGTGTTTTCCTTCTTTATTTTCACGCAAAAGCCGGGAATATTACTTACTTCCAGTCCCGGAGCCCTTGCCACAATTCCTTACCCGAATAATTACAGTTACACAAATAACTACAGTCACCACAGAGACACAGGTTGTCAAATAAATATTACTCTTCCCTAAGTAAAGAGTTTGGTGACAAAGACACCCTAGAGTTCATGATTATCAGAGCTTTATTTGTCCAGATTGTTTCTCGGAAGAAATCCTAGTTTAGACTTCAATCAAATAATGTTTCAATAACTCATGCGGATTTAGGACAGGAATATTTAACATGAGAAGATTTCTGAAAATGTGTTGATAATACATTCACTGTTATAATCGACGGAAGGCTGAAATGTAAAACACCCCCACCCCTCACTTCCCGTCTCTGAATGCGCATTCCTCCCTCCGAGAAAATAGCCTGGAAGTTGCACTAACTCCAATTTATAGCAAATACCTATGTTTTCAATTATATGAATGGAGACGTGCATAAACCACACAGCTATTCTTCGGCTATTGTATATAATATCACTTGACATAACACCTGATTCCTGCCTGAATGTCGTTTCCTTATACAAGTTGTAGACCAATACATCTCATTCATACATCTTGTTGATCACTTACCCACATTGCTTTATATACGTACACTATCCATAAGAATTTTTACGATCTGTTCTTGTCTGTCAAGGCTGTGAGAAAAATCGCCATTATACCAGTTGGAAGTACGCTGTAAGATATTGTATGAAATTCCTATCCAGGCTATAAAATCTCTGTCTACTATGTTGCCATTTTTTCCTGTGCAAACCCGTTACGTGCGATTGTGTACGTCCCGCCTATGTAAAAACTGCAAGCCACTGCAGTTGTATGCATGGTCAGGGATATCCCCCCACACCATTTATGAAAAAAAAAGTTGCACAGTTCTCACTGCAATTCTTTTCAAAATGTGCACAATGGATTTGCAGAAACCAGATTCGCAAACGAGTTTGAATGCAATAAGACACCCTCGTTGACAAGGATTTACATTATATGTTATTACGCGAATATCGTACTTGCTAATGAGGTTCGTCGTCTAGACAGAAATGAAATTATATAGGAGAGGGATTTAATATTACGTTGCAAAAATTACCTTAGCCAATCTCCTGTACAGACCATGGAGAAGGTAGAGGATTCGACTTATCATAACATTGACACAACATGGGATGGAGTTGTTACCTTTGTTCAAAGGAAGGAAGGAAGGAAGGAAGGAAGGAAGGTAGTTTTTGTTGTTGTTGTAATTGTTAGTACATTTAGGGGCTCGGTGACATCTTGGTTATAGAGCCTCGTGTATTTGGGTGTGTGTGTGGAATTTGTGTGATAACCTGTGTCATTGTTATGGTTGTAGTAGAATGCGTATATGTAACCGTCCGCCTCGTTGCGTAGTGGCTAGCATTCTTGGCTATCACCACGGTGACCCGGGTTCGATACCCGATACTGCTAAGAAATGTAATTCTGGTCTGAGGGCTGAAACGAGGTCCACTCAACCTTGTGAGGCAAAACTGAGAAGGGGTAGGTTCGATTCCTATCTCAACCATCCTTGAAATGGTTTTCTCTGGTTTTACACTTCTACTCCAGGCAATTGCCGGGATTGTACCTAACTTAAGGCCACGGCTGCTTCCAACCTAAATCCTAGCTCAATTACAAATACAAACACCAGTACAGACACCACAGTGGCACAGGAAATCGGACAAATTCTACGCACACCCAAGTACTCGGGGCTACATGGCCATTATATCACAAAGCCCCTAAAATAATCAACAATCAACAACATATATCTGTAACCAAGCCTAGGAGTGGGAAGGAGGCGGCCGTGGGAAGAAATTTAGGAACCATCCCGGCATTTGCCTGCAGTAGGAGTGAGAAACCTCGGAAAACCACTTCTTAGTTCTGCATCGCCAAGCAGAGAGTACCACGTTTCAGCCCTCAGACGAAAATTCAATTTCGTGGCAGAGTTATGAATCGAACCCCGGCCTGAAGGCTGGTAACTTCACCACGATGTGGACAAAAAAATAACGTTTGTAGTTTTATTTGCCACGGTACATGCTTTTTACTTGGAATCGGAACCAAAGGACTTGACATTTCACCTCAAAAATCCCACATGTCCACATTTCCAGGAATCGAACCCTGTCCGCCTGGGTGTGAGGCTACCCTATTATCTTGCTCCCAGGAATTACCCTGGTACCCATTTCCGTTGTAGTCTTAGGTTGTGATAAAAAAAATCACTAGTGGCCAAAATATGAGTGTAGGGTAATGACAATGCCTGTCCCGTGGAGTTGGGGTAGTGCGGCTCTTCTCACCCGGAGGCTCCGGGTTTGATTCCGGGCTACGTCAGGGATTTTAGAAACTGACGTGAGGGCTGGAACGGGCTGCACTCAACCTCGTGAGGACAATCGAGTAGCTGTCTGACAGTGAGGCAGAGCCCCGGTCACGGAGACCAAAATTATCGGCCGAGAGGACCCGACGCGCTGACCACGCGTCACCCCATAATGCATAGGCCAAAGGGCTGGGCGCGGTAGCTTGGTAGGTCTGGGCCCTTCATGGGCTGTAATGCCACGGGGTTTGTTTGGATTGCTAATGGCAAAACGAGGACATATTTCCTTACAACTCCGCAGCGTAGCCGTGATCGTGAAGTCGCCCTCCACGACCGTGATAGGGAGCTACAACAAATCTGGATATTGGAGGTTTGAATCCCGATGCTGACAGCGGCTATCCCGTGTGAGTTACTTTGGTGGTTTTCTTCACACTCCCAGGATAGTACTTTACTTCAAGTCCCGACGCACCTACCTAATCTCCGACCAAATTAATTGCAGTTGGAAACACCACTGCGGACACCAGAGAAACACAGATTATCAGACAAATTCAAAAGACTTTCCTACGTACATTTGGCTGATGACCAGGATGTCCCAAGCCCCCAAAACAAATTAGCAACTTAACAAAATGTCCTCAATGTGTATGGGATTAATTACAGAACTATTAAAAACGAGAAGGAAGTCATTTGACTTACAGCAGTATCTAAAATATCAAATTTTATTCGTGCTGATATAAAAAATACCCATTGAAAAGTTAAGTTTTGTTGTGATGTAGACTATAAATCTTTTTCGAGAGAAAGCTCAAGAAATCGATGGTTGCTGTGAATCATATATTAAGATTTCGTGCACTTAGCCTATGTTAACAGCACGATTTTGTGTTATTATTTCTTATCTACTGTTGTATATGAGACGTCTTGCGATTCAGGTTCACTGTTCTGGAATCAACCCGACATGATGCTAAGGAAATTTCTCTTTGCATCTTAATTTTGCATAACGTTAGGACAGCATGTTATATCCCGCTGTCTTTCCATTCAATTTCCCGGCTGCAGTTACTGATTTGCGCACTTACACATATCCCACGCACATAAGTAGATAAGCTGTGACAGTTCTGCCCCCACCCGTAGCCGTGAGCGTTAAAGCACGCATTGTGACTGCAGGTTGCCGCCTGCCTTGCGCCGATGAACCATTAATTGGAGAGGGTTATGTGACGGCTCGTTTTAATGGGCTTTTTTCTCTTCTTTACCGTGAACCACTAATTTTGATAGATTTACCCAAAGGATAGAAAACTAGTAGGTCATCGGTACAAGATCTTTGAAACCTATTATTGGAGACAGTTGTGTCAGGTATTTTATTAAATGGCAAGACAGCCCCATTACCTAGGGCTATTTATTTTCCAAAATTTAAGCAAAGGACCCAAAACCAGTAGGTCATCGGCCCGTTATATTTGGCGAACCCGTAAACATACAGACTTGTGCGAGGTGTTGAATTTATTGGCATGTTACACTCTTTACCGTGGACTATATATTTTCGCAAATTTAACCTAAGAGCCAAACTGCAAAGTCATCGGCCTGTTATATTTTGTGAACCCGTAAACGTAAAGACTTATGTGAGAGCTCTTTTTACTTGTGATTATGCTCTCTTAACCACGGGATATTTATTTTTAAGAATTTAACCAAAGAATTAAGCTGCTAGGTCATCGGCCTGTTACGTTTTGCGAACCCGTAAACATACAGTGTCGTGTGAGGCTTCATTTTACTCTGGATTACACCCTATTTGAAGTAGGCAGATTACTTTTTCAGATTGATACCAAACAACCCAAAACTAGTTGGTCATTGACTTTTCCTAATATGTTCGGAGGGAGTAATTGGAGAGAGTTGTTTGAGAGCTCATTGTATTCGTGGTAATGTCATCTTTACTGTAGACTGTTTATTTCTCCTAATTTTAGCTAACTAGTAATTCATCGTTCTGAGATTTCTCGAATCCATAATTATAGAAACTTGATTCAGGATTTAAATGAATGCAAGTAATATTTTCCATTTTGATGATCTTTTATTTTTAGATTTTACGAAAAGTCCAAACTACAAGGTCACCGATTCGAGATTTTCGGGAACTTATTATTAAAGAAGGATTTGTAAGGGCACGTTTTAATCGCGTTGCATTCCCTTTACCGTGAATTATGTATTTCTCTATTTTGTGAAAAGACCAAACTATAAATTCATTGACCCAAGATTTTTCAAACCCACAATCGTAAAAACTTCAATCAGGATTTAAATTAATGCATGTAATATTTTTGATTTTTATGATTTTGCCTAAATACCAAACAAGCTAGGGCAGGTTCTGCGTTGCCCATTCTACTTCTACCCGTCTCTACCTGTCACTCGACTTTTACTCATAGCTCTGAACCAATAATGATAAAGACTAGAACAAGGATTTAAATGAATGCCTGTATTTATTTTATCATGATAGTCTTTTATTTTAAGATTTTGCCATAGGATTTAACTACTAGGTTACTAACCCTAGTTTTTTTGGGGAATTCAAACGATTAACATTTTATTTATTTAATTATCTAATTCATAATTTATATAACTTTTATTTACTATTATAATATTTTTTTTAAATTTAACTAAACGACTAAACTACTAGATCATTGACCAGAGATTTCGCGAACAAATAATTGAATTTTGTTTATTACAAACACTGGTCTATCAGAGTACCCGACGCTAAGCTATATCTTTACAAGGTAAACAGCGCTATATGGATTTAAACTAGGACATTTTATTTGTACCCGATTATACCATGAATTAACTTCTAGGTTTTTGACTTGAGATTTTGGAACCAATAATTTGACAATATTATAAACAGCTTGAATGAAATAGCGTAAACCCTCAATTACTAGAGCAAATATTTTAATAAATTTTGACAAACGACCTAACTAGATATTTTTTTATATTTTTTTAATGGTAAATGTTCTAAAGTGTAAATTAGGCTTAAGCAAAGTCTTTTAACATGCTACCTGGCGGTACAACAACATAATTGACCGAGAGGCTTTTTAAGAGACCACAAGTATTATTATTATTATTATTATTATTATTATTACTTAACTTTTACATAATCATTATAATGCATGGCTATAAAGCTGTTGAGATCACGCAAACGTCTAAACAAGAAAAATCCTGTTGAGAGATCGTGATTTAGTGATTTTCAAAATGAAATATTTGCTTACTATTTATTTATTTATTTACCTATTTGTTTATAAAGCAACACTTTTTTTACCCGAGTGTGTTACGACACCCCTGACTGTTCCAACAGGCTAGCAGAGTAGAGTATTTTTATTTGGATAACTGAGGTTATTATTATTATTAGTATTATTATTATTATTACATAACATGTAGATTTGCTTTTACATTAGTTAAGTATTCCTTTCTCTCTTGTATTGACTTGTTTTCAGTTAACAGCTTTAGCTGACGTTGGTAACTATGATGTTTGATGAAAAATATAACAAGATTTACCTAGAATTAACATTTTTCTAAGAAATCCCCAAATGGTGTAAAACAAAAACATTGAACAGTCTACTTGTAACATAACATAGGCCTCTACTAGGGCAGATGATCTTTATAGTTCCGCCTCTTAAGATAATAACAACTATCTAACTAACATAACATTAGGATGCTTATACCCGGTTAGTGTCAAGCTCAAACTACATTTCCTTTGCATTACATACTGATGTAATCGCGGTCTGAAGCTAACCTTGGTCGTGCCCCCGACAGAGCGCGGTAGATTGTTCCAGAGTCTTGCAGTAGAAACCAGGAATGAGTTTGTGTTCCGCGCGGTACAGTGAATGGGCATCTACAAAATATTGTTATATATTTTGACCGTGATCCAAGATTCTACAGACATGAGAGACATTTTAACTAAGAATGCTGGTAATCTGGGCCAAATGTTGATAATATTCAGTAGAAAATATATAAGGAATGGGGATTACGAGGTTAATTTCGATGTAAATAGCTCACTTCTTCATAGGCACGGGTGACGTGTTCGTAATACCGTGTCTAGCAAATGTAGCGCACACAGGCTTTTGGAGCAAATTGTACTTTATTCTATCGTGATGGAAGCCATATTCCAGTGTTGCCTTAGTAAACGAAACTTAATGTTTTTCAGTCAGTCAACACAATTGTACCCTATTGTATTTTGTTATTAACAGTAGCAGTCAAGTCGTTATTTACCACATAGGAATAATCAAAATAATTAATGATGTTATTTGTTTTACGCCCCTACTACTACTGCGGTTTTTAGAGACGCCGGGATGCCAGACTTTTGCCCTGAAAGGAATCAATAACGTGCCAGTAAATCCAATAATCAAAATAAGATAATACTAGTGTGGAAACAATACGTTCATTTAGTACACGAGAGAAAATGTACCAGAAACTTCTCTGTAAATTCAGCGTAGAAAATGCTTTTTACGAGTTGCTGCTGACGTGCTGCGCCTTGGAAGGATGTTAGTTTGTAATGAGACCAAGAGTAGCCTACACCTAAAAATGTCTGGTTTGAAGGCAAATTCTACTTTACTGTACCATTCGAAATAAAATATGATTTTAAGTGTACTTTTGTTGGTAGAGTAACATCAAATTAGTATATTGTGATGTTTATTGACGATGATCGTGCAACAAGAGCAAACGTTTATATTTCAAATAACGGCTGGGTATCGTGAGTTCCTTGGTCATATTGCACTCCACTCTGCCTTTTATGTGGTTGCTCAGTTGCAGTCAAGATAAGATATCGGAATAAATTAATGATTGATAAAATACAAACATACCTTAAACCAGACTTTGTGTTTAATGTAAAGCGGAAAGGCGGATTCTACTGTATTTGAACTGAACGTCTCAAGGCGTAGCCAGTTATAAAATTCTTTCTATACTGACTCTATCCACACATTAGAGACATGCAATTGAAACTATGTTTAGAAACACGTTATAAAAAGCACATGAAGGCTTTTAGGACAGAGATCCTATGTTAAGCAATTGATTTCCTTTAAAATATTTCCCCCATGACTTAGCATCTTAACTGAGAAAAGGAGCTCCAAAAGGTATCGAGATCGGTTTTGCAAATCACGGAGCTGACAGCGGCCATCCTGAGTGTGGTTATTCCACAAATTTTCCACACCCCTTTCTACCTAATTCCAAGTCCCGGATAAATTTCAATATTCCCGGCCATAATAATTACACATACACTCCTAAAATCAACAGAGAAACTGACGTTATTAGACAGATGCAGGACTCACCGAAATAAGCGGGGCTGCTGTCCAATATATCCCAACTCCTTCCAATTAATTAAATACAGCTAAATCAGTTCCTGTATTATGGTAACGTTGGTTCATAATGCATGTGAATTTTGCTTTAGAGATTTGAAACAATGGGTATGGACTTAGAGATTTTGAATACCCTCTGTTCCTCAATATACACGCCTGAAAAATAACTGATAGGCAAATTGTTGCTTTAAATTTCTGAGTCATTGTATAAACAAAGCCTACAAATTGAGGAATGTAGGTTAGTGATCATGGGGCATCAGCTGTGTCTAGCAATATTTATGTTTCTTTTCCCAGTCTTTCATATTTCTTGGAGACCACCCTCTGCCATCTACTGATCTATTTCAACAATGCAGGTATTACGTTTGAGATCCTGGAGTATATTTTACTTTCCCACATTCAATGGCCCTTGCACGTAATATTGGTAACACCTAGAGCTTATGTATCGAGCCTTTCCTTTTCTAAAATAGTTTAAGATCATATATAGCATATAACTGTGATATTGCACCACTTAAAAATAATCACTTTCAATCTACATAACGAGGTAATAGTTTCCTTCTGTAGTGCAAGCGTTCCTACTGGTATTAATTACTGATGACCAAGGGTATCCAATGCGAATAAGTTCAAATCTATTTTATGTATAACATTTAATAGAAGGTTTTACCTTCATGTTTCATTCCGGCCATGTCACTGCTTAATTTTCCAACTCAAATGTGTCCTTCATTTTCCATATTTTATGGGTCTTGGTACTTCTAATCAGATTGAAGAAACAGGGGAAGGTCATAACTTTCATCTCGCACTTCTTACCGATCAAAAACATAAAACAAGGAGCATTTTAAACCATTAAAGTGAAATATGTTTTCAGAAAATGTTAACGGATGTACCACGTAACGTTGCGGTCTGAAATATTTTGTAATAACTGAATTCGCTGGAATATTTTCACATGAATGGCTCACCAACATACCTCGAAAAGATCAGTTTGTCACAAAGTTATGTTCTTTGAAAAGGAACGTGTCTCTTCGTTAACAAAAAAAAACTAGGCGTAAAATTGTGGATAAGAAAACGTTTTTGAAATTTCTAACATCAACAATGTCCGAGATATTAGTGATGCAATACTGACTGTGGAGACACAGTTTTGTGCCTGTACGAAGTCAATGTTGGCACCGGTTCATGTACGTTAAATTCACCTACTGCGAACTGCTAAGGGATCTTGATTTCTCCTGAAATGGCCTGCGTTAGCTCTGCTTATACAATTCTTGTTATGGTTCTAGCTGATACAATAAACAGTTATATCTACTACCTGTGTGGTAATACAGTATTATCAGTATGGAAATACCTGTATTGTTTTGAATCTCAGTTACAAGTAGCCTAATCGAGCTCCTGTTCTCTTACAGAAGTGTGAATGGGACGTTAAAATTGTAGGTATAATACCTAGATAGTACATCCTCAAAAGATTTACACCACGCAGCTGAGGCCAAACGCTTATTTTAATGTCATTATGATTATTATTATTATTATAATTTGTATTATGGTTATGATTATCATTAATATTTCTATTATTTTTATTATTAGTAGTAGTAGTTGTAGTAGTATAAGTAGTAGTAGTAATATACTATTTGTATGTTACTAGCAAAGATAACGCAGACCACCAAAGAACATTCAAACAACTTTGAACAAAGCACAGTAGAATGCGTTTTACATACAGTACACGAACCAAAATTAGGGCGAGTAGAAGAATGCGAATTTTTATTATCGAATTCTAATAGTGCGAAAATTTGAAATAATGACAAAAGCACCAAATATTACCTTAACGCTCATTTTTTTCAGATTATTATTTTGATTTCCAATAGTTGGGAAGTGTGTACTGTAGTTTATTTTCCTGGAATATCATTTTTTTAAATCATGGTCTTTATTTTGAGTTCGCACATTAGGAGTAACATTTGCGAACTTTGGAAAATACATTTACAAGTTTACAGTTAAAAAAGCATATGCACTGCTGCATTCAAGTATAAACCAGGACATTTCTTCACATGATTATTCCTATGAATCATTTCATATTATATTCACCATTGATCCAAATACATCACCTTGGAGCTCTACGTCCATTTCGCAAAAATATTGTTGTTAAAATGACTCAGAACTCAGTTCTACATAGATGTGAATGTCACACGATTTCCACCTAAGCTCTACGCAACCATTTAGGGTATGATAATTTTTATTGGTTGGGAACTACGAATCAAAGGCGTTAACTTGAAATTGCATTTTTTTGTCAAATTCGGGCATTGAAGACGTTGAGTACAAAGTTACTCTAATGTTGCCATCTGTGTTATCTTGTCCACACACTTTTCTGGTGGACACTGGCACAAGTTTAACGCATCTTTCAACTTTCTGGGTACGGCAGGGAATGATTAAAATTTGAAATTCAGGAAGAGTTTTATTTTCCAGACACTATGAAGTATTCTCTGTTGTCAAGCTTTCCATCACTGGAGAGGGTGACAGCTTACATTCCATCCACTCCATCAGCTCACTGTGTGCGTGGCATCAATATCTATTGAGGGTGTCAAAAGTTCTAACAGATTTCCCCTATGAATGTTGATTTCTTGACTTCAGTATCCTCCTCTAACCAAATTTTTGTATATGTTATTATTAGTTAGTTAGTTATTGAGGTTCTAAGGGGTGGAACTACGAGGTCATATGTGTTGTTATTCACCCACTATCAGAGCCAACAACATATTCACTGTATGACAGAAGAAGGCGTTTCTCTGAATCGCCGGATCGGTGACTTTTTTAAATGTTATCTGGCAGGTTTCTCAGGTTTGTATGACCTTAGAGATATACCTAGGACCGTATATTACCCAGTGATATCTCTTAATATAGAACCAGATAGGAACAAACTTCATCAGAATGTAACTGGCAAGTATCACCAGTTCGTTTGTCGGTCTGATTTGGGATATGAACAATCATAAGACTCCCCTTACACGTATCAGTCATCGGTAATGATTGAGAGGTTCAGGATCATTTAAAGTAATTGAGCAAAAGTATGTTTGCTACATGAGATACAAGATAATGTATTAGGGTCAAAGTTGAATATATAAAATCATTCAAAGGAACTGATTTTTTATAATAAAATATTAACATATTAACATATTAAGGAAAAGAGTCAAGCTGTTAAGCGCATTGAACTCTTGCAATAAAACATATTATGTTTCTGCACTGCTTTATTTTTGACTATCCCTACTGTGACTTTTTCACGTCTATCGGTACTTCCTGACCAGGGATTTAGTATGAGATAACCCGTACAACTTCTATAGTCTGATATCAATCTGGTTATTTACAAGACATAGTGCAATTGCAGACCATTCTTATCATTATAAATACGAGTAGTTTGGAAATTAATAAATTAATTGATAAATTAATAAATTAATTAAATAAATTAATAATTAATAAATTATTAAATGTGTACTTTCTGAGTTTTCCATGATGGTTATGTGCTGAAGATACAGGTCTAAGATGCTGATTCAAGTTGTTCTTAAGAAGAAAGATGCAACTGGACGGAATGATACAATACCTGTACGTTCTACAAGACGTCTGCTCGGGTCTTCATTGCAACTCGCCAATTATACCTGTTTTTAACCCCTTAACCTAGATCTTCACTTGACAAATGATCGTATTTTTTCAAACTGCTTGTGCCATATCGTACAATTCTGGGAAGCTTTCCCAATAGGATCCATTTATACCTAAGAAATAGTACATTTGCTCCTGAAATTACTCGATAAATGGCAAATTCATGCGTTTGTGGCAATATTCAGGGACAACGACCCTAATTGATTGTATTGATATCGTCGCTGTATTAAAGTTCAATTAATCACATCAATAATAATAAGGTGTTCTTCACGATTTGATAATATTCTTCCTTTCTGATCTACGCTTTACAATTCCTCACACAACTGTCATTTTGCATGTGCAACGGCGATGTGGGTCTTTAGTTTAGTGATGGTAACATTTTCTTTATCTTAACTGTATCTATCACATGCTTAAATTACGGACATACTGCATGAATAAAGAAAGAATGTTCCACTCATTCGAAATTCTGTCACGTACACCTCAACTTAAAGTGAAATATTTTTAAAATTATTTTCAATACTTGAGCAAAAGAAGTTTCAACTTAGAATTACGATACTAGCTTCAATTACAAACTAAAACATAAATAATGCAGCTGTGTTGTCTAACAGCTTGATGCAATTAGGTTGAAAATAAGGGTCTGGCACGCTCAATCAAGATATATTTGCCTGTATCAATGCTACAAAGAATAGTATGCTATATGACACAAGGAATATTTATGTAATTTTTCTTTGAGGTTAAATTGTAGTCGAGATACCAAGTTCTTAGAGTATGTGTGAATGTGTAATTAATCTTTGAAATATATCCCCTAGAAAGTAATTTTATATATTATCACCAGACATCCTTAGAACTTCGATGAGTATCGTACGTTAGGAACCATCCTCGTATTTGTCTGGAGTAGAAGTGGCTCCTGCAGATATGACATGTTATAATAATATTGAAAACGCACCATTTACGCAAATACTGAACTTAAGCACTAAATTTGGGCTTTATCCATATTGGGGGAACAAAAATTTTGTAGCGATTTACCCTTTAAAACATGCAGTATACTGTCATACATTTTATGTAATCTCTTCCATATCGTTTGGGTGTGCTCCCTGGTTGCATGAGAGTTCTCTGAAGTGAAATTTCACTCCAATGGTTCCGATTACATGTAAATCCTAGATTCTGTGAATTAACGGTCACGCAAAACTCCAAGCTTTCCTGCTCCCTAGTGAACAAAATCCCTCGATCTTACAATATTTGTTTTGTTTATTGTAAAACATTGACAACATTGTTGGGATAATATACTGAGTGTTGTTTGAAATCTTTGTATTTTATTTTATCGCATTGTAGGTCTTGTACAAAAATATATTTAGTTCATCGGTAGTAAAATCTATTTAATTTACGGGAGAATTTTGAAATGTGAACGACCAGTAGAATTCAGTTTTTCACGGAACTACTTGCACTTTATATATAAATTATAATTGCACTTGGTCAATCATAAAATATAAAATCCGAATCCTAGATAAAGTGGGATGGATAATTGTGTATTTGCCTAATTTCATGTTCATAATCATAACCTGAATATGCTGCTAATATTAAATCTGAAACCTAGATAAGTTGGGATGGATAATTGGGTTGTTCCGTAAGTTCATATTTATCACGTTTACCCGAATACGCTACTAACATTTCCCAAAATATTCAATATTGTTTTAACTATTTGGGGGATTTTCTTGAATTTTGGTCCATGTGTATACTGTATATCTCTTGAGCGAGAGTAGAAAATACATTATACGATGCGATTGGGTTTTATTGGCTTTTCAAAATTTAGCTCCCTTATTGTGCAAACGTTCATCAGAAGTTTGAATTTTTCTCACTTCATGGAAGCCTAGGTATTATTCTAGAGCATGAGCCACAAGCGATTAACAGGTATGATTTTAGAGGTGTAAAGAAAACTCGGATTTTTTAAATAGAAACGTAACCAGTTCAGTTTTTTAAATTTATATCTAAAATTCTTGCAGACTATTTACTAAATCGTCAGATTAAATGATGGAGCAACATATATTTTGCATTAAAATTCCTGCTTAAAGAAGGACAACGTTGACAGTTCAATATACTTTTTCCACCTGTCTTTTCGTATACAATCGCTAAAACAAAATATCACAAAACTCAGGACTACTCGTATGAAAATTGGCAGAGAATAGAGAAACATTTCAGTATGGTGCTTGAACCCATTTTCAGTGTTGCCTTAGTAAACAAAAGTTTGATGCTTTTCAGTCGGTCAACACGATTTTACCCAAATGAGATGGGTTATTCCCTAATCCTAGAAAAAAAATACATGAGATTAATAAATAACCCATCTCGTTTGGGTACAATCGTGTTGACCGACCTGAAAGCATCAAACTTTTGTTTTGAATCAGAGAAAGATGTGTCCTATCGAGTAAACCTAAAAGGAACAAGCAGTTCCGTGGAGAAGTATCTTCATATTTTCCACCTGTCCTTTCCTACTCAAAACTCTCCCGGCAGAAATATCTTGCATATTAATAAAGTAAAGAGCAAATCAAAATTTAGTACCCAAACATTGCAGTTATAATAAATGTATTAATGCAGCTAATGGCCATGTACTTTTCTCTTCAGGAGAGGTCAGGGAAGGGATATTGGAAGGAAATCGGCCGAGGATCCGGCATTTTCCTGGTGGTGCAAATGGGGAAACCACGTGAAATATTTTCAGGACGGCCAAGATGGGATAAAAACCCACGCTCTCCCGATGCCAGCGAGGCTCGAGGTAGCGCGTTGGCGCTCTCAGCCACCACATCCGGTACATTGTAGTAATTATAGACAAATAAACACAAAATAATAATATTATAAGATCACGAAATGGTATAACTGTGGTGCGATGTCTCAGCCGTAGCGGTGGCCTGTGCAAGGGCCTGCTGATAAGCTTGAATTGGTGCACCTAGGCTAAACTCCAAAACGGATATTCCACATTAATTATTTTGTTTTGTTTCTTGGCGATCAGACTGCACATATTTAGTGCACTTAAAAAAGGACGTTCCATATTTCATTTGCCCATTATGTATAATTTAAAGGAGGACTTTGAGTTATACGGTTCGGAGTGTTTCTGCCTTACCATGTATATTAGATCTATGAAATAAGCAGTGAGCATATCTCCTTAATCAAATGAGTGCGTAATACATATGCAATACGAATGAAGGGACGCTCAAGATAAGAGTTTCGACCCCATATCGCTGTACCTATTGGAGGCTCTCCTGAGGTATATCACTCTCGTTGGATGTTAATTTTGGTATAGTAATACAGACAAAAGCAAATATCCCTTTTTATCATTAAAAACAATACGTTAGATGACCACAAATTGCATGTAGGTTATTATGAAGTACTCTGTATGACTCCATAACTTTAGTCATTTTACGAACCCTCGGTAGATGAATCACTGCATCGTCATTAAGTGAATAGGCTGATAATGTAAGATAATTTCTGACATCATCTGCCGAAATTGCTGATATTTCATTAAATGACTCGTATTATCATGAAGTGATGGAATTCACTATCAGTCTACAACAAATATATCGTGAAGGTATGAGTGATAATATGCAATATGTTTTCAAATAGAGGTTTGATGCCAATGTATTTCTTTGAATATGGTTTTTCTGATAACTTGTGATGTATTGGGGATTGTGACAGTGTACGTCTATGTATTTATTAGGTTCTAGAATTGAAGTGTTTTGAGCCACAGTGAGTTACACATTGATCTTGAGTGGAAAACGTCTTCTACTTCATTTTATGTAAAAACCAGATTGAATAATCAAGCAAATGGAGAGTGAAAGGAGCTGCCTATGACACGTATTTGGTGTAGGAAGGCATAAGTAGGATAATGAGTAACGTGTTTCAAGGCCTCTGCAAGAGATGCATGTTGCAATTATAAAAATGTTTTAATAATTATGTTATACCTAGGGGTGTATGATTGTGTAATATTCTTATGATATATTTTTATTTGTTGTTCGTTCTTTTCTTTAATTAAGACACAAGCGTATTTCTGTGGTCACACAGTTGCGATTCTGGCAATTTAGCATTTAAAATAATTCAACCGAACTATTTTTAATGTTTTGGTGAAAGAATTAGGTAACCCCAATGACTACAATATGTCCGTACAATTTTAAATTTAGTGCAATACAATTTCGTTTTCTGCCCAGTTCATTCAATGCCTCAAAGTTTAGATTTATCTCTTCATTCAATGCCTCAAAGTTTAGATTAACCACTTTGATCCTGCGTGCCCTTCAGGGGACACACAACATGGCGCTTTGAACATATTTACCTCTGCTAGATCACGGGGTCTGTTCTCTTTGGAAATGGTTTGCTTTGATACAGGACGATGGCAGCACTTACGGAAATGTTAGTTTGCAGTAAATGGTTGTGCACGTGTTGTAGGAAGCAGAGAAACAACTGCACGCATTATCTTCGTGAATTGTTTTAAAACACTTTTCCCTCAATCCTAAATCCTCCTCTATATCTAATGACCAAAAAGACAGTAACATTTTACGAAGAAAGTCCTTAGTCTAAGGCGGTTAATGCACAATCGGAACTTAGTTTACACACATATGGACATGAAGTAAGATAGACTTGCATTCTGTCATTAGCGTTTGGGGAAGAGACACCTCCAGATGCGCGCTGTAAACCCAGGAATACATGCCCCGGATCTCTGAACTTGTAGTTCCCCATTTCGTTTTTGAAGCGTGACGTCATGTGTTCGGCTCCTCTGATGTGTAGGTATATTTAGATGTAACTCACGTGGAATAGTGATTGATAGTGATAATCTATGTTTTGTAAATATTAGCAATATTGATATATAGTAATCTTCGTGATATGCGTGATGTAACTGATGGCAAGTTGATATGTTTTCATGATACATAAGGCTGTTTTCGAATGGAAGATAATTTCAGGGGCAAAATGTTTTACTGTTAGCCTGTCTTAATGAATATCAAGAGGAAACATAGGCCCCCTTTGTCCATGTAATGGTGTGTAATGATAAAATATACGAGGCGTTCATTATAACACTTGTTTATATTGGCAGGCTTTGCTGGCGACTGCCGGCTAGTGCAGATCACTCGCTTGGTATTTTAGTTCCAGCTTTGTTGGTTTAAGTTCAGAGTACTGAGAGAGAGAGAGAGAGAACTCATTGAAAGGCAATAACAGGTAGCTGGTTCACGCCTAGCGCCTGTGGCGTATCGTGCATTGTTGTTGGGAGAGACGCAGACAAACGTTTTATCATTCGCTTGCTTTCTGTCAGTGCAAATAGCCTTCGGGCTCTTTGTCCCTTTACTAACTTTTAGTTTGTACTTCTGTTGTATCCGTGTTCCCTAAAATGTTAGTTCACATGTTCTAAGCTAGTGATGGTATTTTTTATTATATCTAAAATGACAAATTCCATTACTTCACTTCTATTACAATATAAATAAATATAATCACCTCACTGATACGCTGCATGTTCAGTTCTTCTTAATTAATATTAGTCACTTCGGGCGACGTTATCCAGAACTTAATTGATGAACGTAACAAACGATATATTTTACGTACTATTCGCGGATATCCGAGTATTTATGTACAGTCGCGGAATACCGGTAAGAAAACCGAAAAGGATACATTTTAACGGTATTTTAGGCTGTACGTTTCGAGAATGTATCTTTCTTTACTAAGTGTTATAAAGTCGTTGAAATAGATATTAAACTTATGGCATTTACATTGATCTCTTGATTGAAATTAAATGTATTTATCTCGTCATATCTGCATACGTTGCGAAACTATCCGATTTTGCAAACGATTTCCGAAATAAAAAGGAGCTACTTCATTCAAAAGAATAGAATAAATCTAATGTGTTTTTCTATAACGCCGCATTTTGATTTAACATGTGCAGATGACATAATTCGTTGATGATCCTATAATTTCTGAATGGACCAAACCTTACATTTAATTTTATGTTATATCATAGTGTTGGAAGCCATTTTTCAGTGTTGCCTTGGTAATCGAAATTAAATTAATCAATACATGTACAATTTCAAGTAATTTATTTTGTCAGGATTAGGGAACCATCCATTACAATTGGGTACAATCGTGTTGACCGATTGGAAACCATTTAATTTTGATTTTCTGTTGTAGCTGTGGATACTTACCGTTTATACATTAATTTCGTAGACCTATGTGTTGCAGTACGATTTCCTTGTGGACTATTTCCGGCTTATTTCTATGGAGCATGAATATTTTAAATTATCTTTTCTGCTGTAGCATGCGATACTCTATTTACATTTAAAGTCGAGTAATTGGAGGAAGGAAGCTTGTAGTTTTACATGACTGTTAATCTCGCAATCATGATCCACGGGACCTCGACTTTTACGTGGAATCCGAACCACAGGACATGATATTTCATTTCGAAAATCTCACTTGCACTAATAGTGAGTTACAGCATCAGTTCATCATTAGATATTGATTCCTCTAGTAACAAGCCTCATCTCTACCTCTGAACTAAAGCCTATGAATATAATAACTGCTAGGATAGATCTGTAATAACACATTTTCCCAACTTATTTGAGTTTATTCCTTGCATGTGTAATATTCATACATGCACCAAATATTTGTATGTAATTTCTATAGCCTAGTGCGTGGTTTTACAAAGTTCTTTTATAATTGCATTAAATTGGCGCTTTACAAATTAATATGATCCACTATGATTTCTTTATCAAAGATTTAGTTTATTACTTAGTAATAAATTACTTGTTTAAATTTAAATAATGAGAACATAATAACTATCCTAAACAAATTTGCTAGTGTAAAGTTGAAGTTATGTAATTTTATCGGGTTTTGAGGAACATTCTGTTGTATTAGACACTGAGCTCTCAACAATCAAAAATCAATTGCCCCCTCGCATTGCAGTCTGTTCTAAATTCTTAATACTCAGTGCTCGAATGTCACTCTCCGGTGCCCATTCCGATAGTTATATTTAAGGGGTGTTTGTTTCGAAATGTCTCCTTTTGGCAGTAAAACGATACTCCGTAGTAGAGAAATTATTATTATAGTTTTTGTGGTGAAGGGAAATAATATATGATTAGCCTATTTACATCATATGAAAAAATAGCCTCATGAGGTCGTCTTTTGTCCTTGTGTGTGTGTGTGTGTGTGTGTGTGTGTGTGTGTGCATGTGTGTATAATCTGTACGAGTGTATCCTTAATAAAATCTAAATGGCTGGTGGAATTTCAATGATATTAGGTAAGAGCGCACTGCAACCTTGTCCGCCCTTGACCGTGCCATTCAAATTTTAATACGATTCACAAATCCTACATGGCAGCCGTGCGAAATATTTCGATGGCATTCGATATCTTCGAAACTGCTACCGATATCATCCTAAAATGTGTATGGTGATAGATTGATTGATTTGATTGATTGATTGATTGATTTTATTTGCACGGCTACACTTAGAGCTTAAGAGCTCCTTTACAGTAGCGCCCTACATAAAATAAGGTTAGGGCTTATACCAATAAAACATTTCACTTACATTCACAATATAAATAATAATAGTCTAACAATAGTAACAAAAAGACAGTAATAATACAATAATAATAATAATAATAATAATAATAATAATAATAATAATAATAATAAAAATAATAATATTAATAATGATAATGGAAAGATTATTTACAAAAGAGAGCATACAGACACAGTATCATCCCGAAAAGCAAACATCATATACCGTACAAGAAAAGCTATTAAATTAGACAGGTTGTCAGCTATTGTCCTGATGTTATAATTGAACTTAAAAAAAAGTATTTAACATAATGCAGTAATCAAATGTGAGAGATATACTGCTCCAAGAAGCAGGATGAAAGATGTCTTTTGAAAGCTGCAGTGCTTGCAATGTTGACGAACTTATATAAATCCAAGGTGTTGAAGAGGCGTGAGGCGGTGCAAACAAAAGATTTATTGAACTTCATGGTTCGGTGTATAGGAATCTGGAGTGTTAATTTTGTGTATCTATTTTCTCGATTATGAACAGAATGCATTGGTGTAAAGGCATTGTAGAGATATAACGGGGTCTTGGTATGTAATATTTTATGTGTCAGAATGGCAACTGATAGCTGCCTGCGCTCGTGGAGTTTCAGCCATTTCAGCTGCACGTAGTAAGGTGTGATATGTTCATCTCGCCTTAAATCCAGAATGTACCGAACACATGCATTCTGGACTCTTTGTAATTTGATGCTCTGTGTTTCTGGTAAATCATTGTATACAGCAGAGCCATAATCAATGATTGGAAAAATGAGAGTTTGGACGAAGAGCTTACGTATGTTAGGAGGGGTGTAAGAAACAGTTCTTTTCAGGAGATGCATAGTTGATACAACCTTCCTTACCACATTAGACGTATGCTCTGCCCACGACAGTGTTCTATCAAATATCACCCCAAGATTATTGACAGTGTTGCTATATTTAATATTATTATCTAGTATCTTGATGGGTGGTAGTGAATTAAAATCTACTGAATTTAGAAGTTTTGTATATCCAATGGATATACGTTGTGTTTTAGATATGTTCAAGTTAAGATTATGATTTAGGGCCCATTCACAAAGCCTGTCAATGTCTTCATTAAACAGATTTATACGATCACATACAGTGCTAGGCGTGAGGCAAAAATAGGCTTGGAGGTCATCAGCGTATATATGAAAAGAACTATTTCGGAATTCATTCGAAACATCGTTTATATATATCGAGAAGCATAGTGGACCTAAGACAGATCCCTGAGGTACTCCACTTTCTACCGATTTCCAGTCTGAGAAGCAGCCATCCGCGAGGACCACTCTCTGTGTACGCATGGAAAGGTATGATTTGAACCAGGAAAGAGCACTCTGAGAGAAGCCAAAAGATTTCAGCTTTGCAAGAAGTATATTGTGATTCACACAGTCAAAAGCCTTACTGAAATCGAAAAGACATAAGATTGTAAGCTGACGCTTGTCCATAGCTGAGCGTATATCATCGCTGACCTTTAACAATGCAGTGGTGGTACTATGCCCCTTTTTAAACCCAGATTGGTAAGGATTGAATATATTAAATTTAGTTAGGTATTCACATACTTGTTCATGAACAATTTTCTCAAGTGCTTTACTAAGGGCACAAAGGATATTTATTGGACTAAAGGTACGATGACCTGTGTGATCTTAAAAATCTGTTATTATTTTGTGTGTCCTAAATATGTGTTCGAAGTGATCGTGTGTATAATGAACAAAGGCGATAATCTTCATCTACTGGTTCACAACTCCATGGCCTAAATATATAATAATGCAACGTGGGGATTATAAAAAATTCAGTATCTACGAACCTCTTACAGCAATCAGACACAGCATTTGTATATTTATAGAAATCAATACAATATGATATCCTACGGAACTTCCATTAGCCTGATAATCCAAAACCAACATGGCGGCGAAACGAAATTCAAATATTTAATTAGATTTTTCTCGCGTATTAATATTATGAGCACTGTGAAACGTGGAACGGTATACAAGGCTCAATTTATTGGCATGTAAATGAATTCCTTTCTATGAGAACTTAAAAATGGCGGCTGTGTTAATTTTTGAAACACTTCTCTATTTACCGTGACAGAAACAAGCGATACAAATGCAGGTTGGGATAATGGACCACCATTATAGTAATTAACTCCTGGCAAATATTTCTATAGCCTATATATAAAACAGTTCAACATGGCGTTCGTGCAGTATATTTCACTGGTTCACAATATTTCCGAAACTACTTAGGCAATAAAACTGACATTCGGATGGTAATAGAGGACTATTAAGTAACATTATAGTGTTTGAAGCCATTTTTCAGTGTTGCCTTAGGAAAAAAAAGTTTGATGCTTTTCAGTCGGTCAACACGATTGTACCCAAATGAGATGGGTTATTCCCTAATCCTGAAAAAAGTACATGAGATTAATAAATACACTTGGATGACCAGTTTCAATCGTCAAGCATTCATCATCACAATTTTCAAGATACATGGATCTGATCTAAGCACAAATCACTTTTTCTGAAGCAAAATAAATAATGGTTTGTGCCTTCACTTTTATACACTCTAATGGGAAATTAAGTTCAATTTAGCATCAGTACAAGTCCAGACACTCAGGTGAGTGTTAACATTTATACTTTTCGTGTAAGCAAATTAAATGCTGACTGCCAAAAATAATGGACGAAAAGAATTTAAATCATATTTTTAAATTATTACATATTTTTGTTAGGTTTTTGATAGCAGGCTACCTGTTAGTGAGTTGTTCATACACATCTCTGTTTCAGATTGCGTAATAACACAAATGTTTAATGGGTAACTATCCGATTCTTAATAATTTAGAGTAGGGGACGTGAGTTTCTTTTAAATGTTGGTGGTTTTTTGGTTTAAGAGGCATAAGATTGAAGTCATCTTCCACTAATAATATAAATTATAAAACTTGGTCGAGGATTGTGGAAGGAAATTACCTTAGTATATTAGGAGATACCGTCCCGGCATTTGCCTGGAGATATAAAATGGGAAATAACAAAAAATCATTTCATGGGTGGTTGATAGTGGGGTTTGAACCCTCTCGTCCCCCAAGTGATGGGCTAGTCTGGTCACATAAACTTACGAGTTAATTCGCACAGCTCGTATTTATGTATGGTAAGTTAAACGCCGAAGACGAACACAAGTGATAACAAGTGATTACTGATCACAAAACAGGTAAAATATTACTTGAGCAATGAATCTGTGTAGTATGGTAGAATTCCTGTTTGATTGCTGTACGTTTCACCACCCTTCGGTACATCTACTGAATTGCCACTGATTTATCTAGTATTTAGGTTTTGCAACATAGGAGAGATCTTGAAACAATCTCGAGTCATGATTTTACAAAAACGTAACAAGATTGACCATTGTGAGTTTCACATCTTGTGACGTTTAAGTGCCCGTGGCTTATGATCTCGCGATTAACGGTCACGTAAAACTACAACCTTCCTTCCTTTTCCTTACGTTTAAGTGAATAGCGAAGCAAAGCCAACACCGTACAGGCCATATATGCCCTGGGAGTAGTGGTCACTCTTTGTGGCAACGGCACGAGATGGGATGGAGTTGACAGCTCCATGCCCGACCGTCTTTGCTCCCGGGAATTACCCTGGTACTCATTTCTGGTGTAGGCTGATTGAACCCCAGGGCTATTTGCGTTTCCGAATGTGGTAGTTGGTTTCTAAAATCCACTACTTGGGCGAGGATCGAACTCACTCCTTTCAGTTAGAAGCTGAGCGCCTCTACCGAATGCGCTACGCAGCCCACTCGTTTAAGTGAATACTTTGTTAAAATCATTTCCATGATTTTATTTACGAATATACTCTAAACGTAACCTGTGTTTTCTTATAATTTTTAAGTCACTGATGAGTGTGAAATTTCTATATTTTACTTTATGGAATTATTTTAAGCCAATTCTACCCCATGGTTTTGTAAAATACTATCACACTTCCTCCTTTGTGGGTTTTCAAGCCATTTTTTCAGTGTTGCCTTAGAAACAAGAGTTTAGTGCTATTCAGTCGGTCAACACGAATGTACCCAAAAGGGCTGGGTTATGCCCTAATCCTGAAATAAATTACATGAGATTAATAAATACACTAGGATAACCAGTTTCGATGGTCAAGCGATCATCATCAGATCCATTACACTTGGGCTATAAAATCTATGGTTGAAAATACAGGTGAACATATTTACACACCTGGAGTAAGGGTGAACACGAAACTGCTCGTAGCTCCAGCGAGGAAGACAACCAGATAATTAGTAGCCTGTAATATTACAGTTTAACCATAGTTGATTTGTTACAACCATATAGTCACTCCAAATATACAAACTCCGGATATCTATCACCATTTAGCATTTCACCTAACATCCTATATACTACATTTAGCATACACCGACAGTTGCATTACCAATACGGCAACTAAATAATTGTATATATTGTAAATATTTTCACCTGTATTTTCAAACATAGATTTTATAGCATAAGTGTAATGGATCTGATGATCACTTGACGATCGAAACTGGTCATCCTAGTGTATTTGTTAATCTCATGTAATTTATTTCAGGATTAGGGCATAACCCAGCTATTTTGGGTGCATTCGTGTTTACCGACTGAAAAGCACTAAACACTTCCTCCTCCAAAATCTGAAAGATTTCTTTACACAAACCACTAATACATGTCACTATCCAGAAGGAAGCAATGCATAAGACATTCCAATAACTAAGAAATTATATGCAACACTGACTATGTAAATATTCATAATCCAATAATAATCAATTGTGATTATATGGCAGGACACCTCACTTGTAATTTACTGTATTTTTTCATGTATTTCCAATTTTTGCGGTTCAACTGTACCTCTAATGTACAATCGAAATCAAGGAATGTTTTAATTTAAAGATATGCTGGTGAACGTAAATCATTACCACGCTGTTTTAGAATTAATTAATTCCTCCGTGAGGAAAACTAATACGAGGGTGGACCCAAAAAACGCTGCCATTCGAGGACGTAGTAGAGAATTCTCCCACTAGATGGGGTTAATAGAGACCTTCACGAAACAACTGCCCTGAGGGCGTTAGTTTGTATGTGACCGTTTGATCGTAGTGTTGTTTCCCTTTTTTTGTTCTCGTGATCCGCCTATGAAGTCTTTATGGCAGACTTAAAAGAACAAAGAGTGTGTTTGAAATTTTGTTTCCTGCTTGAAACATCGCCAACAGAAGTTTACCAAATGCTCGGCTTGACGATTGCTTGGTTTCTGGATCGTACGCGTAACACCAACTGTCATCACCTGTAATGACTTTTGTCAAAAAGTTTGGATCACTTTCATTCTCATTTTTCAAGTCCTGGCTAAACTGCAATCGAGTGTTTTTTAATGCTCTGTGAGAAGGTGAGGAACAAATTCAGAGGCAACACGTCTCATTTGCAAATCCTCAGTTAAAATCCGCTGGTATGAGCTCCAACTCACTCCTGTGTCTTCTGGAATTTCATCGATCGTAAAACGACGATCCTCGTAGATTTTTTGGCGAATTTTCTCAACGTTTTTAGCATTTCGAAATGTTGAAGGGCTCCCAGAACGAGCATTGTCTTCAACACTCATGCCACCACGTTTATAGCGCCCAAACCACTCAAAAACCTTTGTGCGGCTCATAGCATCCACCTTGAAAGCCTGATGAAACATCTGGTAAGTTTCTGTTACCGATTTTTCAAGAAGGAAACACAATTTCAAACAAACACTTTGTTCTTTTAAATCTCCCATGACGACTTCGCAGACGGAACAAGAGACCAGTAGGAGAAAACCAACACTACGATCAAACGGTCACATACAAAATGACGCCGTCTGGGTAGTTGTTTCGTGAAGGTCTCTATTAACCCCATGAACTCTCTACTACGTCCACGAATGCTAGAGCACTCTCAGTCCATTTTATTTTGGTCCAACCCCGTATAGCACAACATTTTCATAATATGACCACGTCTTTAAGTCTTAAATTACTTGATGTTATATGTTTACATGACGTGCCCCATCTTTTGATGCTATTCATATACAAGGCGTCCAGAATATGCGTTTGTTCAATTTATTTCGCAGGAAGCTGTATTACAAAGTGAGAAAACATCTGGTCATACCCAAACACAAACATTTGGCAATTTTACCATGTAGTCCCCACCAACACTGATACATTTGTAGTGCCGTGAAATCAATTTCAAGAAAAGATAATGGCAATATGATTTAATGAATGATAACCTGGACTTTGTTGCATTACGTAGTTATTTTTTCCTAATATGATCTTTGCACTTTCATGTGGCACAGATTTAAACTTTAGTAACAAGTTTCTATTAGATTTATAGTTTTTCATTCGTAACAGTCTGACATTATTACTTCGTGAAACATTTTGTGTGCGTAAGCACATAAACATCCAATGTGGACGCGACATCAGACAATTACACGTGAATAGGCTAACACTTATAGGCCTACTCTATGAACTTTCACTGCAGTCGTGGACGTGGAGGAGCACTTGAATCAATCTTCAACTTCCACGCTCTGCCTTCCATCTGTGAATCTTGAACACCAGTGTCCAGCCATTTGTCAGGAGAAGACGTCGTCTCTATGGACGCTCTGTAGGCGGCGATGATATCAAAAACACTATTCCCCACGCCCATTCGTAGCACGTGACAACACGCACTTCCATATGTGAGCACGTTACCAGCACACATCTTTCATCCTTACTGCCTTGCACTCGAATGAAGTAGGGCACGCCAATCTGCTGCTTCTCCTTCTGTTTGGCCATTCACCGTATGCGTCAGTGTTCCTTCGCTCTCGCTCAGCGCATCGAAAATTCAGGAATGACTGTCCTCTGTCCAGGCATTGTTTCTTCTGATTTCCCTGTGTATTGACAAAACTTAGATTAGGAACACCGCTCGTAATTGAAAAAGAAGCGTAAGTGTTTGTGAGATAAATGAAAACAAACACAAGGACTTGTGAAATTTTTACCGAAACCTTGTTTGAAAAATTACTTGCTAAGTCTAAAATAAGCCCGGCCCCATGATGTTAGGGTAGCGCACCTGCATCTCACCCGGGGGCCCCGGATTTGATTCTCGGTTCCTTCAGAGTTTTAATGAACTGATGTGAAGGCAGGAAAAGGGTGAAATCATCCACATGGGATAATATGATCAGAGAGGCAGTGGCCCGGTCAAGAAAAGGAAGATTAACGTTCGAGGGGATCCCACGTGTTGACCATGCGTTACCCTACAATCTGTAGGCCAACAGGGCTCATGAGCGGTCGCTTGGTAGGCCAGTTACACAGGGGGTAACTGTCATGGTTTCGTTTTATTTGAGTGTGAAATAAGTTTGATTAAAGTTATAACCATGTAGTTAGCAGGCTTATTGTTAAAATTGCTAAAACCTCGTGATCATAACCCAGGGAAACCTACGACGAATCCGAGCAACGGGATGCAGCTTTCTTAACCCGTAACCGAACACTATTGCTACTGAAAGTGGTGGACATAATCATAAGTAACAGGTCGGGGTGCTGTGCAAAATGAAAGACCACCATGATAATCTGTTGTTAATTTTGTTGATCCATTTCTGGGCTTATTGACATGTAGCCCCGTGTGTTTTGGTGTGTGTGGGATCTGTCTGATAACCTGTGCCATTGAGATCGCTATACGTGTGTGTGTGTATTTCTAATTGGGGCTGGGATTGGGGTAGGTGGTGATCGTAGCTCTAATTAGGTACCATCGCGACATTTTCATGGAAGTAGAAGTGGGATACCACGGTTCACCACTTTTATATTGGCTGATTGAACACACCTCTTCGTAGTTGGAGGTTCATTGTACAAACATTCACTTCGATCACTTGATTACGATACAAGCAATAAAAAGATGATTTTAAAATTTCGCACAGCCGAATATCTTAGAACAATTAAATGAAATTACTCAGCAATATAAATAAGCCTGTTATTTAGGTATACCATGCCTCGTTTCACTGCGCTTTTTTAAGTCACGAGAAAATCCCATTTAAATATTAGATAATTGTGTGGCTATCATGTTGGTTTTGCTCTTATCACGTTTATAAAAGTCTCATAGGTGGAGTTACTTTGGTAGCCTAAATCACCACACAAAATCGTCAGTTTTTTTTTTTTTTTTGTCGTGTGGTCTCCTGAGAGGCCGAGTGCAGGTCTTTCTATTCGACGCCCGTGGGCGACCTGCGCGTCGGGATGAGAGATGGAATGGATGAGGATGAATGAAACAGGCCAAGGATGTGGAAGGAATCGGCCGTGGCCTATCAGAAGGTACCGTCCCAGCATTTGCCTGGTGTTGAAAATGGGAAACCACGGAAAACCATTTCAAGGACGGCCGACGGTGGGGCTCGAACCCACGCGTCTACCGAGTCAGCAGAGAGCTTGGCCCCATGACCTAATGCTGCGCTTTAGCCAGCTGAGCCAATGCTGTCGGTATCGTCAGGTTGATAGCAGATATGATGTTGGACACATTGAATGCCAGTTAAAACAAAGCACGTGGCTGCCATATTGGAACGGTATAAAACATTTTGAAAGGCACTGTCAGGGTCGGACGTGATAGTAGTAAGTTTTCACCATGTTTCATTGAAATCACTCCTGTGGTTTACAACGTATTAGGACCACATAGACACACATACGCACGAACTCACATACATACACTCACGTACTTGGACATAAGATATTCTCATACACTTATATTTCATAAGATATATATAGGCTAAAAACGATCACAACCGTTAGTATCGAACTGAGTAAATGACTGAGGATCGTACAACATCGTTGTTTCCATATAGTTTTCAGTTTGGAAGTAGTGTTAGTCAACACATGTAGGGCAGAAGAGTGGAGAAGCTGAGTATGAGGAAGGAGAAGTTCAATGCAGCATTTCCTGTAAGTGTCGTTCCTTTATGCAACAAGTCGAAGCTGCTATATGATACGCCACTATAACTAGCAAAGTTGTGGCATGTCAGCGAGTGATACATCAGCATACTTCGGTAGCTTACCGCGCTGGGTTACCACTTATCCAACAAGAGCTCAGTCGGACACGCTCCGCATAGGTTGAAGCAACTTTTGCTCACGTTTTAACTTACATTGGAGATCGATTTTTGCGTAAACTATGTCGACTTACAAATTTCGCAACTTATTTTCAGACAGGCTGTGTAAAAGTAACAAACATGGAAGAAATACTAGAGGACAGGAGTTGCTTACGGGCACGAACCCACAGTGCACTTTTCTTAAAACTGTCCAATCTTGATGTACGCCTCTACATTTTTGCGTCTCTCATTCCATTGGTGACCAAATTTCCAATTGTACAAATTCTGGCTTGGTTATATAGCGTTCTTTACTCAGAACCATAAACACGGTCGCAATTAGTGGGGTCCGATCACCCCGACGGAAATATTTAACGACAGTTCTCCGCTTTCAAACTACAAATGGAGTCTGATATTTCTCATTTCCTTGTTCGATCCCTAATTAGTTGCTTCTCCCAGCGGGCAATTCGCCAGTAGAATGGACGTGGCATGTACAGATGAGCCCCCCCCACCCCCTTATCCGTACAAGTTAAGATCGACAGTGCTACTTAACCAGACTAAGTAAACTGTTGATGTTTCTATTATGGGCTTAGACATCGTGATCATGTAGAGATTTGAAACCATTTTTCAGTGTTGCCTATACAAATTGACTTTGTTGCTTTTCAGTCGGTCAACAGGATTGTGCCCAATGAATGGGCGGGCTACAAGATACAAATATATAAATTAATTCCTGGAAAAATTTACTTGTCTTAATTAATATTCACAATTGAATTGCCCCATTTAATTATGACTATTAACTAATACATGTATTTTTTCCAGGAGTGTATTTATATATTTGTATCTTGTACCCAACCCATTCATTGGGCACAATCATGTTGACAGACTGAAAAGCTACAAAAAATCATCGTGAACAATCCATCACGTATACTTGGGAGTATGTAAAATTTATCTGATATGCTATGTTATTATGGAGCTTTTAGCCGGGTTTATATTTTTAAATGAGGCTAGGATTATTTAGAAAATGGTTATGGATTTAACCTACAAATTTCCAAGAATTAGCCTGGAGTAGGACTGGGAGTCGATGGAAAAACACTCCTAGAGTGGCTGAGGTTCAAATCAAACCCTCCTCTTCTCAGTTTTGCCTCCTGAGGCTGAATGTAATTGTATATCGTTACGACAATTAGACCAAAACAGTATCGTTGACAGAACCGTGAATCGAACCCAAACCTCACGGTTTACAACAACAATGCTAGTCACTAGACACGAGCTGGAAGAGATTAAGAGAGTGGAGCTGACGAAGTTGATACATGGGCAGAAGTGGGGTTGTGATTAGGGTCTGTCGTTGGCAATCAAGTCAGATTGGAACTGAAGCAAACATCTTTCATTCTTGATTAGAGTGGCCGTTAATATAAGGAATGGATGTCACCCTGGATGTCCAAGTTCGATTCCCAACTCTGCCAAGAAATTTTAATTCTGGTCTGAGGGCTCTAACGGGGTACAATCAGCCTCGTAAGACAAAACTGATATGACGAGGTTTCGATTCCCACCTCAGCCATCCTGGAAGTTGTATCTCCAATTCTACACCAGGAAAATGCTGGTATGATTCCTAACTTAAGGCCACGACCACCTCCTACCCAATCATATCCCTAATTTACAAAAACGAACATTAGTATAGCAACAGAAATAACACAGGTTATCACACAAATTAAACACACAGCGATATGGTGATGAGTGGGTGATTGAGTAACATTTGGCTTATACTTTTATATAGACAGATGTAACTGTTGACTAATTTTGGGGCTTTGCAACATCGTTATCTTATAGCCCCGTATACATGGGCGTGTGTGTAATCTGATAACATCTGTCATGGTGGAGGCCATAGTAGTGTCTGTATTTGTAATTAAGGCGGCCGTGATCTTAAGTTAGGAACCGTCAAGGCATTTGCCTGGATAGAGTTTCGAAATCATGGAAAACCACTTCTAGAACAGCTGAGAAGGGAATCGAACCTATCTCTTTTCATTTTTGCCTTGCTAGTCTGAGTGTACCCTGTTCCAACCCTCAGAACAGAATTAAATTCCCTGGAAAAGCCGGGAATTAAACCCAGGGCCCTTAGGACTGGAGTCTAAATACGTAATCTCGAGACCACAGAAAGTAGCAGTTATCGAGGTAAGGTAGATTGTGGATCTCTGTCATATTAGGTTTAAACAAAAATACACTTTTATACCTTAATGCAAGTTTTAAAATTATGAAATAAAGGCAGATGACCTCGGAGTTCCACCCCTTAAAACAATATCTAACTTACTAAAATTATGAAACCAGCTAGAGTAGAACAAAAGCATTTCTATGACTTTTTGGATTCAGTGCCGCAGCCAACACCCCATCCATAAAACCTTATTTATAAGTACTTGTCTTTTCAGACGGACACCCAAATGTTTATGTACACCAAATTAAATGCTCCTTGCCTTTCGAAATTGGGGTAATGGGTGAAGATGTAGTAATTTGCGTCCTTATTTCTGGATTCGTATATTACGGCTTCCCTCGATCCTCCAATTTCACACAATAACCAAATACTGTAAATCATTCTTTCTGTATAAGGATTGTCATAGCCCCTTACCACTACACATCAGCGCAGCTTGAAAAACAATATCTGACACATGTCTCCCGACCGTCCAAATTCCTTAGACATAATTTTTCCCCTTTTATTAGGTTCCCTTTGACATTAAACTGGTCCCAACTTTAGCTTTCTGAATGTCACAGAAAAGGAGAATTATTGATGAGTGAATGCGTGACCGAGCTTTCAGTACCACGTATCTGACGATGCTTTCCTTTTCCATTCTTTTACTTACGATTTGCCATTCCTTCCGACCTTTTCGACGGGATTTTGTTCAAAATGTCGTTATCAGCATTATCTCCAATTTATCAAGAAGCACTGGAAACTTTCTGTAAACTATGGACTACTAATAATATTTACACCAATATACCAGAAATTAAATTTCAAAGTTTATATTGTAACCAAAAAGCAAAACAGAACGTTTTAACGGCAGCTTGTTCAGTTCTTAATTTTGATCCGCCTATGATGAAATGTCTCAAGGTGTATTGTACAGTTTCAGGTTCGAAATTAAGTTTTATGTGATTGACAGAAGAAGCTTGACATTTGTGATACTTTAATTCTACATTGCAAGTTTTGAACAACAAATATCAAAACTGTGCGTGAGCGTGTAAAATACGAACATTTTGTTATTGCATTAACAAAATTTGTTATTGTTATTGCATTAACAAAATTCTACACTGTCAGTGTTCTATCAGTCTTCACATTGTCTCAATCATCCGCCTCATTTATTCCATCTTTAATAGTTGATTTATTATGCAGTGTCCGTTAGTATTTTCGGTGTGTATTTTGTAGGAGTCCTAAGTCTTTATGAAGATGTTAGTAGTGGTTAATGAGTTCGGCTAAAGAGAGTAAGAGAATCTGAGGTAGACCTGGAAGGCGATGATTAGATTCAGGGTAGACCGATTTCAAAGTGAGAGGTGAAGGAGCAGAGGAGGCTGCAGTGCTATCCTCGAATTGGGGACCATGGATGCGATTTGTTCGCAAACAGAGACTTGCAAACTTGACTGGACGTTGAAAAGCAAATGAGTCTCAAATGTATGTGTGTATGTATTTTTCAATTAAAATGGGCAACTTGTCATGATATTTTCTGGTAGAATAAGGTTCTTGGTAATGGAATCTTGGCCGTGGTGTGAATTCTGTTCCCATAAGATTCATGTTTGTATGAATACGGAATCATTGAACAAGTCACCATTGCGTGAAACGTGAATGTCTAATTTTCCGCACCTACATTTTTGAGAATTAGAGTTACTTTCTTTTCTATTTTACTGAAATAAACTATCCTGAGCACAACCCGATGCCCAAAAGTCTTTTTAAGTTCTAACCTCAACCTTGCATGGTTTTGGAGAGATTCTAGCTTTCTCATTCTATGTTGGCCCTTCTTTTGGTAACCACGATAATTTATTTCTTCGTGCTGTTCAATATTTATATGAATAGATTCCACAGGTATGTAAAGAATGGCCTGAACCGCAATGAAGTTACCACTGTCTGGAAACCAAGACTGCCATGATATGAGGTGATAGGGCCCTTTTTTCCGATTATTGGCTAGCTAACTGTGTTGATGAGGCCACATTGTACGTCGATATCTTGAATAACATTTGTAATATAATACGTCCCTTGATACAGCTCAATTCCTCTTATTTTCTGTGAGAATGTGTGTCTATAAGGCCATATCAGAGAAAATATGGATAAGGCAAGGTTTAGCCTATTGTCATCATTTGAAGAAATAGGCTTATGAGATCACCTTTGGACCGCGCGTATGTGTGTCCCTAATAACATCTAAACGGCTTAAATGATTTTTATGAAATTGGTTAAGGTCATAGTACAGTGAATCTTTATTCAAGAGCTTATTATAGAGACATCTACTGTTATTCAATTGTTTTCAAATATTCAACAGGCATCAGTCCGAAATTTCAAGCCTTATTTTTAGTTTCGTGTATCTTAATCAGGCGATTGTCAAGATGATTCGTATGCTGGGCTATGATAACAACCATTATGGCACTAAATTCTGGATTTTACATTTCGTAAATCATAGAAGCCGTGCATTTGACGTTCCTAAAAATTGATTCCCGTGGTTCATTATAGATAGATGCCATCTCGCGAAGGAGTCTTAATCACCGATATTGAAAGCTATTATATTCTAGCACAGAACTCTTCATTGTAATGGTGTTTCTGAAGACATAGGTCGTGAACGAAAAGCTATTTATTATATCGCATTATATCGCATAGAAAACCCTTGTAATAGGTAGGAGAATTTTAATGGAGAAGACCAGTGGGATATATGAAAATAGGTCATTTAGTTCTTCTCGGAACTACTTGTTAAAAACACAATCGATATGTAAAAGATCCTACCGTACAATTTATGTTAAGTCAATTATCCCGTGTAGAGACGTATAGGGAAATGAACTCAAAATTTTTTGCAATATAGGAATGAATATTTACATCTAGTTATGTACTTCGACAGTACTGTACCCGGATCGTTCACACGTCTGTGAAATGTTGACGTCATTATTATGAAGCAGAGACGTTGATAGATCTGAGAGATGGAGCGGCTGATATTTTGAATAGCGCGCTAGGAGACTCCGAGTGTTGAGGGAAGTATGCAACGTAGGAGCGAGTGACGTGGAACTGTGACGTGGGAGCTCGCCTACGTTATAAAAATAAGTTTTCTAGAATTTCCTCCAGGAGAAGGAATGGAACCTAGAAACGTAGTACAGCTTACTGGCAATTGAATGAGAAGAAATTTGAGCTATCAAGCATGAAAATCCGTTTGGTAGAAGTCGAGATACGGAATGGAAACTTCTAGAAGGAAGACCGCTTGGACTATATAAGGAGCCAGAGAATCAAGACATTATTGTATTCCATCAGAGCACTTGCTCATGTGCGCATCTACGATACATCAAGTACGAGTGTTCACGCCGTGATTCTGACCGCCGAAGAACTTAGTCGCTGGAGGAGCAGTCAGAGGACTTAGTTTTTGTTCAGGTGAATGAACATCTCTATAGTCCAAGTCCTTATATAGTCCAAGCGGTCTTCCTTCTAGAATCTTCCATTCTGTGGAACTGTGACGTGGGAGCACGCCTACGTAATGAAAATAAGTTTTCTAGAATTTCCTCTAGGAGAAGGAATGGAACCTAGAAAAGTAGTACAGTTTACTGGAAATTGAATGAGAAGAAATTTGAGCTATCAAGCATGAAAATCCGTTCGGTAGAAGCCGAGATACGGAATGGAAGCTTCTAGAAGGAAGACCGCTTGGACTATATAAGGAGCCAGAGAATCAAGACATTATTGTATTCCATCAGAGCACTTGCTCATGTGCGCATCTACGATACATCAAGTACGAGTGTTCACGCCGTGATTCTGACCGCCGAAGAACTTAGTCGCTGGAGGAGCAGTCTGTGGACTTAGTTTTTGTTCAGGTGAATGAACATCTCTCTATATATAAGAATGAATGTTTGTCTGTTTTTTCTGATTTTCCACGGAAATTTGCGTTATTTACGCGTTTCAGACTGTTTTAAGACGGATGCGCGCGAAAATATTTTTTTTGTTTGTCTGTGTGTCTATCTGTCTGTATGTCTGTCTGTCTGTCTGTCTGTCTGTCTGTCTGTCTGTGGACAAAGTGGTTGTTCCCTTATAACTCGAGAACGGCTGGGTGGATCAACGTAAAATTTGGTACAGATATCCTTCAAAGGCACGACACTAATCATTGAAGTAACTCTTCTCTGTACCTCTCATAAAAGGGGGCCTACCCCCTTAAAATTCTTGCTGAAATAGGCGTAGAAGGGCGTGACAAAGCTCATTTTCAGTCCCTCAATGTGAGAAAAGAAACTCGGGGGCCCCAGAAAACCACATTTTAAGGCCCTAAAACCAACAGTTTTTGAGATATTTCCAGAAAATTAATTTCATTTAATACAATAATGAAAGAATGTAAGCCGGTAACCATGGCAACAGAAGCTCACAGGTCCATCTATTGCTGTAAGACGCAATACAATTCCATTTATTACATTACTGAGAGTGTTTGCAAACGGCTATACGGTTATAACGGAACCAAATTAAGCTGTTAAATTCATGAATACATATAATGTGCTTAAGGGGGTAAAGGGGTACTATAGAATTTTTCACGCTATTCACACGTGCTGGTGTGGTACGGAAGGTCTATTATATCCCTTTATTGTTATATTATTATTATTATTTTAATTATTATTATTACTCTACGGAAAGGAAGACCCCAGAGGACTGGAAAAAGGGAATAATTGTCCCGATCTTCAAGAAAGGTAGTAGAACAGAATGCAGAAACTATCGGAGAATAACACTGATGAGTCATTGTGCAAAGATGTTAGAGAAAGTTTTGGAAAGGAGAATTAGGACAAGGATAGAAGGAGGGATGAGGGAAGAACAACATGGCTTCAGAGCAGGAAGGCCCACAGTGGATTTAGTTTTTGCTGTAAGGCAGTTACAAGAACAGCACTATGAGTATGGAACAGATCTACTGATGGTTCTTCCTGGACATTGAGAAAGCATATGGCAGTGTATGCAGAAACAAAGTATGGAAGTCCCTGGAGGATAGAGGAGTAAAAAATGGACTATAAGGAGGATAAAGGAGATGTACAAGGGAAGCGTTAGCTGTGTGAAAGTGGGAGGAGAGAGATCGGACTGGGTGGAACAGAGAAACGGCCTGAAACAAGGAAGTGCACTGGCACCGTTACTTTTCGTTGTGGTGACGGATGACATAATTATCCGAGTGGCACAAGTAATTGGGGAAGGAAAGATGAATGCAATGGTGTTAGCGGATGATTTGATGATTTGGGGAAACGAGGAGGAGGAGGTACAGGAACAGTTGGACGTGTGGGAAGGAATAATACAAGGATATGGGATGAAATTTAGCATAAATAAGAGTGAGATGGTGATCACAACAAAGAAGAAGGAAAGAACCACAACGTGAATAACAATTGGTGGAGAACAGCTGAAGAAAGTGGAGAGTTTCAAGTATCTGGGAAGCCTGATACAAGATAATGGAAGAAACGATAGAGAAAAAATGAGCGTGGGAGACAGGCAGAAGCATTCCGGAGGAGTGTGAGAAGCATGTTATGGAGCAAGGATGTCCCTCAGAACAGAAAAAAGATCATATATCGGACGTACTATGGCCCTATCCTGACGTATGCCTCGGAGACCTGGGCTATGAAAGGAAGGGAGAAGAGAAAAATATAGGCCAGTGAGATGAGGTTCTTGAGAAGCAGTATTGGAGCTACAAAGATGGACAGAATAAGAAATGAGAGGACCAGAGAATTAATAAAGGAGGAACCATTACAGGATGGTATAGAGAACTCTAGACTTAGATGGTATGGACATGTAAAACGAATGGAGGATAAGAGGATACCCAGGAGGATACACGAGACAAAGTGGGAAGGAAAGAGACCGAGAGGAAGACCTAGAGACCGGTGGCTGAAGGGGATGGAAGAAAGCGTGAAGAAGAGAGGAGAAGACTGGACAGGAGTGGAGGCTGAGAGATGGTGGGAAGACAGAAGACGTTGGAGAGGCCTGTGTTCCAAACAGACCCGGCCAGTGGCTGGAAACTGTGCAAGTTGATGATGATGATGATACTACGGCCTACAACGACGATACAAAGTTGATTTTCAGCCCCTTGGTGTCAGAAAAAAACCTCGGGGCCCCTAAACAGCCGTAAAAAGTCCCCGAAAACTACATTTTAATATCAGGAAAAATTTATTCTTACAGTTCGTTCTATGCAGCTAACAGGTGTTCCTGTAATAGCAGGCAAACGAAACCGCATTGTTTGGATATGGGACTTGTTCTCAGTCTTTCAATAGTACTATATCAGTATAAGACTGTACAACATTTCAACATGTTAGACTGTACCGAGAATAACGGGAGTTTTTTTGAACGAGTGACATTAAATATCAACATGCGCCGTTAAACTACTCGAGGATAGGTGTGATATGGAGGCGAACGAAGTGATATGAAACAGCAGATGACCATGGGAGGACACTATTGGAATAGTGAACACCGAAGGACACGCTCTACCTACACAGCAAGAATAAAGTAAGACAACTATTCATGTACTATCCACTAGCCTATAGTAGTATTTGAGAATTCCATTTTTATACTGTCACTATAAGATATCAACATAATTATCATCATAATGAGAACGTCTATTATATTTGTCCAGGATGACAAATGGAGCTTGTAGTCCGACAATTTATTATTCCATTTTACGATTTTGTCAGGACAACAGTCAGGTCATGTGTTTCGACATGAAATGTTTAAGTTATTTCCAAGGGATAGGAATATTTTTTCTTTAACTCTTATTTAGAGAAGAGGCTCGATTTTAACTTGGATTATTTACATAATTTGATTTATATAATAATAATAAATGACTGTGAAATAAATAAGTTAATAATATTAAAAATATAACTACACCATTTAAAGTTATAAATAATTTATTTAGGGAGGTGATAGCACCAATTTATGAATTAAATTAAATTGTTAATTGTGATTAAATAGTTACTGCATTAATAATCAGAAAGTGAGATGTTATTATTAATCATTTACAAAGAGGATTTAAACATTTATTTATTTATTTATGGATGAAATAGGGCAATAATAATCATTATGAGGTTGTAATGAAGCAATGATGCCTAAATAGGTTTTCCAATAATAATAATAATAATTTGTGGAAGAATTTGAATAAAATAACTTTGTTTATTTGTGGAATGGAAGTTTGGATTTATAAATAAATTTAAATGAGTTTATGAATGAAGTGAAATAGTAAGATTTTGAGCTCAGTAAGATTTTCCAAAAGCACTAAAAATATATAGATGAAGGAAAAGAAAGCGGCAGGTATTAAATGTATAAATTAGGGTGAGATTATGTAAATGGGAGGCAAGGAGAAATTGACCAGAATTAAATACATCTTTTCATTGGAAAAATAAAAATGAAGAACACACAGTACAGCGATAAGACAGAATATTACAAACAGAAAAAAATATAATAAAATTATATAATGTTTTGTGGAGAAGAATATTTGAAGTCAAATAATATGATGATTTTAGTGTGCGAATTGGCGACACTTAAAGTTGTGTGGAGACCTAGGGGTCATCCAAGAGGGCATTTGTTCCCGTAGTTATGGGCACACATGGATGCGCGTGTGTCTTTAGAAGAGCATGTGGGATCAATTGTAAAAGAAGGGTTAGGCAAGTAGACCGCCCCATATTCTAGTCAAATTCCATTTAACTGTCAATTCAAATATTTAATATTTTTTCTGGATCAACTTGAATTTCCAATAGTATCCCTAAATAATTGAAGAACATGAGTTTAGATTTGATGAACCTGACCGAGAGAAAAAAAAAAATCAAATGAATAGTTGCAAATGCAAAAATAAAATTGAAGATATTTTTATTTTGTGCTTGTAATAATAATCATAGTAACAGTTGAAATTAGCATTACATATTCACAACATGAGAGGGTGAGAAAACTTATTGTAAATAAATTGATGAGAAATTTTGAAATTAATAATAATAACAAATTCTATGGTTAACAGTTATTTTGTGTGAGATAATATGTAAATTTTCTGAATGAGAAAAGTGTTGATGAAAGAGATAATGATTTAATCCACTGATAGTGGATAACAACAACTTATATTGTTAACAACAATGTATGCTAATGTTCATAACAAATTTTGAAATGAACAAATTTAAATATTTTTTACATTGAAACAAATGATTATGAGAAAAGAAAAAGATTTATTTTTCAAATTATTATGATAATGAAAAATTTATAAACAATTTTGGTTTTGGAAACAAAAATTTTACAAACACAAGAATATTAACATTCGACTTTATGTTAGCCAAATATTGATATGAGGTTGTTATTATACTTCAATGAAACAGTGAAATAATTTTTTCCAATAATTTCTTTTTGGAACATCATCGAATTAACCAAGTGAAAATTTTTCGAAATATCTTTACAATGTGTACTTGAACAATCAAAGCAATTCTTCGTGAAGTGAAACTACAAATATGTAAATAGAGGGATCACTCGAACTCTTCATTGAACAGTGATTACCCCAGTGTAAATTATTAGAAATTTTCGTTTTTGATATCAGAATGGACTACTAATTTTCTGAATATCAATTTTGCCGAGTGCAGGGGTATTTTTAGGGACTGTTGATTTTTTATGTGTGATTGTTTTCTTTGTGTTTTGAGATTATTGCCAGTCAATTTAATATTTTAACTGTAAATAAATTGAGATTTTTTAAAAAATGTGCCACTTTCAAAACAATTTCTTTCCTTATATTACTTGTGAATTACCGAGATCAGGAATGCCAGATATAGACCTAATATTCACCTAGATAGACCCCTGAGATAGATTTTCTCGTGCTAATCTGATTTCGGTATTTTACAAAATGTGGTCTTTGGATCTCGGTCCAAACGGGCACAGTACAATATGCTTCTGGTCATTTCTTCTTCGCCACGTATCGCGTGAAAATGGACTTAACGTATATAGTCCTGGTGGAGTGGTTCTCCACATATCCAGTCTGAACGAGACTTGAAAGGAAGAACATTGCCACATACGAGGGAACACATGTTGAATGAAAATGAGGTGAATAGAAAGTGTTTTTGATTTACAAATAAAAATTATAACGATGAAGATATTACAAGTTATCGAACCCGTCAGGGTGATATTTTGAACAAAATAAATTTTCTCAACGAAACGGATTTTAAAACACAGTTTAAGTCTGAAGATTCACATCGTTTACTTTACTTGCTCTGAGAGGCTTTTCAAACAATCGGCACACACGAATGTTACACGTTTCTAAGAAGATCATTTTTCCTAAGTTTCAAGATATTCACTAAATCAGTTTCAGGGATATGCGCATACATAATACAGTAAGTGAAACCTCCCTTCACCAATTCTCTCCCGCAACCCAAATCACAAAGAAACCCAAAAGAAAATTGAAGTAGTGTGTGTTTGATTGATTGATCAGAAGGCCTTCATGTCAAGTTGCATCACTTAAAAATAACATTGTCGAAAATTCCCTCTCATTCCTTGCCTACTGACTAAACGTATTCACTAAGCAAAAGTATTATGTTCCACATCGGGAGGTTTCAATGTTATGGCAATGTGTGGGTGAGCAAGTAAACTTGCACCAGTCGTTGACGGGAAAATTAACAGCCCTCAATGGATTTTAGGATGAATTATTCCGGCATCCTGGCCTCAAATGGTCATTGAGGATTTTACTTTTAGTTACCACTATTGTCAAGCGCGTTGCGATTTTTTTTTTTTTTTTTTTTTTTTTTTTTGTCAGAGACGGTCTGATTTGTAAGACGAAATTTTGCCAATGAGGATTATTTTTATACACTAAATGTAGTTTCTAAGGTGCTACAGCTTCATTACGAACAAAATCCAAAAAAATGGGAGTTAAAATTGATAATGATCAATGTAACTTATCCTTAAACATCAGCTGCTGGTGTCAAAATATTACATTAATGTAATGGTATAGTTTTCCCTACAACGTTATTTATACCGTACAAGTATGTTAAGTGAAAAATGAACACAAATATTTAGAACGGAATGAAGATTAAATATAGACTTATAAGAATACCTTTGATCCATGAGTGTGTGGGTGTGTGCATGTGTGAGTCCTCAATAAAATCTAAACGGCTGGATACACTTTCTAGTACCTATTCCGACATCGGTCGTGACTGTCAAATTTTAATCAGTGTCACCAATCCAACATGACGGCCGTGCGAAATATTTTTCCGCCATCGAATATCTTCAGACACATTTTGAACGCACCCAAAATACACGGGGTTGAAATGACCGCGATCTTCAAGCCCGAAAGTGAAACATTAACAACAACCATAATACCATTCTATTACCTAAGATAATCACGCTCAATACGTCTTCTTGGATATTGGTTTAAAGGCCATCACAACAATTCACGTAAAGTTATTTTCCTGTAAGGGTGCATAGAGGATAATCAACCTTACGAACTTGTTATATTTGGCTTTATATCCATACATCATCGCTGAACCTGCAGTGCCGCGTATCCCACACTGCTCTTCTTTTCCAATAGCTGTCTTATGATTGGTCTCTTCTCCCAGCTGTATGTAGATGTGCCGTTCAGCAGAACAATTCACGTTAGGTTCATTTTCCTGAGTAGAACTCTAATGAAGAACGACGTTATGTATAATATATCATAATTCTGAGGTTTATTATGAAACTTGGACTATACAGGTGATTTAGCTAAGAAGGCCACCTCAAATATCTACAGAACCGTTTAAGATATCGTCATTCTGTTTTCAAATTCTTAAATCGTATTACGGGACCCATACAACACGGTTCATTTCGCCCCCAGCACATACGTATTTACCGAGAGACCGGTTGCTACTTTTTTTTAATGGGAGTATGCTAATTTCGCCCACTAGAACAATTAAGAATCAAGTGACAAGTTCAGTGATGTGCTTATTTTACAAATCCGACGAGTACTTTTTGAGATATTAAAGGGTTCCATATATGTCGGCATTAGACAGAAAGCGATGTGCCAGCCGCTGGAATGTCGAGTGCATGATTCTCTTGCGTGACCCACTCCTTGTTGACAAACACACATACCGCATTTATTCCATTCTATGCATACTGTAATGTGTACATTATCAAAATGTTTGCTGATTAACCGTACTCGTAAGAATTAACATTAGACGAGACGTTCACACTGAACTAAATGGGCGAGTTTCGTTGCATTTCTGATTTTAAATTATGTACATTAAGTCATTGTCGCAGGTCCGCCAGTATTAAATAATTCCGTACTTTATTTATATTCTTCATTGAGGTGCTTTCAGATATTTCCGCAAGGAATCAGGACGAAGTGGAGAGGGAAAAAGCCGCACGTACAGTACATAAGAGACTTGATTTTGATTATGTATACATTGCAGTATGCTATGAATGGAATAAATTCGGTACGTGAGGTTGTCAAGAAGGAGTGGGTCTTGCAAGAGAAACATGTACTCCACATTCCAGCGGCTGGCAAATCGCTTTCTGTCTAATGCCGACACATATGAAAACCTTTAATATCTCAAGAAGTACTCGTTGTATTTGCAAAATAAGCACATTCCTGAACTTGTCACTTAATTCTTAGTTGTTCCAGACGTTGAAATTAGTATAGTTCCATTTAAGACACCAAAGTTGCTACCGGTTTCTCGGTAAATACGTATGTGCTGGGAGGAAAATGGACCATGTTGTATGAGCACCTTAATCCGATTCAAGAAGTTGAATACAGAAAGACGATACCTTAAACGGTTTCGTAGATATGTTAGGTGGCTCTCTTAGCTGAATCACTCTGTATACAGCTTATTATAGGTCATTTCATTCCCACCCATGAAAGGGTGGGCGGGCCCCTATCGATGGCCACACCATCTCTTGGGCCAGGATAGGGGAAAGTGTTGGAGAAGGGAGCTGTATTGAAGGTGGAGGTGTTGAAGTGTGGAATTGGGTGTAGAGAAAGTGGGATGGACCTCTTGGCTAAGCTTGAAGGTTTTGAAATTTGGAAGTTTAAGAAAAGTTTTAAAGTTTTGTAATTTGTGAAATTTTGAATTTTTTTTTGAATTTTGAGATTTTAAAAATTTGGATATTTTGTAATTTGGAAATTTTGAAAATGTTGAAATTATGTAATTTGGAATTTTTCGTAATTTTTTTTTCAGTAATGAATGGGATGGAAGAAATGGATGATGACGTTTGATGTGAAATGAGATGAGAGTAATGGATTGTTTGTGGAGATGAGAAGGAGAATGGTGCTGTAGAAAAGAGAAGAAGGAGAAGTTAGGACTACTTATTTATCACTTACAGTATATGAATTCAACCTCTTCTTCATACACAAGTTATCAAATAATAGATTATGTTCTTCTTTGGACATTTTGAAAATGTTGAGATTTTGTAATTTTGAAAAATTTGAAATTTTTGTAAATTTGATCTTCCAACAACATTGTGCTAATCTCTTCTTTCCTTTCTCCTCCTTCGCGTTATCCTTTTTTTTCTCTACTATCGCAATTACGATCTCAACCTGCCATTTATATAGCAGTTGCAATAGTGCGCACAATGCCATTGAGTTAATGCAGCCAATAAAAGGGTTGCGCTGCCATCTGTTGTCTAACTACTTGAACTAGGACGTCACCCATTATGCACTTGATGGAATGGAGAAGCAGATTCTTCCAAGACAGGGTATGTAGACTTAACCCATTTTTGCATGTGGGTGCTCCATTATTTGGAGTAGTGAGGAATCGTGGTGCGCTCATATGTGAAAACCTTGTTAATGTAAACATCACTTCTTTTTGGGTTTTGGCTTTATATATCCATCAAATTTGTATTCTCATTGATATTGTGTGAATTTGTTTGGTAAATGACATACACAGAAACATGTATCGCTAAGGATAACCCTAGGTCTGACTTGAACCGGCATAACACGCATCGCTCAGTTCCAGAGCCTCACATTCTGGGTCCTGAGCTATGCGTGTCGGCTAAATATCACATTAAGTTCGTGTATACGTATTGTTCCCCCCGCTCGGGGATACAGGATATGTTTTATTTCGAATCTCTCTCACGCGTCTAGTATAAATTATCGGGGAGTGGTGGTGCAGTGGTCAGGCTGCTGACCTCTTACCAAGGTGGACTGGGTTCAATTCCCGGTCAATGCATGCGAGATTTTCGAAGTGAAATGCCATGACCTGAGGTTCCAGTTTCACGTAAAAAGGAGGTCCCGTGGCTCATAATCACAAGATTCACGGTCACGTTAAACCACAATCTTTTGTAAATTGTATTTTGGATAAATTTGACATGACTATAGATATGACACGTGTAGCGCTTCATTTCAATATGATGACATAGTTTGTTACGAATAATAGCATCCAAAATAAAGTATTACAAGAGTCAATTCCAGTATTCTTGTCAAGTAGGGCCTAAGATAACAGTATTACATTTTGTTTTCCTTTCTTTGTTTTCTTTACATGTTAACAGAACAAAATTTACTCTCTCGTGTTGGGCACCAATTTGTTACCAAATAGCCTTCCTATGTGCTGTGTAGCTAGCATTCTTTGTGATATAGTTTACCTATTTGTGGTTTCATTCCGTTTTATGTTTGAATGTCTACATGCATGTGGGGGATGACACTACCCAAAGTTCTAGAAGATTACAAGGGATTTCCTGTTGCCTGAGTTCCTGGGATAGTTTCGTGACTCCGGCAATATATCTTCGCTGTCCCTAAAAAATCCACTAAGTGAAATTGTTCTTGTCTACCAGTCTCTCTTTAAGATAGTTGTTGATTCATTTGAAATGCTCTGATATCGTGATCATGTAGCCGCGTGAACTTCAGTGTGTGTAGAATTTGCCTGATAACGTGAGTTATTGTGATGTCTGTAGTAGTGTGTGTAATTGTAGACTACTCCAGGCAAATGCCGGGATGGTTCCGAGCTTATGGCCACGGCAGCCTCTTTCCCAACCCTCGCCTGAATTAAAAATATAGTCTACTCACTAATACATCCATTACAATAAAACATGTTCATTATCCGATCCCAATGACTTGTGGTCAGAGGGATGTAGGCTATGTAAGAATTGAAAGCCATTGCTTCAGTGTTGGCTGTTCAAACTATCAATTTATTGCTCGAATAATATTCATACATGTAATTCTTTTAGGAATAGTGTGTTTTATGCATCAAATAATCACTCCGCCTAATCTAATTGGGCAAAAGCCTGTTTACCGACTGAGAAAAGTATAAATTGACAGACGGATGTAGTTTTAAGAACATTTCTTCATTTACTAGGCCTTAGTGAGTTTTATTCTATGTCAGTAAATTCAAATATTGACTTCTGTCGCTTTCCATATGCATGTCAATGCAAGCCTCATTAAATGGTGTTCTTAATTCATCTGGGCGGTTTGGGACATATTTGTCATCAGTCTCATCTACGTGGATGTGCGTTAAATATAACAGTATTATAATGAGTTACTGTGGTGACTGTAGATTACTGTGTAACTGTAACTTATAGGGTCGAGGACTGGGATAGGTACCCAGCAATATTAAACAAGGTTCTATCCCAGAATTGTCCTGGAGAGGTATTTAAAATCCAGGGAATCGCATATTAATGATGGCCACTGTGGACGCCAGCTTTACTAACTTCGATCTGCGGACTTCCAGCTCCCCTGTGCATGTGTATGTCAGGCACAAACCACAAAAGAGAGCACGAGCACGATTGCTCACTCATGAGCAGGTAGGGGGGCAAGCATTCTGCTTCACCTCTATGTGTTTGCCTCTCCCCACTCAAACCTTCTTAAATTCGAGAAGCATGCGGCCTCGACTAGATTTAGATCTCCTCTTCCATTAATAATGTTATTGGTTTTACGTCCCTTTTAACTACACTGGCTTTTAGAGACGCCGGGGTGCCGGAATTTTGCCCCGAAGGGGATCTTTAACGTGCCAGTAAATCTACTGACACGGCTCCCTCGCATTTGCGCACCCTCAAATGCCAGCTGACTGCGCCAGGTTTCGAACCTTCTCCTCTTCCATTCCAACCTCTATCACTAGCGAGCGACAGGCAGAGTTGGGGGCTGGAGGCTGCTTAATTGGCTTTAGCAAGGAAGTAAGCAGCTTGCTCATTTACTAGAACTGTGAGCACGAGCAACCACCGTGAGCTGCTCTCCTCTACAGCCATGTTGTATGCTGTAGAACGGTTTTATGACGTCCCTAACATTTCTCAGTTACAGCTCAGATGTTTTTAAATTTACTAGATTCAGCGAAAACAACTAGAATCTGTCGAAGGTTCCACTTGAGTATGGAATTGGTTGCATAAAAGAGTTAAAACGTACCTCTGATGGGCTTGGTGATGAAGCAGGCATTTTCAGTTTGGTTCATTTTTTGACAATAAAAAGTAAATAGAAAATGAGGTCTCGTTTCCATTAATCTGAAATATTGAATATCCTTTCCTACACTGGATACATTACACTAAAATTACATGCACCTGAATATTATAGTTTCTGGAACTGCCTGATTCTTTCACTAAAAACTTAAATTTTATGAGTATAAATATCATAAATTGCCAGATACTCTGATGTTTGACCACACCAGGCTAATACGTGCCTAAATACGCCCTAAGTACGGAAAAGGAGAAGAGCTAGAAAGTTTCAACGAATCAACACCAATCCTTAATTACAAAATCTTCAGTTCATTGCAGCATGCATCTCGTACGCAGACATGCAGCACTTCAGTCATCCGACGGCTACCTCCTTCTTCCACCATGTATATGGCACGGGCTACTGCATTCCCCATCTAGCTGCTGTGGTGTTCTTTGGAACGACCTGATTCTTACACCAAAGCAAAGAGGATACATTTCCTGTCTGGATCATTGTGTAACATATTTAGGCCCTGGTTCTCTCACCTAACCCTTAATTATGTTTGAATAAATGTGAAAGTTCATTAAAATCCACGACAAAGATGGATGATTTCAGTCGCTCGAGCAAATAAAGTAGTTGTTGTTGCCTCAAGTAGGGCCTTGGGTCATCTTTTGTTTAATATGCCCTGTGCACTTGTGTGCGTATGTTATGTCTGATAGTCTGAATTGTTGTGATGGCTATAGTAGAGGATTTTATTGTAATTAATAAGGCCTAGAATTGGGGATATGACGTGTTACCTTTGCGGTGTTTGCCTGGAGGAAGTGTGGAAAGACCTGTGACAACCTGCAATCAAGACAGCCACTGCCAGCGAGCAGCGTCGGAATATCAACCTGTGATCTCTGGACGAGCTGCAACACCCCATGTAGTCTTGGAGCTTGAATCCACATGTTGGCTAAGATTTTTAATCTCAAAAAGATAAGAGGACAAAGTGATTTACTAACGTTGTCTTTGTGATTCCTTTGGTACCTCCAAAACAATACGAGCTTGTACTGCGAACAATGACAGGCCCAGAGCTCATTCTAAAGTCTTAGATGGAGAGGCCTCCAAGAGAATCATTCTCTGGAGTAGTTTCAATTATTGTAAGAAGGATTAAATGTATTCCAAGTCGAGTTCAGAATTCGGAGCAAAGAAGGCTCTGGTGTCGTCTGTGCTCAGCGCCGTGGCATACCTCGCTAAGACTGCCTGCCTAGCAGCATAGGTTTCGTATTCAATTGAAGACGTGAATGGAAAAACATCCCAAATCCATATTTTTTATATTTTTATGTTTTGCCGCCAATGTGACCATCATTCCATGAGCTTGCTGCCTGCATGAAGACATATTCCAAGTCCAACTCCTTGTCAGTGTTTTTGAACGAACTATTTGTAGCTGAATCGAACAACATCCCAAGGCCAAGGACTTGGTTTCCTTTTAGTTGCAGTAATCAAGGGCCACTGTGCGGCGATTCTGGAAGGTTTAAGAGAATCCAGCAATACTTTACAATAAAAGGACACAGTATTCTTCCCTGCGATAGAGAATTCGCGAAAATAGAAAAAATAGAAAGGAAAAAGGAAACTGTTGAAACTCTGGTGACTGGGAGAACATTGTACAAAATGAAGCCCACTTCAGTGTCATCCGCATGCAGGGCAGTGACTTTCAGGAGTACAAGATCTTCGTCAGTTCTTCAAAATGTCCATTCAGCACAAGGGCCAACGATTCGCTGTTTCCAAACAAAAGATATTTAAATACACGAACAGCATCCCTGGGAAAGTGCAAGTAGTGGAAACCATGAGTGGGACTGACTTTGTCATGTACCCTTTGAAGAAACAATCATCTACTAGTTTGGCCTGCAATACGTCGCTCTTGTATACAGACATGTTGCCAATAAAGTCTGAGAAGCTGGACAATCTCCGGTCGTTACTGAAGTATCTCTCTCCACAAGGTGCAGCTTTCTATGAGGGCTCCAGGGATTCTCACCAACTGGACCTTCACCTTCAGACGATGAAATGTCATATGGTGACTAAGTGATAAGTGTGCTTGGATATATGCATGTAAAATACACACTTGGATAGGGTTCAAAACATGTACTCAGTTCCTATTTTATTCTTAACTACCATTAATGGAGATAACCAAATCATTATAGGTCACATTGTGAATAAATAACAAAGTGGGACTTGGATTAACATATAAAGATTTCTTTAAGAGGTGAAATATTGTATTAAATAGTCTTCTGTGTGTATTTTGCTCCTAATTGATATGAATACAAGTATTGTAAGCCATAAAGCATCACTTTCAAACAAATATTACATTCTGTTTGGAAGAACAATCCCAAGTCCAGCACTGTAAATTATCTTTAGCTACTCCAATATGTGCAACATAGTGATGGAAATTTAACGAAATTACTTATCAAGGTAGGCAAGTAGCACAAATTTAAAAGCATGTCTCTAGAATGCACGTGTATAATATGAAGTTTTTGCTTCTCCTGAAATATTTTCTCCAAAGTACTTGTTTTTTTTAATGCAATCAGGTCTTCATTGCGTCTGAGGTCACATTCTCATGTGTTAATCACCAGGTATGACTGTTTCAATTTCATCAAAACTTACATAACTATTTGTAGCGAACATACGTTGTACTATAAGTTGAGATAAACTACAACAGTAATGACTTAGTTCATTTCAAGAAATGAAAATTCTACATCGTAATCCTGTAAAATTCATTTATATAGTCCATAAAATGTGCCCACTCGAGCTAAGAAGTTCTGGAATTTACATGCTATTCAATGGTTGGTTTCTCCGGGACTTCACCTTTCTGATATTCATCCAGCTTCTTGCAACTCCTCACCTTCATTGTTACAGCTGTTGGGTTGGGAGGAAGATTCCTTCAATATCGAAGACTGAACATCTGTTAACTGTTACGTTTGTTATGCATTGTTTCTCAGAGGCTTACTCCACTAGAAATTGAGTCTGGAATATTTCACCCTCATCTCTGGGAATAATTACGAGGTATACGGCTGGACATGTTGACTTATGCTCATTTAGTGTCCTTCCAAACTATTATTACAGAGATAACCTCATTTACGTCTCCAGTTTATGGGAATCTTTTGTGTTGCCAAATTAGCTTGTACCAATATTGAACAGCAGTTTGAATTAGAAATTAATCCATAACAATTTCCTTATAATTCGCAAGAGCAGCCACGTATGTTGGTACGATCTGCAGGACAAACCCTTACAGTTTGTCGTTTAACTTGCGTATCTACAATGTCCTTATTTCCGTTATTTTCCTTAAGACTGATCACACCTGCCAGTCACATGTAGATATGCAGTGCTACAGATCAAGTTGGGCTAGATTCATTCTTCCTCTGGGTAAGCGTATGGAAAAATGTACCTTTCCAATATTGTACGATAAGAATACGCGATTACATATCAGAGAGAGCATGCCACGTCATTACAAGGCAGGGATGACCACCTGCCCATTAAACGCTGTTGTTGCTTTGGATAAGATATTCAAATTTGTTAGCATTTGTTTCAATGTGTATTCTTCCTATAAGAACGTATTTGAATTTGATGTTTTGGATATTGTTGTATGCCAAATGACTTTGGTAAGGTTTAAAAGTAGTGTATTTCCACTTAACTGAAGTCCTGCCTGCACTTCAGGAAAGGTAGATTCTGATCTTCTTTTGTAAAAGGAATTTTATTCATTAATCTGAGCATAGATTTATTGAAGTAATGGAAGTTCGAAGGTTTTTCAATTTGTTGAAATATCAAGATACTGCCTATTATTTTCTTAATTTAAGAAGAATACAACAGACCATACTTTCTGAAAATTTAACGATATTTTGATACAACTATTCCGTCATAAAATTGCATATTCTCCTGTTGCTTTCACTGTCAATATTATTTAAATTTGTTAATAGAAATCATTTTCGGCACTCTTGGAGGCAAATAAATAAATTAATACTGTAAATAAATAAAGTAATTAATATATGAATAAATAAATAAATATGAACCAGGATTTCAAATTATCTTCTCGTTTATATCTGCATAATAATCCTAGCTGTTATTAAATACAAAGGCATACATTCGAAACTCAAATAACTGGTGCATAATCAGGACACTCTCCGAATATAATAGTACTTCTTGTTATAAATACATTCTAATTAACCAGCATAAAACGACAGTCCGCAATTCAATTTCCTCAACACATTTACTGAATCACAGCATAGAAACTAAATGTTGGAGTGCTCTTTTTTCAAACCAGCAATATTGAGGATTTCTTCTTCGTAATGAATTATACCAGCGATGGATTTTCTCATTTGGACAGAAAATATACTCTATTCATAATCATCTCCTTTTTCTGTGTTCACTACACAAAACTTACCTGTTATTAGACAAAGGGCTACTTTCCGTATGGCTGAGTTAGAAATCGAACCTTCCTCATCTCAGAGTAGCCTCTATAAGCTGAGGCTACCATGTCCAGCTTTGGACTGGAATTAAATTTCTCAGACCTCAAAGGTGCAAACCAGGCCGATCTTTACTACTGCATGGAATGTCTCGATAAAGTATTCTCTGAACATAATTACCAACAATTCAACGCACGTGAAAAGTAACGTATTAGTACTTGCATGTGAGTTAAAGTACGCCATGACGTGAAACGAGGAGTTGTGCATTCCACGCAATAAGGGATTTTGATGTCATCGTTGGAGTGTTTTTATATACTCAAGTATTTTTGAAGATCTTCGGCTATTTATAATATATTAGCTAAGGAGAGGAATGACCGTTAACATGCGTGATTTAGAGATTGTATTTTAGTGTTAATATCGACGTTTGACTAAATTTCCTAGAATTTCTCTCAGCTACATGATCGATACCGATTGTTTATGACAGACCGTTTAATTGAATATTTAAAAACATGATACATTTTTATTTAATATCAATTTCCCGGTGTCTGATAAGCATTATGTAGGCCTACAAGTTGAGTTACAAAAAGTTTCGACATATGCCGAAGTCGAGAATACCAATCAAAATAGCTCAGACTCGTCACTGTTGTATACGCCTTAGAAACAGGAAGGTATGAATTCAATTGACCACCAAGCATGAATAGTCTTTGATGGCGACTTATTTCACCTTGGGGCAACTATTGATGTGTTACATTTTCCACATTGCAACGCCGACCCGTTGCGAATGAACACACTAATACGGCTACCACAATAGGTAGCACAGTATGTACACAGAAATAATGACCAGGATGTCGCATTTCCAAAAATTACACAAGAACGTCAATAGACTCTCCATATATCACCGGGAAATATAGAGTGGTAGTTTTTGTTGTTGTTGGTTCGATTGGGGGCTCGAGACATGTGTTCATAAGCCCCATGTAGCTCCTTGTGTGAAGAATATGTCTGCTGACCTGGGTCGATACTACTCTGCACGTTAAGCTAAATCACGAGAAGAGGTGGTCATTGCCTTACATTGGAATTTTGGAATTGCTTGGAGTAGAAGTGGGACAATATAGGATACCACGTCTATGATAGCTAGGTTGCGAATCGAAGCTAACCTTCCGGACGTATTCCCGTTAAGTTGCGTGTATCGCCTTCCAGTCCTTCCACCAGAATACAATTTCTTCACTGAGGTGGGAATCGAACTCTGGATCTTAGAGTGGGTGCGTAAATACTTACTTATAGGCCTGCGCCATGGTGCATCCAGTATTTGTCTGGAATAGGTGTGGATAACCACAGCGTAGAACCAATGACTTGGAGGAATGTTTTAAAGACAAAATATTGAAATCTCGAACCAATGTTTATAGCATATGCATAGCTTTAGTTAGTTTCATTGAGCACCAGATTGGAATCACTTATTTGTGGATGAACTTACAGAAATATGGAGTTGTCTAGTAGATTTGTCTGTAATTAGAATAATCCCACGAGATAGACATATCATTCAGTAAGAAAGTATAGGTCAACGGAATAGTACTTATATATTTGGGAAATAATCTATTGAATTCATATCTGTATCTGTATTATGTTCTGTCTGGATGCTTGTAGTTCCTTGCCATAGTACAACTGGAAATGGTAGCAATAGCCACTAGTTCCCCAAACTGCCCATAGCTTATAACCAAACCAGATCGGCTTGCTTTTTATGAACTGTTTCAAACTACTGTGGCCGTAATGCTTAACATCATTTCATCAACGGATAAGAACTCATCAAAAATGCCCAACTGCTGAAAAGAAGCATTGATCAGTTCTTTTAAAGGCCTGAGTTTTAATCCACGATTGTGCTTTTTTTTCGTTAGCCGAATTATTGTCATGGAAATGAAGGACAGACTTCAGCTTCTGATACTTATTCCTGGACATAGCTCGTTTTACTAGATCTAGACCTAAGTCTTCTTCCTCAGACCAATAATTCATTTCTGATGGATGCTCGTGGTACCCAGTAAATAACACTACTCCAACAAACACTCTCACTTCATTAGCACATAGTACATATTCTTGATCATTCCTTACTTGCGAGGCATATCGAACAGTTCCTTTCACAATGTGTTCGTATATGTTATATGCTATTAGTACCTCAAATAGTTGTTACTGATATCACCTTGAAATAACGGGCACTATTAGAAGTTAACCTATGGGGCTCCTTAAACCCTGTTAAGTACAAAACGAACATGGCGCCAAGCGCAGTTGAAACATTTAAATTGGCTATTTTCGCGATTTGACCTTCCGAGTGCAGTGAAACATGGTACAGCAAAAGTTTATACACATTGTAATGCACTAACATCTAATTTAGACCAATTATTTTCGTAACCTTAATATAGTGGCTGTGCGAAATTCTGAAATTAAGTTTTAATTTCTTGTGTCCGAATCCTGCGATCAAAGTTAACGATTGAATAATGAACATACGCAATAATCGTGATTTAATAGTACATAACTCTCTGGCCTACACATATAAAAATCCAACATGGCGACCATCTGAAATATTTAGACAGTTCTCAATATCTACTAATCTATGAGAGCAATCAAACTGAAATTTTGTATGATGATAAATGCTATGAAAATATGTTTACCTATGCGACTTTCTATAACCTGGTGAGAACAATTCCAACATGTCAGCGATGCGAAATTTAATTTCTTAATGGACGTTTCTGGCGATTTAACCATCCCAGCGCAGTGAAACTTGATATAGGAAATGCTTATACAAATTCTAATCTACTGACATCTAATTTATTGCAATTGTATTCATAATCACGAAATGGCGGCTGTGCGAAATTTTAAAATCATTTTATTTCTTGTGTCCTAATCATGCGATTGAAGTTTGAATAATACACCTACTGAATAGTCTACATGTAATAGTGCATATGTAAAATCCAACATGGCGACTATCCGAAATATTTAGACGTTTCTCAATCGAATCTATTACAGTAAAAGAACTAAAATTTTATACGTTAATAGTGACAATTAAAATAAGTAGGATATATGAAAATTGGCTATTTATTTCTTCACGGAACTACTTGTATTTTTATAAATTTAATTTGTATAATATTTTTATAATCATAAAACTAAGATCATAAAATTATTAACATTTTAATTTTTATAAGCTAATGTATTGTTATTGTTACAAGCATATTTAGTTGCAATTCTAATTGAAATTACCATATTTACGTTTTAATTTTAAGTGCTCCTTATTTTAAGAATATCTAACACCTTAGGTCAAGGAGACAACGAAATTATATTTTGATTTCAGAAATATTAACACTTACAAAAAAAAATATTCGTTGAAATATGGATGAAATATTCAATCATCAGCATTTCTGATAATTCTTAATGTACAGACCACTAACGTAAAAAGGGGTAAAGGAAAAATATCACCATTGTTCTAAACACTCAGTGATGGTGTATTATTTTACATGCGCAATAAGAAAATGAACCATGATAAAAAAAGACAATTTTCAAGCCAGCTGCTAACGCAGTCTTAGGCCATGCAGATTGCGGCTCACAATTCCCTCATTCACAGCAATCCCTCCGGTTATCTCTAAGTCCTTCCAAATACTCACAATGTTCTAGCATTTTTTGTCATAATGTTTGTACTTAGTAATAAAATAACAACCTAAATAATATGAATCTTAATTAGCTCTAGAACCTATTTTAATACAGAAAGATCGTTCTGATTGGAAAAGCGTTTATTAATTATGTTTAGTTTTGGATTTTGTCTTACGTGTAAATCTTTCTGAAATGTTGACATTTTAAAGTAGAACGTATGGAATGGTTGAAACAAAGGGGCCTTCAAATTAAATTAAGTGCAATACGAAAGATTCACAAAGGGCTGCAATGAGTGGGTATCCAGCATAATTTCTGTGTTTCTTGCATGAATTTGATCCTTGTGAGGATTTAGCAAAATTGAAGTGTGGTGACGGTGATCTGAGACCTCTATTCTTATCCTGATGGGCAAAGTCACATGAAGACGCCAATCCAAATTATGAAAATTTGATAGCCATCTAAGATGTCATTAAGGGATAAAATCATCTCCATTTTATGTTACTTCTTTACCTAATGAACAAATATTTTTCTAGCATTCTCTCGATCCTGGTACATTTTAAACTCTGTCCTTCTTGCGCTTTCACCAAAGACCAGCCATTTCCCATTCGACTGTCGTGGGTTGTACGTCGTAATCAAATAATGCCAGATACAAATATCTAGTTTCCTCTATTTACCTACTTACTGTATTTATGATTTTACCTCAAATATACACATCATCATTTGTAAATATACTAGTATGGTTAAATAAATAGTTGGTAGCATAATAGAACAATTAGAACAGAAACAAGTTAGGCCTGCACATAGTTTCAAATTCCAACCATGGAGACATTTTTGCAGCATTTGACCCCTCAAATCCCGATGAAAACGATATTTTGTAACTAAAAGTATTACGAAAACAGGGCTTGAGCAAGGCTCTGTGCATGTGCTTGTGTCCCAGTATTTGGTGCGTGTGTTCAGGGTTAAATGGTAAAACATCCAGGTTATACCCAATATTGCAAAAGGACTGAAGTTTTATTTGAAAATTCTAAAAGCAAATTAAATAGTATAGGAAGGGACAATATTTCATAAATAGCACACACACATCTTCGAGGAATGAACCAATCTTCATTTTGATTCAGTACTGAATATTTTCCATTTAGCAGCAATTTCCATATCCTTGATAAGTATTGAAAATCTTATCCTTACTGCTCCGTTGTAACATTAGCATGTCTTACCCGTCGTTGATACTGTAGAGGATATAAAATAATTCTCTCATCTGACCTCAACACTTGCGATACTTGTGAGAGGAGGTTAGCCGTTTCTGTCAGATTTGTTCGATATTTTTGGCCAGCATGTGTGTGATTTCGTAAATGTTGAACATATTTCTACATTGTTGTGCATAGAATTTGTTACTGAGTCAGGGTGACAACAATAAACATTAAACAGTTCTTACGCCAAACAATCGGCAAACACGCAAATTCTTAAGAAATATTGAGTAAGCTTGTAACTCATGTGTCACAACTATCTCACTTTGTATCTATTCGTCGTGATGTGCTGACGTAAGGCGTGAGTCACAAAGAGCTTTTCATTTAAATCAGATCGCTCCTAAGGAAATGAAATTAGTGCAGATTCTCTGAAAGTATTCATAGTTAAATGTCTAATAACGTTTGTTCTATAGGCTTTATAAATTTTACCAACTGTTATGAAGAAAGAAACTAAAATGACTTATTGCTCCTTTAACCTATGCATCCCTTAGTCTCTACTCAGTATAAAACAAAGTCCCCGATTCTTGGATGTCACGGGTAAACTCGAGAACCACTGAATGGATTTTGATGGGGTTTTCACCCTTCTGTAAAGGATATCTCGAGGATATTTTCTGTAGAAAATAATTTATTTATGATTAAAGAAGGCCGAGCAGTAACGATTTCAGTGCTAAAGTCGATAAATAAACTGGCGTCCGAGCGCTTTGTAAGCTTACGCTGGGCAAACCGTTAAAAATATCTAAATACTATGAGTGTAAGAATTGTTCAGCATGAAATGTTCTACAAAAAAGTCCGGGAGAGCATATGTCTATCTTCAATACATCGCCCACTATAAGTGTTTTTACGTTACGTTTTAAATTTCTTCCAACCATGTCCATTCAACCACTGAGGCGACAGTTTACGAGCTAGCTAAGGGCGAGTCTATCATCCCTATTACAGCCTAGCTAGCGGGCGAACCTATTGCCCCAGATACAGCCAGCAGCAAACCGTTGAGTCGTGTTGAGTTAAGACTTCTGAGAAGGGTGGTTAAGTTTTGAGTTTCCCTGGAAGTGCAACTCGGGTTTTCTTCATTTCGCCTGTGAAACACAGTCAATTTAAGATTGGACGGAAGGGGGATTATATTATATTAAATTATACTGATTGGCGTATAATCTCTATTTAGTATAAAACAAAGTCCCCGATTCTTGGATGTCACGGGTAATCTCGAGAACTACAGTACTGAATGGATTTTGATGCGGTTTTCACCATTCTGTAAAGGATATCTCGAGGAAGGTTTCTTTAGAAAATAATATATTTATGACTAAAGGAAGTCAAGCACTAACGATTTCCGTGAAAAGGTCGAAAAAAACTGGCGTCCGTGCGCTTTTTAAGCTTACGCTGGGCAAACCGTTAAAATATCTATATACTATGAGTGAAAGAATTGTTCAGCATGAAAAGTTCTACAAAAAGCCCGGGAGAGCATATCTCTATCTGCAATACATCGCCTACTATAAGTGTTTTTACGTTTTTATTTTTTCCAACAATCTCCATTCAGTTACTGAGGCGACAGTTTACGAGCTATCAAGGGGCGAGTCTATCACCCCAGTTACAGCATAGCTAGCGGACGAGCTTATTGCCCCAGATACAGCCAGCAGCAAACTGTCGAGTCGTGTTGAGTTAAAAACTTTAGAGAAGAGTGGTTGTGTTTGGAGTTTCCCTGGAAGTGCAACTCGGCTTTTCTTCATTTCGCCTATGAACTTTTCGTTCCGCAAAATTCACAGTCAAGTTAAGATTGGACGGAAGGGGGATTTGTGATTCATGCACCTCGCCATTCTTAAATTACGTCTGACAAGAATTTGTTGCACATGCATCTCCATGATAATATAATTAATAGTCCAGTCAGTGATTTTAAACCTTCATGTCGAGACGTAAAACGGATATTGGTCGTTGTTCATTGACATTGGAAAAAAGCGCTTATCCCGTAATGCGTTCATAACTTTTCCCGGGCGAAGCCGGGTCGGGTTGCTAGTACTCTATAAAATATTTTAGCCTAGCTCCAGTGGTGCCTTCTACTTCCAATTTTATGTCATTCAGTTTAGCAATCCATAACCAACTTACAAAGAGACAAAAATTAAACTGAGGCTATATTTGATAGATATACACCTCGTTCGGACTAAATGCAAAATTCACATTCTACAGACAGAAAGATTATTTTTCATTCGGTACAAATTTTTAATCTGTATTTATACTACGTACACTACTCGTATTTCCTTTGCTGTTTGATTGAACTTCATTGGATACTATCGGTTCATATCAATAATTAAATGCGTACATAGGAGTTCTGGGAATAATTACACTTGAGAGAATGTAGCATATAAAATATTTTAGCTAGGAGTTGTGTGGATAAGAGGATTAACTTTACATCGAAAGCATTACTTTAGGGTACCATGAGTACATTACCACTCTCCACTGGCAACTACAATCGTCTATTGCATAATGATAAATGGTACTATTATCTCACTCGTATGCCTAATTTTACGCACTTTATCTTGACAGCATTGCGTTGCCTTTACCGTCACAATCATGCATAATAGATCTCAAGACATGTGCTCACACTTCTAAAAAAAAACGTATCGGGAAAATTATTATATCCATTGTCACTAAACTTGCCTTCAAGGATTCTTTTAAGACCACAAGATAGTCGATACTCCCGTAAACGTGTTGAATAAGTGTAATTTTGGAACTAGCCGACGAGTGAGTTACTGCCCACTAACACTGCGTCAAGTACGATCTCTCTACTTCCATAAGGTAAGGGAGGAGATACGCCAAGTAATACTACTCCCAGGATGGCTAATCAGATTTGCCACGACTGGGATTCAACAAAGAGGCCTGGCTGGAGCCAAGAATTAACATTTTATTCACTTGAGCACCCGTTGTTGTTTTTTTTTTTTTTTTTTTTGCTGTGATCACGACACCAATAGGAGATACAGACAAAAGGAGGTAGACAATACTGTTCGGACAAGATGTTCAGGATATTAATATCCTGCTGTCTGTTGGCATGTCAGTACTTGACCGTACGTGGTTTATTTTCCGAGTGTCAACCCTGAAGATCCAGCAAGAATGTTGTGAGGCCTTAATCTGGTGATGACGCAGTACCGTACTAAAGTATGAAAAATATATGTCTCTTCGTGTCACCTGGTTTATTGTGAAAGCAAAAATTTGTTTCCAGCCTCACCATCACACTTAGCAGTAATGTTAGTAATAATTCCACGACCCTCAGAATGCACTACAACATTTTCCTTTCGAACCGGCAAGCAATAGGTGCTTAGAGAACCGCAAGCTTAAGAGTATTTGCCTATACTGAGATAGTATTCCATATTCTTTCATGGCCAGCCCCGAGGTGTTGGGAAAGTGCGCCTGGTTCGACTCCCGCCTCCGTCAGGGATTTTAGAAACTGACGTGAAGGCTGGAACGCGGTGAACTCATTCACGTGACGACGATTATTGAGTAGCTGTCAGACAGTGAGGCAGCACCCAGGTTGCGGAGACTAAGATTAACGGCCGAAGGGAGTCGACGCGCTGACCACGCGTCACCCCATAAGCTGCAGGCCAAATGGCTGGATGACGGTCGCTTGGTAGGCATAGGCCCATCATTGGCTGTAGCGCCACTGGGAAGAAATCTCTCTTGTACTAGTTTACCTTGGCGTACAGGAATTATATTGTCATTTTCTCATGGTAATATGCCTTTTATACAAACTGAAATGTGTTTTCCAAAAGTATGGCTCTATTATTCATAGTTTCTGTGAAAGAGATAACCAAATAATGAAAATAGTATCTTTTACGAAATATATTTTAAATTTGAACTAATTCCTTTCTTGTAATTCAATTTATCCATAGTCTACTGAATTTCACCGAGTGTTCACCTTGCCTCAAAGACTTCAAATTAATGCGCAATATAATATAAAATTGAAGGAAAATACTACCCATACAATAATGATATTGTAATGCAACATTGCTCAACTACGAGGCCCATCCAATTAATGTTTCCCTATTTTTTAAATTAAAAGAAACCATAGTTAAATGATGAATGTTATTGGCAACAGATACAGCAATGTTTGAGCATTGTTTCAACATATTCACCAACAGAATTGAGACATTTCATATATCGTGGGATCATCTTTGTATACCTGTGCCGTAGAAGTCTGCCGCCTAGGAATAGAACCAGCAATTTTTCCATAAGACTTTCGTCGCCAATTGAAATCGCGCGACTGGAAATTAATTATAAATTATTATTATTTTAATTAAATTCAGTCATTCTTCTTATTTTTACAGGGCACAATGTGCACATAAGGCGTGTTGACATGAGTTAGAGATCTTTGGCGTAATGGAACAGTATAACAGTCCTTTTAGAGCAGTTCATCAGGTGGTACTGCATACATTTCATTCCACACAGTTGGCATTTGCAGTTGCCAACTAGTCTGCGGTGGCCGTCGGTCATGTAGATTTTCCAGTGAAAGACGTAGACGGTGAATCTTGTGTTCCTCTCCATATGTCTGTCTGTAGTACTCCCGTGGAGAGTATATCCACTGGAATCTGACAGGCTTTTCCTCTTCTTTGTTCGAGGACGAAGGTGAAGTTAAGTGTGTCCTGTAGGATGGAGGTGGATTTGATGTATTCCAGGAATAATGATTCGTTAGTTATAATGTATGTTATTCTGTTTTTGGTGAAGTAGGGGATCTGGAGGATGCGTTTCAGTTATCGAACTTTTGGGTTTTCAAGTTTCCTCATGTTCGGTATGCTATGTTATTTTGCATATTATTTCGATGCCGTATGTTGCTACAGGGGCAACTTTCAGTTTGAAAGGGGCTATTGAAGTGTTGATTTGTTAGCTGGTGGGGTTTTGGTGACTCGTACACAGATTTTGTTACGGCGGCTGTGCTTTCCTTCATATGAATAGTGAAAGTTGCTCCAGTGGTCTGTAGTGTTATTTTGAGGTATATGAATGAAGGTACCACCTCTAAGTCCATGTTCCCGTAGATGAACAGGTTTATTTAGCTGTTCAGCTTCCTCTTCTAAACTTAGTGAGTTCTTGTCTGCCCATTGGGTGAAGTTGTCGAATGCTGCTTGAAGGTCCGTTGGGGATCGGGATAGGAGTGCCATATCGTATGAAAACATCAGAAGCTTGGTTTACTCGTTGGTGAGCTCGTGGACAATATCTGCCGTCATGAGGTTGAAGAACAGAGGGCTCTATGGACCTCCTTAGAGTACTCCTTTTGTTTGTTTGATGCTTGCTGTAAACGACATTCCGTCGTTCACTTTTACGTAGTTGTGCTTGAGGAGATATTTGAGCGTCCCCAGCTTGTGTTCACCTGACGGAAGTATCCTTTCTAGTTTCCGTATTAGTATACCTCTGTCTACGCTGTATTCTACGCTGGCGTCTTCTAAGAAGATGGCGTAGACTGTGGTTGTGGGATGTGCCAAAGCATTGTCGATTTCTTGTATGACTGCTACAACTACCTGCATTGTTGATCTGCTGGTTACGGAACCAGACTATTTCGGTGATATTTCTGCTGTGAGTTTTGGACCAATCCGACTCATCAGGAGTTTGGAGAATATTTTAATGATGTTACATTCCAGAGCTATTCTTCTATATGATTTGGGGTCGTCTTTGTTCCCTTTTCCCTTGTACAATGCGATTACGTTGGATTGGCGCCACTGCTCAGGTATGGATTTCCTTTGTAGACATTCGTTGAATAGTAGAGTCAGCACCTCTGATATGTCGGCGCTTGTGGCCTTGAGGTGCTCGTTAAAGATGTTAGCAGTGGCGTTTCTTCAATACCACGGGGTAAGCTCTGCTTACCAAGCAAATTCTCATAAAAAATAATGTTTATATTATTACTCGTACTTCCTAACGTGTGATCAACAGCAAAATCGCCGCGTTGAATTAAGTTTCTCGTTACGCCCCCCCTCCCGCCCAGCACTTCTTCACGATCGGCCACCACTACTTTGTAGAGAAGAGGAAAGTGCGCGGCCGGTTGCTATGACAACAGCTTGGGTACTTCCAGGAGCCTTCTGGAGCGGGCACTGCTATGGCCGATGAAGCAGTACACCAAGAACGGCAGGTCGTCCTTGATTGGCCAAGGAAGGGGGTGAGGAGTTCCATAGCCACACGGCTGTCATCAAGACAAGGCAAAGTTGGTAGCAGGGTCTGCTTCAATTCAGATGGCTTACCCTGGTGAGATTAGAACACCAGCAATACAAGCCCTGCAGGCGCGTTTCTTCAGTCCCCACGCTCCATCACGGTTTTACACCCTTAGAGAAAGTTCTGACCACCAGACGCGACGTTTGTGGGTGCGTTAGTTACAATCCTGTTGCGTCCGGTTAAGTATCTACTGCAAGTTTTTAGAGCAATGAGCAGATTTTAGTACAGTATACCTAGATATTATTGTGCTTGAGTGTATAGTGCGTTGAATAAATTGCTGTATGTCATATTATCTTGTAGACCGCGCAATTATTGATGAATTTGCTAAGAGAAAGAGAAGAATTGAACTACGTTACAAGTGATCCGCCAAGGTAAATTGTGATATTAATTAATTAATTGTGTGCTCCTTGGTGCATGGATATTTCAAAATTGAGACTATAAGTAGTAGTTTTTGATCGGTTCTGGCCCCACCGCCACCGCCACCGCTGGAATACTAAAATGGCAATATCTCGCGAACCAATCAGGCTAGAGACTTGTACGAGGTGTCAAATTACTCAGGCGAACACTCCCTTTCCATTGGACAACATATCTCCACCCAAAAATAAAACCTACCCTACTAAGGGGTGAAATTGTATGTTTTTAGAGAATCTCTGTTACCAATTGCAACATGTGAGAGTTTGAATGCCGATATGGATTTAAACGTTGTTCCACATAAAGTGCATATGTTCGGTGAATAGCCACTATGAATTAACATGCGTGTTTTTGTTTTTTACGCATGCCCACTCATGGCTTTTGTAAGAGGGTGGGAGAGCGGATCCCTATAGATGGGGTATTGTTGACGAGTCATTGTTGGCGGGGGTCATTGTTGTCGGGTAATTGTGGACGAGTCCTTGTGGACAGGTCATTGTGGACGAGTCCTTGTGGACAAGTCTGTGTGGACAGGTCCTTGTGGACAAGCCCTTGTGGACGAGTCCTTGGCCCTTTGGACTGATCCCTTTGGACGGGTCCCTTTGGCCTGGTTCCTACGGACGAGCCCATGAATTTATTTAAATTATGGCAAAGGGCCTAACTACATTTGTGTGTGTGTTGAATTGACGTTGTTCACCACTACTATAATGGAATAACGATATGAAAGGAAAGTGACGAAATACATGTGAACACGTGTGAGATGACCTTATTACCGTCCTCCTTGTGAAACAAGTCACATCCTGTTTTGGTTCATACGTGAGAAAATGCAAGTTCATGTGTAATATGACCTAACACACAAGTGTACACATGTGCACGTGCACGATAAGAGCTAACAAGTCACAACCTGTTTTGACAGTGGTGGGAATAAGGCTAGAGACATGTACGAGTAGTCAAATTACACCGGCAGACAACCCCTTTCCTATGGATAACTTATTTCCACTCTAAAATAAAATCTACCCCTACTAGAGGGTGAAATAATAATTTTTTGGTAAAAGTCGCTTTCCATGTGCAACATGTGGGAGTTTGTACGCCAATATGAAATTAAACTCGTTCCACATAAAGTGCATGCATACAACTGAATGCCGCTATGATTTATCATTTTCGTTTTTTGTTTTACAAATGCGCAATTGTTTTTTTTTTTTGTAAGAGGGCGGGCTTTTTGAATAATGATTTATAGATACGTTTTTTTTTACAAATTAACCAAAGATCCAAAAACTAATAGGTTTTTTAATATCTTACGAACTAAGAAAGCTAGGGACTTGTATGAGGGGTCGTTGGACTTGGGGTGACGCCCTGTTTTTGAATTTATTATTCATTTTTTGTCAAAAGGGCCTAACTGCACTTTCGTTAATATCTCGCTAACTAATAATCACAGAGGGTCAAGTGAGGTGTCATAGAACTTAAAATGGCCAACCCCTCCCCATGACCAATGAATTTACCCCAAAATAAAACAGCAAGGTCATTAACCTAAGATTTTATCAACTAATAATCAGAGAGGGACAAGTAAGGTGTCACAAGACTCAGGATGGCCAACCCTTTTCCATGACCAACGAATTTACCCAAAATACCCAAAACAGCAAGGTCATTGACCTAAGATTTTATAAACTTATCAGTAGAGAGGGTCAAGTGAGCTGTCATAGGACTACGAATGGTTAACCCTTTCCCATGACCAATGAATTTATCCCAAAAATCCAAAACAGCAAGGTCATTGACCTGAGATTTTATAAACTAATAATCGGATATCAACATGTGAGGTGTCATAGGACTTAGAATGGTCAACCCTTTCCCATGGCTAATGAATTTACCCAAAAATACCCTATACATCAAGGTCATCGACCTGAGATTTTTTAAACTAATAATCGGATATGGACATGTGAAATGTTTACAGTGAGTGATGAAACATAGCTAGGTAGTGAAAGAATTATTATAGGCTACAAGTATGGTGACTGACAAATCTTTCACTATTGGAACTTGTTTTCAGATCAAACTGTAGTACAGAGAGAGCATAGGTTGTAGGTATGGGATAATAAATGACAAATGGTGTATACAAAATCTTATTTATCGATTCAAGAAATAAGAGTAGACAATCTTTAATTGATTGGTTAAAGAGGATAGCTAAAATCCAAAATGGTGACTATATCGAACTAAACTGATCCAAGCTGAATCAAACTCAACTAAACCGAACTAAACCGAAGCAAACTTAATCAAAAACAAGTCAATGGTTTAAGTGTAAAACTTGTGGGTGAATGTGGTCATTGGTAATGTCAGAAAGGAAAGGGATAACGCTCTACCTATAGAGGGTAGGTAAAGCTAGTGCATGATGCTAATGCACACACACAAGTACATGAAACACACACAACTAACCTATACTGTTTTTATGGGTTGACTGTTAAAACTTGCTCAGTGGTTACTGGGACAAGATGGTCGCTACACACAACAAGCGTTAAATACTTGAGGCTAATAATCTACACACACACACACACACACACACACACACACACACACACACTTGTTCTAAACTAAACTGTCTTGCTGACAGTGCTCACACTGTAGGCAGATGACAGAAATGCTTGGCTAACAGAAATACAATCATTTCCGGTTGTCTAATGTTACCAGCTAACCATTTTGTGCTGCAGTGGCGAGCACATGTACCACTTACACTAGAGATTTTAACTCGATTTCAAGCTCTAAGTCCTAGAACGAATCAATCTAAGAAAAAAGGGCATGGTGGCGCAGTGGTTAAGCTGTTAGCCTTTCACTAAAGTGGACTAGGGTTTGATTTCAGGTCAATACACATGTCATAAACATATAAAAAGCAGAGATAATGTTTTAAACCGATTACACTCATCTCTTTTCAAATTATTACTTGGATTGCAAATACAAAGGTGGACTGGGTGTGATATACAGTTAATGCTGCCTATCGCACACTAGCTGTAAGGAAGCCATATGTAGAGCTATATGTAGAGAACTACCTAGCGATTTCATGAACTGGTATAGCTATGTCGCATAAACGGTGCAGGATACAATCCAGCAACTATAATTCGTATCTTGTGGAACAGAGAAAATGCACTTTTGCCTTGATGGATAACAAATGTGTGCAGACGAATGACCTACTGTACGCATTAGCCTAGCAAGGGGTTATAACCACGAGGAGGAGGTGTGATTTCTATATTTTATTGTTTAGAGACATGGCTTTTGTAACCAGTAGATTTAATTGATTCAGTATTTTGTAAATATTTATTTTTGTAATTGTAAACAGTTAATTTTTTTGTAAATAGTCCTTTGGACTGATCCCTATGGACTGGCCTTGCATTTTATCCAAATTATGTCAAAGGGGACCCGCCACAGGGACCCGTCAACAAGGACCCGTCCTCCGGGACACGTAAAAAAAACACTCCCTTCAAAAAGGACCCGTCCAAAGGGGGCTAGTCAACAGGGAGGTTAGGTTAGGCTAGGCTAGGTTTGGTTAAGTTGCAGCCTCATTTTTGGAACTTTTTGATCACACCTCGTAGGTCAGGTTAGGTTAGGCTAGGTTAAGTTAAGCTATGGCCGCCATCTTGTGAAGTGGGGAGGTAAAGTGAATATAGAACCCCTCCCCAAAAAAATATATACTGCACAGTTTTTGTCCTAGGGACCTGAAATTTATGTTTTGGGTAGAGGGGGGTAAAGACCTTTCATTTTCGTTAAACAAACTTTTTTGTAAAATTCTTAGTTCCCAAAATATAGACAATTTTGAAAATTGGACTTTTTTGGAAAAACTGAAAAAATGTTAAGTTTTGTTCTACCAATTAAGGACATAAAAGCCATTGGTTTGAGTCTATATATGACTTTTTAGGATGATTAGTTTTCAAAATATCGCCTACTTTCCAAATTGAACTTTTTTTTGGATTTTTCCCCAGAGACCTGGGACTTGGTTTGCGGGTAGTGGGGGTAAATACCTGCCATTTACGTTAAACAAACTTTCTTGTAAAATTCCTAGTTTCCAAAATATAGCCCCGTTTTAAAATGAACATTTTTGAAAAAAATGTCAAAAATTCCATATTTTGTTCTTAAGATTAAGGATATAAAAGCCATTGGTTTGAGTATATATATATGACTTTATAGGATGATAATTTTTCAAAATATGGCCTACTTTACAAATACTGTTTTGGAAAAATTTGAAGAATATTATATTTTTTTGACTGAGAGTGGGATAGACGTAGGTGTTGGAGTGAGCATAAGATTTGATATGATTTTTAGTTTAAACATATAGCTTAATTTCCCAATTTACCTTTTTTGTAAAATGTGAAAAATATATAATGTTTTTGACTAGACGTTGAATGGAGTTGAGAGACAATCATTAACCTTAGAGTACTTAGGATTCTTGGAATTTTAGTGTGTTGTTGTTGCTTACAAACATGGCGGTAAGCATTATGCTACCATAAAAACAGGGTTGAGATACTTTCCAAAACCAAGAGAAAAATCCTCTAAATACATTGACAACAATAACTTGTCAAATAAGCCATTACAAATAAGGTATTAACGTAAACCACCAAAAATAAGCCACCAACATAGGCCACCACTATAAGTCACCACCATAAGCCATCATAAGCCACCACAAGCCACCACTATAAGCCACCATAAACCACCACCATAACCCACCACCATAAGCCACCACCATAAGCCACCACCATAAGCCACCAACATAAGCCACCAACATAAGTCACCAACATATGTCACCAACATAAGCCACCACCATAAACCACCACCATAAGCCACCAACATAAGCCACCAGCATAAGCCACCACCATAAGCCACCAACATAAGCCATCAACTTATGCCATCAACCTAAGACATTAACCTAAGCCGTTAACATAAACCATCAACATAGGCCAGCAACATATACCATCAACATAAGCCACCACCATAAGCCAACAACATATGTCATCAACATTAGCCACCAACATAAGCTATCAACATAAGTCACCAACATATGTCATCAACATAAGCCACCAACATAAGCCATCAACATAAGCCACCACCATAAACCATCAACATAAGCCACCAAAATCAGCCAACAACACATGTCATCAACATAAGCCACCCACATATGCCACCAACATTATCCTGCATAAAACGTCAACACAACATCATTCTTTCACCACAAGTGTTCAGACCTTTGTAGTAGGCGGATCGACTATACAAGTCAGTGGCTACTATGGAATATACTATAACCAATAAAGGTAAACCACGTGCCCTGTATCATGGGTACTCTTATAACTATAAGCGAGAAAATGCGAATGGCATCATATTTTGGCAGTGCTCAAAACAAAGAACAACAAAATGTCTAGGTCATCTAAAAAGTAAACATGGTGAGGTCTTAAGTGTGGGTACTCATCAATGTGGTATACCAAATGAAACACCGTTAGTGTTAACAAAACATGATCAAAAGAACAAGAAAAAGCAAGTCCGACAAAAACATAGTGTTACTCAACATAGTGACTTCCTTATGAAAAAACATTTATCTCCTCAAAAAGTCATGTTAGGACAGTTGTCAACGTTCAATAAACCCGTAACACTATCAAAAGCAACACAGACTCTTCAAGAGATCCCTTTTGAAAAGGAAAAAATGGAATTGGATAGTTCTAGTGATGTTGAGGATGATGATGATGATGATAATGATGGTGACAATGACTATAATAATTATAAAGATAATATTTATAATGATGATGATGATGAAAAAGAAGAGAATGAGGGTTTAATGTCTATAAAACCATTGCGGCTTCCCCAGTTTTTAAGAACAAGAGTACCTGGAGAAAGTTGTAAAAGGATCTACAACAAGCGTTGTGTTTAAAATCTATATCAAACAATGGTAAAGAGATAAAAAGTTGTATTCAGTGTGTAACTATTGTAAAAAAAACAAAAACTAAAATGAATAAAAATATTGTATGGGTATTGGCTGTTTTTTCTTAATTGCTATCCCCATGTCCCACTATTAATACAATTGTTAACCATCAACAGTCTCTGACTATGTTCAGAAAGAGAGTGGCCTTAAACAATACACTATATCTATGGTTTGTGTACTGAGTATCATAATAATACAGTGTGGCCAAGCCATGTTAAGGCAATAGTTATGTCAGGTAAGGGATTCGAACCCTTGCTTCCTTATACAGAAATTTGATCTTAAGTCAAACACCTTAACCACTCGGCCAACCTGACAGTTACTAATTTAATTGGTCTTGAGGACTTGAGTGTTTACAAAACTTTTTCCAGTATACATTGACTAAACCACTTGTTTGTTTTGAAATATAGATTTTGTTTTGTTTTACCATAACATTGCAGTTATGAGTCTTGTGAACTGGGTGTTCAATATAGGGTTAAAGGCATTTTAAAATCATTTTAGAAAAGCTCTTAGGTATCGTGTCATGGGTTTTAGTAATGCATTACTGTTCGTTGACTAACATTTACCGTTACACAACATTATTTTGGTGAACGTACATGTTGTTGTTTGAGTCTTTAGTCCTTTGACTGGTTTGATGCAGATCTCAGTACCTATCTGTCCCGAGCTAATCGTTTCATCTCTATATAGCTACCACATTCTACATTCAAGGCTATCTGTTTAACATATTCTAACCTTTGTCTCCCCCTACAAGCTCTCAGGTTCAATTCCTAGCTTTAACACAAAATTTTAAAATTGGTATGAGGACTAAAACAAGTATACTCAGTCTCGGGTGGTCCAAAATATGTAGGGTTTGATTCACACCTCAACCATACTACACCATTTTTTTATTTTTTTAAAATAATGATAGCCATTTGTTCATTTTCACATTTCACACATTACAATTTGTCGATTTTCCATTTGCATTTCTTTTAAATGTCAGTTTAAAGTTTTTGAATTTCATGATATGGAAACATGGATTTTCCAATTTTGTTGTTTACACATTTTATTTTTATTTTGTTTATATCAAAAGTTCATATTTGCGAAACTTGATTTTTTCATTTTAAGATTTTGTAAATGGTGTTAAAGTGAGTGCTTGGCCATTGCGATCGTACAGTCTGTCTATGTGTATGCAAAACATAGAGGTCTACTATTATTACTGCAGGTAAGGCTGTTTCTACACTCTCTCTCTCTCTTTCTGTGTAGTCATACATCCACACAACCTTGCCTGTCTTTGAGAACAAACACACAACCACTCTATTTATCCCTTAAAACTTCATTGACATGCACACTCATCCCAAAGAACTTTAATTATACATTTAACATTTACCATTACAAAAATAAATGGTTTCCACTATTTACAAAAAAATTAACTATTTACAATTACAAAAATAAATATTTACAAAATACTGAATCAATTAAATCTACTGGTTACAAAAGCCATGTCTCTAAACAATAAAATATAGAAATCACACCTCCTCCTCGTGGTTATAACCCCTTGCTAGGCTAATGCGTACAGTAGGTCATTCGTCTGCACACATTTGTTATCCATCAAGGCAAAAGTGCATTTTCTCTGTTCCACAAGATACGAATTATAGTTGCTGGATTGTATCCTGCACCGTTTATGCGACATAGCTATACCAGTTCATGAAATCGCTAGGTAGTTCTCTACATATAGCTCTACATATGGCTTCCTTACAGCTAGTGTGCGATAGGCAGCATTAACTGTATATCACACCCAGTCCACCTTTGTATTTGCAATCCAAGTAATAATTTGAAAAGAGATGAGTGTAATCGGTTTAAAACATTATCTCTGCTTTTTATATGTTTATGACATGTGTATTGACCTGAAATCAAACCCTAGTCCACTTTAGTGAAAGGCTAACAGCTTAACCACTGCGCCACCATGCCCTTTTTTCTTAGATTGATTCGTTCTAGGACTTAGAGCTTGAAATCGAGTTAAAATCTCTAGTGTAAGTGGTACATGTGCTCGCCACTGCAGCACAAAATGGTAAGCTGGTAACATTAGACAACCGGAAATGATTGTATTTCTGTTAGCCAAGCATTTCTGTCATCTGCCTACAGTGTGAGCACTGTCAGCAAGACAGTTTAGTTTAGAACAAGTGTGTGTGTGTGTGTGTGTGCGTGTGTGTGTGTGTGTGTAGATTATTAGCCTCAAGTATTTAACGCTTGTTGTGTGTAGCGACCATCTTGTCCCAGTGACCACTGAGCAAGTTTTAACAGTCAACCCATAAAAACAGTATAGGTTAGTTGTGTGTGTTTCATGTACTTGTGTGTGTGCATTAGCATCATGCACTAGCTTTACCTACCCTCTATAGGTAGAGCGTTATCCCATTCCTTTCTGACATTACCAATGACCACATTCACCCACAAGTTTTACACTTAAACCATTGACTTGTTTTTGATTAAGTTTGCTTCGGTTTAGTTCGGTTTAGTTGAGTTTGATTCAGCTTGGATCAGTTTAGTTCGATATAGTCACCATTTTGGATTTTAGCTATCCTCTTTAACCAATCAATTAAAGATTGTCTACTCTTATTTCTTGAATCGATAAATCAGATTTTGTATACACCATTTGTCATTTATTATCCCATACCTACAACCTATGCTCTCTCTGTACTGCAGTTTGATCTGACAACAAGTTCCAATGGTGAAAGATTTGTCAGTCACCATACTTGTAGCCTATAATAATTCTTTCACTACCTAGCTATGTTTCATCACTCACTGTAAACATTTCACATGTCCATATCCGATTATTAGTTTATAAAATCTCAGGTCGATGACCTTGATGTATAGGGTATTTTTGGGTAAATTCATTAGCCATGGGAAAGGGTTGACCATTCTAAGTCCTATGACACCTCACATGTTGATATCCGATTATTAGTTTATAAAATCTCAGGTCAATGACCTTGCTGTTTTGGATTTTTGGGGTAAATTCATTGGTCATGGGAAAGGGTTAACCATTCGTAGTCCTATGACAGCTCACTTGACCCTCTCTACTGATAAGTTTATAAAATCTTAGGTCAATGACCTTGCTGTTTTGGGTATTTTGGGTAAATTCGTTGGTCATGGAAAAGGGTTGGCCATCCTGAGTCTTGTGACACCTTACTTGTCCCTCTCTGATTATTAGTTGATAAAATCTTAGGTTAATGACCTTGCTGTTTTATTTTGGGGTAAATTCATTGGTCATGGGGAGGGGTTGGCCATTTTAAGTTCTATGACACCTCACTTGACCCTCTGTGATTATTAGTTAGCGAGATATTAACGAAAGTGCAGTTAGGCCCTTTTGACAAAAAATGAATAATAAATTCAAAAACAGGGCGTCACCCCAAGTCCAACGACCCCTCATACAAGTCCCTAGCTTTCTTAGTTCGTAAGATATTAAAAAACCTATTAGTTTTTGGATCTTTGGTTAATTTGTAAAAAAAAACGTATCTATAAATCATTATTCAAAAAGCCCGCCCTCTTACAAAAAAAAACAATTGCGCATTTGTAAAACAAAAAACGAAAATGATAAATCATAGCGGCATTCAGTTGTATGCATGCACTTTATGTGGAACGAGTTTAATTTCATATTGGCGTACAAACTCCCACATGTTGCACATGGAAAGCGACTTTTACCAAAAAATTATTATTTCACCCTCTAGTAGGGGTAGATTTTATTTTAGAGTGGAAATAAGTTATCCATAGGAAAGGGGTTGTCTGCCGGTGTAATTTGACTACTCGTACATGTCTCTAGCCTTATTCCCACCACTGTCAAAACAGGTTGTGACTTGTTAGCTCTTATCGTGCACGTGCACATGTGTACACTTGTGTGTTAGGTCATATTACACATGAACTTGCATTTTCTCACGTATGAACCAAAACAGGATGTGACTTGTTTCACAAGGAGGACGGTAATAAGGTCATCTCACACGTGTTCACATGTATTTCGTCACTTTCCTTTCATATCGTTATTCCATTATAGTAGTGGTGAACAACGTCAATTCAACACACACACAAATGTAGTTAGGCCCTTTGCCATAATTTAAATAAATTCATGGGCTCGTCCGTAGGAACCAGGCCAAAGGGACCCGTCCAAAGGGATCAGTCCAAAGGGCCAAGGACTCGTCCACAAGGACTTGTCCACAAGGACCTGTCCACACAGACTTGTCCACAAGGACTCGTCCACAAGGACTTGTCCACAAGGACTCGTCCACAATTACCCGACAACAATGACCCCCGCCAACAATGACTCGTCAACAATACCCCATCTATAGGGATCCGCACTCCCACCCTCTTACAAAAGCCATGAGTGGGCATGCGTAAAAAAACAAAAACAAGCATGTTAATTCATAGTGGCTATTCACCGAACATATGCACTTTATGTGGAACAACGTTTAAATCCATATCGGCATTCAAACTCTCACATGTTGCAATTGGTAACAGAGATTCTCTAAAAACATACAATTTCACCCCTTAGTAGGGTAGGTTTTATTTTTGGGTGGAGATATGTTGTTCAATGGAAAGGGAGTGTTCGCCTGAGTAATTGGACACCTCGTACAAGTCTCTAGCGTGATTGGTTCGCGAGATATTGCCATTTTAGTATTCCAGCGGTGGCGGTGGCGGTGGGGCCAGAACCGATCAAAAACCACTACTACTATAGAACAAGGATGGCAAATACAGGTGGCTCGCTGGCAGCGAGGTTTCATATTTACTTCTGATATTTCTATTTCTCGTCGGGAAAATCATTTGTTTCTAAGATATGATCTCGAGGGTTTAGGAAGCTTGTAGTTTAACGTGACCGTTAATCTGTAGATCATAAGCCACGGGACCTCCTTTTTACGTGGAATCCGAACCACAGGACATGGCATTTCACTTCGAAAATCTCACATGCATTGACCGGGAATCGAACCCGGACCGCCTTGGTGAGAGGCATACAGCTAGACCGCTGAGCCACCACGCCCCTCGAGGGTTTAGAAAAGGAAGCTTGTAGTTTTGCGCGACCGTTAATCTTGAGATCATGAGCCACGGGACCGTCTATACACGTGGAATCTGAACCACAGGACATGGTATTTCACTTCGAAAATCTCACATGCATTGACCGGGAATGGAACCGGGTTTGCCTTGGTGAGAGACAAAAATCTTGACCGCTGTGCCACCACACCCCGATATTTTGATAATGGTTTTTTTTTATTTTGAAATGTTTCTTTAAATAAAATATTACATTTGAACCGTGTTTTACGTAAGTTTTTCTTGCATTAATGGCAACTTTTGTTTTTTTAAATATGAGAACAGAATGCACTTGATACCGCATATCAAATATTTTAACAATCTTTAAAATATTATGCAAATTATATGAATGTTGGCCAGACACAGCATATTTTAAAAATACGATCTATCCTTGATACCTACTCTTTGAATATAATTTGAGATATATTCAGAGCAGCTTTACGGATTGTTGGGTCGCTCTGAAGATTCCTACGCCGGACGTGAAAGCCTGCATCAGTATAATTTGAGTGATATTCGCAAAGAAATTTTCACGGAACCTGCAATTCAATGCCTTCATAGCTATCTATTACTAGTAACATGTTTATTACTTTAATGTTCACTTAGATCTCATAATAGAAAATGTACAACTAATAGCCTGAAAATTTAGATCCTTATTAGACCAAGAAATGCGAACACCAAAGAAGCAAACTGCCACACTGCTCAATCGTCAAATGACACACGATCAGCAAAGGCTCACCATCTCTGTTGTTTAACAATTTCCTCCACATTTAATGTAGTTACATGGATTGGCATGCCCGAAATTGAAAAGAGAACGATGAGTTGCGTTGTTTTACATTTTATTTTCTATTTCCTTATGTGAAAGACTAGTTGTTGCTACTTCAGACATCAACCTCTACAATGACAAGTGCTTAGCTGGAACGGAGTGCTGAAGTTGCTTTATGGTGTATGCCTACTTCCAGTCTCTTTCACAGGTTACCCTCGAAAAAAATTACGCCACGCCGCTGTGTATGACTCATTTGTGGTGGGTTCATCTACATTTGTCTCACCAGCGGAAAGGTCTCGGAAATGTCGTTACCAAAGACGTCTGTTGGAGTTCCTTTGACAGAGGGTATTGTATGGTTTCCCCTCTGTTTCCGCGATTTGCGTGAGGTCGTATTTTACATTAAATTCACTTTTCTTTCCTTCCAGGAGGTCCTTATAGTCTGTCATTTTATTTGCGTATTTTTGTAGTGTGTCAGGGTCGTTGTCTTTTCCTGTCTTCATCGTCTAACTATGGCTTGGCTGTTCTTACGTGTCTTGGTATCGTTTTGGTTGATGGCAGTTTTGTGTCTAGTACTTTTTCTACAGTTTCTGAGATATTTCCCGCTTTAACGATGTCTTGAAATAGTGATATTGAAATCTTTCTCACTTCCCATTGCATGCAGTCAATGTGACTAGAGCGTCGGTTTGTTGGACTCATTTCCTGACTCTGTTTCTTCCTTTTTGTTGGACGCCGCCTGGAAATCTATGAGGACTAGTATGTACTTTCTGATGACCGTTTTCATGCTTACACTTTGATGTACCTTGTTGAAGTGGTTCCTAGTCTGGAATATTAAGTCATTCGTGTTTTCCCCGTTAGGCGCTACGTACGCGTGCTCGTTTCCTTTGATGACAAATGTTAAGCCTTCATCTGTTGGAGAGCCGATAACACATTCCGTCTTGAGATCCTTCTTATCGGTCAAACAGTTGAGGTCCCCTTTAATATTAGGGTTTTTTCTTCGTCGAGTATTTCGACGGCATCTCCTAATTGTTCTATGATACTTTCAACCACGGTTTTGGATTGAAATAAGTGACGATTATGCTCGATGTTTGCAAGGATATCATCTGTGCATTGAGGGTCTTGGATATCGTATCCAGCGGTAGCAGGTGTAGTTTGATAGGCAACTTATTCCTGCTTCAGGGTGGCCACTCTTGCCTTGCCTTGCCGCTGCGTGCACTCGGTATAAACCGTCCACATTTACGTATTCTGTTAATGATTTGGTGTGAAATAATTACTCATAGTTAAGACATTCTTTGACATACACTACCAGTAACCAAAAGGTACTGGAATGCTCTACAGATTAACGATCGTATGCGATGAATTCTCCGCAGAGCGTAATATGTAGGTAAATACATGAATGGTTGCGCGTTGTTGTGGAATCTGGTGGCTTATCGCCAAAGTTACTGGTGTTTTGTGTTGTTGGAACTGCCTTCGGGTGCTTTTAGCCTCTGCTGGGTTAATTGGTTAAATCTATTACCACAGAAAGCTGGAAGTGTGTTGAAGGAAAAGGACATAGCTTTTGTTTAATGACGGAGAATATTACGACACAGCAACACCCAATTTTCATTCTTGAAAATCATTTGTAAACATCTAATTGTAATTTGTTTGTTAAACATACTGAAATATGAATGCTGAAATTTATGGCTGGAAAGTTTGATACAGTCTGAGGGACAAAAGGTTTAATGAAGGACTCATACCAATGTTAGTAACATGGAGCATGGTACTCTTGAATGGGCATAGTTCACTCATTGTCTAACATTCTATATAGGAAAATACAATAGAAAATAAGACAAGATATGCTAGAAAGATATGAAATAAAAAAAGAAGATAGGGTCGTATTAGCTATACCATTCTTATCTCGACAATGTTAATTTAGCCATATTCAGTGTCTCTTTTCCTACAATTCACGAGATACAGAATTTTGATACTTGAATGGGTGTTTTAGTGAAATCATTAGATTATACTGAACCTTTAACTGGCCGTGAAAGGCATTACACTATCTTTAACATATGCAATTGGTAGATCAGATTGATCTCAAGAATCCCTTTTAAAGAGAGGTTGCATTTTGAAAACGAAACTATTCGGGGGAGCATTTGTTAATTCTTTAAATTTATAATATTTTTATAAATACTTTGAAAATGATGTAGAAGTTTCAGAAGCTCGGTATGGTTTCAGAGATATTGGATGATATGTATTCATTAATTGCATTTTTCAGAAATGTATGTTTAAGTTGAAAGTTGTTACAATTGACTGTTCCGTGTTTACTTTTAATATGACACGTACAACACCCTCAAGGTTACCGTCGAAAGTGGGAACTGACAGATATGAAAATTACCGTAAATCAGTTTGATTACTCATGCGTCAAAATCCTGTCTAGATTAGTTTACAAGAGGATGGAAAAACAAATAGAAACAGAGGGGGATCAATACCAGTTTGCTTTCAGGAGAAATGTAGGAACAAGGGAAGCTGCCTTAGGCTGATTTTGGAAGGTAGAATTATGAAAGACAAAACGTTTATGGCATTCGTAGACTTAGAAAAGGCTTTTGATATTGTTGATTAGACTAAATTGTTTGACGTTTAGAAAACGATTGGAATTAAGTACAGGGATAGGATGGTGATCTACATCCATGCAGAAACCAGACATTGGTCATTCAAGCTCAAGGGCATGAGAGAGAAGCTGGTATTAAGAATGGTGTAAGGCAAGGCTGCAACTTATCAACCATAATTTTCAATCTTTACATTGAACAAGCAATGAAGGAAATTGGAGAAAAATCTAAAGTGGGAGTAGATATTCAAGGAGAAATAATTTCATCTCTGATTTTTGCTGATAACATCGTCATCCTGGTCGACACGCCAGAGGATTTGATTGAGTTTTTGAAGGGTAAGGTCTCCGTATTGAGGAAAGAATTCACGATGAAACTTCATAAATGTAAATTTAAAATTTTGGAATGCAGCCGAAATAAATCAGAAAACCCCTATGGACGTCAAATTGTCAGGTGAAAAGCTAAAGGAAATAGGAGACTTCTGTTACTTAGAATGAAAAATAACCAGTGATGGACGAAACAAAGAGGATATAAAAAGTTGTTTGGCTCAGGCATCGAAAGCATTTCTTCAGAAATGGAATCTGTTGACATGGAATGTTAATTGAGATATTAGGAAGTCATTTTTGAAAGCCTTTGTCTGGAGCGTGGTACTCTATGGAAAAGAAACTTGGACTATTGGTGCAGAGAAAGGAGGAGAATTGAAGCGTTTGAAATGTGGTGTTACAGAAGAATGATGAAGATCAGATGGGTAGATAGGGTTAATGAAGAGGAATTAAGATGAGTGGGAGAGAAGACATGCTTCTAGCGGGTGCTACTGAAGAGAAGAGATAGGTTTGTAGGACGCATACTAAGACTCGCAGGAATAGCAAGCTTAGTTAAGGAAGGAAAGGTCGAGGACAAGAATTGTAGGGGTAGTCCAAGGTTAGAATAAGGTAAACAGATTGCCTCGGATATAGTGTGTGGTAGCTACGTAGAGATGGAACGGTTAGCTCAGGACTGGGGGCCATGGAGGCTGCATCAAACCAGTCAAAGGAATGAAGACTCAAACACACAAGGTTACTCTTAGCTTCATTTTCCTCACACAGAATCCTCCTCTTCCTTGAAGTTCTAGTGATAGCTGCAAACCACAGTCCATTATCTTCTAAGTTCAAGCGTTGTACATCTGAAAGCTACAATAATACGCCAGTGCTGATATACTTTAGCTAGAACAGTTCAAACAATTCAAGCAATTCGAACAATTATTTGAAATTTTAACCAATATGGCTCCAAATCCGCAGTGGTGCTCCAGCTAGGTGATGTCGCACGATTTGAATAATGATAATAATAATGATAGTTGTAATGTTAATATAGTAATAATGAAAATTATTATAATTATTAATATTATAATTGTATGTATGTCTACCCCTTATTATTCCCGTTTTTTCCAACGGGGTCGGGGATGAGATGCGATGGAAGTCTTTGTGGCGATAGTTTTACGGCCGGATGCCCTTCCTGACGTCAACCTCATGAGAGGAGTTAATGAGAGATGAAATGAATGATGGTGAATGAAACTGGGCAAGGATGTGGAAGGAAGCGGCCGTGGCCTGTCAGAAGGTACCGTCCCAGCATTTGCCTGGTGCTGAAAATGGGAAACCACGGAAAACCATTTCAAGAACGGCCGACGGTGGGGCTCGAACCCACGCGTCTACCGAGTCAGCAGAGAGCTTGGCCCCAAGACCTAATGTGGCGCTTTAGCCAGCGTAGCCACTACTGTCGGTAATTATTAATATTATAATAATAATAATTATTATTATTATTGTTAATATTATTTTATGACGCCACATAGGAACATAATAATACCTGCAACAAAATAAGAACACTTAAAATGTTGAAAAAATTTCAGTATTTCTAATTAATTTTGATGTGGAAGTTATGCACCTTAATAGTGATGATTGGGTTGAAGAAGAAACAGCGAAATACAATTATTTTCGAAAAAAGATTTAATTTCTAGGTTATGATTTATCACTAAATACCACATGCCATTAGCGGGGGAACGAGGGGTCGCTCCTCGGTAAATATTCACCAAACATAAGACGATACTTTCGTAAAATTTGATAACCTGTATGCAATTGTAAACAGTTTCATAAATTCATTTCGTTTGTTGGATTGTCTTATTTATTCCTTATGTCGAGATTATTGCGTAAGGGATTGGGAATTTAAGGTAATTTTTCCGACGACTCAAGACATCTACGATTCAAGGAAGACAGTAGTTTTATTATTATTGAAAATGAAAATCCACAGCCTGCTTCCAGTCGACCGACCGGGTCAGGGATGGAATGAATGAAGCCCCCATCTAGTGACGAGGATATATACTGTGCCGGCTGCCGAAGCCTGTCGCACTCCTCTGAGGCAATGATTAAATGCATGACAGATTTAATGAATTGATAGTGGAGAGTATTGCTGGAATAAAATTATTGACAGGGAAAACCGGAGTACCCGGAGAAAAACCTGTCTGCCTCCGTTTTGTCCAGCACAGATCGCACATGGAGTGAGTTTTATTATTATTCAAATTATTAATTATTGTTAATAATATAGATAATAATGATAAAAATAACAGTATCAATGGAATAAATGTATTATAACTTTGCTGGCAATACAATAATTCACATTTCTCTTATATACAGTATTTGATCATACCCGTAGATTGCTCAAGTAGTATGTGTTGACGCAGGAGTTCCATTCCTTATGATGATTTTGATCATGACCTTGAAACTATGACACACTAGAATTCCCTTCCTTTTCCTTTTCCTGTTAATATAGAATTGTACTTGTATCATAATCAAGTATAAGATTCGCAGGTCGCTCATGGACGCCCGTTCGAAAGAAATGCAAAAGGCTTCCCCAAAGGCCACATGCCATTGTCTTTATAATAATAATAATAATAATTATTATTATTATTATTATTATTATGTAGTCTGTTTGTTGTTGCCATGTAAGAAATAAAGCTTAATACTGAGTATTAATTTAGTGAAGAATACTTGCAAAGCATTGATGGTAGCACATTACGAGCTTTAAATTCAATCGTGGGTTCGAGAAAGGAACAAAGAAAAAATTAACTTTTCACATCTTATCACCTCGCTTACCTGTAACAAACAAGCCCTATAGTGTGGTAAAGAAGAGAAACAAGTCAGCTTTCCGGTTTCAGAGATATAAAAATAAACTGAATTGAAATTATAATGAAAAATGAAATATGTTATAATTGTAGAAATTTAAAATCTAAAAAGTAAAATAAATTTTATAAAAATAAAAAGAGTAAATGCAGTATAAAGATTTAAATTACAATTATAGACAAATTATAAAATTAAATTCGAAATGCAATAATTTTCAGTAGGTCAACACGATTGTAACCAATTGTAATGGGTTGTTCCTAATTCCTGAAAAAATCATGATATTAATAAATATATACACAAACACATGTAATGCTTCTCGGGATTAGGGATCTACCCATAACAATTGGGTACAATCGTGTTGATCGACTGAAAAACATTGAATCTCGATTACTAATGCAACACTGAAAAATGGCTTCCAACACAATAATAAAATTAAATTATAAAAATAAATGAAAATAAAAATCCCAAATAAATATTTAAAAATGTTAGGATTAAAAACAAATTTATAAAATTCAAATATTTGAAAAATAGTTCGTCTCTGTAAAGAGTTAAGGGGAGTTCCAATTGATAAAAATGGAAAAAATATCAATTTTCAGATTTTTATATGATGTGAAAGCTGGTACTTTGACGTTTAAAATGATGTATAATACTTGATATTTGTTATTTGCAAAACATGTTTAATATTTATTTAAATAATGCAGTACACCTTAGAAAACACTGAAAATTAGAACATACAAAGGCATTTTCTCAGAACTTGTTGTTTTGCACATAAATGTTCATTTTTCTCAGTTGTCACTTATCACAGAAGTCTCAAATTTTTACCATCTTTAGCTTGGCATGTACATGAGATTTTAACACGGGATTTTTTTTCTAGCTAAAATACATTTCGATAAAATTGATAAATTTTGAATATCTTTAAACCAAAAATTCGAGATTAAATAAAACAAATATTATTATGGTCACAATAGTAGAAACATAAAACGCCCGTGTTTAAGTACTAAGAAATGATCACTAAGTATGGAAATAAAATAGTTTCTGTGAAAAAGGAACATGAAGTTGTTATAAATTAACATTAAGAAGATAGGCCATTGGAACAGTGTTGGCAAGCATCTTGGGATATAATTACAGGACATTTTCCTTGCGTTGAACTGTAGTACAACGAATGAGCGGTGCTCGAATAAAATCGCAGAAAATAGAGGATTTGAGAGAACTGTTGAAATATGTTGCAAATAGAGTTTCAATATTTAATTCTGATATTATTTGACGGTTGAGGTAATTCGTTAGGTTAACGATCCTATTTATGCGAACTATTTACAGTCTTTCACTGAACGGTGAGGTTATCATAATGTACGACAAAATATGCGTGTTTTGCCAATTAATACAAACATTTATACTGTTAGTTTAATATTTTTAGCTGTAACATTCCAGTTAGTTGCTGTTTAAGTATCATTTATATTTGTTTGCAATTTGTATCTAATCAATATACCGCAAATATTTGCTATTTCTTGCATTATGATGATTATTATGATCTCGTGTTGATCGACTGAAAAACGTCTAATAATAAATAATGTATACATATCATGAGTTGTAGAAGTTAATATTTGAGATTTCCTACCATTCCCAAAGGTACTTATGGCTTAAATAGAGAAAGAAAATAAGTTAAAGTTCATTGTGATATCTATATATTATTAGAAATCATGCTCCTGTTACTTTTGTTTCACATTTACCACATTTTTTAAAGAATGTGTATTTTAAAATAGTGCTGAACATATTCATTGAATTGTTTCGAAGTAAAGACGTTTGTTTGCTATCCTGAAAATTAAAAATTTCCGACTAACTTCCGTCTCGATTGCACGATTTTATCATGCCAACCTACCATATTATTTAGAACAGTTGTGACTATGTATTGGCGTAGGCTAAATTTTGTTACCACACAGCTTCAATACAATGGCATGTTTGTATCTACGTCTGACGATGAGGATAATTTGTCCAGAGACAAGGTAAATTGCGAGATTGTGATTTATTTCAAGTCCGGATACGCCAAACCCCAGTAAAACATATTCACACTACAAGTCTACAGTCACCACCACATAGGAACATGGGTTATCAAACAAATTAAATAAAAGCCCGTGTGCAAGGACTTGGTGATCAGAATGTTCCGTTCTCCTAATAACAACAATAACACAAATTTAAAACCCTTAAAAAGAAGAGCAATCATTGGAAACTAAAATTTTACTGATTTACTGATTACTCTCTTCCCCCCCCCCCTCTCCCCATACCAAAAATACAGTATGGAAGATGATAATAAGTAAATAAATCACTCCTGAAAAATATTACATGTATTAGTTATATTCACTGTAAAATAATGACCAGTGTCACACAAAATAAACTTAACAAAAATTTCCCAATATTTTTCACAGGTTTTGCCCATTGCCCATTATTTAATAGTGATTATAACTAGTACACGTAGATTCTTCGGGAGTGTTTATTTACTAATTTATTATTTATATTATACACTGTACTGTACATTGTACCCCGTCCAGTTATTGGGCAGATTCGTGTCAACCGACTGAAGAGTTACAACTAAAAATTTGTATAGGCAACACTAATAAGATGGCTTCATAACTTTACATTACTTCTTCACTAAACTGTAGCCTATCTCCATGTCCAACAAAATCAACTCAACTTACATTTCCCAATGTTCTTCAAAGTCTTTTTTACTTTTCTTCCTCAAAACAAAACATTTGGATGGACGATGGAGGGAGAGAAAAAGTACCAGGGACCATAAAAATCATTTGACGTCATTATTTGCATCCGGCCTTCAAACCCTGACCAAAAATCATAATGAGCCCTACTGGCTCCGATGACCGTAAGGCTTCGAGGAAAGCCGAAACAAAATCCTAACAAAACACGTATAATTACTGCATAGTAAACTGGGATTAACATTTATTCTTGGGGGCAAACAGTTGTTTTTGGTTCAGTGAAAACCTATAGCCTAAATGGAGCAAATGAATAATGTTGAGAAGAGGTTAGATTTTAGAAACTTCAAACACTAAGTTACACTGCGATCATTTTAGGCCTAACCTACTCGGCGGAACCTCTCTCCCAAACATTTAGTCTGACTTGACGTTAGTTTCATTTTAACAGAAGATAGTGACCAGCGTTTCTAAATATTAACTTTCAGTACGAAACTCTCTCCGTAATGTGAGCAACATGTGTAACTTAGGGCGCGCCGCAAACTGATTTTCTGCATATGTTTGAAGAAGGTTGCGTAAATATAGGCCTCAATTTTGTTTTCATTCGTCGATTGGTATTCCTCTCATTTACGGGTGCCTTGAAGTACTCCCAAATATTATTAATATGATGACCATAACTAGAACCGGTAACTTAACATATGTGCTTAAGTGCGAGGCTACTCCGATTTTCTCCATTACATTACAACACAAAAGTTCGCTTTGCCCTACAGTTTTTGGCTACTTTGACAGCTCTGCTTCTGCCTCACCGTGACTTATTGTAAGCAGGAACAACGTTTACAGGAAATAATATTATAAGGAAAACTACTGAGTTATTCAAATTTTCGTTACAAGTGTCAAAGTATCATAAATGGTCGGCCATTATAAATGCTACTTAATCTTAAGAATATAAGTTATTCTCCACGAATATATAGTTGGAACCAACTATATTTAACCCTGGAGTGTGAAGTTTTTTTAAGAGACTTGATACTATTTGCTGGCTTTTTCTTTATACTGTATATATTTATTATTAGCTGTAATAGCCGTGCTCGCCACTGATGAGAAATACCTGAAGAATAATGTTATAATTTTTAGCGGCAGTTGAAATTAGGCCTACGTCACAATCCCGCTCACGATTTCATGTTCTTTTCACATGTAAGAGTGTCCCACAATTTTACGTATGCCACTAGGTGTCTTTTAAGAATTACCAACCCCGAACATAGCTCTTAGGCATAATTACTGTAGAGTCTATGCAATAATGATATTTCTGAAACATCCGATAATGTCCAAACAACACAGTGGATACCACCACTTTATCTCAAGGAGGATCTGAGGTTTTGTTTTGGAACATTACATTGTTCCGCAGCAAATCTAAACATTTTGAATATACTCCATTAATATCCCATAATATAATTGAAAACAAACTTATAGCACTGTTACTCTACCATTTAATCATATTTACCTTCTTCTGCTGTGGTTATCAGGTTGAAAGACATAACATTGTGGAGTAATGTTTTACCCGTACGAAGGATGCAGTTCAACGTGTGATGGATTAGGAGTATTCAGATGTGTTCCGTGCTCACGTATCTCTGGTTGGAACAATTATATCATCAATGACCTGCATATTGAATAAACCAACGAGCTTCATTTTCAGAAAATTTATTCGTAAGTCATATTTTTACTAAGTTTTGTTATTGCAGCATACGCACAGTATGATTTTGCATATCTTGACACAGTATTTGCACCCCTAAAAATACACAAAATTATAAATTCATCCGGCACGTTACTGTTTAATTCTTTAAAGACCGCTGATATGTTGTTTAATATTGGTAACTAATGCTGTTTCAGAGAATGTAGATTTTGCCACGATTTTTCACCCCTTAGGAATAATATTTTATAGAAAGAGATGTAGTGCAAGATATTTTAGTTGTGTATAGCATTCGAAGGGGCTCTAGAAAATTGAAATTTAAGTACCGTACATATGTTTGGCTCTATTTAAGTTAGTCATTGCTGCTTTTTAAGGGGAGAAACAGAAAGGCCATCTGCCCCTAGGCTCTGTTTTGCAATAGAACTAACCGTTTACCGATTATTTTGCTTTAAAAAAATAAGACATGAGTATATACGGTAAAAAGCCAATGTATAAATGTGCACCTTTTTAAAATAGTTGTTTGAATCAAAATCTGAATAAGTTTAAGTGAAAGCCGACCTAAAATACTAATAATCATAAAAAATGTCATGCCGCAGTGCTAATTAATATTTCTACCCCAATTTGCACCCCTTAAAATACACAATACAGTATTTGAAATTCCTCCTGAACGCTCATGTTCAAGCACAAGTACGAATTGTTATGCGTGCAGGGGACTATCAAAAATAACTTCAAGTTCTATGTAGCACTCGATGGGACTTTAACACAGGGAGCCTTTGTTACAAGGAAAATTCCCATGACTTCTTTTGGTAGAAAATAAAATTAAATACAATTGGTGCCCTCCGTTTCGTGATGGGATTGATCGTTTAGTCATTACGCTGACATTTAACAAATAATATCTTCTTAAGTTCACGGACAACCATATTCTGTTGCAAATCCAAAGAGCTACGAAGAAATTACAAAGTGCACATGGTGGGATTGTGTTCAGTTTACCCGACATATTGTTTAATGAAACTATACCCATCCAAAATTCCAGTTAAATTGGGTAACTACTGAAGATGTTTGTGCGAATGGAATTGCCATGCAGCGGTCGACTGCACATTTGCACGAAAAGCGATAATTTCCTGGAAATCCAATAGAGTTACTAGGAAACTGAACAATACTTTTTGTTGTTGAAGAAAATGGAATTTCAAGCACATACATGGCGGGTTCAATTTCATGATAGTACTGACTATTTACTCATTATGTTGGCTTTTCTCAAAGAAGTCAACCACGAGATTGAGAAAATTATTGAGAAATGCATTCAGTGTGACCATTCTTACGGGATACATTCCAGCATAGGACTAACCCGTTTACCTAATAGTTTGGTTTTGGTGAACAAGACATGAGCAAGGTTAGTAATAGAAACTGCAAATCAATGGACACCATTTTAAAACAGTCAACCCTATCAGATTCTGGATAGGTCTACGTGTTAGCAGAACATTAAAATGGTTGAGGTCGTAAACGGCCTTAAGGCTAAGACTGGCACAGAAGAACATTTTCGCATATTGGATCTTGTAGGCGCAGCGACGTTACTAGTGTGATGGTATGAAGCATTATCAACCTCTTTTGGAGGGTATTCTTTTGAAGATTCCTTAAAATATAAACTTACTAATCCTATATTTGTCAGTTGAATTCACATGAGCAAATTCATAAGCAAATACAGTGTAATAAAAGATAATAATATTATTGGTTTTACGTCCCTTTTAACTACACTGGCTTTTAGAGACGCCGGGGTGCCAGAATTTTGCCCCGAAGGGGATCTTTAACGTGCCAGTAAATGAACTGACACGGCTCCCTCGCATTTGCACACCCTCAAATGTCAGCTGACTGCGCCAGGTTTCGAACCTGCAACCTTGGGCTCAGCAAGCTGTAATAAAAGAATACTGAAGGGAATATTCTATTCAAATAATACATAAACGAGAAACTGCGGATCTGAAGTTCGTGGTGGTGTGGTGACTTTTGTTTTATGGGGTAGAACTTGGACTGGAACTAGACTTACCGAACTGAGTTGAGCTATTGTGAATCATGGATACCCTGCAGTAGAATGACTTCACCCTTTGGTACTGAGGGACATTTAACCACCGAACTAATTTCACTGATTTAGTAAATATATAATTACCCCTATCTCATGTAAAACATTCCAAAGCCTCTCCCAGAATCAGAAGAAATGTACCTGATAGCAGTATTCAATCCTGTTTACAATACTCCATATATGTTGACATTGGATGGTCCCGGTAGTTCTCGGCTCAGTCTGAAAGTGCTCCATCCTGCAAAGACAGGCAATGCTGACTCTTTGACGAGATTTCATTCAGAGAATACATATTCAGAAAGAACTACAAATTCTATGTACTGACACTTGTTGGATGCAGTAGAAACTTCCTTCAAAGTAGAATCCTACCTACGTCCTTGAAATAACGTAAATTGAATTGCAAAATCTACCAGCCAAAGATCCGATAAAATACATAACGGGATGTGTATTCATGCTCTCAATTACGGAAAGGTTACGTTCAACATCACATTTATTGCCAGATCTCCATATTGTGTATTTACTTCCACTTCCTAAGTATTCAAGTTAAACCTGATTAATGGAATAAAGATTAACTACTGTACGTTTCGAACAGCAACACTTCTTAATATAGTCTCTTCGATACGATACCTCCGAAAATAATTTTATATGCGCCTAAATCTACCTCGTTCGTTTTTCATTTGCAAATGAAATGTCGTGTGGACTCCTAGGAAGCTTAGTGCAGCTCTTTACCGTCAACGAATCGATATGTCCTATTCCCCGTGACGAGAATAAAATTATGATTGACGATGTCACAAACTCCCAGACCCTGAGCCAGGGGCATTAACCCTACGAGTTTAAAATCATCATGACGTTGCCAGGAATCGAACCCAGAACTCTTTGATACAAAGCCTAGCATTCTGAGCACTTAGTCTCGTAGCCAGTCAGCCTATCAGTTGTTAGTCCTTAATACTGTATTTGGTAAATTCTTGGTGAAATATGATTGCCGGCAATAATGAGAGTAGACGTTAAAACTAGGCCTATGTCGTATAGGTATGATAAAATTCATGTACACTTTCCTTAAAATTAAAGATTTTTGACGAGAATTCAGGGCTAGGTGTATGTTTCTGTTCCTTCTCCTCCACTTCCAAAATCAGGGGAAAATCTACTCCATTCTTTCTAACGTGAACATGGTTAGACAAGGAACAATGTGGCCTAATTACTCAGTTGTGGATAAATTACCTCATTCATATACCAGCACTGTACTACAGCACAGTGAACTCGGGTCAGACAGGTAAGCAGCTCATGCGAGGTAATGCGTGTATTAGCCGTCAGAAATCAGGCACTAGACGTAGCATTAACAACTTGCCTTGCCCAGTTATTCTCTTACAGACTGTCAACTAAAATGGCAACGAAAATGAATTATCATGCTCTCCTTGCTAGATCTGAATTGTTTTGCTTCGGAACAACATTTGGAATGAACACACATGATGAATCGTACACAATGACCACAATGGGGAGCTGCAACAAGTCAGGAGTTTGGGGGTTCGAATCCTGGTCCTGACAGCAACTATACTAGGTATGGGGTTCCCCGTGTTTCTCTACATCCCCTCTAGAAAAATGCCGGGATTTTGCCCTATTTTAAGTCCCTGGGCAGTTACCTCACTCCTGTCCTTAATACAGCTAAACACTCTACTACAGTCCTCACAAAAACATAGGTCATCAGACAAGTTCAACACACAACCAGGTACACGGGGCTGATGACTAAGACGTTCCAAGCTCATAATCTGGATAAACAACAACTTCAGTATCTAAGACATCATGAAAGTCATGATTATTAAATAAAGTATTCTAGTCGCTCAACACAAGTTGTGCCCAATTTCAAGTATTTACTAGGTTGATACCCTAACCTGAAACGATTAACATAAGAAATTTAACACAAAAATACCCTCATTTTTATGTACAAGCAACCCTCCCCCCCCCCCCTCCATTTTTGTATATAAAAGCGAGTTATTTTATGATAAATATCTTATGTGATTTATGTTTCAGGTAAGGGTATATACAGTAAATACTTGTTTTCCCGCCCAATGAAAAACAGGGCACAATTTATGATGACCGAATGGAAAACTTTCTTTAATTGAAACAGGTGACACTGAAAACTGGCTTTTATCACATTAAAGTCATCACTACTTGATGCACAGTACGATACACGGTTACAGCCATAAGAAAGCACAGTGCATAATACGGTAAAGTCACGACTGAGAAAATATGCAGATGAAAGTAGAATCTTACAACGATAGAAGTACATTTTCTCAATAAGTTGTTGAAACACCTCACTTTATTTCCAGCAGTTTAACCTCATAGAATGGCAAATGTATGCGCATCATAGAATCCTATCGTTGCTAAAGTTGCAATACCGCGTATCTGACAGTCCACTCGTTCCCTTATGGTTCGTCACGCCTCACATTACGTTCATTATTATATTTATGTCGGAAAAACGAACCTTATATTCATTGTTTTGTAAGAATGTATGTTTTCATGCTGTTTTTCCCTACTTGAGTATGTACAATATATTTAAAGTTCATTTCCCATTCCGGTGTTACATAGGAAAATGAAGCTATCGTATTTTTCCGTTGGACTGCATATCCGCAAGTGGCTGAGAGGTTTGACCAGTCTTAAGGAAATACCAGAAAGGAATTGCATTGACAGATTCGTAGTATTGCAAATTCAACGAAGATATTTTCTCTACAAACGTACTAAAACAAGTAAATAACACGTAATATAAGGAATTAGCTAAAATCAACATGCAAGAAGTCAGCCTCCAAGGAATAGTGTAAAAATTACACCTTTAATAGTTACCTTTAATACTTGATAGGATTTCTACCTTCTCCACTTTTAATTCAAAAATGAGCTGGTACACAGGAAATAGACTGGCACTCTTTCATTCGTCAATACAACTCTCTTTCAACTCTTCCTTTGGACTCACTCCGTTTTATTTTGTATTAATCATGTCATCAATTCATCTAATCTATCGATTGGATTTAAATTGAGAGATTCGAGAGGCGTATCTGTAACTTTGAAAGCATTTGCACATCAGATTAAGTCGTACATTATGAGTTTCGATTTTAGAGACATTATATCGATAAGTCTGGGACGCTGCTACAATTTTCTTTCTTAAGTACTATTCAGTAATTTGTGTCCATAATCTCGGTATTGTTACGATTGTCCAATATGTAAACACAGCTTGCTTCTCATCCACTCTCTATCCACAGTGAACACAGATAGGTACCCCTACGTAGCTTTCCAGGAATGGAATCTTCTCGCACTTACCACACGAGAGAATGTGTATTCCTCAATCTTCACGAAGAATAGCATACATCCAGTTCAGATAATAATATATCGCATCGTAGCTGCACCTGCCAATTCCACTATGTGGGAATGTCGCTCTCTATTCGTCCATTCCGTGAGACAGTCACGCTACGCTGAATTGGAGTCCAACGTGACATTTAACGTACGAATATTTTCCACTTAGGATCAACATAGAAAAATTAACCTAATGAAATTATTATGTAGGGTTCTATATCCTTTCTGCGCTTGCAAAATACGCTATGTGACACAGTTGTCCTCTCACAGCCTTTCCCATTCTCTCAGCCAAGCTCCAACCATATATAAGGTTGTTTCGAGAGATGCTACCTTTTAGAAGTTCTCGACAGTTTTCAGAAAATCTACCAGTCTGAGGAGAACTGCAATTGTACTATCAATAAGCAGTGGTAAATATATGATATACGTATTCCTTTATCCAGAATCATCTTCTTAAGTGGCGTAATTTGTATATAAAAAGTTACACTGTAATATTAATTCTTACAATACTACTGGATATTTTGCAACGAAAACACGAAGAATAAGTAAACAATTTACAGTAGTTACAAATTTGGTGTGCTTGAAAGGAAGTGATGTTAAGCAAATATGAGAAAAAGTAAGGTTTCCATCTAATAATTATATAAATATCATTTCGCATATATTATAAGTTCATTGTTACTGATTAAATACTAAATGGGTGTTTTCGAGCCATTCATGAAGAAAATTATAAACAGAAAGCAGAGTAAGAAGGTTAAGATCGTCCATGCCCCCAGAAATGTATGATTATATAGCCCCATTTAACAAGTTCGCGAAGTTCATTTTTCTATGTCCATACACAGAGGAAAATCAACCTATCTCAATTGTTGTGTTGGACTGTATATCCAAGTAAGGCTGTGGGGCGTGTCGGCCATGCAGAAAATAATTACAAAGAACAACGCTCTCACAAGGAACTGCGTAATTACATGTAATTATTCATTCCCACATTACAATGTGTTTATAGTTATTTTTTTATCCGCTGCTGCACAAGATAAAGGACCTAATGTAGATTGCTCTGTAGGAAGGAAGAATGGTATCAGATGCGGTATTGCAAGTTCGATAGTATTTCTTGTCGGCAACGATAAGTCAATAAGTCCACAAAATGATCATTACTGTTTAATTTGATGATGATGATGATAATTGTTGTTTTAAGGGTCCTAACATCTAGATTATCGGCCCCTAACTGTTTAATTTGTAAAGAGTGCTATTATGATGATGAAAGTATGGTACACAAAACGTAGGTTTAATATACTAGAGAGCACAATAGTCGAGCCATTAAACTGGTGTTTCAAAGAAAACTTATTGCAAAGATGCATTTCAAAATTGTGCACAAGAGATATAACGAATTATATTCATTCTCAATGTAGTTTCTTCATTAAATAGAGCTTACTTCCTCTTCTAAATGTCGAAATCCCTCGGCAGTGTAGATGATGTGGTGAGGATTATTGGTAAATCAGGTGGAATATTGAGGTAATATATCCAATCAGTGTTATGTAACCAACGTGAGACTCAGCTGTGTAGTACACCAATAGTTTTTCAATCTCTTTGGATAGTGTACATCCCAAATCACGCCAAGAGTGCGAAACTAACATGAGAATCAGCCGCTGGTGGATTTAAAAAATCTGGATTACCCATTACAATACATTGGTTTGAGTAACGGCTAATCTCTAGAGATAGAAGTATTCCAACTTCACTGAAGGAATCAACAAAATGAAGCATAATACTTCTAATCCTTTGTATACAAAGAACAACTATACGTATGGTAAAACAAGTTGTGATAAGAGCTCAGTGGTGATTTTTATGGTGCTCAGTTATTGAACTAGGGTACTGCAATTGCCTGATTTTAACACATTCTTTTCATATTGTTGGTCTAAATCGAAAGAGTGACGCATGAGCGGAATCATCTTCCATATGATTTCCATTTGTTTGGTGGGTAGAAGATTGAGTGAGATGATCATGTACGTGGTGATTGGATTTAGTCAATTTGATATTAACAGTGAATATAGTTTTAAGAGGTGAAACCTATAAGTCATCCGCCTAGAATGATGCCGCAATAATAAACAAGTAGTTCCGTGACGAACTAAATTGGCTATTTTACACTTAAAAAATTAATAATCACAATAATAAAGTGTTTTAAGGGGCCTTACATCTTCGTCATTGGGCCCGTATGATGAGGATTATTATGAGAATCATTACCACTACTTATCGTCGTAGTGCCTGCGAAATCAACTAAGCGAGAATGTCACTATCTACTGTTGTATTTCATAAGACACACACATTCTACAGGCCTACTTGGATATAGAGTCCAACACAACCATTCACGTATGGTTATTCTCCTGTAAAAGCATTGTAAAATGAACCTTACGAACTTGTTATGTTGGGCTATATATCCACAAACAGAAGGGTGCCTGGAAGATCATAAAGAAAACACTGGCAAAATACTATCGTCACATAGTGGATTTTGTAGGAGCAGTGACGCTATACTACTGCATACTACTACTACTAGTAATATGATTACCACTAATGTAGGTACTAAAGGGAAAATTTGAGTTATTCTGGGAGAATAAAATTAGGATCTTGGCATTATGTTGGTTTAGGGAAAGTAAACTGGGAAAAGACTAATGAGTGGATCTAGCATAAAATCTCTGGAAAAATCACGCATCAGTTCCTGAGCCCACACCTACGAACTGCTGAAGGTGTAGAACATTTACTGTAGTGTAACCTGGAGTGTACCGTGCATGGACGACTTCACTTATATACAGTACATATCAGAAAGGTTTATGCGTAAATTCAATTCGTTAATTTGAAGAACTTAGTAAGTTTCTTAACCACTTTATTCTTCTTCTAAATATGTGTCATTACCGCTATTTAGGAATTTGTAATATATTTATTAAATTAATATTTACATTCAACATGGCCATCATGGATTAACGTACATATTATTCTCTGTCATTAGCTCAACTGAGGTTTCTCGTAATAGACTCCTTTTCCACAATGTTTCGTGATAATTTCTAGATTATATTCATTTTTGTGGATCTTAATCTTTTAATAGAGCGCATGGCCATCATCTTGAGTAAATTTAATCAAATCTCTGCAAATGTGAGTACTGCAGTGGCTATTTTCTTCAGAATATTAACGTTTTGCCACGATTCAGTATTCAATATTCAGAGCAGTGGGATATGGTGAATAATCGATTTTATAATAGTGTACGATCAAGATGGCTGTTGAGCATATTTCTTATTAAGGTAGATTAGTAGCGCGTGTAATCAATGTCTCCATTATTCACTCTTTTCGTGGCAATTACTCAATTACTTCCCAATTTATCGATTTTTGATATTTTATTATTACGGATGGCTGTTGTCATGAGTACTGTATATAATACAGTATGTACTGTCCAGTGGCTTTAAAAAATTAAATCTCCTGTTCCATACAATACTACGTGCTTTTAAAGTATCAAGATTCACTTTTTAATTAAATAATGAAGAACTGGGTTTTATATGATCAGTATGGCGAATATTCGATATTATTACGTTGAAACTCAGAAAAAGAAAAAAGCTTCCTGATTGTCAATTATTTTATTGAGAATTTGTCTATTAGAATATGAGTTATGGATTATAATACTTAAAAAATACGCTTTGTCGCTTTGCAGTCGTGCTAAAATTGATTAGCCGAGAAATTCGCGGCTTTGTTGTCCAATTTTCCTCATACATTTGTCTCACATTTTGCAGGGATCTGACCAATTGTTTATCAGGTAGCCAACCTAGACAATGGAAATTTAGGTGGACACCATTTTGTTTTAGATAACCTACCGGCAATATACTTTTATGTTTAAGGTACCCAGAATGATGGATACTTCTTTAGAATATTTTGTTCTATTCTGCTTAGATGTTTAGGAAAGTACATCCCAGGGTGAATTCATAGCCTATTTCCTTTTTATAAAAGTAGGTTTTAACCTACAAGAATATTTGACTATTAGTATAGATTAAATATTACTCCCGTAGAGATTGAATCTTCCTGCACAGGCCACAAGAGATTTTTTGGGGGGTAGGTGGGGGAGAAAATCATACGCCCAGCTTCTATAATTTATAATAAATTATAGAAATAAATTATAGAATAAATTAGCTACAGAATTCAGTGAGAGTAGATTAACATTATTGTAGTATTTATCGCAATAGCTCTTCCAACCATCTGTCCAATCATGTACGAAATATAAAAACAACAATCTACTTTAAGAAGTTTGCATGCTTGGTATCTATTATTCGGGAATGCAACATTTGAAAATGCACAAGCACACTTCATTCATAGTACTAGTATGTTTCATCAACAGATACCAAGTCACAAACGCTTCTTGTATGTGATAACACGAGTTCCATCAAAAATGCAGGAGAAATACACTAAAATACTATGTTCCTGAATGTTCCAATTACAGCATTGGTCTATAATATCAAGTCTTTACTGTGATCGAATCATTCCATGACGAGTTGGAGGAATTTATTTTTCGAAACTGACTTGCACCCTATTGATTTTATGTGAAAAGGAAGCAGATTAATATGCCCGTAAATTCAGATTATAGAATGGGTTGTCTATGCAAGAAATCACCGATATAGGATAATTTTGTGACAAGTTAGGTGAATTTATGTGTAAGAAATTGGCATGCACACCACCTATAATTAATTTATACCAGTGGGTTTAGACTAAAGTTGTCGGGAACTGTAGTGCGTTAGAGGAATTCATATAATATATGAATATATATGTTATTATCAGAAACTGGCATATGCGCCATCAACAATTTGTGGAAATGAAGCCACACATTTATATGCCTGTTAGTTTAAATTTCGTAGAGGTCCTGTATACCATGTTTCCCATTTCTGACATGAACGTAGTGCTATTGATTCCTTCTGAGAAATTATAGGTGTGCACGTGCTAATCCCTTAAAGTCAACATGAGTACACAAAAATCGTCACTGAATTATCAGATGATTGTAAAACCTGGCATAGTCAACCCCTGCAATAATCTTATCATACACATATGTAAATGCATTGATTCTCTTCCACAAAGTATGGATGGGTGCTATAAAATCCTCAAAAGTAAATTCCTTCAACTCATGACGGAATGATCGGGCTGAAGGTCAACTTAGCATGATGAAGAATGCTATATGCAAGATATTCAGGCTTATAATTTTCTAGGGTAGTTCTCCTGAATCGTAGGTGACGCTATGAGTTTGTATCCATTGATTCAATTACGAAGAAGAATGCTGAAACATTCTAATACTATGAACGGAATGTGCCGGCGCAGTTTTTAAAAAGTTGCATTAACAAATATATACGGCGTCGATGTGTATTTCTAAAAGTACGGTACATGATTTATATTTTGTGTATTATGCGACCAATAATTGGAGACATTTGTGCGATAAATACCACTATAATGTTAATGTTTGCTTCGGTGGCGCAGTCTGTAGCATGCTGAACTGCTATGTCCAAGATCGCAGGTTTTAACCCGGCTGAAGTCGTCGGATTTCTAGGAACGTTAAAATCCTTCAGTATGCCTTCCTTCGAAGGTGGAAGTAAAGCCGGTGGACCCATGTCGTAGATTTATGGCATGTAAAATAACCGACCACTACAATTGGTTGTTTGTAGCCAAATGTATGGGTTATTTGGTTAGAAACACTATATCAAGTTCCAACGTTCGCTGCTAGGTGTCAGTGACAATGGCATCTCTGGTTGCCAAAGTTGGAACTACTTGAAATTTAACTTGATGGGGAGCCTATGGGCTTTGAATTTAAATACTCCGCTACGGCCATTGGCTGCAATGTGTTAATATTCTAACACTAAATTCCCTATCACTGTTTTCATGAATTATGGAAGCTGTGGATGTGGTTTTCATGAAATGATCTCCTGTAATTCGTTGCTGAAAGATGCAATGTCTACGAAGCGAAGGGTGTTATAATCAATCGATACTAAAAGTTTCATATTCGTTTATGTAATTATTAGGACAGTGTTGGTTGCGATGATTGTTTCAAAGGGTGGAACGTCGAAGTCAGTTGCCCCAATTTTCGTTCACAAATCGGAATTTACAAATAATTTGAATGTTAATTTACGAAAATGAACATCCTACACATGTTGTATTGAACCTATCTTAGAGAAAGTCGATGAAAACATCACCCCACTGAATTATTATTCTGGTACATAAATCTTTAGTGTTGCACCTCATCATGTGACTTTGGACATTATGCTTTCTAGTGCTGGCGGTGTTTTGTTGTGAGTTACCTTGAGCAACGATAGAAGCTTTGGTTTAAGTAAAATAAGATCTGCTGGTTAACTTAAAAATAAGGAGCAGATGACCCCGCTGTACTGCCCCATAAGATAGAAATAACAAACTAACTAACTAACTAACTAACTAACTTAAAATATATTTTCGTTATTATAGAATAAAATGACAATAATTTTTGAATATCGAATTTTGAGTTTGAATTGGTTGCCCTATACTTCATTATATTATTGGTCGTTAACCAAAAGCTATTAACTCCATCACATGGAAAATGTATTTTATTAACGGGAGATTTTTGAAACGGGAAGGATCAAAAGGATATATGAAAACGGCTCCGGTCATTTCAATGGAAAAACCTGGACCACCCACCTTCCAGTCCGAACCTCGCCCCTAGTGATTTCCACGTTTTTGGTCCGATGAAGAAGTTCCTGACAGAACAGCAATTCACGTGTAACGATGACGCTAAGACAGCAGTCTGACGATGCTTCCACAGTCTGCCGGCTGAATTCTACCACAGGTGCATCTCAAATTTAGTGTTGCAATGGGCAAATGTCTGAACAAATGTGGAGACTATGTGGAAAAAAATAGTTCTACACGGAATATCTTGCTCACTTCTGTGATCAACAACGAGAAGGTTAATTTTTCATCAATTCTAAGAGACTACACACACGTAACACGATTCATAAAACTTGGGCAATACCTAACTCATCAGTTCTTGGAAAAGGGAATCTTTTACGTACAGTCATATTGGTGAGAATCGTGCTTACAAGTATACAATACGGTGAAAACCACCCCATTGGATACGACCATGGCACTAAGAAAAGTTATGCGCACAACGCATCTGCTCAGACGCTGCACTGGAATTATGGTAATAAGAGCAATCTTTATAGATGAGTAACGGTAGTGACATGACAAAGGAATGGAGGAAAATATGCAACATACTTTAGCTGTATTATTTCAATTTGGGACGGCAATCAGGGATACGAATATAGCCTAAACAAAGGAACCATAAATTTACGGACAAATACGCGGGGTTTTACATTTGATAGTTGACAGTGTTGATCCTTGGCGGACAATCCTTCAGAATAAATTTTTCCTTTATCCATCCTCTCTAATTTTCCCTTCCTAGTTTGAAAATGTTACACTTTATTTACCATTTGATTTCGGACTTTTAGCTCCATTGTTTTATTTACCGAAAATTCTCAATAAAGCAGGCCTCTCAAGCTCCTGCTTGACGGTTGAGGACAGCCACTGGCAGCTCAGGGTTGGGCTGTATGCTAGCTCTGAGGGCTCATCTTACCGCTCCTATGCAATAGGCTATAACAAGCTCTTGCGTCGACATTTTTATGTTTTAAGCGCTTATTAATTCACCATCTATTAATATCAGCCTCGAATATTACGGCCGATTGAAAAAATCTTACACTTAGACACCTTAATGATGGCTCATCAGGACGGCGTTTGAGTCCTGTGGTGAGTGCTATTTGATAAAAGGCACTCATTCACTGACCGAAAGAATGGTTCTGTACACACAGGCCCGAAAATCAGCACAATGGAAGGAACCAAGTGTAAAGATTTCAGAGGTCGTGATCTCTTACATAGGGCCGAGGTAACATCAAAGTAACAATCGTTTCACTTTACAATAGATGGTTTTTGTCAAACAACCATTTCGTGATACAGTGTGGCAGGAGATCTAAATCTAATTCAAAAAAAGGTTTCAAACTACTATTAGTCTATTTTGGTGGCGGTGATGATTGTTATTTTACGTGACGAAGCAGCCAGGACATCTGCGTCTATTAATCCAATTATCGCCAAGTAAAGCTCTTCAATATTGTAGAATTGAGAATTATTGTACATTCACCCTAATTTATCGTGTCAATAAGGTAAAATCAAGTATCAATACGCTAGTGACTGCAAGGATCCAAAACACTTATAGTATCTGATCACATCCTTCCTTGCAATTGCTATGCATAAAATTGGCATTATTAGAGCAGGGGATATGAGAGACTCGAATTTATTAAGGATCAGATGACTGGTTAATACGGTAGAAGAATTAAGCAATGTAATTGCAGACACGTTGTATTCATTATGGCTTGGGCGTTCTAGAGTGCACTGGGGTAAGTCATACCTACAAGCACAGAGATGGGCAGAATCACACACGCATATTTACTCGTACAAACACGTTGACCTTGGAAGACTTTATAAACTTATTTCCTTTTTCGACAATAGTCTAAAATTCAAAACTCCCGTTCATCACATATCATTTCATTGTGACCCTGAACACTTACAACCATCAGTTTTTGAAACCTGGCATAGTCTTATTGAATTTTTCCACAGCTAAAACTGGTGATGGATTACAGTCGTAAGAAAATAAATGAGGCTTATGCGGTGATTCGGGGCCAGTGTGTGTCTATATTCCAGGCGGAGTGTGTCTGTCTGTTTGTCCATCTGTCCGTTTGTGTGTATGCCCTACCCACATCTATCAATCCATAAGAGCCCTGACCGAACTGAATAACACTTGAAAAGAAGTAGTCTTCATTTGATACACATGAACCGCACTTAACATATTGCAATAATCGCAAACACTGAAGTGTGGCAGCCTAAATTTTCATTGAATAAGTAACCAATCGATTCTCGGCTGCTAGAAAATTTTGAAACCAACGCACCATAATAAAACGGAAGTTGGATGCCCAAGCTACAAATTTCTCAACTAATTAATTTCAATATGGTGGCCATGCGTAATTTTAATGTATTGAAACGGAGTCATACTTTCCAGTCATTCATTGTCCAGCAAAATTGATATTCAAGAAGCTTATGACTCGTATGTTAACGTAGGTTAGTCATATTCAAAATCACCTACTTCCCTCCATTTAAAGATATGTTAGAGTGAAATCGATTACAAACCATGGCATCAAGTTAGTACTATTTATTCCGCTGAAAGGGCAAGTGCATAGATATCATACGTTAAGGTTGGTAGTTATGCATACTGATAGAACATCGATAAATTTGGATGTAATTGAGAAATAATCAAATATGTTGGCAAGCGTCTTATAATGGGACCTAAACTGTACAAGTCACAAAGCTGTGATTCTGATTATTAGACACGATCGCCAATTCAAATACCAGTTTATAAAATTGTAAAATCATATATTCACTCCATATTTAATTTGAAATTTTGAAACTTTGAATACAGAAATAATCACTTCTGAATGTACAAGCGTACAGATTAAGTATGTTCGAAATGATGGCCTTGCCTACTATTAAAACATATGGAATGATAAATTGCAATGTAATAACGCAGTTACCACGAAACCTAGTGAAAGAAGAGCTTGTATAGGAAAGTATATTTGCACAAATGACGAATTTCATTCTCTGGACAGCATCTTGAATAACCTCATTGGACTTGCAATACCGCGTATATCTGACAATGCTCTTTATTCCCATTATTTTCCTTATGATTTTCACGCCTCCCGGTAATACGTGGTTACCCGAACCCACCTCTTCTCTGTTTTGCCTCACGAGGCTGAGTCTATCCTGTTCCAGCTCTCAGACCATAAAGAAAATTCTTGGCAGAGCTGGGAATCAAAAACGGACTTCTGGAGTAACAAGAAAGAATGCTAGCCACTACACAACGAGGTTGTTTTATATAAAAAAATGGCTTCAATAAAGGGAAAACGCTTAATCAAAACACTGTTATATTGTACATTATGCATATCTGATCATGAATACATAAAATATTAAAGTATTATACTCAGCATATAATGAAGTTACCGATACGATTTTCGGCAGGACAGTAAATTCATCTAAGAAATTAGTAAAATAGAAGTGGCATATGACTATCTGAATTAAATGTGCATATCGTATCTGAACTTGCAATACCACTTATCTGATAATACTCTTCTTTTCCATTACTTCTGTAAGACTGGTCACGCCTCCCAGCCGTATATGGATGAGCCGTCCAAAAGAACAATTCACGCTAGGTGCATTTTCCTGTATACGAAGGTAGAGAAAAATGAACCTTCAATGATACTGTGCTGTAGGTGTGCATGACTAAAAAGAAATATACTTATCTTCAGCACAATGGATAGGCTCATGCTTCTTTATGGTCATGCACAGGAAAATGAACCTAACAAGAATGGTTATGTTGGATGGCACACCTACATACGGCTGAGATACGTGACGAATCATAAGGCATACATAGGAAAAGATGAGAATTGTCAGATACGCGGTATTGCACCTTCAGTGACGATATTTCATTTCCCACGCGTCACGATGGTATATGGCATGATTTTCTAGCTCGTGCTGTTTACGCAGTAGTGTCCGCTGTCACATAGGGCTTGGTTTATGAATATTCTCATAAATCCCTGTAGTTTTTTTTTGGGAGGGGGGTAAACATCAATTAATAAGAATAAACTAATTTTTTCCGAAGAAGTTTTCAGAACTATCTCCAGCCACATGTCTGATGCCAGCTATTAACATGAATTATGTTCTCCACGGACAATAACGCTGCAACTAAAGAGAAAATATGTAAGTGGCACTGTGATATACCAAAGATCCCACAATTCCATGTCTGTTCATGCAGCGAAGTCATAAGCCTCAACAATACTATCGTGATCTGGAAATAGATCACACATGATCCGGTTTGGTATCATGTGGTGTGTCCCACTTTACCCACACTATTCAATGTTACCATAGTAGGCTACATAATGTCCGGGGGAGTCGGCGCACATAACTGTTGTATTCTAGGTCAGGGTCAATGCCACTAGCGGGTTCCCAGTTCGAACCCTGTGTCTAGACATGACGGTTCACGTGTAGTAGTTGCATCATGTCATTACCCCCCTACTCCCGCCACCACTCCCATTCATCAGCATACCATACTGAGTGAGAGTTCAACCCCCCAAGCTGTAGTGCACGTGGCACTACTTGTGCACATTACTTGAGGTGACAGTTTTTAAGATCCTAAGAATGTGGTTCTCGCTTGAATTCTTACCCCCCTCTATTCCCACTTCTGCGGTATCAAGAATGAAGTGAGTTTGAACTGTTAGTGGGGAATGATATTTATGGCTGGATGCCGTTCCAGACGCCAGTCCTATCAGAGGAATTAGTGAGACTTGAAATAAATGAAATAGGGCAATTATTTGAAAGAAAGTCTTCGAGACCAATCCATATGTGTTGTTCGGGTATTTGTCTCGAGTTGAAATAAGGCAAGGACGGAAAACGATTTCAAGGACGATCAATGGTGGGATTCGAACCCACTCGTCTTCCGAGTCGGCCCCATGGCCTTGCGCCTTTACTTGCTCTCCTACTTTGGTCGGTTTTTGAAATTAAACACATGGCGAGGATACGTATATCACTTGCTCAAGTTGCAATTTACGAACAGAATATTACAATCTTAGGGACTTACCAAAATTGTGATATCTAACTGAATACGTCCTCAGAATGACATTATATAGTAATATCAACAATTCCATACGAATTTAAAGAATCTAAAATTCTCGGTGCTGTCTGATAGCCTACTAATCTTGATGGGGCCAAAAAGAGAATTATCAGTTGAACTCTTCAGTTCGTCAACTCGAATTTGTCGAAATTGCATGTGTTAGTTTATGATCACTATCATAATGGAGCATAAACTAGCATAATACATGGATTATTTTCTAGAGTGTTATCTACTCATTATTCACATATTATATACATTGTACCCCGCCCAGTCATTTGACAAATTCCTGTCGACCGACTGAAGAGTTACAACTGACAGCTTGTATAGGCAACACGGAAGAAATTCCTTCAAAACTTTATGTTTAAAAAATGAGATCCTTACGGTGTGACAGGAGGAAATTTGGGCATCGTATTGCATGAAACCTCTGGCTCAGAGTAGTGTTCACTTGCCTTAGTCAAAGGATGTAATCCGTACGCCGGCATCCCATGTGAGTTTGGTATTTAAATTACATTTTCATATTACGATACCTGATTAACTTAAAACAATGCAAGATTACAGAGGAAATATTTCTCTATACATAATTATATTCTGATTAAGGATCACTTTTACATTTACAACTCATCCCTGCGCCAGCAAAATCCCTAGTGCAAGGATGTAGTTTTAAATTAATCTGATCTGTAAGATGGTAAAGCTCTATTGTATGAACTGCCTGTATGAACTGTCAAACACAAAAATTCACGTAAGGATATTTTCCTCCACACACTGTAAGAACTTAGGAAAATTAAACATACGAAGCTGTTAAGCGAGTCTACACATATAGCCCGGGACGTGGACGAACTTAAGGAAAAGACTGACAACGGTTGTTGTTGTTCATTAATTTGAGGGCTTTGCGACATCGTGATTATGTAGCCCCGTATAATTGGGTGTGTGTTGCATCTGTCTGATTACTTAAGTCATTGTCGTGGCTGTACTTGTGTGTGTATTTGTAACTGGAACTCGAATTTGTATGGGAGGTACCTTGACCATAATTTAGGTTACAAACTGGAATTTCCCTGGACTAGAAGTGGGAAACCACGGAAAGCCACTTCCAGGATGGTCGCGTTCTACCTCACGAGGCCGAGTGTAATCTGTTACAGCCCTAAGACCAGTTTTTTTTGGCAGAGCCAGAATTTAATACGAACCTCCGCGGTGACAGTAGAGAATGCTAGTCCTACGCCAGGAGGCAAACAGAGTGGTATAGAACAACAGTGTCATATAGTGAATTTTGTAGGCTCAGCGGCGAATTAATTGAGATTCTCGAAGACCAACATTCTAGAAGCTATTTTTCACTGATGTCTTAGTTATCTATCAACAGAATTGCTCTTCCATAGATCAACACTAGTGTGCCCAATTAGATTCGGTGGGGAGTAACAAATATTTTATCAATTGATATCGTAACCTTCAGTCGGTCAACACAAAATAATTCCGATTACTGGAATACTGCATGTGGAAGAGATAACCTAAAATAAATGACATGTGATTAAGATACACAATATAGGCCTACATATTGCTATGGACTATTGAAGAAAGAGAAAACTGAGGGATGACATGATTCGCTGATCAAGCGAGCAACATCAGATCCAAATTTACAAGACAAATGGATCTACAAAACACTACCAAACCTACAATGACACCCACGGAATGTCTCTGCCCTCCAAAAACAAACAAGTAATATATCTGTCAGAAAACTTAGTAAATGGGGTATTAATTACAAATGAATTATATGGCATTAAACACTCGAAAAAATAAATATTTGTTTCAATGTTTCAAAACTTGGAAATGACGATCCCATCAACAATGAGTCTTCCCCTTCCAAGTAATCTATGAAGCTGTAGCTGCTATTTCTGTGATACACTTAAGCAATAAGCCCAAAACTACTCTAGAATTGTAAACTGATATGCGGAAACGACTTACAAGTACTCTGCTGTGGTGCTAGTAGAAGGTTATAATTACAATATGCGAAATAGTGTTTAACTACTATTAATGTGTTGAAATATCTGATGTGGATACTTAGCTGAATCGTGGCTGGCTGTTAAGACAACCAAGCGTTGATATAGTAAACTATAACTTGGCATAGAACTTTCCCTTTGAATGCTTTTAATTTGAGATGCTTTTATAAAAGCAATTATCCCTTGAGAAATTTTTAGATAATGTAAATTATTGTGAAATATTTTATCACCCATACATGAAAGAAATATTATATGAATAACTTATGAATTATTATTTTAATAATGAACACTATTTCAGAGCAAAGAGTAATTATGTTAATATGAGGGCTGAAGGTAAATGGAAAGGAAACCTAGGAGCTATTGAAGGAGGGGGATGGAGCTCTTCCTCCTCCCTGGTCCTTGATATTCATACGCATTTGTATTTTGTGCGCGTACCAACCTCTTTTCTCTAAACCAGAAACTTGGATTTAAACGTTTACATAAGCAGGCTAAAATCTGAGTATTAACAACAATCTCTAGAGATTAGCCGTTACTTAAACCAATGTATTGTAATGGGTAATCCAGATTTTTTTAAATCCACCAGCGGCTGATTCTCATGTTAGTTTCGCACTCTTGGCGTGATTTTGGATGTACACTATTCAATGAGTTTGAAAAACTATTGGTGTACTACACAGCTGAGTCTCACGTTGGTTACATAACACTGATGCCATGGTCTGAGCAGCTTACCCTGCGATACTAGCGCAGAGAATCGCTAGTATTTATAGGATTCAAACCTCTTTGGACTTCCATACAAGCATCATTTGTTTACAACGAACAGCAGCATAGATCATACATTTATGAGTGCATTAAATAAACGACAATATTTTATAATTGAAATATACTATGTCCACTAAAATTTTAAGGATTGCTTTACACATTATTCGTGAAATAACTACTGTAAATTCAACTCATAGGCTACTTTTGAAATGAAGGCTGCATGGAAATATTGTTATATTTCATGTGAATAAGAAGGTCATTTTTGCTCCTAAACAATGCCTGAGGTGGTTTTCTAAACAATTACTTAGGTGCAAGTTCACCGGGAAAACATAAACAGTGCATCGGAAAGGAAGTTTATCTTTCAAATTGTTTTCTCTCGGATATAAGTTACGCTGAAACAGTCTGTTCGAAACATCCTTAGGCTCATCGTCAGCACAGTAAAATCCTTAAGCTAATATGAACTAGGTCCAGGTTCTGCCAGTGCAAATAATGTTTAAAACAATCCGATCATTTGCGAGGAAGATGCATAGGACTATAAATAGTTCAGTAATACTAGTTTTAAGTTACTATGAAGTTAAATGTCTATCAGCCTAGCTTACCTGATGAAATTCTCAGAGCTACCCTGATAGCAGGAGGCCTTTGCCCTTTAATGGATTTATTAATGGCTAATAACTATAAATAAAAATGGTTTAAAATTAAATGGGTAGTAAGAATGAAACAAAACCAAATATTATTATTATTTTCTAAAATAAATTTGGTAAACAGAGTTATACTCTATAAATGCTATTTACTGAACATTTTAAAAATGTGCCCTTCAAATCCTTTAGATGACGGACCTCACGACTTCGCCGCTCAGGCACCTATTGATAATTTCAAAAGTACTCTGTATAGCCTGATATTTTGTTGTGTTTTTTATTATTTCATTACTTAATAATAATATTAATAGGCATATGTAAGTGGGCTACCCCATCGTGTCGACAGTCTGAAAATATATATGTACGGTAAACACTGAAACACTACCCAAATATTCAAATGATCACTCCTACTAACTGACATATTTCTAGTATACAGCACAGTAGTAGAATTTTCATATCACTTTTCGAGTGAAACGTTCTTTGATCAGTTTATGAATGATAAAGTAGGCAAGGCATTCCCAAACGCAGCGTAGAGCACATGTTCCGTCCTGGGGAATCGACCCTGGAACATCGCACAATAGCTGCCGCTGTAGCCGCTGCACTCGAGGGGCTTGCCGACTAGGCCTATTTTATCTCCTAGCCTATATAATGTGCTCCGCACATTGTGCATCTTTACATTTTCAAAAGTTAACAAATATCACTTGAACAACCTGTTACAGTAATTGAACTTCAGACATCGATATATGGAAGAAGTAATATCCAGGAATGTTAACAGACAATTTGGTAATAATACCTTCCTGTTATCATTTATTTGTTTGAGGACTTACCAAAACGTGACTATAGTCTCATGTACCGCGATATGAGCTGAAAATATCTGTATCAAGGTGGAGTCTGTAGCAATGTGTTCACATAGTTAGAACTCGTATTGGAAAGAAACCAGCCGTTACCTTAAGTTAGGTACTATTCAGGCATTTGCCTAGGGTTAAACTTGTAAGCCAGGGAAATCCACTTCTGGGAGTATTGAGGACAGATTTCAATACACCTTTTCTTAGTTATTGTAAACGTGAAGCTCCAGATCTCGTAGAAACGCCTTGTACCTGTTAGCCAAATCACAAGAAAAGCATTTGTGATGGTGTTCATTCCTAATGAGACAGCAAAATTTTACGCATTTTGAGCAGCCCGTATGGTTGCATGCACTGAGTTCTTAGATCATCTTTGACCAATAGCGCCGATACAACTAGAGTACTTTCCCCATATGCATTATAGGTTTTCTTGCCATTCACAGGCTCCTGGTGGTTTGGTTTCAGTAGGACGATTGGTCGGATAGGATATAAGACTTCAGCACGCACGTCTACAAGAGTCATTCAAAGCCTTTCGTCCGCATTCAAACAAGTGAAATTTTGACCTATCTGGATATAGCCCAAATGAATTCAGAAATTACATACCATGACAGATGTGTTGTTTGTAATTTGACCAACAAGTGGGTAACATTTCAGGGAGATCAGGAGTTTCAGGATCGTAATGCTCTCTTGTGAGATTGCCATCAGCGGGTTCCCGATAATATTTTAGTTTCCAGTAACATGCTTTCTCAAAACAAAGTAAACATGAAGTTTTACCTAACGTATTGCCGAATATACTATAGATGTTGTGTAAGGATTTGAAGGTCAAAGGCCAATGTTATCCAGCTACAATTTAACATTTAACGTATTCATAAATTCTACTGGTCTTTTCCATTAAACTCTCCCCCTATTACTGTAAAAGATTTTTCGATGTGATGTGATGTGATGTGATGTGATGTGATGTGATGTGATGTGATGAACAGATTTTTGTACACGACCTACGTTGTGATAAAGTATAGAAAAGAAAATCAAAACTCAATATCCATAAGTTGTAGTTATTATAGAAAATATACAGTACACATATAAACCATAATCTTCCTACTATGGTACTAGTGCATGCCCTGTCTTAAATCACAGCTTTCATCGCTCGTCAACATAACTCACTTCAACACACCTACAGCACTGGAAAATATGTGCCCGAAGTTACTCGATAGGGCATTTAACGCTAAGGAATTGTGTACTGGTGTAGTACATCATACGAAATTTCTATGCATTCGCTTGTACAAGATGAGAGGAATATAAAAAATGAGATTTTAATATTTCCTAATGATTGCATTTTGAAATTTTGAAAACAATTGTAGACCATTAGAAGTGTCTATACTAAGCTATGAATAAAGATTTGCTATGCCAAGTTGCATAGCACTTGGGCAATTAGAACTGCAGAAATGTTATAAATATTCTAAAATCCCTTGGCCACCGGGTTGATTTTGTGAAATATGTGACATGGACTCATACCTATATGGTATAGAATTATATGCGAGCAGATGAATATTATAATCGTAGATATCAACCAACATTTTCATCGCTTGTTTAGGACATGAGAAGTAAAAATGTAGTTTACAAACATTGTAAAGCCGCCATTTTTGGTTCTCAAAAAATTGAATTAAATTAGACGCCAGTATATTAACCCTTGAATTAAGATTAACCGTGCTATGTTTCACTGTGCCGGGATAATTATATAGCGAGGAAAATATATATAAATGTTCAACATACAAAATTTCAGATTGATTGCTGTGATAGATTCGTAGATATTGAGAATCGGCAAAACATTTCGGATGATCGCAATGTGAGATGGTTCTGTATGCAGATTTTAGAGTTATGCACCATTAGAGATAGATCATTGAGTAGGTTCATTGAACTTACGTTTACTTTGATCGCATTATTGGGACTAAAACATAAAAACTTAACTATAAAATTTTGCAGTCTCCATCGTGAGTTTATGAAAACAATTGTCTTAAATGATATGCCATTAGATTGAAACTTCTATAATCATTTATTGTACCAAAGTTTGCTGCACTCCTATGATTAATTCGAGAGAAAATGCCGTTGAAATATTTCAAATTCGCTTGGCAGCCATGTTGATTTTGTACATAACTGATTTTAAACTTTCACATAATTGAACGTAACCATGTATTCTCTATCACCATACAAAATTTCAGAGTGATATTAGTAGTAGTTTCGGAGATATATTATAGAATGCCGGTTAAATAATTCCCGCAGCCGCCAAGTTAATTTGGAGAAACATATCAAATGTAAGAGACTCCTTCCGGGTCGGTCAAAGCAGTACTATATTGTTACCGAGTTTCATGGAAGTCACTAAAGCCCTTTAGATTTTATTAGTGGGACACTCATGCACATACACACACATACGCACACACACACACACGGAAAAAACGTGATCTCATAACCTCTTCTTTATATGATTAAAATAGACTAAAAATGAAAACGAAATAATTTTTACTCCTACCACTGATTTATCTCAAACTTAGAACTAAGAGAAGATAAAAAGAAACAAGCGAAATTAAGCCCAGGTGAAAGACATGCAATTAACTCCTGAAGAATGTAGAATGAATAAGGGGTATCGAAGGAAGTAGAGTCATGAAAGGCAAATAGGAATGAGAAAAGCCAAGGAAAAAGGGGGAAAACTAGATCAAGCTCAGGAATCCCTCGGAGTCGCCAACTCCAGAACTTACCAGCCATGAGCCCTGATGGTGTAACACTATCCTATTCGCTCCATGTATGGTAGGTCTGCACACACTCTGCTTACTTTACGGCCTTTTGCAGACAGCAGGGGATACCATTAAACCGAGAAAATGAAATACACGCTAGTCATCAGAGACCCTAATACCATCGGAGTCGGAAGAGAGCAAGAGTTTACCAGGGCAGGAAAATGAAAAGCAGAAAGAGAAGAACTCATCACAACTAACTTAAAGCAATGCCGAACTCAGCTGGAGCCTCGTGGTCACCAATCTACGTCCCACCAGTCATGAGACCCTGAAGGAAGTGATTGTGTTTTACGGGCTGATACCCTTCCCAACCTTAACTAATTATTGGTGCTAATTGGTGATGAATGAGGATGAAAGCGACTGAGGAAAACGAAACAACACGACCTTCGCCAATTACAAAATTCCCTCACAACATTTATCTAGAATTAAAAATGGGAATCTATGGAAAACAATCCGAATGATGGCCGCCATTGAGGTGGAAACCCGAGTATAGATGTTGTTTGCTGACATTACCTGGCGTGCTATAGCGTAGAGCTAATGCGGTTGGTTCAAAAATAACATATGATTATGTCTGGAAATATCAAGATTTGAAATATCTTGTCACATTTTATAAAATCATTGTGAGATGCGTTTCCGTTGGAAAAACTACGAACTACGTTGTCCATTTTGTACTAGACGTAGAAACATTATTCTGGCTGGTGTTATTTCGAATTTAATAGAAATCATGAGAATATCTGAAAAGTGGTGTATGCAAGTTTCAGACCATTGCTACGTCATTAAATTTTATTTTTCATTTGTAGTTTACGGCATTTTTTAAAGATGTGTTTGGGTTTTATTAAGTGAAAACTTGTTTCAGAGTAAATACTCAGCAGAAGTGGCAGGGTCATGTTGACTTGGTGTGTACTGTTATGCGTTGTGCCAAGTTATCCATGTTTTCTTCTTGAATACATCTGTATGAATATGCAGTCGCTGCTAATTATCAACCTTATTGCAAATAGTATTATTACTGGAAGTAACGCATCGAAAGTATACGTTTGATTAGCAAGAGACCGCGACTTTATATGTATTTGAAGAACATGCAACCAATTTTGCATTGTGACCTGCTGAAACTTATCTCCACTTTTGTGAATCAGTCATAATTATATCAAATTGCTGCGGAGAAGGAAACCACTGAAAGAATCAAAAAGGCCTGGAAAGGAAGCCCATCACGGATGGCATATGGTGTACATATCCATATGTCAGTGTTGACAAATCAAAAATTGTATTCAAGATTGCCATTATTGTGGAGTTTGTTGAGATTACTATTATGGTAGTGCCAAAGAATGGTTTGCCAATTGTATTGGACAATGCTCAAATGGTGTCTTAAAGCAAAGAAAATGGTAATATTGATGGTAAATTCACCGCTTAAAATTGTGTTAACACTAGAAAGACGGAATAACCGACACCACCTAGAAAGACGGAGGGGTCAAAAATTACCCTGGAGTAATATATAAGTTTTATTCCATTATTTGTGAATGCAGATGTGGGGATATATTGTCTACATTGAAAATAAATATCAATGATCTTCCAGATTGAATATTATATTAAATATTATGCTCTAACCATACAGTCATACCAAAAATTCAGATATAAATTGATGTAAAATCATCTAAAAACACAATCAGATATAATGTGGACTAAAGAATGAAAGTCTCTAGTCTGGTTAGTTTTCCATCCTCATAAACCTATGTATCCATGCTGAACACATCATTCAATGGTCTGAATAGTAAGTTATGAGGTACATTATGTCTGTGAATGAGTATATCATCAACCTCAAATCTTACAGACACTCTAGACAGGTGACTATCGTTTTCCCTTTTCCAATACAACTATTACAGACAGGCTTTTTGCATGTCTTACACATATATCGACCTATCGTGTCCTCCTTGCATTTGTTGCGCATTTGACATTTCCTGCGTTTTCGGCCACATTGAGTTTCTATATCAAAGGCCGTATTTAGTGGGGGGCAAATCAGGCAACTGCCCAGGGCGGCATATTACAGGGGCGGCAAAATTTCTGGAAAGTTATACACAGAAGCATAGACATTAAACGTCAAATTCCTCGAATTTAAATCTGCGGCCCGCCGGGGAATATTTACTTTTTTTAGCGTATGGCTTTTAGTGCCGGGAGTGTCCGAGGACATGTTCGGCTCGCCAGTTTTTGTAGCTGCTTCGAGGCGGACACCCAATGGGTGAGCTACAAGTACCGGTGGGGAGGGAAGTTTGAATGTAAGGACGAGGAGTTGGAAGGTAGCGGCTGTGGCCTATAGTTAGGGACCAACCTCGGCATTTGCCTGGAAGGAAGATGGGTAACCACAGAAGACCATCTTCAAGGATGCCGGCGGGGGGATTCGAACCTCCTCGCCTCCCGGATGTGAGCGACTGCCAGCAGTCATGCCGTAACGACCACGGCTAACTCACCCGGTGGAATATTTACTAATGTCACGAGATGTGTATTTGTCACGATCGGTTACTTTGAAGTGAGAAAGACGTCTTACAGTTGTGATAGGCGACCAATTCCTAGCCGTAGTGAATCATCGTCATATGTGACACAAATGCGCTCATGTGTCCCTTCTGTTGAAAGAGATTCAGTAGATTAGTTGTTTCGATCGGTTACCTTTTTTAAACGTAGAAATCGGCCACTTGTTACAAATTATTCAAACACAATTTTTGAAGATATTGCCGATATTTATGAAATCAGAGTGCAATTCGTCAAGTCTAAAGCCAATGCTCTTTCGTTTGAATGCTCATGTTTCCTTATAAGCGGCCCCTCGCTCTATTTTCGACGGTCCCTTTTCCGGATGTTCTCCTGAGGACTACATTTCCTTACCGGACATCTGCCACTAGGAAATGAACTGTCCTTCGGACTTCGCAAACGTGGATCCATACTCTAGCAGAAATATCTCGCAGTGCCTTTTCCAGTCAACTCAACATTTTTCTTCATAGGAAAGTTATTTTAAAAGCAAGACAACCTTATAAACTATTTTCTGTACACCTGTTTATCACCTTTTATGAAATCATCATATTTTCTTTCGTTTTAGCAGTTTCAGTTTCGATAATCGTTGAAAAATGACTGAAAGAAAGGGACTTAGTGGAGCTCAGTATCGATCATTTTCAAAAGTAAAAGAGAAGAAGATGAAGCTTTGGAAAAAGTTCCACGCCTTCACATGTTTATAAAATCGACCTCAAAGACTTCATCACAAGATGGAAAAAGTGATAAAACATGGGACTATATTGATGCCACAAGACGCTGCACTAGTGCATTTTTTCAGAGAATGCTGGCGAAAAATTAAATCGTTGATAGAGATTACTTAGTATATTCTGAAAGCCAGGGAACATTACTTTGTGCACCATGTACTCTTTTTGGGGGAACATCAGACTTGGCAGGACCTCACGGATTCTCCATCTGGAAACATCCATTGCTTACGCAGCCCATGAAAACAGTTTAAGGGACCGGGGCTGTGTTCTTAGTTTTAACAATAGAAGTTGCGTTTTGACAAAGATTGATGGAAAATTTTTCACACAACTTGAAAATGAAATGCAATAGGCCTACTGGCGTAATGCATTACAAAGAGTTGTTGCTGTTGTGAAGAAACTTTCTTCTAGAGGACTGCCTTGCCATGGTGATAATGAAGTACTTAGAAGTATTCATAATGGCAAATTTCTAATGTGCATGGAACTTATTGCTGAATTTGATCCATTTCTTGCTAGCCACATGCCACTATATAAAGATTCTGGAAGTAGAATAACTTCATATCTGTCTTTTGCTACTTATGAACAAATAATCAAATTCATGGGGAAGAGGGTAGTTGAAGAAATAGTGACACAAGTTACTGCGGCTAAATACCATTCTACAATATTTTTTACTCAAGCCCTGACATTGCACACAATGACCAGTTAAGTTCTGTCTTGCGTTGTGTCAAAAGAGGGAATAGCCGAATAGCGGTATGTTGAATTTGTGCCTAATGCAGGGCAAGGTCCTGGCAGATGCAGTAACACATTTTCTTGAGAAACATGGATTGGCCATTCTCTAGGCAACTGTAGTGGACATATTTGTGACAATGCACGAATTATGTGAGGAATATATTCAGGCTTGCAAGCTAGAATCAGAGCTGTCTCTCCTTACGCTTACTATATTCCTTGCACAGTGCACACTCTGAATTTGGTAGGTTCAAGTGCAGTAAGATGTAACAAAGCAACGTCTTGTTTTGACTTTTTGCAAGAAATATTTAATTTGAACAGTGCTTCTAGTCATCAATGGAAACTCTTAAACTCATTTTTCAGTAATGAAAACCTTAGTGCCAAATCCCTCTGTACAACCCGATGGTCAGCCAGAGAAAAAGCTTGCAGAAGCCTGAACAAAAATGGCGAGGCAATCGTTAATCATAGGGAATGGAAGTGAGAAGTCTTTGGTGAAATGTGAAGTTAAGGTCATAATGAAGGAATTGTGTAGCTTGAGACATCTTTTATGACTGTAGTTTGGAATTCCTTTCGTAAAAGATTCAATGTTGTAAGTAAGCAATTACAAACAGTAGACATGACTGTAGCTACGGTTTTTTAGTTGGTTTCTTGGGAGAAATGAAAATGGGATATGAGGTTCTCAAGGATCTAGGACAGACGAAATTTGAAAATCTTTGTAATATTAGCATACGATCAGGACAAGCAGCGTATTAAGAAAAATAAAAGATTCTTTGAAGAATCTGATTCAGACTCTGAAGGAAATGATTCAGATGATTTACAAACATCATTCCTTTTGATTTTGGATAAATTGATTGAAGAACTGAACCAGAGAGTTTGTTCATACAAGGCCTTTAGTGAACCATTTTTTTTTGACAAATCTGAAGATGCTTAGTTCACTTTAAATACAGGAAGTATCATCTATAATTCAGCAAGTCTACAGTTCTTGAAGATTCGCCATTTGTAATCGAATGCTTACACTTCAAACACTACATATTTCATGTACAGAAAGACAATTTATCATACTCTCTTACACAGCTCTGCAAGATAGTAAAAGGTAACTCTCTAGAGAGTGTTCACCCAAACTTAAACACAGCTCTACAATTATATTGAGTACTCCTGCTTCCAACTGCTCAACAGAGAGATCATTTTCTGCTCTAACGAAGCTTAATTACTTATTTAAGAACATCACAGGTTAAGGATCGTCTTAGTCATCTTGCTGTTCATGCAATTGAATCTGACTTAACAGTGAACTTGGACTATGATGAAATAATAAACTTCGTTGCAAACGACAAGGCAAGAAGTATGCCTCTTGTTTGAATAATAGGCGTTTTGGCATCTGGTCTGAGATGATACTTTTTAAAAGTAAGTCACCTTGAGCCCCGTGGTCGCCAACAGTTGAGATCTCTTAAGATTATTATTATTATTATTATTATACACTTGACGTTATCAAAATATCCCCCGAGAATACATTACCCATCTTAACCTTTTGCGAGAGACCAGTCAAGAATTCTTGAATCCATAAAATTACTATTTTATCAATCTCACTTGCCGCTAATTTACGGAATAGTACTCTATGTCATGTGGGACGACATCAAATGCCTTCGCAAAATCTATAATTACTGCTTCAACTTGCAACCCCTATCTGGTCAGTATAAGGCTCTTCTCTTATCCCTAAGGAAATATTATGAGACCTAATGAACATTCCACCGTGTCCAGTAAACACTAAATCCTAGAATGAGACTACAAACAGAAATGAAAGTTAGTGGCGGGTTACAGGTTCTTAAAAAGCACGGTAGTGAACTGCTAGCTTGCCATTTAATCTACCATGTATGATATGCTAGAAGTACTGTTGTGATGTCAATGGCATACTTTTTAAAGGTTGGGTATGTTAATATTTGCTTTTTAATAAACACACATTTATAGTGTTTGCCACTCGTATGCAAGTACCCAATCAAGTAAAAACATTCACGTAAGTTATAAAAAGTTAATAAGTATACATATCTCAAGTCGGGGGTGGGGGCAGCAAAAATTGTGTTGCCCAGGGGCGTCAGAAGTTCTCAATACGGGCCTGTCAACATCGCTATCATCATCATCGTCCGCAGTATTGGCCCTTTTATTTCTACTCTGGGTGTTTGCTACTTTAAGTTTCTCAGCAAGATGCAGGAGAAGGTTTCTTCGTGAGCTCTTGATATTTGTAACTTGTTTGTACAACACCAATGCGTTTATTCCTGCTAAATGAGTGTAACGGTCACTTATGTGCAGCTGGCTTGACAGTATACATTCTGGCCATTTGGTCCGCATCATCGACTCCATACTTGGACCCATTAAAACATGTTACGGTGTAAGGATTCTTCTTTCACTCCGTCACCACCTGGACACCTGAACGAAGTGAACTGAGCACAAGTAGGTTAGTGTTGACCTTGCCTTGATAAATACTCAAAGTTATGTAGTTGCTTTTTAGAACCTGGGTGTCATACAGTTGTGCTCGAGCAGGCCTCCTTTCTTGCCCGATTTATTGTACCAAGAAGACTGGTTCCCTGGGATTTCAGCTTTTTAACTAGGTGCAGCAATGTAGCCTAAAAATAACTGTCTAATTCTGACGAAGAACTTGGAGAGGCTCGTGGGGAATAATTGTCATCTGATGAACTGATTATTTCCCTCTCGTCCCCAGAGTCTTCTTCATGGATTTCTACCAATTCGTTCTTTCCTGTGAATGTTTCCTTCTGACTATGTTGTTATTTCATTCTTTAAAAGTGTCCATTCGTCTGCAATTGAAGTTTTATTGAGGTTTATCATTATTCTTTCCTTGATACTCTTCTTGAATTTTTCGTTTATATTCTTCTCTTTCAGTCTGCCCATTGCCCACCTTTTTGGCTTTTGACTTTTCATCAATTTATTCAACTTAAATCTGCATTTCATAACAACCAGATTGTGGTCAGTGATTATGTCAGCACCAGGATATGTCTTGCAATCCCAAATCTGATTTCAAAATCTCTGCTTGACCATAATGAAGTCGATTTGGTAACGCCCAGTGTCTCCTCGTCTCATCCATGTGTATATTCTTCTATTCTGGTCATTGAAAAAGGTGTTAGCTATGACCAACTCATGCTCGGTGTTGAATTCCATCAGCCTGCCTGCTCGATCATTCCTTTCACCCAATCCCAAATCTCCTACTATCTTCCCATCTCCTCCCCTTCCTACCACAGCATTCCAATCTCCCATTACTATAAAATTTTCATCACCCTTTATATACTTCAGAATTTCATCTATTTCTTCGTAGACCTTTTCAACATACTCTTCATCAGCTTGACTGGTAGGCATATAGACTTATAACACTGTGGTGCACGTAGATTTTGTGTTCATTTTAGCTACCATTATCCGTGGACTGTATTGCTCATAATGTTCCATCCACTGTCCAAGCTTCCTACTCAATATGAGACCTACCCCCGTTTAGCCGTTGTTTGATTTAGCGCTAATGATCCTATAGTATCCTGTCCAAATGTCCTGTTCTACCTGCCAGCGCATTTCACGAATCCCAACCAAATTGAACCTCATCTTATCCATTTCCCTTTCTAAGTTTTCTAACCTTCTATTGCCTAGCAGACTTCTAACATTCCACGCTCCGATCCGTAGGAAGTCATATTTCCTCTTTGTCACTCCTTTGATGATAACCCCCTCACGAATAGTCCCCAACCGAGATCCGAACGGGGGATTAGTTTACCTCCGGATTGGAGTTTTAAAGAGAGGAGGCCATCATCACATAAAATAATGCATAGAGAGGTGCATATCTTTGGAATGAACATTACGGCTGTAGTATACCGTTGCTCTCAGCCATGCAGCAGAACGCAGTGAAGCCATTAGTTGGCTAATGTTATCAATATCTTAACCTTCTAAAGCACAAGTAGAGAATTGATTTATTCTGAAAGGCTGCTGCTCCCCAATAGAATAAAGTAAAAAAAAACAATTCTACTACAAAAATACTAACCTTCTACTAACAACAAGATACTCAAATACTTCCAACAATAAAATACAACCACTAAAACAGCCATTCACCAGGCACACTCACATGGACATCATAGTCTAATGAAACAATAAGGGGCAGATGACCAAAACAACAGCCACCACCACCGACATCTTATGGTTTCGATTTAAGCAGTGTCCAGTGCATCCGAATTGAAGAAAACATCAGTTCCAAGTTGTATAGACAAACTAAATGCGTATGTATTATCCCACTCCTGTCATCAATTATAACGCCCTAAGAATATTCATGCTTTCACCATACGTGGCTGCTGTCACAGCTAAGACATCAATCAGACGTTTCAGTTCATCTATCAAAATATAAATATATTTGCTATTTATGTCATACATTGAAGGAGTCTTATCAAAGAAGGGCTCAAAATGCTCCCAAGGGCGAGTCCATGATTTGACAGCCCAATTGAAGAGCCTGGCGACAAAACCAGACAGCTCCAAAATATAAAATTGTTCAGGAGACACAAACAAATGAATAAAATTACTATATGTCGCAAAGGTAAGGGCTATCTACGTACACTAACATGAAGCAATAGTAACATACATATTGAAGTGGAAATGGTACGGGTTGTGTTAGTAGACTCCTCTCAGTTTATTCACACAACTGATGGAGCTGTCTGGTTTCTTGCCCCGGAGAATGCAATGACCAGTAATATTTACCTGACTTATCACTGTAATATATTTTTGTGTATAGAAGACTTACTGTGAGAGTAAATATCGTTACAATACGCCATGATTTTCACGAGATTCACAAGAAGTTCATCATTATTCAGCACCAACATCTTAACTGCGACTCCCAGTTGGAATTATCTGGTGGTAGAACCACAAACAGCCAGGAGGGACATACTTCGAAGCCTTATATTTCACATACTTTGCGTTATTTGTATTGACTTAAGCCTCTGCGATGTAGAAAACTTGATGGGTCTGGTAAGAAAAGAGTAGAAATCTCTTACCATAGTACTCGCATTGACACTGCACGACAGTCAATTCATGTTGTATTCAAGGAAACTACAGTGAGTTCCTCTCATAACTTGGCCGGCCAGCGCATCGAGCTTATCTGTCTCCCGTTGACTGATCACTTCCTGTTACACAGCACGCACTTCGCAGTTCTGGCCAAGTAAGCCATGTGCTGTTCTGTTCTTATTGCTATGCTATGCTGAGCGGGGAGTGATGAGTCAACGGGAGGCAGATAAGCTCGGTGCGCTGGCCGGCCAAGTTATGAGAGGAACTGACTGTACATTTTGACACTGTCAACGTTGCACCTTTATGAGTACTGATCTTTGATTGGAAGAACATTTGAAGTGATTTGCGTATTCCAAAAACATTGTGATTTATCGCAAACAATGAACTTGTGACTCGCATTGTGTACCAGGGCACGATAATTATGTGGCAGATCCAAAAGCAGCGCACAATCATGTTGTTCCCCAAAAAAGTTGAATAGTTAACAAAACCAAACAAATCACAAATGAACTTACATCTTCGACCTACTTTTCTACTTAGCCACCAACTTTCTCAACACATTTCTGCCATCGAGGTACCAGTTTCAATATGTCCTGTTCATTTGGTTGGAGTATAGTCATCTGCGGACTGCATCCGCATCTGTCGCAAAGTGTTGGCCGGTCAGGAATTTCTTCATGAGACCAAGCAGATGAAAGTCCGACGGTGCTAGGTCCGGTGGATGCTGGAGCATCTCCCACCCAAATTGGGCGATTTTCTGACAAACAGGAGCAGCAACATGGAGGCGGGCATTGTCATGAAGAAGTTTGACACCGTCAGCATTAATGTTGAGGGGTTTGTTACGAAGGGCACGACTCAACTTAACCAAAGTTTTATTATAGGCTGCAGCATTCACAGTGTTCCCGTGTTCTGCAAAGTCCACCTATAACAAAACACACATATCCCAGGACACTTTCACGAGCACTTTCCTAGCAAATTGAGTCCTTTTGAATTTTTTCGTACTGGGGAACCAGCATGTCTCCACTCCGTAGAGGCGTGCTTGATTTCGGACGTGACGATTCCTGGAGACATTGCAACGTTGTCCACATACACGCCACGCATGTTCCTGTGGATTTCACTCGGTTTATGCCCTTTGCCCCACAAATATCGGACTACACTTCGCTGCTCCTCACAAGTTGATGACACTAACATGCGTACCATATGTGTTTCGTAGTTCAGGCTTCTCGCACCAGAGCTGGACATGAAAACAAAATACCCTCTGTAGCGCCAACTTCAAACTAAATCGTCGTGAAATGTCAACATACCAGCTGCAATACCAGGGGATAAAAATGATTGTGTGCTACTTTCCGATATGCCCTCGTATATTATCTCTTGCCGAACACTAAACTATAGCCACTGCAAGAAACAGACAGCTCCAGGAGCACCGGCATAAACCATTGAAACAACTCCGACAGCTCCTTCACAGCCCCACTATGCACCAAATCAGTGGAGCAGTACATTTCTAACTCCGACAGATAGTGTATTTTTTGTGATAGCTTGATAGTTTACAGCAACAACAAAAAAACACGAAATCGATCAAAAACTGGAGCTGTCTAGTTTCTTGCTCCAGGCTCTTCAATTAAAAGGTTACAAAACTCAGCAAATGTTCTAGGCTTATGCCGTGTCTTCTGCGGGGTCTCGCCTAGGAACACCAAAATAGGCTCCGTGTCCGTATCTCGGAAAACATTGCAAATAAAGCATTATATGTTCATATGAAATTTTTAGCCTACTTTTCACATTTTGCAAAAATGAGGAAAAAGTAGTCATGAGATCGGGCAAATGTGTGTCTGTCTGTCTGGCTGTGTGTGTGTCCCCCCCTATCAACTCCTAAACAGCTGGAGCAATCGAAACAAAATTTGGTAGGAGTAAAGATCTATACCTGAATATCTCACGGCCATATTTGAAAATGATGTCAGTGCTACCAACTGCTAAAAAATCGCAATTGAAATTTGAGCTCCATGTTGGATATCTTGGAAGGTATGAATGGGAGCTATTTCAAAATTGGCACACGTATAGATAATAATATTGCAGTTTAATTTACAGGAGGTCATACATGGCAGTGTTGCCAAAATGATTACAAGCCTGCTGATAGATCCAATTTTTAAATGCATATAACTTATACACTATCAATTGGAATTCAACCAAATTTCGTATATTGTATGTGTACATAACCAGATATGACTGAGCGTATTCTTAAGACCCACCAGGGCTGCCAACTGTTAATAAATGCTCTTAATTTATTTTATCCAAAATACCAATATATCAGAAAGTATGCAAGCCGACAGCTTTAAACTATGCACACGTATAGTACCTGACATTCTATATTAATTTGGAGTAATATATATACGTCAGTTCTACCAACATGATTCTAAGCCTGCTGAGAGGTCAAACTTTAAATACATGTAACTTCCATACTATCATTTGGATTTCAACCAAATTTCGTAAGTGCTATGTGTATGATAACAATTTTTAAATGTGTATTCTTAAGAGCAACCAGGGCTGCCAACTGTTAATATGTGCTGTCTCTATTTATTTATTTATTTATTGATTTATTTATTTATTTATCAATATGAAGGAACACAGGCACCAGCCCAAATACATTCCTTCTTGACATTACCAGATTAAACAACAACATGTATCAATGAAAAATAGAGAAAACAGATTATATAAATTACACAAATTACACAAATGAAGAACAGAACATAAATACTACAAAGGAGATCGTGAAAATATAAACCATAAAATGAAAAGAAAACTGTACAAAGTAGAAAAAAAGAATATACAAAAATAAAGGAGAAAAGAGTACCCAGTATTCAAGGAACAGCTGCTTTTACTTGTTTATTGAATAAGTTAGCGCCAGCGAATAAATCTACTTGAACATCAATTGAATTATAAAATGATAATATTTTAACTAAAGGCGAATTAGAATGGTGAACACTTTTAGATCTTGGGATGTGAAAGAGTGCTTGCTGTCGAGATCTTACTTGTGGTACATGAAAAATGATGAATTGAAATAATTCTTGGCAGTCAACTTTTCCAGTTAAAATTTTCCTCAGCAGTTGCAAAGAACTTAACGACCTTCTACTTTTCAAGGACTTGAAATTGAACAAATTTCGTAAAAACTGAGTCGAAGTATCAAATGGACAAAATACATTGAACGTCTTATAATACATGTATCTTAGAAATTTATTTTGCACAATCTCAATGTGATGAATTTGATCTTTATAAAAGGGATCCCAGATTACTGCTGAATATTCTAACTTGCTTCGAACTAAACTTTCATACAACTTAACAATTACTCCAGTTTTAGTTAATAATTTGGAGTTTCTAATGACAAAACCAAGCATCTTGTTGGCCGAACTAATTATATTTGCAATATGGTTATTAAAGGTTAATTTGCTGTCATAAATAATTCCTAAATCATTTATCGACGGTACAATTTCGAGTGCTGTTTCTCCAATACAATATTTAGGATTTATATACTCTTTCTTCCTTGTAAATACCATGACTTTATATTTTTTTACATTAAGGACTAAATTATTACTAACACACCAAGCTACAATATTATTAACAGCCCTCTGAAGGTCATTCTCGTCTCTCAAGTTGTATATGGTCTTATATAGCTTTACGTCGTCAGCAAACAATAAGCAGTCAGAGTAACATAGAATATTAGGCAAATCATTAACCAAAATTAGAAATAGAAGAGGCCCAAGATTAGATCCTTGTGGGACACCAGAAGAACTAACAAAATTACCTGAAATTTCACTTCTGAAACAAACAAATTGCTGTCAAAATTTTAAGTAGGAGCATAACAATTGAAGTAATGGTTTAGCAACTCCAAACTGGTACAGCTTTGTCACCAGAATTTTATGGTCTACTTTGTCTAAGGCCTTTTCTAAATCCATGTATGTAACGTCATTTCTTCTATTGGTATCTAATGCATTGTAAACCTTTTGAGTAAAACCCAGCAAATTTGTAATAACTGATCTGCCGGGCATAAAGCCATGCTGATATTGTGAGAGCTCAACCTTAATATGATTGTAAATCTTAGAATATAAAATGTGCTCATATACTTTTGCTATAGCATTTATCACTGAGACAGGGCGGTAGTTCGAGATCATTTCAGAGTTGCCTCCCTTTAGGATTGGAATAATTCTAGACATTTTCCACTTTCCAGGAAAGCTTGACGTCTTTAAAGAAAGATTAAAGATGAAGGCCAACTGAGAAACCAATAAGTCCACACAGCCCTTGATTATGTAAGGTGGTATGCCATCAGGCCCACAGGATTTCTTAGGCTTTCATTTTCTATTTATAGTTGTTCTTACTTCATCCACCGTTATGTGAGTCACGTTCAGCATATCAACCCTGGGCAAAACAGGAAATTCATTCAAAGACAAATGATCCGCGTTATAAGTAAAATTCGTTTTGATATATACTGAAGAGAAATACTCAGCAAACCCATCTGAAATATTTCCAGCTGTATAATGATTTCCGTTTAGTATAAATGTGTAGTCGCGTGTACGTGATTCCCGCTTGCTTTTAACATACGTCCAAAACTGATTAATGTTATTCTTAACTCCATTTTCCAGACTATGAATGTAAACAGCATAAGCCATTCGTAATTTTGTTTTTAGTTCCGATCTAAGCTGTCTAAATCTTTCATCATAATATTTCGAAAAACGTCTTTTTGCGGCACACTTTTTCTTAATTTTTATGGTTTGGATAATATCTCGTGAGAACCATACTGGAAATTTGGATTTTCGAATGAATTTCTGCTTAGGTACACAATTATCAAAACATTTGTAGAATGAAGAATAAAAGAAATCAACAGCATGATCAACATCCTTAAATGTGTACAGTAAACTCCAGTCTAAATCTCGTATGTTGCAATAGAGTCTCAAAAAATCAGCCTTTTTGAAGTTGTAATATTCACGATTAATTCTAGGAAGCAATGGAACCTTTTTAATGGGTGGTATTGCTAAATAAAGTGCAGGGTGATGTAAGTCTTCAGGTACCAACGGGAATTCTTCGTGCTTTAAATCAATTTGAATATTACCTAAAACCAAATCCAATGTCTTGAAATTAGAATTTTGAATATTGTTGTGCGATGTTAATCCAAGATACGAGATGAACTGGAATAAACGACGACAGACCGTGGACCCTTCATTAAAATTATAACCGGCGTTGATAATTTCAGGTACGTTGAAATCGCCCACAATCAGGCAGTCAGATGTTATAAGACTATCAACGTTTTCAATGTAATTAAAATATCCTTCATATACAGAGAGTTTAGAGGAGGGGGTAATGTAAACAACATTTATGAATAATTTACGAGTATGACCCTGAATGTAAAGAGTTAACGATTCGCAGTGTTGTTCATTATAGATAGAACATAATTTGGATTTATACCCCTTTTTGACTGCTACGGCTACTCCTCCACCTCTAGACTTCCCAGATATAAACATATCCCTATCATTTCTGAACATTACATAACGATCATCGCATAACTCACTATCCATAATATCCTGACCCAAGAAACTCTCTGTTAATACAATTATATCATAGTCACAACAAAGTAGATTTTTAAGAAACACTTGTTACCCTAATATCAATATATCAGAAAGTATGCAAGCCAATAGCTCTAAACTTTGCACACGTATAGTACCTGGCATTCTAGATGAATTTGGAGTAACTAATATACGTCAGTGCTGCCAACATGATTCTAAGCCTGCTGATAGGTCCAATTTTAAAATGCATGTAACTTCTATACTAACTAATGGATTTCATTCAAAATTGGCACAAAAATGGATCATATTATTTCAGATTATTTCTGACCATTACATGCATGACACTGTTGCCAACATGATTTTACGCGTGCTGTTAGATCCAATGTTTAACTGCATGTAACGTCCATGCTATTCATTGGACTTCAACCAAATTTTGTATTCTGTACCTTAAGAGATGGAACTAAGAATATATTCAGCCACCAGGGCTGCCAACTGTAGTGCTCTATTAGGCTACATTTTGCCAGGTATACAGTATTTCGAACTAATTAGAAATTTCGATATTAGCAACTTAATTTCGTCATTATTCTAGATAGATCCATATAGATTAATCATTGGCATGAATCTTAAATTTTAAGAAAAGTAGGCACTTTAGTTCGTCACGGAACTTCTTGTTCACTTGAGAATGACCAATACTAACATCTCTTACCTAATGGCCCCTTCCTTTCGGGACACCTGTGTTGTAGTGGTTTACTATGCCAGACTTTTCATTGATCGAATCGTTGTGTGTAGAATTGGGTAAATTTATGTATTTGTCAAAAGGAGGCAAATTGTTCTCTTTGAGATGGTAATATATTAAGCTAAAAAAATATATACTCTGTACCAAGTTTCATTACATTCCTATGATTATGTCACAGAAAGTCATTTTAACAGGATATTTAGAGGTAGATGACCTCGCTGGTCCGCTCCTTAAAGCAACAATACTAGGCTACGGTATTTGCAATTTTCATGGCCATCATGTATCTTCTTTGTTTACAAGGCTGTTGAAAGTCGCTTTAGTGAACTTATTTACCATTAAAAAATTCAGTTCAATTCCTCTAGTAGTCTCAGAGGTATCGAAATACTTGCGCTGCCTCCATGATGGATTGGTGATATATTTGTTGAAACTTGAAAAGTGTGGTCGGAGTCACATGAGGCAAAATAGTTCCTTACCACGTATCTTTGATATCACTCGAGCAAATGGAATAAGCGGTTTTACACACACAGACGGACATACAGGTATTGTGAAGAACTAGAATTGCCTATTCTCGTGTGTTTTACGAGTTCATCACCTACACTGTGATAAATTACAGGGTAACAATTTTAAACCAATAACTCGATACACAAATATTGCAGTCGTATTTAGACTATAGGCATTACAAAATTAAGATGGTTAAAGGAGGTTATTGGGGTGCTGTTCTAAAATAAAGCTGTCACTGTTTCCCAAGACACGTCCCATCAACACGTCCCCAGCCATTGGTTCGTTGACACACGATGAGGCACTATCTACAATGCGATGAATAAAACAAAAACGTAAGAGTACAACATTCAAATTTGTGAGGAGTCACAAATACGGGAATAACCTACCTAATGCGTAAGACTTATATTGAAAATTACGCATAGCTACCATCTACGATACATAACACCTTAAAATTAAATACTCAGCGTCTAATAAAGCTACAAGTAGATACGTATATGAGCAATGTAGTCCATTATTATAAATCACTTGGTAAAGCAAAATTATCGTGTACCAATATGGCATATAAGTGTAAATTACTTTTTTCTTGCGCGATATGGCAAATGACACACGAAACATGGAGTATCAAATAATTGTAGTTTGTCCTAAACAATACGACGAATAATGTGGTGAAATTATTTTTGAAAATTCCACGATGGCGAACTTCAAACGTCTACAAATATAATTTAGCCTACTGTCGTCATATGGATGTCCGGTTTCGAGATAGAATGGCTCTAATCCAATAGTAGTTCTATTACTACTGGGTTTGGTTCACGTCGGAATGTGGGATTTTTACTTCCTAGTGGCACTTGCCCTGACGCGGGGACTGGCTGTTTGTGATACGTTCATCATTGCAGTCACCCTTATCAAGTCGCGTAAGTTGCTGACGGGAATAAACCAAGAGTGACCAGAGGGTCAATTACATTGCCACTATAATTATTGTTATTCACACGGCTGCCGGGGAACTATGCCAGATGGGAATTTTCCTTCAGAAGACATTGCGTCCAGAATTACTGATTGGAGAGTGATTGAGGATTATACAGGAAGTGACCGTCAGTATATCACTTTTCGTATGCTTCAAGAAACTCAGCAGCCAAGGATAACGTTGCGAAAACCAGTAAGATGAAACACAGCCAGTATGCAAAAATATAAGTTTCTTGATATATTTCGGAATAGAATGGAGAGTATAACGGAGAAAGGTTAAGGTCACAAAGGAAATGCAGCGACTAACAAATGTGTGGAACTCACCACGGGGCTCATCCAGAAGGTATGTGATGCGTCCATGACTAGACATAAACATCGAATCAAGCAACCAGCATACTGGTGGACCGAAGAAATTGCTGATCTGAGAAGACAGTGTCTGCAACTTAGACGAAGGGCACAATGAGCACGAGACAGGCAAGACGATTTACTCTAGGCGGAATACAAGTCTAGGAAGAAAGAACTCCAAAATACAATTAATAGGAGAGAGTCGACAATTGGTCCGAAATGTCTAAGGATCCATGGGGATTAGGTTATAAGATTTTCATGAAGAAACTTGGGGCGCTCTCGAGCCCGACCATGGACTCACAAATCATGAAAGATATAGTGGATAAACAATTCCCCGATCATTCAGAATGGATGGACGATGACAGTGGAATGGAGCTGAATAATGAACCACTTTCTACATCCGAAGAATAGATGATAGCGATTAATTCTCTCGGAAATAAGAAGGCCCCTGGACCAGATGGTATTCCAACAGAAGTGCTAAAAGTGATAGCTGAATTCTTCCCTCATCTACTGCTGAGAAAGTACAATTACGGCTTGAAAGCGGGTGTACTTAGTGCTCGCTGGAAATTAGCCCGACTGGTTTTAATCAGTAAAGGAAAAATTGGGGGTTACAGACCGTTACGTAAACGCATACGCGTAGGCAGAATAATTTCGGCAGTTCAATTAGCTGGGAATCTATCTGATAGTCAACATGGATTCCGCAGGGGTCACTCCACGATTGATGCAGTGAGGGAAGTGGGGAACACAGCAGAAAGAGCATGGACAATCATTTCTCTAGAGAGGTGACGCTTCTTGTGACCTTCGATGTCAACAATTCTTTCAACTCGGCATGATGGAGTGATAAGTCGGAAGGGCTCCAAGATACTTTTCAGCTACCAGAGTGTGGTATCTCATGAACATACTGATAGACTATTTGAAAGATCGCACTTTATTATATGATATGGAAGATGGCCAAAGAACAAAAGGGTTCAAAACTGGTGCACCACAAGGGTCCATTCTTGGTCCAAACCTTTGGAACATCACGTACGATGGCTAATTACGGCTGGATATGCCAGAAGATGCGACACTTGTGGGTTTTGCTGATGATGTTGCTGTTTGATGGTAACCGGTAATTTGGATATGATTAAAACTGAACCAAGTGGTGCAGCGGGTAAAATAATGGATGACGAATCACAGATTAGAACTGGCAGACCATGAAACAGAAATTGTCCTTCTGACAAGAAGAAGGATTGATAGACTTGTGACGATGCAGGTCGGGCAGATAGTCATCAAAACATCTAGGAGCACAACGTATTTAGGTATAACACTTGATACCATGCTCACATTCTGGAACCACATTCAGCGGGTAACAGACAAGGCGGCAAAATCCATTACTGTATTGAGTAGACTGATATTAGAGGCCCGAAACCCAGTAAACGGCGGCCTCTCATGCCGACTGTCAAATCGATCCTTCTATATACGGTTCTGAAATCTGGGTTGAGTCCTTGAAGCCTGAAAAGTATCGGAGATGGACGGCGGCAGTACAGAGGAGAGCAGCTTTACGAATTACTTGCGCATATCGCACCTGCGATTCTCATAGTAGCAACAGTAGCTCCTATTGACTGACTAGCCTTAGAAAGACAGGGGATTTGGCATACACAAAGAAATCTGGGAAGGAAACAGGCAAAGGAAATAGCTGTCAGCCATAGAAAGGATTGATGGCAACAGAGATGGGTAGATGATACCCGAGGGAAATGGACGAAGAAGGTGATACCATCCTTAGCTGACTGGGTCGACCGGTATCATGGTGAAGTGTACTATTACATCACACTGTTCCTGGCAGTTCATGGAAACTTCCAAACATTCATCCACAGATTAGAGCGAGAGAGTTGTCCGGTGTTTATTAACTACAATGTCAACGATAACGCACTCCCCACTTTCTTTGTTTGTGTAAATTGGCTGTCAGAAAGAAGATCGTCGGAAGCTGAGCAGGGAGTACTGACACAACATCGTGCATATTGTGCTGAAAAATGGAGAATCATGGGATCAGGTAGCAGTATATGTGGAAATTGCTTTGCGCCAAAAGAAGAGGGACTTGGATGATCATGAGCGAAAAGAAGAATTGAAGGAACAGCATAAGAGGCTTCACGGACGACGCCGCCTTGAAGTAATGCGAGAGTGGTTCCGGGGTGGAGACACTCATAGAGTGTGGACCCCACAAGCGTCTCAGGCAAGATTTTCCACAGTCCTCATAAAAAAATATTGTTATTATTATTGAAATGTTTAATTTTAATTTTAAAGGCCATTTGTAAGTTAATTTTTAGTATTAAATTTATTATTATTTTTATTTTTATATAGACTCTTTATTTTTTCAATTTTTTATATTTTTATTTCTTTTAATTATTTTTGTTTCCATTTTTATTTTTATTTTTATTTGTACCATTATTTTTATTTTATTTTTTTTATTTTTATTTAATTTAATTTTTTATTTTCTATTTTGTTGATTTTTAAATTTTATTTTTATTTTTATTTTTATTTTTATTTTTATTTTTATTTTTATTTTTATTTTTATTTTTATTTTTATTTTTATTTTTATTTTTATTTTTATTTTTATTTTTATTTTTATTTTTATTTTTATTTTTATTTTTATTTTTATTTTTATTTTTATTTTTATTTTTATTTTTATTTTTATTTTTATTTTTATTTTTACTTTTATTTTTATTTTTATTTTTATTTTTATTTTTATTTTTATTTTTATTTTTATTTTTATTTTTATTTTTATTTTTATTTTTATTTTTATTTTTATTTTTATTTTTATTTTTATTTTTATTTTTATTTTTATTTTTATTTTTATTTTTATTTTTTGTATTATTATTTTTATTTTTAGTTTTAGTTTTATTTTAGTTTTTAATTTTAATTTACTTTAATTTCTATTCCAATTGGTTTTCGTTCATCGGAAGCCACCTGGGTCATTAAAATGATGTCCAGGGATAAATGCCGGATGCCCTCCCTGACACCACGTGATTTTTGGGTGAAAATTCCATACTACTTTCACAGGGAATCAAACCCTGTCAGGGTAAAAGACAGACAGTGACGTTTCTGGGCCATTGCAGCTCCCATTATTATTAATAATATTATTATTCATATTATTATCATTAATGAGTATTGGATATGAGCTTATGTGATCGATATACCGGTACGTTGTTATAGTGTAGTCTATGGGTGACGTGGATGATGATTTTAAATTATGGTAAAATTTCTCAGAATGATACAATATCAGTGGTCGTGGTTATCGTTAAAAGAGGCCTGATATAAATTGAGACATTTTCTACGTAAGGTTTTGGGATGTTTGTCGTGGACTACAGGCGGTGTGCATGTTTAGAGTATGAATTTATTCAGTAAAAAAGATGGCGCATCCTGGGAAAAGAACTTATTTTTGAATCAAGTGGCTGGTGTCAAAGTAGGCAGAAGGTTACGGAAATAAGTCCGAACATCACAAAGAAAACTTGCATCATTTCTTGCGCTAATGACAGCAACATATCAGACGTCACGAGATGTACAAGATTTACCCTTCCTACATGCTTGTCACGGTGACATGATTTAACTGGGACTGTGTTAGATGGCATTAGCCTGGAGTTGAATATGGGAAACCACGAAAAAGCTTTCCTAACACATTTGCTTTCTTACTTAAAACACAGGGCGCATAGCTTCACCAGTATGTTTTAATTATACTAATCAATCAATCAAACCTTATCTGACCGATCTGAACACCTCACGTGCCTTGGAATGATTATTATTGCACAGTACATTGTGAAGAGTGGCCACATTTCCGCTGTGAAATTCTAAATCAGTAACAATCGCCTGCATAGACAGCTGGAGTCAGGATAAAACATTGAGCATGCCGAGTAGTGAAGGTACACAGGAGATAGCGCTAAAAGCGCAAACAGTGGGAGCGAGCGGACTTCCGATAAAGCTGCCGGGGTCAATATTTAAGGGTTAAAGTGAAAATGTTTGCACTTTTGCAGAGCATCTTGCTTCCAAGCAGAGATGCGTATTATGTTGCTCTATTCACATTGTATAAAGAGATTAGAGATTCTGGGAAATACGTTTGATGAGCCATCGATTGCCACAGAAAGGAACTGCAGAACTCATCCACGAACGGACCTCATGTGGTTTCCTGATAATCTATTCCACACATAACCCAATATAGATAATTTATTCGCCGCGATTGCCACCACAAGTAGGCTGAATAAAATGCCTCCAAATTGCAACATTGCAATAAAAAGTCTTGAATCCATTCCTTCAGTGTTGCCTATACAAACAGGTAACTCTTCAGTCGGTGAACACGAATTTGCCCAGTGATTGGATGGATAAAATGTCTATGTCGTAGTCAGATAGTGAAATGCGTCATTTCTTGAAAACCCTAGGCACTTCATGAAGAGCCGGCATATGATGTAAAAAGGTACAGTTGCACTATCTGACGCGAGGTTTCATGAAACGACTAGATTTCGCCGTCACATAGTGTAATTCATTTTTTACATCATCTGACGGGAAATCCAGCCCGTCACTTCATGAAGTAGCGGCAGCGGTGATCACGTGTGAGGGAAGTGTGATTTCCAAAAATTAATCTGATAAAAATGTGGACACCAAAGGGCTGTTATTTCCTCAGAAAGTGAACACTGTGACATATGGTACAAATGTCTAATGGTCTTTTATGTATGCATGTATGTATTCATTTACATATTTAGGCTATTTATTTATTTATTTAGCGAAATTAAGGTACATAGGCATAAGCCCAATTATGTTTCTTCTTGACATATCAAGTTCAAAAATACAAATTGTATCAATGAAGGAAGAAGAGAAAATATAATAGGTACACAACTGAAGAAGAAAAGAAAAACTACAAAACAAATTATGAAAGTATGTATTACAGACTAGAAAAAAAATACTGTACAAATCTGTCTGTGTGTTAGGTAGTCAGCCCAAAGGCTGGTTGGATCCTCAAAAAGTACCGCCGTTAGGTTATGTTGGTAGATATCCACAATAGCCCAAGGCAGCGCTATATTGATGTGTACTAGGCAAGAAGAGGAGTGAGGTAGTTTGCCATTTCTTTCCTCACTGAGTCAGTACAGCTGTACTAACTCTATGAGTAGAACCTTTCACAGCATCCACAGGCACTGACTGTGCCCTGAATGTCATTACTAAGCACCACCCATACCTCAGTAGCTTCCATATAATGACAGTCACGAGTGAGACTGAGACATCAGTGAAAATCCACATTCTACTCTAGCCTGTGCCAACAGACAAATGCAAATGTACTGCATTCTTCAAGAGATCGCTAACAAGCCAGACTGTACAAATAAAAATATAAAAATTAAAATACAAACTTATACAAAAGAGAAAATAGATAGAGTAAAGAGTACCCGGCATTCCACGATTATATTTAGGTTGTTATAAGAAAATTAATTTTGAAATCCATTGTTAACAAGCATTAATTTATATCTTGGAATAGAACTATTAAAAGAATAATTAATATTCGGCTTCATTGCGTCAGTCATTTCATGAAGTGCGGAATCAACAAACACCGGATCTTCATGAAGTGTCTCGGTTGATTACATGTAAAATCATTTCTTACACTATCTGCCTAAATCGGTCCGTCAATTCATGAAGAAACGCGTCAGATGGTGTAACTATCCCTTTTAACATTATATACTGGCTTTTCGTGAAGTGCCTAGGATCTTCATGAAAGATTTCACTATCCGACTATGACATATATAATATGTAAAGAAAACTCCCGAAAAAAACGTGATTAGTTTATGATCACTATTATAATGGGGCAATCCTAAAAATCCTTATCATGTACATTCTTCCAAGAGTGTTCTTTTCATACTATATTTTGTCGAGTGGCTTCCCGAGAAGCCAAGTGCAGGTCTTTCTAGTTGACGCCCGTGGGCGCCCTGTGCGCCGTAACGAGAGATGAGATGAATGGATGACAGTGGACAAGGATGTGGAAGGAAGCGGACGTGGCCTGTCAAAAGGTACCGCCCCAGCTTTTTCATGAAGTTTAAAATGGAAAACCAGTTCAAGGACTGCCGATGGTGTGGCTCGAACCCACGTCTACCGAGTCAGCAGAGAACGTGATCCCATAGCCTAACGCTGCGCTTTAGCGAACGTAGCCAACACTGTCGGTCTTTACATACTGTATTATATACATTGTACCCACCCAATCATTGGGCGAATTCGTGTTGACCGACTGAAAAGATACAAATAATGCATTGTATATACCCCGCATCCAATTTGAAGACTCCATTATTAGTTAAGTTTCGATTTTACACGTTTGCTTACCAAATGGTAAGTAACAGTGAATAATGATAAGAGGATGAATAAATGGTAAGTCACCTTATTGCAGATATTGCACCTTTCATAGATAGCTAAATGGATATGTATTGTATATTGTCTTAAAAATCACTGAACAATCAGAATTACACCTGTACATATTAATATTGCGCCGCATGTAACATTCAAAAAGCATATGTTGTTGGTATGGCAATATAACATAATTAAGAACATCAAAGAATTATAAATATTTTGCAACAAACGGTAGAAATTTGAATCTAAAGTATATATATATATATTTATTTAGTCGATTTACCCTCTAGGTTGGTGGTTCCCACGGACTCAGCGAGGGAACTCACCACTACCGCCTCTATGGGCAGTGTCCTGGAGCCTGGAACATCTGGTCGGAGGGGATACAACTGGTGAGGTGTGATCAGCCTCACCTGCAAAGCGAACAGGGGCCTCATGAGGGAAGGGAGGAGGGGAATATTAGGATGGATAGGCAAGGAAGGGGGAAGGAGGCGGCCGTGGCCTTGAAGTAGGAACCATCCCGGCATTTGCCCGAAGACGAAGTGGGAAACCACGGAAAACCATTTCGAGGATGGCTGAGGTGGGAATCGCACCCCCTCTACTTATTTGGGCCACCCAAGGCTGAGTAGACCCCGTTCCAGTCCTCATACCACTTTTCAAATTTCGTGGCAGAGCCGGGAATCGAACCCAGGACCTCCGGGGCGGCAGCTAACCATGCTGACCGCTACGCTACGGAGGCGACCTAAAGTATATATGCGTAATTAAATATCAAAGCAAACAAAATACAAAACTCCGTAATAAACACTGATTTAAAAAAATAAAAGTACGTGTTCCAGAGCAATACATAATAAAATTCTTAGCATAAAATTAAAATGTCTCATTAGGTTTTTGAAACGAAAATATTAAAAAATAATAAATACTGATTGAAAATAATCAAATTAGAGCACAAATTCTTGACATGCAATGGGGATTTATTTTATTTGAAAACGAATAAATAAAAATGAAAGTACAGAAAGGAAGATCGATAGAAAAATGTTTGATAATGATGAATATATCCTCCTAAAGTCAGGACAGGTGACCATTCTTTACATTCAACCAGTAATATGTTAATTTTGCTTGATGAAAAACTCCTCATAAATCTACTATATCTTCTACTAATACAACAACTAATACTACTACTTAAAGGGGTACCCGGGTTGGTGCAGTGCTTGCCCCCATCAAGACAAACTGTGTTCAATTCCTGATTAACGCACGTGGGATTTTCAAAGTGAAATTTCAAGTCTGGTGGTTCAGGTTTAATATATAAATAAGGTTCCATGGCATATAATTGAAAGAATGACCATTACAAACTTTATGCTCACGAATACGACCACTATAAACGTTAAACACCGGTATCCGATTGACCACAAACATCCTAAGACCGTAATTAATACAATAACAATTAGCCCATGTATTAATCGGCAGTACCAAAATTCAGTTATGGAATAATTTAAAAAAACTATAATTGTGTAAAGGAAATTTTTCTCATAAACCTCACGTCAGATTTTAATTCAAGATGTAAACTTTGTAAATGATACCAGAAGTATTTATTTTGTTGATATGAGAAAGTACAATGGTGCCAGTTTGGTGAAGATTCCATAGAGTTCTATTCTAGTTCATTTTGAGATAAGAAAACTTAATATAACATTCAAATCTGTTTCTATTCACCTTAAATTTGTGTGGTAGATAGCATTCTTTGATGTCACCGTAGAGGCCCAGGTTTCATTCCCGGATCTGCCAAGAAACGTAATTCTGGTCTGAGGACTTGAATGGAGTATACTCAGCCTCGTGAGGCTAAACTGAGAAGAGAGGGGTTCGATTCCTACCTCTTCTATCCTGCATGAGATTTTCCGTGGTTTCCCACTTCTACTCCAGGGAAATGCCAGGGTGGTACCTAACTTGTGGCCACGGACGCTTCCTACCCAAATCCTATCACTATCACAAATACAAACACTAGTACAGAGATCACAGTGGCACAGGTTATCAGACAAATTCCACACACACCCAAGTATACGAGACAACATTACATTACCAGGATGTCACAAAGCCCCTAAAATAATCGACAACAATGAAATATTGGCAGATGTGAAGTGATTAATCTTTCGTACATAGAAACTGAAATATATCTCATTATATATTTTAGATATTGGAGTTTCTTGATTCTTTCATAAAAATCATAAAAATGTTATGTTTTAGTTAACAATTTTGCATTTATTGACAGAATATGACCACGCAACCCTATTACATGCCGAACTGTCCTAATTAAATGAATGGGGAAGATTTATGAAGAAACAGCAAATCAAAGTAGATCGCAATAAACATCCACATTCACAGATTATTAAATGTCAAGTGTTTAGTTTATTTTCCTTATACATACAGCAGGTGTCTCTTGGCCAAATCTTGAGACACTTCACTTTCAACCGCCATTTTCGTCTTCTTGAAAACGCATGACACAAGCAGCTTCTTCTATATGCTGCTGTTTGTTTTATTCTGTGCAATGTTCTGGTTGTAACATCAAATGAAGTAGGTATTTCTTCCCTGTCAGGAGATGTATGTGCTCAATTAATATTGCAAATGAAAGTTACAATATCAATATCAATAAGGCGACATTAAAAATTGCTTCAAAGCTATATCTTAAATACTTATTCATTGTTGCCAAAACGTGGAGCCATCAAGTCCTATAATTAAAGAAGAAGATCACAGAAATAAAGAAAATCGTACCACGGTTACATTTAAAACTTCTTATCTCACTTATCTTTCTGGTTTGTTGGCAACAAACCGATACATACGAAATCGTGGATATCATATTTTGTCCTACACGTCCCTCGAAATGAGGATTAATGTAGTAAAGTTAAGTGTCCTCTTCCATCTCAAGCAAGGGGAATAAAGAATTAAATTGCTTGTTAAAATGTGACTCGTTAAATGTTTAACTAAAAAAATAACTTTGAATCTTAATCATTGTCAATACATATCCACAAACCTAACCTTAACCTTAGTGAGAACGATCTGATGATGTTTACTTGACGAACGAAAGGAAATTTCAGATTGAACCCCTTGGTATGAGAAGCGTTTTATAGTTAGTTATTGTCGTTCTAAGGGGCGGAACTGCACGGTAATTTGCCCCGTAATATTGTATTGAGTGTATAAGTAACTCATGTATATATATTAGGTACTAGGACATTAATTTACAAGAGGATGGAAAGCCAGATAGAAACGGAGTTGGGTGAAGACCAGTTTGGTTTCAGGAGAAATGTTGGAACAAGGGAAGCTGTACTAAGTCTTAAGCTGATTTTGGAAGGTAGAATAAGGAATGACAAGAGAACGTTCATGGCATTTTTAGACCTAGAAAAGGCTTTTGATAACGTTGATTGGACTAAATTGTTTGACATTTTGAAAACGATTGGAATAAAGTACAGGGATAGGAGGGAGATCTACAATCTTTACAGAAACCAGACAGCAGTCATTCGAGCTGAAGGACATAAGAGAGAAGCTGGTATACAGAAAGGTGTAAGGCAAGGCTGCAACTTCAAACCCATACTTTTCAATCTTTACATTAAACAAATAATGAAGGAAATTGTAGAAAAATTTAAAGTGGGTGTGAAGATTCAAGGAGAAATAATTTCAACTCTGAGATTTGCTGATGACATAGTCATCTTGGCCGACACGCCTGAGGATTTGAATGAGTTTTTGAATGGTATGGACTCCGTCTTGAGGAAAGAATTCACGATGAAAATTTATCATTGTAAAACAAAAATATTGGAATGCAGCCGAAATAAATCAGAATCCTCTATGGACATCAAATTGGCAGGTGAAAAACTAAAGGAAGTAGGAGACTTCTGTTACTTAGGAAGCAAAATAACCAGTGATGGACGAAGCGAAAAGGATATAAAAAGTAGGTTAGCTCAGGCAAGGAAAGCATTTCTACAGAAAAGGAATCTGTTGACATCGAATATAGATTTAGGTGTTGGTCATTTTTGAAGGCCTTTGTCTGGAGCGTTGCACTCTATGAAAGTGAAACTTGGACCATTGGTGCAGCAGAAAAGAGGAGAATTGAAGCGTTCGAAATGTGGTGTTACAGGAGAATGATGAAGATCAGATGGGTAGATAGGGTTACAGACGAAGAGGTATTAAGACTAGTGGGAGAGGAGAGATGTTTCTGGCGACCGCTAATGAAGAGAAGAGGTAGGTTGGTAGGACACGTACTAAGACACCCGGGAATAGCAAGCTTAGTTATGGAAGGAAGGGTCGAGGACAAGAACTGTAGGGGTAGACCAAGGTTATAATATGTTAAACAGATTGCCTCGGACGTAGGGTGTGGTAGCTATGTAGAGATGAAACGATTAGCTCAGAACAGGGAGGCATGGAGGGCTGCATCAAACCAGTCAAATTACTGAAGACTCAAAAAAAGCAGGACATTAGTTGCTAATTCTACCCAATCTCGTTAGGTACACCCGTGTTGACCGACTGAAAAGCGATTCTACGTATAGATTAATAGGCAATAATGAAAAACTAATTATAATGTTTTAATACAACAATTTTTTTATCTTACAGGTGAGCATTGCGGATGTGCATCTTCCGAACTCGATGAAACAGCACATAATTTGATCAGCTGGCAAGAGAGACATCTCTGTTGTGATTACCCAAATATACTCGAGATTTCCCTGAACTGATTGAAATTGTATGCGATGGAATACGGACAAGTGACTTGGAGCGGCCCTGGTGAATGTATACGCTGAGTTCTCATATCCTCTCCAACCTTTCCGAATACTAGAAGCACGCTATCCAATCACCTTATCTATGGAGAGGCCTGTGACACATGCTCAGAGACTTGGTGTTTGTGACGTCTTCAACAATTATTTGTGTCTCATCACTATGCGAATGTCGACCACTTGCAGCATCCTTTATGGATCACCCTAGGAAAATGAACCTGGAGAAGTTATTATGCGGGGCTTTTTTATTCCCACATGCCTGGGGGCGTTGCCTGTATTAAGGGCAACCATGGAAGGGAACAGCATTGTTATATAGTGGATTTTGTATGCACAGCGACGATAAATCGACGCTTAACATACAACACTCTATATCACAATGCTCTGTTGTTCCATAATTTTCCCTATGATTGGTCACGCCTTCCAGCCAAATGCAGTCCAACAGAACAATGCTGTTACGTTCATTCTCATAAAACTGTACGTAATGGAAAATCAACCAAAATACGCTGTGCTCTAGGAGGAGTAACTATGGGTACAGTACATGGACACTTACATTCTTTAAATACAAAGTACAGTACGTTATGATCATCTGACGTTTCACATATGTACAGGAAATTGGACCTAACATAAATGGTTCTATTGGACTGCTTATCCATAACTGGGAAGCATGACCAATAATAAGGAGAAGAATGTTGAAGTGATAGAATCCAATTTTCAGTATTGCCTAGTTCGATTAAGTAAAGCTTTCCAGTCGGTCAACACAAATTGTGCCTAATTACATTAGGCGGGGAAAAATACCAATATGCCCTAACCTTTTATCTATGAATTGTATGATATAGACGTCGTATACAGCAGATTATGTGTATATAGCAAATGTAAAGTTGTAAATTGTATATATGTAACATTTCAGATGTGTATAGATTTAATGAACGGAGATGGAGACACTGCTGTGTATGTGGGGCTTGCCCTTTCTCTATCTGAAGTCCATAAATTGTAGGTACTATTTTGGTAAATAAATATATAATTAAATAATAATAATAATAATAATAATAATAACAATAATAATAATAGTAATAATAATAATAATAATAAAAATAATAATAATAATAATAACCTCTCAGGATTTCGAAAGGGGCGCTCTTGTGTTGAGCAAATCATGAATCTAAAATCAATTCTATCGTACATGAATCTGAGAAGTAAGAAATTTGTTGTGACTTTTGTTGATTTCAAGAAGGCTTACGACTCGCTGGATCGAAGTACCCTGATCCAGGTTTTAAGAGAATTTGGTTTAGATAATAAGACAAGAGCAATCATTCACCAATCCCTATTGGATACGGCTTCCAAAGTGAAATTCAGGGGAGAGATTTCTGAATCCTTCGCAATACGGACAGGGGTGAGACAGGGAGATGGGCTCTCGCCTCTTTTATTCAACTGTGTTCTTGAGAAAGTTATTCGAGAATGGCGTAAAGAATTGTGTAAGGATGGTATAGAGAATGGGGTCAGACTAGGTTGTAAGAACAAAAACCTGACAATCGACTGTTTAGCTTTCGCAGATGATGTTGCAATTTTCTCTAATTCTCTTGACACAGCCACACAACAAATCAATCAATTACAGGTGCAAGCAGCAAAGGCAGGTCTTCAGATTTCGTTTGAGAAAACGCAGTTTATAACGAACATCAAGTCGGAACCCAGAGAACTTACGGTGAATGGAGGACAAATACATCAGGTAGAGAAATTCAAATACCTGGGTGAATGGATTGAGCCCAACATTCGTGAAAAGGAATCCTTCGTGGCACGGATTAACAAAATGGAAATGGCTTACCATTTAACCAAAGACATTTACAAATCACGATCAATGTCCTTCAAGGCCAAACTGAGGCACTTCGTTACCGTTATACGCCCGGAGGCGTTATATGCATCAGAATGCCTGGCGATGAATAAGAAAGGCCTGGCAGAACAACTCAAAGCCAAAGAGAGGAAGATTCTGAGAAAGATCTTGGGCCCGGTCAAGGAACGAGGAGAGTATAGAAGACGACACAACGATGAACTCTATCTACATGTGGAGAAAATAACGGACACCATTCGCAAAAGAAGACTCTCCTTTTATGGCCATTTAACACGAATGAACTCCGGAAGATTGTCCAATCGAATCTGTGCCTACTTTGTGGGAAAGAAAACCAAAGGGATCTGGTTTACAGAGGTGGAAAAAGACCTACAAGAACTGGGGATATCACATGAGGACATCTTGGAACGTGACTCTTTGAAGAAGAAACTTGGGGAGATACGGAGTTTTCAGCCAAAACCTATATTGAAAACTGGCAAGAAGTGGACCGAAGAACGAAGGGAAGCTCACCGAAGAAGAATGCGCGAATACTGGGCCAATGTGAAAGAACGAGGGAAAAGGCAGTTGAAATAACGTGGTCCATAGACGACCGAAACGATAAAAAAAAAAAAAACTCTCAGGTAATATTTTTTTCAGTTCAGGGTATACCTAGGTATAAATACTTGTTATCCCGTCTACTGTAATTGGGGAAAATTTGTGTTGACCGTGTGGAAAGCTTTCTAAGGTAAGAAAGACCCGTCTAGGGTCGAAAAAAATGAAAAATTATTTTTTTGGCGTTTTTAGTAATATACAATGTAGAGAACAGGAATGTGTCAAAAAAGTCGAAAATATATGAAAAATGGTAATTTTATAAGATATAAATGACTATGCTGCACCATGAATGACAACGCTCACTTTTACAGGGATTTATATTTGTGCGTAAACTTCTGAACTATTATAGATAGATTTCTCATCTCACTTCCTGTCTGCTCTGTTGAGCGCAGACTTGGTGTTAGTAACAATGACAACTTCCTGCATTGTTTATGTTACTAGAGGTTACTGAACATCGTCATAATATTATAACCACTGTGATTTTGCACTGACCTATTGAAGAAATATTGTTTAAGGGGCGGAACAGCGAGATAATCTGCCCCAATTATTAATAATTGAATCGTTGATTTGAAGAGGGATATAAGTCCACTTATTTGCAAACAGATAAGTTGAAATACGCATTTCTTTATTTTGTATTATTTTATTTATATTGTTTTTATTTACTTATTTATTTGTTTACTTATTTATTTGTTAATTTATTTGTTTATTTAAAAGCTAAAGGAAGTAGGAGAAGCAAAATAACCAGTGATGGACGAAATGATGCAAGTTATGGGGCAGGAATGTTCTAAGAATTGTCCGAGGTAACAAAATGTAATGAAAAATTTCAACCTCATTTTTCTCAGTTTAACATTTTTCACTACTTTGGTACCATTTGTAGGAAAACTAATACAGACAGGTCCATAATTCTTTTAATGTATCAACATCATCCTAATAAACTGTAATAAGAAGCGACATCATTTTAAATAATATACAAAATGAAATAGGAATATTTTTCGACATAATTTTGGATTAAAATATAGTACCTTAAACAAAAATTCATATTGGCAAAAGTATTTAGTTTCTGACAATAATCCTTCTTATCCAAACAGTAATCCTTGAAAGTTTCAATTGGCTAACCCAAACAGATTTTAAGTAAAGTGTACCAAAATTTGAATATTTAATATGGTCGTGATAGCCAGAATGCAAATGAAGAGCATTGTCTTAGATGCGGTATTACAAGATCAGTGACGTAATATACCTGAGGTACGGGTTTGGTTACCGGCTCTGCTATGAGATTTAAATACTTTTTTGTGAGCTGTAAAAGATTCACTCATCCTCGAGAGGCACACCCACCCTACAAGTAGATTTCCATGCCTTCCCATTTTTACCCCGGGCAATTGAGGCGATATAACTCAACGTAAGCTACGATCATCTCCTACCCAGTTCTATCTCCAACTAATATTATATACACTAGTACAACCGTCACTGGGACACACGTCATTAGACAGACTTCACACACCCAACTAGACGTGGCTGTTGCCCACTATGTCCCAGGGTTTTCTAATTCTCAATAACAGTGCATTGCATAGTACAGGACTCATGCGGTATACGACAGTACACATATGAAGCCAGTGATGTTGTAAAATGTCACCTATCCTAAATATCCTCTGTAAAATATTGTTTTCAAAATCTGGTCACCCTAAGCTACACACATATTGAAATATTGAAAATCTGTAGGAATAGGGAGGAATTATTCTCCAAGTCCTGGAGGGTATGAGCATGTTGGATTTATGACATTCTGCAATGAGAGTGGAGCGTTGCAAGCGAATCTAATGGGCGAGCGCACGGGGACTCGCTGGTACGTGCTTAGCGTGAGCCGGACGCAGGCTGTGTGATTGCTGGGCGATTAATTGAATCGCTTGCTTCAGACACGGCACTTCTGCACTAATCAAAATTTTGCGTAAAATAAAAATGTCTGTATTAGTACAGTATAGTGATGGTTGTAAGACTGACAGCATGGCGCAGCAGTAACGTTCTCGCATTCTGTGTCCAATGTCATTGGGTCGAAACCCGGCTCAGTCATTTTGCATTTGAGGGTGCATATATGCGAGAGAGCCAAGTCAGTAAGTTTACTGGCGCGTTAAAGGATTCATTCAGTTCAAAAAGTATGCAAGATCAATATTATTATTATTTCTTATTATTTATTAGAATGAAAATGAAAATCCACAGCCTGCTTCCAGTCTCCGACCGGGTCAGGAATGGAATGAATGAAGCCCCCAACTAGCGGCGAGGATATGAACTGTGCCGGCTGCCGAGGCCTGACGCACTCCTCTGGGGCAATGATTAAATGAATGACAGATGAAATGAAATGATAGTGGAGAGTGTTGCTGGAATGAAATTTTTGACAGGGAAAACCGGAGTACCCGGAGAAAAACCTGTCTGCCTCCGTTTTGTCCAGCACAGATCTCACATGGAGTGACCGGGATTTGAACCACGGGCCCAGCGGTGAGAGGCCGGCGTGCTGCCGCCTAAGCCACGGAGGCTTCATTTATTAGAATAAATATTATAATTATAATTATTATTATTTTGGGAAATCCATATAACGGCAATGCTTCTCACTTCATGATCCTTTGTATAGCCTCGTACATAATTGGGTTAATGAAATAGTAAACATGTGAAAAATCTTGATGCGCTGACGGTTGGTATTTGAGGCTGCATAAATACAAAGACTCCGTGGCAATGAATTAATTGACACGTTAGAGATCCCATTGAGGATCGCCTTCCATCCCCACGGTGTATCCAAGCCACAATAGTTAAAAGTGACGCAAAACACATATTATTATTATTATTATTAGTCTATTATTATGGGGGGCGTGGTGGCTCAGCGGTCTAGCTGTATGCCTCTCACCAAGGCGGTCCGGGTTCGATTCCCGGTCAATGCATGTGAGATTTTCGATGTGAAATGCCATGTCCTGTGGTTCGGATTCCACGTAAAAAGGAGGTCCCGTGGCTCATGATCTCAAGATTAACGGTCACGTTAAACTACAAGCTTCCTTCCTTTTTAGTCTATTATTATTATTAATTTTATTATTATTATTATTAATTTTATTATTATTATTATTATTAATATTACAAATATTGAAATATTGAAAATCAGTAGGAATAGGGAAGAATTATTCTCCAAGTCCTGGAGAATGACATTCCAATGGAGCAGGTCAAAAACGATCTTAAAGATACAGTGGTTATCGAGAGTGGAAAACGACCTTATTCTAAATCAAGGAGTCGTTCAGAAGCCGTAATCATCAAACTAATGAAGGGTAAGACTTTCGCTGATGTTCTGAAGGATATCAGGAATAAGGTGAAGCCGGAAGACAATGGAGCAGACATTCGATCTATCCGTAAAACTAGAGATGGGGCTGTTCTTCTTCAGTTCAATAAAACAACGCAGATTGAAAACAGGGAGAAATTCAGTAAATCTTTGAGAGATGCTCTTGGACAAGATGGTGATGTAAAGGCTTTAATTCCCCGAACTACACTGGAGATTCGGGACTTGGATGGTATCACTACCGTTGCAGATGTGGAGGAAGCTGTAAGACGGGATTCTGGTAATACTCATGGAGAGCTGAAAATTTCGGTAACTAAACCAAATAGTTGGGGACAGAAACTTGCAATTTTTGAAACTTAAGATGAGGATGCTCAGAAACTTCTGGAAGCAGGAAAAATTAAGATAGGATGGCTATACTGCAGAGTATGTGTTAGAACCATTTTACCTCGCTGCTTTCGATGCCTGTCATATGGACATTTGGCACGGAAATGCGAAGGCCCTGACAGAAGTAAGCTTTGCTTTATGTGTGGAGAAGCTAGTCATAAAGCAGTAGACTGTAAAAAGAATAATCCGCAATGAATGCTTTGTACAGATAAAGGTGTCAATGAAGTTAAACGAAACCATGCTCCTGGATCAGGTGCATGCACAGTTTTTCGTGAAGCTCTTGAAAAGGCCAAAAATAACAGCAAATGATGCGAATCCTTCAATCAAACATGCACAGGAGTCAAAAAGCTAACGACCTTCTGACACAGCTGATTTATGAGATGGACGCAGATATCATTATTATTAGTGAACAATATAAAGAGAGGGACCATCCTGGGTGGTTTGCGGATGATCTTGGAACAGCTGCAATTTGGATACCAGATCTAGGAAAATTCCCAGTCGCGGAGCATAGATGCGAAAACGGTTTTGTCTGGGTACAGATTGGGGGAATCACTATTGTAAGCTGTTATTTTACGCCAAATGAATCTGTCCCAAACTTTCAAATGAAACGTGATGGCCTTGAGGATGCATTGCGTGGAATGGACAAAAGACTAGTGGTTGCTGGTGATTTTAATGCTCAAGCGTTGGAATGGGGCATGCCGCAAATTGACTCCAGAGGAAGACGCATAATGGAAATGACAGCTAGAACAGGTTTAGTGGTCAATAACATTGGAAATGTACCAACATTCTGACGGCCAGGATGTCAGGGAACAATACCGGATGTAACATTCTCAACGGATGTTATCGCGCCTAAGATTACTGGATGGCAAGTTATTGAGGACTATACAGGGAGTGATCACCAATATATCATCTTTCGCTTACTTCAGGAAGTTCCTCAGACAAGAAACATACTGCGCAGGCCAGCACGGTGGAATATAGCCAGCATTGACAAGGAAACGTTTCTTGTTGTAATACAAAATGGAATGGAGAACATAGCAGAAAAATGTTCTTGTTGTAGAGGAAAAGAAGCAGCTGGTGTACTTGTTGAACTCACCATGCAGCTAATCCAGCAAGCAAGCAATACATGAATGTCCCGAAAGAGACCAGGAACTAACAGACTGGTGGTGGACTAGCGTATTGGTGTACCGAAGAGATCGCAGAATTGAGAAGAAACTGTCTGAGACTTCGATGCATGGCCCAGAGGACGAGAGGCAGACAAGTGAATACCCCAGTCACAGCGGAGTATAAGTCAGCAAAGAAGGAACTCTGCAAAGCAATTAAGAAGAGTAAAGCTGATAAATGGTGGGCTTTGGCTAAGGAAGTGGAAGATGATCCATGGGTCTGGGTTATAAGATTGTAATGAAGAAACTTGGTAAAATCTCAAACCCGAACATGGATTCACAAACCATTAAAAAAATTGTGGATAGACTATTTCCCGACCATCCAGAGAGGACTGATTGTGACGATGAAAGTGAATTGGATGATATACCTCTCTTCACAGTAGAAGAACTGAATACAGCTTTTAGCTCCCTTAGAAACAAGAAGGCTCCAGGACCAGATGATATACCTGCAGAAGTGCTAAAGATAATATCAGAACTTTGTCCAGAACTGTTGTTGAATATGTACAATCATTGCCTGCAAGCAGGTGTTTTTAATGCCCGATGGAAAATGGCTCGATTGGTTTTGATAAGCAAAGGAAAATCTGGTGGTTATAGATCTTTATGTATGTTGGACACAGCTGGAAAAGGCCTAGAGAAACTTCTGCAGCCAAGAACTCTCTCAGCAGTTCAGATAGCAGGTGATTTAACTGTTCATCAGCATGGATTTCGGAGAGGACATTCTACTATTGATGCAATATGGGAAGTGGTGAACACAGTAGAAAGAGCGCAAACGGGCAATCATCATTCTCGTAAAGTGACACTTCTTGTGACCCTGGACGTAAAGAATACTTTTAATTCGGCAAGTTGGAATGACATGTTGGAAGCTCTTGAAGAGACTTTCAAAGTACCACAGTATCTTATGCTCATAATGAGAGACTACTTCAGGGATCGCACTCTGCTGTATGATACGGAAGATGGACAAAGGGCAAAACGACTAACGGATGGAGCAGCGCAGGGATCGATCCTTGGTCCAGATCTCTGGAACATCATGTACGATGGCTTGTTACGTCTGGAGATGCCAGAGGATACGAATCTAGTGGGCTACGCTGATGATGTGGCTGCCTTGATAGTGGCCCGCAATGTTGAGATGGCTCAAATCAAATTGAACCAGGTGATGCGGCGCATAAAAAACTGGATGACGAGTCACAGACTAACACTAGCAGAACATAAAACGGAGATAGTTCTTCTGACGAGGAAAAGTATTGAGACTCTTGTACCAATGACTGTTGGAGATACAGTGATTGAAACATCTACGAGTACAAAATATTTAGGAGTGACACTTGACTCCAAGCTCACATTCTGGAACCATATTCAGAGAGCGACAGATAAGGCAGTAAAATACATGACAGCACTTAGTAGGCTGATGGGCAATATTAACGGCCCAAAATCAAGTAAAAGACGCCTCCTCATGACGACGATTCAGTCAGTGCTCCTGTATGGCTCTGAAGTTTGGGCCGAATCCTTGAGATTTGCATGGTATCGGAGAAGGATAGCTGCCGTACAAAGGAGAGCAGCTTTACGTATTGCATGTGCATACCGCACGGTTTCTGAACCTGGAATCCTCACGGTAGCAGCAATAGCCCCAATAGATCTACTTTGCATTGGAGCGACAAGAAATCTGGCGTACCCAAGGAGAGCTGGGAAAGAAATGTGCAAAGAAGCGTGCCTTTAATCAATGGATGAGGCGATGGCAACTCAGATGGGCAAGTGACCCTCGTGCTAAATGGACCAAGCGACTGATACCACGCCTGGATACCTGGGTCGAAAGAGTCCATGGTGAAGTCAATTATTACCTCACACAACTTCTAACAGGACACGGATATTTCCGGAAATTCCTGCATAGAGTAGGCGGAGCGAGTGGTGCAACATGCATATATTGTGACAACATCGATGATGTACTTCACACCTTCTTCGTGTGCGGCCATTGGATGATAAAGAGAGAATATGTGGAAACTGAATTGGGAGAACTGACACCAGATAATATTATTTCTGTGATGTTACGGAACCAGCAATCATGGGATCATGTAGCAGTGTATGTGGAGAATATCCTTCGCCAGAAAAAGCGGGATCTGGAAGCGTACGAACGTCCTTAAGAAGAAATGAAGAAAGAAGAAGTCTGAAAGGCTAAGTAAGCACGACATCACCCTGAAGTAATGCGAGAGCGGTTCCGGTTTGATGAACGCATCGTGGGAAAAGGGATGTGGTTTTTAGTGGGTAAGATTCCCACACTACTGTGGAGTGCGGACCCTTCACAAGTGTCTTTTGAAGATTTTCCACAGTCCCTCGTAAAAAAAAATATTATTCTTGTTATGATTTTTATTTTTTTAAATTTAGAACATGGAACGCGATTGATCCAATTTATCAGATCAATATGAATTAGCTTTCTTCTCTTCTCAAAATATCTTCATTCTTTCTCTATAATTTTTCTTTCTTTCTTTCTTTCTTTCTTTCTTTCTTTCATTCTTTCTTTCTTTCTTCTTTCTGTCCATGACGTGGAGGCTCTCTTCCGGGGGTTTGTACCAAAGTGACGTTAGTTCAACAATGCTTGTCCCATAAACTTTCGCCTCTTACGTTAATTTCTTGAAAGTCATTTTCAATTTCTATAATCCAGTTGTTCTTGACTTACAGAGTGAGGAGGCATGGTGAAATACCATTTTATTAAATCATTCTTTGAAAATGTCCATGATATTTTTATCGTCTTCTTCTAATAGTGTCTGATATTTTCTAGCAATATTCGTAGACTCGTGAGACCTTCTTTGTTCTTCTCCCTCCATGCACACTGGGTCGAAGATTTCCCTAACGAATTTCCTTTCTCGTTGTTTCCAAATATTTAGCTAGTGATCTGCCTCCAATAATCAGCGTGTAATGCTTCTGATTGAATTACCGTGCCAAAGTGTATTAATTTTGCGTTCCAAGATACTGATTTTGTGATGTGTCTGTTCCAGGTGATTCTATGGGCTTATTGTTTGTTTATTTACTTCACGATTTAATTCAGATGGTTGTATGATGTCGCCTAAGTAATGCTCTTCAGTTAGTCAACACGATTGTACCCAAATGAAATTGTTGTTTCCCTAATTTACATTAGATTAATAAATAAATACTTGGATGACCAGTTTCGATCGTCAAGTGATCATCAGATCCTCCAATATTTGAAGATGTTCAGAATACAGTAACATTTATAAATGACTTACCAAATGAAATTCGCAGCGACTGTTGATTGGTTGCGGATGATCGTGTAAAATATCGAAATATTTATGGCTCACCACACAACGCAGGACTTCAAGATGAGCTGAACCTGATCTACAAGTGGGCGATTGAAAATAAAATGAAAATAAATACAAGAAAATGTAGTCAGATTTAGTTAGGAAAAGGGCGAAGCCAAGTTTTGCAATATAACATTGGCTCGTAAATACTTGTAGAAAACAATTCGTACAAATATTTGGGCAGTCACGTGAGAATAGATCTGAAATGGAGTAGTAGTATAGGATATACATTTTCAAACCTTAAAAATCTCTGCACTTTCTAATGAGGGTATTAAAAGGAAGTAGTGCCTCTGCTAAAGAATTTGGATATATGTCCCTTCTAAGACCTATTCTGTAATACCCCTCGGTGGCATGGAACCCATACCAAGTAAGGATCATCAATGAGTTGGTAATGGTACAAAGAAAGGCCACAATATTTGTGCTCAGTGACTTTAATCCCAGGAGCAATGTGATCCGTGTGTTGAAGAAACTTGCGTGGGAATTACTTAAGGCTAGGAGGACGAAATCTCGAATGAGCTATTTACAACACATATACAAATTAACCAGCATGGGGTAAGCCTAGCAAACGTAGTCCGCTTAGATGAGTAGGGCTGATGATTCTTTCAAAGTTAAAGGCCGACTACAGCGTACAAATTATGATAAATATTATTTCGTAAACCATGCCATTTATAACTGGAAATCTCTACCTGCCGCAGTCTTAGAGCCTTTCCCTAAACATGTAGGTGTGTTTAAGAAATGATTGACGATTCACGTAAATACTCCAGTTTAATTATTAGGGTATGTATAATTATTTACATGTTATATGTAAACAATTTGCCACCGAGAGACTCACCCTTAATTGCTAATAAATAAATAAATGAATAAATGAATATTCGGGAAGATCTACACTTGACCAGCACAAAATGTAACATTGCGAGACGAACATAGCCTGGTAGGGAAATCATATATGGCTAACACAGCTTGGCAAGTTGCGCAAGTTGCTGTAACTAAATAAATGTACATATTGTAAATACATTCACCCAATTACTAGTAGTCATGGATTTAACGGCCAAAGCGTAAAGGATCTGAAATTAATCACTTGCCGATCATAACTGATCATCCAAGTCAATTTATTTATTAATCTGAAGTGTATGCGTATTTCTTTCAGATTTAGGATAAAACCTATTATAATTGGGTACAATCGTGTTGACCGACTGAAAAGCATTAATTTCGATTACTAAGGCAAGACTGAAAAATGGCTTCCAACTTAATGATGCTCGCCTAAGTATTTGAATTTCTTCCCTGACAGATTTTTCAAAAGTGAGTAATCAGAGGTTATTTGTCTAAGTATCAAGGACACCCTTCCATGTATCGAGTATTCTCATGTAATTTGAAGACCAATTTTAGATGCAATTTCGTGACGTTTCTTCAGGTAATGTATAGCCTCTTGCCTATTGTTCGATAGAATTACCAGATCATCTGCAAGGGCCAAACATTTGAGACGAATCTTATCTTTAACTAGCTTGCCAATATTAATCCCCTTTATTTATTTTTCCCAAGTTTAATAACTTTCCCTTGCACTAGCCTGAATGGTAATGGAGATAAGCCTCCTCCTTGTCTGACACTTCTTTTAATAGCAAAAGGATGAGACATTTCTCCCAAGAACTTAACTTTGAAGAAGGTGTCAATCAGTGTCTATCTGATCGAATTTCTTATTTTCGTATCTACTCTGAATTCTTCCAGTACATCAAAAAGTGTTTGTTTGTCTGAGGAAAACTAGAAATATGTTAGTTTGTCTGTTTTTTCAGATTTGTAAGTTTTCAGATTACAAATTTGTTTTCAACACGACCTTCCTTTTCTGAAATTAGGCTGGTATTCCCCTATATGGTGGTCTGATTGCTTCTTAATTATTGCAAGTATTGCTTTCGTGAACATTTTGTAACTACAACTGGTAACAGTGATATCCCTCTGTAATTATTCCATATGTTTCCCCTTTCGTGTGTAAGGGTAGTAATAAAGAACACTGTCTTCCAGTCATCAGAACATCTATAAACCAGTTACCTTGGATATTGGTATAAGCTTGCTGAGCTAAGCTATCACTACCTCTTTTCCACATTTCAGCTGTTATACCGTCTCCTCCTTGTGGTTTAATGTCCTTTAGTTCATGGATTATTTGTTTGACTTCTTCTAATGTGGGTGGTTCCGAGTGAAGATTAGGTTGACGTTTTTCAAATGTAAGGGGCTGTTGAGGCGGGTCACAATTATATATATTGTATGTCTACCCCTTATTATTTCCGTTTCGAACGGGGTCTGGGATGAGATACGATGAAATTCTATGTCGCGGATGGTTTTTACGGCCGGATGCCTTTCCTGACGCCAACCTCATGAGTGGAGTTAATGAGACATGAAATTAATGGAAATGAATGAAACTGGGCAAGGGTGTGGAAGGAAGCGGCCGTGGCCTGTCAGAAGTTACCGTCTCAGCGTTTGCCTGGAGTTCAAAACAGGAAACCACGGAAAACCATTTCAAGAACGGATGACGGTGGAGCTCAATCCCACGTCTACTGAGTCCGCAGATCACTTGTTCCCATGGCCTAGCGCTACGCTTTAGCGAGCGTAGCTACCGCTGATGGTACAATGTAATATATGTATACGAGTATATAGGCTATATTTAAATTAATTTGTGACAAGTTTGAATTTTCCTTTATTACATGTTTGAAGGGTTCCATCAGGATGTTTGAAACAAAGAAAAGGTGCCTTATTTCCTTTAATCTACCTTTATCATAATTTCTTTTCTATCATAATGGTTTTCGAAACCAGTTTTTGAATTTTAACAATTCATCCCATTTTTGTTTTGTGTAAATTCCAATTTTGGCAGTCTTTGATTCGGTATTGAATTGCTTAGTCACATATTTCATTCCACCAGCTATGCTTCTGATTACTTTGGAGGTACACTGGTGCTTCGGGAAATCACAGTGATATTGTCTTTCAGTTCTATCCAAACAGAAGAATTTTAGTTGGGGGTATTTACGAAGAAGGTCTCAGTATTTTCCTTAAGTTTTCAAATTTTAGTGTTCCGGTTTTTGGTTTGTTTGGTTAGCAATAGCTAAGGACACCTCAGTTTCTTGTTTTAAATCACCGCCATCCTAACCAAAACAAAATGGTTGACAACCAAATGTTCAAAGCTTAAATCAAATTACAACTAAACTAACTATCGGTACTCAACCATGTTTTGGAAAAATATACCTTCACGTTGGAAGCGTTTGGCACTTGAACTACAATGTCATCAGCCAGATAGTTTAAAACCGGAGACCGTACGAGTCAAGCTAGCATTATAGTCCACAACTTATGATCCCATAAATTAACGTTCACGGTGTTGGCATTCAAATTGTATTATAATTGTACGATTGTATAATTATATAAAGACCCTCTGTCCTCAACGTGATAACTGCATGAGTCTGTGTGTGGCACGCAGCCGCCTTGTTGAAGTCATAGAATACTCCCTTGTATTAGTCAGAGGTATATCATACTCAATGCAGCCCACAGCGGCCATTTTGGAAATTCAAAATAAATTAAAATGTTCGATATCCTCGAACTATAATAAAGAAGTTTAGTGATGAAAGTGATGAAAGTCGCTTCGTATGCCCAAAGGAACAGAAACTATAAATTCAACACGGCGGCTAGGCATAACTTACCTTTAAAGTACCGTAGAAAAATTAGTAACTCAGGATGTTTTTGTACAATTATGGCAAAATTTGATACAATAGGTGTATTATATAAAAGGCATCAGTAATGTTAGTGATACATTTATCACACCGAATATAGCGCACTATGGCCGCCCTAAATATTAATAATTCAAAATAAGTAGGCTAACAGTCTGTGATTTGCAACTACACTAACTAAAATTAATGATAAGGTAAGAAACCTATATCCTATGCCCCATGCATAATAACAGCGACTTCATACTTTCAAGATGGTGGCTGGCCCTAATATTAAAACTCAATAGTGGACCATTCAGAACCCAATTGCTGAATTTAAACTTGATTTTAGAAAGAAGTAGGCCTACCATCTAAAGGACGTTGCTTAAATAATCGATAAGAATAACACATCGAATGTACTGTACGGCAGATATCTTGAAAATTTAGAATATGATAATGTATAATTCAGCGTACTCTTAAGATACAATAACGAACATTTATTAGTAATATAGAACCTTGTAAGTGTAATTCCATGAACAAGTCAAAGAACAGCGACTCCTTACGTTTACGATGACGGCTGGGCGTATTCTTAAGACTTGAATATATTTAACCCAGATATAATAGTACAATTAACACAAAATGTATTGAGAGAGGGGCACCATGCAAAATACCTCACATTTATTATTCATAGTAATATCAAACTGACTAAAGCGCGAAGAGGCCATCTTGAAATTATAAAATTTACAAACAAATATCCTTATAACTTAGAGATGCAATATCTCAAATTAGCATACATGTAGAACAAAAATACATGGGCCTTCTTCACCAAAGGCAAAAGATAACCACCTGCATATAGGCCTATTGAACATGGTGGCTGCACATACTATTAAAACTTCAAAATCAATAACTCAGGATCCGATTGCGGAATAAACAGGGAATTTTATAAGAGGGGCGAAACAGATATCCCACCTTGCTTGCAATAGTCATTGGACTATCACACTGCATATAGCACGTAGCCACCATCTTGAATGTATAGGACTTTAAAATCGACAATCCATATGTAGGCCTATAACTGTTCCAATGATGAAATGCAGCAAATATGCAGTCTTACAGTTTATTTGTTGGTTGATCTCCGACCAAGGTGAGGAAGTATTTATGTAATCATAAGTATTTCTCCGGCTCATTGTCCACACCTCTTGTTTTCTTTTTGAGCCACGGTTTTGGGGAAGAGGTGCAATTAATTGCTATGCAACGAATGTTTTTTACTTCCAGATTCCCCTCCTGACACTAAACTCACGAGAGATAGAATACATGAAGATGAATTAAATTGGGTAAGGGTTTAGGAGAAGGCATCCGTGGCTTAGTGAAAGGTACCGTACCGACATTTACCCGGAGTTGAAAATAAGCAAACCACAAGAAAAAAACATATCAACGACGGCCGACGCTAGGTTTCGAAGCCACTCATCTATCAAATTCTGATATAGCCTTGCCCCGTGGTATTGTGCCTTAGTGCGCTTAGCAACTGCAGTCCGGAGGAATATTTCGGGCATTGCAATTTATCAATTTCCGAATTATGCAAATTAAGCAAATTGAGTAGACAATTTCTTGACATAGGGATAACTTAGTAAATAGTCGTTGTTGTTTATTTCATATAAGAGGCTTGGAACATCTTGGTCATCTGCCTCTTGGTCTTGGAGGGTGTTCAATTTGTCTGATAACCTGTGTTTCCGTGGAAACTGTAGTAGTGTGTGTAACTTTAGTTATTTTGGTTGGGAAAGGAGAGGATGAAATAAATAAGGTAATATCCCGGATGGAGTGTGGAAGAAAAATAACATGAAAGTAACCACACTCAGGATAGCCGCTCTCAGCGCCGGGATTGGAACTTCCGATGTCCGGGCTTGTTGCAGCCCCGCAACGCGGTCGTGGTGAGTGATTTAAAACCCCAGGCAATCGTAAAAAAGCGGCCTATTGGTATGTAGCGGATACTTGGTTTCTCACTGTGAAAGAACTTTGTTGTTACTGTGGATATCCTGATGGAATTTGCGACATCGCGCCATGTAGCCCCGTGTACTTGGAGGTGTGTGGAATTTGTCTAATAACCTTTCTTATTGTGATGGCTGTTTTAGTGTGCGTATTTGTAAGTCTAATGAGGAATGGGAAGAAGGCGGCCGTGGCCTTATGTTAAAAATGAATCCATTCAACTGGAGTAGAAGTGGATTACCACGGAAATCCACTTCCGAGATTGTAGAGGTGGGTCTCAGTTTTGTCTCACGCGATTGAGTGTACCCCATTGCAGCCCTCATACCAGAATTACATTTCTTGGCAGAGCCAGTGGTCAAACCCGCACCGCCGTGGCGACAGCCAAGCATGATAGCCGCAACTCCACGATGTGGTCTATGAAAGAATGAGTCATGGATGTAGTTTTCGTTTAATGAAATCCAGCACCAGTGGGACGAACAAGGTCGATGGAAGTTATAATATATCCTCTATCACGCAGTCATTTCGATTCAATAGAAATTTGTTTGAAAACCACTCGTTGGGATCTTTGAGAAGGTATATCGACGGTATGTATGCGAGTCATCCAAGTTCTCCATGCTGTTTCCATTAATTATCTCCCTTATGTCTGGTATAGGACCTCCAGCAAAACATGGATATCGTTCGTGGGCGATCAAACCCTCATAAGTAACAACTCCGTTTCTTTGCATTCATTACGTTGTGGCTACTCGCCAACCCCTGTTCATACGTGGATATATATTTCTACCAGACATTGTTCTTAAAGCTCAATTATCTTAATACCAAGCCATAGGAAACTCCACTTTATACACTTCATACACGAGCCATTCTTTTTAAATAAGTTAGGAAGATTTTCTTTTTCCTATGACGAGCATATAATTATGAAAGCATACTATTTTCCTAAGAGCCCACACATCTTAAAGTACTCCTGCACGCAGTCACTGCATTTGGTAAGGGACTTGTTTTAATGGGGCACCAATAACCGTATGTTTTCCTCAAAGCACCCCGCCATATGTGATCATAGCCTTGTCTGTTCTCCCTCTTTGAGACCATCATTGTTAACAAAACGCTTACCAACCAGGAACATCTTCAGATGAAAGAAAATATGGACTTCACTAACTCAGGACTCTAGGTTCATGCACATGTTGACGAAATTTATTGGACATTTGAACTGGTTTCAGGACGAATCATTCCGACATTGCACTTTTACCATACACTTCACACACTTGGCGATATGACAAGTGGTTTAACGTTTGGTGCATTCAAGAACATTCTACATTTTAAACCTCGCTATAAGATGGCCATAGTATGTGAATGTTTCAACGTTGCATGTGGCGTGTCAACAGATAAAGGAAATTGCGCAAGCTTAACGTCGCAACTGAAGCACTGCAACGGAAATATCCGGGAAAGATACTTACTTGGTAAACATGCCTCTTACAAATGTTCGGCAGGACAGTATATGTACATGTGGGCGGCGGTTGGCGTTCAGCCACAAGGAAAGAAACACAGTTGTGACTAACGTTGTGACCACCCGCTGACGCTATAAATTCACGGCAAACTTCATATTTACGGCCCAATGTCGTCTGCACGTAAACTAAAATTTGGAAAATAAAATTGTATTTGAATACAATATTCGGCCGAAATGTATATCCAATCCACGCACATCTAGGCGTTTGCGACCGGCTACGAGGAAGAAAATCGAAACACAAAACATTGTGACTTATGAGTTCTTGGATGTGCACCGTCAATATGTAACAATAAATTTACAAGAAGTCGTAACTTGATTAAATTTGGAAATGACACTGCAATAACAATTCGGACTTGAACCTCCAACATTCTGGGCATGTGCGTTAGCCAACAACATAACCACTCATATGACCCTCAAGAACAATGGAGAAGTGCTCTTTGTGAAATTGAAGATCACTAAAATACTACATTTTCAGTCACATTCTATTTGTATTCACTAGTCCTCTGTTGACAAATTATTAATATCGTCGTTTGTTGTTTGCGGGAATGGTTCTGTGGCAAAACGGTAACGTTCTCACTTGCTGTGCCAAAGGTTGCAGGATAGAATCCTGGCGCAATCAATTGGCGTTTGATGGGAAATTTACTAGCACGTCAAATATTCCCTTCGATGCAAAAGTCCGGCACCCCGGCGTCTCTAAAAGCCGCTGTAGTTATATGGACAAAAGGCCAGTAACGTTATTATTATATGTTGTGTAAGTTTACTGCATGGACTCGCACCAAGACGGACCGGGTTCAATTCCCGGTCATTGAATGTGAGATTTTCTAAGTGAACTATCACGTCCTGTGGTTTGGATTCAAAGTAAAGAAGGAGGCTCCTGGCTCATGATCGCAAGATGAACGGTCACGTAAAACTACGATCTTCCTTCCTTGGTTTGTTTAGGTTAGCGATGACTGCATATGCGAGAAACATGATGAAAAATCTCATGTTTATGTTTTTACGATGTAAAATAGCCGAGACGTTTTTGTGTTTACAAAGACCATCGCCAGTTTCATAGCGCATTTTGGTGCCGATGGAGTGTTTTAAATATCCTTAAATGTTTAAACTCCGTGTATGGCGACAGACTCGCTACGTGGCGCTGCGGTGACGTCCTCGCCTGCTGTCTCCAAGGTTGCAGGATCAAATCCTGCCGCAGTTAATTGGCATTTGAGGGTGCTTAAATGCGAAGGAGCCGTATCATTAGATTTAATGGCACGTTAAAGATCATCTTAGAGGTAAACCGCAGTAGTTTAAGGGGACGTAAACGACTGTTTATGTTCGGCGGTAATTATAACTATTTTATGTTCGAAGATAAATATTCATAAATATCTGTCGAGATTTCGCCAGTTTTATGTACTGATCAGAGCGCATGGGACGGAGAGGATACCTTGTATTTTACCATGACCTCCTAAAATACCCCACTATGAAACTAGCCACGCAGTGAAATTTAAAATAGGAGGCCGTGGAAGTCAGCGCAGATGCGATGCTATCTTTACCTAATTGGTCACACAACTGTTCTTGAGCTCTGATTGATGGGAGAAACTGTTTCATAATGAAAAAGAGTGTTATAATGACCTTCATTATGATACAGTTTTCTGACATACTGTATAATATTTACATTTCGACATCGTCGAACATAAATACCATTATTATATCAGTATATGCCACATTTTCATTGCTTCAAAAACATTTACAATGCGACGCTTTGAAGCCACTTTTCAGTGTTTCCTATACAATCTATCAATTTATACTTTTCAGTCGGTCAACATGCTATATGCCCAATCACAATAGTTTAGGCGAGAAGTATGTATATACCACTATTCCTTAAAACAATACATGTATTAATATTAATCACTTAATAATATTATTTCCCCCTTTATCAGAGAATAATATTAATTCATGTAACATTTTTCAGGAATAGTGTGTTCTATATATAGCTAACCCACCGAAACTGATTGGGCAAAAAGCATATTGACTGACTGAGAAGTGTAAATTGGTAACTTTTAGATTAACACCTCGCAATTGAAGAAAAGAAGCAATAATATAAAAATAACGTGGAGAAAACAAGAACATAATAGAGGAAGACTCCTGAGGGCACAACATATGAACCAGGAGAATGTTTAGGTGAATTTATTTACCCAACTTTTCATTACTGATTTCTCGCTCTTCATTATTCTGGTGATTTTCTATTTTTAAAATGCTCCTAATGAAGCAGTCATTATGAAAGACAGATAACACTTTATATCGAAATTTCATCGAAGTAAAGTAAATCAAAATTGTCGTGGATTTTATTGTGTGGAAAAGTTTAGTAGATCAGATTTGATTTTTGAAAAATCGACAATTTAATTTTTTAATGTAGGAAGTATATCGACGTATTTTCTTAACATCGAGAATTGAGTATTTTAATGCAGGAAGTATATCACGGGTTTAAAAAAATCAAGAATTCAATATTTTAATGTAGGAAGTTTGTCACCGAATATCTTAAAAATGAAGAACTCAGTATTTGAATGCAGGAAGTTTATCGCCGATTGTTTAAAATATCAAGAACTTAGTATTTTAATGTAGGAAGTTTATCACCAAGTGTTTGAAAACCCAAGAATTGAGTATTTTCATGTAGGAAGTTTATCACCGAGTGTTTTAAAAATCAAGAATTCAGTATTTTTATGTAGGAAGTTTATCACCAAGTGTATCAAAAATCATGAATTCAGTATTTTAATGTAGGAAGTTTATCACCAAGTGTTTTAAAATCAAGAATTCAGTTTTTTAATGTAGGAAGTTTATCATCATATTTTAAAATAAAAATCCAGCATTTTATTGTGGTAAGTATATCACCGATTGTTTTAAATGTTTGAAAGCTAAGTAAAGTGGCCACATTAAATCGCAGAGCAATTTCATAAATTGCGAATGTGAAGAACATGCTAAAATATGTGACGCAATCTAATTTACAACTCAAGGTTTATTTTTTTATCAATGATAAAAATGCATTAATATAACCGAACTGTAAGTTCCAATCAATTAAAGCTACTACAGCGACATTTGGTATAAATCAAAAAACCTCTCTCATATCGTGATTTCATCCATGGGTAGACTAACCTTACAGATGCATGATATGAAACATTCTTCGCTGTCACTCCCTAAGTCGGGATTACATTCCTGACTCTGCCAAGAAATTGAATACTGATCTGAGGGCTGGAACGAGGTTCACTTAGCCTCTTGAGGCAAAACTCAAATCAAGCAATAACTAAAAAAAAGGAAGCTTGTAGTTAAACGTGACCGTTAATCTTGAGATCATGAGCCACGGGACCTCCTTTTTACGTGGAATCCGAACCACAGGACATGGCATTTCACTTCGAAAATCTCACATGCATTGACCGGGAATCGAACCCGGACCGCCTTGGTGAGAGGCATACAGCTAGACCGCTGAGCCACCAAGCTCCCCCCCCCCCCCACGCAATAACTAGATGACCACCATCAAATGAAACAACTGCAACAAAACCTGATACATCCCAATTGACCGAGAGAAAGCCGGAAATCTGAGTAAATTCTAGCAGCTTACCAAAGAGACGTATCAGCAAACAATCAAAGGTCAAATATTTCTACTTGTAAAACCCGCATGCTCATAAGATACAGGTTGTATTTCCTTTGCTAACCTAACACCTTCAGAACTCATTAGATGGAATCAGAACTTCACAATGGAAACCAAAATTAACTGGCCTGGTGCATCTCTTCGAAATCGATAGCACTTGGGTGAGTTGAATGTCAACGATACCATTGTAGTAACTTAAGCTACATTTATATTTTTCGCAGGGCTTGAAATCAAACCTTGGACTCAAGGGTATGAGCCAACGATGTTAACCATCATACCACGAGACATACCTCAAGAACATACACCTAGTCAATAGGATATCGATAAACATTACTTATTGGCTCCAAACAGGTGTCGGAAAACCAAAACAGAACATGAGGAAGGGGAACTGTTCTGAGAATTCCACCTTAGATTAGGACGTTGCATATCAGTGGCTTAGAGAATCGTGGTCACCGTCGCGATTTAATTGGATAGTGTAGTGTCTCAGATTATGTATTATTGCAATGTTTTCAGTAGTGTATGTGCATAATATCTAGGTTTAGGTTTGGGGCAAGGAACTCGGGACTTGTAAAACACTAACGCTATGGGATTTGTAGGAGTAAATGTGGAATAAAATGGAGAAAAGCAACACACATGATAACCACAGACAGAGCTGGGATCTCCAATTAAACGATATTTACAATGACATATCGCTAAGTGTCGGACAAATAATGGTATAATACCGGGAACGACACAAAGTTCAGATCTAAACATTGTTCATTTTGCTAATTTTAGTTGAACATAAGCGATAATGATCCATGTTTATACACGGCGTGTACAAAACATCGTGTCTAATAATCACAGGGGATTAGAATAAGTCAAATGTGGATAGGGACCAACTCTCTATCTCACAATGTTTATCCCAAGGCGAATGGAGCAAGGAATATCATTCAGTCTTTTCACTGTGTTTGACATATCAAGTGCGATGTATGGAATTGAGCCCCACGACATCTTACATCCCAAGGTGGACGGGGCAAGGAGTATCATGCAGTTTCTGCACTGTCTGCGGCCTGAATATAACATAAAATGTTTCGAAATGAACCCCAAGACATCTTACATCACAGTTATGTTGTTAACACCGTCACTCAACATCATTCGCTACTATCTGAGATGTGCAGGCCCACGGGGTGACCCAGGCTGTTTTGGATCGGGCGATGAGATGCCTTGAGATGGATGATGGACATTTTGAGCAGCTGCTGATCCAATGAGCAATTTCCCAACATAAAAATCTTTACTACAACTCTTTTGTTGGTTCCATTGACTTTAGCATTGCGTCATTTCCCACGACAGATTCTTTTCAGTATCTCCGTCATTATGGCTGGGAGAATGTTAAATAGTTAAATTCATCGGTATAATATCCCCTATTTGGCTTATATTTTTGGACACCCTTCTTCGTACACCCTGTTTAACTATAATGCATGTTTATGGGTGTGGACAAAGTAAACGGAAATTTCAGATTTACCCAGACCCATAAACACTCAAATTGTAAGCTAATGGTACAAACGTCATTATGGACAGTTCAAAGTGTACAAGTGCTGAAAATTATGAATCGTTGTTTACAGCTGAACTTTCGGTCTTCTTTGGAATCCTTCCTGACACTTTGAGAATCATCTGCTCCACTTGTGTGAGAAGTGTTTTAAGGTCCTGCATGTCTATAAATGATACATTCTCGGTTGCTGTACCCAAAGTTACAAGATCGATCCTGGCGCAGTCAGTTGGCGTTTTAGTTTGCGCAAAGAGGAAGCAGTATCAGTAGAATTACTGGCAAGTTAATGATCCCCTTCGGGGCATAATTCCGGCATCCCGGCATCTCTAAGAGGCTCAGTAGTAAAAAGGGATGTAAATCCAATAACATTATTATTATTATTTTTATTATTGAAATTAGAATGGTAACGGGTAGATATATCATAATATTTTCATTTCAATTTCTTATATAAATAGCCTATATCAAATATTATAAGGCTCATAAGCCTACTGCATGCATTTACTTTACCTGGCCAAGTAATACATTATAATCCAAAAACTGGCATATGATCGCAAGAAACCAGGGACTATGAAACGTATCCCGCTTGGCAGCCTTCACTTTCTAACTCTACTTGGTATATGCCTGCAGAGGTTCTTACTTGTCAATTATTAATGGTGGCGTCCGAGGACATGATGCTGCACAAAGGATATGTAGCCTAATTCATGTGACGTTTTTCACACTGGGATGACCTTAGGTACAAGGTGCATTCTCTGCAGGATAGAAGATAACCAGTCTTACGTTTCTACTCATTGACCACAGTGTCCACTGAACAAATCAGAAAACTTCAAAGAGCTTACAATTCCTGCAATAAGTTTCTAGTTTCCTTGCAAGTTTCCTCAGATGTGTCTTCATTTTATGCTCTACGTTTGAGGTTTGAAATTGAACAACAGGGAAATCTGCACAAATGTACACTTATCAATCAAATCCTACATAAAAATACACCTCACTACCAGTCTTGTAATTCTCCTCTTCTTTTTCCCTTTCTTGATCATCAAACGAGATCTATAATTTCAATTCCTTTACATCATTCATCTGCTTTCAATAACTCTTTCTTGTGTTGGTCACCTTATGTGTAATAACTGTCTTAGTGACGTTAGAAAATGTATTTTCCTTACGACTTTCAAACGTGCTTGTAAAGATTTCATCGTAAATTCTTTGGCCAACTGGAATAATTGTTGTTTGTTTTTAAGGGGCCTAATATATGTGTTATCGGCCTGGAATAATTGTATTTGAATGTGAGTGTAAATGACTGCAGTAAAATGTTATTAACACTTCATATACTTTTACAATGCAAATTCTATATAGGTTAGTTATTGTGATTATAACATGACAATCACATAATGACAACCTCAAGTTTGGTACTTTGTTTAGACATAGTATGATATGGGTGTATTATTTGTAATTAGTTGTATATGTGTGGTTAAGTGTAATACAGGGCGTGCCAAGATCCCTTATTTCGCCACAAGAAAGGTACCTATAATAATAAAAATAATAATAATAATAATAATAATAACATCTTGTCGATTGAACCACGTAATAAATGATATCTCACACTGAAAAGCTTCATGCACCATTCAATTCAGTCCACACCATATCATCATGCAAACTGCCACTGCGAATTCAAGGAAATACGCCTACCTCTGTTACTGCATATAAGGGAGCGTGACATAGCATTTTGTCCGAATTCCAGTAACAGGCAGCTTAGGATTCAGCTTGCTACCTGACCGAATAGCGTTTTGCCCGCTAGCGCAAGCCAGGATTGCGTAATTGGCAACTCTAAACAGAGGTGGGTCTGCCAAATAGCCTAGCACTCGACATACAAGACAAGGGATCAATTGTGACCCAAGGTCGTCATTGACCCATTGACATTCTAATAATAAACTATACTATGAAGAATAGCATATAGTTGTGTCAAATCACTTATGTATCTTCCCTAAGTGCCTTCTTTCTGTCATGTTAATCCAATTGGACGAAGAAAGAAACATTTTAAGCGTATTTGTCCGTGTGTGGGTGGGTGTGTGCATGATGTGTGTGTCCATAATATAATATAATCAGCTGGAGTGATTTCATTGAAACTCGGCAAGGATATACTACTACCTAGTTCGACCTAAACCGTGCCTTTCAAAATGTAATAGGTTACATCAATCCAACATGGCGGCCGCGCGAATTTATACACCGGTAAGCCTATGCTCTCAGAAACTCTTACTGGTATCATCCTGAAACTTTGTATCGTGATTAAGGATACTAAGGTAACGTTACCTTTGTGACTTCTAAAAACATTTTAAGTCTAAACCCAACATGGTGGCCAAGTGAATTTAAAATATGTAAATGGAATTTTCTCGCGATTTGAAATTTGTGAAATTCGGCACGGTATACCTTCATACAAGGCTTAATATATCGATGTCTAATTTATTTTAATTTTAATGATAACTTAAAAAAGGTTGCTATGTGAAACTTTTAAGCCGTGCATTTGACTTTTCTGAAAGTAAAGTCCCGTGACTGCTTAGAGAAAGATGCCATACCGCGGAAGAGTGTAGTGGTGTTGGTGAAGACATAGGTCAAGTACTTAAACTATTCTGTACATCAAACAGAAAATCATTTTAACAGGCAGGAGTGATATAATGGAAAAGTCCAGTACAATATATGAAAATAGGCTATTTAGTTCATCACAGAACTACTTGTCTAAAATCTGTCGATGTCTCCTGACTGTTCCATTGCCTCAAGAGTTCCTAATTATTTTCTCCATGAAGGTATATTTCTTCATTCGTTTAATCCCTTCTAAAAGATGATCCATTCTTACAATCTAATTGTGTGAAAGTCCTGTATCGTTCTTCAAATACATAATTAAACCTTTCACTTGTGGTTGTGGTTTACCCACGACCGAGCTCAATTGGTACTACCTCCCTTCAACCATGTTACTTGACCTGTGTTTCCTTTCACCCAGAGTTGTATCCATGCGATATAAATCGCTCAGCAAGACGCAAGTCCGGAGATCGGAAGATCGAATTTCAGCTTTGACTGTGGTTATCCCAAGTGTGTTTTTTTTCACGGCTTTCCAAGGTCTTCCACGCCACTTCTAGGCAAATGTATCTTATTTTCTGACCCTTATAATTACAACTACACACTCTACTACAATCACCAGAGGAACACAAATTCTCGGAATAATTGAACACTCATCTGAACACACGGGACTGATGACCACGATGATCCAGTCCCTTAGAACATAAGTTACTAAACAACATGTGGTGAAAGTTCTGCCCTAAAACTTCCCCATACGGGAGAACGCGAAGTAGGTTTAAGCTTAACCAAAATAGCTACTGTTAAACAGCGAAAAGACTGAAGCGGTGCGGTGCAATGGGCATAAAAGTACATTACCAGAAAACAAAGGTTTAGTTAACAAGATTTAACCGCACATTTAACCGTCTCTTCTGGAGGAAGAATTAATTCAAGCTAGAATACACCAGTATCCAGCAGAAGTGCAAAGAATTTTGATTGCATATGTGGCAGACGCATTTGAGGAGTGTGACGAAATATTGATCAAGTTAGATCATACGTGTTCTCAATTGCCCAACCGTATGCCAAGATCAGAGAAACGGGAAGTAAATACAGTACTTGTGGACGAAACTCTCCAGATGAAAGAAAAATTCCCTCCTGAGGTTAATCGGTCAAGAGAAAACAGAGGTATAAACAGAGTGATGATGAAGAAAAGGAAGCTTTTAGATTTACGTGACCGTTAATCAGGCGATCATGAGCCACGGGGGAGTGATACTGATACTGTAAGTTCATTTTATTATTAATGATTTAGCTCAAATGACGCATGTTCATTTACTTATTGGCAAATTACACAGTGATTTACCACATAAACGTAAGATGAAACCAACTATTACTGACATGTGTACGAAGTACGCACCGCACTTGTTCATGTAATGGAAAACCGTGCGCCCGCTCTGGGTTTAATACCGAAGGAAAAGGAGAAACGATGGTTTAATATCTACACTAAGATAAAAATGAAAAATATATTTGACTTAATTCTTTCACTACTTTGTGAACCAGAGGTTGAAAAATCCACAGGTCTCAATTGATATGTGGAACTGTCTCCAAAGGAAACACATGTTGATCACTTTCGTGATACTTTCAATGTTTAGCTTGGCCCATTTGTCGGTCAAATTTTGTTTCTTGTTACCGAGATCCCCGAATGGTAATTATTTCTTTCTTGTTGGATAAGAAGCCGAATACAGTTCTGTTGCGGCAGCTGACCATCAATGTATGTTAATCTGGCATGTAATGTCTTGTGTCTGCACATGAAAAAATCTGTCATTATATAATTACATGCCTACATTATAATGAGGTAGTATCTGTACTGTAGTCAATTTCATTAATTCTTCACAGCTCAATTATTAATTACTGGCTACTTCTGATGAAGATGAGGATTGTGAAAATGTTGCAGAACCAGCAAAAGGTAAATCATTTCTTCATAGAACTGCGTGTTCTGAACAGATTTATCAACAAAAGGTCAAAAGGTGTGATCCTACGAACTTGTCTTTAGGATTTACTTATGGAGAATGTGAGTCAAAACCACAAACCCATAGCATTGTTTTCCATGATATCCTCTCTAACAATTAAATGTAGCCATCTTTATTAGAAATACTTTTTCATACGAAACACGAGACACATTTATTCTAGTTAGTTATTGAGGTTTTAAGGGGTGGAACTACTAGGTCATCTCATTGATTCTACTCCTGTAGTGGCGGAAGATATGGCTTTCTGAAACGTCCAGAACGAACAACAGCACACAATGTATTTGACACTCTTGATGATTTTCTAAGCCAGCATGGTGTTGGTGCGTTGGTGTGTGTTCGTACGGTGCAAACCATAGGTCTACAGGTGTGATTTCCCACATCAAGAAAGTTGCTCCAGAAGCAAAATTCGTTCACTGTAGTCTTCCTACTATAATGTTATTGGTGTAACGTCCCTTTTAAATACTGTGGATTTTAGAGACGCCGGGATGCAGGAATTTCGCCACAAAGGGGATCTCTAATGTGCCAGTAAATCTATTGACACGGCTCCCTCGCATTTGCGCACCTTCAAATGCCAACTGGCTGTGTCAGGATTAGATCCTTCAACCTTGGGCATAGCAAGCGAGAACGTTGCCGCTGAACCACGCAGCCAACCTGTAGTCTTCATAGGGAAGCTCTAATTGCGAAGACGTGCCCAAATGGAATGAAACTAGTGTTGACAGAAGCAAAGGAAATAGTTAACTTCAAAAAATCAAAAGCAACAATGCCAGGCTATTTGCAGTCTTATGTGAAGAAATGGGAATTGAATATAAACATCTTATCTTCTATACTGATGTATGGTGGCTTTCTAAAGGGAACTCTCTTGCACGTTTGTTTCAATTAAGACATGAAGTTCAACTATTCTTCTTGGCAGTGAAGTTTATTATGTAATTTTTTGTATTATATTATATGCATTACCGCATTGTTAACAGTAATAATACATGTATTTTTTGGGAGTGTTTATTTACTAATTTGGTTATATTATACAAATTGTCCCCCCGCCCAGTTTTTTGGGCAAATTCATGTTGACCGACAGAAGAGTTACAACTAACACTGTGAGATTAGTGAACGGCTTACAGATGAACAGTTGCTATGCAGGCTAGCTTTCTTAGCTTACATCCTCCAGTGGCTCAATAAGTTGAATATGGAGTTGCAGAGTAAACATATGGTTCGGGACAAAATGAAAGCTGTGAGAAAGAAACTTCAATTTGCCTTTCAAAAAGTTTCGAATAGAAAACGTTCATTCTTTCCATTGTTAAAAAATTGTGTTGATGAAAATGAAATTGAGCTTTATGATTCCATTGTGAGCCACATAACAAACTAGTGTATAGTTCTGATTGAAGAATATGATTAATACTTTCCTTAGAATATAGACAGCGAGTTATGAATTCGCGGCCCTTTTTTCCACTTTGATACACTTAAGGCTACCAGATTACTTTTCGAGAACAGAATAGAAAATATAATAAAAGAAAAGAAAAAATCGTTAAACTGTCCTGTGATGGACGAAACAATCAAGTGCACTTTCAAAAAACATCTTTGACACACTTCTGGTTTCAGAGACAAGTCGAATTTCCTAACATTGTCTGCTATGCTATAAAGATACATTACTCACCACTGTACCTATATGAGAATGTATTTTCATCCTTGGTGTACCTGAAAAATATGTACCGCAATAGGCTAAATATAGAGCCGGAATTCCGCTTGAAGGTCTTGTCTGGTGAAATAGACATCAGGAAACTGTTTCAAGGTATGCAGGGACATCCTTCCCATTGAAAAGCAATTCATTGATTAATAACTGCGCCTGTGGCAATGAATGCTGTTCTCTTCTATACTCAACCTTAAAACTGGCCATGTCCTCAGGCACATGTGAGTAGACTATACAGTATAGCCTCGCGTAACAATTCATAAAACTCATTGTCCTTTTTTCTTTTATAGAGGAATACTAGCAGAAGTACCCACCCTTCGAACGGTCTTCGGTATTAATAACCAGAGGTTATCAATTAAGCTACTGTTGCATTGGTTAGGGGCTCGTCATTCCTTCATGAGTTTATCAGAACGAAGTTAGTTTTCTGGGTATATCACAGATACTGTTAATTTAAGGGCCTTGAAATGTGTTTTTCGGAGACCCATTATAGACTCCCTACTTTTGTGTCACACATTAAGAAGCTCAACATACGCTTTGGTCGTCTTTCTAGGATAGTTTTTATTTTTCGCCTATTTTAGCATGTATTTTGAAAAGTTTTTCCCTATACCAACCCTTCTATGAGAAGTACGGTGAAGAGTTTTATAAATGATTGGTGTATTGACTCATGGTTACAATGCCTAATTTTATGATAATCCAAGCACCCGAACACGAGTTATAGGAGTACATCAACCACACAGAGTCAAACAAAATCATCTTTACGATGAACCCGTTTGTCGACAAAAATATGATTAGTTAAAATGTGCTCTCAAACTAAATTCTCCTAACGTGTACTTCATGACGTGAAAATAATATTGAAAACCTTGTTAACGAAACGCAATATATGTCAAATAAAAACTGACCCTCACCGTTGTGGAAAGTCCCCATCCCCAGGAAGACCCCTTTAATATCAAGGCTTGTGGTGCATGAAAATTCAGGATTTTTAGCCTCAAATGGCCCAAATTACCAAAAGCTGCAAAAAACACTATTTCAATTCAGGAATTCTTGAAAATAATGTTGCTGTTTGGAGATATAGGCCTAATAGACCTTCTGTACAACATATCGCACGTGTAAGTCGCGTTTAAAACATTCTAGGGTACCCCTTGGCCCCCTTAAGTGCATTGATGAATTTTACTGTCTATGTTTGTTCCCATGATAACCATATAGCGATTTGCAAACTTTTACAGAAATTTTATAAATTGAGTGGCATTGCTTCTTACAGAAATAGACGGTAAGTTGGAGGTCACCTCTTGAGATACTGTGGTAAGGTTACTGGCTAGCATTGCTTCATTAATTTCGTCTTGTTCTTCTTCTTCTTTTGGATGGGTCAGATAAGGTCCACGACGTTCAACTTTTCAGCTTGGCGAGGGACTTGATGTTTGCCCAATATTCGGGCATTTTCTGGCTACGTTTCTCCTTACTCTGTTTTGTTCAGATGATGCCGGTTTTCTTACAGGGTGGTCTGTCTTGAAAACTCTTCTTTTTAAGTATATTTCTGAGATGTGATCGGCTTCTAATATCACTTTCCATTATCTTCAGTTCTTGGATGTCCTTGTTAACTTCTGTTAACCATGGTGTCACGCTCATACTATTCTCCCAGTAGTTGAGAGGCCAGTTGGTTAGTTTTCTTGGGTTCATCCTTGAGACACGTCCGTAGAAAGCCAGACATCTCTTCGTGGCCACATCTGTGATTTTCTCAGTATATCTATATATAGCTCCTATTTGGTCTTCTTCTGTACTCGTCATCTATTTATTAGTTCATTAACTGAAATTAGTTTTCTGGGAATATCTCAGAAACATGGTTTTAGAGCCTTAAAACGTAGTAGCCTCCGAACCAGCGAGGGGCTGAAATTGAGTTTTGTCTCGTCCATGTACGCCATAATATAATAATAATCATAATAATAATTTAATAATATAGGGATAGGGATATAATAGTTTTTAGTACCACACCCGCACGTGTAAATCGCGTGAAGAAATTCAAGAGTACCCCCTTGACCCCCTTAAGCGCATTATATACGTATTGATGAATTTTATAGCTTAAGTTGGTTCCGTGATAACCTTATAGCCGTTTGAGAACGTTCACAGTATTGTAATAAATGGATTGGTATTGCGTCTTTCAGAAATAGATGGACTTCTGAGATTGTGTTGCCATGGTTACCGGCCTGCATTCTTTCAATAGCTCAATAAATGAAATTATTTTTCTGGGAATATCTCAAAAACTGTTGGTTTTAGGACCTTAAAATGTGGTTATCGGGGCCCGTAGGGGTCCCGAGTTTTGTTTCTCACATTGAGACGCTGAAAATGAGCTTTGTCTCGTCTTTCTACGCCCATTTCAGCATGCATTTTAAGGGGGTATGTCCTCTTTTATGAGAGGTATGGAGAAGAGTTACATCAATGATTACTTTCGTGCCTCTGATGGACATCTGTACCAAATTTTACGTTGATCCACTCAGCCGTTCTCGAGTGATACGCGTGCAAAGTTGTACACAGACAGACAAACAAAGAGACCGACAGACAGACATACAGAAAGACAGACAGACAGACAGACAGACAAACAAATTGTTTTTGCACGCAACCGTCATGAACCAGTCTGAAACGTGTTAATAACTCAAATTTCCGTGGAAATTCAGAAAAAACAGACAAACTTTCATTTTTATATATGGAGAGATTACCAGTAGTTAATTGTTCAGTTGGACTATAGCCTATGTCCACATAGGCCTGGACGGTGCGACTAGCGTCAGGGTACTGAATAGAAGTAAACAATAATGACATTGCAGACGCAGCAACGATTTTACTTTTTATTTACATTTTTAAAACGTATCAATGATGTCTTTGCTACATAGTCATACATCATATTTCTTTACCTATCGTTATCAATCATTCTTGTTTTTAATTATGTTGTGCTTAACTCAATAGACAACATATTATCTACATGTGTTCCTTTCATACCGAGGGACTCAAAAACACCCGAAGACTGAAGTTTTCAATCCCAACATTGACAATGGCTATACTGAGTGTGTATTTACCTGGATATTTCTACACTCATCCAAGGTAATGCCGGGAACGAGCCTCCCAGTGCTTCTAACTTAATCATAGACCATTCACACGACTACAGTCATCACAAGACACAGGTTATCACAAAATTGACTGAAATGTCCTAATTCTTCACACAAATTTGCTTGATCTTATTACCACTCAATTAACTGATTTTTGTTGTTGTTCTTCCATTTTCGGTCTTGGATATAGTAGCCATCAACTCCGTGTACTTGGGTGTGTTGGGATTTCATTTGATCACTTTTTATATAGTGGTACCCGTAGAAGAGTATGTATTTATGTGATTGGGATTGGGAAGGAGGTGAGGTGGACCTTAAATTAGAAGCCATCCCGGTAATTGCCTGGAGTAGAAGTGGAAATCAGAGGAAGACACGTTTTGGTTGGCTAACGTGGAAATCCAACCCGTGGCTTCTTAAATTAATGAGAAGAGCCAAGAATCAAACCAGGTCCTCAAGGCGATATTCAAGAACACTAGCCACTACACCACCAGATGGTAGACCAATAACGTGAAGAACAGTGGACGTGAAGGGCTTGGTTTGAAGACAGTGCTGAAATAAGGTAGCAATTTGGACACCTAGGCTACACCTGTCTCTTAGCTCTTTAATAATGTACGAAATGATTGATTTCCAGCTCCTTCAATAAATTAAATTCAGTTCTGAAGGTTGAAATGGATACACTCAGCCTTGTGAGGCGCTCTATAAAACATGCGACTGATTTATTTTTACACTTGGTTTCATCAAACAGATAAAAGTGATAATCGGCTCTTGCAAAGAATTATTTTACCTGGAGCTACATTTCTCCCGGGTGGGGCCTAAAGTCCGGAATAGATTTCACTGCCAAGTAAGGTCGGACGGATAATAAATTATTCAAATAGTATTTTATAAAAAATTCTAATACATAGCTATCAATATCGACTTGTAAAAATAAAATTTCACTTCAAAAGTTTTAGTTGGTCAGCTCCAAATACAGTCGAGGAAGTAAGTGACCTATGCCCAACTACCTGTCCCGTCTTGAGATCTCAATTCCATCTGGGGTCGCGTTTGGTCCCTAAGGACCTCATGTAATTTTAGAAACAATCGAAGTGGTCCGTGGTAAAATTTAAATGAGAAGGGGAGGAGTGAAGCCCATTTTCAAAATATTTTCATCTGCGTAAACGCAATTGGTAATAGTAGGTCCTCGAGATGCTCACAACTAAGATGACCGCGGGATTCTTGCACAGTCCTAAATTGCATTCCATTTTATATGCCGGGCTCCTTTCATTCATCGTTCCTATCAACCTCTCTTGGTCCAATCATGTTCTCTTCCTACCCCGACAGTATCTGATGTCTAGGGTCCCTTTTATTTTCCCGTCATAATTGGCCCTTTTATTGCATGATAATCTAATTATTGTCAGATTGGTCAGGTATCCCCTCTCTTCTGTTATAGGTCCTAAGGGAGGCAGGTTGTTTGTAGGCCCACCTTGCACGGTGCGCCATGGATACCGCTCCACCATCAAGGGTTCACGGAGAGTGAGGTTGAGATCACGAGGTATTTTGAGCTGAGCCAGTCCCTCCCCTCATTGCATTGACTTCGATGCACAGGTACATTATCTTCTTTCCTTTTCCTATCTGCCATTGACGGTCCTACATCTTTCCAAGTCCCTCAGGCCTCATTACTCGAGGGATGATTTCCTATCATCCTGTGTATGTGTTTATTCTTTATTCTACTATGTAGTGTGCCCATTTAGCAAGAAATATGCCAATCACAGTATACCAGCGTAGCTCAATTCGGGATTTCGGGGCAGCGGTAAGTTCCCCCACTCTGTGACTCACATATTTGGATTAATTAGAGGATACACTTGCAAAATAACAAAATCAACTCCTATTTAAACATATTTAATTAATAAAATTAATGGCGCTACAAACATTTAAACAATTTAATTACTGACCCAAATATCAACTGCTTGTTCCAAATGAACAAGGGATCACAAAATAAGATAAACAAATATTGTATTCAAAACTTGTGGTTTTTACATAAACCAACAATTCTTACTTAGTCTCACTTCCATAAAGCACTAACATTAAGTTTACATAACTCTGAGCTCTTTGGCTCCATGCATTTACATTATTATGGTGTCATTCTTGTACACCTCAAACATTAGCTTTTATATTTTCTTATTTCTCAAAAACAAATATATAATTATATTTAAGATCTATGTTAATTATCTCATTCAATATTTTGGGCAAGTCCACACATTCAGTTGTTATCATCTCTCTTTATTTCACAAACATATTAAGGTAATCAGAAAATCAATTGTGTACTCCAGAGCGTGAAGGTACTTGACACAGTCAAAAACTATAGTTACTCCCGAACTCAGTTGCCTTCAATCAACTCGTGGAATCCCACGTCCATACATTATTACAATAGGGATTGTTATTTATCTCTTATGTCTTAATAGACCATTATCATATAAGAAACTACGATCTGAACCGGCAAACGAAATATCCATCTTTAAGGACCTCGGTTCAATGCCCGGGTCGTTAACAACTTTAAACACTCCTGGTGTATTCATTTCTCTTTACAACAGCTTACGAGACGGTCTCTGTTCCTTCTCGCTTTAAGAAAGCTAGACTCTACTCCTTGGGGTGCGATTTATGACATGTTAGGGTGGAGGAGACATCCCGTCTGACCCAACATTTAGTAGCTTATTTTCAAGGCTTTCAAAACAAACCTTTCCATTCTATCCAGCTCTGGGGAGACCGGGCTTTATTGTACCGTAACATTCAAACAACTATTCTTTGGTTCACAGACCATTTTCATATCCTTGGCATTTATTAATTATGAGAGGGTCCTCATTGATTGGGAAGATTAAATACACATACGACGACGGAGAATTACAGGGGCTTTTATCATAAGAAGATCCTGCATTCGAATCTCTTCAGGTGCCTCGGGAACTAATCCCGTACAGAGGACTTATTACAAAATGCGATTTAGAGTCGGCCGTGGCCCAATGACATACGCTCAATAATACCATATATTAGCTCCCTTTTTAAATACATACACAATGCCTCGTGATACTAATGTCACAAATAGAGGACTTACACAATTATCAATTCACTGCAATCAACTACCCTCCATAAGTAATGTACCAAGTATTTAACCACTACGCTTTCCTAGCGTGACACTTTAATATTATATTTGCGCTCATTATGCGCTATGCATTATTTTAAGCCGAAAATGTCTTCCCAAGAACTGATAAAATCTCTTTAGTAACAATTCATATTATTTTAATTCACATATTAATCTCTCCATGGTCGATAAATCGCTCCCTGTTTTAAAATATTCCATTGAACCTCATTTCTTACACATACGTTAAGGCTTAACGTTCTTATGTTCATATCAATTTATTTGATTTTTATTTAACATTTCCATATTTAATTATTATTATTATTATCTTTATTCTTTATACAAGCTCAAAAGCTATCTCTTTCATATCTCAACTTTACTTTATTTCAATGTCTTTCGTGATAATTAAATGATATTTCGCTTGCTCTTATGACATCTGTTAAATACATTAACCCTTTATTCACATATTACCTCTACGGAATTTATTCTTTACATAATTATTCATAATTTCTCTATTTATTTTATTATTGTTCAGACCGTATTCTTGATTATTCAGTATTCATTCATTAAAACACATCCCTTTCACTCAAAACTCCGGTGAGTTGTACACAATCAATTTCTGACACCAAAATAAAAAAATGAAATTTGTACTCACATATTTTCAGATCATCCCATGATCTTAAATCTGGTGTGGTGTTTCATTTTTTTGGCCCACTTCGAACTTTTTACACCATATTGAAGGTATTCATCTTACGTAAAAACACTTTTTGACCTATATCTAGAACACTTAATATTGACGACATTTTTATATACTGGTGTGTCCCTTTTGAACACATAATAACACTAAAAATATTATCTAACACACAATCTTGATTATTTTACACTTCACAATTACTCGATCACTAGGCCGTACTTCTGAGCCTTTCACACGTGATCTTCTTAAGTTCCCGTTTCCAAGGGTGAGATTTATCTGATGTCGGCTTCCTACTCTGAAGAATGCGAAAGTCCTGAAACATCTACGGTTCCCTGGAGTTCAATTCTGCTATTCCTATCCTGGATAACTGGCTATTTATCTAGCTTGAACGGCTTATCTGTAGATCTGTCTATCGATCCTAACGAAAGTCTATATGGATCGAGGTCTCCTCTAAGACCTATAGATTTAGTTTCTAGCAGCTAGCACTTCTTGATTCTAGTACTATTAGAATTGTTCGCCTGATATCTGGAGCTAATGTTTATAGTCTCCTATTCTATTTATTTGAACTGTTTTAACGCTCCTACGTTCGAACCTTATTCTGTTCTTCCTTTTTAGGTTGCTTCAATTTAAATAACAGTTTATCTGTCTGGTACGATACTTCCGTACGTTATGATCTGTTCGTTCGAACATTTAACGACCTATCGCCTTTAAGTCTGACGTTCGCAGCCTGCTCTGACTATATCTTGCGAATTTTCACTTTAACTTGTATACAGTCGGGCCTAAATCCTATAATTAGGATTTTCCTAATATTTCACTACGGCGATACTTTAAAATTTCGTCTTGACTGCTCCTTATGGAGGCCAGCAAGTCGTTACTACTGTGACGCCTGTGGCTATTTGATCTTACTTCGGTGATGTAAAATAGCGTTTCTCCCCTCAAGGAGTACTGGTAGCTGTTATCGATGTAACGCAGAGTTACGTCCCCTCACGGACTGTCGGAATGATTACTTCTACGTCGTGGAGCAGCACTTCCCCTCACGGAATGCTCGTAGGACTGCATGCGATGTGACACAGTGACGTGCCCTCTGGCTGTCTGAATACTGCATTCGGTGCTTATACTTGTTGCGCAGTATGACCTCCCCTGAGGTTCATACGTTTGAAGACTTTGATGCAGCACCTCCGTTCACGGAGTGCTCGTTGTAACTGCATTCAATGATGATCGTGACACAGTGTCATGCCCGCAGGCTGATAATAACTGCATGCGATGTGACGTGATACAGCACCTCCCCTCAAGGAGTCTGTCGTGAACTGCATGATTGGCTTGGAAACGCCCGAAGCTTTATACTGTTTTACTACAAAAAAATAAGACTCAAGCCTTTTCTGTGGTCAACTTCTGAAATAATGGTGCCACAAATATAAAAATTATACCTTCCGAAAGCTCGTCTTCTCAATGTCACATGATCTTATTGCACCTAAGAATCGATCGTGCAATTCGGAGATATTAATTAATCTCTCGTCCTCAATTGTGTGGGTGTTGCATTCTTTTTGCTCTCTCCCCTCCACAGAGGCTTAGGTAATTCACCGATGACGTCGTCTTACGTCGGCAGTTTATTTCTGCACAATTATTACATGGTTTCTCTATACTGAAAAATCTCTCATTCAAAATGATTCACTGTACTGTGCTGGTTTACTCATTATTATGCTCGTAAACGTGTTAATTTTAATTATTCCTCTTCTGGTGCGTATGCGACGTTGTCAATTTCCAGCCACGTCAGCTTGAATTCCGATTCAGGCTTCTCTTTCTATCACGGTGGAAAATTCCACTCAGTTATTAATACTCGTGACCAGCCCTCTCTGACATGTCGAGTGGGGTGATCTCATCTAAGGAGCATCTGTCCCTAGTCGCTTGCACAATGTTAAGCTATATTCCTGGCTTAAAATCTCTCTCCGTTCCTTTAAGAAACTATACTTTTCTTTCATTTCTTTCTTAAGGACATTGGTTCGACCGTCATGGACCCTATGGCCCATGGGTTCATCTCTCCCCTCCTTAGGTAAATAAATTTTCGATAATTTTGAGGAAATTTATTTCAATTTAATTTGTATTTCTTTATCGTCGAATCCATCATAACGTCATCCGTATTTACTGTTGTTTTTACTTCTTTTAAGTCGTATCCGGTAATTGTGTAGGTCGGGTATGCTCTGTCCCTACCCTTTCTTTCTTTCTTTATTTGTCTGGACTTTAAGTTCCCAGAACCTCATTCTCCCTTACGGGTTTGGTCTATCCCTACCCGTTTCCTTATTTCATCATTTTCTTTTCTTAAATTGGAATTTTCTTATTCAATAAATTCAATTATTTCTTTAATTTCCCAATATACTTTCTCCAATTCGCATTCGCACTCGAATGCTTGAGCTCTATTTTCTATTTCTTCCTTATTCTTATTTATGTCAAAAGCGGATTCATCTCTAAATGTTTCCATGACCAGGGCTTGTTCATTTTCTTCATCAAAATCTTCGGGAGGGTAATATAATTTCAAATTTGCTGAATTCATAGTCACTTCGTGATCCGTTTCACAATGCCGAATTCTATATGCGTTATTCCTCAAATCTCTGATTATCTGATATGGTCCGTGGTACATTTTCTGGAACTTCTTGTACACACGGTTCCCTGGATCCGAAATGGCTGGTCTTTTCACCAACACCATTTCTCCTGCTAATAATGGTCGATGATACCTCTTATGCCTATTTCTTCTCTGCCTCCTGTCGGCTTGAGCTTTTAGATGCTCAAAGGCTCTCCTAATTCGTACATCTCTTCCCGGTTGAGCGTCTGCTGGTCTAGGAATTACCAGATTCCAAGGTCTTTCTGGTTGCTCATTCCGATGTAACGTTATGGGTATCTCTCCTGTGGATTCATGGATTGTATTATTTATACAAAATTCAATAATATCCAAAATATCTATCCACTTCCAATTTTCTTCGGCACAGTATATTCTGCAATACTTGGCCGTTTCTCTCATAACTCTCTCTACAGGGTTTGCCTCAGGATGGCGAATACTTGACAAAATTTGACGTATCCCAAGTCTTTCTAATTCTCGTCTGAACTCTACACTGGTGAAACAACTGCCGTGATCCGACAACAAATTCTCAGGTTTCCCCAGAATCGGTATCACTTTTTCTTTAAGTCGTTTTAACACCTGTTTGGTACTAGTCTTCTGTATGGGAGCAAGGACAACCATTTTAGTGAAGACATCCATAGCCACCATTATGTGTCGATTTCCTCTTCTTGCCTTTGGCAAAGGTCCAAAATTATCAATAGATATGATTTGGCCGGGCCTTTCGGGCAACAATGGTATAGGCTTCTGTCTCATCAGAAATGCATTAGGTTTAATCCTTTGACATAGATCACATGTCTTTAGCGTGTCCCTTACAGTTTCTCTCAGTCTCGGCCATATAAATGCCTCTTTCAGCATCGAGACTGTTTTGTCGACTCCCATATGTCCGAACGATCTATGGGCTAACCATACTATTTTCCTCTGCAAAATTGCAGGTACAACAATCCTTAATTTCGTATGGTCAGAGTCCACAAACTTATATAATAACCCATTATAAAACGTGTAGTCTTGTGCTATCTTCTCAGCTTCCGTGTACGCTGGTGTTCCTCTTATCAAGCTTCCCTCAAGGAATGATATGAGCATGTTCATCCATGGATCCTCCCGTTGCCTTTGACTAATGCTTCTTAACTCATTAAGAGTACGCTGATCCCTGTCTTCCAAATCTATAGCCATTACTTCCTCTTCTATGGACTCTGGCTGTCTACTTAAGTAGTCTGGAACTATGTTTTCCTTTCCTGGGCAGTACTCTATCTTGACATCAAATTGTTGAATATATAAAGCCCAACGCATCAACCTTTGACTGGATAAATCCGTCTTCATCAAAAAGGTTAAGGCTTTATGATCCGTCCTTAGAATGACCTGAAATCCATATACGATCTTCCGCCAATATTGCAACGCGTGCAATATCGCTAACAGCTCGATCTCGCTGATCGTATAATTTTTCTCGTGTGGTTTCAGTCTCCTACTTGTGAAAGCTAGATAATTCTTCTTATCAGGGTTTTCCGGGTTCTCCTGATATAGCATTGCCCCTATTCCAATCTGGGATGCATCTGTCTGAATGATAAATCTCTGATTAAAATCAGGATATCCTAGCTTCACGTAATTTAAGAGCATTTCCTTGGCCTCCACGAATGCTTTCTCTGCTTCCTCCGTCCATTTCCACTTGCCCCCCTTCTTCAGAAGGTCCTGTAGTGGTGCAACAGTTTTGGTGTATGATGGACAATGTCCTGAGAAGAACCCAATCAATCCCAAAAACTGGCGAACGTTCTTCACTTTCAAAGGCCTTGGAAAATCCCTTATCGATTCCAATTTGCATGGATTTGGTTTAACACCATCCTTGTCAATCACATGCCCTAAAAATGTCACTTGCCTTTGACAGAAGTTCGATTTCTTTAAATTTATCTTAAAATTTGCCCTTCTCAGGTCTTCTAATAATTTCTTCAAATTTTCTAAATGTTCCTCAATGTTTTCCGAGGTAAGCAAAATGTCATCTACGTATCGGATAGTGCACTCTTTCACTTCCTCTGACAGGTTTCGATCCAGCGCTCTTATTAATGCGGATCCTGCAGTCTTTAATCCAAACGGACATCTTCTAAAGCAGTATGTTTGTTGATCGAACTGAAATCCAGTCAACAAGCTGGTTTTCTCTTCCAGTTCGAGATGATGATACGAAGAAGTCATGTCAATATTTGTAAAAATCTTCTTGCCTTTAAATTTCCTCAGTATTTCTTTTATGGGTGGTGCCGAATCATTTTCTGGTATAATTTTTGCATTTAGATTTCTGGCATCTAAACACACCCTTACTGAGCCATCCGGTTTACTCACAATCACTAATGGACTAACATATGGTGTCGCCATCTTTTCTATAACACCTGCATTCATCATCTCCTGCAGTGTTTTCTTGGTTTGTGGGTAATGTTTTTCCGCAACCGGGTATGGTTTTTGTTTGAACGGTGCCCAATCGTTGACTTGGAACGCGTATTTAAAATTTTCAATCTTCCCTGGCTTGGAATCAAATACGTCCCTATAATCCAATAATAATTTCTTTAACTGTTCCTTAATTTCGAGGCTGACTTTAGCTTCCTCCACTTTTCCTGACAGGTTGGTCTCGAACTCATTTTCCACATTATCTTCGAGTTCTATGTTGAAGACTTCAAATATTTTTTCTATGTCCTTATCATCTTCCTCAATTACTTCTTCCATATGCCATACCTGTTCTGCTATTTTCGCCTCCTGATCCTGTAGGTTAATGTTTTGCTCATCCACATCCTCTCTTTGAATTCTAATGCAGTTTTGCGCTAGGTCTATAATGACCTTGTTCTCACGGATAAAATCAATACCTAATATGACATTATATGGTAATTGATTTACCAGCAAAAAGCACTGCGAAATTTCAGCGTTACCCATGATTAAATCAATGTATACCTGAAATTTACATGTCAAAGATTTTTCAGGGATAATTCCCTTAATCTTTACACTTGATGTGGGAATCTTTAGTACTCGGCCCCTTGTTTCCAATTCACTTAAAAGGGTTTGTGTAATTAAACTTATTGTGGATCCAGTATCAATCAATGCTCTGACCAGTAATCCTTCTATCCTAAGCATAATTATAGGTAGTTCTCTTTTAACAGGTGGGATTCCTTCCACATCCTCGTTAATTAGTTCATCTGGTCTGGCTATCCAATTTACAATTTCTACCTCCTCCCAGCTCCTGGTATGTTTCCACTTTTGACAATTTAAATTTGGAGTTTTTTTTATCCTGAGGGCTCCCTTTTCCCTCATTCTTCAACTGAGCTTGTAGTTCCAAGCTTTGAGCTCCGTCTAGTCGGTCGGGTGATTTCCTGTTCTTGATTGCCTCACTCCAACGGACTTTTTGCCTATCAGGTTCATCTGGTCTTTCGTTCATATAACGAAGACTCTCCTGATATCTTTCTTCTATTTCGGCCCGATATTCATCATCCCTATCGTCTGGCCTTACATTCCTCCTGGGATAATTCTCCCATTTCTTTCTATTGTCCGGCCTTTGCTGGTTATTGTTATAGGGTCGGCTTTCCTGTTGCCTATAACCCGTCGTTCTAGGATTTCTTCCTCGATATCCTCCCCGGTAATATGGCTGTATTCTTCTAGGCTCCTGGTGCCCATACTCTCGATCTCGTCCTTGAGTATCCGTACTGGTGGACTGATTCCTGGTCGCTGGTTTTTCTCCAGTTTCATGACTGCTGGCCATGTGTACTTGCTCAGTTTGTCTCTGATGCCGAGGTGTTACGTGCGAAGTCGTCATATCTAACTGACGTAATACGCTTTCCACTTCCACAGCACTTCTGGCTTTGGATGAGATTAACAGCCTCTGAATTTCATATGGAAGCTGTCTTGCAATGGCGGCACACAGGTCGTTTTCTGCCGGAGCAATATCCAGTTCACGGAATTTACACAGCTGAGCGGTGAAAAATTCCGAGTATTTAGTAGGTGCATTGGTGCTGTACTTCCTAGAGTACAGATCTAGCCTTAAGTTTTCTTGGACATCTGCTGCCCAATATCGCTTTAAAAATGCTTCCCTAAAGCCTTCCACCGTATCAAAAGTGTATCTGAAGCTTCTGAACCAGGTGAGACAATCACCTGCCAACAGCTTTTCAATAGCTCTCAGTCTCCGATCCTGAGGAACCTTCATTTCATTTAGATACTCTGCCACTTCTTTGAGCCAGTATTTTGGAGTAATAGACATGTTATTACCCGTAAACTTTACTGGTCTGTCCTCATTAGATTTAATAATGTTTATTATTTGGCCATTTGCCTGATTCGTGTACGGGGTTGACATTGCCATTGGATATCCTGGGATCTTATAAGGGCTCTCCCCTCCTAAGTCCCCTTCCGCATCTGTGCCTTGTTCACGAGAATCTGCCCATCCTGTTTTTGGAAACTCCTCCTGATTTTCGAATTCTAGCTTCCTTTCTCTTCGGGCACTTTCTTCATTTGCCATGAGTTGGATTTCCATTTGACTGTTCTTATGTTCCGTCCTCTCCAATCGGGATCTTAATTCATTCTGAATTCTTTCTTGATTCATTTTAATATCTTCCTCTATCTTTTTGAGTTGGAATTTCTCATCCCTGAAGCTATCCCTAAATCCATTTATTTGGTCTTCTACCTCTTTCTTAATGATCTTAGCATGTTGGTCTATAATTTCTGGCTTAACGTCACCTATGGTCTCCAGGCCCTCTCGTATCTCCTTTATTTGCTTCTCCACTTCTTTTCGTCCTTTGACCATATCTATTTTCATTCCTTCAAGCCTTCCCTCGGTCTTCTCTTGACTCTTATACAACTTCATCATTTCATCTTGGACCTGACTAATTTCCTTATTGGTTTTTCCTACATGAACCTTTAATGTTCCGATGGTTTCCTGAACCTCAATAATACCCTGACTTATTTCATTTATTTTGTGGGTACTTTCCTTACTTTCGTTCTCTCGTTGTTTTCTTTCACTCTGGAGATGCCCCTCGTATATACCTAATCTTTGATCTATTTTCGTTTCGTATGTCTTCAGATTCTCATCTACCTGCCCGGTAAAATGATCAATCTGACCTTTCATCTCCTGAACATCCTTTAGATTTTGATTTTTCATCTCAGTTACTTCAATCTGAACTACACCGATTTTGTCCTCAAGGGTCCCTACTTTCTCCTCAACCTTTCCAAATCGGGTCCCTAGCTTATTCACGCTTTGTTTTATTTCCTCCCGGGAGGCCTCACAAATCTCGCTGTTAGATTTTATCTGAGCTTTCAATTCTTTCTGTACACCTTGGATCTGGGTTACAAGTTTCTTTTCACAATTGTCTACATTCTCTTTACAAGATTTTTCCATCTTATTTAACTTAGTTTTTATAGCCCCAAAATTACCTTCTAAATTATCAAAATTTTCTTGACATTTGACTTGGGATGTTTTTGTACTTTCCTTCAAGACATTTATTTGGTCTTGCAATTCTAACTTAAGTACATTATTTTCCTGTTTAATTTCACTTGTGATTTTCCCTTTTAACTCAGTGAACTTGTCCTCCAACCTAGTGTCAAAACCTTGAAATTTGTCATTCATTATCCCTTCTAATTTCTCATTTATATTACTTTGTATTTTAGTCTCCATGGCCTCTAGTTTAGTGTTCATGGCTTGACTTTTCAAGAAATTATCACCTATAATCTTCTCCTGAAAGGAATGTAATTCGTTTTCAAATTTCCCTTCCATTATTCCTAGTTTATCTTCCAAAGCCCTGGATTGTGCTGACAAATGATCTGAATTTTCTGTTTTTATACTATTCAATTTGCCCTCTATCTCAGCCTTCAACTCATCGTTTATTTTTACACAGTTAACTTCGATAGCTTCTAATTTGGTTCCCATATTAGCACTATCAGTTTTTATTGACTCCAAACTTTCATTTATGGATTCGAACACTGTTATTTTCATCCTTTTGGAGACCCAATGTATTGTCTATTGTTCCCAATTTATTGTTTATGGCCTCCCACTTCTCATTGCTATCGGCTTTTAAAGCGTTCAAAAGTTCCTGCCTCTCTTCCCTATTCTCTTTTTTTGCATCTTCCGTACTTTGCGTACTTATTTTTATTATCTCGTCCCTATTCTTTTGGAAATGTTCATCCAAACACTCCTTTAACTCCATCATCGTCACCATCTTTCTAATATAAAAATACAGTGGGCCACAAATGCCACCACACTAGTACATGCTTGAGAGATGATACTCTGAATCGGTGTGTCCCAATTTCTTTTAAAATATTACCTTGGTACGGGTATTCACTTACAACGTACCCTTTTACTACTTTTATTCAATTTCATAAAACCTTTATGGAAGTATTTAAAATTCAAAATTTCGAAAAACCATTTTTTTTCAAAAAAAATGAAAATTTTGATTTTTCGAGAAAACTCGGGTTTTCCCTAGGAAAACTCATCCCTGCGTACTGGGCGCCAAAAAGAGTAATTTTGCTAGGGGGTTTATAATATAATATATTCAGGGCTGCTCGGTATGAGTTTCCAGGGACCCATGCGGTCAGTTAATATTTTACGTTGTAGCTTTTCCTATCATTACTTTAATTTTAAATAATATGACCGACTTAAGTGTTCCTCTAGTTATTAATCCAGCACAGTATTTATATATTCCCCTGTGCCCATTTAGCAAGAAATATGCCAATCACAGTATACCAGCGTAGCTCAATTCGGGATTTCGGGGCAGCGGTAAGTTCCCCCACTCTGTGACTCACATATTTGGATTAATTAGAGGATACACTTGCAAAATAACAAAATCAACTCCTATTTAAACATATTTAATTAATAAAATTAATGGCGCTACAAACATTTAAACAATTTAATTACTGACCCAAATATCAACTGCTTGTTCCAAATGAACAAGGGATCACAAAATAAGATAAACAAATATTGTATTCAAAACTTGTGGTTTTTACATAAACCAACAATTCTTACTTAGTCTCACTTCCATAAAGCACTAACATTAAGTTTACATAACTCTGAGCTCTTTGGCTCCATGCATTTACATTATTATGGTGTCATTCTTGTACACCTCAAACATTAGCTTTTATATTTTCTTATTTCTCAAAAACAAATATATAATTATATTTAAGATCTATGTTAATTATCTCATTCAATATTTTGGGCAAGTCCACACATTCAGTTGTTATCATCTCTCTTTATTTCACAAACATATTAAGGTAATCAGAAAATCAATTGTGTACTCCAGAGCGTGAAGGTACTTGACACAGTCAAAAACTATAGTTACTCCCGAACTCAGTTGCCTTCAATCAACTCGTGGAATCCCACGTCCATACATTATTACAATAGGGATTGTTATTTATCTCTTATGTCTTAATAGACCATTATCATATAAGAAACTACGATCTGAACCGGCAAACGAAATATCCATCTTTAAGGACCTCGGTTCAATGCCCGGGTCGTTAACAACTTTAAACACTCCTGGTGTATTCATTTCTCTTTACAACAGCTTACGAGACGGTCTCTGTTCCTTCTCGCTTTAAGAAAGCTAGACTCTACTCCTTGGGGTGCGATTTATGACATGTTAGGGTGGAGGAGACATCCCGTCTGACCCAACATTTAGTAGCTTATTTTCAAGGCTTTCAAAACAAACCTTTCCATTCTATCCAGCTCTGGGGAGACCGGGCTTTATTGTACCGTAACATTCAAACAACTATTCTTTGGTTCACAGACCATTTTCATATCCTTGGCATTTATTAATTATGAGAGGGTCCTCATTGATTGGGAAGATTAAATACACATACGACGACGGAGAATTACAGGGGCTTTTATCATAAGAAGATCCTGCATTCGAATCTCTTCAGGTGCCTCGGGAACTAATCCCGTACAGAGGACTTATTACAAAATGCGATTTAGAGTCGGCCGTGGCCCAATGACATACGCTCAATAATACCATATATTAGCTCCCTTTTTAAATACATACACAATGCCTCGTGATACTAATGTCACAAATAGAGGACTTACACAATTATCAATTCACTGCAATCAACTACCCTCCATAAGTAATGTACCAAGTATTTAACCACTACGCTTTCCTAGCGTGACACTTTAATATTATATTTGCGCTCATTATGCGCTATGCATTATTTTAAGCCGAAAATGTCTTCCCAAGAACTGATAAAATCTCTTTAGTAACAATTCATATTATTTTAATTCACATATTAATCTCTCCATGGTCGATAAATCGCTCCCTGTTTTAAAATATTCCATTGAACCTCATTTCTTACACATACGTTAAGGCTTAACGTTCTTATGTTCATATCAATTTATTTGATTTTTATTTAACATTTCCATATTTAATTATTATTATTATTATCTTTATTCTTTATACAAGCTCAAAAGCTATCTCTTTCATATCTCAACTTTACTTTATTTCAATGTCTTTCGTGATAATTAAATGATATTTCGCTTGCTCTTATGACATCTGTTAAATACATTAACCCTTTATTCACATATTACCTCTACGGAATTTATTCTTTACATAATTATTCATAATTTCTCTATTTATTTTATTATTGTTCAGACCGTATTCTTGATTATTCAGTATTCATTCATTAAAACACATCCCTTTCACTCAAAACTCCGGTGAGTTGTAAACAATCAATTTCTGACACCAAAATAAAAAAATGAAATTTGTACTCACATATTTTCAGATCATCCCATGATCTTAAATCTGGTGTGGTGTTTCATTTTTTGGCCCACTTCGAACTTTTTACACCATATTGAAGGTATTCATCTTACGTAAAAACACTTTTTGACCTATATCTAGAACACTTAATATTGACGACATTTTTATATACTGGTGTGTCCCTTTTGAACACATAATAACACTAAAAATATTATCTAACACACAATCTTGATTATTTTACACTTCACAATTACTCGATCACTAGGCCGTACTTCTGAGCCTTTCACACGTGATCTTCTTAAGTTCCCGTTTCCAAGGGTGAGATTTATCTGATGTCGGCTTCCTACTCTGAAGAATGCGAAAGTCCTGAAACATCTACGGCTCCCTGGAGTTCAATTCTGCTATTCCTATCCTGGATAACTGGCTATTTATCTAGCTTGAACGGCTTATCTGTAGATCTGTCTATCGATCCTAACGAAAGTCTATATGGATCGAGGTCTCCTCTAAGACCTATAGATTTAGTTTCTAGCAGCTAGCACTTCTTGATTCTAGTACTATTAGAATTGTTCGCCTGATATCTGGAGCTAATGTTTATAGTCTCCTATTCTATTTGTTTGAACTGTTTTAACGCTCCTACGTTCGAACCTTATTCTGTTCTTCCTTTTTAGGTTGCTTCAATTTAAATAACAGTTTATCTGTCTGGTACGATACTTCCGTACGTTATGATCTGTTCGTTCGAACATTTAACGACCTATCGCCTTTAAGTCCGACGTTCGCAGCCTGCTCTGACTATATCTTGCGAATTTTCACTTTAACTTGTATACAGTCGGGCCTAAATCCTATAATTAGGATTTTCCTAATATTTCACTACGGCGATACTTTAAAATTTCGTCTTGACTGCTCCTTATGGAGGCCAGCAAGTCGTTACTACTGTGACGCCTGTGGCTATTTGATCTTACTTCGGTGATGTAAAATAGCGTTTCTCCCCTCAAGGAATACTGGTAGCTGTTATCGATGTAACGCAGAGTTACGTCCCCTCACGGACTGTCGGAATGATTACTTCTACGTCGTGGAGCAGCACTTCCCCTCACGGAATGCTCGTAGGACTGCATGCGATGTGACACAGTGACGTGCCCTCTGGCTGTCTGAATACTGCATTCGGTGCTTATACTTGTTGCGCAGTATGACCTCCCCTGAGGTTAATACGTTTGAAGACTTTGATGCAGCACCTCCGGTCACGGAGTGCTCGTTGTAACTGCATTCAATGATGATCGTGACACAGTGTCATGCCCGCAGGCTGATAATAACTGCATGCGATGTGACGTGATACAGCACCTCCCCTCAAGGAGTCTGTCGTGAACTGCATGATTGGCTTGGAAACGCCCGAAGCTTTATACTGTTTTACTACAAAAAAATAAGACTCAAGCCTTTTCTGTGGTCAACTTCTGAAATAATGGTGCCACAAATATAAAAATTATACCTTCCGAAAGCTCGTCTTCTCAATGTCACATGATCTTATTGCACCTAAGAATCGATCGTGCAATTCGGAGATATTAATTAATCTCTCGTCCTCAATTGTGTGGGTGTTGCATTCTTTTTGCTCTCTCCCCTCCACAGAGGCTTAGGTAATTCACCGATGACGTCGTCTTACGTCGGCAGTTTATTTCTGCACAATTATTACATGGTTTCTCTATACTGAAAAATCTCTCATTCAAAATGATTCACTGTACTGTGCTGGTTTACTCATTATTATGCTCGTAAACGTGTTAATTTTAATTATTCCTCTTCTGGTGCGTATGCGACGTTGTCAATTTCCAGCCACGTCAGCTTGAATTCCGATTCAGGCTTCTCTTTCTATCACGGTGGAAAATTCCACTCAGTTATTAATACTCGTGACCAGCCCTCTCTGACATGTCGAGTGGGGTGATCTCATCTAAGGAGCATCTGTCCCTAGTCGCTTGCACAATGTTAAGCTATATTCCTGGCTTAAAATCTCTCTCCGTTCCTTTAAGAAACTATACTTTTCTTTCATTTCTTTCTTAAGGACATTGGTTCGACCGTCATGGACCCTATGGCCCATGGGTTCAGTAGCTAGTTGTTGTTGATTCATTTTGAGGGATATCCAGCATCGTGGTCATGTAGCTTCTTGTACTTGGGTGTTTGTGTAATCTGTCTAGGGGGCGAGGTGACGCAGCGGTCAAGCTGCTAGCCTCTCACCACGGCTAACCGGGTTCGATTCCCGGTCAATGCATGTGAGATTTTCAAAGTGAAATGCCATATCCTGGGGTTCAGATTTCCATGTTAAAAGGAGGCTCCGTAGCTGATGATCTCGAAATTAACGGTCACGTAAAACTACAAACTTCCTTTTGTAATCTGTGTCATTGCGATGGCTGTACTACTGTATATATTTGTTATTGGGGCTAGTATTCAGATTCGAGGCGTCTAAGGCCTTAATTTAGATATCATCCCAGCACATGCCTGGTGTACTGTAGAAGCAGGAAAATACGGAAAATCACTTTAGGTTGGATAGGGTGAAAATAGAAGAACAGTTGCAAACAAGGTATCTTTAACGGGAGAGCTGGGTTTTGTCCAAAACAAAAAAAATGTAATATTACTGAAATCCACTGTAAGATCATCAATTTACACTTTTTAGTCGGTGAACACGATTTTTTGCCCGATTTGATTAGGCGTGGTAACTACTATATGCCAGGTGAATCAGTTTCCCCTAATGATATTGTTTTATGCAGCCCAACTAACGCATGTTGTCAGAAAGGTTGATATTTCTCTGCTTGCATCCCGTATGGTACTAATGCACTGCAAGCATATCCACCAAACGATGAAATGAAATGAAAATCCACAGCCTGCTTCCAGTCTCCAACCGGGTCAGGAATGGAATGAATGAAGCCCCCATCTAGCAGCGAGGATGTGAACTGTGCCGGCTGCCGAGGCCTGACGCACTCCTCTGGGGCAATGATTAAATGAATGACAGATGAAATGAAATGATAGTGGAGAGTGTTGCTGGAATGAAATTTTGACAGGGAAAACCGGAGTTTTGTCCAGCACAGATCTCACATGGAGTGACCGGGATTTGAACATGCACCCAGCGGTGAGAGACCGGTGTGCTGCCGCCTGAGCCATGGAGGCTCCCACCAAACGATACTGATCACTATTCTTTTTCCCTCGTATTACAGTAATCAGTAGTCACATTGGGAGAAAATAATAGTTTTCAATATCGTTTGCAAGGTATGCTTGCTGAGCATTAGTACCATTTGGGATGCAAGCAGAGAAATATTAACCTTCTTGATAACAGTGCTAGTTGGACTGCATAATACAATATTAATACGGGCAGCTGATTCACCTGGTTTATAAAACACTGAAAAAGAAAATCCACAGCCTGCTTCCAGTCGACCGACCGGGTCAATTAATGGAATGAATAAAGCCCCCATCTAGCGACGAGGCTATGAACTGTGCCGGCTACCGAAGCCTGTCGCACTCCCCTGGAGAAATGAATATATGAATGACAGACGAAATGAAATGATAGTGGAGAGTGTTGCTGGAGTGAAATGGTGACAGGGAAAACCGGAGTACCCGGAGAAAGACCTGTGTCCCTCCGCTTTGTCCAGCACAAATCTGACATGGAGTGACCGGGATTTGAACCACGGACCCAGCGGTGAGTGGCCGGCGTGCTGCCGCTAAGCCACGGAGACTCTGGTATATAAAACACTATTCCTGAAAAATATGATATTTAGTACTATACTGTAATTAATATAATTATTAACCTGTGTTATTGTGGTGCATGTAGTAGTGTGCGCATTCGTAATTCAGGTGAGAATTGCGAATGAGGCAGCCGAAGCCGTAAGGTAGGAACCATCCCAGCATTTGCCTGTAGAAGAAGTGGGGAAACCACGGAAGACCACATCCAGGATGGCTAATGTGAGAATATAACCCACTCCCTCTCTGTTTTGCTTCACGAAACTGAGTGTACCCCGCTCCATCCCTCAGACCAGAATTAAATTTATTGGCAGAGGCGGGAATCAAACCCGAACCTTCGGGCCGACAATGAAGAGTGCTAGCGTCTACACCACGAGGTGGTCCGGTACATGACAATGCTGGCACGGCTACGCTGCGGGGTATGAATTAAACTATATTGCAATTCATTATCTCGATAATTGTTGGTGGCGTCAGTTATACCATCGTATTTATGAGAGTAATAAATACGTGGATAAACCGACAGCGGTAGCTACGCTAGCTAAAGCACAGTGCTAGGCGATGGGGTAAGCTATCTGCGGACTTGGTAGTTGTGGGTTCGACCCCCACCGTCATCCATCCATGAAATAGTTACCCGTCGTTTCCCATGTTTAACTCCAAGAAAATTCTGTGAAAGTACCTTTCGACTGGCCACGGCTGCTCCCTCCCATATCCTTGTCCAGTTTTATTCATTTTCATTAATTTCATCTCTCATTTACTCCTCTCATGAGGTTGGCGATTGGAAGGGCATCCGTCCATAAAAACCAGCAGGCACATAAAATTTCATCACATCTCATCTCCCACCCTGTTGGAAACGGGAAGAAGAAGACATACATTACAGACGTGGATGAATTAAAAAATAAACATTCATTTATTTTAATTTTATATCTATTTGCAACCTGCAACTAGTACTTAACCCCACATTTTAAGTTATCCTTCTTATTGACACACTGGCTACGTGGCGCAGCGGTAACTCTCTCGCCTGCTGTTCCCAAGGTTTTAGGATCAATTCCTGGCCCAGTCAGTTGGCATTTGAAGGTGTGCAAATGGTAAGTAGCTGTGTCAGTAGATTTACTGGAACAATTACGATCCTCTTCGGTACAAATTTCTGGCAACCCGGCGTATCTAAAAGCTTCAGTAGTTAAAAAGGACGTAAAACGGACAAAATTATTATTAATATTTACTGTCTGTGTTGGCTTAGAAATTCCTAATTCTTTCAGCTATTTCATGTATTGTGCAGGTGTTATTAATCATAAAGCCTTAAACTATGCCACTGTTTAATGGACAATACCACATTCCTTCCGAACAATCTCAAGTCATTGTTAATCACATAACACTCATATGGCACTATGTACGAGTAATAATACCAGAACAAGTAAGGTATTTCTCTCAGTAAAGAAATTAAGTGCAACAACCGCAGTAAATAATGTTTATTATTAAATAACAACGGCAATGCAGATTCATTACTTGGTTGTCCGCCTCGCTGCGTCATGGCTAGCATTGTTGGCTGTCACCGCGGTGACCCGGGTTTCTTTCCGGCTCGGCTAAGGAATTCAATTATTATCAGAGGGCTGGAACGGGGTACACGCTGCCTCCCGAGGAAAATCTAAGAAGATTCCTACCTACGCCATCCTAGAAGTAGTTTTTCGTGGTTCTTTACTTTTACTCCACATTAAGTCCAGGCTGGCGCCTAACGTAAGGCCTCGGCCTACCCAAATTACATATTCACACACTAGTACAGACGTCACAGTCACACAGAATCTACACACACCCAAATACACGGGGCTAAATGACCACGATATCGCGAAGCCCCTGAAGGAATCAACAACAACAACAACAACATTACTTTGTGGGAAGTACTTGTTTCCCAATGGAATGATTTTGAATTGTTGGCAACTTATGTGGCTTAAATACTGTATCAAGTACCTAACTGATGTCTGAATCTGTTATATAGTTATCCCAGATGCTGGTTGGATCCTCAGAAAGTGCTGCCGAAGGTCATGAGGATTGAAACTCACAAAAATCCAAGGGAGCACTATTATGAGGTATTTCAGACAAGAATAGGAGGGAGATAGTTTGCGATTGCTTTTCTCACTGAGTCAGTGCATCAGTACTGACCCTTGGAGTGGAAATTTTCACAGCATCCATAGGTACTGGATGTACCCTGAATGCCCTTACTCAGCAACACTCATACCCCAGTAGCTTGCATATAATCACAGCCATGAATCGATGAAAAGCCACATTTTACTATCCTTTGCAGTCAGACAAAAGAAAACATACTGCATCCATCTAGAGATGACAATCATGATAATCAGGCAATGGAGGATTTTATGCAGTTTACTTTAGAGCTATTGACAAAACTGTAGTGTCTTTAATTCAATATCACAATTATAATTAGTCAGCCATGTCTCTAAAGCAAACGTATCATTTCCTGAAAATGCCCTTTTCGATCCCTGTTTTAACACCCTCAATTTGTTATAGGGAATTCGACTGTGTTCTGCTTTGTTTAAAGATAAAGTAGAACATTGGCAGGACTTGTTCTGCCAACTTGAATATCTGGTCCACATTTACATGTGGACAACTCTTCTTGCAGAAAGTAACTGAAGGGGTATGAAAAAATTGCAAACGTTGGCTGGGAGTTGCAAAAGGGTCACAATGTAAAAACCGGATTTGCAGACTACGGGGGCAGATATGTGGCAGGAGAGGCGAGTTTACTAGCAGCAAGCTGCAGGCAGCAGATACAGAGACAGAGGGGATAGTTCCTTATACATTCCTTAGTAATTTATCATTGATTCTCGTATATCTGACCACCTCGAAACGTTGTGACTAGCATTGTTGGCTGTCAGATTGGGGCCTGAGTTCGATTTCCGGCTCTGCCGAGTAATTGAATTCTGGTCTGAGGGCAGGAAAGTCATAAATAATCCTTTTGAAGCAGAACTTAGAAATGGTAGGCTCAAATCACATCTCAGTCATCCAAAAAGCGGCTTTCCATGGATCCCCCGTTTCATCCAAGCAAAAACCTGGTTGGTAGCCTACTTAAATGAAAGCTACCCTCTTACCTATATCCCAGCCCCATTCACAAATATATACACTCTTATAACTATCACAGTAAGACAGTTTATCAGACAGACACCAATCGCACACCCAAATACACGGGTCATTATGGCCACTATGTCGCAAAACCCTAAAGGAATCAACAAGAAAATGAATAATTACTAAGTCTCGTAAGGTATTTCACGCCGGTCCCATGGTGTTGGGGTAGAACGCCTGCCCGTCAGCCGGAGGCCCCGGGTTCGATTCCCGGCTCCGTCAGGGATTTTAGAAACTGTCGTGAAGGCAGGAACGAGGTGCACTCAGCCTCGTGAGGACAATTGAGTAGCTGTCTGATAGTGAGGCAGCGCCCCGGTCACGAAAACCAAGATTAACGGCCGAGGGGACCCGATGCGGTGACCACGCGTCACCCCAATATCTGCAGGTCAAATGGCTGTGCAGCGGTTGTTTGGTAGGCCTAGGCCCTCCAAGGGCTGTAGTGCCAGGGGTTAACGTATTTCAAGTTATGTGTTTCATAAATATTTGCCTGAACATCCGGGAAATGAGCTATCTGCCTTAGGTCTTCTCGAAATACGTATTGATATTCTGCTCGTAACGTTCTTATTTTTGATTCACAACGCTGTTCAGAAATTTGTCTCTGATCTGAGGTAGCCTTGCTCGTTATATCGTGCACCAAGACCACGAGGGCATCTGCAGAATGTTCAGAGGTCACAGGCTCAATTCCCGGCACTGATAGCAGCTATCCTGAGTGTGGTTCCTTTTTCGTGTTTTCCCACATTCTCTCCAAGCAATTGCTGGGATAGTATCTTACTTCATGTCTCGGAGCGCCTACAGCATCCCTGTCCCGAATACAGTTACACACACTACTACACTGAGTTCCTCTCATGACTTGGCTGGCCAGCGCACCGAGCTTATCTGCCTCCCGTTGACTCATCACACCCCGCTCAGCATAGCATAGCAATAAGAACAGAACAGCACTTGGCTCAATTGGCCAGAACTGCGAAGTGCGTGCTGTGTAACAGGAAGTGATCAGTCAACGGGAGGCAGATAAGCTCGATGCGCTGGCAGGCCAAGTCATGAGAGGAACTCACTGTACAGTCAATACAGGTATACAGATTATCAGGAGAGTTCAACACACACTCAACTACACGGGCTGATGTCCAAGATGTCCCAAGCCCCTCAAATTAATTAACAACAACATATGTTCTGAAGCCTGCCATGGGGTGCACTGATCTGCGTGAGACAGAACTGAGAAGAGTTGGGTTCGATTCACACCTGAGCCATTCTGGATGTTGAATTCACGGGTTTAACTCAGTCGTCTACTCAAGGCCAATACCGGGACGGTTCCTAACTTAAGGCCACGGCCACCTCTTTCCCAACCCTAGCCCCAATTGCAAATACACTGTACTACAGGTACCTCAAACATCAGGAACTCCTACACAAACCCAAATGCACGAGACTCAATGTTGTAAGCCCTCAAATGAATCAAAACGTGATGATATCAATGCAATACCTCGTATCTGACAACGCTCTCCTTTTCAAACATTTTCCTATAATTTGGTTTTCTGTCGCACACTGAGACACACTACGTGTTTTAGGTTGAATATTGTGGGTGGGTGGGTATTATTCATACATCGTTTATCATAACCCCACGGCAGCTACATCAAGTCCAGATATCAGTGGTTCAAATCGCGTCAATGACAGCGACCATCCCGAGAGTGATTTTGGCCCAATTTATCCAAACGTTGTCCAAAAAATGATGGCGTCTTGTACTTAATTTGAAGTCCCGGGACACTTGCCCCAGTCCCTTATCTTGTAGAGTTAAACACACCATTACCATCATCACTGGATCACTGACTATCAGACGAATTCATCACACGTACAAAAACACGGGCCTGATGACCGTGATGTTCAAACACCAAAAATGATCTCCAGAGGCTAATCAACTAGCCAAATGAGGGTTAATGACCACGGGACCCGATCCGAGTCCAGCATTACTTTCACTAAATGTGTGCCAGGCTCCTCTCTTTCACCTTTTTTCTTGACCTCCCTTGGTCAAATCATTTTCTTCTTTTTTACCCCGACGGTATTAGGGTATTCTAAGCTTAGAGTGTCTTCCATTTAGTGGACTTCAATAGCCCTTCCCACTTTCTTTTCTAATACCTTCACTTTTCAAGGGATCAGACCTCTTTCTTCTATATGTTATTACCTGCCTGCTATAAGAGACCCTGAACGAGGAGGGTATGTTTATCCCCACAATATTATGATGCACCGGCATTGCGCTATTCCCTCAATGGCTCACGGTTTGCGGCCTAGGGGCTTGGCGACCCCGATACATTCCTGATCGGGTCCAGTGTACCCCCTTTTTCAGTTATTTTGGGGAAACCCTCTCCTCTTTAATGGCATCCATGACTCTACTTCATTCCAAGCCCTTCAATCCTCATTCTTCGGAAGTTAAGGACTCTTAAATTACCGCAGCTGTTCTTTTTTTTTTATCACCCTTCTTCCTATTGATGTACATTTCTTCGTCTAGCATCTAAGTCAATAGTTAGAAGTAATTCTAACGGTATTAATAATTCTCATTACACATGTATTTAACGTGTCACTTCATATCATTCGGGGAAGATGACCTTGATGTTTCGCTCCTTAAAATAATAAAGACCACTACCGACATAAATGAAACAATACCAATTACAACAATGAGAGACACCATGTTCAGTGCTCAATACACATTGCCACAAGGAATTTAGGTACTATTCCAGGCTCTGGTGTACGGTACGGAAAATGAAGGAAGTAAGGAAGAAAGGAAGGAGGGAAGGTTGTAGTTAATCTCGTGATTATAAATCAATTGATTTCCAATTTACGTGGAATCCGAACCACCGAACGTAACATGTAATCTCAAAATCCTCACAAGCATGAACGAAAATCTGGTTCAATTTTGCGGGAGATGGTATGGCAGTTGTCACACTCAGTAAAGCAGGGTAAGTAAGATTCGCACTTCACTCATCGTACTGTAGAAATGATTCACCATGATTTCGCACTTCTACTACTTCCGAAAAATGTATGGACGGTGGTTAAAACAATAACTGATTACAGGTACATAATCCCAAGATGAAACTTAATGTTGGGACGATGTGAAGAGAATGTTCACCTCGGTGAAGTTGTACGCTTCCATAATAAAGTTGAGTTTCTTTCCAGAACAAGAATAATATCATCGGTCATCCTTCAAAATGTATTGCGACAGTGTTTATTTAAACCCATTCTTTGTTATATAATAGACAAGACCCACATGCATACTTGGATGTACAGCCCTACAAAATCATTTCCCTAAAGTTATTTTCTTCATTATATAAACATAGAAAAATAAACCTTACGGACTCGTTATGAGGAGCTGAGGGCTTGGTCGATCTTAAGGGAAAGACTGGCAAGGAACAACAGTGTCACATTCATGATTTTCAGGCGTTACCCCTAACAGACCATGGTTACTTCCTTCTATGTCGTAGCCCAGAATCATTCACTACCTATCCACTTAACTCATCTCATGAGCTAGGCATTACTGCTGGTAAAACCACCTCCTACACACAAATGTAACGCTTCTCAGCTTTTATCTCGTTGAAACTGGAAAAATAAGAGGCAGATTTACACACGCACTTTTCCCTGACACTTATTCATGACATATGCACATTCGCTCTATTTTACCTGTCTTCAAACGTTGGGTCACATAATTTTCAATTGCAAAAATATATTTTAAAGCAACAATTAATTGTTATGTGTGAGGAGAGAGAATATTCATGAAAGTATTTGGGAACAATTAGCGGTTGTTAGAAAAGACAATTTCCCACATGCTATTTTCCTCGAATTGAATGCCAGAGAGGCAATTTCTTCCATAAAGTGAGGTATGTCTCTTATCGTAGGGACTGTGTAGCCCAGCTGGTAGAAGCAATTAGCTTCTTACTGAAAAGGAAACGATTCAATTCCCACTCAGGTAGTTTATTTTAGAAACAAAACTACCACTTTCAGAAACATAGTTGGCCCTCGACTTCGCTCAGCCTTTGTTCTTGGGAGCAAATGCGTCTGGGCATGGAGCTGACAACACCACCCCATCTAGTTCCAATATTCCTCGAATCTTATTCAGGCGATTAAAGAGAATATATGTATGAAGGGCTATGATAACAACCATTATCTAATAGCATTAAATTCTGTAGCTTACTTTTCGAAAATCATAGAAGCTCTGCATTTGACTTTTCTAAAAAAGAAATCCTGTGTTTCATTACAATAAGATGACATCTCGTGGGAGGAGTCTTAATCACCGATATTGAAAGCTATATTTTCTAGCACAGAACTTCTCATTGTAATGGTGTTGCTGAAGACATAGGTCGTTAACCAAAAGCTATTTGGTATATCACATGTAAAATCCATTTAATAGGCTGGAGAGTTTTAATGGAATAAGAACATTGGGATATATGAAAATAGGCTATTTAGTTTTTCATGGAACTACTTGTTGCATATTCAACAGATCAATAAATTCCATCTCGATATTCTCCCGTTAATCAAATATAATTTCCATGTGATGGACTATACCAGGTGAATCAGCTGCACCTAATAATTTTGTTTTATGCAGCCCAACTAACGCGTGTTTTCAGGAAGGTCGATATTTCTCCGCTTGCATTTCGTATGGCACTGCAAGCATATACTGTAATGTAAACTGAACACTAGCATTTATTTCTCGATGTGACTGCAGAGCAATACGAGGGGAAAATAATTGTGCTCAGTATCGTTTGCGGGATGTGCGTGCAGTGCATTAGTACCAAACGGGATGCAAGCATAGAAATATCGACCTACCTGACAACACGCGTTAGTTGGAGTGCATAAAAATTATTATTAGGAGCAGCTGACTCACCAGCTATAGCTTACGGTCATGAAGTACACAGTAATAATTTTAAACTTAAAACCTAATACCCTACCATCGTAGTCATTTTAGACAGAAAATGCAAACAGTAATTTGAGGTAGTAAAATGGTCTTATTATAGAACTAGTGCTTGCCCTGTCTTTAACCAAAGATTTTATCGTTGCTCAAGATAACTAACATCAATACATCTCCAACGGAGGAAAATATGTGTCCTTAGTCACAATTTAAGGCGCTACCTACAAGAAGCTACTTGAATAAAACACTTAACAAGTATTAACAGAAATAATTAATTAATACAACTGGTTTATCAACTTTCCCAAATCCGCTTCAATAGAACACCTGTAAAATATGTCGCTCTTCAGATATCAAGACGCAAATAATTTATAATTTACAGTACCTAAACTAGAAAACCGTGACAGCTGACCATGAATGTTCCACTCTTCAGAACTTTAGAATATATAACTTTCAGTATCGGTTAATTGTGACTCCTCCCATGAAGAAAGCAACTTTCTATAGCGAGTCACTAGATTTCAATTTAAGGAAAGTCATATTCAAGGCTTATATGACATATGAAGAGCAAGGTGCCAGTGCATATAGATTATTATGGCGGTTCATTGCACGAATCCTCATTTCGATCGCTTGAATAAGATGACAGAAATGAAATATGTTTCTAAAACATCCTATTGCCACAATTTTGAAGTTTTGAAACCAGTTGATCTGACCTAAATGGCATGTTGTTTTTGCGTTCATCAGGTTTCTGAAAGTCTACATATTCAACAGTCTCCTATCTTAATGCAAAATTTCAATTTGAGAACACAAATACAGTAGTTTCGGAGATGATGAGTACTGGTAACATATTTCGCGTAGTCGTCAAGCTGTATTCATTTAAATGTAAGCCAGAGAATCACGTACCAGTATTTAAGGATTATTATGTTGGTTCTTTATACAAACTTTCAAATTGATCTCTTGAATAGGATACGAGAAATAAAAATTTGGTTTTAGAATTTCGCTTTGACGTCATCTTGAAAACAACATTGAATATTAGATTTCCCTATATTTAAATCTACTGTATGTTAAGATACCCAGTGTCCATTTTCACTGTTCATGGATGATTAAGTCGCCAGAAAAGCCCTTTTAAGTATTTAAATTTTGCGTGGCTGCTGTGTTGGATATACAGGGTCTTTCATATAAAGTAAGAACGGCAAGCGGCAGTTTTGTTATTCGGTGCTGCGATGGCCTTGGCCGAGCTTGTGGCGCGCCACCGCCCCTTGCTGTACTATTGAAAGCACGCGCGTAGTACTTCCAAGAGCTGTTTTTTTTTCAAGTTCCAATGGACTGTATAAAAATAACAGATTGACATACTAAACAGATTTTACTACTAAATGTTTGCTTATTTTATTCTTATGTCTCAATATAATCGCCAAAACGATTGAAACATTTGTCGTATCGTTACACCAGCTTTCCAATGCCCTCGGCAAAATATTCTGCCGCCACTGAGGTGGGTGCGTCTGGACAGCCTCCTGAAGTTTTTCCTTTTTGGTGATGTGTTGCCGCCCAACCATACCTTCAATTCTCGAAAAAAGGTGAAAAGCATTCACGACCAACGTTACGATTGACTTTTAAAAAGAATTCAAGTGTGAAGTTTTGGACCATCTGCCGTTTAGTCCAAACCAGCACTGAATGATTTTCACCTTTTTCGAGAATTGAAGGTACGGTTGGGCGGCAACTCCTCGTCAAAAAGGGTAAAACTTCAGGAGACTGTCCAGACGTACCCACGTCAGTGGCGGCAGAATATTTTCTGAGGGCATTGGAAAGCTGGTGTAACGATACGACACATGTTTCAATCGTTTTGGCGATTATGTTCAGACATACGAATAAAACAAGCAAACATTTAGTAGTAAAGTCAGTTTAGTATGCCAATCGGTTATTTTTATACAGTCCATCCGAACTTGAAAAAGAAACAGCCGTCGTATGAACTATGCTCGCGCTTTCAATATCACAGCAGGGGGCCGTGGCACGCCACAACCTCGGCCAAGGCCACCGCAGCACCGAATAACAAAACTGCCGCTTGCCGTTCTTACTTTATATGAAAGACCCTGTACGCGTATCAAAGTGTTGAAGGTAACTTATGTGAACTTGCTTTATAGTTTTCTATCATTGTACTAAATAGTATGTTGATTGCTGCAAGGGTTTCATGTATCTTAAGTGTCGATGAAAAAATTCACTTAGGCACCAAGTTGGATTGGTGATACTGACATTTCAAAGGCACATCCAGTATGGGATAAAGTAGTGTTAATATCTAACCATGTTTCATTGAAGTCACTTCAGCCATTCCGAATGTATTAGGGATACACACACAGGGACAAACGGAAACTTCATAAGTCTATATTTTATATGAAGGGAAAATACTACAAAGGAGCAGTGTTAAAATTCAATATAACTCAGACATAGAAATGAATACGGTTGATGTTAGAACATAACTATGAAATAAGAGTTGAGAAAGGTTTATGGTAGATTGTAACTCAGACATAAGAAGTAGGCACGGTTGAAGTTAGAATATTTCTTTGATGTTGATGTAAGCAATGTTCTTAAGAGCAAGGTTTCATTGTCGAATACAACTCGGGCATAGAAAAGTGCAGGCTTCGTGGTGGAATAATACTGAGCAAAATTAGTATGGTTCTTGGTAGTTTATAACTCAAAAGGGAAATATCAGGTAAGAGAGGTCGAAACCTATCTTGAAACTGTGTGGACGCAATCGTTGTACTAAGAAAGGACAACGTGCGGAAAATCAGCCACCAGATTGAACTGCAAGGCTCCGAAATCGTACCTGACATCCTGGTAAGCAGGTATGGTGGCTGCCGGAGCTGGACATCTTTGCGATACTCGAAGTAGTCATATGGTGGGGCGTATTTGCTGACTGGAGCATGTGGCAGCTTCCCACCGACCTTGAGAGACTGGGCCGTCAGGGCTGTCCCCTTAAAACAGAACGGTACTCGCTACTTCCCGTGGATTTATATGAGGGAATCGCTACATAATTTTTGAACCTTGCAGTTTAATCTGGCGGCTAATTTTCCGCACGTTGTCCTCTAATAGTACACCGATTTTGTCCACAAAGTTTCAAGATAGGATTTGACCTGTCTTACCTGATACTTCCCTTGTCAGATATAATAAGCAGTTCCGTGAAGAACTAACGTAGCCATGTTCTATACTTTACCGGTCTGTCACTCCACAAGAATTCCCTATTAATTAAATAGATTATCTGTGATGGAATAAGTAGTTTTTGGTTTATAACGTACACTGTGATAACATATAGGGTAAAATCTTCAAACTACTAGAGAATTTAACTGACCATACTGGTACTGTACCCGATAATCCGGAAAGGATCCTGTTGGAATATCCATTGCCCCCGCTGGATTGCCTATTTCTAACAGCACCGGCATATACAACATTAGAAATCGCTTCCAACATGACCTTTAGGGATTTACAGACAGCAGTTACGAGAATATTGTGGATCAACAACCAACTACACGGGGCACTCACCTTTACTTACCTCTCGGGGACTGGGAATTCAGCTTCGCCTACACTACATCCACAATACTCTGCTCCTTATATTTAAAATGAATCACACTCCAACAACAATGGAAAACAATCCGGACAAAATTTATTAACTATAGGATAAACTAATCTACTATAAACAAAATAACAATAAAAGAATTTAACAATAGACATTAAAATAAAAAAACACGCAATCATTCACACCTCCTTTCAACTCTACATCTTACTACAATGCTGTATTAAAAATCACGAGTATAAAATCATGGCTTGTTCTAGGCCTACGCTGCGTAAAAATATAAACGTTTAATGAAGCCTCTTAATGGCATTCCAGACACATGGTTTCATTCACAAGCCTGCGTTTGCAGAACGCACGTGTAGTAACGTTGTTTCATCAATGAAACACCGGCACCACGCCGTACTCGATATTGGTTTATACAATAAATACAAGGCGGTGAGTGTACACCTGTTAATATTATGTCATCGCTCTCCAATGCTAACGGTGAATCATTCTCGCTAGCCCACAGAGACTGCTTGTGTGTGCATTTATAAAAACACGTAAAAATTAACATTTATATCTTACAAAAGTTCACATAACTACTTTGTTTCTTAAACAATCATTCTAAAAAATTTTATACACTCTTTCATTCGCACTCCGCAATTGTTCTAGACCAATTCGGTTCCACATATGCTCTTAACAATGAATAATCATACACACCCAAAAACATCCGATCATCAACACACACTGTTCTAAAACAACTGATTAATAAATCCTACTAAATTATTTAACTAATTAAATCATTTCCACAAAAATTATTTACATGTAATATGTTTATAATAATATCCATTATCTAGTGTTGCTAACGCGACACAATCGAGATTCTAACTTCTCGGTTACAATATAATTCTTAACTAAATATATACACTGGTTTTTCACATAACCATCCTTCTCTAACGTTCTGTAGTTTTATATACTGCTTACACATCGTCTTATATAGGTTTCATTACATTATCGGTATAATACAGTCGACTAATTAAGGTAAACTGTACGTAATTACATAACTTCGGGTTTAATAAAATTTAATAATTGTATTATAGACGTGAGTAGACAATCTTTCTCAAGTTGCATTTCCGCTGAAACCCTCGTGTTAACACAGCTAAATGGTTAATTCACAAAAACTTGACTACTTGTATACAACGCCTCTTATCATGATACATGCCTTTTTATCAAAGAACAACAATACTTTGACTTCCTTAAAATGCGGAATTCCCTCGCATTAGCACTCCATAGCTCTACAAATCCTCATATAACTGTATATATGGCATAAACAATTATCATCTACTATGTTAAACAATAACCAAAAAGGGATTAATTGTTATTAACATATCTTATGTAGGAACGTCTCCCAAATAATGGCATGACCCTCAGTATCATTGCACATGACTACCGGACTACAATTATACATGCGTAAGTTCTTCAAACGAAACTTCCAATTGTAATGAACGATATTAGACAGTCGTGATTAACCTCCTAAAGTTTACTCCACAACAAGATAATTAACTGTTAACTCGTCTGTCGCAAATACATGTAATAAAAATAATACTCCTGTTTCATCTTACTTGTCAAGCTATAAATTGTTTATCGTTGTAATATCATGTCCACAAATGACGTGATGTTACACAAATAGGATAAAATAACACACATGCTATTTATAATGTCAGATAGAATTCAATCCTGACCGGGATAAACTAACTTTGAATTCGTAGCCAAAGATTTGAATAATCTTCTATCAAAAGGTATTTCCTCTAACATATTAAATGAACAAAGCTCTTAGCTTTACAAATAAAAAGAAAGGTTTGTTAATGTCGTAATGTTTTTCCACTCTATACAAAGAATGTTCATAGGATTAAGACTTCGGTCTTATCAAACGACTAGTATTTCTTAGATCGTCGATAGTTTATGTACAATAATGATATAACAATATCATTCGATGTTTCTTCCTTTCTTGAAGTTATATGTCGTTACATTAAAGTGCTCAAATTAAATTTAATAAAAATTTAATTTTAAGCTATGACACAATGTCAGAATACTTGGTTTAAATGAAATTATTAAAATTCGAGAGTCGAAACGACTAGTCTCCTATGAGGCATTATGATTCCTCAAATAAAATTTTAATGTCAGTTCCACAACTGATCCGTAGAATAAAATTGAAAAATAGATGAAATGCAATCATCTTCTAAATAATCTTGAAGTATAAAAAACTCAACACGCATCTGAACTGTAAAGTACAGAAAAGCATTGAAATACATGAAATGTGAAAATATAGAAATATGGAATAAGATCGCTGAAAATATGGAATAAGATCGCTGACTCAGAATGTTACTAATCAAGCTCTATATAACAATGAGATACACTAATACCTTATTTGGACGAAAACTTGAAGATCTATGAAAGTATTCCCACAATACTTTAGATGTTTCACCAGTACAAGACACTGATATGGATCTGCATTCGAACCTCGGATCTGCGACCTCAGAGATAAGAAACGTCTCTCTCTGGAATTCACCAACATTCGCCTGGGCTCGAACGACATCATTCTGGCAAATTCTTCTGTGTTGCTGGGCTACCTTTCCCTAGCATCTTGACATATCTCTTCTGTAAAGTCTCCATTCTGCGTCGTAAATATGTATCAGCTTCGTCATTGGAATATAATTATGGAAATATTCATATAAATAGTGAATGAAATGTTTCCATTGCTAATTGATGTTATATTAGTGTTCGTAGACTGACGAAAATGCACAAGATGGACCGTACACTACGTCTGTATTCAAGAATACGTTGTCTAACGAAGCTCCATCGTTGTATCTTAACTCCTGTTAACGAATATGTCTCTGGCGCATGACTATCTAGTTCATCATATCAACAATGTTAATCATGCTGAATGATAATGTTTGAAGAATAATTATAGTCATTCTGTTAATGTTTACGTGTTGCGCCAATATTAAAAGTTCTCCGCTACTGTTCACTTGAACTGCGTTCGTCAACTTCACGTTGCAATTTATAATGATATTCCGCTTTATTTCCAACACATTTGGAAATCTAATTGACAGGCTTATATTGTCGAAACGGTGAACATTAAAACGCTCTACTTTTCACAATAAATTGTAAGCAACCTTTTCTTTATATACAGGGTGTATTTGATATGATGGAAGTCCTTTACACTGGTGATAGAAGATGGTATTCTAAGCAAATATATTCATGAAATTAAGTCGGATCTTAATTAGTGTAGGTGGAATTAAATCACAAAAATCGTCGGTCAATGTCTTGGAAACGGGCTTTCACTTCGTTCCCGTCAGCAGCAGAGCTGACTTCTCCCCGTCACCCTCCCCTCCTACGCCGAGGATTGTTGACCAGAGTCTGCAGTTGAGTGACCTCCTCGCCTTGTCTGCCAATGACATTGAAATACACAAACCAAGCCTATGAACAGCTGATTCACACCTTCATGGGGAGTGGCTACATGACTACAGTAGTGATGGTGGATCTGTCTAGGATTTTGCCAGCTTCATGGACTATGCATAGAAAATAGAAATCCTAAAGATTTGGTAAATTAATTTAAGGAACTGTTGGTCTATCTTTGTGTGAAGATAGTGCAACAACTCTAATAAACATATTAATAATACTAATAATAGTAATAATAGGCTTTTAGACACACTAACTTCTTTTATGTTTCTTTTTGGTATGTCGAGTTGCCAGACTTTAATGTACGTAGGATTTCTTGTATGTGCCATCAAATCCATGGAGATGATCGTATTAGATCCCATTCATTTACTACATGACCGAACGTAGATCGCACCCTCGGGAAGGTTAGCACTCTACCACCAGAACTACACATGCTGACTCTTATTAATATTATTATTATTAGGCTATTATTATTATTATTATTATTAAAATTATTATTATAAAACTGTATTATAACAATGTATTTGTATTTTATTTTCATTTTCATATGTATTTACATTGTTGATGGACCAATAAATCAACCCTCCCCCTCTCCAGTTTATGGCCACCCGAGGGCTGGAGATGGGATGGGACAATTCACAATATGAACATGTGGTACCGTACTAGTATTAAATCTTGGAAGTAGTTTTCCATGGGTTCCCACTTCTACCCCAGGAAAATGTCGCGATTGTTCCTAACTTAAGGCCACGGCCGCCTTCTTCTCAATAATCTTAACCGCTGGCAGTGCAGTCCATGAAGGGCCTGGGTCTACCAAGCGACCGCTGTCCAGCCATTTGGCCTGCAGATATTATGGTGACGCGTGGTCAGTGCATCGGGTCCCCTCAGCCATTAATCTTGATTTTCCTGACTCGGGCACTGCCTCACTGTCAGACAGCTACTCAATTGCCCTCACGAGGCTTAGTGCACTGCGTTCCAACCCTCACGTCAGTTTCTAATATCCCTGATGGAGCCTGGAATCGAACCCAGAGCCTCCAGGTGAGAGGCAGTTGCACTGCCCCAACACCACAGGGCCGGCGCCTTCTTCCGAATCCTCACCTGAATTACAAATACCCACATTACTACAGAAACCACAAAACACAGGTTATAACACAAATTCTACCCACACCCAGCTACATGGGGCTAAAAGACCAAAATCGCCAAGCCTCTCAAACAAAACATCAAGTATTTTACTTCCGTCCTAAATGCCTAGTTCTGAACAGACTACGGGATGTCGGAATTTCGTCACACTGCATTTCATTAAGTGAATGTTTTTAGTATTTTCAGAAACTAGTCAACAGAAGGTCCGACACGGACGCCAATGATACATCAGGGCTGAGTATCGAAATTATTTTATACATGAACATCAATCAATGAATTCCACACTTACAAAGTAGGCTACACAATACTACCGGTCCTAACGTCCCAAGTCATTGCGTGCGTTGTCAACAACAACAACAACGGCAATGCACATTTTCTTACGAGACGGTAGCGCTTATCCTCATAACAGCTGATAGCCTTCCACCCCTCAAGTCAACCGGTAAGGTCAATGCTCTGATTACGTAACAACTTCCCCTTCGCGCGTCGTCACACCTGGCTCCGCCTCGTTTCCCCCAGCCTGCCGCACCACTTTCTGCCTGATTAGTTTCTGAAATAACTATAAACATTGACTTTTTAATGATTAATTATCAATTTCAAGATAGGTGACAAATTTTTTACCTAGGAAGCTTAGAATAGTCTCTTCTATCACCAGTGTAACGGACTTCCATCATATCAAATACACCCTGTATATATATGCTTATTTAACTTCAGATCTCAATTATATAAGAGATATAATCAATACAATGTTCCTCGCAACTTCACGTAGAATGGAAGTGCGGTGATCTCTAACGTTCCACCTAGCTATCCTCGCGTCTCCACAAGTCGACAATCGTCGCACTTGGACTAAGCCTTGGGATCTCCGTTAATCCAGTAAAAACACTTCCTCACTCTTCAAAGTCTGCTGGGATAAGAACCTCGATCCTTGGATCTCCCCCTCCAAGTCGAATTTTTGGCGGCCATATCAATCTCCCACCATAATTTTAGCGCGTAGATTACTAATGCTTACTACTGCGTAGATTAACCGATCTGCGGTTTTTAAAGTATCAGACATAATTTCTCTTAATATTCTCTTCATTACCAAATTAGAAAATCTTCTTCTAAGGGCCTAAATGCATAATTTCATCATATTGTGTAATTAAAGTTGATCCCGTCTTCAATAAGACCTGTTCTCATTGGCTCTGGGCTGGGATCCAATAGCATAATTTATAACAATATTTATAATATTAATTTCCAAACTCGCTGTTGCTATGCTAAATATAGCCTTCTAGAAGCGTCCATTGTGCAACATATCACGTGATCGGGCTCTCCCACAGTCTCGAGCTTGTAACACTACACTCTTGTGTCACACTTCCAGAAATTATATTTGCTGGTTAAATTTTATCATGGGGACGGAAAATACTCTCATTTTGTCCGTAAATAATTCAATTTACGGGGGCATTACCTCTAATCGACTTTTACAGTGACTGTTCAATACAACATAAGGAAGAGGTGTTCATTATTATTAGAAGTTTATATTCATATCACCATAACCGATAATTACACTAAACATTATCGCCAGATGACCTTAAGATTTTATCCCGTAAAGCAACAATTACCACGGCCTCTAAACTTTCTTAATTATGCATTGAATTCCAATTATCGGTTACTTACGAAGATTCCCGGAGAGATCGCATCCATCTGAGATGAGTCTCAGCAGTTCATTTTTGAAAACGTCACATGCACGGCGTCTATAACACTCCAAAAGTAAGTGCCAGATGTTCGTTTATTATGATTATTATTTTATATGTATTATAGTAATATTATAATTATAATTATTTTTATTACAGATGTAAACTTAAAAATATTTTCCATAAATTGGTGAATTAACGGTTTCCCCTTTTTGTGGAGTTTTAAAAGAGAAAGGAATTCGGTTTAGCGTGACTCTTAGTATCGTGTTCATAAGCCACGGGACTTTCTTTTGGCGTTAAATCCGAACCAATGGCCGTGATATTTCACCTCGAAGATCCCACATGAATGAACCTCAACACGAGCTAGGGGTGCCTTGGTGGGGGGCAATCAGTTAGATCGCTGCGCCATCTCGTCCCTGTGTAGATTTCACTACCTAGGCTATACTTCAAATACTTCAAATAGCATCACATATTACAAGATAAACCATTTGTTAAGATACATGTAATAACCTGATTGCAGTGCGAAATTATTTTACTTTTTTATATCGTTGACAACAAGCCGTGAAAAATAGGAAGAGGTAAGGAAACTTATTTTTATCCAAGTCTATTAGTTTACACACCCCAGTATTGTCAATCATCAGCGTGTTCAAATGGGCTGGTAAACATAAAACGTATCTCCGGGCTTGCTTAAGTTCAACGGAACTACTAGTTTCTTATGTTTCAGGTTTATTGACGGTTTGGTACTCGGTAGAGAACAGTCTATTGAAATTAGGTAAACGCATTCATCATGAAACAAAAACGGTTTACGACATACTGCGTGGCTAGGCGGTAACGTTCTCGCCTGCTGTTCCCAAGATTGCAGGATATAATCCTGGCGCAGTCAGCTGGCATTTGAGGGAGCGCAAATGCGAGGATGCCATGTCTGTTGATTTACCGGTACGTTGAACATCCCCTTCGGGGCGAAATTCTGGCAACCCGGCGTCTCTAATAGCCGCAGTAGTTAAAAGGGACATAAAACCAATAGTATTTTTTGTATTATTATTAACAATTTGTTCCGTGAAGAACTAAATAGCCTATTTTCATATATTCTACTGGTCTTATTTAGGACGCGAGAAAAGAAAATAAGAATTTAAAAATTGCACTGGTGCAATTTTTAGGTTGTCTTTAAACTCCATTACATTCGACGTCATTATATTAAGGCTTGTATGAAGATATACCGTGCCATGTTTCACAGCACTCGGATGAAAATTCGCGAGAAAAATCTATTTAAATATATACATTTTGCTTTGCCGCCATGTTAGTTTTGTGATCACCAGGTAATTAAAAATCTCATTGGACAACTTAAGTGAATAGATTCTATCAACATACAATATTTCAGTTTGATTGCTCTAATAGATTCGTAGATATTGAGAGGAGTCTAAATATTTTGGATGGTCGCCATGATGGATTGTTATACATGAAGGCCATATACTTTTATACCATTACCTGAAGATTATTGCGTAGGTTAATTTTTCAAACTTTCACTTCGATCGCATGATTAGGACACAGGAAATAGAAACTTTATTATAACATTTCGCGCAGCCACCATCATGAGTTTATGTATACAATTGAACTAAATTAGATGTCAGTGCATTACAATGTGTATAGGCCTAAGGATTTGCTGTACAAAGTTTCACTGCGCTTGGATGGTTAAATCGCCAGAAACAAAGTCTATTTAAATGTTTCAACACTTGGCAGCCATGTTCGTTTTGTATTTAACAGATTTATGAATGTCACTTAGATGGACTTCTATTAGTACTCTTCATCACCGTACAGAATTTCAGGATATTTGTTACTGTTGCGTAGATATAGAATGAAACATTTCGCGCGGTCGCCATGTTGGATTGGATTGGTGAAACGGCACGAGCCAAAGTGGAGAAAAACCTAAGTAAGTCTGTGTGCATGGCTTTCCGAAAAAATGGAAAACTATCAGCGGAAAATAAAATGACCCTTCGTGAAGAGGAACTCATGTCAGTTGAAGCGTGCAAATATGTCGGCATCACCTGCCCACAACATGACTTTCCTTCAGACATCACACAAAGAAAACAGCAGCAGCGGCTGTTAAAGGAATATATGATCTGAAGAATGTAACAAAATTCTCCTTAAGAACTGCCATGACTCTTTTTCACGCCAAAATAACTCCCAGTACCTCACACGGTTCAGAGATAAAATGGGAGAAGTTATCCACACAATATGTCAATACAAGAGAAAAAGTGAAAGCAAGATTCTTCGTGACAGCACTAGGCGTGCCAAGAACGTCCTCGTCTCGGTGAGTCTATGAACTATCAAAGCTGTACCTCAGAACCAGACTAACGTAAGTCACATTATGCCAACTTTTCAGGAGAGCATAAAACTGTAGAAAATGAACTCTATGTCTGACTGCTGAGCTAACACATGAATTAGCCAGCAAAAAACTATTGACATTATTAAAGATGTATATACTTAACCCCTTTAATGCTATTTCCTTTAGAATTAACGCAATATTCAGTCAGGACAGGACTTACGTCTTTTTTGGCTGTACTTATAAAGTCGTTTTAGGACTTACAGTAAGACTGGACTTGCGTTATATTGGCTGTATTAATATACTCTTTTCCGCTTAGTCTCTTCTTCCTTATAAGGACTTGAGAGTCTTACTCATGAACATTCCAGCCAGTGGACTTGCGTGTTAATCTATTGTTTAAGCTTCAGAACCACAATAACGTAAGTGGATTTAAGTTTGTCTGGCTCAATCATAGGTTGGGACTTACGTCCTTACAACCCTTAGTAAATACAAAACGCGATGTTTCCCCGGACTTAAGTTGTTATGGCTTAATGTAGATTAAAATTCTACATACAACGATATAATAACCTGAAAATCGTAATTTTTGGACTTACGTTCGTCTGGTTCTAAGGTACAGAAAGGACCCCTTCTATATTGAAGATATCCGATTCCAAATTCATCTGCCATCAATCCCACAAATGGAGAAGGTGCTTGAACTGAGACGCCTGAAGTGGCAAGGCATCAAGTCCCTCCACACCAGCATACGAAGACTTGATACGCGATATGACTAAGAAGAGAAAAGAAGTATGGACTGATTTCTACGCCATAGCCGCTATGATGTCACGGGACTGAACACGGAAATCGTACGAGCTAAGTCACATTGTGACAAGATTTTCAGTATACATATTTTACCACAAAGTCTGCCAGGAGAAGAGTTTCCTCCAGCCGGATTCACAATGTGTCTGTAGGTTATGCGGAAGGAAATGTGACCAATATCATATCATGCGGTGCAAACAGAGACAATCATCTTTGACTAAATTCTGTAGCGAGGAGTAGATTGTAATGTATGTACTATGGTCATTGGCTGCAATGTGGCTACGCTCGCTAAAGCTGAGCGTTAGGTCATGGGCCCAAGCTCTCTACTGACTAGGTAGACGCGTGGGTTCGAGCCCCACCGTCGGCCGTCCTTGAAATGGTTTTCCGTGGTTTCCCCATTTTAAACACCAGGCAAATGCTGGGATGGTACCTATTGACAGGCCGCGACTGCTTCCTTCCACATCCTTGCCCAGTTTCATTCATCGTCGTCCATTGCATCTCCCATCTGGGCGCGCAGGTCGTCCACGGGCGTCGACCAGAAAGGCCTGCATCGGCCTCCCAGGAGGCCACACGACAAAAACAAAAATGGAAATTGGCTGCAATAAATTTATTACTTAGATTTTTAGGTTACTGAAGCAATGACCGACGGACGATGGACACAGGCAAATGTAGACCTAATGCATGTGGTAACAAGACTCGCAGAGCACGGCTCCCATCACAAAATGTGTAAGAACACAAAATATTATGAACCGAACAATGACGGCTTGTGTACTTTGAGAAGACATGCGAGGAATGCCATGTGGTACCACGAAGAAGAACATAGTGGAATATAGCAAAGACTAATCTAATCTCTTTCATATGTTGATCGTAGTGACTGTGTGATAATTTTCATGCTTATTCTATCATTCTTATCATAGTTGAAACTCACTATCTGGCCATCTGGTTGAAATGAAATCTTATTATTAGTAGTTTACCATCGTGACTTGTGAAACGTTTTTATACAAATTATTAAGAACAAAATCAGATATTTAGCACTAGAAGCAAATCTTTATCAAACTCACTTATTTAGAAAAAAAATGCGTGCAAAGGATTCGCCAACAACAAATTTACAATTGGGTGATCTTTACGATTTCCTAATGATCAACAACGAACATCAGACCTCCACTCTCGTAACTATATTTGTTGTTGATAATTCATAGCACGGGCTTCATCAGCCCCGTATAGTTGGGTGTGTGTTTAACTTCACGGATAACCTGCATTTATGTGAAAACTGTAGTAGTGTGTGTAATTGTATCAGAGACAGAGATGAGGTAGGTGTCCCGGGATTTATCATAAGGTACCATTCCAGCATTTGCCTGGTGGGAATGTGGAAAAATCTGAGGATAAAATCACTCAGGATAGCCTATCAGCGCCAGTCTTCGAACTTCCAATCTCCGGGCTTGATGTAGTTCACCATTGCAGTCGGATTGAGCAATTTAACGCGCCTGGTTACGCAGCGGGGAATCACCAAAGAAACACAGTTTCAAGACATGGAGTAAAATCGCGCCCAAGTACATGGAACAGTTGATCAAGATGTTTCAAGCTTCCTTAAATGTGAACCATAACCAGAAAGAAGGTGGGCGTGGTCGTAATGCAGGCTCCATACTAGAATGATGTTGCCATAGCACCGGGAAAACTACTTAAAACAGTTCTATGATGCATGGCAGTACCCTTAGAATACGCAAGATGGCACTTTATTTTTCTGTTTGTTTCTAATCACACAAAACGATCATAATATTTATAAAATGCGCAGAAACTCAATTCTCGAAACAGAAAAGCAAACCAGGCTGTGATTGAAATAAGAGTAATTGACGATAGGAGAATTCTCAGTAAATAACTTTTACATTATAACGAGCTGGGGGCAAGCAATAAGAGGGTCACACCAATGATTGCTGGGAGTGATAGATCGGAGCAATAGCAGGAAGATGCATTTAATGAAATGCTAAGTTAGAAATAAACACTTTAAATGAAGCTTTTCGTATGAGCCGACTCAGATGGTGGGGTCATGTGAAGGGAGCGTAGAGTTTACCTAAGAGGTTAATGAACTCAGCTATAGAAGCTAAGAGAAGCAGAGGTAGACATAGGAGGCAATGGTTGAATTCAATAAAAATTCACATGGAGAGAGGGCGATTCGCTTCCAAACAGAGTCTTGAAGACCAGACTGGACAATGAAAAGCAAAACAGGTTCAAATGAAAACCAATTAATGAATGATTACAACGAACACTTCAGATTTTATTTGTAAATTCTAATGCAAAGAACTTCCAAATGAGTTCATCTTCAGAAAATCTTGTTGTTGTTGTTGATTCAACTGGGGGCTTGGGTATAGTGTGTCATTTCAGACCCATGTACAGCGTGTTCCGATTCAACACGGAACTGTAAAATGGGTTATCTACCCGACCGCAATCAGCTTGAAATAGGCTCGCAGCGCACTAGCGACGGGGCTGAGTTCGATTTCACTGACTGCCGCCTCCTTATGCAGCATTGCAAAGTATTTTGCTCTTTCAAAATATATTTACACAGGTCAGGTCAGGTCGAGAGTATTTTTAAGATCACCACAAACACACGAAGCAATGGAGCTCATCATTACCGAAGCCTTTGCGGAAATTACTCCTCAGATGTTGTCGAACGCAAGAGAGAACTCCATGCGACGAGTGGCCCTCTGCTTGGAAAATGATGGACGCCACTTCGAACACCTTAGGTAAATGTCCATTTGCAGAAGATGTAACGTCTGTGATAAATTAACTTTTTAGTCGCATCGAAGATTGATTACACTTTTGTAACAAATATTTTCCAAATTGTACCTCGTTTTGTGGTATTGAGTTATAAAGCAATAAATTGTGTTGTAAATAAAATACAACTCAAAAATACATTGTGCTGTGACAAACTATGTTGTAAAATAAAATTTTATTTCATAGAAATGCTCTGAAAATGCCATTAACAGAAGCGTAAAATAACAAGTTCTGAAACAGAAATCGTTCAAACTTACTGTGTAGCCTCTGTAAATATATTTTGAAAGAGAAAAATACTCTGCAATGCTGCATAAGAAGGCGGCAATCAGTGAAATCGAACTCAGCACCGTCGCTAGCGCGCTGCGAGCAGATTTCAAGCCGTTTGCGGGTGGGTAGGCAACCCATTTTACAGTTCCGTGTTGAATCGGAACACGCTATACATCGTTGTGTGTAGAAATTGTCGATAACCTGTGTTATTTTGGTATTCATTGAAATAGAGATTAGGATAGGGAACTAATCGCCCGTAACCATATGGTAAGAACCATTTCGGCATTTGCCAGAAATAGGAATTGCAAAGTTGCTGGGTTATGGACAGTAAATATCCTCGAATTGGTATCACAATAGACGAATATCAGACAGCTCTATGGATTGATCAAATGAAATTATTCTTCAAAGAAGAATGTGTTATTAATGGCGAGGACAAATGCGTTTTTGTTGAAAAGGATCACCACAAGATTTATCTTATAAGATAAAGCAGTCTGTATTTTCGTTGACTTAGTCGCTTTAAAAAATATCGGTAGAAATTATATTAAAAACCGGGAGAAAGTACATTTGATGACTCGTATGTCAGAAGCTGACAATATGACTGCTGAACGGATTTCCAGAAGGAAACAAGGAACCCTCATGGTAAAGTTAAGTGTCCAGCATTTTTAGGAGGTGTCACCTACTCGTTCAATACCTTATCCAGGTTGCGTATTCGAAGGTGCGGTAAATCCTCGTATTGTATTAAACCTACAAGACTCTTGGGTGATGATATATGTGTCGTTTGCGGTAGGCGCACAACCCTCTTTTTCTTTTCTTTTTCACATACCGCAGAATTACTTAGCAGTAGGATTCCAGGTCTTCAACAAGATTTCGAAATGTCACTTCAAAGACAACGAAGAGGTGGAACAAGCTTTGAAATTTTCCTGTAATCGCAGGCCACCGAATTTTACCAGGGTCTTTTTGAAATTGATTTCCCGTTACGACAAATGTATCAATGTTGGTGACGGCTACGTGCAAAATAAACAAAGGTCTGTCATTTATTATTCTTATATCTAAACCATTCCCCAACAACCTGTCTACAGTCAGAGGCCCTACGGCACATGATGGGGGAAGTAGATGCAGCACTGTGATTGGTCGAGGAGAATTTGAGCACACCCACCTGTGCTGATTCCATGTCTCAAAAGGGCAGATGTTAAAACAATCATAATTATCATCATCCAAGTATGGATTCTTGGCGATGTGAATAGGCTGCTAGTCATTGGTCCAAAGGTCCTGGGTTCGATTTCAGACTAGGTCGTGGAATTTTGACTTCGGATGGTTAATTCCCCTGATTTTGGGACTGTATGTTTGTAACGCCTTCACCATTCATTTCATCCTCATCGCAACGTACAGGTCACCTACGGGCGACAGTAGAAGACCTGCTGCAGGCTTTTCCGGGGAACACACTTTATTATTATTATTATTATTATTATTATTATTATTATTATTATTATTATCATCATCATCCAAGTCCCAAGACAGTACAATTTTGTCCCCTCACAGATGTTTTCCTTGTAATTTCATTCAGGTGTAGGAAATAACGCCCATTATAATATTTGGTTACAATCGTGATCACCGACTGAAAAACATTAAAATTTAAATTTTCATGTTATCTGACCAACATGTATGCGAATGTTTAATGATAACGGGATTTGATGTTCGCAATGTTCTCTCACAAGAATAAGCTTATGAACCGAGACGAGACTGTTCTTATGAGTTCAATTTTGAGACAGATGGCACCTTGATCAGTCATTTCCGAGAGGAATGGAGTGTTGTACAATCTCCAGTTGAAAGTATAGTGACTCAACACTATTCGTTCCCGAAACTGCCCTTTCAGGAAGGAAGGAAGGAATATTGTAGTTTTACGTGACCGTTATTCTCGATATCATGAGCCATGGGACCTCCTTTTTACGTGGAATCCGAACCACATGACATGGCATTTCACTTTGAAAATCTCACATGCATTGACCGGGAACCGAACCCGGCCCTCCGTGGTGAGAAAACTTCCCTTTCAAATCATGATGACATTTAATACTATGCTGAAGGAATATACTCCCCCACTGAGGAACCTTATGAGTTTTAATGAATTCCATATTGTATGCGGCATGGTATTTACAGAAATGTGCCAAATGGGTGGAGATATAGAACAATGTAAGTTACATATAACTATGGTATGCCTACTAACTTGTATCGAGTGACTTAGAACAATGCCATGTGACACAGACACACCACATTCTCTTTACAGGTATTCACCATGTTTCTGTTAGCAACGGTCTGAACGTTCTGCCAATGTTTCAGTTCCTTGACTATAGCAATCTGCTCCTCAGTCCTGTTCCAATATCGGTCATATTTATTACGCTATTATAATATAGTAGTAATGTTTTGTTCATCATATCTAATCTAGCGGTATATATTCCTTGTTTAACTGAAGCTTACTACAAGTTTAAATTTTCTTGAATATCTTTCAACGATCAGTGTCTGGAACAAAGCTCAAGGGGTTGAAGGACGCACTCATTTTATAAAGATTAAGTTTCAAAATTAGAGAACTTCGCCATAATCTCCCTCATGAAATTGTTGATCATGGCAGTGTTCTTCACCAGATCCAGCGATTAATTCTACCGACAAACAGGATGGTCTCACATCAATCATCAATTTCAACGGTAATGGCAATTGAAATTATTAAGAACGTCACTTGTCTCAAATTCATGAAGTTTAGTGACTTATCGTACAACAACTGAGACTGAAGACAGTCGTCACTAGCTCCTTATAATTTATTTCGCAAAGCACTAGCTTCATATTCTATTTTTGGTAACCTACTGAGCGTTTTATCTTCACAGAAATGACCACAATTTCGAAATGCCTCAAACAGAATAACAAATTAACTTCACAGAACATACAGTAGTTAGAAAGCCCGCAGCTGGCTTCGGGAACTGTCGGGCCAAAATTTCCAAGTACAGTAATCAGGGATTATTTTGTGCCTGTTGAGACATTGAAAGTAAATACATCCGATATTGTTGCGGGGGAGAGAAATAGATACACTTGAAAGAAATCTCCTTATTTGCCCTGAGGAGCAAATCAGAACATTTTCGTATGTGTTCGCCAAAAGAGATCGTCACTAGCGTTTTGTGCGTGTTATAAGTGTGTCGAGACTCCACGACTTTGGTGCAGTGTATGATACTGTTTCTTGTTATGTTATCATGTTCATTTTCATCATAGCGTTTAGAAATCTTGAACCGAATATGACAGTGATTCTACATTATGTACGGTATCTTACACTCTTCAGATCAGGCTAAAAGTAAGTGTTATGTCAAAGACGCACAGTGTAGCTACATGTATGATACACCGAAGATGAAATAATCGTATATTCGTAGGAACAGTAGCAGCTATATAACATTTGACTTAATTCATTATCTTGGCTGAACAATTTCTAAATCCTCATTTTATAATTTAGTCTGAATTCATGATAATGAATCAATAAAACCATCACAACTAATCCCAAATTTGGCCGGCAAACTTTCCAAGTTCATGAACAAAGAATCTTATTGAATTCACTAGATTCAAGCTCAGGTGCGTACCCAACTATGGGGGGAGGGGACCTCATAAGGCTGCGGCCTCTTCCCAAGTAACCACAGAATGCCAAGAATAATATACAGCAGTAATATTTCCCGTTATTTAACTAACATTTTTTTCGCAGACATCGGTAGCACTTAAACGTTCCAGTCCTGATATTAGGCCACTTAACTGCATAAATTTGCTTAAAAACGATACAAAATAAAGCAGAAGTAATAATGAACACTTCGACCGGCACTGGGCAACATAATGTATCAAAAAGAAATTACGGGGTCGCAATCTACTTAAGGTTGAAAATTGATGGATTATATAGTTCTTAGAGTTAAGTATTTATGCAGTAATGGTTTATGAAGCAGCACTCATTGTTTAATTTCATGGATATTATTAGATACTTATGTCGTAATTCCTGTAAATTGTGGGTTATCATAATGTTGCCCCAAACGGTCACTCCTCGCGCAATCGTATTCGGTACACCCGTGTTGGACGCTTGAAAAGTAATTCCAACGAAAATGTATCTAGGGACTCCCATTCGTGTGTGAAGTGTCTTGTTAAGAGTTAAAATGTAAATCTTGTTTTTTATTTTAGATACTAGGAAATGAATTGTAATTCCCCGCCTAATCAACACTCGTGTTGATGGACTGAAATTCTTGTTCTAATAGAAATTTCTCAACAAACTCTGTATAAAGTAGAAATAGAATTCCCTTTATATTGGAGGAACATCGATCTCGAGGATGATCATCAGTGACTGGCTCTTCAGACGTGATGGTTGTTTGACTGCTCTTCATCTATGTCAGTATTGCGACCTTTGAGTTAGTTTTGGATAGGTCATCGGAAAATCCCATTTATGCATTTTAGTCTAGTATAGCTGCCATGTTAACTTCGTGCTTATGTTTTTAAAGGTCTCATATGTGAACTAACTTTGTAGTCATCTATCATCATGAAAACGATCAGGTTGATGGCTGCTATAGTTTCAGAACTATTTAGAACCGATGAAATATCATGATTAGCCTATAATCGTCCTTTTAAGGTGCCTAACATCCAAGTTATCGGCCAACCAATGAAACAGTTTGCATGGCTGCCATGTTGGATTAGTGACACTTCCTGAATCTTGAAAGGCACGGATTGGTCTGGACGGAGTAGTAATAACTTTTTACCAAGTTTCATATTATTGCTCCTGGCAGTCATAATACCATCATACCCAGACGCAGACACGCGTACAAATGAGCAAAGCGACCTAAAGCTTGTCGTCTACTTACCTCGCCAATTTACGTTCCCGTTCTAGGTTGATAATATTGTGATTTTTTCTGCCCATTTTATAACAATTTCACGAATAATTTAACTAAACACCTTTATCATAAGACGAGATTAATTAGTATCAGATTTACATTTCAGTTATGTTTGGAGCTAACATAATGTTTCATTTCCTTTGCACTATATACTGGCAACTCTGTCTGAGGCTAGTCGGAGTTGCTCCACTGACAGTCATGATCTGAGGACAGCCTCTGTCTTATGTACAACTTTACAAATGTATTTGAGACTTGGTTTAAATAGGACGCGCTAAATGATTTCAATGAGAGTTGCCGTTCGAGGGTTTCTTGTATGGTCTTTTGAATTGATTCTATGTGTCATTTTTACATCATTTATATACCTTTGAAATACGAGAGCCCTAATCGATGTACGTGTCCGGGCAGTACTGGAAACTATTTTAAACGATGCATAAAATTAAAAAATGACACCCCATATAACCTCCCTCTTAAATTTAAAAATTATCTTATCCTTTCATTTTAATATAAAATGTACAGTAAATAATTCCACATAGACTATTTCACTATCCCATTGTGAGGGTCAGCAAATAAACATGGAATTTCTGGCGACAAAATCATTGCTTATAAATGCAGTTTTATCTGTAGTAAGTAGTATTAAGGATAAGAATAATAGTAATAATAACGTAATGGATTTTGCGTCTCTTAACTACTGAGGTTTTAGTACCACCATATTGTAAGAAGTTTGTCCAGTACGGGTTATAGATTTATTTAGTTAGCGTATGGCATTTAAGTATATTTAAAAGTTAATTACATTATTTATAAACACTTAATCAGAAACAAACATCTAGTTCTTGTATAAATTTGATGGAATTCGTGGTTGCCAACAGGAATTATCCATGATCTCTTCTATATGATCTGACACTGCAGTCTTCCCTGATGTGATGTGTTGAATAATCTGTCTTGGTATGCCGCAGTTGCATGATGGTGAGGCCAACATTCCCTATTTAAAAAGTGAATCTGCACTTCTTCTGTGACCTGTTCTCAGTCGGTTTAGAGTTGACTATACCTACGGGTTATACAAATATCGCATAGCTTATTCTTTTAAAAATATACGTTTCAATCAATCAAGTGTTCCAGAACACTCGTTATGGTAGGTATAGTACAAGGTGGGAATTTTACAGTCCTAAAGTCGTAGTGCATGAATTACCATGCCAGCCTATGTTGCAGGTTACTAGAAAAATATAGGATGGACGATCAGGTAGCCCATCGCCTCTGGCAGTAGAGTAGGGGTATGGAAGTCAAGGTATGGTCAATCTACTGACTTCAAGTAAGTCGAGTTCTTACCATGATATTAACCAGGAAAACAATAGTTATAATGTACTACTTTTAGGACTCCCTCCTAACAACTAACACATCCAGTTTCAGACAAGTCTTTTCATTTTCCCGCTGTCGGCAATCCTCGGTAGAAACATTTCATGCAATTTGAAGAGGATGTGACTTTCAACTTCTTATCATGAATACCAGGATGCTCTAGTTACAATTCCAAGCCCCGAAGTAAATTTCTAGCTTAATTCCTCAAGTACCGCAACCAAAGCTGAAGCCTAAGATAACACGTTTTGACATTAAAATGTGGGTGCATACTTTTATAATTGTAGACAAAAACATTTGAGGAACAAAAATGTGTTTAAAACACTTCAAATTTCATTAAACAGTAATGTGAGGAGGGACTGGCTGCGTGGCTCAGTGGTAACATTCATGCCTGTTAAGCTCAAGATAGTGGGATCGAATCGCGGCACAGTCAGTTGGCATTTTAGGGTGCTAAAATGTGAGGGAGGTTTACGGGCACGTAAAAGATCCCCTTCCGATCAATATTCAGGCACCTTGGCGTCTCAAAAAAGCCGTCAAATATAATAGTTAAAGGGTACGTGAAGCACATAGCATTATTACTCTGAAGACTGTACACCGACTCTCTAAGATCCAAATAAATACCATTTAAAAGATCTGATACAGCCAAATCGATGGCTTTTTTTAAAGATTATTGACTGAAACACAACCAAGAATAAGTCTAACTTACAAGACACTACGTCAAAAATTAAATTTTCATGGCAGTTCTGTCCACTCTTCGAGTGAATTTTATATCATAGTGTAGCGCATATCGTACATCCACACGAGTGCAATGGTCTGCCTGACTGAACTGAGTAAAACATCCTGGCTACCAGTGTGATTCCCTGACCCCTCACTTATGAATCCCTGAGCAGTACACAATAACAGGTGGTATGTGTGTTAATATCGCTATTGCGACTGCTATACCGCATATCTGGCAATTATCATCCTTTCCATTCTATCAGTTAAGACTGGTCAAGCCTCCTAACTCTTGATTACCAATCTACTGTCCTTTGCGGTGAAGCTGTGCGCGTTAATTCACTCACTACTATCATGACAGGGAGCTGTAAAAAGTCCGGTATCACGGGTGTTAAAAGTGGCTATCTTGAGCGTGTGTTCTCCTGGTGCCCCCGCACACTCCCTCCAGGCTAATGCTGGGATAGTACCTTACTTAAAATTCTGTTAATTACAACTATACACACTACAACAATCACCACAAGTTATCAGACAAACTCATCACACACCCAAGTACACTGGGCTGATAACCAAAGACGTCTCAAGTCCCTAATAGGAATCAACAATAACAACAACTACTTTTCGGGTCTCACTGTTATGATCGTATAAACTGTCTGTCATTTGAGAAGATTTACCAGTATCTACAACACTTACAATCAAAAGGTGTGGAAGTAGATAATTCCAAATTAATCCACGAGAGCAACGTTTAAGAATTACCTTAAAACATGAAAACACAAAATTGGCCTTTGTTTATTTTTTTCAAAAGGATCCGACAAGCGAAACCTTTAACGAATTTTTGAATGTTTGTCACTTTCCTTTCGTATTATAAGCAGCTGAACGTGAGCTTCCCCTGAAAGAGCTTGGCACTTTCAATTGCACTATACCTCGAATATTCTACTTATTTACAGGGCTTCATTTCAGTCGTAGCTGTTCAGAGCGATGTGTCGGTACATCTCACAACACCGGAGCAGATTTCCGGAAATTGTTCTCAGGTTAACTAAATCTCGATCATCGCCCACTACAGTATACTGTATTTGTGTTACCATCTACATTTCAGACAAAACCTCTGTACTAAGATTATTTTTATCTCATAAAAGAACTCTTGTACTTCTTACAACTCTTTTTTGTGACAAATTTAGAGGGGTGGGGATGGTGGACACGGAACATTGTAGACACGGTGATGAAGAGCTGACCCTGCAATTTGAGGAAAATTCCCCAGAGTGGCACGAATTGCACGATTATTAGGCAAGGTAAATAAATCATGTTATAATTTTTGAATTTTTAGCGTTGGTTTTAAATTCTGAACGAGAAAGAGAGACTTATGCTGTTTAGGAAATCCATGGGTGGAACCCCGGATTTGCTCTCCAGTAAAGTTTGTCATAATCACGGTATCTTCAGAGGAGCTCTGATACTTGTAAACTTTTAAAATGAAGCTCTGCTTTACTGAAACATGCTACTGTTAAGCTAAGATATAAGAGAAGTTCACCTGGCTTGCAACTTGCAGCACCTAGCAAGGTTCCATTGACCAGTCCACCCTCTGTCTCCTACACAACCGGTTGAGTTGTTGACTGGTTGAATCTCCTTCCCCATGCCGCTAAACGAGAGACTAGTACTTATTTAATATTACACCTCACCAACCTGAAACCTTCTAGGTTGACCGCAAACGTCTTCCGTTTCTTCCTCGATTCTCACTTTTAGCACAAATTCAATATTATAAAAACAGATATGTAAATGTAGTGAACACTTCGTGCTGTATCGGTTAGAATTATTGGCTGTCTCCACGGAGGTCCGGGTTCGATACCCGGCTCTGCCATGAGATGTAATTCATGTCCATGGGCTGGAATAAAGCACACTGAGCCACGTGAGACAAAACTGAGAACAGGAGGATTGGATTTACACCTTAGCAATTCTAGATGTGGTTTGCCGTGGTTTCCCACTTCTACTTCAGGCAAATGCCAGGATGGTTCCGTACTTTAGGCCACCACCACCTCATTCCCAAACCTCACCAAAATTACTGAAACACGCACTCACTCTCAACTACAGACACCACAATAACACAGGTTATCGGCCAATTTCTTCACGTTGCCAACAGAACAGGAGTAGCCTAAATGACCACGATGTCCAAACCCACCAAATGAAACAAAAACAGACTGGCTGCTGTTCCCAAGGACGCAGGATCGAATCCTGGCACAGTCAGTTCGCATTTGAAGGTGCGCAAATGCGAGGGAGCCGTGTAAGTAGAGTTACTGGCACGGTAAAGATCCCCTTTGGGGCAAAATTCTGATACCCCGGAGTCTCTAAATGCCTCAGTAGATAAAAGGGACGTAAAACCAATTTGTTAATATTATTATGTAACAACAACATCTCAACTGAGTCATCTTTCCCGTATCTTCAATTTATATTTTCAAATATTAACTGATCAGTCAGCTAAGCGAATTACGAAGCAAATTATGGGACCAGGCAATCACCAGACTCCAAAGACGAGTGGATTCGAACCCCACCGCCAACGTTTCTTGTAATACTTTTGCAATGGCGAGAGGGTACCATTAAATTGGCCAGGGCAACTTCTGTTCAAGTAGTAGCCAAGTTTCATTCAATCTCTCATTAACTTCTCTGATGAGGGAGACGTCAGAGAGGGCAACAGGCCTTACAACACCATTAGCTCATCCCCAACATTCACACATCATCAAATGGTAGATTTTCAGCTGCAGATCTTTCTAATCAAAGTCACCATTTCTGACAAGGTTCAAGAAATAATGTAATATTCTCCTTCGCCACCTTATGAGGTGTCAGGTTATATAAATAGACTTTGCCCCAAAGGTCCTAGTTTTGATTCCTGGCTCCACCAAAAATTTCATTCTAGTCTGAAGGTTAGACAGGTGTACACTTGAGGCAAAATTGAGAAGAGCTGAGTTCGATTCGCACCTAAACCTAGAAGCTGCTTCCCCTCGAATCCCACTTCTACGACAACATATGCCAGATTTGTTCCTAACTTAAGACCACTGCCACCTTCTGTCTTATTCTAGATTCAATTACCAATACACACACTAATACTGACAACATAATAACACAGTTCATCAAACTAACTCCACATACAATGTCAAGTACCGTACATGGGAAGCGTTAGGGGAAAGAATGGCATTCAATGATGTAGTCATGTAGAATATTTTGGATGATAATAATAATAACAAGTAGTTCCGTAAAGAACTATACAGCCTATATTCATATATCCTACATATGTTAATTGCCTCTATCAACATACAAAATTTCAGCTGATTGCTGTAATAGATTCGTAGATCTTGAGAACCGTCTCAATATTTCGGATGGTCGCCATGTTAGATTTTTTTCAGTTATGTACTCTTACATGAAGAATACTGTGTAGGTGTAGTATTCAAACTTAAATCGCATGATTAGGACACAATAAATGAAAAGCAGATTTTAGAATTTCGCACAGCTGCCATCATGTGGTTATGAAAATAATTGAAATAAACTAGATTCCAGTGTATTAAAATTTATATAAGCATTTACCGTACCACGTTTCACTGCACTTGGATGGTTAAATCAAAAGTCCATCTAAATATTTATATTTCGCGTCACTGCCATGTTGGTTTTGTGATCACCAGGTTATTGAAAGTCCCATAGGTGAACTTATGTTCATAGCCTCTATCAACATACAAAAATTCAGTTTGATTGCTCCAATAGATTAATAGATATTGAGAACCGTCTAAATATTGCGGATGGTCGCCATGTTGGTTTTTTATATACTCAGGCAATAGAACTTTGTACTATACGATAACAATTTTTGTGTAGGTTCATTATTCAAACGTTCACTTCGATCGCTTGATTAATACACAAAGATAGAAACTTTTTTAAATGTGCGCACAGCCGCCATCTTGAGGTTATGTAAACAATTGATCTAAATTAGATGCCAGTACATTACATTGCGTATAAACATTTACTGTACCATATTTCACTGAGCTCAGATGGTTAAATCGCGAGAAAAGTCTATTTAAAAAAATCACCTTCGTTTGGCCGCCATGTTCGTTTTGTATGTTGCAGGTTATTGGAAGTCTCATAACTGAACTTCTAGTAGTATCGTTTATCACCGTGCAAAATTTCAGGGTGATATCAGTGATAGTTTTGGAGAAATATTTCGCACAGCCGCGGTTTTTGAAAGTCTCATAGGTAAACTACAAGTAGTGTTCTTTATCACCGTAAAAGTTTCAGGATGATATCAGTAATAGATTCAGAGATATAGAATGCCTGTGAAATATTTCGCCCAGCTGCTATCTTGAGGCCATTTAAACAATTGAACTAAGCATAAGCATTTGCTGTACCAAGTGTCATTGCGTTTGGATGGTTAAATCGCGAGAAAAGTATATTTAAAAGTTTCAATTTCGCTTGGCCGACATGTTCGTTTTGTAGTTACAGGATTTTAAAAGTCTCATAGGTGAACTTCTAGTAGTGCCCTCTATCAGCGTACAAAATTTCAGGGTGATAGGCTATCAGTAAAAGGTTCGTAGATATAGAATGCCGGTGAAATATTTCGCACAGCCACCATGTTGGATTGGTGAGTCGGGAGATCGGCCAAAATAGTACTATGACCTTACCGAGTTTTATTGAAATCGCTCCAGTTATATAGATATTATTAGGGAGGGACACTCACACAGACGTACACACATACACACACTCACACACACGGACAAAAGGTGATGTCATAAGCCATTTTTTCATATATGAAAATAAGCTAAAAATAATGACAATAATAATAAACATAATAATGGTAAACAAAAATTATTATAAAAATAATAATAAGAAGAAGACGAATGTCATGGGTAACACATCCCTTTTAAGAACATTTGATTGTAGAGACGTCTGGGTGCCAGAATCTATCCCTGAAGGGGATCTTTAACATGTCACGGCTCACTCTCAATATGAGCCCTTAAATGCCAACTGCTTGCGATAGGGATTCAATCCCCCAATCTTCAGTACAGTACGTGAAAACGTTACTTATGCGCCACGCAGCCAGCCTTTGGGGAGATATACTATATCATTGGGACAAATAGTGGATATATGCAAAACATGCAAAATGATTTTTGTATTGTTGCTGCGCTTCCAAATTCCTCTATTTGACGCTGTAGTTCTTTGTCTGTCTTTCTTAAGATCGGTCACACCTCCAGCAATTTGTCGATAAATATCCTAGCATGACTGGTAATTAAGCTTTATTTTTCTATGTTCTTCTCTAGAAAAAATAATCTCTCGTGAATTGTTCAGTTGGACGTTATATAGTCGCGGGGTCTCAATAATCCACCATGTTACAATTTTTTCCAATATGTGGATATAATAGATTTGCATAACAAAGGTGTTAGAAAGACAATCTGAAGTAAGTGGTTTATTTCGACTGTATAGCCACTTAAGGGTGTAACCATTTGAACAGGCACCAATGTCCTGGAGCACGTGTTGTGCAATATCAAATGTAATATGTGTCATATCAATTTATCGACAAGTAATCATCCATGGTAAAGTCCATAACTCAATATCTGTTTGTTAATATTATTGTCTCAAATTATTATTATTATTATTATTATTATTATTATTATTATTATTATTATTATTATTATTATTATTATTATTACTATCACTTTAACATGTAGCTTCACGTATTAGGCGATACATTTTGAATAAACGAGATTAATCTTATTCTTATTATTATTATCAGTTCCTCTATAGAATATTGTATATTATTTTCAAATTTTATTAACAATTCATTTGTCTTGAGGAAGATACGTTGGATAGGCGAGGCTTTATTTCGTAACTTAGGTCGAGAGATTTTGGCATCAGCGAGACGGAGTTAAGGACAATTCACAACGGGGTGTCGCTTGAGAAAAAAAAGATACGAGCCTTACAGTAGTCGCATATGATGTGTAACATCTGACATGTTATCCTACTCGTATACTACACAGCTTGGACATTCTTAAAATGTTAATTTACACTCCATTTTCATACTGGTGATGAATGCATGGATTGAATTGGAGATATCCAACTGTCACATTTGTGGCGCAGCGGTCAAGCTGTTAGTCTCTCACCAAAGTAGACCGGGTTTGATTCCCGGTCAATACATGTGAGATTTTCGAATTGAAATGTCATGTCCTGTGGTTCGCATTCCACGTAAAAGGGAGGTACCGTGGATCAAGATCGTGAGATTAACGGACACGCAAAACTACAAGCTTCCTTCCTTTCTGGGGGCGTGGTGGCTCAGCGGTCTAGCTGTATGCCTCTCACCAAGGCGGTCCGGGTTCGATTCCCGGTCAATGCATCTGAGATTTTCGAAGTGAAATGCCATGTCCTGTGGTTCGGATTCCACGTAAAAAGGAGGTCCCGTGGCTCATGTTCTCGAGATTAACGGTCACGTTAAACTACAAGCTTCGCTTCGTTTTCCTTCCTTCCTTTTACATTAATAATTCATAATAACAAAGTGACACACAACGTCGACTGTACTCTCAAATACTGTGAGTACATTCCTCAGTAACTATAACATTCATTATTCTCAAGGCTCTCATACAGTTCGTCGTAAACAATCAAAACATGGCTTCCTACAATCATGAAATGACATAGTCTCACATATGATGAAAATACAGCTTTTATTCCACTCATATAACAAAATTCTGTTATGAATTTAATATTTGACTACTCACCCATAGCTTGACAATAATGCCGCTTACTTAAAATGTCATTTGTCGTCTTTGTCCTACCCCATGTGATATTCAACCTTGAACGTGAAGCTTCATAAACTGCTCAATGACAAATGAAAGTCGGTGAAACATTTGCCACTGTGCTCGTTAAACCAGTGCCTGCTAAATGCACTGCCTACTGTATTGCCATATCATTCTCGCGCTACAGAGCACACACTGCCTTGTTTCCAATACACACAATTTCAATTGTACATCCAGCTGGCAGTGCGTCTTCACTTCCGTCCGATCCACTTCCGTTCGATCCACTTCCGCCCGGTTCACTTCCGTCCCCAATTTTCAAAATCACTCCCACAAAACTATCCAGCAACCGAGCGGAAAGATGTTACACATCAATAACATGACAAGGAAAGTTGCTCCTTTTCCAAGAACCGTGTCTGGGAGAACGAACTCCAAGTAGGTCAACGGTCGTACGCTTGGATCCTGGAAACAAAGTCGTGAGGTAGGCAGCGTCAAGAAGCCGATTCAAAATATGTGACGTCAGGTCCAGCGCGGGAATATTCAAGAGCCCAAATGGCTAGGGCGGACCAATTAATAGACAGGAAGTTGATGGATCACCAGCAATCTGGGAGAAGCTGCCCCGTGATTGGTTCTAAAGTCGACACAATCTACATACTGAGTATTCCATGGAGGGAGATATGAAGAAGTTTATATAAACTCATGCTGAGGTAACTCAGTCCCCAATATATTACTGAATCTTTGATTTTAAAGTCAACGTCACGGTACTGTACTCGTTTGGAGAGACGAGACAGAAAATTATACATCTAGTGGAAAGTTTTCTAAATTGGCCCATGTTAATATTTATCGATGCTGCGATTTGACACAAAACAGGTTTGTTGAGCGAAGGAATTAACTGAGTTAATTCGGCCAGCCAATAGCAGATTAGTAGCCGATAGGGGACTCGGAACTTGCTTCGCCGAGACGACAAAGAGACCGAGCAGCAACGAAGACTCCCGAGTAAGATCCCAGACGGAGAAGCGAAGCGTGTGCCTAGTAGGAGGAGTAGGGGAAGTGGCGCGAGTTCGACACGCGACTGGAACCAGTGAGAAGCCGCCTTTTTAAAATTAACACCAACAGAGTAATTAACATATATAATTACTAGGACAAAGTTATTATATTAAACCATCATGAAGAGTGTTGAATGATAATTAAGAACGATTGACTACAATTACAGCCGAGTATTTAAGTAATTAATGAAGAGTTTGATCAATTATTATAAGCAACCAATCAGAGCCATGGATTGAGAAAGGACGCGGTTTTGGAAATTAGACGCGGGGGAAAGAGAAGAGGAAGCGAGACTCTTATCAACCACGACTTCGAAGCAGAAGGACGTTCAAACAAACTACTCTACAAGTTGAACAAAGCAAATAGAAAATATTCATTGATGGCACTTAGTAATGTGCAAGTAACATAAAAGTCGACATTCAGCAAAGAAGTAATTATATTATAACGAAAAATCTACAGCTTCAAGCATGGTAAAATTCCAAAGGTTGAGGGAGGAATTTCCTAACGATTCTACAAGCGTCGTGATGAACGCTTAAACAATTATGGGAACGACGCTATGATGGCTTCAAGAACATCCGAAATGACTTAACATCAACATTTCGGGGGAGATTAACATCTCATCTCTCCCGTAATAGAAATTCTACAATTATCAGTCATTTTACCATCTCAAATGACGATCTACAGGGAACTTTGGGGAAAGAAGACCAGAAGATATTCATGGACGAGGGCGGCCAGGGAATTACCCGGCGCCGAAGCGAGAAAGGGCTATCCCATCTCACCCAGAAGAGTCATCGGCGTAAGGAGGCGACAGCACGATGATGATCGAGTTCGTATCCCGAGACCTGACCGCACGAGATATTCGGAGGGAGAATTGGACAAGAATGCTGAACATCACGCAGTCTTAAGCCTCTGAAACATTCCGTTTCTAATGGGTAACCAAAGGAAGTCCGCTTCATGTCAACTTTAATCCAGCACAAGGTAGTCCACGGACCAACATTGAACATACCACTTTGTAGAATTGTATATATCTTGAATATCCGACAACTAGTGTTGAATGCCATTTTTCTATATTGTTTATTAGATTATTGCAGTTTTCATTCTTATATTCGTAAAAACATCATGCGGATGTTTGGTCGTATTTTTCGACGATTTCGGAATTTTAGGGATTTTTCATTTCGATTTTTCGTTTTTTTGCGATATTCGAAATTTGAAGGGAGATTTTATAGTTTAGTTCAGAATAGTTATAGTAGAATTCAAACGTTTTTTAAATCGCACGATATCCATGTTTTATTAATGATTGTAATGATGGAAATGTTTTCCAAGTATGTGAAAGGAAGTATATGTCAAAGAATGCGATTCAGAAAGGTCTATTGTAGAGATCTGTATAAAGTCACGATCTGAGAAATAATGAAACAGATTTAGTGAAGAAATTTTGTGAGTAATGTTTTTAATGTATTGGAATTTGTTGAAAAGACAGTAAAGAAAGAATCTGTAAAGAATTATAATGTGGAATGAACAAATACGAATGATGATGATGATGATAATTGTTGTTTTAAGGGGCCTAACATCTAGCGTATTTTGAAGTAAGAAATAATGTAACGAAGGAATTGAAGGAATGTTACAGTTTGTTGAAAGGTTTTTAAGAAATGTGAGTGAGGCACAGAAATAAGATTTTTATTTGAAGATTATCATTTTATCGCATTACCTATTAAATTGATTCATGGAGAGAACCAGTATTTTTATTATATGGTTATTAAGATTGTGGTAACTGAAAGAAGAGTTTATTATTGGAAAGTATAGAGAAAGGAATTGTATTGAAGGAACTGCGAAGTATCTCGACGGATGAGATTTATTATTCCCGTTGTAGACGGAGGTATTTGTTGTGAGACAATGAGCCAGTGTGTAGCCATTGATCTATTTTTGTAGTGACAGACGCGTGTATTTCATGGAAGTAAGAAGTTATGAGAGAAATGTTATGGAAGTTTATTAATTGTGGATGTTATTGAAATAGTCTCAATAGAGTTGAAAATCCTTGAAATTCACAGGACAGTGGATCCTGTATGAAGTTAAATCTGATAGAAATTATAGGATTCAATGGATCTTTGTTGAAGCTGAGAGTAAACTGAGGTCTATTAAATGGTTCTTTTCCTAATGTTTTCATTTATGGCAAATATTCGACGAGTGGAAATGTGTATTTTTATTAAGTATATTTATTTCATGAACAGATAAGTTGTAGGAGGTTTTTGAACTAGTCTCTACTTAATTGTATGGATTATAGACTCCCAGATTGTAACGCAAACCACGATCAAGACAGTGTAGAGTGAAGCAATATTTTTCTGAAGCCCGTTGAGAGGCAGGAGTGAAGTAGAAGGACAGATACATGTTGTATTGTCGGGAGAAAGGAAGGAACGTGTTGTATATATTTTATTTTAAGTAAGTAGTTGATGAACTACGACGTGATTATTTTCATTGTATAGAATGTTATATTAAATATATTTCAGATAGATTCGTAAGTAGAATTAGGAGTGTTTTATATTTTAAATTTAAACTTTAGAGTTGTGTAGAGATTTTGCGCTTCCTAGAGGAAGAAATCTTAATGTTAGGGTGCGGGAGATAAATTGTATAGAGTAATGAATAGTATTTGTAATGACGGAGATCTACGTCAGGGGTAATGCCATTTATTTTTGGGATTATTTAAATTTTTAGCTTATAATATTTTTATTGTTATAAACTCCCGTCACCTAGGGCACAGCATTTGTTCGCTGTATAGAAGCTTATTGAAGCATACACGTAACAGTTTTTAAGGTTTCTTAAGGAAACAATTTGTATATTATGTGGATTAATGACACTTGGCCATTCTTATTTATTTCATTGTTTTCTTTGAGAGCGTTTAATCAAAGATTGACGACACGAGAAGTGTATTGCTTTTAATAATAAATAGACGGATTCGTGTTGACGATTTCCTGATTGTTTTATAGGAGACTGGCATTATATTTGTAGTTAGATGGTAGAGGAATGTGCTGTAGGGTGGAAGTTCCCGAGGGACCTAATCCGCATCCTTACGCCCGAGATTTTTTAGAGACTCTCTTTATCCTAAGTAGTTAGATAACCCTACTGTTCTGTAGTTAGATACTGCAGCACATTCCGTCTGAGAAAATCCTGTCCCTTATTCTGAGGGTTTTCGCCAAGTGGCACCATGTCGTTTTTAGCCGGGACTTCAAGATGCTACAATCCCGGATTATTTCCAGCCGGAGGATATTGGTGGATCATCCAGTTATAAGGGTACAGTACTCATCCATGAGTCCGGTAGTAATTCTACATTGGTTGAGGATGATAGACAAATTCAGGTCCTAAACCCATTTGGTGCTAGTTCTGAACTGACTAGTCACCATAAAAGTACTCGCGCGGGGTAATTAATAACCCCAACTCGGTACCCTGGGCTCTTGTGTAACTTCCAAGGACACTGTGGGACACCACTCAAGCTGTCTGTCATAAACCTTCGCACGTCAGTTCGTTTCTGGCAGAGAGACAAAGCTGACTGGGGTAATATCTTACCCCACGCGAGCACTGGCGAAGCTGCAATGACAAACTCGTGGTTAGGTAATTTTTATTATTGCGTGTGTTTCTATTGTAATAAAGTATAGTTATTTGAGTGTAACCGATTAATATGAGTCGTGATATAGCCGGGAACATTAGCAAGGACCAGGAACAAATTCTCCATGCAATTGTTGAAGCTTCGGATAGCAGAGCGACGCAAACAAGTTTGTCCTGCAATATCATTGGGAAAGCCTTGCGAATGAGTTCAAAGGATCGAGAAGAAATTCCCCAAGGCTCTCAGATTCCACACCTGAAGAGAAAAACACCAGGACCATCTGGAAGATCTGCTGTATGTCCTAGAAATTGGGACAGAAAAAACAGAAACTCTTGTGTGCTGTGTGAAAAGTACGTCTGCCACGACCATTTTAGAACCGTGTGCGAGGAATGTCTCAACCAGAAAATCAGAAGTGAGTAAAACAGACTATGCCTTAGAGTTCCGACGTTAATGAAGTGTGATTGGCTTTAATAGTTCTACCTTTTACGTCTGGATGCGTTTTCTCTGCTTTGAAGTTATGTAATATAATAAATTTTCTGTATGTAGTATTAATGGCAATAAAATTAGATATTTCTAATATGTTTTCTTTATAGATAAGGTCCTTATTCAGAAACATCATGTACAAAGCATAATTTAATATTTTCGTCACGATAAATTTCACTAAGGAATGGGGGTAAATTATTACCCCGCGCGAGCACAGGCGTGTCAAAACTTCGCGCCAGTACTGGAGGGTTAATGGAATTAGATTCCATCACCGGCAATCAAACAGCCGAAACATCTCGTCTCTGTTTATTAATCCTAGGCTAAACTTTACACCATTACGTCAACGCCAACGAACGCCATATCGCCACATACCCAAGGTCTCTTCTTTAATTAAATTCATCGTCACGTAAATTGAAGCTTTTCTAGTATCTTCGTCGATCCAAAGTAAATTCAGTAAATTCATTTCTTATTAATATTATCGCTTGTCATTTTCTTGTGTTTTTATTAAAATTAATTTATCTCTAACATTTGATGCAGGCCTATTCATTCTTTGTAGTTAGAGATAGCTTTAAGTCATCCCTTATTCCTAAAGCAAGTACTATCCCGGTTAAAGACGGAGTCTTACCACGGTCTGAGAAGCAGGGGTCTCCGATGCTCTACCACAATTACTAATTATAAATTTTGGTCAATTAAGCTGAACTATGACCATGGTGCTTAACACATAATGAATTGAATCAACTGCTAATCAGTCAAAAGCTTCCTTTATAAGCATTAGATATCAAATAGAGCCTCAAGTATATTATATTTGTCGCACAACGTTGCTGTTTCTGTGATATCCACAACCACGGTGAACAACGTAGCTTCATTTGTTGCCACAACGTGGGACTGCCCACAAGCGCTTTGATTTAGTCGCCCAACAGTGGGATGATACATTATCACCATCCCATGATAATTAACGTTGCAGGAGTGGAAGGGGTGGTTACTGAACCGGATAAGAACGTACAGTGTACGACATTGTCACATAGCAGATCTTGCAGGTGCAGCGACAATATTCCAGGTACACTTGTGGGGCGTGTCGGTCTGCAACACATAGCAGTTTCTCCATGTTCAATGATTACATTCGGTATTTTACGTACACATTGTGGATTCCTTGGTGAATACACGGCAGTGTGTCCACTTCGAGATCCAAGGATTGCGATTTCGATCTTCGGCCAAAAATGATGGCAAATATCCACGATGCAGCGAATCACACGAAATCGCCTGGTAAATGATTTCTTGTGTCCCATTTAGTTATTAGAAGACAAAAATATTTAAATCTCGTCCGCAGGCCACCGAAGAGAATTTTGAGTTTACTGCCAGATGGGAGTGTTCATTGGAACGTCATAATTGGACGGTATATCACCTAAATGAATCAAACTGAAATGATCTACACCAGGTAGCTGAGCTCATATGATGATGATGATGATGGAGATTGTTACTATTATTATGATTATTACTAACTTTCTCACTGAAAAGGCATTCCCTAGGGGTTGCATGACCTTGATGTGGTAGGAGTGCTTGCGTGGTCTAATGATCCTTTGGGCTATGCCAGCGGTAGCATAGCTACTGGTAGGGCCTCCCTTGCCGGAAAGGCCAAAGGTGAAGATCCAGACTAAAAAGCAACCCAGAACCCTCAAGTCCTCAACGGCAGTGAAGGCGGAGAAGATGGTCTTCGGTACGGCGGAGCTGGCGGAAGAGGCAGCCCAGCTGACCAGGGTTAGGAGGTCAGGACCTCCACTGCCTTGTGGACAGAAGTGGGAACTTCAAAGGCTAGGGGAAGAAACCCTGACAGAAAATCAGTAGGTCTGGATACTTAGAAGGCAGCCCCTTCTCCAGGCTTTGGGTGCTGAAGGCCAATAACCTACACACCCGAGATTACTCCTATTACAGAAACAGAAATGAATAGAAGCCGGATGGATAAAACGGATTTGACCTTTAGCATGAAATCGGACACGAGAATTGGAATTTGGAACGTACAAACAATGTGGCAGACCGGTAGACTGGCCGAAGTATCTAGGGAGATGAAGCGCTATAGGTTGGACTCACTAGGTTTGAGTGAGATGAGATGGAGTGGGTTCGGGGAAATAAGGACCCAGGAAGGGGACTCGTTGTTGTACTCAGGAACAGAAGAAGAACATAGAGAGGGTGTTGGTTTACTGATCACACAAAAGACAAGGAGGAGCTTGATGGAGTGGTATCCAGTCTCAGAAAGGATAACAGTAGCCCGATTTGCATCAAGAGTTAGACCAATCACAGTGGTGCAGTGCTATGCACCAACAGAGACGGGAGAAGAAGAAAGAAAAGAACAATTTTACGGCCAGTTACATCGAACCTTGATAAAAGTGAAGAAAAGGGATATAGTGTTCGTGATGGGAGACTTGAATGCGAAAGTTGGAAGTGATAATTAGAGACCGGATTTTAAAGGGAAAAATATTCATTAAAAAAGGACCAAAAAGGGGAAAAATATTCAATAAAAAAGGACCAAAAAAGGGGGAAAATATTCATTAAAAAGGGATTATTTAAGAAAAGGGAACTGGTCAAGAGAATAAAGGAAATAAAAAGGTATGCATAATCAGTAAATCACTTCTAATTTAACTTTACTGCATCAAAGAATGGTATCAATTACATGTCCAACATTTGAGGATGTTAAGGATATAGGCCTATTCTCTTTTATGTAGTGTCCTTGTGTTACAGTGTTTATTGCATTAAGAATGAATTGAACCGGATGACATTTAACATTTCAATACGTTTGAAGGTCAAATTTTGTCTCTTTGAATTTAAAATATCTTTATACAAAGAAAATGAGCGCTCAACATCAACGGAAACCAGTGGGGAATACTTGGTTTTTACTCTAAACTCTAAATCAGTGCACTTCACTAGTTTTTCAATGTCTGGATTCTTTGATAAGCTTGCCTTAAGTTTTTGTTTTTCGAATCCCGCAAGCATGTTGTCAGTTCTTTCAACCACACTCCACTGCACCCCCTTGGATAAGCACTGTTCTTCCAGTTGCAAGATGGCGGCAGGAAGAAACTTGAACGTATGCACTGCGTACAGCTCTGTCTCCAAATTCGGGTCACTCAGCAGGTCCTTCGCTCGACCCACAGTTGCAGATTCATCATCGTCTTAAGACAGTATAAATTCCTTTATCTTAGTGAAATGTTCACAAAGGAAAACAGCACATGAAATCCATGTCCCCCATCTAGTTATGATGGGAAACTTAGGTAGTGGTAGGTCTGTAACTTCCTTGTAAAGCTGTATTCTACTTGGAGCTTTAGTCAATGTCTTCTTAAGTTCGGATACGAAGGCATTATAAACAATACCTTCAACCCTTATTGCTTCACATACCCTATGCAAAGCATGGTCAATACAAGTTGTATGGTGTAGATTAGAAAACATAGGCTTCAACTGTGCAAATGCTGAGACCATGTATGATGCTTGGTCCGTAACAACTTGCCACACTTTGTTGTACTGTATTCCTGATGGCAAGAGTTTAAAACAAGTCATTGAAACTCTGCATTATAGATGTAGAGTTTACTTTTTCCAATTCGTACATGGCAGCCAACATTGGTTTTGATGGATCTCCTGTCAATGGCATCACAAGAATGATTAGAACAGCTCTTGAAAGTGAATCGGTTCCTGGATGGTCTTCAACAACCTCCTTAACTTTTTGTACATTAGCTTCATAAATTGGTTGTAGGTAACTCTTTCTATGTGTACTTTAATCAGGGACAGTGCGTTGTGTTTATTTTTCCAAGAAACCTTTCATTGCTAGGTTATTTACCTTATTTAAAGGAATTCCACACTGAACAAGGGTAACTGTGAGGTCACTGAAAAGAACGTTTCGTTCCCTGCATTTTTGTTCGGTCTTCTGAAAAGATTCCGGTAAAAATGACTGTTTGGAAACTTTTGCACGAATAGCTTTGTTTTTCTCATGTTTGGCATACTTGAGATGCTGAATTATTCTGTCCTTTATATGTTTTCCATCTACTTTAATATCAATATCACATAGAGAACATCGAATAACGGTACCATCCGTTTCGATTAAATCGTCCTTGAAACTGCTTACCGCTCTTCGCATTTTATTGCTAAAAGACGACTTTACAAGCTACTATTGCCACTTAACGGTGCGTCCTATTCTCTATGACTCTGTTTCTGCTACTGAGGTGAGCAAACTACTGTAACCAAAGACAATATGCTGTAACTGCTTCACACATTCTGGAGGGGATGCGACGAGTCTAACAACACCTGCGGGTGGGGTGAGGCGGTGCAGTGGGCGAGTTCAACTCGGGGGTGAGTTCGGTATAGAACCTATGTTAATTCTTTCTTCCCTTAGGCTACATCGGGATTTTATGCAGGTATTTTCCCTCAAAGTGAAATAAATTCTTGAGGTTTTGCCGTATATTCTTAAAAAAAAGGGAAAATAAGGGCAGATGTAGGAGAAAAGGGAACAAGGGCAGAAAAAGGGAAAAAAAGGGAAGTTAAAACACGGCAATCTTGAGTTTTAAATACAGTTTTAACCCAAAGTAACGATTATTTCTTGTTCCCAATTAAATTTAAAAAAGGTATTCCCTTTAAAATCCGGTCTCTAGTGATAATCAAGGAATAGAAAATATAATGGGGAGATATGGTATAGGTACTACAAAGGAGAATGGCGACAAACTTATTGAATTCTGTAGCAACCATAGCTTGGTGATAGGAGGTACGATCTTTCCTCATAAGAACTGCCTTAAAGTGACTTGGGTGTCTCCGGACCAAAAACGGAGAACCAGATTGACCATTTCACTATAAGCAAGACATGGAGAACTTCCCTGTTGGACGTGAGGAACAAGAGAGGAGCAGATGTGGGAAGTGACCATCATTTAGTAATAGCTACGCTCCGGTTGAAGATAGCAAGTACTAGGCACATTCATCAAAAGGGGAGGATAAGGTACAACCTCGATAAATTGAAGGATAAGGAGGCACAACAACATTTCTCACTAGAGTTGAGAAACCGATTTCAACAGCTGAGAGAGGAAGAAGAAGGAAAGGATATTGAACATAACTGGAAGAACATAGAGAGTACCTATACAAATACATGTGAAAAGGTTTTAGGCAAGAGAGAGAGAGGAAGGGAGGCATGGGTTATTTCTGAGACATGGAAAACCGTGAACAGCAGGAAGGAATGTAATAAAAGACTTAACAATGCAAGAACACACGAAGAGAAAGTATAAGCTAGAACAGATTTCAACCAACTTAACAAAATAGTGAAGAGGAGTTTTCGACGTGATAAAAGAGTATTTATCAATAATTTACCAACACAAGCAGAGATGGCAGCGCAAAACAACGATAGTAGAACCCTATATCACATAACCAAAATATTAACAGGAAAGTTCCTTAGGTTTGATAAACCTGTGAAAACCAAAGATGGGAGATTACTGTCTACACAAAAGGAACAACTAGAAAGATGGAGATAACATTTTCTGGAGATCTTGAATCGGGGAATAAGTGAGGAAAGAGAGACAGTAGACATGACAGAAGAAGAGCAGGAAGATAGGGCTACAAGCACAGAACCACCATCAAGAACAGAGATACAGAAGGCTATCAAACAACTAAAGAACAGTAAGGCGGCAGGTATGGACAACATTCCATCGGAAGCCTTGAAAGTAGATACGGACACTACAGTTGAGATTCTGCTCCCATTTTTGAGAAGATCTGGGAAGAAGAGAACATTCCTACAGACTGAAAGAAAGGACTGTTATCAAGCTTCCGAAGAAAGGAGATTTATTGAAATGTGACAACTGGAGTGGGATTACTCTCCATTCAATCCCAAGTAAGGTACTCTCCCGGGTAATTCTAGAAAGGATAAAACAGAGAGTTAATTTAAGGCTGAGGAAAGTACAAGCAGGATTTAGAGAAGGCTTTTCTTGTACAGACCAGATCAATACACTGCGCATAATTATAGAACAATCAATGGAACTGCAATCGTCACTGTACCTACTATTCGTTGATTTTGAAAAGGCGTTTGATAGCATAATGAGAGAGAAGATTTGGCAAGCCATGAACGAGTTTGAGATTCCAAAGAAAATTATAAAGATTACTCAAGAAATGTATGAGAATTACACCTGTCAATTTTTACATCAGGGGATGTTGTTGGAGCCCATTCCAGTAAATACAGGAGTTAAACAAGGATGTTTGCTATCTCCAATACTATTTCTCATAGTGCTGGATCTTATCATGAAGAAAGCAATGAATCGCCGAAGAGGTATCCAGTGGGGACTTACAGACAGGTTGGAGGACCTGGATTTCGCAGACAACCTGTGCTTGCTAGCCAGCAATTACAAAGATATAGAAGCAAAGCTGAATGATTTAAGAACTGAAGTATCTGAGGTGGGTTTGAAGGTCAATGGAAGGAAAACCAAGGAGATGCATCATAATAACCGAAATAAGGCACCATTATTTCTAGGGAATCAAGAGATTGATCAAGTCAAACAGTTTTGCTACCTGGGAAGTATGGTCACCACTGAGGGGAGGTACTATGGAGGATATAGGAAATAGAATAAATAAGGCTAAAGGAGCATTCGCAATATTGAGACCAATTTGGAAAGCAAGGGAACTTAACACCTATACCAAACTTCACATCTTCAATTCAAATGTCAATTCAATATTGCTCTATGGGTGTGAAACTTGGAAGAACAACAAACAACTGATCAACAGACTCCAAATATTTGTGAATAGATGCTTCAGGAATATCCTGAGGATATGGTGACCACAAGTTATCTCCAATGAAGAGCTATGGAGAAGAACACAGCAAACACCCATTTATATTGAGATGTGTCGTAGGAAATGGAAATGGATTGGGCATACATTACGACGAGATGGAGACAACATAGCAAGACAAACCCTGGAATAGAATCCACAAAGTAGTAGGCGAAGAGGCAGACCAAGGAACACCTGGAGGAGGAGTGTAATAACAGAAGGAATGGAGAAAGGAGGGAAGACCTGGAACGAGATAAGGAGAATGGCGCAGAACAGAGTCCGATGGTGGAAATTCATTGATGCCCTATGCTCAACTTAGGAGATAAAGGAAATAAGTCAAGTAAGTCACTGAAAAGGAATAAGACCAACGACTCCATGCATTCAAAATGGTGGATGGGCATAATAATCAAACATTAAAATTAATAACTCAGGCTCGAATAGAGGAATGGCAACGTGACTTATTAATCGGGGATCCCCAAATAATATGCAACTTGCGTTGGTCCAAAGAACACCAAACATACCTTTGCGTGCAACCACCATAATTAAAACACAGTATAAAATATTAAAATCCATAAGTTACAATATAAAGCAGGTACAAAGACGAATTTACTACGCAGGTAGACTTGTATAAATCAGTTTCACTGCTTTTGACGCAAAAGCAGTGAATTAAAATATACAATGTATCTTTTTTTCAAGTGTGTGTTATGCGGTAGGGTAGATTTTCAGTGTTTCCTCTTTTTAGCCTATTTTGATCTTATGAAAAAATAGGCTTATGAGATTACTTTTGTTCGTGTGTGTGTGTAGGCCTATGGGTGTCCCCGTCTACACAGCCGGAACGATTTCAATGAAACTCGGTAAGGTCCTAGTACTATTCTGTCCGAACCCGACCACGCCCTTCAAATTTAGAAATGTTTTACCAATAAAACATGGCGGCAGCGCAAAATATTCCACCAGAATTCTATATCTATGAAAATATTACTGAAATCACCCTGACATTTTGTATGTTAATAGGGATTACTAAAGTACGTTCATCTATGGGATGTTTAATAACAGATTAAGAAAAACCAACATTGCAGCGAAGCGAATTTTAAATATTTAAATACTCATTTTCGCGAGAGTTAATCAACCGAAACCAGTAAAACTACATGCCTGTACACAATTTTTAAAGAAATCCATGGCATTACAGCCCTTGAAGGGCCCAGGCCTACCAAAATGCAATCTACTTCCATCAAATTCAATGAAATTGTTCTCATGAATGCAAGATGGCGTCTGTGCGAAAAAGTATCATTAAGTTTTTATTTTTTGTGTCCTAATCATGTTATCAAAGTGAACGTTGGAATAATAAACCCACACAAAAATCTCCATCTACTCGTGGATAATTATATGATTTCATATTGAACAATCTAATACAGCAATCTTCACAAATATTTAGACGGTTCCCATTATCTGCGAATCTATTACAGCAACCAAACTAAACTTTAGTATGTTGATAGAGACTATTAAAATAAGGTCACCTATGGACTGTCTAATAACTCTATAAACACAAATCCAACATAGCGGTGGCGCGAAATTTGAGTATTTAGATGGATCGTTCTCGTGCCTTAATTATTTGAGGGCAGTGACAATTAGCACTGTAAATCTTAGTACAAGGTTTAATATATTAGCTTCTATAATAGTTCAATTTTTGCAACATTAAAAAAAATCACGTTTACATTTCTCGTGTTCTAAATAAGCAATAGAAGTGTAGATTTGCATAATGAGCCACGATTATAATATTCATCTGCTAGCATATAATTCTATAGCATATACATAAAGAAATCCAACATTGCGTCCATACGATACATGTCACCGGTTCTCAATATCTCTGATACTTCTTAAGCAATCAAACTGGCATTTTGTACTGTGTTTGAGGACTGTTACGTAAGGACAAATATGTGTCTTTCCAAATCCTGAAAAACGCAAACACAACATGGAGGCCAATTGATTTTCAAATATTTAAAATAATTTTTCTGTCGATCTAATCACCCGTGTGCAATGAAACCTGGCACAGTGAATCTTGATTCAGAGCTCAGTATAGAGACATCTCATGATGCACAATTGTTTTGAAAAATTCACTAAATTTTATAACCTTATTTATTTTATATTTCTCGTAGCTTATTCAGGCGTACGATAGGCTATGATAACAATCATTATCTCTAATGACACTAAATTCTATACTTTACTTTTCTTAAATCATAGAAACACAGCATTTGACTTCCCGTGGTTCGTCACAGAAGGATGCAATCTTGAGGGAGGAGTCTTAATCTGTGATAATGAAATCAATATAGCCTATTATAGCACATAACCTATCATTGTAATGGTGTTAGTGAAGACACAGGTCGTGAACCAAAATCTATTTACTATATCTCATCCTATTAAATCATTTTAATAGGCAGGAGAATTTTAATGGAAAAGACCAGTGGGATATAATGAAAATTGGCTGTTAAGTTCTTCTAGAAACTACTTGTTTTCAGCAATATGGATCATACGGGTGTATATTACTTGAAACAGCGCGCTGTCTGTACATGATGATAATGATTGACCACCCTAATTCTATGAAATTGTGGTGAATGCTATGGAAATATTATGCTATTCTCAAAAGTCCAAGCGAAAATAGTCTGAAACTTTGTTTCTTTCTAATACTACGTTTATATTACTGGAGAGAGGTAAGAGGATCAAACTCAGCTTAACTTTGATTTACTGTAGATCTGTCTCAGTTTAATCATTATGAAAAACCCAGCGGAGTAAACATCATAATTCTGCTAATGAAATAGATGCAATGCCGATGGAGAACCAGGCAATACGTATTCATTGAATACGCTCTTAGGGGTGATGAACTGGAAGTCTGCTCCATTAAGACAACATCCATCTCCGCCATGAGAAGAAGGATACACTCTTACATTTAAAGACACCACCCTATTTATATCAATGAAAATAATATTCAAGCCTTCTTAGAGGATCATGTTTAATGTCAACTCCTATGCCAGGGTCGCGAGAAATATCGCTCGCATGAAGTGCCCTTACTAGAGCTTCACTCTTCTATCTCTACCTTCGCAGCGAGACCATCTTAGCATCTCAGCGGAGAAACAAGCCAGTCAGGAACGAGTAGAATTATTGATATCGCTTGACTTATTGTGGCGACATATGTCAAAAAACTCACTTCTACCATGCACGGGAGCAGCGCACTCCATCCGCGTGGTCCTCTGTGCCCGAAAGAAAATAACATTTTTTTTGTAAATAATCAGTACGTACTGTACTCATATGTCAGCAGGTTCCTTATTCTTAGTTGAAATTTACTTCTATGCAAGACACTTACATGAGTTAAAACGCAAATTACACTTTAAGAAATCATTGCTTCTAAACCATAACTCTCTAAAGTAAGATACAACCAATAAAAATATGTCAATGAAGTTTCCATTCAGGTCACAAACAAATAGCTCACAATAAATATTCAAGGAAATATTTTTCAACCGCATTAATGTTTTCCTTGGGTGAAATATATATAACCTTAGCTAAATTATACATAGTGGATAAAACTCAACTTAACTTTCTATCTTTTATCTTGTGCGCCAGTTGCCCTAAAATATGCTAGGAAGGCCAAAGAGTTTATTTTATTATTTTATTGGCCAAAGATTGTCAGAAATGGAAATTTAGTATGAACTTAATATTGAAATACTGGACGGACGAAACTGAACTGCTCGAAGGTAGTTATAGCAAAGTCATAATTTTTGCTACTAGATAATTCTGTAAAACCATGATTTTCACTGCAAATCCAACACTAAATATATTAAGCATGAATACATGCTTACCTGGGCTAAGCCGGGTATGATTGATACCGAACAAATGTACCCCATTTCTACAAAACATACAAATCATGCTCTTAGAAGAAGGCAAGTTAGTTGAGGAATGGGACTCATTCTGTGTGTCTCGGTTCATACCAAAACTCGTCCCTCCTATACTACGTGTGATTCGGAAACTATAACGCTTCAATCCACTTCTCATGGCACATATAATTAAAACAAAGGACATCCATCATACTATAGAAGAGCGGGTTTCTGATGATCGCGTTATCCGCAGCCACTAAATTGTTGAAACTGTAACAACGACAAAAATTCGTAGACTCTATTATCATTCACTGAAATTCCGTAACAAGAGTCCTTCCAACATACCACAGATAATAACAATAGCAATTGTAAAATCACCAGTCTTCTATGTTCTTGGGGACCGTATTGAGACTTCGGATTAGAGGTCATCGGTTCGAGTTCCGGCTCTACCAAGGAATTTCATTCTTGTCTGAACGTTGGAATGGTGTTCACTGTAACTCGTGATGCAAAGCTGAGAAGACTTGGTTACGATTCCCACCTCAGCTTTCTTACGCTTGGTTGTCCGGTGTCTCCCACGTGGTTCCTAACTTAAAACTAAGATCGGCTTCTTGCAAATCCTAGTATCAGTCACACATCCACGCACCACTGCAGCCATCACAATGACACAGATTATCAGACATGTTTTACTCACACACCCAAGTACATGAAGACGTATGATCACGATGTCCCAAAGTCTGTTTAGTTCAATGACGATATAGAGATAAATTAAACATTATGCTAAGATATTCAATTTTCTGGTTGCCTTCGACGATGCTTCCTTCAAGGACTAGGAATATTTTAACATCTATCAGTTGAAAAAAATGAGAATAAGACATAATTAACCAGCCTAAGGGTGTCACAGATTCGACGTCTGGCTTCGTCACTAGCTGCGTGCTAGACTTTCGCGCAGTGGTACCACGTTGAATTCTTGGGTTGTGTGTTTTTAATTTCGTATGGTTATTTCCTCTGGCTCGGAGATGTTTTCATTATTCCTTTCATCCTCATCACAACGCTCAGGTCTCTCAGGTCGTCTTCAAGCATATACTCGAAAGACCTACTCTGGGCGTCCCCGGAGGCCTCAAGTCATTATTTAACTGATGTGGCTAATTGTAAATAAGCAGGTATCAACCTTCTGGAAAATACGCACCAAATAACCAAGCATACATAAATTGAGAATGAAAGGCACACATGGTGTTGAACATGAACTGTTTATGAATTGCAGAGATATCAACTTGCTAACCTTGCATTGACCATTTTCATCATCAAAATTTTCTGAAGAAACTTCTAGCGTGATTATTCACAAATCCTGACTGCTTTATTTCTATTAATGCTCCCGTGAGGTGTGCTACGTCTTTTATCTGCAAGATGACTACTCACTTTAAATACAGAACATTTAATCCACACTGTTTATGTACACTTGAATTCCAAAAAAATATCGTATATGATGCTGAAGAAATATGTGGTAAAGTATTCACGTGAACAGAAGAAAAATTGAATATTTTGATGTAAATGTCCAGAGTTTTCTTGCAATGTCTTTCATATCCTTTCATCTTAGAAATATATTAATTGGAGTGATAGAAGCCATTTTTAAGTGCTGCCTAGTTCTATTAAAGAAAGCTCTCCAGTCGATCAACATAAATTGCGCCTAATTAAATTAGGCGGGAAAACAAGTATTTACATACCCTAACATGAGAAATATTACATAAGATATTTATCACAAAATAACACATGTCTTTTGGTGAAAAACTCGTGTTGACTGACTGAATATCATCAAACATTCGTTTACTAAGGCAACACTGTAAATGGCGTCAAACACCATAACGCTTTTATGTTCAAAAATGGGAGGGTTCTTAATTGGATGACATCAGCGATCATCTTCAGATCCTGCTCACTTAGGCTTAATAGATGTACGATGTTTATGAATACACAAATATATTTGCAATGTTTAGAAAACATAAGTTCGTAAAACCTTGTGTAACGCGTCAATCTTATTTACGGATGGTATTGTTCACTACTATGGTTATTGCGTTATTGTTTAGGCTTTTAAGTATCTTACCCCGAGTTCTATTGAATTATTATTCTGACTGAATTCAGGAATGATGTTGTCTACACTATTTAATTCTAGAAATAACCCTATCTTTCAAGATTCGCCAGAGTCTAAGAATGAAAGGATCAACTGCAGCACTTAACTAAACGTGTTCCAGGCAATTGTGAGATGTTGTTTGTTATTACATTTCACAAAAAAAGAATTGCCTAAAACAAGGAAAATTTCATCCCAGATTGTATGGTAACAGTGAATGTGATGACCTGGAAAATCATAGTATGGTTGTATCGATTTAAATGGTGTGAATGCGATAGTTTCAGAGACAATTGAAAGCCATGTGTGTATGGCAGCGTACGGGGTTCGACACCCGCTTGGGGTGAGGCAGTCGGTGAATTGCAGTCCCGGGGTAGAGGCAGCTGTTTGCAGCCGGTTTGCAAGCTGCAGTGCAGTGCATTATCTATAGAGTAATATTCAAGCTAAGTTACTGAAATGTATTCTCTTGTGAACTGATATGGTCCGATATAGTTTTTACTTCTTGAATTCGAGTGTACCTATTTATGGCAACTAAATGAAAGAATCTCTGCTGCATGTGAGATATTTGATAAGTGAAATTTTGAAAAAATAACAATAAAAAACGAGTGAAATTCTTCACAAAATTTGCAGCTACAATGAAATTTGCTCTTTTAAAATAACTGCAAATATGACGATACTTTGACGCCCGGATTATGGTACAAATTTCCACTTCAAAGAACCAGCAATTCTGCTGCAGGTTAGTACTATCGTGATAATTTTGTAGTGACTTCCTTTTTATATCAGATTTAGTGCATAATTTATGTGTTTGTTGAGGCCATTCAATGGTATTTATGCTATTCCTCGTGGGGAGAAAAGGTAGCTACTAGATTTTGATGTTCAAAACATTGCTTTTTGAATTAATATTCTCAATCACTGTGTGAAATATTTCTAGAACCTTTTGGATTATTTCCCCCTTTGAATTGCTGGGCAGGCCACATTTGAAATTGGATTATAAATGTCTTCCCGTGGCCATGCCAGAATGTAACGGCCAGCGTCTAGGTGAGGTGCACCATACCAACTGATCCCTCAAATATCTGAAAAAATCCGCATTTTATACACTTTACTAATTATTTTCCTGAAGTGACCTGAATCACTTCTAAGTGTGTCTGTTGTCTACTTATTCCGGGTATTTGAGTAAACTGTATTAGTATTATCCACATAATAAATATTAGGCTCCCATCTATGGGATCATCTATTGACAAAGAACATTTTACATAACTTTACAAAGCGCAGTTTCGTTCGAAAAGCAATCAAGTGCTTTTGAAAGCACTCAATATTTAAAAATTGAGAAGTATCCGCAATATTCACAGAATCCCAACTGCATTCTTATTTCCAGTGATTCTATCGTGAGGTATTTTAAAAATTAATATATCCCCGTGGACATTAGTTTACACGCTGAAATTTAGATAAATGACGCTCCACTCTCAAGGACACAACAGCCGCCAGGATATTAGGACATAGTTAGGAACACAGTTAAAAACAAACGCTTGTGGTCCTTGTTCCTGAAATCACTCGTCTTAATTTCAAAATAATTGTACCATCACATTCATCTAATTGAGAAATGCATTTTGGCGAGCGAAACTAGTACAGTTCTCTTATAAAACGAAGTATGTACAGAAATATCGGGTTGGCATGTCCAGATAGGTCCCAGTTTATTTATTCTTGAGTGGCAGGCTCAATTTTGCGAAGTGAACTAAAATCTATATTGACCCAAATAAATATGTTCTTAAAAGTAGCCAGTGGAGCATAGGCCTACTGTGAATTCTTTAAAAACAAGGAATGTCATTCACTGAAGAGTAAGGCAAAATTCCGTTACAATGAAATGAAGCGTAAACACGAAGATGAATTTCGTGGAAACGCGCTCTACACATTGTGTTGTTCGGTGCGGTATGATGCTTACAATAATTCAATATCAAAGAATTTCTCAAGCATAGAAGCGAATATTTCGATAAGAAGAAAACTACTGCGAAGTTTATTGCATATATTTTTCATCTATCCATGGTCATGTTCCTTATGGCACTGGGTCATAAATGAAACTACTTGTTCATTTTTATGATATGCAGCGCCTGTTTGTAGCGTAAAAGGTTCTAGTACTCACTAAATGTTTAGTTATCCAAGGGGGCCGATAACCTAGATGTTAAGCCCCTTAAAACAACAATTATCATCATCATCATCATCATATTTATCCACTTCAGCGATTTTGCAGTAAGTTTACTCACAAGGAATCGCTTTATGCCCTCGAGGGAAAAGGTGCCGATATACCGTACCACTCCGCGTACCTTGTCATCTCAATGGTAATCAGAAACATTCAGTCTCCAAAGGCATAATAAAACTGGCTGTGCAATGTTGAACGGTTGACTGCTGTGATGTTAGATCATGATGCGAGGAAAACAGACAATACTTTCACGTTTAACATAGACCAAGGGTCTTCAAATTTTTCTTACTCAAGTGCTACATTTCGTTCTTGTTGTTTCATTTGAGGGTCTTGGACATCCTGGCCATTCTGTCCCCTGTAGCCTACTTGGGTGTGTGAATTTGTCTGATAACCTGTGTTATTGAGGTGTCTGTAGTAATGCGTGTAGTCTATTTGTAATTCAGGTAAGAATTGGAAGGGGGCGACCGTAGTCTTAAGTTAGGAACTATCCCGGCATTTGCCTGGAGCAGAATTGGGAAAACCATGGAAACCCACTTCCAGGATAGCTGAGGATTGAATCGAAACAATCACTTCTCAGGTTTGATTCACGAGGTTGAGTGTACCCCGAGCCAGCCCTCAGATCAGAAATAAATTTCTTGGCAGAGCCGGAAATTTAACCCGGACCTCCGGGGCGATAGCTAAGAATACTAGGCACTGCACCAGGAGGTAGACTGCTACATTTCAACTGGAGAAACATTCACGAGCCACACGGGAGTTGTAAGGATTAATAATTTTTAACAGAAACAAACTACAGTAAAATTACCTGCACATAATCACATGTGAGACTGGACACTTTATTTCTTTCTTTCTTTTTTCTTTTTTATTTATTTATATACTTATTTATTTATTTATTTATATGCAGCAAGTACATTTGATAATCTATAAATTTATACTTGTCAAACAATATCAAAATCCAGTCAAATATTCCATAAATTTTAAATAGGAATGGTATGTCTTCAGGAATAACCGATAATATTCACCGTCGATTTTGTGCGGAAGTACGAACTGTGCACACATTTCGAGTAAATTATGCAGGCTAGAGTTGATTTAGAAGACCCCTGATATAGACACTTGTCTTACGATTATTTAAGAACATTATGCTTCTGAATTTTCTGCATAGTGATGTGATACATCTTTTTGTCCTAAAATAAGTTGATAGGTAGATGGGAGAGGGATCATTGACGTTTGTTCTGCAAATACAAATTGTCGTTGAACTTGCCATATTGCGTATCTGACCATGCTCTTCCTCACTAATAATTTCCTGAAATTGGTCACATAGCCCAGCCGTGTGATTTTGTACATTCCTACAGAACATTTTTGATATGTTCATCTTTCTGTGAAATGCCTAAAAGTAAATGAACCTAAAATATATTGTAAGGTACGAAGGTAGATTAACATGTAGTTGACACTCCTACAGAGAGGTGTTTTGAGGTTGATTTTCCTTTATAGCGCTTCATAGGAAAATAAACATAACCAATACTGTTCCGTAGGACTGCACATCCACATCTGGCTGGGAGGTGTGACTATTCATAAGGAAATTAATGGAAACGAGGAGCATTGTCAGATACACGGCATTGTACGTTCAGCGGCGAAATGTAACATTGACCTTTGTTCGCGATTGCGCTTAAATTTTCAAATGCATACACTAGAATTTTTGAAAGAAGCGTATAACTTTTGATGCATTGATAACTGTATTGAGTGAACTCTCATAAATTTCGTTAAAAGACTGGGACTCAACAAAGTCTGCACAGACAGGGGACTACCTTGCAAAGGAACCTTGTGAACGTAAGTCTCCCGATCACGCTAAAAGTTTGCCTATATAGTGGTCCGACCACAAGGGAAACATCTCTGATGATATAACCGCTTAAGCTTTCACGGCCGGCGTTCATTACTATATTCAAGTTTCCCGGGCGTTTAGGCCGTGGTCCAGGCAGGATATTATATCCCGACGTTTCACCGGAAACTGCGTCCGGCATTATCAAAGGTCCGCTCCTTTCACTGCTGACTAACGAAAGGACCAGAGGATGAAATAGTTTGCATGTGAATACGTACGTGAGACTTGGATCAATCAATGTACTGAGTACTCACATCGTCTCCAACAACATGTATGTACTTCCACCTAATCTACGGTAGACCAATATGTTAAAGGAAGTGCTTGTAGGAGTATGATTTGAATGAGAGGATACTAGAAATTGACAAGCCTTTTCCTAAGTGCTGCTATTAGTCTCCATGCTTATTCATGTACACAAAATGCCACTCTCTGCAGGCAAAGTTAGGGACAAAACACCATCACATATGTTCATATCCGATGTGAACAACAGTCGCACTAAGTAAAGTGAGATCAAGAGCTTCACGTTTGCGATGTTCCGTTGTTAGATGCTTTCCTGCGTGCAATATCCCCCAAGTTCAAGAATCCACTGATTTTGGGTTAAATAATATGAACATAGCTCAATAATTGGAAGTAAAATAAATAAATAAAATGCACTTTACAAGAACGTGAATACTGGATCGCTAAACGTTCTCAGAGGTGGTTCGCTGGAACATTTATTAGAATGTTTTCATTGATGTCATCGCTTCCATTGGAGCATTGAAGACAGTCCACCTCGTGGCGTAGTGATTAGCATTCTTAGCAGTACTGGTGTGGTACAAGTTCGACTCCCAGCTCTGCCAAAAAAAATATTCTGGTCTGAGAATTACCGTGGTGGGAATCAAATCACAGCTTAATATGGCAAAACTGAAGACTGGGTTTGATACCCACCTCAGTCACCCTAGAGATGGTTTTCTATGGTTTCTTACTTCTACTCCAGGCAAATCTCAGTATTGTTCCTAAGACAAGGCCACCTCATACCCAATCCTAGCCTATTATTCAAATTCACATCCAACAACAGGCATCGCAATAACACAGGATATCAGATGAATTTCTCATCCACCCAAGTAAAAGTTATAGTTGCAAAACTACTGTAACTACAATAACACAGGCTATCAGACAAATGAGCAGGATGTCCAAGCCCTTAAATTAAACCACATTAAAACGATTCCCAGTTGTGTTATGGTACAAGGAATGATTGACTTTATTGTGTGTGCATTATTTCGTATTTTTTGTCAATTTTAGCCGATCTCATGAGATATTATTTCACACTTGTTTGCCAAGATTTGGAAATTATTTACTCATCTGTTATACTTTCATTTTATTGTAATGCGGTACTTTTATCTTACATGCAGTTAAGGATACCTAATATCCTCCATGGCCAAATAAATCGGCAATTAATGGTAATTAGAGAATAAAAAAGAATTGAAGTTCGGCTCCTTTTATACATTGCTCGACAAATAAAATATATTTTGGAGCTAAATCCCATTTTCATGCAAAATAAACTACAAATATTTGCTCTATTGTTAGGTGCTCATGCCTCCTATGGTTCGGTTTTACAATTTATGTTAGAAAAGTTTGTTTAATACAATTCTGATAAATATTATGGCTCTAAATAAAACACAATAATCCTTATTTTAAACATATTTATGAATTACTTTATGAACATGGTAGTGGCCTCTTACGCTTTACCTCGCGGTAACATGTTAACAACAGTATAATTAAATAAAATGCATGTAAGCTATTCATAGCAATAAATAAATAAATAAGTATATAAATAAATAAATAGACTGGCCACGTGACTCAGCGGTACCGTTCTCGCTTGCTGGGCTCAAGGTTGCAGGTTCGTATCCTGGCGCAGACAGCTGGCATTTGAGGGTGCGCAATTGCTAGGGAGCCGTGTTAGTAGATTTACTGGCACGTTAATGATCCCATTCGGGGCAAAATTCCGGCACCCCAGCGTCTTTAAAAGCCAGAGTTGTTAAAAGGGACGTAAAACCAATAACATTATTATTATTATTATGTATTAAATAATTAAATAAATTAAATATAAAAATTAATAAATTAATAAGTAAACAAATAAATACATTAATTATTGAATTAACTAATAAGTGAAATGAAAATGAAAATCCACAGCCTGCTCCCAGTCTCCGACCGGGTCAGGAATGGAATGAATGAAGCCCCCATCTAGCGGCGAGGATATGAACTGTTGCTGGAATGAAATGTTGACAGGGAAAACCGGAGTACCCAGAGAAAAACCTGTCTGCCTCCGTTTTGTCCAGCACAGATCTCACATGGAGTGACCGAGATTTGAACCACGGACCCAGCGGTGAGAGGCCGGCGTGCTGCCGCATAAGCCACGGAGGCTTCGAATTAACGAATAAGTATTTAAATTAATTAATTCATCAATTAATTATTAGTAAATAAATAAATAATAAATGCGTACAAAAAATAATTCATAAATAAATAAGTAATCACGTATGTAATAAGTAAATAAATAAATAAATGATGACACTGTTATTTATGAAATTTATATATTTTGTACAGAACTGATACTTAAATAATAATAATAATAATAATAATACAAATCGTTTTACAATACAATTGAGCAGTCATTAACGTGTTCACTGTCTGAAAAACAAATTAGGCCTACAATATATGCGTGATTTTACCAGTTAGTGCAGAAAAATATGCCTACAAATCCTGCTTTGTACTCCTTTACTTCACTGCATGAAAATTAAGTCCATGATACAGAGTTAGTATTATCTACCTATGTTAAAGTCACTGTGATTTAACAAGAGTTTAGTGCTTTTCAGTCGGTCAACACGAATGTACCCAAAAAGAGATGGGTTATGCCCTAATCCTGAAATAAATTACATGAGATTAAAATTTAATTTATTTCAGGATTAGGGCATAACCCATCTCTTTTTGGGTACATTCGTGTTGACCGACTGAAAAGCACTAAACTCTTGTTTACTAAGGCAACACTGAAAATATGGCTTCAAACGCCACAATGTCACTGTGATTTACTGGGGACATGACAGTGAAAAGAAAGGTGAACCTGAACTTATGATTCGGTGAAATCTCAACCTCCAAGTAAATTCAGGTATGGCACCTTATTTCTAGTCCCGTGGCCCCTTCCCCAGCCTTGTCCTTTATAGTTACGAAACTACTGTCACTACAATAATACAGATTATCAGACAAATGTAATACACACCCAAGTACACGAGTTAATGACCAAGATATCCTAACCCCACAGTTTTTAGTAACGGAAATAACGAAGTATATCCTCCTGTTATGTGCCTCAGAGTGTCATTGTTATAATTATTAAAAGCAAACAAAAGGCAAAAATATGTGTTACCTTGTGATACTACTTTTGTATTGTACACCCTAGTACACCATATCACCTTAAAACACCTCAATGTATAAAATGAATAAAAACTAACGACGTCTTAGGCTACAGTGAAATAATATTTGAACCACAAATAAAACATCTAATTGCCAAAGCTAATCATGGACAATTGTAAACAAATCCGAAATATAGCCTAATTTACCTGTCCATTATTTATTTATTTATATATTTATTTATTTATTTAAACAAATTGAATATGACTTAAACTTTGAGTCAATTATAGTAAAACTAATTCCTGTATAATATTATACCTCAAGGAATAGAGGTTATCCATGTGCACAGTACACAAGAACTAAAATAGCATTTAATTTGTATGACCAATATTCAGTTGAAAGCCTGATATTGTCATTATTGTCCTGATTCTCATTTTTATTCTTCTTCTCCTTATATTATTATTATTATTATTTTAGATAATTATTATATTATATTATTTTTATAATTTTTAATTTTTTATTATTATTATTATTATTATTATTATTATTATTATTATTATTATTAATATATTGCTATTATTTTAAGTAATGGTATTAGTAGAAATAGTAATAGCAGTAGCAGTTTTATACCGACTGTGGATTTCCTTGTATTGAAATTCTATAAGTAAAATGAATTCACTTTCTAACGAAGATCTGTAACACATTCAAGACATTTTCCAATAGAAAATGGTTGTAATTTTCATTATCATAATGTTAAAATTGGGTACATGTTTTTGATGTGCATAGTATTTTACAAGCGAAATAGTAGTTATTTTCTGTTAGTAATATTTTGAAACGCGCAGCCGCAGGCTTCATCATTATTGAAATTAAGGCAAAAGTAAGGCTCGTTACACAGCGTATTTGTTAACAGAGACAACTGGATGCTTTTTTTATTTTATTTTTTGTAAGTAAACGTTTTGCTTTGATATTTCGTTAGGTATTCAGAGAAGCATGAAGATATTTTTGTGTCTTTGTCAACATGGACATCATTATCGGTATGGTTTTTTCATGCATTAAGGCACAATATTGACATCACAAATACGTTTTTCACCTCCAGTGGTGACGATAAAAGTGTGCCAGAAGTTTTGATTTTGTTTGTGTTTTTGCGGCTAACGGTTTAACCGCATTTGTGGGTGGTGGTTGTTCCCCTTCCATTTTGAGCTAGTGCAAGCAAGCAAACCCCCGCGTCCTGTTTATTAGCCTCCAATTGACATTGATCTGAGCGTGTGAATTAGCCCATGCGATACATAGCTACACGTTATTAACAACAGGTAGCCTATTGGGCTCTATAGTGTACATGTGATGTTTGGCAGTGTGTTGTGCTTGGTGCTGCAATAGCACGGCCCGGGATAGGCTAGGCCACAGCACTGGGCGGGGGGCGGGGGGGGAGGGGGAGGGGGGGTGTCAGTATCAAGTGCACAGTTAACAGTGCTAAGTTCACCGATATGTCAGCACGATATGGTGGTAGCAAGCTGTAAGACACTATCAGTTGTAGTGTATAAATGCTTAAAGTTATCTAGTTTCGTTATGGCGAATGTTTTTGGCGCGGCTTTTATATCAAGGTTGAACTACTTTTTTGAAATACTACCCCTTCATCTTACTGCACGTGTCGGTAGAACACTTCGCTATGGACGTGTGGATGAGTTTGTAAAAGCCCGAAGGACGGTGAATGATTATAGAGAGTGCGTGTGTGTGTGTTTTTTATTCCCCGCTGTAGCCGTCTCTCTCACTCTTTTTGGAATGTGACGTCGTGTTTTTTTGTGTGTGTTTGTATGCAGGCAAGCCATCATGGCTGCATATCGCGCCAACCTCGCTGCAGAAATGACGTGCAAAAGGGTTCGCCACTATCGCCAACGCAAGAGCAGAAGAACAACCCTAGAATGCGCAGTCTCTCAGGTAAGCCTGCTCTGTTTGAAAAAAAAAAATGTACCCCACTCTAAAAAAAATAATTGGTAAGCTCTTGATCCGAACGCCAAGCGCATTAGCCCAGGAGTTGTGGTGGAGGCGGAGTCGTTCGCTTCGCACTTCGAGAGTTTGGTTGCTAGGCCTTTTCGTCTACGAGGGGGTGTTCAAAGTGAGATTTTTTATAACAGCTCTACTAATAGGCGTAATAACAAGGCAAGGCAGGCCTTGCAGAATATATTTGGCCCCTCCCACATCGGGGCTTCACTCGGCCTTCCTCTCACGCCAAACTTATTAGAAACAATAATTCATCGAGGACATACGAATTATGCCATATTTATTCTGAAATAAAATTCAACGCACTCGCGGTGCTCCAACTCTGAGCACCCAATGTATTCTACTTACAGACCATCTCTGCTGGCATTGTGGAATAGTACTCACTTTCTATTATTGAACACAGCATTTTGCGTAGCTTAGTTCAGATGCAGCAACAGAAATGAGAATGACAAATTTGAAAGCTACTCGAGATTTGCCCATAATTAAAGAATAGTTGATCAATATTATTAAATACAATATCTCAAGTATATTCGAAAACCAGTAAAATGTAAGTAGGCCTACACTGAATGTTGTCCAATATGAATCAATGATGCACATTACAATAACCGGTTCCTTACTGCCTTCATCCCTTCAGCACACCACTTATAGGATTATTTAAATTTAAAAAATATTTAATTCGTTGGACAATAAATAGCAAAGATTTTCAAGAATTTTTTCTAAAAGAAGATATAATTATAATACCTGTAATGACTGATACACCCCATGTTCTCCTCGCAACCATAATGCATATCTCATGAACAGCAGTTAATATATCGCAAAAGAAACCGGTGTGTGAAACAAGCATAGTGGGACCCTCCCCCTCGCTAAGCGCTCTTCCAGTAGGTGGACCGGCGTCCGCTATTTATATTATAATAACTTGTTCTCCACTCCAGCTCATTGAAAAAGGAAAGGCCGTATAAATATATTATAATAATAGGCCTAAGTAATAATCAGTACGTTCTTGTATGATATATAGAAAGTTTGAGGAAATAACTACTTTTTTCTGTCTGTAAATGTGTGTGGCTAGTATGGATACTTTCAACGGGTGCACTTTCAGCGGATTTTCATTTTAGGGTATTTAATTACGTAATGGGAATCCAGTGCCTTGATGACGTCAGAAGCCTGTCAGACAATGCACATTGGAGCTCGCGGCGCGGTGGGACGGGCAGAAACAAGGCTTCGGCTGGACTCGGGACAGAGGAGACGAGCAACGGCGAAGCAGCCATAATCAAATAAATTGAAGCCTGTGACATCTCATCTTTGGAATTGTAACAATTTTAATGTTGGGAAACCTTAAAATAAAATCGAGATAGCTGTTCCCTGCCCCGGAGAATTATTCCCTCGTTTTCTTAGATTATGGTTTTTATTTAAAACAAGTTCGATGTTGGTTGGGATGACTAGTGATAGCGGGAATAATTCTAAGGCTGAAGAGAAATTAACTCTCGCTAATTGATTATCCATAATGCTGGACGTAATTCCTTGTCTCTTGCGTCAGCCAGTATTTTCCAAGATTACATTTGTTTGGCATGGCAGGATTATTCCAGCTAGATATATTGCGCACTGTATGATTGTGTATGGATACGTACGAGCCAATGTTGTTACTTATCGCCACGAATATCGTAGATCATCGTTAATACATGCAGTCACCACATCGAAAAATGGACAAATTAAGATGTGTATACGTATATATCGGCGAAGGACATACAACACCTGGTACTTCTCTGTCTACTACACAACGCATACTGTTTGATACCAGTTGAGGGGTTTTATTATTAATAATTAATCATGATATTTAAGACAATAATATTAATAGTAGTAATATTTATAATAATAATTGGTGCGTCCATTCTAACCCAGTGAGAGCCTTCGAATTTGACCCCACTTGGGTGTGGGGGATTTTCATAATGGCCTAAATGACTCGAACCAGAACTAAGATGATGATGATAATTGTTTTTAAGGGGCCTAATATCTAGGTTATTGGCCCCTCAGAACTAAGATCTTGACCGAGCTAGGAATCGAGCCCCGATATCCTAGGTTTCAGTCAATTACACTAACCACCACGCAACGAGTAAATAATAAATTAATAGTAATAATAATAATAATTATAATAATTTGATGAATTTCAATGTGGCAATTGTTTTAAGGCCGGATGCCCAGCCTCATACCAAATTTAAGAAAGGAGATAATGAGAGACAAAATGAAGATGAATGAAACTTGGTAAGGAGTTGTAAAGATAAGGCTGAGGCCTAATATAAGGTACCGTCCCGGCATTTGCCTGGCGTTGAAAATATAAATAGAGTACAACGGAAATCCACGGCAAACACAGCAGGTGGTGTGGTTCAAATCCATTCGTCTCCCCAGTACACAGATAAGTTGGCTCTATATTAGCAAACGTGCAACCACCGTCGGTAATAACAATAATAATAATAATAGTAATAATAATAATAAATAATAATAATAAACACTAATAATTTACATGCATGTTGGTCAGATTAGAGGGATCTACGTTGTCGTATCATTCTCAGTTTCACTTGAACCATGTGATGATGTGCAGCTTACGTGAGTTGGCTAGCTGAGTCTTTATATTCTCTCCAACCAACCGCAGTACCTCATCCAATCCCTCAGCAGCCTTTCTGCGGACAAAGGCGTACGGTACACGCTGTAGGAAGTACTTGCAGCAGTATGCTTGATGGAAAGGGACATGAGAACTTTGCACGCGCATCCACCTGGACTGCTCTATTTCTAACGTGGGCATGCCAAATTTCACCCTTTATAAGGAACATCTAACTGAATTTGAGGACAAAAGACGATCATGCATGTTTATTTTTGTGATCTGACGAACATTTGTGCCCAGTTTCAACGAGATAGGGACATTCACGTTCGTGAGGTTTCAGTTTAAGAATGTTAATTAAGGAGTGTTTGTTGATGGAGAAGCAATGGACTTATGACGTTAAATAATAGTTAAAATATTATATCGTATAGCCTATTTTATTCGGCAAAATTATTTTAGTAGTCTTTTATAAAACAAATTTTCTCGACCGAAAACGTAGAGTCTAAAATTCTAAAATAGACTACGGTACTCCCTTAACGGAACCTGGTAGTGTAGAGTAGCCCACAATGCAACTTCATTCGTAGGTAACAATGACACCTAGAACTTAACATTTTCTTAATTTACCAATAATATTCACAGCTTCAGGTTACTAAAGTACTATAGGAATTTATAATATTTTTCAATTATTATGGACATTTGAACCCCTGCCAAAAATGCTATTTTCTCAAAATACTTGGCAACTTGGAGCACTTACTTTCCTTAATTTAATTTCTGGCCAAGTCCTGCAAGTACCATACATACATTTGGATGATATCTGTGATGGCGAGTAGGCACGGTCCCCAAGTTAGTTAACGTGAGTGATCTTATGAAAAAATTGTTGAAATATTGCATGGGATAGTTTAGTCGGAAATTATTTTAGCAGATATTTTTGAAACAAACTCCCTGAGAGTAATCGTAAGAATATAAAAACCTCAAATAGCCTACTCCTTTCCTAATTAAATAATATTCCCATGATGATTTTCTAGATGAATTTATCAACAATGTTACTCTTGACTAATAAAATCAGTAGGCCTCGTAGGTTTTCGGTTTCTTTCGCCAAGAGGGATAATTAGCGTCTCAAACTGCGTGTAAGATTAGCCCTTTAAAATGATCCTAACATTCATCATATCAGCAAATAACGCCATAGAATTTTCAAAGAAGATTATACAATAACTTCAGAGCCCAAAGTTTCTAAGTATAAAAACTATTGCAAAATAGAAATCAATCATTCCCTTTCGTTAACAGGTAAAATTATTTCCAAACTCCTTAACTGCATTTTAATATGAAACTATGTCTCGTGAGGCTAAGCTGAGAATAGATGGGTTCGATTCTCACCTCAGCTATCTTGGAAGTGGTTTTCCCTGGTTTCTCACTTCTATTCACGGTAAATGCTGGGAGGGTTCCTGACTTAAGGCTGCGGCCGCATCCTTCCCAATCCTTACCTGAATCACAAATTCGCACACTAATACAGCCATTACAATATCTCAAGTTATCAGGCAAATTCACAAACACAAGTTAACGGGCCTAATGTCAACGATGCCCAAGGCCCTGAAATGAAACAACAACACAACTTAATTTGATGTTTTTCAGTCGTCCAACACGATTGCACCCAATTGTAATGGGTTACTCCCTTTTCCTGAAAAAACGTACATGAGATTAATAAATACACTTGGATGAACAGATTCGATCGTCAAGCGATCATCATCAGATCCATTACACTTAGGCCATTAAATCTATTACATCGTACTTACTTACATACTTGCTTACTTACTTACCTACTTACTTCCTTACTTACTTACTGGTCGGCGTTACAGTCTCTGAAGAACCTTGGCCTCCTTTATCACCTGCCTCCATTTATCTCTATCTTCTGCCTTCCTTCTCCAGTTCCTGATTCCCAGACTCCTAAGGTCGTCTTTCACATCATCTATCCACCGTCTCCTGGGTCTTCCTCTTCTCCTTCTTCCATCCGGTCTTTGTGTAAACACCTGTTGGACAATACGCGATTTTGGCATTCGCTTTACGTGTCCTGCCCATCTTATCCTCCCCTGCTTAATTTTCACCACAATATCTGGCTGTCTGAAGAGTTCCTGTAGTTCCACATTTGTCCTTATTCTCCAACCTTCATAAATAAATACACTTGGATGAGCAGATTCGATCGTCAAGCGATCATCATCAGATCCATTACACTTATATATTTTCGTATATTTTCCTCAAGATATTCCTTTCCCATCTTCGCAGCCAGTCTTCTTCTCTCCTCCTCAGAACCCAACCTTCCGATCCATACATAACCGCAGGTCTTAGTATTGTAATGTAAATTTTTACTTTAGAATTCCTACTAACATTTCTGGATTTAAACATGCTTTGCAGAGCGTAATAGTATCTATTTCCACATTTTATTCTTTCTTGTATTTCCACTGATGTTCCGTTATCCTCCGTTATTATTGAGCCCAAATATTTGAATTCTTCTACTCTTTGATATTCTTTCCCATTTAATTTAATATACAGCTCTCTTCTTGCCTCTCTGGAGTCTCCCATCTTCATATAGTTAGTTTTACTTGTATTCACTTCTAATCCTAACTGTCATGCCCTTTCTTCCAACAGGACATAGCTATCTTCTAATGCTTTACTATTCCTTGCAATTAATGCTACATCATCCGCATATGCTATCACCTGCACTTGTCTGTTAAATATGGTCCCTCCTGGATTGATTGGTAGTTGTTGAATCATTTTGTCTAGAGCTACATTAAAGAGTAATGTAGACATTACATCTCCTTGTCGCAAACCCCTTTCTACAATGAGTTCTTCGGACATCTCTTGTTCTAATCTAACGTTACAGATTGTGGTTTCCATAATCATTTCTGTCAGCTTGACCAATTTTAACGGAATTTTAAACTCTTTCATAATTTTAAAAATCTCATTTCTATCTAAAGTGTCATATGCCTGCCTAAAATCTTTATACAGTTGATCCAGCTGCTTATCATGTTCATAAAACGTCTCCAGTATCTGCCTCACTACAAATATCTGGTCAATTGTAGAGCGATTCCTCCTAAATCCAGCTTGATAGTTACCCAATATTTTCTCTAAACAATGCTCCAGTCGAGAGGCTAAATTCTTACTGAACACCTTATAGCCTATATTACGTCCAACAGAGTAATCCCACGGTAATTGCCGCATACTGATTTATCTCCATTCCTATACAAAGGACATAGCCTATTATTCCTACAGCACAATCCCTGTGCATTTCTTATTTTGTCCATACTTCTTTTATTAGTTCATGTATTGCTTTAACCACTACCCCTCCACCGAATTTTAGCAACTCCGCTTCTATTCCGTCTTCTCCGGTGGCTTTATTGTTCTTTAACTCCGTGATTGTATCTCTAACTTCCTCTAAATACGGTGTTTCAACTTCTTCTTGCTCACCAATTCCTACATGTTCCTCTTCTTCCCCATTTGTGGTTTCCTCTTCACCCCGTCCATTGAGTAGCTCTGTGAAATATTCCTGCCATCTCTGTAGCATCTTGTTTTTATCTCCTATAGAATTTCCCTCTTTGTCCTTATAAAAGACTGCTCTTGGTTGGAATCCTTTCCTCAATTCTCTTGATCTTTCATAAAATCTCCGTATCTCCCCTCTCTCCCTCATTTTATCCAATTGTTGTAGTCTTTCTCTTTCATATTGCCTTCTCTTAATCCTACTTAACTTGCTTGCCCTTTGCCTTTTCTCTATATATTACTGTACTGTCTGTCTTGTTCTCCGTTGCAACATTCTTTGCCTCCGAGCATACTTCATTGAAACATTGTATATTTCTCTTGAATTCGGCTCTCCCTAGCATTTCCTCTGCAACTTCACTGATGGTGTTTCTCAGTAACTCCCATTTAGTTTCCACATTACCTTCTTCCCAGAGGTTATTATTGTTTTCCATGTTTTCTCCCACTTTCAATCTATATTCATCTTGTGCTTCCTTGTTGCTTTGAAGCCTTTCGATATTATGCTTCATCTTCCTTTCACTTTTTTGTTTCCTTGCTGAATCTAATTTTTGTCTATACTTGATGCTTACCAAGTAATGATCTGTGTCCCCATCTGCTCCTCTACAACTACTTACTTCCATAACATCTGATGCATGTCGTTTGTCAATATTCACATTATCTATTTGATTCCTTGTAACTACGTCCGGATACACCCAGGTCGCTTTCTTGATATCTTTCCTTTTCCAATGGCAAAGTCTATCAACCGCAGCCCATTGCCATTACTCCCTTCGTGTAAACTTTTCTTCCCTATTATATCTCTGAACACCTCTTTCTTCCCGACTTTGGCATTTAGGTCCCCAAGCATTATTTCACATCATGTCTTTGTACTTTGTTGACCTCCTCCTCCAACTTAGTGTAGAAATTATCCTTCTCTTCTTCTTCTGCTTCTTCAGTGGGGACATAGACACAGAACATGGTAATGTTAAAAATCGTTGCTTGTAGTCGCACTGAGCACATCCTTTCATTAACAGCATTAAAGTTTATTACACTTGACTTAACATACTTTTGTATAAGAAAGCCTGTACCACCATTACCGGTGTTTCCTCCACTATACATCAGTATATGTTGCCCTGACGCTATCATTCCCTGGCCTTTCCATCGTATTTCTTGTAGTGCAGCTATTTCCAGTCGGTATTTTCCCATTTCTTCTTTAATCTTTCTCAGTTTCCCAGGTCTCCTTAGGGTTTTCACATTCCATGTCGCTAACATAATATCCGCTTTCCTTCCCATTAACCATTTCCTTTGCCAGTTCGTCATCGGGTGATCAGCATTCCGAGGCACTTGTAAGGTATCCGTAAAATTTAATTCTTTGCAGGGTAGGGTTGCTAACCCGACGCCCAACCCCCAACCTGGAAGACCAGGTTATCCCTCTTAGTCTGACCCATCACCTTTGACCTGTCCAGCATGGGTGGCCCTACCAGGAGCATACGCTCCCACCGGCATAGCTTGCAGGATCATTTGGACTCTAAAGCCCCCACATCACGTCAAGATGAGGATACCATCGTGAGGGAAACCTATTACATCTATTACAACTTAATGTAAGCGACGAAGAATAACTGTGTCTAACAATAAGTTGTATTGAAATACCGTATAGTAAAATAAGTATAATATATGGAATAATTGTTCCGCACGATACTGTGAATCTATTTCTAGTGAATGTATTGTTGACATATTGTTGCTGGAATTTTAATAAGTATGGTGCAATTTATTTTGGGGCTTGCTGTCCATACCATAGTAGATCAAGTCGTTCCTCTTTCTTCCATTAAACAGTTACATTTTCTCATTAAAATACCTTCCTTGCAAAATAGCATGTTAGGATATCACATTAATAAAATCAGCTTGACTAGTAGGCATATAGACTTGTACCACTGTGTTGCAGATAGGTTTAGTATTGATATTTGCTACGGATTATTGTAGCAAAAATCAATACTAAACCTACCTGCACCACAGTGGTACAAGTCTATATGCCTACCAGTCAAGCTGATGATGAGGATGTTGAAAAGGTCTACGAAGAAATAGACGAAATTCTGAGGTATATATCAAGGGTGATGAAAATGTTATAGTAATGGGAGATTGGAATGCTGTGGTAGGAAAAGGGAGAGAAGGGAAGATAGTAGGAGATTTCGGATTAGGTGAAAGGAATGATCGAGGAAGCGGGCTGGTAGAATTCTGCACCGAGCATGAATTGGTCATAGCTAACACCTTATTCAATAACCACAATAGAAGAATATACACATGGATGAGACCAGGAGATACAGGGCGTTACCAAATCGACTTCATTATGGTCAAGCAGAGGTTTCGAAACCAGATTTTGGATTGTAAAACATATCCTGGTGCTGACATAAACTCTGACCACAATCTGGTTGTAATGAAATGCAGATTAAAGTTGAAGAAATTGAAGAATAGTCAAAAGCCAAAAATGTGGGCAATTGACAGACTGAAAGAGATGGATGTAAACGAAAGATTCAAGAAGAGTATAAAGGAAGGACTAATGAAAAACCCTAAACAAACGTCAATTGCAGACGAATGGGCACTTTTGAAAAATGAAATAACAAAATCTGCAGAAGAAAATATTGGTAGGAAAGAAAGAATAGGTAGAAACCCGTGGATCACTCAGGATATACTAGAATTGATGGATGAAAGGCGGAAACACAAGAATGTAAGAGATGAAAAGGGGAAAGCAGAATACAGACGTCTGAGAAATGAGGTTAACAAGAATTGCAAGGAAGCGAAAGAAGAATGGTTGAAAGAGAAATGTGCAGGTATAGAAAATTGTCTGAAATTAGGAATTAGGAATTAGACACAGCTTATCGAAGGATTAAGAATACTTTTGGGGAAAAGAAGACTAAGTGCTGTAATATTAAGGACACAAATGGAAAGCCTATAACAGATAGGGAAGAAAAGGTTGAGAGATGGAAAGCTTACATAGAGAGTTTGTATAAGGGAAAGGAGATTGAGAATCATGTAATGGAAAGGGAGGAGGAAATTGATGAGGATGCGAAAGGAGATTTAATATTGAGATCAGAATTTGATAGAGCTTTGGAAGACTTAAGCAGGAACAAAGCACCAGGCATAGATGATATACCGATTGAGTTGCTACGCTGCATAGGAGATGAAGGTCTGATCAGGTTATTTCACTTGGTGTGTAGGATTTATGAGACAGGTGAGGTACCCCCCGATTTCGAGAAGAATGTAATCATCCCTATACCAAAGAAAGTGGGAGCTGACAGATGTGAAGATTACCGTACAATCAGCTTGTTTACTCATGCTTCAAAGATCCTGTCTAGAATAATTTACAAGAGGATTGAAAGCCAGATAGAAACGGAGTTGGGTGAAGACCAGTTTGGTTTCAGGAGAAATGTAGGAACAAGGGAAGCTGTACTAAGTCTTAAGCTGATTTTGGAAGGTAGAATAAGGAAAGATAAGAGAACGTTCATGGCTTTTGTAGACTTAGAAAAGGCTTTTGATAACGTTGATTGGACTAAATTGTTTGACATTTTGAAATCGATTGGAATAAAGTACATGGATAGGAGGGTGATATACAATCTGTACAGAAACCAGACAGCAGTCATTCGAGTTGAAGGACATGAGAGAGAAGCTGGTATTCAGAAAGGTATAAGGCAAGGCTGCAACTTATCACCCACACTTTTCAATCTTTACATTGAACAAGCAATGAAGGAAATTTGAGAAAAATTTAAAGTGGGAGTAAAGATTAAAGGAGAAATAATTTCAATTTGCTGATGACATCGTCATCTTGGCCGACAACCCTGAGGATTTGAATGAGTTTTTGAATGGTATGGACTCCGTCTTACGGAAAGAATTCATGATGAAAATAAATAAATAAATGTAAAACAAAAATACTGGAATGCAGCCGAAATAAATCAGAAACCTCTATGGAGATCAAATTGGCAGGTGAAAAGCTGAAGGAAGTAGGAGACTTCTGTTACTTAGGAAGCAGAATAACAAGTGATGGACGAAGCAAAGATGATATAAAAAGTAGGTTGGCTCAGGCAAAGAAAGCATCTACAAAAAAGGAATCTGCTGACATCGATTATAGATTTAGGTATTAGGAAGTCATTTTTGAAAGCCTTTGTCTGGAGCGTGGCGCTCTATGGAAGTGAAACTTGGACTATTGGTGCAGCAGAAAAGAAGAGAATTGAAGCATTTGAAATGTGGTGTTACAGGAGAATGATGAAGATCAGATGGGTAGATAGGGTTACTAACAAAGAGGTATTAAGACGAGTGGGAGAGGAGAGATGTTTCTGGCGACTGCTAATGAAGAGAATAGATAGGTTGGTTGGACACATACTAAGACACCCAGGAATAGCAAGCTTAGTTTTGGAAGGAAGGGTCGAGGACAAAAACTGTAGGGGAAGACCAAGGTTAGAATATGTTAAACAGATTGCGTCGGTTGTAGGGTGTCGGAGCTATGTAGAGATGAAACGATTAGCTCAGGACAGGGAGGCATGGAGAGCTGCATCAAACCAGTCAAAAGACTGAAGACTCAAACAACAACAACAATAATAAAATAATCATGTTATGAGTTTTACTTCGGATCTTAAATCACACCATAAAATCTACTGATACGGCCCTCTTGCATTTAAGCAGCCTCAAATGCCATCTTCATTGACCGAGAATAGATCCTGAATTATTGGGCACGATGCGTCACGCAGCCATATATGATTAAATCAACTGTTTGTAAGTTGAGAATTTTGCATTATTATTATTGTTGCTATTATTATTACTCCAGCATGGTGTATGATATTAAAGTATCTACCAGCCAACCATCTTGAAAAAGAGAGGCACTAACTGCACTAGCACATACCTGACAACTGACCGGAAAATCATGAAATATTGACCTCTTATTTTCTTGAAATGAGGGACTGGGTGCCATAGGTGTCTAAACAACTTGTCGTTGGTTACTTTCCTATGTTGTGTACATAGGGGAAAAGTCCTTATTGACTTGTGGGTTAAACACCTATGGCACTGAGCCACTCAAATATTCAGATCCATTTTTCAGTGTTGCCTAAGTGATCTATTATTAAAAGCATTTCAGTTGGCCAATAGGGAAAACAATTAATTTCCTAGTGCCTGAAATACAGGGTGCTTCAAAAAAATGTATACACACTTTGAACTTCCATAGAAAATTTATTTACCGTTCTACAAAGTTAAATTTCAGGAAATTAGAAAGCTGAAAGTCCAATGTAAATGAAACATAAATAACAAATGTTAATACTGTTCAAATTGGCGACCTGCAGCATCAATACAATTCTGAGTACGATTCACCACTGATTCTGTACATCGTATCAAAACGTCCAATGAGATTTCTCTACACACGGCTTGAATCTCATTCCAAAGAATGTCTAGGTTACGTGGTTTACGTTTGTACACCTCATCTTTTACTGTGCCCCATAAGAAGAAATCCAGTGGTGTTAGGTCTGGAGAGCGTGCTGGAAACTCGATTGGCCCCCTGAGTCCTATCCACTGTCCCGGCAAATTTTGATCCAGGTGATAGTGCGGCGGGGCACCATCTTGTTGAAAATAAAAATTATCATTACCGTATAATGCACGAATGGCAGGAAATATGGAATCAGCAAGCATTGTTAGGTAAGTTATACCAGTTACAGTGCCTTCAAATCGAAAAGGTCCAATGAGTCCCCTTGAAGACAAACCGCACCACACATTTACACCAGGCAAATTTACAGCTTTTTCAATTGTAATGTGAGGATTTTCTTCACCCCAGTAAACACAATTGTGCCTATTGACAGTTCCATTAAGTTTGAATTGGGCTTCATCCGACCAAATGATGCTACCCATAAATCCCGGTTCACGTTCACCATCTCTTGAACCCATTCACAAAATTGCAACCTTCGATCTGGATCGTCGTCACTTAGCTGTTGCACCAGCCTTGGAATGTAAACACGATACTTGCCTCTCTTCAGAATGCGTAGCACGCTGCTAGCACTTACATCACTTTCACGTGCCCCTTGCCTTGAAGATTTGTTAGGAGAGCGTTGAAACAGTTCCAAGACTGCCGTTGATGACTCATCACTTGTAGCTGTTCGAGGTCGACCTGAATGACCTTTATGCACATCACACACTGTTCCATGAACTTCGAATTTGTCTCGTGTGCGTGTAATTGTTAATCTTGAAGGTGGTTCTGTATCATACTCCCTTCTCCACTGTCTTTGAACTTCATTTACATTCTCAAACTTCCAGTACCACTTAATAACCTGCTTACGTTCTTCAAAACTCAAACGTACGTCCGCTATGTTGATATTACAAATTCCAACTGACAATATAACATAGAGGGACGATTATGCTGCCAGCTGGCGAAGAAATATAACATTAGCCTTATAGAGCGGGAAAACTACGATAGTTTAAAGTGTGTATACATTTTTTTGAAGCACCCGTATATTACATATGTTTTAAAGCATTTAATAAAACACTTCTCCAGTTCAAGGCACTAGGACAATCATTATTATTGTAACTCCCCACCCAATCTAATTGGGTACACTCGTGTTGACCGTCTGAAAAGCTTCTAATAATAGCTCTTATTTTCTTTCCCAAAAAATAGACCTAATAGTTATTTATTGCCTTATGATATTTTGATCATTTTGTCTCGTGTATTCCTGTGCGTTTGTTTGTTTGATAACTTAATAAAGTAAACTGAAAAAGCACCATTTGTTGGTTATTACAGTCCCACTAACTAGAGATCATCGCGAACTGGAACATCCCGAACTCACAGAACCTTTCAATAAATATTGATAAAAGCACATAAATATCTACGATGGTACTCCAAGTATAAATTTGTTTAATAAATCCCAAGAAAGCAAAAAATATATACAAAATGATTATGTACTCCAGGCATGGTAAATGCCACGTGGATTCAGGTTCTGAGTTCTCATTCTCTCCAACTAACAGCACTGTCTCACCGTGGACAGGCTTCAGAGGGAAATAGTTTTAATTGTGTGATTACTCGGAGATTACATGACAACTCAGCGTCTTCCAATTCTTGCGTGCATATTTAACTCCACTGAATTCGCAGTCTTGCGGGATTCTGCGGATGACATACCATCACAGCTTTTTTCCTTATGAAATGTTTCAGAGTTATCGAGAGCTTTATTTACGCGATGTTTCCTTGTAATCCAGTACAGTGAGACCACTGGCAATCAGGCACAAAAAAAAAACAATTGTGTTCCATTCACAGAAGAAATCAGACATACACGGTGAGTAAGTTCGATAACAATGAAACCAGTGCTGATGCCAGCAGCAGGAGTTTTGCTGATGTTTGTTCAGGAGGAAGCTATCAATGGAACATATAATTGATGCAGCCTAGAAAGTATTGTCACATAGTTTTATATTCCTATCTTAATATTTCATTGCGAAATTTGAATTTTGTAAATACACCATATTTTTGAGGAAATTAAGTATAATAATAGTATTATTAAGGAACTAAATAATAATAATAATAATTTTAATTTAATTAATTTAATTTATTTATTAAATACTATTTATGTTACATTATTGTGATATGGCTCACGAATCTGATGACAGTACAGATTATCTGTGAGACATATTAATTATTATTTACAACATATATATAGATTATATTTCAATACAAGAGTGCATGCAATTTTTTTTGTTATGATAATGATAAAGTATTAATGTAAATAATTAAATACACAAAAAGTTACACTATAGTAGTTATATTAATAAATTTATGTTATGAGTTAATGTTTGGTTAAGTAATATTTTTTAATGCGACTTATAGCTAGTTGTTTGCTGTTAATGTTCGTCAATCCAGGTGGTAGTTCATTAAGTAGTGATGGTAAAATATAATCTAGTCTCTTGAAACCATAGCTATTTATACATAAGGGTTTTACATATTTAGTATTTGTTATGGCTCTTGTTTGTATGTTGTGAGAGACCTTATGCCTGAATCTTGGATCATGGTAGTAGAGATTCAGTACAGTAATTTGGAACAACTCTTTAATATTAAAATAAGGGATATCAGTGAAATATTTAAAGAACCTGTTTTGGCTATCTTGAAGATTATTAATTAAAGTTGTGTTTTGATTTCCCCAAGCTGCTATAGCATATCTTAATTTGCTTTCAATCAGAGCACTATAAATTGTTTTGTAAGTTTTCCTATCTACATAAAATTGGAGATTGTAGAAGGTGTAGAGGTTTGCTCTTAGGTTTTTTATTATGTTTACTGTGTGTGTATTCATTTTAAAGTGTTCATCAAGGGTAATTCCTAGGTATTTTTGTGTCAAAGTACTATTTATGAAGGTGTTACATTTGCAACCTGCCAGGATGTTTTGGTGTATGCATGATATGCTGTGGTGCGTTAGTTTGTATTTTTCTTGTGTGAAGTGATCAACTCTGATGTGCATTATTTTAGATTTGGTTGTATTTATATACAAATTATTGTCATGACACCATCTTGTGATGTTATTGAAGTCTTCTTGAAGTCTATCAAAAGCTGTTTTAGAGTCTTTATGTATGGTATATATAGTGGTGCCATCAGCATAGATAAATATTTTACTGTGTTTAATGGTTTCATTCATGTCGTTTACGAACAGGTTATATAGTGTAGGTGAAATAATACTGTCTTGAGGGATACCCCGTGTTCTTTCTACTGCGTCACTGATAGTGTTATTGACCATAACTGCCATTTCCCTGTTTTTCAGATAGCTTTCAAATAGTTTGTAAGTCGTGCCTCTTATTCCAATATCGTGTAATTTAGCAAGTAGTTTATTGTGGTTTATTGTGTCGAATGCTTTAGAAAAGTCAAGAAAAAGTACCATTATGTGATTGTTCTTATTTAAGGCATTATTTATTACATTGGCAAATTCAGCCAGGAGTAGTTCAGTACTTTTTCCCTTCCTAAAACCGTATAGGTGTCCCTTTAAAATATCATATTTATTTAGGAAATTCTTCAATCTCTTATCCAAGCATTTTTCCATTATTTTGTGTAGGATTGATAAAATGCATATTGGTCTGTAGTTGCCAAAGTCTAAGTGATCGCCATTCTTATATATTGGTTTAATAATTGTGTATTTCATATATTTTGGTATTATGCCTGATTCGAATATCTTGTTTATGAGATGTATTATGATTGGTATAGTTTTTTGGATGTTGCCTTTATGTCTTTCAAGCGTATATTGTCCGCCCCAGGCGATTTGTCTGTTTTTAATTCCTTAATTATGTTTTCTATTTCATGTATATCAGTTTCAAGTAATGTAAAGGAATTCATTAATGTGTTTCTATTTGATTGCCATATGTTGATACTACAGTTATGAGCTAGGCAGTTTATTTCTTCACTAAAGGTATTGTTGAATTTATTGACTATCACTTCGTTAGTATAATGTAATCTTAAGTGTTTGTTTATGACTTCATTGACAGTTTGTGTTTTCCGGCCTGTTATATCATTAATGACTTTCCACATTCCTTTATTATCGTTTTTGGAACTATTTATCTTATTTTTATAATATTGATGTTTTGTTTTGTTTATTAGCTTATTTAATTTGTTTCTGAAAGCTTTGTATTCATTTTTTATTGTCATATTATCCTTGTTTCTGAGCATTGTTTTGTAAAGTCTGTCTCTTTCCTTACATTGTATTTTTAGGTCATAAGTGAACCATTGTTTGCTTTTTCTGTGTTTACGTGTGGTTATGTAAGATGCTTTTTGGTAGATTTCCTTAAATTTGGTTGTTATATTGTTATATACAGTATGTCATTAGGATTTTTAAATTCAAGGCAATCTGTCCAGTCTGTGTTGTTAAGGCTTGTGTGTATTATAGTATCGTTCATTAGCGTAATTGTCGATTCATTATCTTGTGATTGTGTCTTATCATTTTTTGGCCAAATACCTGCATATGTTATGTAGTGGTCAGAGATGTCTGCTTGTATGACTGCAGAAGTATATTGATCTAGTCTGCTACGATAGTATATGTGATCAATACATGTTCTCGAGTCTAAATTTGGATCATAACGAGTACATTGAGTGATAAGTGGTAGGAAACCATGAGTTGCCATAATATTTGTATATTTGATAGCTGATAGACTGCTGTCATTAGATAAAGTATCAATGTTGATATCTCCTAAAATGGCGTATTCGCTGTACTTACTAGTGTGTTGTGTTATATGTGTCTCCAGTTCATCAAGAAAGTCATTTATGTTAGTGCTAGGTGGTCTGTAAATGCATGTTAATCCAATCTTTTTGTTCATGTGAAGTATTTCTATTACCATTGATTCATAAGTATTGGAAATGTATGAATTGTGTGTTCTAATAGCCATGTTGTTCTTTACATATATGGCTATGCCTCCTCCTTTACGATTTGTTCTATTACAAAATACAACATTAAAATTATCCAAAGTAAATAGGTAATTATTAGATTCAAGTATGTTAATTTCTGTTAAGCAAATAATATCCAGATCATTAATTTTCTTGCCTAAGGTTATGGTTAAATAATCCCAGTTTTTTTATATAGATTGAATATTTAGAGAAAGGATATTGATTTCAGCATTATTTCTAGTCTTATTACAATTTTCGATGAAATCGGGTATATTGAGAAATGTGAGTTCCTTTTGTATTCCAGAAGCATTTATATTGCTATCCCAACTGTTCATAATATCAATTAATATAATAATTCAATAATAATTCTTTCATTTTGGCAGGGGGGCTTACCTAATTTTGTTAATGTCTTCCTCACGGGAGATTCTCAATATACCAGATTCGTCGTTTTTTCGCGCTAGAATTTTGCCGTTTTTAACCCAAATGAATTTCCAGTTATTTTCTCTTGCCTGATTTTTAGTTTTCCATAGTAGCTCTCTGTAAAATGACGTTAGACTTTCGTTAATGAAAAACCTAGATTTAGTGTTCCCATGAGTGAGGAAATTTTGTCCTTTTCTTTTCTGTAAAAATTCATTCTTTTGGATATAGAGTTGAATTTTACCACTATTAGGGGGATTTTGTTCTTTCTTTGCAGTGGGGGCCTGTAAACTTCCTCTACATCAAACATGTTTAGATCTACTTCTAGAGTCTCAGCAATTTTGTGGACGATTTCATCCAGGCATTCATCTTTCGCGCGTGGCACTTCACATATTTCAATGTATTGTTGCCTACCGTTCTGTTCCATTGTGTGCACTTTCTCGTTTAGATCTGATATTATTTTGTCTTGTAGATTCTTTTCGTCTTTTAGGGTTTTTATTTCTGCTGTAAGTGATTTCAGAAGAGTTGCATTTGACTTAGTTTCCTTAATCAACTCATCATATTTCTGCGCAATAAAGTCGGCACTTTTTACACTTTCACTCACTTGGTTTTTCAGTTCACTAATCCGTTTCTTTAATTCTAAGAACATACCTTTGATATCCGATGCGTGTATTGTCTCCGTGTCCGGTGTTGAAGGTGGAGTCTCTGTGTCATCAGTATTAGCAGCTGGTTGGGTCATTGTACCACTGCTTGCGACAGCAGGTGATGACGTCGTCTTCTTGAAACTACGGCATTGTGGACACCGCCATGATTCCTTCGCTTGTTTGGCCATACCCTTCCATGTACGTACAGTTACGGTTGTACATTCATAGTGATATTTCCTTTTGCATCCCGTGCAGAATACATAGTCACCATCACTTGGGAGTCCTTCTTGACATCGGTCGCAAACCATTTCCTTGCTATACTTAACTTTTTTGCGGAGCACTCCGGTACACGTCTGCTTCCTCCGGTGTCTCACTTAATAATAATAATATTAATAATAATAATAACAATAATCCCAAAGAAACGTCTATAATAGGATCTTTGCTTGTCTGTATGACCAACGTATTGCGAATGCAGTGTTAGTAATTTGACAATGTTATTTCATTGAACTCTAGGACTACTTAGTTTCATACATGCACTCCACCAGAATTTTGTCATTTTGTGTAGTGCTAGAAAGGGTAATAGGCCTCATATGGATTTAAGTGTAGGACTGAAGATCTAGAACACTGCTGGAGATAACAAACACTCACCGAGAATGGAATGGAACACAATTGTTAGATACGCAGTATTTTCCGCTGCCTTACCGAAAATATATACGTTTATTGGTCGTAATTAATATAATAATCAAAATCGGGAGTTGTATAATTGATTTCATCGTCTCTAAATTACCCTCAGATATTCCATGAACACCAGTACCTAACTACAGAACGTAAGTTTGGTAAATACAATTCGACGGGCAGTATTCCGTAATAAAACAAGTAGTTCCGTGAAGAACTAAATAGCCTATTTTCATATATCCTACTTATTCTAATTACCTCTAGAAATATAGGCCTACGCAATTACAGTTTGATTGCTGTAATAGATTCGTAGATATTGAGAACCGTCTAAATATTTTGGATGGTCGCCATGTTGGAATATTATATATGTAGGCCTACTATTACATGAAGATTATTGCATAGGTGTATTATTTAAACTTCAATCGCATGATTAGGACACAAGAAATAAAAAAGAGATTTTAAAATTTTGCACAGGGCCATCTTGTGGTTATGAAAACAATTGAAATAAATTAGATATCAGTGAATTACAATTTGTATAAGCATTTACCGTACTAAGTTTCACTGCACTCGGATGGTTAAATCGCGAGTAACGTCCATTTAAGTATTTAAATTTCTCATCACCACCCTGTTAGATTTGTCCACACCAGTCCACCCCATAGGTGAACTTCTGTTCATAGTCTTTATAAACATACTAAATTTTAGTTTGATTGCGGTCATAGATTAGTAGTTATTGAGAACCATCTAAATATGTCGGATGGTCGCCATGTTGGACTTTTATGAATTTAGGCCTTAGAGTTATGTACTCTTAGATGACAATTATTGCAGAGGTTTATAATTCAAACGATGACTTCGATCGCATGATTAAATTTAAAATTTCGCACAGATGGCATCCAAAGGTCATGTAAACAATTCAACAAAATTAAATGTAAGTGCATTACAATGAGAATAAACATTTGCTGTACCATGTTTAACTGAGCTCGGATGGTTAAATAGCGAGAAAAGTCTATTTAAATGTTTGAAATTCGCTTGGCCGCCATTTTCGTTTTGTACTTAGGAGGTTTTGAAAAGTCACTTAGGTGATTAGATTAGATCAATTTCATCAATTACATGTATACAATACATTTTTGATATTGGACGCGTCAGAAATTACATCTATAAACTAAAAGAACTAATACTACAACTATTTATAACTTATTATAATAACAGGTCTTAAGAGATACAATCTTATTTGACAACTATGTACAACTTACTCTATTATCATAATATGAAAACTTAATTCTATAAATGGGGCGTGGTGGCGCAGCGGTCAAGCTGTTTGCCTCTCACCAAGGCGGACCTGGTTCGATTCCCGGTCACTGCATGTGAGATTTTCGATGTGAAATGCCATGTCCTGTGGTTCGGATTCCACGTAAAACGGAGGTCCCGTGGCTTATGATCGCGAGATTAACGGTCACGTTAAACTACAAACTTCCTTCCTTTAATTCTATAAATACAACAACTTACAGCTAGGTATTACAATTAAAATAGAAAAGAAAAAATAATTATAGATTTCATCGTTCCTATACGCTAAGATATTCAACTATAGAGTAAAAACAATGGCACTGCAGATAAGCTTTCAACATTATATCAAAGGTTTTTATTTTTGGGGAAGTTTTATATACTGGGGTAGTTTATTGTATAATTTAACTCCTGTGTGAGAAGTTCCTTTTTGATTATGCTTGTGTGTGTGTGTGTGAAATATGAATGTTTTGATTTTGTCTTGTGTTATGCCTATGAACATCATTGTTTGATTTAAGAAAAACATCTTTCTTCGTTAAATTCTTTAAAAAAAACATAATGCTTTCAAAGATAGATATGCAGGGCAGTGGGAGAATGTTTAAATCTTTAAACAGAGGTCTACATGATTCTCTGGTGTTAACATTTGCCATGATTCTAATCGCCCTCTTTTGTATCCTAAACGTGCTTAGTACATCTGGTGACATACCCCAAAATATGACTCCATATCTTAAGTATGAATAGAAATAAGCAAAATAAGTATTTCTTAATGTGTGCACGCTAGTGCAGGTTTTCAAAATACGTAACGCAAAGCACATCGAGTTCAGTTTAGTATTCAGATATTGTATATGTTTATTCCATTTCAAGTCATGTTGAATCCATAGTCCTAAAAATTTTGTTTCTGATTTATTTTCTATTTGATGACCATTTAATGTTATATTGGGCTTCGCAGGATTCCTATTCTGTATAGTGTGGAAATTTAGAGATACTGTTTTTATAGTTTATTATGATGCGATTATCTTGTGACCATTTCGTTAACACTTCTTTAACGGAGTCAGCAGACTGCTGTAAGACCTGTTTAGTTTCACCTTTTATTACGAGTGTTGTATCGTCCACAAACAAAATTTCCTATGTGAATGAACGTTCTGTGTTATATTATTGATATGTAGAATAAAGAGTAGTGGGCCCAAAACCGATCCCTGGAGTACTCCAAATTTAATAATTCCCTCATTGGACAATGTTTCATTAAGTAATATGGTTCCATCATCCTTGTGTCTCAAGCGTACTATTTGTTTACGCCTTGTTATGTAAGACTCTATCCATTTATTAGCTAGACCTCTAATACCATATTGATTTAGTTTTGTAAGGAGGATTGTATGGTCAACAACATCAAATGCTTTCGATAAATCCAAGAATAGGCCAGTTACATGTTCCTTATTGTCAATTAATTTCAGTATACTATTACTACATTCATAAATTGCTGTCTGTGTAGATTTTTCCGTTCTGAATTCATGTTTTGAGTTTGATAGTATTTTATTTTTTTCTATAAAAATTAACAGTCTCTTCTACATGATTTTTTCCACAATTTTTGCAATACCAGTTGGTAAAGTAATAGGACGATAGTTATCTAATTCATATTTTGAACCGTTTTTGTGCACTTGAATTGCTTTTGATAACTTCAAAACATCCGGGTAAGTTCCTGAGAGAATTGAACTGTTTAATAAGTGCGTAAGTGGATTTATTATATTTTCTGCACATTTCTTTAAAATTGCACCAGGGATGCCATCAATGCCAGCACAGAACTTATTTTCAGTTCTTTTATAACTATTCTTACCTCTTCACTTGTGACATGATTTATAAATAAAGAATCACTGCATATATTTATTTTATTATTAGAATTTAGTGCATTTGCCTGTGATTTATTTAATATTTTTTGTGGAATTTCCAGAAAATAGTCATTAAAAGTGTTTGCTATTTCCTCTGGATTATCAATCACTTTATTATTCCTGGTCAGTGTAATGTCTCTTTGTATTTTAGCAGATTTTCCAGTTTCTTTCTTTACCACGGACCACAGAGCCTTGTTTTTATTAGATGATTGGGAAATAAAATTATCATTATGCATTTTCTTTGCTAGTCTTATTACCTTATTTAATATGCTAGTGTATTTTTGTAGTATAAATTGAATTCAGGTGTTGTGTGGTATTGTTTATATAATTTGTGTAGAAATTTCTTTCTTTGACATGCATTTACAATCCCTGTTGTTATCCAATTGCTAGTTTTGTTATTTTGAATAGTTCTTTGTTTAAAGGGGAATGCTGTTTCAAAATAGTGTTTTAGGGTACTGTTAAATGCATTAAATTTATTATTTACATTATCTAGTTTATACATTTCTGACCATGTTTCCTTATTTAATAAGTCATTGAAATATGTAACATTTGTTTCTGTGAATGACCTGCACTTTGATTTTATTCCTTTATCAATATTATTGATTGTTTCGGGTACTTCAAAACTCAGTATTTGTCCATGGTGGTCACTAAACCCCGGACAATAGACTTCTATTGAATGGTGATATTTATCTGTATTTATAAAAAATTGATCAGGAGTGACTTTACTAAATTTTGTTATTCTTGTTGGGGTATTTACTGTAGGTTTCAGTCCATAGGAAATTTCTAGTACTGTTCTTTATCACCGTACAGAATTTCAGGGTGATATCAGCAATAGATTCGGAGGTATACAATGTCGGTGAAATATTTCACACAGCCGCCATGATAGTGTGGAGAGACGTTATAAAATTTGAAGGACAAGGCCAGGGTCGGACAGAATAGTACTTAGATATTGCTGAGTTTCATTGAAATCTCTTCAACCTTTTAGATTTTATTAGGGACACACACACATATACACACTCACGGACAAAAAGTGATCACATAAGTCTATTTTTTCATGAATGAAAATAGGCTAAAATGAATTATGATCTAAAAACTAATGTTATATTACAATTCCATACCTTGATATAATATCCATATCCTTCTGCTACGGTGTCGTAGCAGGAGGAGAGGTGATACTCCTACAGGGTGCGTCCAAGGTGGCGGATAGGGGGGTCTTCACCGGCTTCCCGGCGGACTTGAGCGAAATAAAATAACTCTCGCGGACCAAACACACATGAAGACTGGACGTCAATGGCTCGAAGGCGGATGAGAATGGGTAGTTACAGTCCAACGGCGGAAAGGCAGAGGAACGTCAGTCGAAAGTGGGTAGGTAGGACTCCATAGCTGTGGTGAAAGCAACATATCTAGGGGTATGGCGCTCCAAAATCAATGACCCCAGCCAAAGGACAGGGTTGGGCGTGAGGTTAACAGCCTCACCTTGTAAGAAAAATATATTGTTCAGAAGACTTCCACAGGAAAACCGGACGGAAATCAAAGACGTCGACTAAAGCAAAAGAAAAGGACACGAGTAAGGAAAGCAGATATAAATATGGCTACAAGGAATGTTCGGACAATGTTACGACCGTGAAAAATGCAAGAAATAGCAAATGAAGCAAAAAGATATGGAGTTGATCTCGTAGCGATACAACAAACAAGATGTTCAGTAAAGAACATATAGCCTACTTTCTCCTAAATGCATGGGTATTGTTATAACACTTTGTCCTTTTCAAGGAGTATAATTGAATGTTGGTTGCAGTAGCTTGGTGAAATACACCGTGTTATACGGATATTAAACATGAATATGAGGTGCCTTTGCTAGTGCTACCTCTGTACAAAATTTTATTCAATTCGGTTTCACCGTGTTTGAATTGATATGGTGAATCGATATGCACACATACATGGCCGCTATCTGCAAACTATTGGGCTGATGACCTTGCAGATAAGTCAATAGATGCTTCCCACAAAAAGGTATGTTATTGCAAAATTTGGTAGAGATCAAATGATTAGGTTGGTCGTAATTTGATTTAAGCTTTTAATATTTGGGTGGTCGCCATTCCGTTTCCGTTAAGATGGCGTCGATATAAAACATGACACTGAGGTGCCCTTTGCTAGTTCTACCTATGTACCAACTTTCGTTCAATTAGGTTTTACCGTGTTTGAATTGATAGGGGAAATCGATTTGCACACATATATGGCCGCCATATGCAAACTATTGGACTGATGACCTCGTAGCTTCGTCAAGGAACGCTTCTCACATAAAGGTATGTTGTTGCAAAATTTGGTAGAGATCAGATGATTAGGTTGGTCTTAATTTGATTTAAGCTGTTGACATTTGGGTGGTCACCATTACGTTTTCGTCAAGATGGCGGCGATATAAAAATGGCACTGAGGTGGCCTTTGCTAGTGCTACCTCAGCCCCAAATTTCGTTCAATTCGGTTTCTCCGTGTTTGAATAGATAGGGGGAATCGATTTGCACACATGCATGGCCACCATCCGCAAATTATTGGGCTGATGACCTTGTAGGTCGGTCAAAAGATCCTTCATACATAAAGATATAATGTTGCAAAAATTGGTAGAGATCAGATGATTGGGTTGGTCGTAATTTGATTTAAGCTTTTAACATTTGGGTGGCCGCCATTACGTTTTCGTCAAGATGACGGCGATTTAAAAAATGACACTGAGGTGTCCTTTGCTAGTGCTACCACTGTACCAAATTTCCTTCAATTGGGTTTCACTGTGTTTGAATTGATAGGGGGACTCGATTTGCACACATACATGGCCGCCATCTGCAAACTATTGGGCTGATGACCTTGTAATTTAGTCAAAAGACGCTTGCCATACAAATATATGTTATTGCAAAAATTGGTACAGATCGGATGATTAGGTTAGTCATAATTTGATTTAAGCTTTGAACATTTGGATGGCCGCCATTACGTTTCCGTCAAGATGGCGGTGATATAAAACATGACACTGAGGTGCCCTTTGCTAGTGCTACCTCTGTACCAAATTTCGTTCAATTCGGTTTAACCGTGTTCGAATTGCTAGGAGGGTACAGACATTCAGAGTACCCACACTCACAGACACACAGACACACTCGCCCTGTGTTGATCTCATAAGTCTACTTTCATTTTTTACAAAAATCGAAAGTTGGCTAATAAGATGGAAGGGGCAAGGATGTATTGAGAAAAAAGATTATAGTCTCTATTGTAGTGGACCTGAAGAAAGAATAGGGCATTTTGGAACATGATTCATGGTGCATGGGAAAATGAGGAGGAGTGTAATAGGATTCGAACCCGTCTCAGATAGAATATAGACTTATGATCAAGGGAAAGTTCAGGAATATAACTGTAATATCTGCGCATGCACCAATTGAAGATGCTGACGAGGAAAGGAAGGAGCAATTCTACGATGAGTTATTACAAATAACGGAAGAAACTCCAAATTATTATATGATTATTATTTTTCTCAGATTTCAATGCTAAAATAGGGAAAGAAGAATGTATACAGCAAGTAGCAGGAAAGTATACATTGCATGAGGAATCAAACAGGAATGGTTCTCAGCTAGGACAATTTTCAACAATGAGTGGCCTTATAATTAAAAGCACTTGCTTTGAACATAAGAAAATTCATATAGGAACATGGAAAATGCCGGGAAGTATGGTAGTAAACCAGATAGATCATGTGCTAGTGACAGTAAGACATGCGACATCAATTATAGATTTAAGAACAAGCAGAGGGCCAAATTGTGACTCAGACCATTACCTAGTTAAAGCAGTGGTGAGACAAAGTTTGCCAATGGTGCAGAAAAGAAAACCTAATGAAAGAAGGAAATGGAACTTGGAGCCACTACAGTAACTGGAAGGAAAGCAAAATGTCCAATCAAAAATTAATAGTAATCTGAAGAGAAGTAGACAAGGGGAAGGAATAGAAGAAAGATGGAAGAGAGTACAAAAGTCCATACAATATGTAGCAAAAGAAACCCTGAGTGGGGTCAGAAAGATAAGAAATGACTGGTTTGATGAAGAGTGTGAGGATGCGACAAGAAAGAAGAATATAGCAAGAGCAAAAATGCTACAGAGAGAGACAAGGTTGAGTAGGGAAATGTATGAAAGCAGTAGACGAGAGGCTAACAGCATTTGTAAGAGGAAAAAGAAGGAAATGCTTAAGAAAATATAGAGAGCATAGAGACACAAAGGTTACAGGAGAAGAAAAAGGAATTTTATAATAAAATCAATTATTTTAGGATAGGGTATAAACCAAGACTGAGTGGTTGCTACAGTAAATAAGGTAATCTATTACTAATTGAAGAAGAAATAAGTGAATGATGGTCGGAATATTTTCGAGAGCTCCTTAATAAGAAAGAAAATGAGATGGCGGAAAATGAAAAGCAGATGAAGCAGATAGGGTCTCAGCAGTTCATAAATGCTCCACACTGGAAGATGTGGAGAATGCTATTGCAAAGTTAAACAACCATAAAGCACACAGGAGAGGATGGAATAACAAGTGAACTGATCAAAAGTTGTAGTAAAGAAGTATTACAAGAGATATATGAGTTGATTATTAAGATATGGGAAGAGGAACGGATCCCTGACAAATGGACCATAGGAATAATATTCCCAATATACAAAAAGGGAATAAATATGAATGCTCTAACCATCGAGGAATAATATTGTTTAATATTATTTATGAAATATTTTCAAATGTACTGTTACAATATTAGAGACCAAATGCAGAAGAAGTTCTGGACGAAACACAATGTGGCTTCAGACAAACCAGAGGCACGATAGATCAAATATATATTGTACGCCAATTGATGGGGAAGTGCTATGTATATAATACTGATCTACATAAGCTGTTTATAGATTTTAGACAAGCGCTTGACAGTGTATACAAGGAAAATTATATGAATATATGGAAATGATAGGACTACCACAGAAACTGATCAAACAAATTAGAATTACACTGAAAGATGGCAAGGCAAATGTGATGGTAGATCGAAGAATTGGAAATGAATTCGCCCTCAGTAGAGGAGTTAGGCAAGGTGATGCACTTTCAGCTACTCTGTTTAATTTGGCAATTAATCAGGTTATACAAAACATTAAGGATAGTTAGTTTAGTTAGTTATTGTTGTTTTAAGTGGCGGAACTACGAGATCATCTGCCCCTCAAGGATACTGGGAACATTGTGTATAAATCCAAACAAAACTGTGCATATGCAGATGATATAGTGCTAATGGATAGGAATGATAGATACTTGAACGAAATGTTTCTTGAGTTAGAGGAAGAAAGAAAAAGGAAAGGACTAGAAGTAAATGACGATAAATCCAAGTACATGCACATGACAGCCATAGAGGGTAGAAGAAACCTTGATAATCTGATGATAGATGGTCATAATTTTGAGAATGTTTGAAGTTTCGAATACTTAGGAGCCATGATGACTAATACTAATAAGGTAAGCGAGGAGATACATCACAGAATAATGGCTGGAAACACGGCTTATTACGCAAATCTGAAATTACTAATGTCCCATTTATTGTCTAGATCTAATATATATATATAGGACCTTTATTCTACCTATAGTAACATATGGCTCAGAAACTTGAAATTTATTAGTTGATGATGCAAATAAATTAAGAATATTTAAAAGGAAGATTATTAGGAGAATATATGGCCCAGTCCAAGAATGGGATGGATGGAGGATAAGGACAAATGCTGAAATACGAAACATACTAGGTAAAGAGGATATAGTTAGATATATTAAAGATTGAGATGGTATGGGCATATGGGAGGGATGGAGGAGAACCGAATGCCAAGTAAAATATCCAAGTCAAGAATGGAAAGAAGACGGCGACAGAGAAGACCCCGTAACAGATGGAATGCTTACGTAGAAGCTGACCTGAGGACAATGCACATTCGATCGTGGAGACCAGCAGTTCAGGTCCAAAGCAGATGGCGGAAGATTGTAGAAGAGGCCAAGGCCCATCCAGGGCTGTAGCGCCAGATAAGTGAGTAAGTAAGTATCCTTCTGCTCAGTCTTAACGTATCGGTCAGGAAATGGATGTGTGGTAACCTCGTTTTATTGCAAAGCCGTTACCAATAAATATTTGAATTCCATTTGATTTTCGATGCTTTGTGTTACTAAGGAATCTCAGCTCATTAGAGAGATATTTAGGCTAGTAGGTACAGTAGAGTCCCGCTATTCCGAACTATTCGTGATTGGGACCGAACCCTGTTCGGTTTAGCGGCAATTTCGGAATAGGCGGATTTCAATAATAATATCAGCGTATTGATTTGTTAAGGCGTAAATTAAGTGTGGGGACAGCTGCTAGTGTCAGCTCTACACAATATTTAACAGCCCGTGAACAGGTTCAGTGAAAGTCGGAAGGACAGTGACCTTCGACTAGCCTACTCATAGCGCAATCGACTGTTTTGCAAAAATAGACTCGTCACCCCACCCTACCTATCCTCCTCGTCCTGCATTCCATACAAGCGACTCACTGCACTGCGCTCTGTCTAGTCCTATCAGGTCAGTGCTTACTCTAGCGAAGTTTGATGAACTGTGTGCGCTTATTGCAAATTTGTTGAACTGTATTCTCTAATAGCATTTATTTAACTTCCTTGCACAGTATAACAATACAGTCATGTACGTTGTAACACGTAAAAACTATTGTCTTCTTGATTTCTCCTGTTTTTATGTATTAAAGAAAAAGTAAAAAAGAACAATCGGTATTTTTCTGAACTCTGTTTGGAATAGGCGGATTTTCGGAATAACGGGGTTCGGAATAGCGGGATTCTACTGTAACAAGGTTGATAGAAAGCAATTCATTAATAGTAGGAAACTCCATGAGTTTCAAACGTAGTCCATTCTTATGAAAATCTTGTCAAGGTCTCATATCGTCACTGGGCCAGCAAAATTAGCTGTACAATAACATTGCTCTCTATTACCCATAGTGCGGATAATTAATAGCATTCTATTCTGCAAGACGGTCACACTCCATAAGCCACGTGGATACACAGACCAACACAAAAATTCCTGTAAAAGTATTTCCCTCTCTATTAGAAGTGGAAATTAACTTAACGACATTTCTAACGCGGGTTATATATCCATAGTACGGCTGTGAGAGAACTGCAGCGTCACATAGATGATTTTCCAGGTGCAGCAGCAATTTTGAATAAAACATTTGATAAGAATGTTCTTCATATATCATATTATTTTCAACTATCGTCCGTAGCAACCTTTTACACTTTTTAATTGTTTCATTTGGCAACATGAAACTAGCAAGATTGGAATAACTTTGCTATAAACATTTGAATACAATTTATTTTATGTCAGCCCTAAAAAATGTCTAGGAAATCTCCATACTTAGTAGCTCTGCGGTACCATATTCTCTCTATATGATTTTCCTCTAGTGTACGGTGAATGCTGATGTGTCTGGGTGGTAAACAAAAACACTCGTACGTTAACAGAACAATCAAAATTTTTGGAAACTGGCTGTTAAAATGCCGTAAAACATTTTCGTCATTAAATAGGTTGTTTCAAGAATGCTGTATTGTCCATGTGAGATACGATTGCTACTGAGCAAGGCTGTGCTGTGGCGTGTTTATACTGGCACTTGAAAGCTAGCAGGGAAAAGGGGCCAATTGAAGCTCAGCATTGCCTGTCAACAAAGCTTAAATCCTATTTTGGCCGTCGCCTATCGTATCTCAAACCATATAGTGCGTTTTAGCTCAGCTTTCTTGCACAGGAAGACTGCCCATTTTTGGTAAATGATCTAGACCTAGCTTTCAGGAGTAAATTTGTTGCACTGAAATAGACTTCTCAGTACAGGCGAACGACCTAGTTGTGTTGCTCCTGAAAACAACATGCATCATCCCCACCTGTCCTAGTTCAAGAGATATTAGCGTTCAAACTTTGGAGTCTTTGGCCTGTAGACTGGAGGCATACTCTTGCTGAAATGCACAGTATGTGCAATGTTCTTCGCATAAGATAAATTCATGTCCATTCCCCTAACATGAGCAGCCTTCGGTAACATGTTCTTGAAGACTGACAACTTCTGACTTTCAGAACCTTTCAACGTACTCACTGGATGGATTTTACACACCTTGTTTTCTTCAAAAGTAATGATCCGATTCAAAATTAATTTCGAATCTCTTTGTTAGAAAATACTGATGGGTATAAGGTAAAACATATCCGAGTCCATCAAAAGTGAAGAAATAGATATTTCCACCAGTTGGTAACACGTATGCTAGTGTATCATCTTGTTAAATATTACAAGTATGAACGATTAGCGTCCGAGAAACACAGCCCCAATACAACAATCACCTTTACTAGAAATATTTTTTTTGTTGCTAAACAACATTTTTCAGTAGCAGGGAACGAAGAGCATGAAGTGTCATTACTTTTCAATTGTTATATGTATATGCGAACAGGATTATTATTATTATAATTACTAGTCCGCCCCGTTGCCTCAAGGCTATCACCGCGAATGACCGGGTTCAAATCCCAGCTCAGCCAAGAACCGTAACACTGGTCTGAGGGCTGAAACGAGGTAAGCTCAACCTCGTGACTCAAAACTGAGAATATGCGGGTTCGATTCCTTCCTCAGCCAACCTGGAAGTAGTTTTCTCTGGTTTCTAATTCTACTCCAGGCAAATGCTGGGATGGCACCTAACTTAAGGCCACGGCCACTTCCTATCCAAGTCCTACACAAGTACAAGTGCACACATTAGTGACACAGTGACACAGCTTATAAGACAAATTCTACACTCACCCATGTACACGAGGCTACGTGACAACGAAGTCCCCAAAGAACCAAAAACAACAACAAAAAGGATAATAATAATAATAAGAAGAAGAAGAAGAAGTAGTAGTAGTAATGAAAATCGAAACAATAATTACACTGTTATAGTAATTAGTGTTTTATTTTTCAGCCTATATTTTAGCCTATTTTCATTTTATGATAAAAAAAGGCTTATGAGATCACCTTTTGTCCGTGTATGTGTGTGTGTATGTGTGTGTGTGTCCCTCTAATAAGTTATAAACGGCTAGAGCGATTTCAATAACACTCGGTAAGGTTATAGCAACATTTTGGCCAACCCCGGCCGTGCCCTTCAAATTTTATTACATCTCACCAATCCATCATGGTGGCTGTGCGAAATACTTTACCAGCATTCAATATCTCCGAAACTATTACCGATATCACCCTGAAATTTTGCACGGTGATAAACGGCACTACTTAAGGTTGACCTATGAGACTTTCGAAAACCCGGTAACTACACAACCAACATGGCGGCCAAGCGAAGTTGAGACTTTTAAATAGACTTTTCTCGCTATTAACCATCCAAACGCAATGAAGCATGGTACAGCAAATGCTTGTACACATTGTAATGCACTGGCATCTAAATTAGTTCAATTGTTTATAGTACCTCAAGTTGGCCGGCTGTGCGAAATTTTAAAATCTCGCTTTTATTTCTGGTGCCCTAATCATGCGGTTGAAGTTTGAATAATAAATCTACGAATTAACCTTCATCTAATAATAGTACACAACTCTATGGCCTACATAGCATATATAAAAATCTAACAAGGCGATTTAACCATTCAAACGCAATGAAGCTTGGTACAGCAAATTTTTGTACACATTGTAATGCACTGGCATCTGATTTAGTTCAATTGTTTATAGTACCTCAAGATGGCGGCTGTGCGAAATTTTAAAATCTCGCTTTTATTTCTGGTGTCCTTATCATGCGGTTGAAGTTTGAGTAATAAATCTACGCAATAATCTTCATCTAATAGTACACAGCTCTATGGCCTACATATACAGGGTCATTCTTATTAACGTTTAAAACTCTCTGTAGCGGCGTAGATGGCATTGAGACGAGTAATTTGATATAGGACACTTAGGGTCGCAAGTGTCCAGAAATACCTTAAAATTGAACCACAACTGTTAAACATATGACGTCATCAGGTGACGGCTACGCTCGAACGGTCTGGCCCATGCTCTCTTACGCACACCAAAGCATCCAAAGCAAATATTGAATGTCATATCACTCTGGCTCCAAGTCTGCGTGTGCGACTTGGGTGCGTGGGGTTCGAGGTTCAAATCCGGGGCCTATCAATCAGCTTTCTTTGTTCTCTCTCTTCAAGTGGAAGCAGATTGTTTGTTTACATTAAGACACGGAACCAGAGTGATATGATATTCAACGTTTGCTTTGGTGTGCGTTAAGGAGCACGGGCTTGACCGCTCGAGCTGAGCCGTCACCTGATGACGTCATATGTTTAGCAGTTGTGGTTCACTTTTAAGGTATTTCCGGACACTTGCGACCCTAAGTGTCCTATATCAAATTACTTGTCTCATTGCCATCTACGTCACTACAGAGAGTTTTAAACGTTAATAAGAATCACCCTGTATAATAATCTAACAAGGCGACCATCAGAAATATTTAGACAGTGCTCAATATCTACGAATCTAAAACAGCAATCAAACTGACATTTTGTATGTTGATAGAGGCAATTAACATAAGTAGGATATATGAAAATAAGCTATTTAGTTCTTCAGGGAATTACTTGTATTCGTAACCAATCATTTTCTAATGATTTATTATGTATAGCCTATATCCTTGCAATTCAAACAGCTTTACGTAGGTCACGTAACAACTACAATATTTCGGTATTTAATTCCATGGAGAAACGATCAGCGTCCATTGCATGATTATCAAGACATAATTCCTATAGTTCTGAAATTCTGTCCGATGCATTTGTTCAAACTATCACTTTGCTGTCCTGAAAAAAATGTTTTAAGTGACCCAATTTTTTTCCATGTAGCTGTTGTGGTTCACCAACTCACCAAGTGGCATAATATGTTCCCAGATGTTTCAAAAAGACACAACTGTGCTGGGAGTACTGCTAGATAACGACTTTATTATATCCATTGTTTCATCGATTAGCGATGTGGGACAAATAAATACTGCAATAAGATTATTTAAGTACATAATTGATTACTATGGCAGGTGGGTCTACAGGCACAGCAGTAAAAGGGACGATAAACCAGTAATATTATTGCAATAATCGTAGTGATCATATCTCTTAGTTATTGATTATTGACGATATAATCTAAATAAATGCCGTTTGGTATTTAATAAATTATTTTACCTTAGTCAAAAATAACTAAATTAATATAAGTCTCTAAATAGTATAAAACAAAGTCCTCAATTCTTGGATGTAACGGGTAATATCGCGAACCACGTGATGGATTTTGATGCAGTTTGCATCATTCTGTAAAGGATTTCTCGAGGAGGGTTTCTGTATAAAAACATTTATTTATGACCAAAGAATGCCGAGAAGTAACGATTTCAGTGAATCGAGTCGAATAAAAACCTGCCGTCCGTGCGCATTTGAAGCAACGCTTGGTAAACCGTTAATGATATCTATATACTATGAGTATATAAATTGTTCAGCATAAAAAGTTCTACAATAAATTCCGCGACAGCATATCCCTATCATACATCGCCCATTATTAGTGTTTTTACGTCTTCATTTCTTCCAACAATCTCCATTCAGTGGAAATTTAAATTACTAGCTTTGGAGCGAGTTAACGAGCTGGCGCGTGAGTTAACAACCCCAGCTTCAGCCAGCGTAAAACTGTCGAGTCGTGTCGAGTTAAGACTTCAGAGAAGAGTATATGAGTTTCGCTGTTCTCCTCGGGTTTTCGGAATTAAGATTGGAACCTGCCGTCCGTGCGCCTTTTAAGCTTACTCTGGGTAAACCGTATAAGATGCAGGTGAAGCAAGGACGGGTTGCTAGTTAATTAATGAAATGTACTAGATTCAGTCATATTTTGGCCTTCATCCGTGATGTTATTATAAAGAACTAAAATAATTGTGAGCAAAACTTTGTTGTTAATATTTCTCTTAAATATTTAACTCAAAACATAGAGGAATATTAATGGAATATACTGTATTAAATTAATGTTAATGAAATATTATGCAATTAAATAGCATTTCCAATGAAAAGAGTTCAAACCTAAAAAAAAAATATGTAGGCCTATCTGAAAATTGACATCTATATACTTAAATCTATATATTTAAAACACTAAGGCGATTTTTGTTACATCGAGAATGAGATAACGTCTTAACCGATTGACTTCGTAATGCATTCTAACGAGAGCTCTTGATATGTAGATTTGCAGAGTGTCTTTAAAATAAACAAACATGTTACAGAATATTTTTAAATTCTTTCTTTTCTTTCTTATTCGTTTACCCTCCAGGTTGGTAGAACCCACGGACTCAGCGAGGGAACTCACCACTACCGCCTCTACGGGCAGCGTCCTAGAGCTGGGAACATCTAATCGGAGTGGATACTACTGGTGAGGTGTGATTGGCACCTCACCCAGGCGGCCTCACCTGCAAAGCGAACAGGGGCCTCATGAGGGAAGGTAGTGGATGGTCAGGATGGATACACAAGGAAGAGGGAAGGAGGCGGCCGTGGCCTTGAAGAAGGTACCATCCCGGCATTTTCCAGAAGACGAAGTGGGAAACCACGGAAAACCACTTCGAGGATGGCTGAGGTGGGAATCGAACCCCCTCTACTCATTTGGAACACCCGAGGCTGAGTAGACCCCGTTCCAGTCCTCATACCAGTTTTCAAATAGCTCAGGTGGCTCCGCCGTAGTCTCATGATTTATGCATCGCCCAATGTAAGAGGTTCGAATACCACCTCCGGCATGTTTTTTTTATTTCCGTATTTTCCTTTCTTGCAATTGCTATTATATTGTCAATACATATTTAACTTTTGGTATTTCCGTAAACTAAGGAATTCTACGTTCCCATCTCAATTTAAAACTCTATGGTAATTTCATTGAAACGCTTTATAAGTTCCAACATTCGACAGATTACATTTGCAATAACGGTAGGCTATTTATCTTTATTGCTACGAAAGTTTTGGCATATTGTTGCACATGGGATAACTGTTAAGCCGACTGTGAATAAAGGATTGTACGAAATCCATCACATTACGTAGAACATATGCAGTGAATCCACCCGCCTGGGCGACTTACTTCCGAGTGTCTTCAAATCGCACCATGTGCTACGGTACTCATTTGTTTTCTGCAGTTCTTTCTTTGCCTTATAAACATACAAGGCATGTCCAAAATGTTGTTACATGAAATTCCACTAATGAACTGTACCTTTACCAGTTATACGGTAATAATATACAGTAGGCCTACGTTGAAATTCTGATATTACAAAGGTAGGCCTATTTTTGATTCCATTGTTTTCCAAATTAACTTCTATATTTCTGTAGCAGATGCCACTACAGTCGAATGTTGGAACCGCCATTTGTATTGTGTTTCCGATCTTTTTGTTACATAGTCTTTGGTGGTCTGTTATAGTCTTTGGTGGTCAGTCCAGGTCAGTCGTTGTCTGTCGAGAATACATATTGCGACTTCTACGAATTGTTAAATCTTTCATATTATATACCATAACTATGGCATACTAGCAAGTGACTACGCAGAATTACTGGGCCGGTTTGTCTCGATAATTCATTGCCAGCTTTAAGAGTGGGCTTCCCTGTGTAAATACGACTTTTGACACGCACAGGAAATATAATTATAAAACTGACTCCATTATTAAGGTGACTGGCGAAGTGGTTCTATGCTCCTCTCCATAATTTACTGTCATAGATATCCAAAGAATTGTACCAATAACAGGTGACGGAAATTGCTTATTTAGAGCAGTTTCGTACTGTTTATATCGAAACGAAGAACGTCATAGTGAGTTGCGTTTGCAAACTGTTACAAAAATTGTTGCTGACTGGAATATTTATAAGGATTTTATTATTGACGATGAGTCTTATCGCCTTCCCCTCAACAACCAACTTGAGTATGAATTTCTTATGTCTCTGAATATGCTGGTCATGTTGAACATTGTATAAGCCAATAGTTTAATGATTATTTGTTTAGAGTGCATAACAATGAGGGTACACTTCATATTCTAAATAATATTTTGCTAGAGCATAACCCTTACATTCAACTGTATAAAACAATGCATTCAAAAATATGCGAAGAAAATGAACTGGCTCTAAGAGAAAAACGTCAACCGTTAGATTTGGTCATACGGTTTTACCATGAACCTCAAGAAGTTCCTAGACGTTACAATAACCCAGCCTCCTCAGTGATTGCGGATATTTTTGAAACAACAGACGGCGCTCCGGCTTCACACCGCCACTTAGCCGTATTTTCCAATCAGGGAGTTTTAAAGGAAATTGATGTTGACAGTATGCATTGTGATACATTAACTTACGTTTTAATCTGGCCTTGCGGAGAAACAGGGTGGCATATTTCACTGCCAACAGGAGGGAAACGTAAGACGAACGTTAGGCAAAATATGACAATACGTGAATATATTTTGTATAGGCTGTCGATTCGAGGTTGTCCTCCCGCAGGAGATTTCAACCCTTTACTTAATGCAGGTAAACTTACCCAACAATTAATAGTTGAATATTATTGTCGAATAGAAGGAGATAGACTAAAATATATTCGCAATCAACAAACTAAATTGCGTGTCGATACCTACATTGGTCTTGCTGATGCTTTACACTTGAGAGCTGAAAATGAAAGTTTAAGAGCTTGTCGCATAGTTATTTTGCCTTCTACTTTTATTGGTAGTCCCCGAAATATGTTGCAAAATTATCAGGATGCAATGGCAATTGTGAGAAAATTTGGCAAGCCAGACCTCTTCATAACTTTCACTTGCAACCCATCATGGCCTGAAATTACTACTAGCCTCCAACCTTATGAAAATGCAAACGACAGACCTGATGTCGTTGTTTGCGTTTTTCATGCGAAAGTGAAGGAACTTTTACGTTTAATAAATCAAAAGCAAATTTTTGGCGAGGTACAAACTTTCTTATACACGGTTGAGTTCCAGAAGCGAGGTTTACCTCATATACACTTACTGGTTTGTCTTCGAGACAGTTGTAAATTACGAGAAATCTATGATATTAATATGACAGTTTCTGCAGAAATACCAGATCCTTCCAATACAACATTGTACAACTTAGTAAAGACACACATGGTACATGGACCTTGCGGCCTTCTGAATCCCAATTCAATTTGCATGAAGGATGGAAGATGCAAGAAGGGTTTTCCAAAAGACTTTGTGCCAGAAACTAAAGAGAATGTGAACGGCTATCCACTTTACCATAGGCGACAGAATGGAAGATCATATACTAAACGAGTACAAGGCACCAATGTTGAAATCGACAATCGCTTCATTGTTCCATACAATCGATATCTATTGATGTACTTTCAGGCCCATATTAACGTCGAAATCAGTGCATGTGTACACAGCATCAAATACATACATAAATATGTTTATAAGGGGCATGCTTGCGCTAGCTTGAAACTCACGGCAAACGATGGAATGTTACATCATGACGAAGTTTCTACGTATTTGAATGCTAGATATGTTGGGTCAAGTGAGGCTGCATACAGGATTTTTGGTTACAATATGCACGAACTGCCCCACATTGTTGCCCGGTTACCTGTTCATTTACCAGACCAACAAGATGTATTTTTTCATGCCGATGATGCTTCCAAAGGATTAATTCGGGCTCAGTTAAAAAGTACACAACTCACTGCATGGTTTCAGCTGAACCAAAATCCAACAACTAGGAGTGCATATATTTATCCTGAAACACCCATTCATTATGTATGGGAAAAAGGCAAATGCAATTGGAAAAAACGACTTAGATTCGAAAAGGTAATAGGTCTGATGTACAATGTTTCTCTATCTGAATCGGAAAGATACCATATGCGCTTACTTTTACTTCATATAGTAGGTGCCACAAGCTTTGAGGATCTCCGAACATACCAAGGTGTTACCTGCCCAACATATAAGGATATGGCAATTATGCTTGGTTTGCTTATCGATGATTCAGAATGGCAACGCTGTTTGATGGAAGCATCGGTTTTCCAAATGCCCTTTCAACTGAGAAGGTTATTCGCCTACATATGCATATTTCATCAACCTTGCAATGCCAGTCACTTATGGGACATGCACAAAAACTCTCTCTGTGAAGATTGTTTAAAGTCTGAAGACGAAAATACAGCTTATCAACTATCTCTCAGAGATATTAATAAAACTCTGCAATTGCATGGTTTCTCTCTCCCAATATTTAACTTGCCTGTTGGTACTGAACTACTGACACACACTCAAACGATCAAACTACTAATGAGCCAGTGTTCCCTTTTGATTTGGCTGACCTGATGTCCTTAGCAAACAGGAACAACTTTCAATTATTAATGAAATCACTAGCGTTCTTCAAAATAACAACACAACTGTCACGAACGAATTCTTTATTGACGGTGCTGGGGGCACAGGAGAAACATTTATTTACCGATGCTTAATACACGAAGTTCTGCAGTTTAGGGCTTCATGTCATATCAGTAGCATGGACCGGAATAGCCGCTGTTTTGCTACCCAACGGTCGAACAGTACACAGTACATTCAAAATTCCTCTAAATTTAAATGAGAGTTCAGTGTCAGGATTAAAATTAAATTCCAAAGCAGCTGACGATATTCGATTAGCACGGCTCATAATATGGGATGAAGCCCCAATGGCAAATATTAATTCATTAATGTGTGTGAATCGTCTTCTAAAAGATATTATGGGTAATGACATTCCATTTGGTGGGAAAATTACTGTTCTTGGAGGAGACTTAGGCAGGTTTTGCCTGTTGCGCCGCACGCTTCTCGCCAAACAATTATTCAAAACTGTATTAAATACTCTTCTCTCTGGCCCTTCTTCAAAATACGCTGCTTACATAAAAACATGCGGTTGGAACCAGAAGAAATTGAATATTCTGATTTTTTGTTACAAATTGGTAACGGTGACTACCCCTTTGTAGATGGTGAGGAATCAAATGTTGTTGAACTACCACGCAGAATTTTAGCGCACGATGACAGCGTGACTGAGATTTACGGCGAAACATTCATTTCTACGAAAGGTATAATCAATTTCTCGAAAGTATGCATTCTAACACCAAAAAATGAACACTGTAATGAAATTAATTTGAAAGTCATCGAACTTATACCCGGTAGTTCAAAACCATACACCAGCGTTAACAGATTAATTACCGAAGATGAAAGCCAGCAACTTCAATTTCCTACAGAATTCTTGAATTCCTTGGAATTAAGTGGTTTACCTCCACATATTCTTAATCTAAAAGTTGGAGCCATAGTTATGCTCCTCAGAAATCTGAACGTTTCCCAAGGGCTCCTGAACGGAACCAGATTATTTGTAAAGAATATGTATGAAAATTGCTTGGATTTGGAAATAATCAGTGGAGATAAAATTGGGCAGAGAGCTCTAATCCCTCGAGTTGATTTAACACCATCCGACAAAACCCTTCCATTTTCTTTTAAGGGACGTCAATTTCCAATTCGCTTGGCATTCTGTATCACAATCAATAAAGCTCAAGGAGAAACTCTCGAACGTGTAGGTCTCTATTTACCTCAGCAAGTTTTCAGTCATGGCCAGTTATACGTTGCAATGTCAAGAGTGCGACCTTTCGACGTCCTTAAAGTTTCAATAGTGCCAAAAAGTGGTCGTACAAAGAATGTCGTATATAAGGAAATCCTTCGATAATTATTTTACCATTGACCATCATGTTTCGACTTCGTAAAGCTCTTGGCCTGTAGATTTTCAGAGTGTCTTAAAGAGAAAAAAAAATGTTACCGACCTGTGTTATTGTGATGGTTGTATTAATGTGTGTATCTGTAACTTAAGTGAGGATTGGGAAGGAGAACGCCGAGGTCTTAAGTAAGGAACCATCCCGGTATTTGCCTGGAGTGGAAGTGGGAAACCGAAGATAAACACATCCAAGATAGTTAAGGTTGGAATCGATCCTACCTCTCCTCAGTTTTACCTCACGAGACAGAATGCGTCCCGTTCCAGCCCTCAGGCCAGAATTAAATTTCTTGACAGAGCAGGGAAATGAATCCGGATCTCTGGGGCGATGGCCAAGAATATAGTCTTAATAGTGGGCTTCCCTATGTTAATGTGTTTTTTGACATGCACGGGACATATAATTCTAAAACTGCCTCCATTACGGTGGCTGGCAAAGTGAGTCTTTGCTCATCCTGTATTTGGTGAAGTGATTCTATGCTCCCCTGCATAGTTTGCTGTCAAAGAAGACCAAAGGATTGTACCTATAACAGGCGATAGAAATTGCTTATTTCGAGAAGTTTCGTGCTGTTTATATCAAAATGAAGAACATCGCCCTGAGCTGCATTTGCAAACTATTGCAAACATTGTTGCTGGCAAGGATAATTATAAGGATTTTATTATTGGCGATCAGCCTCATCGCATTCTCCTCAGCAACCAACTTAGTATGAAAGTCTCTGGACGGTGAATACACTGGTCATGTGGAACTTCATTGTATAAGCCAATTGTTTATTGATTTTTTTTGTTTAGAGTACATAACAATGAGTCTAACCACACTGTTGTTTTTGCAATGGGAGTATTATTTGCCATTTAATATTTAGCGGCTCCATTGATGCAGGGCACTATAGTGTTATCGAATAAGACGTTAATTTTGGGAGAAATACTACTATAAAACCCCGTTCGACGAAAATGAACATTGTCCGGTCGTATGTAAACTACAAATTGACGCAATAAAGTGAAAAATCGGACAAAATACGAAGCCTCTTTAAAAATCCAATATAAATATGCCATAAAAATACTCCCATTTTCTTTTAAGAGCTACCAATTTCCAATCGCTTGGCATAATTTATCACAATCAATAAATCTCAAGGGGAAACTCTGGAACGTGTAGGTCACTATTTGCCTCATCAAGTTTTCAGTCATGGGCTGTTATATGTTGCAAAGTCGATCTTTCTCTGTAATCATACAAAGAATGCATATAAGAAAATCCTTCCGTAAATATTTTCCCAATGACCGTCATGTTTTGACGGGTTTCAACTAGTATATACTAAAAATATTAGATTTCTAATTTTATTACGCTCACCGGTAAAAAATATGCAACACTTGATATTCAAAATTAAAACTTATGTACCAGCTGCATACTGTCTTTTCACAGACGAGAGGAGATTCGGTCTCAGATCGCCTGACGGAAGAGAAAGTGTGTGGAGGAGGGTTGGAGAAAGGTTTTCTCCTGTGACTTTTTCCTCCAGGACTGCATTTGACGGGGGTTTTGTCATGGCCTAGGCAGTGGTCAGTATGGGTGCCATGACTGAACTTAAACTAATTGAGATTGGGATTCCCACAGCTGACCGGTACACCACGGAAGTCCTTGAAAACCATGTTGTACCATTTGCTCCATTTGTCGGGGATGAATTTCGCCTGATGCACGGCATACAGTGCCCGATGTGTCCAGCAGTACCCGCATGTGGTTGGAATCCACGCACTGGACTGGCCAGCTGGGAGCCATGACCTCAATCCAATTGAACATGTTTGGGATATGTTGGCCAGAAATGTTCAGCAACGTGCTCCTGAGATTCTCCAGCAACTTCGGGTGATGCTGCATGAGGAGTGGGAACGCATCCCACAGGAAAGCATTTCACAAATCATCGCAAGTATGACAGAGAGGTTACGCGAGGTGATTCGTGCTAGGGGTGGAAATATACGTTTTTAAGTGTTCAGTTCTTATGTCAGTACGCAAAGGAATGGCTAAATTCTGTAATGATAAATTTTGGAACTCAGATTAACGTTTTAAACGACTACGTAATTTACTCAAAATTTAAGACATTTTCACTTTATTCTTATTGTAGAAAATTAAAGAGATTTTATATTTGAAGCATTTTTTGTATGTGAAGTGGTTTTCAAATGTTTCAAAAACAATTAATTATGCATAATATTTACATAAGAATAATTTCAGTGCAATAAATTATGAGAATAATTAAAAAATACAAGTGTTGCGGTTTTTTTTCGTGAGATTTATCATGCCGAAAATTGTATTTTAAGTTAACATAAGATTGATAGCAACATGGAATTGAAACAATCAAATAATGCGTAAATAGCCGGGAATTACTGATTGAAACATTTACCTAATTTACACACTTGTCCAAAGTGCGGTACTCAAGAATTTACGACACATTCATGATAGTTTACCATTAGTAATCATTACATCAATGTCTACTATGAATGAATTCCTATACAGGCAGGAAGAAGCATTTCCATTCCAGCTCGATGAGCAGTGGTTGTGTAAGGCTCCCAAAATAATTTTGTTTGTAAGATTGTCAGTAAGTATTTTGGGAGAAATACGCCTTATTGTGCTATATACGCTGATGCACGTAAAACTCAATACGTAAACATAGTGCTCATACACAGAAAACCGAAGAAAAGCGAGGAAAATTAACACCCTAAGAATATTTGTTGGTATAGTAGTTAGACAAATTAACGGAAATGTATGTGCGATTTCCCCCGATGGTATCGAAGTTATAACTCAAAAAGAGAAATATCGCACGATTTTCCCGGAGGCATAGAAGGTTTAAAGTTCAAATGAAATTAATGCGCGTTATCCCTCGGTAGCATAGTTGTTTTAGAGCTAAAATGAAATTAATGCACACATTGTCCCCGGTGCCATATACTTTTAGAGCTAACAGAAATCGATGCGTCAACTTCCCCGGTGGCATAGACGTTTTACAGCTTAAATTAAATTAACGCGTAATATTCCTCGGCAACATGGAAGTTATAGAGCTAAGCGAAATTAATGCGCAATTTATCCCGGTGATATAGAAGTATTAGAGCTCAAATGAAATTAATGCGCAATTTTCCCCGGTGGCATATACATTTTAGAGCTAAAAGAAATTAATTCGTGGTTTCCCTCAGTGCCATAGAAATATTAGAGCTAAAATGAAATTAATGCCCGTTATCCCCCGGTAGCGTTAAAGTTTTAGAGCTAAAATAAAATTAATGCACGATAACCCCCAGTACCATAGATGTTTTAGAGGTAAAATTAAATTAATGCGCAGTTTTCCATGGTCGCATAAACGTCTTAGAGATAAAATGAAATTAATGTGCGATTTACCCCGGTGGTATAGATGTTTTAGGGCTAAAAGGAAATTAATGCACACATTGTACCCGGTGTCATACAGTTTTAGAGCTAAGCGAAATTGATTCGTCAACTTCCCTGGTGGCATAGACGTTTTAGAGCTAAAAGCAATAATGCGTCATTTTCCCCGGGGCATAGACGTTTCACAGATTAAATTAAATTAACGCGTGATATTCCTCGGAAAAATGGAAATTTTAGAGCTGAGCTAAATCAATGCGCAATTTACCCCGGTGGCATAGAAGTTTTAGAGCTCAAATGAAATTAATGAGCAATTTTCCCCGGTGGCATAGACATTTTAGAGCTAAAAGAAATTAATTCGTGGTTTCCCCCAGTGCCATAGAAATATTAGAGCTAAAATGAAATTAATGCCCGTTTTCCCCCGGTAGCGTAAAAGTTTAGAGATAAAATGAAATTAATGCGCAATAATCCCCAGTGCCATAATATTTTTTGAGGTAAAATTAAATTAAGGCGCAGTTTTCCCCGGTGGCATAAACGTCTTAGAGATAAAATGAAATTAATGCGCTATTTATCCCGGTGGTATAGTTGTTTTAGATCTAAAATCAAACTATTGCGCGATAACACCTGGTGCCATAGAAGTTTTAGAGCTTAAATTATATTAATGCGCAGTATTCCCCGGGTGGCATAGATGATTTAAAACGAAAATACATTAATGCGCGATTTCCCCCAGTGCCATAGAAGTTTGAGAGCTAAAACTATTCGTGGTTTCCCCCAGTGCCATAGAAATACTAGAGCTAAAATGAATTTAATGCCCGTTATCCCCCGGTAGCGTAAAAGTTTTAGAGATAAAATGAAATAAATGCGCGATTTACCCCGGTGGTAACTTATAGATGTTTTAGAGCTAAAATGAAATTAATGCACAAATTGTCCCCAGTGCCATATAGTTTTAGAGCTAACAGAAATTGATGCGTAAACTTCCCTGGTGGCATAGAAGTTTTACAGCTAAAATTAAATTAACGCGTGATATTCCTTGGCAACATGGAAGTTTTAGATCTAAGCAAAATTAATGCGCAATTTATCCCGGTGGCATAGAAGGTTTAGAGCTCAAATGAAATTAATGCGCAATTTTCCCGGGTGGCATAAACATTTTAGAGCTAAAAGAAATTAATTCGTGGTTTCCCCCAGTGCCATAGAAATATTAGAGCTATATTGAAATTAATGCCCGTTACCCCCCGGTAGCGTAAATGTTTTACAGCTCAAATGAAATTAATGCGCAATTTTCCACGGCGGCATAGAAGTTTTAGAGCTCAAATGAAATTAATGAGCAATTTTCCCCGGTGGCATAGACATTTTAGAGCTAAGAGAAATTAATTCGTGGTTTCCCGCAGTGCCATAGAAATATTAGAGCAAAATGAAATTAATGCCCGTTATCCCCCGGTAGCGTAAAAGTTAAGAGCTAAAATGAAGTTAATGAGCTATAACCCCAGTGCCATAGATGTTTTAGAGGTAAAATTAAATTAATGCCCAGTTTTCCATGGTGGCATAAACGTCTTAGAGACAAAATGAAATTAATGTGCGATAAACCCCGGTGGTATAGTTGTTTTACAGCTAAAATTAAATTAATGCACACATTGTCCCCGGTGTCATACAGTTTTAGAGCTAAGAGAAATTGCTGCGTCAACTTCCCTGGTGGCATAGACGTTTTAGAGCTAAAAGCAATTAATGCGTCATTTTCCCCCGGTGGCATAGACGTTTTAGAGCTTAAATTAAATTAACGCGTGATATTCCTCGGTAACATGGAAGTTTTAGAGCTAAGCGAAATTAATGCGCAATTTATTCCGGTGGCATAGAAGTTTTAGAGCTCAAATGAAATTAATGCGCAATTTTTCCCAGTGGCATACATTTTTAGAGCGAAATGAAATTAATTCGTGGTCCCCAGTGCCGTAGAAATATTAGAGCTAAACTGAACTTAATGCCCGTTATATCCCGGTAGCGTTAATGTTTAGAGCTAAAATGAAATTAATGGGCAATAACCCCCAGTGCCATAGATATTTTAGAGGTAAAATTAAATTAAGGCGCAGTTTTCCCCGGTGGCATAAACGTCTTAACGATAAAATGAAATTAATGCGCGATTTATCCCGGTGGTATAGTGGTTTTCGAGCTAAAATGGAACTATTGCGCTATAACACCTGGTGCCATAGAAGTTTTAGAGCTTAAATGAAATTAATGCGCAGTATTCCCCGGGTGGCATAGACGATTTGAAACTAAAACACATTAATGCGCGATTTCCCCTAGTGCCATAGAAGTTTTAGAGCTAAAAGAAATTAATTCATGGTTACCCCAGTGCCATAGAAATATCTGAGCTAAAATGAATTTAATGCCCGTTATCCCCCGGTAGCGTAAAAGTTTTAGAGCTAAAATGAAATTAATGCGCGATAACCGCCACTGCCACGGATGTTTTAGAGGTAAAATTAAATTAATGCGCAGTTTTCCCCGGTGGCATAAACGTCTTAGAGATAAAATGAAATAAATGCGCGATTTACCCCGGTGGTATAGTTGTTTTAGAGCTAAAATGAAATTACTGCACAAATTGTCCCCAGTGTCTTAGAGTTTTAGATCGAACAGAAATTGATGCGTCAACTTCCCTGGTGGTATAGACGTTTTACAGCTGAACTTAAATTAACGCGTGATATTCCTCGGTAACATGGGAGCTTTAGAGCTAAGCGAAATTAATGAGCAATTTACCCCGGTGGTATAGAAGTTTTAGAGCTCAAATGAAATTAATGCGCAATTTTCCCGGGTGGCATAGGCATTTTCGAGCTGTAAGAAATTAACTCGTGGTTTCCCCCAGTGCCATAGAAATAATAGAGCTATAATGAAATTAATGCCCGTTATCCCCCTGTAGCGTAAAAGTTTTAGAGCTAAAATGAAATGGTCGAACATCAATTCCGCCCGATTTTCCTCAATTCCACCCGGTCCTCCAAGGGACCGAAAAATAAGTTCCTCGCCTCCGCTCAGTCTTTGACAAGGGGTCGGCAAAGGGGTTATCCCCAATGACGTAAACAAATGTCATATCCCTCCTGCTCGCATACCAAGGGCCGGGTCAACGTCAAACACCTTCTGCAACGCATGAGCGAATTCTTGCATTCCGCACGACAACACAAGCTCTCAGGTGTTCATATTTTTAGGAATACCAAAAACAACCCCCACCCAGTTGACAACCAGCGACTTACTGAATTTTCGGATTACCTTCTGGAAACCTACATTGAAGAGGCTCCAGGTACGTTGTTGCCCCCACATCTGTGGGCGTCACCGTCTGCAGAGTTGTGGAGAACAACTAATGCCTGCGAGGCTTTTCACTCAAAATTCATAGCACAAAGTACAACACCTCATATATATATATTTAAAGTTCCTACATCAGATACAGACAGACAGGTACATTCTACTTAACAGCAGCGGGCGGGTGTCGAGCAAAGACAAGAATAGTCGTGTGAGAAGAGAATTCATTGAAAACAAGCTCATGCAGTACGCCAACCAAACAATGAGTAGATCTTGTGAAGTGTGTTTCTCACACAATAGTTAGGGAATGAAAAGAGTTTCATCTAATGTTTTTTGTATAGTTTGAAATGAAGTAAAGATTTATGTTATTTTAAAATGCTGATTTTTCTTATTTTATTAAATTTCCTGTCCTTATTTTTATTTAACAGCAGTGATTAATATCTAGCTTTTTGTATTATGTTTATATATGATTTAAAGATTGAGCGGACTTGTTGGTGGTGATTTAAAATTAATCATAATATTCTTTTACATAAGTCTGCCAAGTTTTCTATTTTTTTTTCTACTCATGCGCTGCATAAGGTGTTTGACACGGCCCTTGGTATGCGAGCAGGAGGGTTATGACATTTGTTTACGTCATTGGGGAAAAGCCTGGGCGGAGTTGAGGAACTCATTTCTTGGTCCCTTGAAGGACCGGGTGGAATTGAGGTAACCCTGGCTACCTGACTGGAATTCCCGGGTGGAATTGATGCCCGCCCAATGAAATTAATGCGCGATAACCCCCAGTGCCATAGATGTTTTAGAGGTAAAATTAAATTAATGTGCAGTTTTCCACGGTGGCATAAACATCTTAGAGATAAAATGGAATTAATGTGCAATTTACCCCGGTGGTATAGTTGTTTTAGAGCTAAAATGAAACTATTGCGAGATAACACCTGGTGCCATAGACGTTTTGGAGCTTGAATGAAATTAATGCGCATTATTCCCCGGGTGGCATAGACGATTTAAAACTAAAATACATTAATGCGCGATTTCCCCCAGTGTCATAGAAGTTTCAGAGCTAAAATGAAATGAATGCGCAGTTTTTCCCGGTGTCACAAATATTTTAGAGATAAAATTAAAATTATGCGCAATTGCCCCCGGTGGTATAGATGTTTTAGAGCTAAAATGAAACTATTGCGCGATAACACCTGGTGCCATAGATGTTTACGAGCTAAAAGGAAATTATTGCGCAGTATTCCCCGGTGGCATAAAAGTTTTAGAGTTAAAAGATTTTAATGCACGATTTCCCCCGGTGGCATACAAGTTTTAGAGCTCAAATGAAATTAATTCATATTTTTATCCGGTGGCATAGAACGTTTAGAGCTCAAATGAAATTAATGCGGAATTTTGCCCGCTCGCATAGACGTCATAGAGCTAAAAAGGACGCTTGATTTTCCCCGGTGAATAAATATAATTAAAATAAAAGGAAATAAATTTGCAATTTCCGCTATATAATGTATTATGTACATACTTATGTACAAACTACACAGCGGTGTAATGCCCAGTATTATTTTAATAATTATTGTCATATTGCTATTATTATTATAATTATTGTAATTATTATCAAGATCGTCATCATAATGTTCGATAAATATGATGTGTGTGTTGTTGAAGACAGCCTAAGTGATGAATACGTTCTTTTGTTTTGTAATTGCAGTCCTTGTTTTAGTAGTGTCTTCTCGGTCAATGCATGTTGGTTTTTAGAAGTGATGTATCACGTCCTGTGGTTCTGATTCCACGTAAAAATGGAGCTTTCATGGCTCATGATTGCTAGGTTAATCCTCGCGTAAAACTTCAAGCTGCCTTTAGTATTCTCTTTGATTTAATATATCTACTTCACTCATCGGGAGGTAAGGTGTTCATAAGCGTTTACAGATTGGTTTTCGTAAAATATTACAATTTAACATTTACATAAATGAAAGAAAAACAGGATTTTGTAGGTATTAATTCATGTCAGAAAACAACCACATACATTTCAGTAAATGATGAAACAATAACATAATCCTAAGAAAACAATCAACTACAGATGGAGATCAAAAGGTGCTGTGGTCATGCTGCTTGTCTCCCACCAATGTAAACCGTGGCCGATTCCCGGTTAATGCATGCGAGGTTTTCGAATTGAAATATCAGGTAGTGTGGTTGAGATTCCACGTAAAATGGAGATCTTGCGCCTTACGATAGCGAGATTAACGGACAAGTACAGTAAGTACAAACATTAAAAGGTATTATTATATTATGGAGCTAGCAAACTAGTAAAATAATTAACCAATGGCATCATTATTAAGAAACCTAGGGTGTACAAACCTATCAAAACATTGAAAAGTCATCTATGGAAAGGCCACCTAATATTTTGAATAACCCAACACTGCACTATGAAGATGGATCCTTAGGACAAAATGTGATCCTCCTCACGAAGCAAGATTATATCAATTGAAACAACTCCTTACCGAGGCATTGAATCATCCAGAAAAGTTTTAATAAGATTTATAAGAAACATTCCCCGATTTAATCACCCGAATGCAATGCTACTTGGCACAGCGAATCTTTATTCAAAGCTTAGTGTAGAGACATATAATGACGTTCCATTGTTTTAAAATCTCTAGATGGCATCAGTTCGGAATTTTAAAACCTTATTTTCTTATTTCTCTTATCTTATTGAGGTGATTAAGAAGATGATTCATACGCTGAGCTATGATAACAATCATTATCTAATTGCACATAGAGTAGATTACATTTCGTATATCATAGAAAACGTGCATTTGACTTGTATAAAAAATAATACCTGTGGTTCGTTACAGAGAGATGCCATCACACGGGAGAAGCTGTAATCACAGATATTGAAAGCAGTATATTCTAGCACTTAACTTTTCATTGTTATGGTGTTGGTGAAGACATAGGTCGTGATTCAAAAGCTATTTAGCATTTCACAAGGAGAATCCCTCCATATAGCAGGAGCGTCTTATTGGAAACAAATAGTTCCGCGAAAAATTAAATAGCCGATTATCATTCATTCATTCATTCATTCATTCATTCATTCATTCATTCGTTTATTTGCAATTGGGGGTGTGTCCCCCGGTGGCAAATTAGATATACATAACAAATAAATAACTGTGCATAACAATTCACTAACAATTAAACTGGAGTATTTACACAAATGGTCAGTCTTTTCTTAAACACACCTATATGTTTGGGAAAAGGCTCTAAGACTGCGGCAGGTAGAGAGTTCCAATTATCAATGGCACGGTTTACGAAAGAATATTTACCATAATTTGTTCGCTGTGGTCGGCCCTTAACTTTGAAAGGATGATCGCTCCTACCCATGTAAGTAGGCTTTTCCATACTTTTGCTAAGCTCACCCCATGCTGGTTGGTTTGTATACGTGTTGTACATAGCGCAGAGTCTAGATTTCATCCTCCTAGCCTCAAGTGATTCCCACCCAAGTTTCTTTAACATACGGCTAACACTGCTCCTGGGATTAAAGTCACTGAGCACAAATCTAGCGGCCTTTCTTTGTACCATTTCCAACTCATTTATGAGCCCTACTTGATATGGATCCCAAATCGCCGAGGCATATTCCAGAATAGGTCTCACAAGTGACAAATATCCTAACTCTTTAGCAGAGGTACTACCTCCTTTTAATACCCTCATTACAAAGTGCAGGGATTTGTAAGCTTTAGAAACTACACATCCTATATGACTACTCCATTTCATATCATTTCTTACGTGAACGCCCAAATATTTGCAAGAATCTTCTTCTACAAGTATTTCCGAGCCAATGTTATACTGAAAATCTTGCCTTCGCACTTTCCCTATTTTTTATTAGACTACATTTTCTTGTGTTTATTTTCACTTTATTTTCAATCGCCCACTTATAGACCAGGTTCAGGTAATCTTGAAGTACTGCATTGTCTTGTGAGTCATGTATCTTTCGATATATTACACAATCATCCGCAAACAATCGATAGTCACTGCGAATCCCATTTGGTAAGTCATTTATAAACGCCAAAAATAACAAAGTTCCGATTACGCTGCCCTGAGGGATAACCGACGTTACGGTCATTTCATCCGAGAATCGGCCTTCAACTTCCACTTTCTGGGAACGACCCGTCAAACATTCTTGGATCCATAAAATTACTCTTCAATCAATCTTCGTCGAAGCTAATTTATGGAGTAGCATGTCATACGGCACGACATCAAATACCTTCGCAAAATCTATAACTACGGCGTCGACTGAAACTCCATCGTCTAACGATTCGCTAATATCTTGAAAAAGTGATAGCATCTTACTCTCGCATGAGTAACCTTTCCGAAATCCATGTTGCCTATCATTAAACCATGATAATGTTTCCCACTGTTCCCTCAAGTAGTCGCAAATGAGATGCTCCATCTGTTTACAAACGATGGACGTAAGACTAACAGGCCTGTAGTTGCCCAATTCAAGTCTGCTCCCTCCCTTAAATATTGGGACTACCGTAGCTCTTTTCCAGTCATCCGGGATTTGCGCATTGTTTATGGACACATTAAACATCACCTCTAAGTATCGTGCCATATTATCAGGACCCTTCGATATATTGTAACGTAATTTTTGTATTAGCTTTACAATTGCTGACTGGCTTATTTGGTGAAGTGGATCCCCTGATTCACCGTTAAGGTCCAACACATACCTATTGGATTTATTGAACACACTACCATAAAAGACATTTAATTCATTAGCAATGGCCTGATTCTCAGTAATTAATTTACCGTCACCGGACATTATCATCGACAAATTATTTGAATTTCCCTTTCTTCTCCTAACATAACTGTAAAAATTTTTCCAACCATCACCTCCCGAACCAAGTAACCCTTGCATATAATTGTCATGAGCAGCCCTCTTTTTTAAGAAAAGCTCTCTTGATAAGGACTTAAATTTCAACATATACTTGTCACTATCATTTCTTTGATTGTATAATTTCCTAATTTTCCGTTTAAGACTCCTGATTTCCCGTGTGTAATACTCAGGATCTGGGTTTTGTTTCAGTAATTTAAATGGCACAAATTTATCAATAGCGCTAGTTAAAATTTTCAAAAAGTTAATACACAGGATATTAATGTGATTTCCTACCGATGCCCATCCTACAAATAGCTCATTCAAATACCCCTGAAATTTTCCCTGATTCGCCCTGCGATACTGGAATATGATCGTATTTGCTACATCAGAGTCTAATTTTGTAATGTCACCGTATCTAATATTTAATTCAACCCCATAATGGTCACTAATTCCTGGTACTTTCAGACAGGCCTTACGAGATAAACATCTAAGGTATTATTGCCTCTAGTTGGGAAGTCAACTACTTGAGAAAATCCCCCCTCCCTTAAGAATTTGTTTGCAGCGCTCTGAGCTTGACCACAGCTAGTTGACTCACCATACTAGTCTACTTTGGGGAGGTTTAAATCTCTGGCAATTATTATGCTCTTCTTCATAGCATTACCCGTACAAGTTTTATCATACAGTGTGTCGAGAAGCGAAAAGTTATCTTTCGGTGCTCTATACGCCCCAATCACCTGAAGAGGGAATTTATTCCCTTTATCCAAAATTTATACACATAACATTTCATGATCCGTATCAGCCCACTTTAAGAAACAAGCTATATTTTTGCGCACACAAATAAATTGCCCACCACCTCGCTTCCCCCAATCCCTTCTGTACACTTCGTAGGTCCCTTGAATTATTTCATTACTATTAATATCCTCTTATAACCAAGATTCAGTAGCAATGACATTGTCCGGAGAATACGTCTCTACAAGATCCCAAAATTCATTTAATTTATTTCCTAAACTCTGACAATTAACCTGCAGTAATCTTAGAGTCTTACCTCCGCAGCAAATATCCCGAAGTAGCTCCTTCTGTTCCCGTCGGCTGGCAACCTCTGGACCTGCTCCTCCTCACAATGGCCGGCACGAACCGATGACCCTGTCATGTAGGCTCCCTAGGTTGAAAGCGCCCCGTCGATTTAAATGCAGCCCGTCTTGGGCGAAGTCACGGCCACCAATCCAGCAGTCAGCATCTACGTACACTAATCCCAGTTGTGCACAAACCCAGTCCATGCGGTCATTTACAGTCTTAACTCACCTTAACGGAACATCTCCCCGCCGAACAATGCCACTCATTATAATTTTTGCATTTCTAAACTTGCGTTTAGCTTTTCTGCCTAGTTCGTAGAGCTCCCCCAGGATGTAATCAGCTGTAGCCCTCTTCTTCAAATCGTTTGTCCCAACATGGAGCAACAACACTTTAACTTTGTCACAGTCCTCTACATTTGCTTCTTCCACTTGTGGGGCAAGCTGGTCAATTTTAATCCCCGGATAACACCGCACTTTCGCACCTGATTTCCTAGATATATTCGCACTCCATCGTATCATAGAATCACCCATTATGATAACGTCATCCTCAGTTTGCTCCTGCATGCCCTCTTCCACACTGATCCCAGTAGAAAGCCGTTCAGTCACATCCTTCACCGTTTCCTCTGATTCACGAAGCTTTGTTCTAAGTTCCTGTATTATTTGATCCCTTGTTTTGATTTGCACCCTGAAACAGTCCGGCGTAAGACATACTTTACAAAACCAATTCCCGACATCACAATTCTCCTTCTTCACCTTAATACAGCCGAAGTGAAACCATTTCTCATATAGTCCACACTGAACACCGTTCTTCAATGTTTTGCTGCACGTTGAACACTTTAACGCTGCCACTGGATCATTTGCCTGATTCACATTTGGTGTAACAGGGCCTGGATTCACTTCCACTCAACCAATAACTAACAACGCAGCTATCACTAGGGCTATAAACCACAAGTTACTAGGTCCCGTACGCACACACAAACACCGGAAATCCCGACTGCCCTTCGCATACCACAGTCCGATCCTCACGCGATAACACTCCAGAGAACAACCCATTTCAGCACACCTGAGAGCTCGGGAAAAACACGGCCTTTCACTTTGACTGCCAACTTGGAAGGTCATATATCCTACTTATGTGTATTGCCCCTATCAACATACACAATTTTAGTTTGATTGCTGTAAATGATTCGTAGATATTGAGAACCGTCAAAATATTTCGGATAGTTACGACGTTGGATTTATAGCCCATTTCATTTTATGAATGAATAGGCTTATGAGATCACCATTATTTTGTCCGTGTGTGTGTATGTGTGTTCGTAAGTGTGTGTGTCTCTGTTTCTGTGTCTCTGTGTGTGCCCTCTCCCCCCCCTCCTAATAACGTCTAAACGGATGGAGCATTTTCAATGAAACTCGGTAAGGTCATAGTAATATTTTGGCCTCACGTCTCACCAATCCAACACGGCGGCTGTGCGAAATATTTCACCGGCATTCTATATCTCAGAAACTATTACCGATATCACCCAGAAATTTATTACAGTGATAAAGGGAACTAATAGACGTTCACCTATGAGAGTTTCATAAACCTGTTGACTACAAATCGAACATGGCGGCCATGCGAAATGTATGCCTTCAAATAGACGTTTCTCGCGATTCAACAATTCACACGCAATGAAACTTGGTACAGCAAATTTTTAAACACATTGTAATGCACTGGAATCTAATTTAAGTCAATTGTCGACATAACCTCAAGATGGCGGCTGTGCGAAATACGTATATTACTGGCATTCTATATCTCCGAACCTATTACTGATATCACCCTGAAATTTTGTCCGGTGTTAAAGGGCACTACTTCAAGTTCATCTATGTAACTTTCAAAAACCTGTCAAGTATCAAACGAACATGGCGGCCAAGTGAAGGTGATACACTTTAATAGACTTATCTCGCGATTTAACCATTTGAGCGCAGTAAAATATGGTAAAGTAAATGCATATACACATTGTAATGCACTGGCATTTAATTTAGTTCAATTGTTCACATAACCTCAAGACGGCGGCTGTGCGTATATTTAAAATTAAGTCTTTATTTCTTTTGTATTATTCATGCGATCGAAGTGAACGTTTGAATAATGAACCTACGCAAAAACGTCATCTAATATCACATAACTCTATGGCCTACATATATAAAAATCCAACATGGTGACCAACTGAAATATTTAGACGGTTCTCAATATCTACTAATCTATGATAGCAATCAAACTGAAATTTTGTATGTTGATAGAGGCTATAACCATAAGTTCACCTATAGGATTTTCAATAACCTGGTGAGCACACATCCAACATGGCGGCGACGCGAAATATACATATTGAAATGGACGTTTCACGCAATTTAACGAGCCGAGCGCAGTAAAACTTGGTACGGTAAATGCTTATACAAATGTTAAGCCAAGGTCATCTAATTTATTTAAATTGCTTTCATAACCACAAGATGGCAGCTGTGAGAAATTTTAAAATCTGATTTTCATATCTTGTTTCCTAATCATGCGATTGAAGTTTGAATACTACACCTACACAATAATCTGCATGCAATCAATTGTTCAGAATTGGTGGGTAAATGGATCCACCTATTCTGATTACATTTTCAAATAAGACTTGCGACTAGGAAGGACTAGTTTTTTTTCCTTAAACTATTAGGAGATACAGGGTCATTTCCATTTCAATGCCAATCATTAATTGGGATATGGGATATACTACAGTAAATTTATCATGGCAACTGAAACTACGTGTTTAATCTTTTATATTTCCCGCTGGGGGCCATAAATGTATCTGATATATATTTATATATATATATATATATATATATATATATATATATCGGATGGATTATGTTTCTGATGGCTTAGTTCTAGAACAGAATACGAGGTAGATTTATAAATGCCACTACACCTCTCACTGCTGTCAAAATGTTCTGCCAGTTAAGTATTTTAACCTCGTAGTCAGCATTGACCTGCCAAGAACATTATGAGTTGTGGATCCATATTTCCATACTCTTAAAAGCATAATGGTTGTAAATAGCACCAGAGTACTAAGGCCAAAAATTAGAAGGGATATCTCACAACATAATCTAGTGATCTTTCTATTGACCTTTCCAAGGTAGTGATGGTCGCATGCCCCGGAGAACAAATAGCATGCTACACCAAACATAAATGCAGTCGACGAAACTTCAGTAAAAATTACTAATTTCTTCTGCCGAAGTAACCTACTGTACATTACTCTGTATAGGGTCACTTAATTTTGTATTTTCGCTATTCACTGTCATTATATAGGAAACCAGCAGTTACCTTATTTCCAGCAATACGAACAGACGTGCTCAGCTTAATGCTGCTCAAACTACTAAGTTTCAATCGAAATTTCTTGCATTGAAATTATCAAAATTGTACTGGTGTGCACTTCAAACTGTTTTCAACTTCAGCCTGTTTTGATCGTCTGTTTTCAGTTACATCATTCCTACTTTAATTAGTACTACCTATAATTTCTGGCTTACACTCATATTATCATTGCACGTCTCTCCTCATGTTCGCTCCTTACACATGTACGTGCTCAGAGTGAACATTTCTAGGTGTAGTTTAATTCATTTGTTTACATTCATGAAGTATTTAGAGAAATAATCAGTGTTTTGTTCCTAATGACCCTAGGCCAAGGAGATTTTCTATTTTCCTGCCTTTCAGAAGACCTTTCTTTTCTTTCCTTGTTTCCGCTTCTTTCATTCATCATGGGGTCATAATTTCTCCTACTTTTTCTTTTTTCCCCTGTATTGCAATACTCTAACCGCTTCATTGTCTTTGGCGTTACAAGTTGTGCAACATTCGGTGTTATGGTTTGCGAGGCGCTCGGTTGAAGAAAGCACAGTAACTTTAATTATGCTGTTTGGCTTCCGCGTAAAAGCTAAACGCATTTCATCCCAGAAAACAATTGTTCGCATACCTACGAGTACACAACCATGCAGATTATTCGGTCAGCAAGCCTATTTAGACAGGAAAACCGTGATGTTTGGGTGGATCGTTCAACTTCTCCATTCTTAAGTGAAAGGTCATTTCCGATATCAAATCAAAACTTCCACGTCACACACAAATCCGGACAGCAATAACTTGGCTCTCTTATCCCTTTCGTGCTTTATATCAGTCACTGCCTTATAATTAGTTAAAAGAATATTAATATTCAACCATACTCAAGTGTTCATACCCTTCTTCACCACTGGTGACGTATATAATACTCTAGAATTAGAATTATGTTCCAGTTTGGACTTTATATTCATCTTCATATTTTGATCAAAATAGATCTAACTCATCTTCTGAAGTAATGTTCAATTTATATCACTATTTCCACAAAGCTGGTCAGTTAATCAAAGAGAAAACACTCATGTTTTATTCGCTTGAAATGTTTACACTTCAGAAAGCAGCCAGGTAAGCGGCATACTAAAATTGTATTGACCTAAACCACAATAGATATGAGGTATCACGGCCTGAACTTTCAAAGATTAAAAGTACTGTTGTTCTGAAAAAACAATACAATAAAAACTGGATGTTTGGATGCTAATCAGAGAGACAGCCGTTCATGGTCATGTAAGTGAGTGATGGGAGAAATGAACAGAGAAGGTCGGTCCTGGGGACTTCATGACTTTATGTAGAGGTTAAAAGCCTCTCAACTTGCCCACCAGGGGTTCACAAATAGTAAGTTTGTGACCTCGAGACCCAAGCTGAGTTCAGCATTTCTTCCACTTACTTGTGCCGGGCTTCTTCCCTGCCACCTTTCCTGTCGACCTCCCTTCTTCTATTCCGATTTCGGTGGTATTAGGGTATCCGAGGCCTAAAGCGTCTTTTATTTTCCTGATTTAATTGGCTCTTGTGTTGTCTTTCCCGACGCTGTCATTTTGAAGGGCCTGACCTCCCTTTTACGATATACCCTGCGTACTCTAAACTACCCTAAAGGGTAATTGTAACCCAACCATTTAGGATGCACCCTGGATAGTGCAACACCCACAAGATCTCACGGCTAGAGATCTTGGTAGGTTGTGACCTAAAAGGATTTCTGACTGAGTCCGTTAACCCCTTTCCTATCCTACCAGTTTTACACACACTCTGTCTTCATGCATAGACGGTTCAGAACATTTCCTTCCCCTGTCCTGAATTTCACTAATTCCTTTTTTATTTCTTCTTCTATTATAAAAATCCTCCGGGGGGGGGGGGTCAGAGCATTACTAACCCTACAGAATATTTAATTTTTAATGTCGGTTAGTTATGACTCATCCCATGGAGGCTGCATCTATTTGTAACAAGTTATAGAAATTCATTTTTGGCAAGGCTATGAAAGTTATGCCAGATAATTCATTGTCAGAAGACTTGCAATGGGGTATGGAAGTAGGTATTGCAAGAATATCTTAAAGAATCGGTCAAACTGTGCTAGAAATATAATTAAAATGTGCTATTAGAAATACCCATGACCGCATCTATAATTTATGAATCAAACATCTGAAACAAGTATTTCCATGTTGAACTCTCTTATTAAATGGATTATCCATATGATGGTCTAAATATTTTTTGGTTCCAGAACTACATTGTTATAACATATAGAGCTACGATTGGAAACTATATGTCCAAACGGTGTAGACATAGAAAGAAATATAAGGAAAGAAATATAAAAACAATATTTTAAAATTGTCTTACATCGGTACTGTCTTACATTAAAGCTTTCAACGTTACACAAGATAACTCGACCAACACACCGTCATCGTTGGATAAGATGCGTCCAGATTTACACGTTGAAGCTCATCTGCAATACATGAATACATGTAGGCCAGACAGATACTGTATTTAACTTAGGAAAATACAGAATTATTCATAAAGGCCTGGGCAACTTATTTTCAATCAATGTCTTGAAAGCGTTACAATGCCGGAGATATTGAGATACTCTTTTATCAAACGTTTGGACAAAATCAAATATATGGTATATTATCCCCACTCATACCGGGAAATAGCCTTCAAGAAGCCTTAAACCCCTGTCCAACCTAATATTGAGACGATTAACTCCTTTAACAGACTCAATGATATCTTAAGAACAATTTGGTTTCGTAAAGGGACGTTCAACTACTTATGCCATTGAGTGCTTAATGGAAAATATTACCGAAGCTATACTTTTTCCTGGGGAACCGCGTCAGGTACTATTCATAGATTGTACCAAAGTAATCGATTCAGTGGATTGAAATATTTTAATAGTCAAACTAAATTAGCTGGTTGGAAGGGAGCATTCCTCAGCAAGTTGATAAGTGCAATTTTGTTGAGAAACTACCTCTAGCTCGATGACAACCTTTCAAGATCTGAAGCAATACAACAGACTACAGGAGTATTGCAGTGAGATCCTTTAAGTCCAACATTGATCAACATATCAAATGAAGAAGTCTCTGTGGTATGCTAATGACATGGAATTAATATCAACATAATACCAACGGCATACGATAAACTCGTCACCTGGGCGGTCAGGAATGCTCTAAATCCAAACGCACAGAAGACAGTTTAGATGACAATTAAAATAGAGGGAGGGGTTTAGCAGCAGGACACATCAAATTCAGGAATAAAGAATTTGATAGAGTTAGCTCCTATAAATACGCTAAAATGACCTTGTAATCCACCGGAACGTTTTTACCAAGCACCTAAAAGAAAAACTGGTTGCATCGATGAACCGAATCAAAAGTATTCGTGAACTCTCTATAGAAACAGCACCAGCCCTCTTCCACATCTAGAATTTTTCCATCATAAAATATGCTGTAGACATTACCTAGGATCATCTCTCAAACAGTGATCTAGCTGTGATCGAAAGTGTGGAAGTAACGTTCCTAAAGAAAACTCTGAGATTAGGACTAAACGCACCATCGCAGCAAAGATATGAACTAACACTAGAGCCATTCAACATAGAACAACTGCTTGTGAAAATGCTATTGACTTCTGTACCTCAGTATTATGCTTTGCTTCCGGTCTTGCTTGAGAACAAAGCGAATATCTGGGCAGCTCTCTATAAAACCGATGCCATGGAAAACACGGAACGGATGAACGCAGCCTATGAACTGCGACACACTATACCAAGCCTGCAGTCCATGAATTCCACCATAAGCTTTGCCTTAGAAAGAACTTCCATGGACCGGATTTAAGTTGTGTTTCCAAACTGAATGGAAGACATTGTTGACACTATCGTGCGGAGATATACTCCTTAAGAGCAATTGCTTTCGCTGAACTATATTCATAACATAATCATTTATGTCCTTTATACCCTTCCTCCTCCTACTCTTTCTTGAAACCTTTCAAAGAGCGTGTTTGAACTTGTTACTTGGCCTGAAGGTCTTCGCCGTCTTATCCTCCCACAATCTCATAAATACACTGTGTTGTATCTTGCGTTTTTCGGACCACTTCCTACAAGTTCCCTTTTTGGTGCTTGGCTAGTAGTGTACTAAAGGCTCTACGATTGTCTATGATGTTGTCTGCGATACTTTATTCTTGATGGTCCGCATTAGTTTTCATAGCCATTTTAATTTGACCTACAATGAGTGGTTACCGACCTTTGTGTGAGTCTACCACTGTCCATTCTATTGATATGGTCTTGGCATTGCAAGCATCTCTTACATATGGCATCAGTTAACGTGTCAGTTAAGGAGTAGAGGTCAGCTGTTCTCCTCTGAATCCACATTCCATTTTCTCTCGTGACAACATACATTTTCCGTAGAATTCTCCGTTCTTGCTTTCCAATGTATATAGTTTGAGTATGACCGCCAAGGGATATGGTTTCTGAGGAGTATAAGGCTTCTAGCACGTTATTCTGTTATTAATTACTTGTAATTATTTAATAAATTAAATTCTCAACTAAATAGCTAATTCTGGAAAATTTTGATATGTTAATTAAAAGTTTTAATAGTCGTTAACAGCGCTAAATTTACAGGTACAATAATCCTTCTGTTTTTCCTTATCAAATAATTCCTATGTATTTTAATTGTTAACTAGGGAATATTTACAGTGGTTTAAACATTTGTAAATTAAGTCCACATCACGTGTAGTTGACGAGGCATGGAATGATTAACTTTTTTCCTTTGTCTCTGAAATGAAAAATCCACAGCCTGCTTCCAGTCTCCGACCGGGTCAGGAATGGAATGAATGAAGCCCCCATCTAGCGGCGAGGATATGAACTGTGCCGGCTGCCGAGGCCTGACGCACTCCTCTGGGACAATGATTAAATGAATGACAGATGAAATGAAATGATAGTGGAGAGTGTTGCTGGAATGAAATTGTGACAGGGAAACCGGAGTACCCGGAGAAAAACCTGTCTGCCTCCGTTTTGTCCAGCACAGATCTCACATGGAGTGACCGGGATTTGAACCACGGACCCAGTGGTGAGAGGCCGGCGTGCTGCCGCCTAAGCCACGGAGGCTTCCCTTTGTCTCTAAAATGTTTTAATTGATAACACGTTATAACTTAAAACGCGAGTTTCAGTTTACTTAAGGGGCGGGAACGTAAAAAAGCGAAAAAAATCATCAAGATCTCCAATTAATGATGGAAACCGGTCTTTGTCATGTAACTCCTAGAAGTGAAGTGTATATTAAATAATATTTTCATTTCACGGACGAATATTTTTCAAACTAATTTTGGCAAATAGAATGTGTCTTTAATATAACTTTCTATTACTTAGGCAAGGATATTACCATTATGTTTGTAGGATTTAAAGAAGCGGTATTGCAGTTCCGATATACTTCTGCTCTTGAAAATTTGATTTGGATATGCAACATTATCATTTTGAAGTGTAATATAGGTACATAATGATTTTTAATTTGAGGTGTTGAATTGCTATCTTAATAAAACAAGAGTAATGAGCTAAAATTGTTCTGTGTGTAATATATCAAAATATATTATTCATACTGTATTTTACAAAGTAGCTCAAACAACGTTATTCAGGGGAGGTAATTAATTATTTTTTGCACTAAAGTTGAACATTCGAATAACTTATTAACTCGTGTATTGTTGTCTTCAAGTTTATTTTAGGTCACAGATTCAAATTGTCTTGTAGGATTAAATCAAATTAATAAGTGGAAAGCAAGTCACTATTCATACCATTTAGTGGCACAGAAAGCCAGTTTTGGACAGGGTATTAGTTTATTCCACTCAATGTAATTTTTTGTATTCCATAAGGGGTCTTGTTGTCTGATTGCATAGTGAATTAGTTGCGAACATAATAATGTAATTATGCTTTAACAAAACGTAATATTTTCTCACTTTTGCCAGAATCCAGCTCATTGCATTGTGAAGATTTTTACTTGCAGTGCATGATGAGCTTATGACATGTTCATGTCCATGTGAACGAAATAAAATTTAAATTTGTTGACTAGTATAATAATAATAATTTTTATTATTCTTCTTGCTTCGTTATGGCCAACTAAGGAACACGTCATGTCAACTGTTTCTTCTTTATTTTAATGTTGGCCCTGTACTCTTTCATTCGTAATTGATGTTACACCTTTCTCTCCGTCGTCCATGCTTTCCCGGCTTTTAGTTTCGGTTTAGGTTGAAAACCCCTGGATATCTTCACACGTAATACCAATCTCCAACAGATCTTTCTCTACTTCACTTAACCAGGCCCCCTTTGTCTTTTTCTCATGGAGAAAATTTAAAAAATAGGTTGGATAGCCGTGTTGATTACATTTGGGTTATATGTCCATAGAAAGAAATCGTCCCTATCCTCATCACGTCAGTTATTTTCTCTACGTGTGTGTACAACTCTTGGTTGTGGCGTCTTCGGAACTCGCCGTGTTCCTCAAAATCTCCCCTTTCTTGGTCTCCAGCTTTTTCATAATGCTTTTTTTATTCATGGTGAGACATTCTGCTGCATACAAGGCTTCTGGCCAGATGACCGCGCAGTAGTGCTTGAGTTTTGCATTCAGGGATATAGATCTTTTGTTGTACACATTCTTAGCTGGATGGTATGCCATTTTAATTTTATTCAAGCGTGACGCAAAAGCCTTGTTTTTGGATATTGTAGGTTTTATCTGTTCACCAAATAATTTAGATTTCACAACCTGCTTGATTTTCCCATGATTCACTTTGATATGTTTTGGAACCGTTTTGATGTTAGTAATAAATTCTGTTTAGTCGAAAGAAATGCGGAGGCCCACCTTTGCGGTTTGTGTTTGAAGTTGGTTGATCTGTTTCCTGGCCGTATCCAATGAATCCGCAAAAACCGCAAGGTCATCTGCAGAAGCTAGACAGTCAATTGATTGGTTCTTATTCTTGTGACCTAGTCTGATTCCATTTTGGACTCCATCACTCATTCCTTTGCGCCATTCACGGATAACTTTCTCAAAAACGCAGTTGAACAGTAGGGGCGAGGGACCATCTCCCTCTCGAACTTCTGTTCTCATCTCGAAGGCATTGGAAATCGCCCCTCTAAACTTAACTTTTGAAGTGGTGTTGGTGAGAGTCTGTTGAGTGATCACTCTGGTTTTGTTGTCTAGGCCGAACTACTTTAGAATCTGAAGTAGGGTAGTCGAATCAATTGAGTCACAGGCTTTCTTAAAGTAAATGAAGGTTACTACAAATTTCTTGCTCCTTAATATCAGATATGAAAGGATAAATTTAAGATTCCCGATTTTCTCCCCGCATGACCGTCACATCCTAAAACCTCCTTGATAATCATTAAGTTCTGTATCCAGCTGTTCTTCAGCCCTAGTTTGAAGGGCTTTTGAGAGGATTTAAGTAAGTATTCAGTAGAAGGGAGATGCCTCGATAGTTGTTAACATCATCTTTATCAACTTTCCTATGAAGGGGGTGGATTAAATAAGAAGTCCAGTCACTTGGAAGTCTTTCGGCATCCCAAATTTCATGTATGATGTCCGCTAATTTATCCACTGCATTGTCACTAACAAACTTCCTCAGTTCAGCGATTATCGAGTATTCACCTGGAGCTTTATGGTTCCTTAGAGATCGTATAATCTGTTTGACTTCCTCTTTCGTGGGTGAAGAGGAATCTGGGTAGACTTGTGCAAGGTCATCAAATGTGAATCTGAAACTTGGAGTCTCCCAGCTATGAAGGGACTCAAAATATTTTGCAAGCACCTCACAATTATCGTTGTCGCTATAAACTAGTTTTCCATTGCAATCCCTGAACTGGAGACAAGGAGGGCTATATTTCCTCAAGTTGCTTCTAAATGTTCTATAGATGTTGCGCATATTATTTCTCTGGAAATTCCGTTCGATTTGAGCCATCTGGTTTTTATGAAAGGCACGTTTAGCATTGCGGATGATTTTTGCTGCACACGTTCTCTGTTTCAAGAAGTCTGTCCAGTTGACTTGATTTTGTTGCGAGTTCCATTTCTGCCAGGCGAGCTGTCTCTTCCTTATTACTGCGTCACATTCACTCTTCCACCAAGTATGCTTCCTCGTCTTAGTGGGACAGTATCTTTTTCTGCTTTAACCAACGCCTCTTGCAGTAGTTCCCAGTTCTTTGCATCCACAGTTTGTGGTTTTCGCGTTAACTCATTACTGGAAGCCAGTTTTTCAACATCATATCTTTCAATCATTTATGCTCGGAACCTCCGTGTTTTTCTTGGGTGGAGTTTGATTTTAATTTTAGATATATAATGATCCGAGTCCAGTTTTGCATTTCGTAGAACTTCCACATTCCGAATTTCTCTTTGAGCTTTCCATGCAATTGCGACGTGATCAATCTGGAATTCACCAAGACTGGGATTTGGGAATTTCCAGGTCTTGTGTTTCTTGGGCAGATGTTTGAAAGCAGTGGATTTCATTACCAGGTTGAAGGCCCTACATAGCTCTATTATCTGTTCTCCATTACGATTCGTTCTGTGGTGACGGGGTAATTTCAAATAATGTTCCGAAATTTTCTTTCTTTGCCTACCTGGGCATTGAAATCCCAAAGTAAAATTATAATATATTATGTTTGTCTGGAATCTTTGATAAAATTTCTTCAAATTCTTCCCAGAATCGATCAGTTCCTTCCGGTTCTTTCTTGATCGCTTCGTTGATCGTCGCATGAACGTTTACAATAGTATACATTTTATTTGTACTTCGAAAGGAAAGGGTCAAGTCTCGACTGCTTACAGAAGTGTAATTTGTGATGGAGTCTAGAATTTTCCTGTTGACTCCAAATCTAGTACCGAGTTGGGGAACCGTTTCTATAACACGTTTACCTGACTTACCCTTGAAGATTCTGTAGCCTTCTGATTCAAAGGCATGCTCATCAGTAAATCTTGTTTCCTGAACTGCCGCAATTAGAATCTGATGTTCAGTTAGGGCATCCGTGAGTTGTTTTAATTTCCCAACCTTCCGGAGAGAATTTTTGTTAAAGGTAGCAAAAAAATTCTTGGCTCTATGCCTGATCTTTCGTAGAGTCTCCTATACCTCCAAGCATTTCAATGCAAGCTCCCCAGATTCCGAAGGCTTGCATGCGACACTCGAAGCGACGGTGGATTGGTTACCACCTAGGGTAGTAGCATTTGCTGAACTTTTCCTCCATGCTTTTAACAGTTGAAAGACCGTTGACTTAGGCCACTGATGATTCACACTGACAATGGTACTGCCAAGGTTGTGAGCCTTGGAGCCCCCAGCACTGATCGGCTCGCTGACCCAGTTTCCTGCTAGGATTGTATACCCAAACTTCCACTGGGTTGCTTGGTTTTCAGCTCTTGTAGGTTATGTGCTGAATCCAATAGGCTATACAGTATTAACTCAGATGACTAACAACGACGCATTTCACTCCCATTTTCCCAGCGATACAAGGTATCCTCCCAGGTTGATTCCTGGCAACTATTATTAGTATTATTATTATTATTATTATTATTAATATTATTATTATTATTATTATTACCGACAGTAGTGGCTACGCTGGCTAAAGCGCAGCATTAGGTCATGGGACAAAGCTCTCTGCTGACTCGGTAGGCGCGTGGGTTCGAGCCCCACCGTCGGCCGTCCTTGAAATGGTTTTCCGTGGTTTCCCATTTTCAACACCAGGCAAATGCTGGGACGGTACCTTCTGACAGGCCACGGCCGCTTCCTTCCACATCCTTGCCCAGTTTCATTCACCATCATTCATTTCATCTCTCATTAACTCCTCTCATGAGGTTGGCGTCAGGAAGGGCATCCGGCCGTAAAAACCATCGCCACAAAGACTTCCATCGCATCTCATCCCCGACCCCGTTGGAAAAACGGGAATAATAAGGGGTAGACATACATTATTATTATTATTATTATTATTACTCTTGAATGTCAGAAAAAAATACGAAAAAGTATGGAAATTACCTCAATTTTCTCAAAAGTGGACGTAGTGCCTTTCACCTCTACCTGTTGTTTTTGTTAATTTATTTTAGGGGCCTGGATCATCTTGGTCATCATCCCCGTGTAGTTGAATGTGTAATGAACTTCTCTGATAACCTGTATTTATGTGATGACTCTAATAGTGTGTGTAACTCTAGTAGGCACAGGGATAAATTACGTGCCCTGGAACTTCAGGTACTATCCTGGCATTTGCCGAGGGGGAGTGTGAAAACCCACACTCAGGATAGCCGCTGTCAGCGCCGGAATTCAAAACTACGATCTTTCTGCAGCTGCTCACCGCCGTGGTGCACGATCTAATGAGCACGGCTACGCCAATGGACTTCACCTCAAGCACACAGGGTTTGTATTAGTGATATGGGAGAAGGAATTAAGAGAAATCGAAGTACGGCGCAGATGATAGCTATGGTACTCCCATTAAAACAGCAGGCTGTCTTCATTGGTCCCAGGCCCTGGCCAATTACAATTAGACAATTCATCACGGATTAGTTCGTTGTATAATTGTGATGCCTTGGAATTCGTTTTGTTGAAGTACAGTAGATGATATCTTGACGACCTCACAAGATTTTCTGATCCGATAAGACAGGTCTGTCCTAGTACAGTTTGTACCTCTTGCTTTCAAGCACATTGGGTGGTTAATTGGTATAATAATCCATGGTTGTATCCAACAGTTGTAGCAAGCTCTCAATGTACATTTTTTTCTACATCATTATGTGTCATTGTGTATGCCTACACCACACCAGCTGGTGAAGAGCAGCCACCAATTATGTGGTCTATAGTTCCAGCGCCGAGGTGCATCTACGGCATTATTCATCGGCCACGGTCTCTTTCGGAATGTGTTTTCTGTATTTCTTCCTGGCTTTCACTTGGTCTTGGATTGCAGTGACGAAGCCTTACGTTTCACGGTTGAGGAAACCGTAATTTCATCAAAGCATGGTCGACATATTTATTGTGACTTAGCATGCTCGTGTGTACACAAAGTATGTCTTTTTCCTTGCAAGCCATATGGCACTGGTCGATTGATGTAACGCTTTCTCTAGTGTCAAATTGTGCATCTGTCAGTCGTAATGGTGGAAATCTCTTGTCGTTCCTAACATTGATCTTGGAAACAGGCATGTTCCTTGCACCAGAGAAGAATTACAGCCGCAGACTTTCCTACTGCTTCGTTTGGGCACTTAAGGGATCAATGACAACTCGACCGCCTTTACTTCGCGGTAGTGTGATTCGCTCAATAGCTGCCTTTGGATAATGTAGTCTAACTTATGTTTTGTCATTGACACTCGCACCATCCGTTGCACTTGCTCCAGATCTATCTTAGACCAATTCACACTTCCAAATGTATATGATAGCACTGGAACTGCCCGTGTGGTAATAACTTACTTTAATGTCAGTATCCAAGAGTGACTTCAAGATCATCTCTACATTTATGATAAACTCCTTCCGCAGACTGATCTAAATCTACGTGTGACTGACAATACAAAGCTGCAGAAATATTTAGTATTTGTTTCCCCTCCGTCCAGACACTGTAAATCTTTTTCTAGTCCAACATCAAACCTCTATGCTCTATCAAGCTTTCCTCAGGCCAAGGCGATCGCATTGCACTTTTCGTGCCGGAGCTCAATCCCTATGTCCAAGCTGAATTATAGGTTATGTCTAGGACTACTTGCAGTTGTTCTCTTGTGCTCGTATAGATTTTTAAGTCACGTACAGTATATAAAATCAATGAGAAACCTTTTGTTCCACCTCGTCAGCAAGCACGATTCCACTTGCCCTCTCAGTGGGTTTAAGGCCATAGAGAACCATTCTGGAAAGAAAGAATCTCCCTGAAAGATTCCACGGTTGATTCGAATTGAGCGGAACGATGAGACTTACTTTCGGTCATTTTACACGTTTGCCTAGGTAATCAAACGTACAATGATCTTCAGTCCGTCGGCACGATAGTACCAAACTTGTAATGGGTGATATTCCCTAAACATAGAAATTGAATGGGCTAGAAATTAAAGACCACACACACACATCCATACCCTTGGCCGGATTCGAACCGGTTCGAGTTCAATTCCAAGACCAACACGTTACAGCTGATCCTCGCCATCTGACACAAAGAAAAAATTAAAAAATTCATATTGTGTATTCCCCTGGGCATATTTTCACATTTACCTCGGTAAGGGTTCATTCCATCATAAATGTTACTAACAAGGGAACGGATCGCGGTGTAAAATTCTGATCTGGTTGAAATTTAGTACACAATAATCCTACAAAGTTGTAGAATGACGTACTGAAAACCGCATGGGCCGATTTCAATTTTGAACGCCAATATTGAACGCCGAAAATCTGCCGGACGACGGCATGAGCGAGGAGGTGAGAAGAGGTAAAGCTGACCTTCAATTCTAGCAGCACGTGATGGCTCCCGGCCACTAGGCAGCAAACTGCCGTGCTGTGATGCATTCCCCACCTTAAACGTTTCCCCTCACTCTTCTGCCCTCTCGATTAGAGTATAAAATGCAACATAATGTGATGTGTTGCACTTGGTCATACTGTAAATAAATAAAACAACCTTTTTTTTCTGTTTTACTCTTTGTAATCTTTGCAATAGTGAATGCTTACAAAAAAGTGGTCAATGCAAAGAGATTGCTTGCACCACGCGCACCTTGCAACACTTTCTTTTATACACATATCGCCAGCATTTTGGATAGCATCATCCTTGAAGCAAAATTGAACGGGGTTCGCAAAGCAAGCGGGCTGTGTTTCAACATAACCGGATTTGTACCAACTATACTTTCACAAGTTATGAAACCGCGGAGAAGATTGTGGGTCAATGATTGGGTTTTTAAAATATTGTTGTGCAAATGAATGTCGAAATTGTATAATACTATTAGGTCATAAAAATAACGAACAAATTGTTTCCATACCCGGAAACCAAGCACATCTAACGGCTGAATCATTCCAGTAGTTCTCTGGGGAATAGTTTTAACAATGATAGTTTTGTTGGCGGGGTTTGCTGCTAATATATTTGTTTCACTTTGTGCTGTCCACAAATCCAAGAGTAAAACACTGTCGTCTGGTACAGTTTGTAAATAAACATCTTGTAACCACTTTTGAAGTGACTTTTTAGTTAACTTTCCGGACGGGGACGGCAATACAAATATATTATCTGCTGTAAACAAAGTTCTTTTAACAATAGGGCCAAATTCACCGTCCTTTTCTTTTAACACAACTAACAGTTTAGGTAACAGTTCTCCATCGGAAGATATTACAGGCTGAATTGTATAGCTGTGTGTTAATGAGTTCAACGATTGCGCTTCTCTGAAAATTCTTTTGTCTCCCTTTACATGTAGCGTATGTCCTGCATGGAACTCTTCGTTAAACCCGCTTTGATCTGTGTTTAAAAACACACTTTGGAGAGTGAGTGTTTATTAATTCGGATACATCTCCTACAAAAATTGTTGCGTTGGTCGCAAGGTCAAGCTGATCGACTGTGTAACTTTTGGTTACAAATTTCGTAACTTTTCGGGAACCAATATTGCATTTATTTTTAAACTTGCGAACGCAGAAAGTTGAGGCGCGGAAGGTATCGTCATGAACACGCCGTGCATTCTTCAGGGCCCGTTTCCTAATGTGTACGTCATCGACGTTTTTGTTGTTATTCAGCCTCGCCTTTTTAAATTCTTCAAATGTTTCTTTGGTGATAAATTTCAGTTTTTCATCCTTTCTACTGCCTGATTCAACTTGTAGCTTCCATCTAGAAAGGTCCGACTGGTGCCGTAGCCTTTTAAATTTGTTCTGAATGACTTAAACTGACCTTTCTTTCCCTCCTTTGTTCAGCCAATAATCAACCACCTTCTTTTTGTATGTGACACTTATTGCAGGTGTTGTGGTAGCATCTTTTTCACTGTCAGTGTCGGATATTGCAAATTCATCGTCTTGAATAACATTGTTATCGTCAGGCAAAACTAACGTATCCTCATGTTCAATAGTGACCTGCACATCACCAACCCTTTCTGCAATAAGGCCTTAAACAAGGATCATGATTCAGTCTTGGTGCATGTCTGCCTTTGCCATGAGAAAATGTAAACAAAGTTCTTACTTACGGTACAGTTCAAACCCCAATTCTCTTTCACCAGGTATTATTTGGCTTTCACAGCGATCACTTTCAGCAAAGCAGCTTTGTAGACAAACTACCACATTCCAAGGATTAAAATTTGGAAGGCGTTCCAATTGAACATCGTCGTCGTCACTTTCTGACATTTATAAATATTCTGACTGTAAAGTAAAGGATTTAACATTAATTGCTGTCTGTGCCAGTAAAATTAAACATAGACACAATAAAATTGTCCTACTTACATGGCTTGATGACGGAACGATTTGGGACCTGTTCATCCGAAACATAACTCTTCTTTTGCATAGCCCCACTGAACTGATAAGGCAGTGACGGGATGAGGGGAAGGTGGAAGGTGGGGAATACAACGCAACACGGCAGGTCGCTGCCTGGTGGCCAGGAGCCATCGCGTGCTACTTGGATTGAAGGTCAGCTTTACCTCTCCCCACCTCCGCGCTCATGCCACCGCCTGGCAGGTTTTTGACGTTCAAAACTGAAAGTGGTCCGTGCGGTTTACACTACGTCATTGTACAACTTGTACAACATTGTACTACAAAGTAGCCGCTTGCTTTGCGAACCCCGTTCAATTTTGTTGCAAGGATGATGCTATCCAAAATGCTTGCGATATGTGTATAAAAGGAATTGTTGCAAGTTGCGCGTGGTGCAAGCAATCACTTTGCATTGACCACTTATTTGTAAGCATTCACTATTGCAAGGATTACAAAGAGTAAAACAGAAAAAAAAAGAAAAAAAAAAGGTTGTTTTACTTATTTACAGTATGGCCAAGTACAATACATCACATTATGTTGCATTTTATACTCTAATCGAGAGGATAGAAGAGTGAGGGGGAACGTTTAAGGTGGGGAATGCATCGCAGCACGGCAGGTTGCTGCCTAGTGGCCAGGAGCCATCGCGTGCTGCTAGAATTGAAGGTCAGCTTTACCTCTTCTCACCTCCTCGCTATTGCCGTCGTCCGGCAGATTTTCGGCGTTCAATATTGGCGTTCAAAATTGAAATCGGCCCATGCGGTTTTCAGTACGTCATTCTACAACTTTGTAGGATTATTGTGTACTAAATTTTAACCAGATCAGAATTTTACACCGCGATCCGTTCCCTTGTAAGTGTGAATGTTCACAATAAAATATGCTCACTCCACGATCGATGTGAAGTGATTGATGGACAACTTACGATTTATTACATGCTTCATTCAGGCATATGTGTTATAACTGTGATGTGACTTCGATGTCAGGATATGTTACCTCGCTGGGACTCAGCAAGCCGTTCTCACACTTGGCATTGCGATGTCAAGAGGATGATACAGACTGCGCAATTGGACTACTGTGGGATTCAAGGCATCTTCTTAACCCCCTCATCCCTTTGTGTTACACAACTAATTTCTAGCCTAGTTTTATATTAGGTGTGCCTTCTATTTACATTCGAAATTTCATATCAATCGCCCCAGTAGTTTTGACCCCAACCCCATAACACACAGACAAACAAGTAGTTCCGTGAAGAACTATATAGCCTGTTTTCATACACCCTAGTTATGTTAATTGTCTCTATCAACATATAAAATTTCAGTTTGATTGCTGTAACAGATTCGTGGATATTGGGAACCGTCTAAGTATTTCGGATGGTCTCCATGTTGGATTTTTATATATGTAGGTCTTAGAGTTATGTACTAGTGCATGAAGATTATTGTATAAGTATAGTATTCAAACTCAATCGCATGATTAGGACACAAGAAATAAAATCGAGATTTTAAAATTTCGCACAGCTGCCATCTTGTGGTTATGAAAGCAATTGATATAAATTAGAAGTCAGTGGATTAGAATTAGTATAAGCATTTACCGTACCAAGTTTCACTGCACTCGGTTGGTTAAATCGCGGGAAACGTCCATTTTAATATTTATATTTCGTGTCGCCACCATGTTGTATTTGTGATAAGCCGGTTATTGAAAGTCCCATAGGTGAACGTATGTTCATAGCCTCTATGAACATAAAAATACCAGTTTGATTGCTGTAGTAGATTAATAGATATTGAGAACCGACTAAATGTTGCGGATGGTTGCAACGTTGAAATTTTACAAATGTAGGCCATAGAGTAGAGTACTATTAGATGACGATTATTGCTTGGGTTCATTATTCAAACGCTCACTTTGATCGCATGATTAATACACAAGAAATAAAAACTTAATTTTAAAATTTCGCATAGCCGCCAACTTGAGGTTATGTATATAATTGAACTAATTTAGATCCCAGTGCATTACAATGTGTATAAACATTTACTGTACCATATTTCACTGCGCTCTGATGGTTTAGATAAGTCTTTTAAAATGTTTCCATTTCACTTGGCCACCATGTCAGTTTTGTACTTAACATATCTTTGAAAATTACATGCATGATCTTGTAGTAGTGCCCTTTATCACCATACAAATAGTTTCGGTGATATAGAATACCGATGAATTATTTTGCACAGCCGACATCTTGAGGTTATATACTCAATTGAACTAAATTAGATGTCAGTGCATTACAATGTGTATAAACATGTGGTGTACCAAGTTTCATTGCGTTTGGCTGGTTAAATCTCGAGAAAAGTCTATTTAAAATTTACAAATTCGATTGGCCGCGATGTTCGTTTTGTAGTAAACAGGTTTTTTAGAAGTCTCGTAGGTAAACTTCTATTTGAGCTCTGTATCACCGTACAAAAATTTAAGGTGATATTGATGATAGTTTCGGAGATATTGAATGCCAGTGAAATACTTAGCACGGCCGCCTTATTGGATTGGTGAGATTTAATAAAATTTGAAGGACACGGTAGGGGTGTTCCAAAATAGTACTATGACCTCACCGAATTTCATTGAAATAGCTCCAGCCATTTAGAAGTTATTAGGGGGGACACATACACATACGCACACACATACACACAGACACACACACGGACAAAAGGTGATCTCATAAGGCTATTTTTCGTCATAAATGAAAATAGGCTAAAAATTTAGCTAAGGGTGTATTTGGTCGCTATATACCATCTGGGATAAATACAAAATTTTGGCCAAAAATCTTGCGTTAGTGTAAGCGTAAGGGAGGGCAACCGACCGTAAAATCCTTCCAGCACATCGAAATTCATCACATTTCATCTCGATCCCGATGAAATGGTAACATAAGGGGTAAAATTGCATTATTATTATTATTATTGTTTATTAATATGATTTATTTTATTCATTTTATTAAATTGATTGTTGACCTCTTAACACTTGCGTAACACTTAATTTCGTGCTACACATGCATGAATCTTATAGTGTGTGAGCATACATGGAACTTATAAGTTTTTATATACATATTATATTGTATATTAAGACTTTCATCTGTATGTGTGTGTTTTATGGATAGCCAGGAACCCACATGTGAAATATATGCAGCCGTCACTACGTATTAAAATGAATACCAGTTAAATCCCTTACATGAACCATAGCTCGCCAATGTAAATACCGTAGGACGTGTCTCCAATGCGCCCGTGATCGCGAAGCAATGTAAAATAATTCCCACGGTACTAAGGGAACACACATGCGCAGTGCCATACCAAGCACAAATTGCGATCGGGATCAAATTGACTGTCATTGTTGATAAGAAATAGAATAGCATTAAAACTTTCATGCAATGCCGTGGTGGGCCGCCATTGGTTCGTTGCCTGCTGTTATCTATCAAGTGACGTTAAGTTGAATCCGAAAATTCGGGACATAAGTAAATAATTATCAAAGACTATTTCATTATCATTATTATTATTATTATTATTATTATTATTATTATACCGGGTGAGTTAGCCGTGGTCGTTACGGCATGACTGCTGGCAGTCACTCACATCCGGGAGGCGAGGAGGTTCAAATCCCGCCGCCGGCAACCTTGAAGATGGTCTTCTGTGGTTTCCCATCTTCCTTCCAGGCAAATGCCGGGGTTGGTCCTTAACTACAGGCCACAGCCGCTACCTTCCAACTCCTTGTCCTTACATTCAAACTTTCCTCCCCAGACAACACTCCACACGCGACGGTACGTCTAGCTCACCCATTGGGTGTCCGCCTCGAAGCAGCTACAAAACTGGCGAGCCGAACATGTCCTCGGACACTCCCGGCTCTAAAAGCCATACGCTAAAATAAATTATTATTATTATTATTATTATTCTGTCCTCGTTGCGTACTGGTTAGCACTCTTGGCTGTCACCGCGGTGGCTCGGGATTGATTCCCGGCTCTACAAACAATTTGATTCTGGTCTGAGGTTTTGAATGGGGTACACTCAGCCGCGTGGGGCAAAACTGAGGAGGATTCCCTCTTCTACTCCAGGTGAATGCTAGGATTATTCCTTAGGCCACGGCCGCCTCCTTTCCAATGCTAATCTGAATTAAAAATACGCACACTAATACAGCCATCACAATAACACAGGTTGTCAGATAAATAAATTCCACACACACATACAGACACGCACCCATGTACACGGGACTACATGACCACGATGTCACAAAGCCCCTTATATGAATCATCAACAACAACAACAACAACAACAACTATTATTCTGTGTTATCAACTTCATCAAGATATCATATTATGTATTACATTGTCATTTCATTAATTAATTACTACAGTCATCACAGAAATACAGGTTTTCAAACAAATTGAACACACACCGAAGTACACGAGGATGATGACCAAGATGTCATAAGCCCCTAAAATGAATCACCAACAACATTAATTAATAGGTGTTATTATGTATTTATGTTCCAAGGTTTTGCCTCGTACGTTAGTTAGGATTTTATATTTCATACACGACATTGGGACAAAGGGCCACAAGTTTTGTAGATACTGCTTAAGAGTGTCACAAGCCATAGTGTCGCAAGCCGAAAAATTAGGCTGTCAATGACGTGAGCCAACAGTCTACTTAAACTGAATACTTAATGATAGGCATCCCTAAGTTCTAATGTGTTTGGTGGATGGCTACTCGGATTTGGAGACAGGACGGACGGCCACATGTGTGGACTATAGGTATTTAAACGGGAGCTGATGGATGCTCGCCTATATACAGTTTGGTGTTACTATTGCTGCTTATTGCTGCTATTTGGTGATACTACTTACCCCAATTTGGTGATACATACTTTGCTACTTATTGGAACTACTGTTTTTGCAGCAAACCTGTACCATAATTACGCTGGTCGTCTTCATAATTAATTGGTCATCGTCAACAACTGCGGGAAAACTGTCATTCAGTCCTTCGCTGTGCAGTAAATTGAAGAAGTAACGTCGATTGTTCTGCATTATCATCAAGGAAGTTGCCAGTTTTAAAGGTTGCATCATGTCGTATTCATTAAGTCCAAGGCAAACCATGTATCACCCAAATTCCTATCTGCGTGTGAAATGAGTGCGACAGGAAATACAGAGGAAGTCAAGTAGCTATTGTTAGAATAAATTCCTTGTGAAAGCAATGTTCCAGAATTCTTAGGTAAGATTGGTCATCATCACGACTCCAGGAAGGCATCGGTCATCAGTCTACGTTAGTCAACCAACCTCATTCAAGCTATTTTCATCAACAATGTCACGTCACAGTTTCAGGCCACTGTCCATTTAGTGTTAGGTAATAATCCATGCTCATGTGTTTCTTTTAGAATATATCTTTATTTTATCAGAATGTCACATGTTTAATTACAATAGGCAATTCACCTCCTTATAGTTAGATTATCCCGATTATTCCTGTAGTGTTCCCTCTCAAGTGCGCAGAACAACTGAAATTGTAGAGGTCTGAGAGCGGAAAGGTACAAATGATCACCCAACACTCAAGGTAATAATTGATATATTGCAAATGAAAAATTTGTTGCAATGTAGACCTTAAATTTTAGTTTCCTCTTTCACTTTCCCTCACCAATCTACATGTTCAAGCAACTCCTAGTCACCACCATTTCCATAAGCTAGTGTCAGTGAATTTACTTCATATTACCTTCCTCATTATTCGAGGCAGGGAATTATTTCTAACACCGACAGGCGCTACGGTGCAGGTCGAGGTAGCCAGGTCTCTGGACTCGGTAAACAAGTGTGTTAAAATATTGCTGTCGGCCATCCTAGATATGTTTTATTGTGGTTCCCATTTACAACTACATGCAAATGCCAGGACTATACCTTCTAGAAGGCAAAGGCCGCAGTTGTCCAGTTTCATTCATCCTCATTTCACTTCTCTTCAATTCCTCTCTTGGTGGCTGCATAAGGAAGGGAATTCAGCCGTAGAGACGGTTGCCTCCCAATCACGCCTCATCCCTGACCTCATACAAACGGGAATAATACGGGGAAGGAAAACACCATTTATTATTTGTCTTCGTTTTAAATGTGAAGATTAATGTATGAGGGCCGATAACCTAGATGTTAGGCCCCTTAAAACAACAATTATCATCATCATCATCATGAAGATTAATGTTGTTGATTCATTTGTGAAGTTAGCGAAATCTTCGTCCTGTAGCTCCGTCTATTAAGGAGTGTGTGGAAACTGTCATTTTGATGGCTGTAATAGTGTCAGTATTTGTGATTGGTGGCAGGGTCTGTAAGGAGGGGCCGTGGCGTTATGATACGAACCATCCCGGCATTTCACCCGGATTAGACTTGAGAAATCACGACAAACCAGTTTTAAATTGGCCGAGGTGGGAAACGAACCCATCAACTCTTAGTTTTGCCTCACAAAACTGAATGAAGCCCGTTCCAACCATCAGACCAGAATTAAAAATCTTGGCAGAGCCAGGAATCGAACCCATATCCTCTGCATCCTGTCCTTGTCAAATCTTGTCAAATCGTCCAGATATCATCTACTGTACTTCAAGGAAACGAATTCAAAGTCATCACAATTTTACCATGGACTATGCCCTAATGATTTGCTTGGTTATAATCGGCTTTTAAGTTCTAGAAATTTAAATTGGTATTAAATCCAATCAACCGTTATATTATAGCAGTCAACTCTTTCCCCAGCATTAGATAAGATAATGAAGCATATTTTAACATGTTAACGAATATAATAGTACATTATGCAACGAGCCTATAATGGCTATAATTAAGACACGAGTATTTTTTATAAAACGAGCGTATGCGAGTTTTATAATTTCCATACGAGTGTCTTAATTACCATTATAGGCTCGTTGCATACGACTGTTTATGTTCGACGATAATTATAACTTTATTATATGTTTTAACATAAATATTCATAAATATCTGTTGAGAGTCAGCTACTGGAATTTTGTGATCGCAGAGCGAGCGTTGGGTGTTATATCTTTGTCTTTCAAGAGCTTTGAACAACCGACGCATGCGCTCTGTGTGTTTGCAATGCCATATGCAACCATATGTTTACATCAGCCGTCCCTCAGTAATATTGTCACCGCAGTCATTTGAAGACAATGCGCTGTGTAGAAATTAGTGTTGGTGATTTTAAGGTACAGTGCTATTTCTTGTCTCATATTCGCCAGTTTATTTACGCGAACATATGGACGGTGCGTATTCCATGTCGGTAATCTATTATAGTTCGATGTTGTGTTTATGTCCGACATGTTGGATTTTGAGCGCATGCGCGAAGTTATCGTGACCTAATTGGTCAATGAACGAGCTCTGATTGGCTGGAGAAACTGTATCATAATGGAAAACAGTGTTATAATGACCATCATTATGATACAGTTATCTGACACATAATAGTGAGGGTCGAACATAAACGTATTAAATAATTCACCTTTGAAATCCATCTCTCTGACACACTAAGTATCGCTGTTAGTAGAACTTCCTGTTTTGGATCCTTCAGTGCATATAAAGATAGCGTTGGCCCCACAAGAGAACACTTAAACTTGGTTTATATGCTGCTCAGATTATAAGAAAAGCATTTGTTTGTGATTGTATTTCATCTACAATTTCATTAGGGGCATCCCTAAGGGGTAAGATTGTGCTCATTGAAATACACCCGCGAGTATTGGTGCAGCCCAGGTGGATGGTCGTGTCAAGTTCTTACACCCTCCTCAATCACTCGAACTACTTCAGGCATCCTCCTTAATGTGAGAGGCCCTAAGGTACATAAAGGAAGAAGTCCTTATAGCAGTCCGACTGGGAGGATGTGAGAACTCGGCGTGCGGCTCGCCACTTGAGCTATTTTACGCTTCAGGTATGCATTTACGTTTACAGAATCCACGATCTGTTCGAGCCTCCAAAGTGAATAAAATCTGGGTTCAAAATACACACTTGTGCCATGTTACAGCGAGATTAGGATACCCCCCCCCCCCCATGTTCCTTTGTTAAAATAAAGTGACCGGATTCATTTCTATGAATATTCGATCTTTTTTGGGCTTTCAGACAAAACAACAGCGGCTTAGCTAAACTCTTTTTACAATATCTAGCATTTTATGTGCTTAACGTAAAATAATACCAAATGGATAAATTTGAAATACTGTTTATAATAGAAACGTGCTGTTCCTCTTTAAGTCGTGCAAAATCAAACCATAAATCACTCTTGATTAATACATTCTGGATGAAAGGAATAACTTGGACACAGATGAAAAACTGTCTGTTAGGTAGTCAGCTGGTTGGATCCTCTAAAAGTACCGCCGTTAGGTTATGTGGGTAGATACCGACAAAAACCCAAGGCGTACTAGGCAAGATGAGGAGTGAGGTAGTTTGCCATTGATTTCCTCACTGAGTCAGAACAGCAGTACTAACCCTATGAATAGAACCTTTCACAGCATCCACAGACACTGACTGTGCCCTGAATGGCATCACTAAGCACCACCCATACCTTAGTAGCTTCCATATAATCACAGCCATGAGTAAGACTGAGACATCGGTGAAAAGACACATTTTACTCTAGCCTGTGCCAACAGACAAATGCAAATGTACTGCATTCATCAAGAGAAGGCAAACAGGCCAAGATGAGAAACAATACATAAATATCACAACGATACTGATTCATACAAAGCAAAAGGGAGTGGAAAATACAGTACAGCGCCTTTTAGATCCTGACACCAGTGGTAGAGGGGAAAAATATCCAGGTCTTTTGTCTTTAATGATAAAGATGATGCCAAGAATGGATATGACTGTGAATAATACAATCACTACTAACAAAAATGAAACTTACGTAATAGGAGAAGAAATGGACAATGCAGGGTGGAGAAATATCCTCAGCCCTCAAAGAACGAGGGTACAGAATTTGGTAGGAAGTAGAGCCATGAATGGCAGGGAAAGAGTTGAGGGCTCGTCCCCAAAAGCTGTGAAGAAAATGAATGTCTTCCTTGCGTGAGCAGAGGTCTGTAAACCACTTTATTTATAAAGTTGTGGACATTGAAGTTGCGGGTAGAGGAACAAATGCAGAACTAGAAACGTCTCTTACGTTCAGCGGACGACATGTTCACAGTGAGCAAGTTACTCTACAACTTTGAAATAATGTATTGAAGTGTTATATTATATGAGCTCCTGGTTCTCGCCTCACAGAGGTAGCAATGAGATGTGTGTAGTATCTGCGTGCGCCCATTTAGGGGTAGGGTGTGTGGTAGACCGTCACTCTATTGGTATCACGCAAATTTTGTCTTGACCGCAAGCCCGAAAACATATCTATGTTAAAAATAAGTAGTTCGGTAAAGTACTAAATAGCCAATTTTCAAGCGAACACCATCAGATCCTAGTAAAAGCGATGTATAAGAGGTCTCAATAGAGTAAGTAGTATTATCACACTGAATATAGAGCACAGCGACAACCCTGAAATTTCGCAATTTAAAACTAAATAACAATCCATATTTTAGAGCTTCAATAACAAATAACAGTGACAAGGTAGAAAATTATATGTTGAATCGTATGCCCAAAAGCAAAATGACAGCGATTCCAAACTTCCAAAAACGTGGCTGGGCGTATTATTGAAACGTATTAACGAATCATTCAGAACGCAAGTTCTAGTCACAATCATTTACATAAGCTAGTGTAAGTGAATTTACTTTATTGAAACATTTCATTCGAGTAACACAAGAAATGAGCAGTATGAATCAGAACGATATCAGACGTATTGCTGCGAATGAGACAACTAGATGTTTCCCCCATATAATCAATGAACTGCTATAACACAGAATGAAGCTCCTATATAAAGTGTATTGCCTCTCCAGAAGGAATGTAAAAATGTTTCTGAAATTTCATTGATTGCGATGATGTAATAAGGCATGATCAAAAAGTGTCCGTTTGTGGGAGTTGCTTCCTGAAGGTTTGCAGCCAGTGAATGCCGAGCAGAAAGCACACCGAGTGGCTGTTTGCCAGCAGCACATGATGCGTTTCAATGTTGAAGGCAACACGCTCCTGAAGCGCATTGCTCTAGGCGACGAAGGCTGGTGTCACCACTGAGAACCGGAATCGATAGCGTCATCGATGCTGTAGTGTCTTCCATAGTTCTCTCGTCCCAAGAGCCAACCATCCACTAGAAAGGTGATGATCATCCTGTTCTCTGATTCCCGGGGCGTCTCCATTACTGGGGATCGGTGCTGTAAAACAGTGGAGAAATTGCGGCGTGCAATTAAGGTAAAACGTCCGGGAAAACTGCAACAAGGGGTGCAGCTGCTTCATGTCAACGCACGTCACCATACCGCCAATTTCGTAACGCAGGAGGTTACGCAAACTCTAGTGAGAGACACTCGAGCAAGAGCCCTGTATTCCTGATCTCTCCCCATGTGATTATCACACCATCGGTCCCCTAAGCCAGAGTTTCTCAAAGTGTGGTCCACGGACCCCCGGGGGTCCGCAAGCATATTTTCAGGGGTCCGCAAAAATACTCGAATCTAATTTTGTTAATTACTCATACCAAGAACTCCTGTTTCTGCAAATAAACGTTTTAGTTTGTATTACAAAATATGTGCGTGGCAAGCTTAGCCAATCCTATGATCAGGTCAATATTGTTTTCGACGGGTGGCTACCCTGCGGCTAGCCACTAACACACCTAGTCTGTCATCTGTTCTGTCAGCGGAGCAAACGTATCGGCATCTGTTATTCAGTTGACTTTAGTCGCTATTTTGATGCTTGTCGTGATGGTTTGTTTTGCTTTGTTGTGATGTTTAACTTTAAATGGCGGAAACATTTTACGTAAGGAAGTGTTAATTTTGGGCCTGTTTCATGGATCGTTGGTTAAAGACAGGGACTGTAAAACGTTCAGTTGATAAATTAGAAAGAGACAATGATCGTGAAAGTGAGGTTAGCTGCTCAACTTCAGTAGCTAGTTCTAGCTGTAACACTGATTTACGTAAGACTGTTAAGCGCCGCAAATATTCTGAAGAGTATTTAAAATTAGGTTTTGTGCAATCCAATGACGAACAAAAACCACAGTGCGTGTTATGCTACGAGATTATTTCCAATGAAGCTATGAAACCTGCGAAACTAAGGAGGCACTTAGACACAAAACATCCAGACTTTGCTGATAAGTCATTAGAGTTTTTTAAAATAAAAAGTCAAGAAATGGAAAAGATGAAAACATCACTGGAGAAAATGGCGTCAGGTAGCGTTGCTGAAAAAGCTACTGTGGCGTCATACGAAATAGCATTACTCATAGCTAAATCTGGAAAGCCCTATACGATTGCAGAAGAACTAATCTTACCAGCGGCAAGACAAATGTGTAATATAATGATAGGAGAGGCAGCTGCTAAGGAATTAAGAACAGTTCCACTTTCAAACGATTCTATAAAACGTCGAATTGATGACATGTCACAAAATATTGAACAGCAGTTACTTTGTAGGTTAAAATCTAAAAAAAATGTACGGTTTGCAACTTGACGAAAGTACAGACCTATCAAACAAATCTCACTTGTTAGCCTTTGTTAGGTATGAAAATGAAAATTGGCTTTTAGAAAATATTTTGTTTTGCAAAGAGATTCTTCATAATAATGCCCATGATGTTTTAAAAGCATTAAATGATTTTATTTTATTAAATGACTTGGACTGGCAACGTTGTGTTGGTGTGAGTACCGATGGAGCAGGGGCCATGGCCGGCAAAAAGACAGGCATAATTGCTCGTGTCAAGTCTGTCGCTCCCAAAGTTAAGTGGACTCACTGCTCTATTCATAGGGAGGCATTGGCTGTAAAACAAATGCCAGAATATCTAGAAACATCATTAAAAGAAGTTGTGAAAGTAGTAAATTATATTAAAGCCCGACCTTTAACTCTCGTATTTTTACTCAGCTTGGTGAAGAAATTGGAAGTGAGCATGTACAGCTCTTGCTTCACACTGAAGTTCGCTGGCTCTCCCGAGGTAATGTTCTCACACGTTTTTTTGAATTGCGTGATGAAATTAGAATATTTCTTTTGGAAGAAAAATATGAAAACTTTCTTCTCAAAGACAAGTTGTGTGAGTTTGCGTAGTTGATCAAGGTTGCATATTTGGCAGATATCTTCCAGCATTTGAATGTCCTAAATACGAAACTTCAAGGGCATGACACTGACATATTCCGTGTAGAAGAGCAAGTAGAAGCTATGATAGGAAAACTGCAGCTTTGGTCTGACCGTATGCTTAAGAATTCATACAACAATTTTACAACGTTGCAGGAATTCTTAATAACATCTGAAGAAGACATGCCTACAAATACAAAAGAACTGTTTGCTGAGCATTTAACATGCCTAGCTCAGAGTCTGAGAAGTTACTTTCCTGAACCTAATACTAATAATGATTGGATGAAATATCCATTCAAGAAGAGAAGTATTGGTAACCTCATCGACCTATCTGATACTGAGCAAATCAATTGGTGGAACTCTCATGCAGCAGAGCCTGGGAGATTGTTTATCAAGAAAATAACTTGGCAAGGTTTTGGCTACTTGAACAAGCTGAGGTACCAGAACTTGCCAAAAAAAAAAAGCCCTCGAACATATTGTGCCCTTTTGTACGACATATTTGTGTGAACGCGCCTTTTCTGAACTGTGCAACCTGAAGCCAGCAAAAAGAAACAGACTGAAGAACATTGAAACCGATTTAAGGCTAAAGCTTTCTAAAATAAATCCCAACATTTTAGAGACAGTCAAAACAAAAAAACAGTACCATTGTTCTCACTAAAGTAACGGTAAAAACACTGATAACTTTTTATTCTAAGATTGCATTTAAAGTCTACTCCTACTGTAATTAAGAAAATTTGTGTATAGTTATGTAAGTCATGTTTTTCCAGTATGTATTCCAATTTAAATAAACTATATATATACTAAAACAAACAGATTAATTGTTTTTACAACCCACCATTTTTGGTATAAATTGTTTATCTTTTAAAATGACAATCATTAAAAAATTTACAACAAAAATTAAAGGCAGTTTTGAGGGGTCCTCAATGACTACATAAATAATTGAAGGGGTCCTCGAGTACAGGAAGTTTGAGAACCCCTGCCCTAAACGGCCCTGAATGGTCTACGATTCCTGTCGGACGACGATGTGCAGCGGCCGGTTACGGACTTCTTCACGTAGCAAGACACTGTGTCTTACCACACGGGGATTTTCAACCTGGTGCGACGGTGGAGTGAGTGCCTCAGTGCTCACGGTGATTTTGCCTGATTGGCATTCCGACTCTGGACTGTAAGGCCATCAAACGAAAACTTTTTGATCACACCTTATTATGTGAAGAGGGTCATGGTCTAGACTCTTAAACTGCTGACCTTCCCAAGAATATTAGGGACAGGGCCACTTTTAAGCCCATCTTTTTTTATCGTTTTATCATTTTAACTGATCTTCTCGACTTCGTCGTTACGCTGGGGTCTGGCGTTACGTTACGGTGACGGGACGAAATGTACTGAGAATGCACTGAGGTGAGTGACGTCATAGTACTGCTTGAGCTTCCTCCTTTCCCCGCTCGCTCCGGTGAGCATGACGTCATCCAGCCAGCTACCTCCTTTGACCTTGGTTTGCACTTGCTAACGGACTTTGAGTTCACGCAGCATTTGTAGCATTTGTAGCATTTAAATTGATATAAAGTCTAGTCTTTCAGACTGACTATCAGTCTTTTTAAATAACAAAAGCAACACACTCCCCTCCTAAGGCCCTTTGCCCCAATGGTCTCGCATGTAAAGGAACGATTCAACATTTTGACTACCTCACGTCCTATCCTGGAGCAAAGCCATGGAAAGCTGTTTTTTTTTCAATAACGTCTGATTTCAAATAGGAGGAAATAATTAACAGAGAAAGTCACGGGCTACTGCGGGAAGTACAAAAGCCTAAATTATTTTTTATTTATATTCAACTATACAATTTATTTTGCCTGAACAACAGAACGTCAGGTATATCCCAATATATGTTCTTTTTAATGGCAGGGATTGAAATATATATCTACGAGTATCCTCGATATCAGAATATAGTTGGGGACAAAGCGTACCCAGTCTTAGTCAGTGGGACGGTTTAGCGAACGATCCCGGACAAGAATAACAAATTTACAGGCAGAAAATGTATTTATTAATACAGCAAATGTATTCATTTTTTTATTAATTTTTTTATTTATTTGTTTATTTATATACATATTTATTTATATTACTTTGTAGGACATTATGAAATCACCTCGTGGTGCAGTGGTTAGCATTGTAGGCTGCAACCTCAGAGGTACCTGGTTTGATTCCCGCCACTGCCAAGAAATAAAATGTCTTGGAAAGGTCTAGTACGGGGTCTCCTAGCCTCGTGATGCTAAATGGAAACCTGCCGGATGATGTGATAGCAGGAGGAGTGGAAAGGAACTTGCCAAACTACCGCACGTAAACTCTGGTTCAGGACGCCGGGTTAATGATCCCTTGTCACAGCCAGAGACTCTACTCGGGTCACCCACATCCCTCATGGATATGGTACTCTTTAATCTCTGAGTACTTTACCAATTCCAAAAATCCGGTGACCTAGTTTTAACTTCAAGATGTTACCCAACACAAATCCATGGCTGACTCCTTCTTAATACCAACGCCCGTCACAAGTTTACACAATGGTGCATAGGCCTACGTCACAATAATACAGGTTTTCAGGAGGATACCCCGCACAAATGAACAGGGATAACGGCCACAATATCCAAAGTCCCAGAATGAAACAATGGGTTCAACAATTCGAATTCTGTTATTATGTAAACATCCATTTAATTTAGAATTTTTATTCCTTTGAAGAAACTTCTCTAATATCGCCTTTGAATTTCGAAATAATGCATAGGATACCTGATAAAGCTCTCCCTTTTCATTATTTCCTTAAATATGATCGTCCCCACCCACTCCCCCTCCCCCCTAACACCACACACGTCATATAAGTTACGAACAGAACAATATTTTGGTTATGTTCATTTCCCTATGCTTGTGTGTAAAGAAAAATGAACCTTACATACAATTTACATGATGATGATGACAGTTGTTGTTTTAAGGGGCCTAACATCTAGGTTATCGGCCCCTAATACCATTTACAGTAGGCACCTATGTTTCCATATATTAGCGCAATTCTACTGTCTTTTGTACTTGAGATACTTTCTACTTCTCCAGACAAAAATGAGCCTAACGTAATTGTTCTTGGGCTGCATATCTTAATATGGCTGGGAAAAGCGACCAGTCTTATGGAAAGGAAGAACATTCCCAGACACCTGATATTGCAAGTTCAGTGACAATATTTGAGAACAGTAGAATCCACTTAAATGTGTTGCTTGTTGTACCACCCGATTTACTTCTCCATTGAAGTTAGCAGCAATCGCTCAACCCCTATCATTCTTCCAGTTAAAATTTGATAACTTGCACCAAGCAAATTACAAATTGACTTACTTGTCATAGCCTGATCCAGTTGGGAAAGCGAAATACGTTGAAAGCATCTACCTTAAGCGTGACCTATAACTATAGAATACCATTAACAGCAATCGCATTATTGCTCTCATGATTTATAAAACTTTGTCTGTTCAGTCCTCTATGAAGCTGGTTCGTTCATGCTGTTTGTCAACGCGATGACGGAGGAATTTCGTTCCATATAATGCTGTGTGTACTCTCTCGTTAGTTGATTGGGACTCCGATGTTTTCTGCGTCGGTTTCCTTTCATATGTATGTACGGTGTATGGATGTCGGCTTAGACTTCGTGCGCACTGACTAGAATTCGTCCCAATGTCCCAAGTGGTTTTTAATATCAAATATATGTTTTAATCATTTCGCTCAGTTCGGTAAATAAAAGTATGAAGTGGAAATTCGTGAGTGTCTCTTCCTCTCTCCCTCCTTGTATTCTTCCATTCGTCTAGTCAAGGATATAAATGCGAAGAAAATATATTTTCAAGATAAAAAAAAAAGTTATAAGAAATTATTATCATTAAAATTAATATTATCTAATTCTAACACTCATTATCATATTAAGTATTCCTAATTGTACGGGGACGGGCATGAGGTGAGATGAGCCTGTATGTGATCAATGGCTTTTGAGACCGTATGCCACTTCTGTGGCCCCCCACTTCATAATACTGTTTTTAGCGTATGGCTTTTAGTGCCGGGAGTGTCAGAGGACATGTTCGGCTCACCAGTTTTGTAGCTGCTTCGAGACGGACACCCAATGGGTGAGCTACAAGTACCGTTGGGGAGGAACGTATGAATGTAAGAACGAGGAGTTGGAAGGTAGCGGCTGTGGCCTATAATTAGGGACCAACCCCGGCATTTGCCTGGAAGGAAGATGGGAAACCACAGAAGGCCATCTTCAAGGTTGCCGGCGGGGGGATTCGAACCTCCTCGCCTACGGATGTGAGCGACTGCCAGCAGTCATGCCGTAACGACCACAGCTAACTCAATCGGTTCATAAGAGTTAATGGGATATGATATTAATAAAATTTATCAACAATTCACAATGATTCGAAAATACGATATTGTGATTTATTAAAATTTCTCTTTTTTTCTACCTATCTATAATTCAAAATAGGAAACGAATTCAAGGATGCACGATGGCGGTGTGTAAACATTATCGTCTCCGGATCCCAGGAAAAGCATTGCTCCCTATACAATGGCTTTTAACGTACTGCAGTACACGATGTAAAGGAAAGTTTTTCTATATGGTGGGAGATTTTATGGCAAGATGCCTTTCCTGACGTAAACCACATAAGAGGAATTATTGAGAGATGAAAATAATGAAAATGGATGAAACTGGGCAAGAAGGAAGCGGTTGTGCCCTTAAATTAGGTACGGTACCATCCTGGAATTAGCTTGGAGTTGATTATGGGAAACGCTCAAAAACAGTTTCAATAATGGTCGGGTGCTCAGAGGCCGGAGGTAGACTAACCCAATTTCCTTGTGCCTTAATGCACTTATCTACTCCGGTTGGTAATAGAGGTCCCACGATAAGTTATAGTTTCCACACAAACCATAGTGTATGTGGCTAATGATAATGCTGTCACAAGCCTCTACATGAAGAACAGAAACAAGCATAATTCACTTCCAATTCGATCATTGATTGTATTCCAACTTATAGTAACGGCTAAGACCATGAAGGTGCTGCTGGGTCTTGTATCTCAATTTGAATGGAGTTATACATGTATTATGCAAGGGGGAAGTTTACTTATTTACTAACGCGGTGCTATACTTGGGCATACATTAGAATTGTAACCGAAGGGTGAAGTGTACAAGGTGTCAGAGAAGGGGTGAGACAGACCTTTGACCCCACCTAAAAAGTGACCACGTGCGACCTCTGACCTGATCTTACCCTCCAACCGGCCAAGCGGAATAAGCACGTGACCTACAGAACACGGTGTTGTTGTCGGGAGTGTCCTAGGTCCTAGGAAGTGACGAGATGGACAGATAAATCTCCAGAGATTGAGAACAACCAGGCAAGTATGCTAAAGTAAACTCTATGATGCGAACAAACTATAGTTCTGGAATCCATACAAACTAAATGCTACGTACAATCTCAAAAAAGTCATCTTTACAAACTGGCTGAAGTTTCGCACTGATAGTGTGGTAAACGGACGTTCTGTCGAGGCTAAGGAATCAGATAATGGCCAGTTAGACACTCAACTTGTATACCATGATGAGCACAAGCTCAAGGCTCAGCAGAAAAACGATTCGTGGTCTCAATAGTGGACAAACGGTCAAACAATACTAGAGGAACAGACATTACATCAGTGAAAAAAAAAGATATTGGTAACTACCAAAAAATAAATACATGGTGTAGAAAGTTGTGGGACTGGCTGCCTGGCTCAGCGGTAAACGTTCTCGCCTGCTGTGCGCAAGTTTAGGGCATCGAATCCTGGCGCAGTTAGTTGACATTTGAGGGTTGCGTCAATGCGAGGTAGCCGTGTCAGTAGATGTGATGGCATGTTAACGATCGCCTTCGGGTCAAAATTCTGGCACCCCTGCGTCTCTAAAACCAATAAAATTAGTAATATTACACAGTACCCAGGTATATCAATTGCAAGTTAGTCAATCTGCCTGAAAATGCATCAAAAGTGAAAGACATCCTTTTCGGAGCTTGAGGATCATCCTTCAAGTTTGTCATGAACATCCTTATGGAACTTGGCATCATTGAAAATGATCTTAAAAATATCTGCTTTAACAACTTGAGAGCCTCAGTGTACATGCTGCATAATAGTTTACATGATGTATCATAATGTACATGCAGAATGAACAATGCAATGCAATGAACCTATATGTTATAGATCCACCATCACTACTTATTACGGTTCGGATGTTGAGGACCTAAAGATACGAGAAATATGCCGGCAAACATGCCCTAAAATACTGAAATATGATCCAAAAAAGGTACAATATGACCTAATATATTTACATGATTTCTAAGAACATGTGTTAATAATGAAGTGAAATGTTATTTTTATTATTAATTCTACATTTAAACCTAGAAAGGTTAAAATCTACGCTGATTTCATGAATAGGCCTGCAATAAAAAAGTTTTTCTCAAATTTTGTATCGCAGAATGTTTCAATAGGCTCGCGGAGAGCAGCATATTCTTCACTTTTTCTTGCGTTAAAAAATACTACCAAGTTTAGTTACATTTGAATATTTTCTGATATTCTGCAACAATTGGCAAGTTTTTAAATTTTCAGCGCCACTCTCGCACACCTTGCAGCGGCCTAGAACCTTACTAGCCATGCTGGCCACTCCTCATGGAGGTGTGAATGAGCTGTTTAGGCTAGGTTTGTGCCATTAAAAAACAGCAAGGAGCTCACTGAACTCCAGACTCTTGTCAACATTCCACAGCGTTGGAGGAGATGCAGGCAGAGAGAAACCAGCTGTGCTGCTGAGGGGATCGCAGTCTAAGTCCTTTTCCAAGGCATTGACCGACGATTTTTGTGATTTAATTCCACTTACATTAATTAAGATACGACTAAATTTCATGAATATATTAGCTTAGAATACCATCTTCAATCGCCAGTGTAACGGACTTCACGTATATCAATTACACCCTGTATATGGGTTCTAACCTAGATAATATGGCGGCATATGTATGTAACGCAGCAATAAGAATAAGAGACCTCGGGGCCCTGGATAAGACTGATCGCATAACTGGAGGTACACAATTTGGGCGTAGGAGATGGAGAGACGAGACCGTAAAGTGCGGCGCGGTAGGAAACTCACATTTCGCTTTTCTTTACGACCAAATGACACTCTCCGAATGGAATGTTTTATTATTGATCATTTTTTAATTCACAGTTACAGGCATGGAGTTATGAGATGAAACTAATATATCATGAATTATAGAAGCATATAATTATTATTATTATTAATGATATTATTATTATTATTATTATTATTATTATTATTATCAATTAAGATGGTTTGGTCATCTTCATCGCATGTCAATAGAACGTTTGCCGAGGCTAATAAAGAAGGTGAGAGTGGAGGGGGAGAGAGCTCGAGGAAGACCACGGAAAGTATGGATGGATGGAATAAGAGAGGCACTGCAGGAGAGAGGACTAACAGTGAGAGCGGCAGTTGTCATTACCGGAGACAGAAGAAGATTGAGATCTCTTGTATCCTCGACACCATAAGGTACAAGAGGACCGGATTAAGTAAATTAAGTATTAATGATATTATTATTATTATTATTATTATTATTATTGTGTCATCACGAATAATAAATCGTCCCACTGAGGATTGTAAATATACGTCACTAGTAAGGTTGAAGGGGATCGACACCCCAGGTGACTTCTACAAAAAATAAATTAAGATATGACATACCTATACGAGTATTAATCTGAATGTAAAATGTAAAGTTTTGAAGCCATTCTTTCAGTGTTGCTTACACAAGCTGCCAGTTGTAACTCTTCAGTCGCCAACATGAATTTGCCCAAAGACTGGGTGGGGTTCAATGTATACTCTTTATTTTTACTAAAGAACACACCTGGAAAAAAATCATGTAATAGTTACGATCACTATTGCCCCATTGTAATAGTAAACAAAACTAATACCTGTATCTTTTTCCAGGAGTGTTATTTATTTATGCTTGCCAAGGTGGGTGAGTGGCCAACGTGTCGGTCTACTAACCCCAAGCTTATAGGTTCGCTCCTGGCCGTGGTAAGTGATTTTTGAAAGGCGGCAAAAATTACGACATCATGTCATATGATGTTGGCATGTCAAAGAACCCGTTTGAATTCAGTAGGCCGTATTCATAATGGCAAAATTAATCTTCGGAGTTTCCGCCAGCACAAAAGTTCCTCATTTATCTACTAGAAAGCGCTATAGAATTCAAGGAGCTTAGATAGCTAACCTCCTTGACTTTCATAGTTATTCAAAGAACAACGAAATTCGACATGCAAGCTACCCTTTGGGTGTCAATTAACAAAACTTGCACCCGGCACCCGAGGCCATACGATTGTATTATTATTATTATTATTATTATTATTATTATTATTATTATTTACTTATTATTCATATTATATAATTTGTACCCCGCCCTGTGTTTGGACAAATTCGGGTTGACCGACTGAAGAGTTACAACTGACAGTGAATTTAAAAGTTCATACTGGTCTCGTTTGTGAGTAATGAAATTCTAGGTTTGTGGGGGTCCGGGTGTGGACAATAAGAGCCCGCTGATGAGCCAGCTTGGTGTCCTAGGCGAAATCCCACACAAGACACGGCACAAACCTAGAAAAATTGCTGAGTTTTAATTCACTGGCCGTGAAAGCCAATATAACATCGTTTTGGAAGCCTTCATAGGGAGGTTATGACTGCTTGAGCATTTAGTTCTCGCAGTAAAGAAGTGCAGGTGCACTTCATAAAACGGGAGGGAGCGCGCAGTTCGCTACTCCTGTGGGGGTCCAGGCGGGGACAACAAGAGCCCGCTGATGAGCCAGCTTGGTGTCCAAGGCGAAACCCCACACAAGACACAGCACAAACCTAGAAAAATTGCTGAGTTTTAATTGCGGTTACTATTGGTATAATAATGTACTGTATGTTTGCTACCAGAACATTAGAAGAAGTGTGACGTTTAGTTGCGAACAGTGTCAGTAAAATATCCAGTTTTTTATAATATTATAATAAAGTTTATTACTAAATAACCTTACAAATTTATAAACATTAGGATTATTTGGGAGGGAAAAGTGACATAAAGTCGAGCTGCTCTGGGTGTTAATAACCCACGATTTCGCCACTGACATGTCTAGTTTACACGACATACCAATTCGGACATTTTTTGTAGTAAGTGGTGGAAATAGAGGAGTTGCGACTACATCAGAACCCGGCCATTACGGGCAGATGACTTCGCTGTTCCACCCCTTAAAACAGCAATCATCATCTTCATGCACACTGAAAACTCGGTGCATGAGATGCCCTAGACTCAGCCGTATGGCATCTCTAGGGCCATAGCCACCAGTGGCCCCTTTTTCAACTCTGATTTATCTATCCCTTACCTGAGGTTTGTTAGCCTGAATAATGATGACCATACTTGTAATGTGAATCGTCGAATAGTTAGTAAGCGTAACGAGGTATAGCGTTCCTCTCTGTCATTCAATTGCGTAAGATGGTGACGCCCTACAAACTAACGTGAATATGCAGTCTAACGTAAGTTTGTTCTCGTCTATGTGAAATTACCATTTCGAAATTGTTATGTGAGACTGTATATCCACACATTGCTGGGGCCACGGCCAGTCTTAAGAACAAAATTGGCAGTTTACAACAGTGCCACATAGTGGATTAAGCAGCTGCAACAACTATATGTCCCCCGACATAATTATTATGATTGCACTCATGAACTTGGATTTGGCCACAGTTCACTATTCCCATCATTCACGGGACTGAAAACTTGGAAGAATAGAAAAAGTCATAGAAAATAATTAGGCTATAATAAAAGTCATTTTTAGGTGATAAGCCGAAGGAAGACAGTCACTTGCTATTATTTCAATAATTGTAAACAGCAGAAGAAATGGTCGCTGAACTTGTAATACCACGTATCTGATAATGCTCTTTTCTGTTCTTTTCCTTACAACTGGTCACTCCTCTAGACCACATATAATCATGGGGCAATACCGCCTATCTAACAATGCCCTTCTTTCCCGAAGGTTTCCTTATGATTAATCACGCATCCCAGATGTATGGTGATGTGCCGTCAAACAGAAGATTTCACGTTAGATTCACTTTCCTGGGTATACTCGTAGCCTAATCATAAAGAAGCAAACCACCATTTGCTGTATGCTTTCGTCTTAGAAGGCCACCGCCTATGATGAAAGCCTTGACTGTACTCCCTCTTTGAGATTATAGTCGTCATCTAAGTGCTTCCCACAAAGGAACTACTTCAGATGAATAGATGGAATTTTCTTGACGCCAAATCTGGACTGTAGAATCATGCACATGTTGACGACATTCAGTTATCATTTGAACTCATTACCTAACCATTTCATCCGATATTCTACTTTCAACAAATACCTTACACACTTGACGATGAATTTGAATTGGATTAAACTTTCGTGCAATCAAGAAACGAATCATGGACCTATATCGGTTGGTGGGCTGATCTACTGCCTTGAACAACTTAAACACACGCTACAAGATGGTCTCACTATGTGAATGTCTCCTACGTTGCATTTGGCGTGTCAACAGATGAAGGAAACCATTGCGAAAGCCTAATATCGCAACCGCAGTGCTGCACTGGACAAATGCGGAATCGGTCCCTACTTTAAAAACGCGCCTCGTAGTTCAGCACCGATGAATAGGTGAAAGTGAACAGACATCAATGATGAAGTTAGACTAGATTTCTTCATAGGCTATCAAAATTAATCAACACGGCAACTCTGTGTAGAAATGATTGATGGTGATAATTGAAGCGTTTGTTTCAGAAATCAGTCAAGCGCCAAATCCAAAAAAAAATATGAGTTTGCGGTGAAATGTTTTTATTTAGGAGTAATCGCAAATTTTAGCACATAATTCAGTCAAGTGCTGCTCTGTTGTTGTTGATTGTTTCAAGGACTTTGCGACATCGTGGTAATTTATACCAGTGTTCTTGGCTGTGCGTGGACACTATGGTGTCTCTACTAGTGTGTGTATTTGGAATTGATGTAGGATTTGGGTAGGAAGCGGCCGTGGACTTAAGTTATGTACCATCCTGGCATTTGCCTGGAGTAGAATTGGAAAACCACGGAAAATCCTTCCAGGATGGCTGAGGTAGGAATCGAACCTGTCTCTCCCCAACATTTGCCTAACGAGGCTGAGTGTGCCCTAAGACTAAAATAAAATTTCTTGCCAGAGCCGGAAATAGAATTCAGGTCCCCGCGGTAACAGCCAAAAGTCCTAAAAGGTGCTGTTCTAATATGATTACTGTACCGCACATGAAACATAGTGTTTAGTGCAGAAACCTGTTAAGCAATCCCGCTTGAATGATTTCTGTTCCAAACCGCAAGTGATTTAACTTTATCCACTCTTTATCGGCTGGCACCAACCACGAACTGATGGACACATGTTGTCAATTTACAATCTACTGAGGGTAAATTCTGCTCCTGACCTACCAGCCAAGATGGCATACCACTGAAGGTCATTGCTTTCAGCATTATGTACAAAATAAAGGACCAGTACTGAGAACATTAAGATGATAAATGATTTAGGAAAATATATACAGTTGTTGTTTGAGTCTTCAGTCTTTTGACTGGTTTGATGCAGCACTCCGTGCCTCCCTGTCCTGAGCTAATCGTTTCATCTCTACATAGCTACCACACTCTACATACGAGGCAATCTGTTTAACATATTCTATCCTTGGTCTACCCCTACAGTTCTTGTCCTCGACCCTTCCTTCCGTAACTAAGCTTGCCATTCCTGGGTGTATTAGTATGTCTCCTACCAACCTTTCTCTTCACTTCATTAGCCTCCCCCACACGTCTTAATACCTCTTCATTTGTAACCCTATCTACCCATCTGATCTTCATCATTCTCCTGTAATACAACATTTCAAACGCTTCAATTCTCCTTTTCTGCTGCACCAATAGTCCAAGTTTCGCTTCCATAGAGCGCCACGCGCGACATAAAGGCTTTCAAAAATGACTTCCTAATACCTAAATCAATATTCGATGTCAACAGATTCCTTTTCTGTAGAAAAGCTCTCCTTGCCTGTGCTAACCCACTTTTTATATCCTCTTTGCTTCGTACATCACTGGTCTCCTACTTCCTTTAGTTTTTCACCTGCCAATTTGATGTCCATAGAGGTTTCTGATTTATTTTGGCTGCATTCCAATATTTGTATTTTACATTTATTGATTTTCATCATGAAATCTTTCCTCAAGAAGGAGTCCATACAATTCAAAAACACATTCAAAACGTCAGGTGAGTCGGCCAAGATGACGATGTAATCAGCAAACCTCAGAGTTGAAATTATATCTCTTTGAATCTACACTCCCACTTTAAATTTTTCTCTAATTTCCTTCATTGCTTGTTCAATGTAAAAATTAAAAAGTATGGGAGATTAGTTGCAGCCTTGCCTTACACCCTTCTGAATATCAGCTTCTCTCTCATGTCTTTCAGCTTGAATGACTGCTGTCTGGTTTCTGTATAGATTGTGATCACCCTCCTATCCCTGTACTTTATTCCAATCATTTTCAAAATGTCCAAAAATTTTGCCCAATCAACGTTATCATAGTCCTTTTTTAAGTCTACAAATTCCATGAACGTTCTCTTTTATTTCCTTATTCTACCTTCCAAAATCAACCTAAGACTTAGTACAGCTTCCCTTGTTCCTACATATCTCCTGAAACCAAACTGCTCTTCACCCAACTCCGCTTCTATCTGGCTTTCCATCCTCTTGTAAATTATTCTAGACAGGATCTTTGAAGCATGAGTAATCAAGCTGATTGTTCGGAATATCTTCACATCTGTCAGCTCCTACTTTCTCCGGTATAGGGATGATAACATTCTTCTTGAAATCAGACGGTACCTCACCTGTCTCATAAATCCTACACATCAAGTGAAATAACCTGATCAGACCATCATCACCTATGCAGCGTATCAACTCAATCGGTATATCATCGATGCTTGGTACTTTATTCTTGCTTAAGTCTTCCAATGCTCTGTCAAATTCTGATCTCAATATTAAATGTCCTTTCACTTCCTCATCAATTTTCTCCTCCATTTCCATTACATGATTCTCAATCTCCTTTCCCCTATACAAACACTCTATGTAAGCTTTCCATATCTCAACCTTTTCTTCCCTATCTGTTAGAGGGTTTCCATCTGTGTCCTTGATTTTACAGCACTTGGTCTTCTTTTCCCCAAAATTATTCTTAATCCTTCGATAAGCTCTGTCTACTTTTACTAATTTCAGACAATTTTCTATACCTGCACATCTCACATTCAACCATTTTTCTTTCGCTTCCCTGCACTTCTTGTTAACCTAATTTCTCAGACGTCTGTATTCTGCTTTCCCCTTTTCATATCTTACATTCTTGTGTTTCCGCCTTTCATCCATCAATTCTAGTATATCGTTAGTGATCCACGGTTTTATACCTATTCTTTCTTTTCTACCAATGTTTTCTTTTGCGGATTTTGTTATTTCATTCTTCAAAAGAGCCCATTCTTCTGCAATTGAAGTTTCTTAAGGGTTTTACATTAGTACTTCCTTTATACTCTTCTTTAATCTTTCGTTTACTTCCTTCTCTTTCAGACTGTCTATTGCCCACCTTTTTGGCTTTTTACTCTTCTTCAGTTTCTTCAACTTTAATCTGCATTTCCTAACAACCAGTTTGTGGTCATAGTTTATGGCTGCACCGGGATATGTTTTACAATCCAAAATCTGGTTTCGGAATCTCTGCTTGACCATAATGAAATGGATTTGGTAACGCTCTTTATCTCCTTGTGTCATCCATGTGTATATTATTCTATTGCGGTTATTGAATAAGGTGTTAGCTATGACCATCTCAAGCAGAATTCTATCAGCCTGCTTCCTCGATCATTCCTTTCACCTAATCCGAAATCTACTATCTTCCCTTCTCTTCCTTTTCCTACCACAGCATTCCAATCTCCCATTACTATAACATTTTCATCACCCTTGACATACCTCAGAATTTCATCTATTTCTTCATAGACCTTTTCAACATCTTTATCATCAGCTTGACTGGTAGGCATATAGACTTGTACAACTGTGGTGCACGTAGGATTTGTATTGATTTTTGCTACAATAATCCGTTCACTATATTGCTCATCATATTCCACCCGCTGTCCAAGTTTCCTACTTAATATGAGACCTACCCCCACATAGCCGTTGTTGATTTAGTGCTAATGATCCTATATTCTCCTGACCAAAAGTTTTGTTCTTCTTACCAGCGCATTTCACTAATCCTAACCAAATCCAACCACAACCTATCCATTTCCCTTTCTATGTTTTCTAACCTTCAACTTCCTAGCAGACTTTTAACATTCCACGCTCCGATCCGTAGAATGTCAGATTTCGTCTTTGTCACTTTTGTGATGACAACCCCCTCTCGAGTAGTCCCCACCCGCTGATCCGAACGGGGGACTGGAATTTTAAAAGGTAGGAGGCCATCATCACATATAATTGTGCATATGAGGTGCATATCCTCGGGAATAGCATTACAGCTCTAGTTTACCGTTGCTTTCAGCCATGCAGCAGAACGCAGTGTAGCCATTAGTTGGCATGTTTGAATTCTTCCATTGCTGTGGAAACCAGTCAATTGCAAAAACTTTGACTTTCTTCTCACAAAATAGGAAATGATAAAACATAGCCCTCTCGTTGTAAAAAAAGTACTTTGAAATGTGTCTTTTCAAGGAGAAATTTAAGAAACCATATACGAAAAATTCATTGTGTTGCTAGGCACATTTTTTTATGTTTTTCTGAGAATGACACTCTTGGCGCTTGACTGGTTTCTGAAATAAACGCTACAATTTATGTTCAAATGAAATGTGACTCATCGAGGGCGTCTGCCTATCAACTGACGACTGCGCAGCCAAATGATCTGCCGTTATCCGGGTGACACGTGGTCAACGCGACGTATCCCGTCGGCCGTTTTTGTTGATTGCCTTGAGCATGGTTGCTGCCTCACGGATCAGACAGCTACTCACATGACATCAGTCCTCACGATGTTGAATACATTCTCATCAATTCTAAGTTTACACAGAGCAATTGGTTAGAACAGTAGAAAAGTACGTATAACCTACATTTGAATATATGGAATTGTTTATCTTGCGCCCGATGCAAGGACAGCATTTCATGTGAGACTAAGGTACAGTATATCCTCGAGTGTTGCCGCACTTTTTATATCTCAGTATAATTTCTAAAAAAATTGTTGCAGATTGATAGATCGTAATTTGAAAATGTTTGCAATAGATCACATTTGAGTAAAGCATTAATAATTGAAAATAAATCGGCGAAAGAAATGAACAAAAATGTTGTTGCATCAGCGGCGTCTCTCCCTAAAGCCCGGTATAGATGCCGACTTTGCTCGGGAGAGATGCCACATGTAAAATAATTAATAACATAATCAAATGTATTCTAATTCCTTCAACTCCAAGACAGTTGAGTATTATAACATGCTACAAGACAATGTTATTTTGAAAAATAGAATATAATTTTGAAAATACTCCACCTCGTCAAAACAAACGACGTATTATATTAATTCACATTATACATTTTATAACGTGTTTATACAGGCCTCATTTAACAAACATATATGGACCCACTGTGGCTTATCCAGATTTCTGGAATCCCTGCTTCGTTTGAACCCGGAAGAGGACGCGTTGCGGTCTTTTAGAACAAGTTCGTATTGTTCACGCCACCATTGTTTTTTGCTGCATGCCCCCACCACCATACCCCATCTAATTGTCGCGGAGAGTATCAGCAACAGTTTCCTGCTGTCCGCCAGCTTAAGTTTGCGTGGTATGTTTAACTATTCACCAATTATACCAGACGTGGTCTTTTCCACCACACGCGACCTGTTGAGATTTGCATATTATGATGGACTTCGAAGAAGAAGATAGAATTAGGACGCTCTTAGAAAGAGTGGAGAAAGACGAACGGAACAGAAACGAAGTAATCAGAGTGCAACAAGACAGAGTACAAAGGGAGCTGTTTGACGTAGAACAACATGGAGCAGGGGAGTATGAAGAAGATGATGATGAAAGTGCAGAGGACAACTTGGCTTGTAGTGAACACAACACAGACTCAGAGGAATCTGTGGAGGAACAATATTGTGGTAACCTGTCGCATAATTCAAATACGATACAACACACAGAAAACGCACCACTTTTTGCCTCTACCGGAAGAAGTACTAGTTACGCTGGACCAGCGTACATAGCTAAATAAGGTGTTACAACATGGCAAGTACATTCCTCTCAACGGAGGGGAAGGACACGCCGACGCAATGTAATTACTCACCTAACTGGACCCAAGTGTGATGCTCGCAATGCTCACTCTCCAATAGAAGCTTGGAGCAGTTATTTTCCAGACTCCGAAATCGAAAAGATTGTGGGATTTACAAATATGTGGATTGAACAAAGAAATTCACACGAGAACGTGATGTTTTTCTACAGATGTTCGATAAATGAAAGCCGTGTTTGGGCTGCTTTACCTTGCTGGCGTTCTTCGTTCATCGCATCAAAATCTTGAAGACATGTGGGCAACAGTTGGGACGGGTGTAGAAATATTCAGAACGACAATGAATCTGCGTCGCTTCAAATCTTTGCTTAGAACTATGAGATTCGATAACATTCATGACAGAGATATGAGAACTCAATCAGATAGCTTTCTAAAATCCGTGAGATATTTCAGGCTTATGATGATCGATGCTCGCAGGCATATTCACCAGGCGAATATTGTACAGTGGATGAAATGCTTGTCGTTTCAAGGGAAATTTGTTTTTCGTCAATATATACCAAGCAAACCGGTCAAGTATGGCAAAAACAATTTTTGCCCTAGTTTGCGCCAGAAAATATTACACAGTTCATATGGAAATGTATCCCGGTCAACAATCAGAAGGACCCTTTAGAACTAAAAATTCACCACGAGCCATTTTTGAGTGAATAGTACAGCCAATGTCAGGCAGTGGGAGGAATATGGCAATTGATATGTCCTTCCCCCTGGCCATCTCTCTTCTTGAAAACCACCGAAAATTTTTAAACGTGTTTTTAATTAGCGAAAATCCAGAAGATTCCCTGTAAAATAAATTTAAAACAATAAAATGAATGCCAAAAACAAACAAAAATCATAAAACATAAATACAAAACTAGGAATTTAAGATCACAGTAAAGTAATGCGTCATTTTAAACAACCTGGTCTAAAAGACCCAGCGTGACCTCTCATTTCCGAGGAGTTAACGCGACCTCTCCCGGGTATATGTTCGTTCCTGAATTCCATGGCACCTTTCTGCCTTCCTTAATAGTATTTCCTTTATTTTCAGCCCTTTTACAACTTCCCTTAAATATTACTCTCCCATTGAGCTCTTTCGACTGCACGCTTACTTTTGTACTGAGTTGACATGCCATTTTATTTCTGAAAATAATATAAATGTTTATAGCAACAATGATGTTAACAAAGAAACCAATGAAATAGAATACGTATTTTAAGAATCATAAGATAATGAAATACTCTAATACAATACTGGTACCCCCTGAATAGTTTAAATGTTTTAAAATAGGATATCAATGAGGCATCTCGACCAGATCGCTGTGCGGCTATTCTCCCAAATGTCATATAGAGACGCTGCACCCTCCTGTTTTTGAACCTCAAGGATAACATGGCCAAAAATAAGCTTACCATCTACTAAATTAACGGTTATGACTAATTCTGTACTAAAACGCCTGATTTAAGCGTTTGAAACCAACTTAATATTCAATAAATGAACACAAGGGAGAACTTTGTCTCGAAGAAACAAGCACACGCCTCACGTTATCGACTACAATTCGCGTAATATGCGAGCAACTTGCAGCATACCCTCAGACATACCCGAAATAGCTTACACACTGTCATCTATCTGTAACGATGGGAACATATGGCTACAGTGAACGTGGCGTCTGTACCGCAGCGGCAATTGTACCAGATTTGCCTTATACGGAGTTGTTTCTTTGTACATTTCATAATATCAAGACAGCCGTGGTGCTATATATTCAGCGTGATATCCATATCAATGATGGTGGAGTGGTCTATTGTATGGAACTCCTCTCTCATTAATTGTGCAATTATGACGCGAGTTACATTTATTCGAGTCGTAAAAATACACCCAGCCTCCATCGTGAACGTACTGATAGGCTGTTCTTTTGACTTGGTCATAGGAAGCCACACACAAGGTTCTACATTACTGCAGTCGTTGTTGTATTATAAATACAGAACACTTAGAGTTATTCATTACTATATATTCTATTTTCAAGGTAGCCGCAGTGCGCTGTATTCAAAGTGTTATTCTTATAGCTTATTTCATTAAGGTTCCTTACATGGTACTTCTGACTAAGTTTAGTTTTGATTGAGCATTCACATTCTGATTGATTCACTACTACGTTTTAATATTACACCCAGCCACCATCTTCAAAATTTCAAGTCACTGTTATCTTGCTTTGTGAATACGATACTTCTTATAGGTTTCCACTTTATCATTTATTTTCGGTATTGTAGTTCTAAAACCAAGATTATTATTTATTTTTAAATTATGAAATTTCAGGTTTGTTCCCACGCGTATATTCAGTGCGATGGATCTATTACTAACGCATTTGACACCTCTTATATAATACTCCTCTTCTACCAAGCTTCACCTTAATTGTTTAATATCATCTTGAGGTACAAATTTGTATACTTAAATTGTACGCCTAACCAATATCTTGAATATAAGGGGGCACAGTTCTTTGGCTCTGGGTATACGAAGTGATTTATAAGGTTCTATTGTTTTGCCAAATTTCCTTATTATAGCTCTAGGACACCGAAAGTTATTAATTTATTTCGGAAATTCAAGATGACGGCTGTGCGCTATATTCTCTGTCATCTTATTTTTGCTAACTCAAGTGAGAACACTATTCTACTTACCTCTTGGCAATATTCGTCTTAATTACCCAATTTAATTCTGAGTTATCAATGTTATGTTTAAATAGATTACGCAGTCACGTTCTCCAATGCATGGAGTGTCTGTTCTTTTGCCATGGCCATACAAGGCCACACATATGGTCCTAACTTGTCATGAATTTTTGTTACAGTAGATCATAACTGTTAACATTTATTTTATTTATACGGTACTGTAATTTACAATTTAAAGATGATGGTTGGGCGTGATAAGCACTTTAATACAGTCATAACGTTGGTAACAGAGAGTCCTTAAAAAACTACCAGAATGTCAAGCACTGTGAACATTGGTTTATTAGATCATAGGTTAAGTATTCTGTTTCCGGGAAAACCTGCCCCACAGTTAGGAAGAAGCTTGATGTTGTCATCTCGAAATTGTGCTTCTTGCAGACATATCCCGTGTAGATGATTCGCCTTCCACAGTACCAATTTCTGCAAACCGTTGGATGGATGACTTTTCTTGTTTCGTGCTGTTTCCCTTGGTGAAATGGTTTACCTTCTACATTCATTGCCTAGTGTCATTTATATAATTATTATTAATATTATTGTTTTTTATTATATTTACTTGTATTTATCCAAAGATCATTTAGTAATAGGCTACATATTTATCACGAGAATTGTAACTACAACACGAAATGTGAGGATTCCTTTTATCTCATCGTTTGTTACAATTCCACAATATATACCACGGATAAAAAAATTAGGCTACGTTACTGATCCCCGAACGTGCTACCGAACATTCCCTGGCTCTTACTGCGTTCGGATGGAAGGACGGCATTCAGGGACTGTCGCGTTCACTGGTGTTTGTTTTTGTGAGAGTATATTCCCGTGATATGAGAATTCACACGTGCTGGAGTCATGAACCTTTACTTTTACACTACTTGTGTTTATACATAACAAGCAGAAAATATTCGCCATGGATGCAGATGGAAGAACAATGTTTGCGAAAGGGGAACAACAAAAATCCGATGAGACGTACTGTTTTAAACGTGAGAATATAAAGGAGACTTAAGGGTCAATACCCGCCGGCTGGTTTCCATATCTGCTAAATCTAATTAGTATTCATTTGAAATAATTGGATGAACTGTTCTTTACTCTCATTGATTCTTATGTGGTTGATCCATTTAGAGACATCGTTTTTATGTATTCCAGTGTGTTTAGGTGTGTGTGTGTGGAATCTATTCGATAAACAGTGCCATTGTGGTGGCTGCACTACTAATTAGGGCTAGGATGAGGGTATAAGGTAGCCATAGACTAATTTAGGTGGCATTCGGACATTCGCCTGCAGAAGAAGTGGCTGAGGTAGGAATTCAACCCTCCACTTCTCAGGTCAGCCCCACGAAGCTGAATAAATCCCGTTCCATTTCTCAGACAAGAAATAAGTTCAATGACAGAAACAGTATTGGAATCTGGAATTCCATGGTGAAAGTCAAGAATGTTCCTACTACGTCACGAGTTGGAATATTTTCAATGTTAATGGTGTAACGTTCCATTTAACTGCTCTGGGTTTAGAGATACCGGGGTGTGTGAATTTTGTTCTTGAGGTGATCAATAACGAGCCAGTAAATGTACTAACGCGAGTTGGTCATATTTAAGCACCTTAAACTACGTCAGTCTGAGCAAAATTCAAACCCGTTATCTTGGGATTTGATGGTGAACTTTGACCCAACCACGTAATTGACACTGTAATTAGATATTTAAATTTAGGACAAGCTTTTAATCCTTGAATAAATTATGTTATAAAGATGTTTAATTCTCAACAGTTGGAAGTCGTGACTAGTCGCAAACCAAAGAAAGGAAAGGGAAAACATTATTTGATAAATGGTAATGCACGATCACTAACGATATGAAAATGAAAATCCACAGCCTGCTTCCAGTCTCCGACCGGGTCAGGAATGGAATGAATGAAGCCCCCATCTAGCGGCGAGGATATGAACTGTGCCGGCTGCCGAGGCCTGACGCACTCCTCTGGGGCAATGATTAAATGAATGACAGATGAAATGAAATGATAGTGGAGAGTGTTGCTGGAATGAAATTGTGACAGGGAAAACCGGAGTACCCGGAGAAAAACCTGTCTGCCTCCGTTTTGTCCAGCACAGATCTCACATGGAGTGACCGGTATTTGAACCACGGACCCAGTGGTGAGAGGCCGGCGTGCTGCCGCCTAAGCCACGGAGGCTTCCACTAACGATATAATCTTCATAATTTTTGGGTTTAGTTTTATATTGGATGGTTACGAAAAAGAGCCCTACCTATCTAGCCAGTCTTTTTCAAGCTCTTTATTTTTAACTTTAAATTCCCGTTCGTTTTGAACTAAATACTGTAATTAGAGATTTAAATTTAGGACAACCTTGGAATGAAACCTTTGAATGAATTGTTTTATAATGATTTTTAATTCACAACGGCTGGAAGTCATGACTAATCGCAAGCCAAAGACAGGAAAGGGAGATATAATCACCTCTCAATTTTCATACTCCACTTTTATCCTTAGCTTTAATGTCATCCTTAACCATATTGTTGTTATTTTCATTTCAATCAAATATTCTAATATTTTCGAACACTAGGCCTATTTATCTGTCGTATTCAGTCAGTCAGTTACTAAAGACAGTCGATGCAGCCACTTTTGACGGTTTTATGCTAGTCTTTTCATGCTGAAATAAGAACCACATGCCAGATCTCCAATGGAGTTCTTGATATACGATATGCCTGGACGTTCCCTAGGTTTCTTTCCCAATACTTTGCCCTCGATAATGGTTTGGAGAAGAGAGTCGTGCCTTAATACATGTCTAAAGAACTTTTTTCCCTCTTTTTTATTGTTTTTACTAATCATCGATCCTCCTTCACGTCCTGCAGAACAGGGTCACTTGTTATCCTTTCCATCCAACTATTTCTTGTCATTCTTCTCCATAACAACATTTCTGCAGCCTTAAGTTTTGTTTCCTCCAGTTTCCCTAATGTCGTATTAGATTTTGTAAATTTGAAATCAGTATCAGTCATTTATAGGAAAAAAAGCTGCCATGTGAAGCATATACCAGCTGACTCATTTGCCCAGTTCAATCTACTTATAAGTATCCCGCATCAGTAATGCTGTATGGGATGTCTAATAACTGATTTCCACAGGGGTCACACTGCATGCTGGCAGATTACGTCAGAAAACGAAGGGATAAATACCGGACAGCCGCTCGCTACGTGCTCCTCAGTGCTACCCTTCAAATGCGCCCCATTGCGTTATAAAACCTCGCATTTGTAGAGCGGAATTGGCTCACATGTGGAAAACAACACGACAGTTGCTGGAAACATATTGACAATGGCTGGTGTATTCAGCAACAACGAGCAGACGGACATCATACTAATCTGTGGAGAAGCTAGACGTAATGCCGTCGAGGCTGAAGGTTTCATAATGCAATGGGGCACATTCACTGAGGAACACGTAGTGAGTGGTCTTCTTGTTGTTATCTCTTGGCATTCTGACGTAACCTGCTTGCATTAAAGAATACCCCTTAGGAATTTACTGTAGTTGTTATACTTCCCGTTAATCATTGGTACATGCGGGACACCTAATAGTAGATTGTACGGGGCAAATAAGCCACCTGGTATAGTGAGTGAAGGATTATGTTGCTGTATCTAGATCAGAATCACTCGGCTTCTTTTTTTCTTGCATTCACACCGTTTTCTCAGGAAATAACTGGTGTAATAATTGTATACCTTTTATGTGCCATTTATCCAGCCCAGTTATCTCTATTGATTCCTCAAATTCAAAGAAATTACCTGATTTTGTTTTGCAAAAATGGAAGATCAGTAAGTAAACAATCTTGGTCTTGGTTGTAAGTGAACGCCGTAAAAATATAGAATTGAAAAGCTTATTAAATATGTATTTAACGGATGTAGTGTTTGAAGAAGTTTACAATACACAGACAATTTTCGCCGGCCAACATGCACTTTTGCATACATTTTACGTATTGCAATATAGACTCTTCTTCTAAGTAAGTTGGATAATATTCCTATTGACTTTTTTATGTAAAGAGAATCCATTTATAGTCATTACGTCGTATATTTTGTCACTGAATATCAGTCTTAAGGCTGGATTCATTGTGCGGCTCTGAAAACAGCTATCCTAAGTGTGGTTTTACACGTGCTTATGTCAACACTTCCTCCAGACAAATGCCCTTATAGTAAGTAGTCTACAGTATTTCAAGTCCTAGGATATCAACCCCAGTCATAGACCCTAATATTTACACAACAAAAATTCAGATTATCTGACAAATTCCATACACACACGTTAACGGCATTGAAAACCAAGGTTACCATAGTCCTTAAATGAAGCAACTGGAACAACCATATAAACTGCCAATTATCTACGGGTGTAGTTTATTCGTCGACTCAATGTAACTGGTGAATTTTTGATTTAGCGAACATGAAAAGTTCAAAAATAACACAGCCGCGTAATGTCGTATTGTCCATTTCATTTCATCGCATCAGATTGCACTTGGTTTTTTTTGTAAGTTCAGCGCATTGAAACATCTTTAGGGCCTTTCTGGCCTACTGTAGCTGGTCTATTATCTTTCAGATGTTCAAAAATGCATTTTACGGCACCAAAGAGCTTATATGGAAATACAAACTAGTAACATTCCTTACGGAGTGTTATTCCTCTAAGTAAGGTAAAAATAGAATAATCAAGTTGCGCTGATGAATTCGTGATATTGCCTGGATAAATTCGATTTGTTTTAAATGTTATTCAGTTTTAGTATCATATTCCTTTCATTTTTTTGTTATTTGCTAAATATTCAAAATAAATGCAAATTAAACTTTCGTTATACAGTATTTGTACAGGTAACAGTAAAAATGGTGAAAACAAACAAGGGCATTTTTATCTACATTGTATGCTAGAATCCTAGAAACATATCATAGGCATGGCTATGGTGCTAATCACGAACGTATTGTAGCCCACGAACAATCCATGGTACTGGCCGTCTATCGAGCTGTTTCAATTAAGTTCATAATATCATGCAGAGCATTCTTTGACGTTTACTCCAATTGCTACTCTGCCCTCCTGCCGTCCTCGCCATCATGTACCGTATCAATCTGGTCAGACCGTGTGGGCCTGCATAGGGCTGGATGGATTTAATTAAAAGTAGATTGTAATAAATATGGCGGTTGGGAATTGTATGAAACTTCACTACTTCGGAATTACAAGAAACTCAAATATAGACCTGTACCTACAAAATGCATATAACTAATTCTTTTTATGGTTGTATAGGCCTACGTCATCCTCCCTCTCCTGCATAATAAGGTCCGATACCTTCATGGAAGTCTATGTGACGTATAATGTATGCCTAGGTGTATAGGCTAATGATAGTTATTGACTTTCGAGGCCAATTGATCAATATCCAGCAATTGTTTTAGTCTCTAACGTATATGTTGCGTGTTTCTCATTTTTTATTCTTCCTTTTTTCATTTTTTAAAATTTGCTTTACATTTCTCGTCTTTCTTTTTTGATTTATTTTATTTTCAGTAGTTCATTCTTTTGTGACGGAGACGTCACAAACATCCTATCTCCGAGCCAGGGAAATGGACCAAAGGAAATTAAAATTCCCAAATCCCAGCAAGAAATTGAACACGGGACCCTTCAAGCCAAAGCCTAGCACCCTGGTCGGACCAATGGCTCACTATGATGTACCTAATTGGACCCGTCAGCACTGCTTGGTACATGAAGTCTGGACCCCGATTGGATACCACACTAAGTGGTAAGTTACGTGTCAGATTCGAAACACACCTTAGGGTCTCTAGGATAAAGAAGCTAAAATCTCTCGTAGAATTATCTCCTCCCTCTGGCTACATGGATGGAGAGTGTTGCGAGTGAGCAAGTTAGACGTGACTTGTTAGCGTATCCGATCCAGCTCACTACCACGCTGCCATTTGAACTCGGCCGAGCGGCTTCATTGTGTCTGATTTTTCTCGCCACTTATGTGAAGAGGAAATTACTTTTCTCTAAATGTAACTCAATACTTACTTTAACACATTTCACTTTTCTCTTTGCACTTAGTACTCTTTATTTGATTTGCCATCTTTCAACATATTTTCATTCAGTTCAGCTTTGTTCTGCCCTCATCCAGTGTGGTCCTACTGTAGTTGATGTTTGAAAGCATCTGTCCATCTTCTTCTTGGTCTGCCATGGATTTCATTTCCTATGTAAGGGTCCAATGTAATTGTCTTCTGCGGAAATCTGCTCTATTGTAGTCTCGCATCATCTTCTGCCCACTTACACTTTACTGTTGTAGCCTATTGCGAGGTGTTCTTTGAGGATACAATTTCTTTCAGTCTCTTGTTTGTCAGTTGTAACACTTCAGTCGGTCAACGCGAATTATTCCAATGACTGGGTGGAATACAATGTATATATTATAAGTAAATAACACTCCTGGAAAATATTACATGTATTAGTTATGATTACTATTATAGCGGGGTAATTTTATTATATGAATAGTTATCATAACTAATACAGCAATTATTCCAGGAGTGTCATTTACTTGGGCAAATTCGTGTTGACCGACTGAAAAGTTACAACTGACAGTTTGTATAGGCAACACTCAAATAACGGCTTCCGAACTTTGCAAGTCTCTTGTATGGAACTCTGAATGCTTTGCCCACTATTTTCCTGTCCATTTCCATTTGGCATATTTCTGTTGCTTTCTTTCGCTTGCTTTAGTTCTAAGTACCAAGTCTGACAGGCGTATTTCAATACTTGGATGATGCATAAGTTCAGTGCATTAAGCTGAGTTTTCTTAACAATATTTAATTAACGTTAAATTCTGCGTTGTTATGTTCCATTGTAAGCAACAGCAGTATGTTTTGGTGTGAACTGGCCTATCTTGGTCCACAGTAATATCTCAGAAGTTAAACAATTTTTAGTTTTAATATGTTTTTTAAATGATATTGTTGCAGGTATATATTTAAATTCACATGTGTATGTATCGAAGTAGGGTCATTGCAGTCCAAATAAATTGCCCCGGAAAGAAGCAGGAAAAACTCGTCGGAATGGAGTGCGGAAGAGCCGAGAGGAGCTCAACTTGCCATCGGTGGAGAGGATATTTGAAGATAGGCAGCTGTCTTGGTTTGGACACAGAAGGAGAATTTGACAAGAAAGGATGCAAGAGCACAGGGAAAACGACAGATAGGAAGACCCAAAGGGGAGGAGTTGGTGACAGTGATTGCGGCCAGTCGAAGCTAAGACTATGTAACTGCTCCGTGATCTTGCACGGGACAGAACAAATTATAAAAGATGGATCCGAGGACAAGCTAAATGGAAACTTATAATTTTATGTGACCGCCAATCTCATGATCATGAGCAATGTGACCTCAATCTTTACGTGTAAACCGAACCACAGTAAGTGATATTTCATTTCGAATATTTCGCTTGCATTGACCGGGAAACGGGCTCTGTCCGCCTTGGTGAGAGGCGAACAGCCTTACCACTGCAGTAACACGCCCCCATAATCCGTGGTTATCCTCCGATCCTACGGTAGTGCACAATGGGGAGGAGAAAGAAAATGGAAGAAAGAGTGTGTATGTATCGCGTGGCCTTATACTGATCCGAATCAGTATTACTATGTGTATCTATTAGAACACACAGAAGAATCAAAGTAACTCCGTGTCCTGGGTAACTTTAGTCCCTAGCTCAGAAGTCGATTTTTTAGCTTACTTTTCACATTTTGAAAAAATGAGGAAAAAGTAGACTTATGAGTTCGATCCGGGAAAATGTGTGTCTGTCTGTCTGTCTGTCTGGCTGGCTGGCTGTGTGTGTGTCCCCCCCCCCTATCAACTCTTAAACGGCTGCAGCAATCAAAACCAAATTTAGTATGAGTAAAGATGTGCACCGGAATATCTCACGTCCATATTTGAAAATGATGTCAGTGCTACCAACTGCTGAAAAAACGCACTAGAAATTTGAGCTCCAATTTGGATATCTTGCATGGGAGCTATTCCAAAATTGGCACACATGTAGATAATACTATTTCAGTTTAATTTCCAGGAGGCCAACTATGACAGTGTTGCCAAAATAATTTTAAGCCCTCTGATAGGTCCAATGTTTAAATGCATATAACTTCTACACTATCAATTGGATTTCAACCAAATTTTGTATGTAATATCTGTACATAAACAGATATGACTGAACGTATTCTTAAGAGCCACCAGGGCTGCCAACTGTTAATAATTTCTCTCTCTTTTTTTATCCAAATACCTATATATCAGAAAGTATGCAAGCCAACAGCATTAAACTATGCACACGCATATTCTGACATTTTAGATTAATTTGGAGTAACTTATATACGTCAGTTCTACCAACATGATTATAAGCCTGCTGATAGTACCAATATTTAAATACATGTAACTTCTATACTATCAGTTGGAGTTCAACCAAATTTCGTATGTGCTATGTGTACCATAACAGAATATCTGTAAGTATTGTTAAGAGCAATCAGGGCTGCCAACTCTTAATAAATACTGTCTATATTTTTTTTACCCTAATATCATTATATCAGAAAGTATGCAAGCCATTAGCTCTATACTTTGCACACGTATAGCACCTGACATTCTAGATTAATTTGGAGTAATTAATACAAGGCAGTGCTGCCAACATGATTCTATGCCAGCTGATATGTCCAATTTTAAAATAAATGTAACTTCTATACTAACAAACGAATTTCATCCAAAATTGGCACAACAGATATCATAATATTTCAGATTATTTCTTACCAGCACACGCATGGTATTGTTGGCAACATGCTTTTACGCGTGCTGATAGATCCAGTGTCTAACTGCATGTAACGTCCATTGAACTTCAACCAAATTTTGTATTCTGTACCTTAAGAGATGGAACTAAGAATATATTCAGTCACCAGGGCTGCCAACTGTAGTGCTCTATTAGGCTACATTTTACCAGGTATATTTTGAACTAATTAGATATTTCGATATTACCAACTTAATTTCGTCATTATTCTAGATAGGTTCATATACTGTAGAGTAATCATTGGCATGAAAAGTAGGCTGTATAGTTCTTCACGGAACTTCTTGTTAGCCTACTTTTCACATTTTGCAAAAATGAGGAAAAAGTAGACTTATGAGACCGGGCAAATGTGTGTCTGTCTGTCTGTCCTTCTGTCTGTCCTTCTGTCTGTCTGTCTGGCTGTCTGGCTGTGTGTGTGTCCCCCCTCCCCCCTATCAACTCCTTAACGGCTGGAGCAATCGAAACAAAATTTGGTAGGATTGAAGATCTATACCTGAATATCTCACGGCCATATTTGAAAATGATGTCAGTGCTACCAACTGCTGAAAAATCACAATTGAAATTTGAGCTCCATGTTGGATATCCTGGAAGGTATGAATGGGAGCTCTTTCAAAATTGGCACACGTATAGATAATAATATTGAAGTTTAATTTCCAGGAGACCATATATGGCAGTGTTGCCAAAATGATTATAAGCCTGCTGATAGGTCCAATTTTTAAATGCATATAACTTCTACACTATAAATTGGAATTCAACCAAATTTCGTATGTGCTAGGTGTACATAAACAGATATGACTGAGCGTATTCTTAAGAGCCTCCAGGGCTGCCAACTGTTAATAAATGCTCTCAATATTATTTATCCAAATACCTATAAATCAGAAAGTATGCAAGCCGACTGCTTTAAACTATGCACACGTATATTACCTGACATTCTATATTAATTTGGAGTAACTTATATACGTCAGTGCTACCAACATGATTCTAAGCCTTCTGAGAAGTCCAACTTTAAATACATATTACTTCTATACTATAATTTGGATTTCAACCAAATTTCGTGTGTGCTATGTGTACGATAACAGATATGACTATGCCGATTCTTAAGAGTAACCAGGTTTGCCAACTGTTTATAAATACTGTCTCTACTTTTGTTACCCTAATATCAATATATCAGAAAGTATGCAAGCCAATAGCTCTAAACTTCGCACACGTATAGTACCTGGCATTCTAGATCAATTTGGAGTAACTAATATAGGCCTACGCCAGTGCTGCCAACATGATTCTAAGCCTGCTGATAGGTCCAATTTTAAAATGCATGTAACTTCTATGCTAACTAATGGATTTCATTCAAATTTGACACAACAATAGATCATATTATTTCATATTACTTGCGATCAGTACATGTATGTCATTGTTGCTAACATGATTTGGATGTTAGATGCAATGTTTAACTGCACGTAACGTCCATGCTATCTATTGGACTTCAACCAAATTTTGTATTCTGTACCTTAAGAGATGGAACTAGGAATATATTTTCCGTCACCAGGGCTGCCAACTGTAGTTCTCTATTAGGCTACATTATGCCTGGTATACAGTATTTCGAAATAATTAGAATTTTACCAACTTAATTTCGTCATTATTCTAGATAGATCCATATAGATTAATCATTGGCATGAATCTTAAATTTTAAGAAAAGTAGGCTCTTTAGTTCGTCACGGAACTTCTTGTTTACATTTATATCGTCTGTGAATGTTATCATTACCGGCCTAATTTATTTACCAGTTACTGAACTTACTAACTAAAGTTGGAATTTTGTGTTAATAAATTTCATGATTTAGTGATAAATAACTTGCATCAAAATGCAATTAAATGGGTCAAAGCAACTCCACATTAACCCCCGCCTCCCTGGCACTACAGCCTATGAAGAGCCTAAGCCTACCAAGCGACCGCTGCCCAGCCATTTGGCCTGCAGATATTGGGGTGACGCGTGATCAGCGCATCGAGTCCCCTCGCCAGTTTATCTTGGTTTTCATGATCGGAGCTCTGCCAGACAGCTACTCAATTGTCCTCACGAGGCTGGGTGCACCCTGTTCCAGCCCTCATGTCAGTTTCTAAAATCCCTAACGGAGTTGGGAATCAAACCTGAGGCCTCCGGGTGAGAGGCGGGCGTGCTACCCCACATTACGATACCAATAATATGGAATAGTGACTTCTACGAGCAAGTAATTAAACACCAGTAGGCTAAGCATTGTGAGAATCTGTTGATGAGCCAGGGTGAATCCCCATAACACGCAATACAAAAACCTAGAAGGTCTGCAGGGGATTCATTAATTACCTGGCAGAGCCAGGAGTCAAACCCGTATCTGGTCCTGTTTGCTGATAACCTCTTCACCTCACTCCAGGTCTTGCCCTCCTCTATAGCCTACAAGTGGACAGATCTGCGTCAGGCTTGTTTGGGCCTCCCTCTCCTCCTCGTACCCTGTGGGATCCAATCCAGTGCCTCTCTCTCAATGGCTTCATTTCCTTTCCTCAGGGTATGTCCGATCCATTTCCATTTCCGTCGCTTCATTTGTATGGCCATCTCAGTTTCACCCGTCCTTCTACAAAGTTCTTGGTTGGAGAATACTTCCGACCAGTAGATGTTTAGGATCCTTCTTAAGCAGCGGTTGACAAAGGTCTGCTGCCTGGAGGTGATTTATTTGGTAGTTACCTTCCAAGTCTCAGACCCATATATCAGAACGGACCTAACAGTACTCCGGAAGATGCTAAGTTTGCTCTTCATGGATATTTTGCTGTTTTTCCACACCAGTTAGAGCCGCATAAAGTCGCCGTTTATTTTTTGGATACGTTGGGAGACATCCTTTGCCGCTCCTCCATCTTTTGTCACCACACTGCCCAGGTAAGTAAAGCTATCCACATCCTCTATAGGTTCATCCTTGAAGACAAATTGGTCAATTTTGTTGGTGTTAGTTCTTAGGGCCTTGGTCTTTTTTGAGTTTATCGTCAGCCCCAACTTTTTCCCTTCTACAACCAGGTCTTCAAGCTTTGCTTGCATTTCATCATGTGCCTCAGACAAGAGACACAAATCGTCAGCAAAATCGAGATCTTCCAGTCTATTGGTGAATCCCCATTGGATACCACGTTTCGCATTTCTAGTCACATTCCGCATCACCGCATCAATCACAATCAAGAACATGGTTGGCGACAGGCCTCATGAATGATTCTGCATGTGTACTCCCGATATGTTTCTTGAATGAGACTAATAATCTGTGACGGCACTCCATAGCGATCCACTTCCTTCCACATGGCTTCTCTATTTATCGAATCGAATGCTTTCTCAAAGTCAACAAACACTGCATAGAGACGAGATGACCGATCTGCACACTGCTCCATAATTATCCTCAAGGTGTTTATTTGGTCGACACACGAACGATTTGGACAAAAACCTGCCTGATGTCGTCGGAGCCTTCGGTCAACATATTCTTTAATTCTGTTTAGCAGAACCCTCATAAAGAATTTGCTAGGGATTGAGAGAAGTGCAATGCCTCTCCAGTTATTACACTTTGACGTATCTCCCTTCTTTGGCAATTTCACCAGCAACCCACATCGCCAGTCCGACAGCATTTCTCCATTTGTCCATACCTTCTCAAATACCTGCTGCAACATATTTGCTGTGGTGTCCATATCACTCTTCATGACTTCTGCTGGAATATTGTCAACTCCTGCTGCATTACCAATATGCAACTCTCTCGCTTGATTTCCTCCACTGTGGGTATGCGGGTTGTAATCCTTGGGTCATGCTGGATCTCTTCATCTCCTCCTCCCTCTTCCAGTTGATTTTCTATGGAACGGCTTAAAACTGCACAAAAAAGTTCCTGCCATCGCTTCAGTTGATCCTCAGGGTTTGTTAACAGGGTACCATATTTGTTTCTGACTGGCCGGTTTCTCTGCATCTGCTTTGTTGCCAGTACTCGGGTGATTGTATATCGTTCTTTAAGATTTCCCTTCTTGGCTGCCTCTTCTGACTGTTTAGATAGGACTTCTACCCAATTTCTTTGATCTCTTCTTGCACTTCTCTTAACTTCCTTGTCCTTTTCAGCAAATTTTGCTTGTAAATCTGCCTTTTTAGCTCGTGTCCTACATGCGTACATTTCATCCTTTATCAGTTTCCTCTTTCTGATGATATCCTATGTCTATCCAGTCATCCAATCCCTTTTCCGCCTATCTTTGAAACCCAGGATGTTTTCACTTGCTTTGATAAAGACAGATCTAATCTTCACCCAATATTGTCCTCAACAGTTTCATCGTCCACCTGAGCAAGCGCTTGGAATCGATTCTTTAACTCTATCCTAATGGCCTCCTTCACCTTTATGTCATCCTTTACCTTTCCCACATCATACCGGTTACTTTTTTGGTCCCATCCTCCTTTTCTGTGCCTGAATATTCATTCTGAAGGTTGCCACAACAAGGTGATGATCACTAACGATGTCCGCTCCTCTCCTATTTCTCACATCCAACAAAGAACGTCTCCATCTCCTTTCAATCGCTACATGATCTATCTGGTTTTCTGTCCAATGATCTGGAGACACCCAGGTCACTTTATGGCATCTTTATGCGAAAGTACAGTACCACCAATAATCAAATCATGGTTAGCACAGAAGTCCACAATGAGTTGTTCATTTTAATTTCGATCTCGTAAAGCATGCCTTCCCATATTAAGCTCATTTCCCTGGCCCACTTTTGCATTCAAGTCTCCTCCAACTATATTGATATCCTTCATCTTCTGTTTCTTAATTGTACTATTAAGTTGTCCATAGAACGCCTGATTTTCATCATCCTGCGCTGCCTCGGTTGGTGCATAGCAAACAAACATCACAATGTTCCTAATATTGGACTTAAATCGTGCAACAATTATCCTTCCCGACACTGGATACCACTTTATAAGGCTCCTTTTGGCCTCCTTATCCATCTTTATACCTACACCTTCACAACTTGCTCCATCACCTTCGGGTCTTCCAGAGTATATAAATGTAACTCCGTCGTGGGTGGCCAGTTCCCCAAAATCTCTCCATCTTACTTCACTCAGTCCCAGGATGTTCAGACCGTAATTCTTCATACATGCCACTGCTTGCCGTAGTCTTCCGCTTTCCCGCAGAGTTCTCACATTCCATAATCCAATTTTCGTCAACCATTTCAAGCCAAAAGTCGTCGTCTTAGATTCCGTCCGGTTTCTCTTCATTGATGTTTCTTTAATACGTTGTTTTAAAGTGTGCGAGTTATTAGTCCACATCACCCGAGCTTGGTGGTGGGGCTGCCACCTGCGTCTCCAAGCTTGCGGTTTTCTGTTGGGGTTTTCTCCCTTAGCCTTTGAAGATCCCCCTTCACCACAAGGCAGTGGTTTTCCTCATTGTTTATCCCAAGAGGGAGAGTTGCCTCCTTCGCCAACTTCGCCGTAACAAAAGTCTCCTCCTCCGCCTCCGTTGCCGTTAAGGACTTCACCAGAGCCCCATTAGCTGATACTTTTCAGGGTTCCTGTAAGGGGTTCACAGTTACCGTAGTGGTCCTAGGGGCGCAAGGTCCCCACTGTACTTCACCCTTACAGGCTATCCCCTACTTCATAATGTAGCCCAACCCCCACGACGTGGACGACGGGTTGTAATTCTAGGGGACAGTGTTGCCTTAGTAATCGAAATTTAATGTTTTTCTGTTGGTCAACATGTTTGTACCCGACTGTGATGGGTTATTCCCTAATCCTGAAAAAAAGGCAAAATGTATTTATTTACCTCATATACTTTTTTCAGAAATAGGGAATAACCCAACACAATTGGGAACAATCCTGTTGACCAACAGAAAAACATCAAATTTCGACTTCAATAAATCCTGTTTGTGCTTTGGATGTATTCATATTTGACGTTGACACTTGTCTGAGTCACATTACTACCTGATAAGCGGACTTCTTTTTTATTGCTACCAACCTCAGCAGTTACATACAGTACACGGTAAGCAAAAGCCAGTCTCCAGTATATCCAGCGATATCAAGAGATAACCTTTTAGTGCTAATAATTCTTGATATTAGGGGAGACAATTTCAGCCATGTTAGATACATCATTATCCTTATTAACATTGCTACAAGATGACTGAAAGCTATGTTATTGACAGTTACCTTAACGGTAATATTATTAATATTATATCTGCACACATCGGCCCTTTTGTGCTAAGTGGTCACTGAAAAGTCGTTGCTCATACAAATAACAATGTACGTTTATATTAAATGGTTTCCTTATTCAAATCAACATGAATCGGGTTAATATTAGCTTGCATAATTATTGGGCACTTAACCCCAGACGTGGATTTTCTACAGTAAGTGTGAACGGCAGGTGTTTGTGACGTCAACGGTAAGATTAATATAAGATTATTATATAGCATACGCTGAAGAAATCAGGTACAGAAATGTTGCTGGTAACCTCAGACAAGTCACTACTAGCTCACTGACTACAGACATTCTTCATTACGGTGAATAATTAATATAGGTTCCCTAAATTATATTCAGATCATACAAGTTCCAATGTGTAATTCAACAACATAAAACATAACGCAGTTCCTTAAGGGTTAAATATTTATTTTCTACCCAAGTAATTTAAAAACGATTATGCCACCGATATGTTTTCAAAGAACGATCTGATATTAGTGATGAAGTCACTTGTGGAAGTCGCCTTATTCATGTCCAGAGTGATGAAATTTCCTTTCCATCCAAGTGTTGCTGGAACTTCCCAATAAGTCTATTCCAACAATGGATGACAAATTGTAAACTACTGTATCAGGTCAAACAATTCGATAAAATTGTATGGTGTTTGAAGCCATTTTCAGTGTTGACTCAGTAAACGAAAGTTTGATGCTTTTCAGTCGGTCAACACGATTGTACCCAAATGAGATAGGTTATTCCCTAATCCTGAAAACAATTTACATGAGATTAATTTATTTCTCATGTAAATCATCAAACTTTCGATAAAATAGCATTAATTCTCCGAGTTTCAAGGAATTGTCATCCTAATCAAGCAATACCTATACAACGTTTGAAATAGCCCACAAAGAACATGCCTTGGTCTGTCATATACTGGGTGTAATTGATATACGTGACGTCCATTACACTGGTGACAGAAGACACTATTCCAAACTTCCTAGGCGAAAAATATATCACATATATTTAAATTGAAAATTAAACATTAAAAAGTCAATGTTTGTAGGTTTCTCAGAAACTGTTCAAGCAGAAAGTGCAATCCAAGTCAGGGGGACTTGGGGCAGAACGAAGAAGTTTGAGGCGTGGCGAGGGTGGGGCGAAAAGTTGTTGCGTAATCGGAGCATTGACTTCCCTGTTGAGGAGTCGAGGGTATCAGCTGATATAAGGATAGCTGTACTCGTCTTGTAAACCCCTATGTAGGCAAATTGTATTGTTGTTGTTGGAACCTCACATAATGGCTTCGGATATTTGGACCGGTAGTATTGTGTAGCCTACTTTGTAATAAGTAATCATTGATTAATGTTGATGTAAAGGATAAAATAAATTTCTATAATCAGCCCTGGTGTATAGTTGGCTTCCGCCACGTGAAAGAAATACAGTGGGATGAAATTCCGACATCCCATGGCCTGTCCAGAACTAGGATTTAAAACGGAAATAAAATACTTGATATTGTTTCGTTTGAGAGGCTTGGCAATTGTAGGCATAACCCCCATGTAGTTGGGTGTGTGTAGAATTGGTCTGATAACCTGTGTTTTTGTGGTTTCTGGGGGTAATGTGGGTATTTGTAATTCAGGTGAGGATTGGGCAGAAGGCGGCCGTGGCCCGAGGCAGGGAACCATCGCGGCATTTGCCTGGGGTAGAAGTGGGAAACCATGGAAAACTACTTCCAAGATTTAATTCTAGTACGGTGCCACATGTACATAGTAATAATAATACTAATTTAATGATAGCGAGGCTGTGAAGCTCAGGTGGTAGAGTGCTATCCTTCTATCTAGGCTTTATCTAGGCTCAGTCATGTAATAAATAGAGGTTAGCATATACGACAGCCACATGCCAATGGATTTATAGGCACGTACAAGAAATTCCGTGAACACAAAATTCCGGCAACTCGACTTCCCCGAAAAAAATAGTGTATCTGACATCCTATTATCACTATTATTATTATTATTATTATTATTATTATTATTACAGCGGTCTTCGTACAACGTTAGACCAACGGTTCCTTTAATTTATTTACGAAATCTTTAAGATTTCAATTTTCTAAAGGTTGTAGTATACTATACCGTAGACCAATAAGATATGGCATAGGCCATAAGGCTGGCTGAATCGTGAACAGATCCACCATCATTGGTCATTAAGGTTCGAAAGATTAGGATTTAATGGAACGAGAAATATGCAAGCAAACATACCCTAAGAATATTGAAATATGATCCTAAAAAGGTACAATATGTCTTAATATATTTACATGCTTTCTAAATACAAGTGTTCATAATGAAGTGAAATGTGATTTTTATTATTAATTCTACATTCAAACCTAACAACTTGCAAAGATCTACACTGATTTTATAAAGAGGCCTACGATGAAAATGTTTTCCTCAAATTTTTGGCGCAGAATGTTTCAAGAGACTCGCGGAGAGCAACATATACTTCACCTTTTCGTGCGTTAAGAACTGCGACACAAATCTCATTTCCTGTAAATAGAAAGAAAATGCCATAAGATAAAAATACTACCAAGTTTAGTTTCAGTTAAATATTTTCTGATTGTATGCAACAATTTGCTAGTTTTAAAATTTGAAGCGCCACTAACTAGTCATGCTGGCCACTCCCCAAGGAGGTGTGAATGAGCTGTTGATGGCTAGGTTTGTGCCATTGGAAAACACAGCAAGGAGGTGACTCAACTTCAGACTCTGGTCAACATTCCACAGCGTTGGAGGGGATGCTGGTGGTGAGAAATCAGCTGTGCTGCTGAAGGGAACGCAGTCTAAGCCCTTTTCCAAGACATTGACCGACGATTTTTGTGATTTAATTCCACCTACAATAATTTAGATAGGCCTACGACTAACTATCATGAAGATATTTGCTTAGAATACCATCTTCTATCACCAGTTTAACGAACTTCACGTATATCAATTACACCCTGTATTTATGACATTTGACATGGAGGATGTCAAAACCAGTATTTATATTTTCCGTAATGAGATTTTTCCCTTGTACAATTAGAAAAAGTAGAAAACTTAAAATAATTATGTTCTAACTCCTAGCTTTACGAAATTGATATTCGTATCCCGTAATATCTTAGCTACCATATTCCACAAATAAATGCCTCGAATCTATTTTTATTTATGAATCCGACCCTTCACTGACTCCCTAAAAGCTTTCAAACTTCGGTGAAGAACAAGGGGACCACCAACGGTACAACGGAATCTGGTGTAAATACGCATTCAATTGGGACAGAGGTAATTCAAACGTTTCAAATTACTTGCGAAAGAATCGCGAAGGAATCCACGTCCCTCGAACAACAATTATATTTTGCAAATAAAGTATAATAAATTTTGTGCCATACTCGGCCCTCCCCATGGCCCGCTTAATATAGTACCAAATTGCATGCTACAAATGGTTTAAGAAACGTCAGTAAAATGTATAATGTCCGTTTGTATATTACTGTATAAATAAGAGCTGTGTTCTATGTAGTTGCGGAATATTGCTTTTATATACGAGTAGAAACCCGACAGTTGACTTATTTTCAGGAATACAATCGAACGTGGTTCTGCATTCTATCAGAGAGCTTCATACCGCTGATTTCGCCAAGTTTAAATTGTTGTATTCAAAGCATCAATATTGTGCTGATGTGCCCTATAAACTGTAAATTATGTCCATCTCTTCTAATTGTAGCCGACTTAAAAATCAACGCAAGAGGAAGGTAGCAGGAAGTCAGGGAAGGAATTCATATTCGATAGAACTTTCTGTTAATATATAATGCAACCATACCCATATAGGTATATAAATGCCTTTGAAATCTAAAGAACAATTATGTAGTGTAGCAGAGGATGAAGAACCCACTGAATTTGTTATCCTTTAGGACAATTATGAAGGTTATATCAAGTTATTATTCACTATTATGTGTATGGAAGTAATTTCTATGTTTTAACCCCAAGTATTTTTTTCTTTATTTCCTAAGTTTATAGCGATATCTATCAATAAATATTTCTTAAAATGACCTGTTTTACCACATGAAGAGTTAGAGACCAGCGTTCTCCCACAGCGTATTTTGCAGGCGCAGCGACGATATACAGATCTACAAAACAATATTTATCAAAGGTTATTCTCCACCGCTGTTTATAAGAACCTGGGAAAGTGAACCTTACGAAATTGTTAGGCGGGACTATACCATATATCTATACTGTTTGGTCCGCGTAGCGAACTTATATAAATGATCGGAAGAGAAGAACTGTGTCACGTAGTGGATTTTCCAGGCGTAGTGACGACATAGCCATGCATGATTGGTTTGAATGAATCCCGAAAATTCGTAGTTATTTAAATCTATTTTGAAATATGATATTCCTCCTGAAGATGTTGTTATAATATTCAATTGATGATAACTTACAAGGCAAGGTCGCGAGCTTCAATCTCCCAATCTCCGTGAAACTTCGCATATATGTTGTCCAGTTCACTTGTAAAACGTCTCTGATGATATTTCATGACGAAATTAATTAGGGTCTTATCTATAGAAGGGCATTTGTTTCTGTCTAAATTCTGTCGTGAGACTTGGAACGGACCTGGTGGATGTGTACTGAGTTCTCACATTCTCTACGGCCAATCGTTCTACTTAAACCACTCTTCGGTGAGAGGGCTTAGGGAAGTGGTTAAATTGGTACAATCAGTCGCAGAGTGCACTTACCCACGTGTGCTTCTCCTAGGCTCGCACCCATACTCAAACTATTACAATTGATTCCTCTTTAGGGATGGCCTTAATGCATTTGGAGATGAGACACCATGCAATATGACCACCATGTACGCAAAGTTTTACCGAAACCGGGAGCTTGATGCTCACGATGTTCCATTGTCAGTCAAGTCACCGTCAGCTGTGGTCTACCGGTGCGTAATGAAACTCGTGTCCTAAAGGCCCAATCACGTAAGTACAGTAGTTCCATGATTTCCCTCCTCTACTCCAGTCAAATCGCCTGCTAGCACCATGGCCATCTCTTTTCAACCCTAGCCCCGATCGCATGAACACATTTAACAGGTTCACACAATAACAGAGGCTACGAGATTGATTCCACACGTACAACCAAGTGTATGTATGTCTACCCCTTATTATTCCCGTTTTCCAACGGGGTCGGGGATGAGATGCGATGAAGTCTTTGTGGCGATGGTTTTTACGGCTGGATGCCCTTCCTGACGCCAACCTCATGAGAGGAGTTAATGAGAGATGAAATGAATGATGGTGAATGAAACTGGGCAAGGATGTGGAAGGAAGCGGCCGTGGCCTGTCAGAAGGTACCGTCCCAGCATTTGCCTGGTGTTGAAAATGGGGAAACCACGGAAAACCATTTCAAGGACGGCCGACGGTGGGGCTCGAACCCACGCGTCTACCGAGTCAGCAGAGAGCTTGGCCCCACGGCCTAATGCTGCGCTTTAGCCAGCGTAGCTACTACTGTCGGTCACACGTACAACCAAGTATACGGGACTTATTACCACGATATCGAAAATCTCTAAGTGAAAATACGATATCCATCGACATATTCGTGGAATATTTTTGTGGTGGTAGATGAAATGTTTAGTTTGTTTACTATTGTTTCATCAAAGACTAAAGGGCAAATTTTGGTGTTATTATGAAAAAGAAGAACAAATTTAAATATAGCGCAAACATAGCCAATCTTTCACATCCGCCTTTGGGAATAATTGTATAATTATAAGGCCAGTCTACAGAACAGTTTGCGAATTATGATTATGGAACGTATTCTTGTGAATTTATAATCCTCTGTGATAATTTCATTCTGAGAATTTCTTGACATGATTCGTTTATTGTTATTATTATTATTTAAACTTTTGTTAATAGTATTGAAATTATTATTATTATTATTATTATTATTACTCAACGAAGTGCATATCTAAGTAAGACTTTCAATGTTATCTATTGAGCCTAATTTCATGAGAAAAGTACTATTGTTTACATGTATATACTTGATTGTGAGAATCCGTTGTACAGTTTTCAACTTGTTTTTATTCAGAGTTCACGGAAGTAATGGAAATTACGTCTTTGCGTTGAATGAGTTACAAATCTCTTGATTAAATTATCTCAATGAAAGTCTAAAACAGAATAATTCTTCTAATTAACTGAATATTTACTACTCTGCTGTCTTATTAGGCTGCATTTGTGTAGTCAATATTGCGCTCAGGTATGGCAGGGAATTTCTTGGTTTATGTACCCAAATATTCTAAAATCCTTGCTGGTATTAGCTAATTAGACTATATACTGCCGTTAAGCATCTAGTCCACATGAAGAAAATTAGGCAGCCTAGTTCTCACTTATTCGTCCCGTTCAGTTCTACAACAGAGAGTGCTCACGGGTCTCCCTTGGATGCAAGGGGATGTTTTGTTAAAACTGTCTGTTAAAAAATCGTGAAGGCCACTTCCTCTCATATCTATGAGAAAATATATGCTGTTCTGCTTGCTACTATTAACTGGCCCCTCTCCCGCAATTTCCCTGTTTTTAAAACTTTTCTCATTATCACAATTTAAAAGAAACCTGTTTGAGGCACAGTGGCGAACGGACAAGTTAGCAACTAAGCATTTTTTACATCCGCACTGAGCTAGCATTTGCGCAGTTGTTACCGCCATACACCGTTAGGAAATAAAACTACGATAAACAAACGCTAGCGCAGCAACGAATAGCCACACTTGTATCTCAATCACGTAATACTATCTGATTGCCCTTGGGAACATTATATTTTTGATTTTATTTAGTCTTAAGTATTTTAAGTAGGCTACCTTACGGAGCACATCATTCCTACATTTCCGGCTTACAAGTTATTAAATGACAATCTTCACGTATCAATTCGGATTGTGGTGGTTACGGAACATTGTCAGAGGAAATACATATTAGTGTCCAAGTCCGGTTAATAAAAAATGGATGATATGTTAGTGATTCAATTGCAATTACACGGTAATAGTCAGGCATGTTACAGAAATTACAAAATATTGTTTTTCTCTTTTTTTATTGTTTTTTTTTTTATATTTTCTTAATACAACTACGAAGAATGCTAACGTAAGATGCCAGATTTTTGCTCTTCTAAAAGAAAATGGAAACTGTCTCCTCTTCCAGTGATGCATAGGTAAATACTTCATGTAATTTACAGACTGACACCTTGATTTTACCCACACAGGCTCTAGAGCTCTAAAACTCAATTTCTTCCTCAATATTGGAGATTAATTACCGATACGCCCTTCTGGAATCTAAAATCTGCATGTGAGGTAAAATTCATTCACTAAACTCTTGCTACGTTACTCTGATTATCTGAAATTCACTTTCATAATGAAATATTGGTCAAAATAACTGCATTAGGATGCAGGCGATTTTGTAGATGCTTCCGTATAAGGTTTACAAAGTACGTCATGAAGAGGATCATTTTGACTCTCTTCCTTTTTATTTATTTCTGTGCTTGCTTCCGATACAGTATGCCAAGCATGTCTTCTATACACACTGGTCTAGAAAAATAGAGACAAGGAAGCTTAAAGTTTTACTTGACTGTTAATCTCACAATTAGGAGCCGTGGCCAACGGCCTGGCCATGTTGAAACACCGGATTCCATAGGAACTCCGCAGTTAAGCAACATTGGGCGTGGTTGGGACTTGGATGGTATGCCAATTTAAGTGGGACCACGTGCTGTTGGCGCACATTCGGAGGAGCGGAACGGACCTGGCCAACTTCCGCACGTAAACTTCTGGTTGAGGATAGTCTCTTCGGAGGCTTGGACCTGCCTTCGGGCAGAATACCCGTTCCTTTTTTTAGGAGCCATGGGGCTATCTTATTTACGTATAATCCATAACACGGGACGTGACATTCTACTTCCAAAATCTCACGTTTATTAACCGGAATCCAACCCGGTGAGCCTTGGTGAGAGGCACTGGCCTCATACCCCATCCTGAAAATTATCCCCACCCATATCTTTTAGCTGCAAATGTCCTCCTGTGCTTGTTAGTTTTATATCCAAATCGTTAGTCTTTACTGTTTCTTTCCGTAAGACAGACACGTCCAACAAGCATGCCGGGATGTACAGTCCAACACAACAATTAACGTAAGTTTATCTTCCTCGTCCTGCCCCTTGGCAAATTGGTTATCGCGCTAGGCTTTGGCACCAACGATTTTGAGTTCAATTCTCGGCCAGGTCATCGGGGATTTTAATCTCGCGGGGTTAATTCCCTTTGCCCGCCGACTGGCTGTATGTGACGTTTTCATCATCACTCCATCCTCATTAGGGCGTGCAGGTCGCCCACGCGCATCAACTAGAAAGACTTTAACTTGGCTCACCAGGAGGCCACACGTTATTGTTATTATTATTATTATTATTATTATTACTATTATATTCCTCTATATCAGAGTTTCCTAGGCAGGAGCCATTGTCTCTGGGCGCGCATAGAGCTTTGGGGGCGGACCACCTTGTCACATTGATAAGTGACGAGCGCGTTGTGATATCACAGCGTAAGACTGACCATTGGCTGTCGATGTCTAGTGAGTACCTTCACAGGTAAGGTGCAGCTGATGATGATGATTATAATAATAATAATAATAATAATAATAATAATAACAATAATTGCAGTTCCCAATATCAATTCTCTACCTTGTAACCTTTACCGACTTCCACCACGTGTTACTGTCACGGGTTCAACCCCAGAGTCGGGCAACCGAATGTGACTGTAACAGGGTTTCAACTTTTAGAGGAAGTGAATACAATAATAATAAATATCCTCGTCAATAGAGATAAAATATAGTGAATCTACTCGGGAAAGGCGTCAGTATGAGGAATTATTACTAAATACAATGAATTAGGACATACTAAATATACTAATTGAGGATAATTAATGAGCATTCTTAGGGATCTCAAGGATTGAGATGTAAGGACACTAACCATCCTATATATCTGGTTGGAAATAGCTATTATATTGTAGAATTCCCTAATAAAGGAAGACTATTTAAATATAAAAGAAATGTATTAATTAATCCAGCATAATATTGACACACAAGATGTAATTGAAATGGAAGTTATTACTCTTAATAATATTAGATAAACAAAATAGCAATGACAACTTGATTATCGATTAGATGGTTAAGCTCATCCGTTGATCGTTTGTTGTTGTTGTTGTTGTTGTTTCGTTTCATAGCACCTGTGAACTGCCGGAGGATACTTCGTTGTGATGTTAATTGAAGGTCTCGAAGAAGACATTTTATGTATGTTGGTGACATTACGAACGAGTTCGTCAGTGAATGATTTGACGAATGTTAGTGTAGTCAGTTCTTTATTTTTTTAGCATGGTATATATTTCCTTTCTCAATTCTCCTTCCTTATTTCCTTCTACCAGTAAACTTGTAGAAACAGGATGTGGGCGGTCCAAGTCTTGTCAATGGTGAATCAATTTGGGAATATCACTGTTGAAATTTCTAATAATTTTCCCAATACTGAACTCCAGAAAAGACTTAACAATGGCTTGGTTAAGTACTTCTGGCTCCTGCAAGAAATAGAGTTTATGGAAACGAGCCCAAATCCTCTTAAATTTGACGTCACAGGCGACAACTAACTCATTAAATGTTTCTTTGTAAACACTTCCCAATGGTAGCTAAATGCTTTTGTTCTCATTTCTGGGAAGAATTGCACCATGGGGCGAGTTGATTCCACACTGTCCAAGTTTGCATTAAGTGCCCATTAAGTAGACTGCTTCCTTGAAAATCCTCATCAAATGACCATATGATTGATAAGAACTTATAGAAATCTAGACTTAATTTGTCTGACACTAAGTAGAATTAATGATATGTTAATAGCTTCCATTTCAATACAAACCATTTTATAAAATTTGCGAGAATAAAGTTACTAGAATAATTACAGTGTACATACATACAGTACATAAAAATAAATTTACAAATACATTTACAGTGTTATAATTATGATGACAATAGTAACACAAAGATAGCAAACATAATTTAACAGTCTCTTGTTATTGTTGTTGTCTCTGTATTCATATAATGATTGTGTCGATTTTTATAATATTTTGCCTTTTTATACATATGTATATACTACTAACAATATTAATAAAATCATGGTCCCACAAAGCCATCAGATGTGGCTTATCTGAGGGAACAACTTGAGAAATAATCAAAACCTAGCTTAGTTGACTTAGCTGACTGATAGTTTTCCTATGACGGGTTTTCAATTTGTTATTTGCTTCCTGTATTGGAAGGTTCCTTAATGTTGATGGTAATGAATTTAGTAATCTTGGTATTAAAGCTTTCAATTCTTGTTTCCCATATGAATTAATGTGAAGGGGAACAATGCCCTGACCATCCTGTTTTAGTCTGGTTTCCTTTGAGTGCTGTGGTAATATCCTATATCTATTATCCATATAATGTGTTAGAAGTATTGTGGTCTTAAAAAAATTCTGCAATGGACAGAACTTTCCAGTTATCTCTATCTACAATTAGTTTTAAATATCCTTTTTGCATAACATTTTAATTAAACTTCCTGTTGTCCCTCACCGTGCTACAATGCCATATCGAAGTACTGATTCGACAAGTGCTGAATAGGCCATTGTGTACACATTTGGAGGGGCACAATAGGCAAGTGTATGAAAGAAGAATAACGTCATTCTCAGGTTCCTTGACAGTTCCATAATGTGATTGTCCCATTTAAAATGAACATCTACTGTGACTCCTAGGTATTTATAATTGTTCACAGATTGAATGTATTGGTCACAGTTGCAGTTAGTAATTTGTTGTTTGACGGGATTTAAGAGCAGGCGGTTAAAATTATGAAATTTCAACTTAATTTCTTCCTTGATTTTACCAGGCATTCGTATATTCATAATTATAGAATTATTTCATATAAGGGTGAGATTATGGTCGCAGCTCCATCTTTAAACATTAACTAAGTCCTTTTGCACCAGGTTAAGAGCTCTTTGAACGTATTTATGTACAGCTACGAGATTTATGTCATCTGCATACATAAATATTTTACAATTTAGTACTACTTTTGAGATATCATTCATAAAGATATTGTAGATAGTTGGTCCTAATACTGACCCCTGCGGTACGCTACTCTGCACCTCAATAGGATCACTTACAGCATTATTTACTCTACCATTTTCCTGCCTGTTACGTAGCTTCGAAACATTTCTAATGCCCTACCTCTAATACCTATTGATTCTAATTTTACAATATTCGATCAAACTGTAACGTGTCAAACGTTTTGGAATAGTCGAGGAATAAGACTAGTGCGTGTTTGTTCTGATTCAAGCCACCATTCACAATATTTGCAAAGTGTTAAAGCAACAGATGTGTGCTTTTCCCTTTTCAGAAACCGTGTTGGCAATCGTGAATAATTTTAATTAATCTAATTGGGTGTTTAGTCTAGTTTCGATGCACTTTTCTCGGATTTTATGAATTATTGATAGGATGGGTACCGGTCAATAGTTATCTAAAGTTATATGATTGCCACCTTTATATATAGTCCTGACAATTGCAATTTTGAGTGTTTCTGGAATTTTATTTATTTGTTTATTTATTTATTTATTTATTTATTTATTTATTTATTTATTTATTTATTTATTTATTTATTTAGCGTATGGCTTTTAGTGCCGGGAGTGTCCGAGGACGTGTTCGGCCCACCAGAGGCTGTAGCTGCTTCAAGCGGACATCCATGGGGCGAGCTACAAGTTCCCTTCAATTTCACGTAGTTCCAACTTTCACTACCAGATGTCACTGACACCTAGTGGTGAGCGTTGGAACTTTGATAAAGCGTTTCAACAAAATCTAACCTAGAAATTTAGCTTCACACAAGTTCAGTTAGTGGAAGGATCTTTTACATGCCATAAATCTATGACAAGGGACCTCAGACATACTGAAGGATTTTAACGCTCATAAAAAAAGTCCGACGACTTCAGCCGGGTTTGAACCCGCGATCTTGGGCACAGCAGTTCAGCATGCTACCAACTACGCCACCGAAGCCGCTGTTTCTGGAATTATTCCTGAATCAAACATTAGATTAATTAAATGTGCTAATACTGTGATGATATTGTAGCGACAGTAATGTATGTCTTTCGCACGAATTTTGTATATCCCTGGCCCCTTGTAACTATTTAAATTACTTATGATACTAAATATTTCTGTGGGTGTAACTTAGTATAGCATCATTGAGTGAAGTGAAATGTCAATAATTAACTTACTCACAGAATAATTACACGCACGTGTCATTCTTTGCACTTGGTCATCGAAATTTCTTGCAAAATTGTTTACAATCTTATCAATAGGATGTTTATTACCAAGATATTTCTGAATAATATCATCTGAGTTAGTTTTCGTACCTATAATATTATTGATAATTTTCCATGTTTCTCTCATATTACGACAATTTTCATTAAATCCTATTCTGTAATATGCCATTTTAGTTTTGAAAATTTTCTTATTCAGCCTGCGAGCCTCCGTGGCTTAGGCGGCAGCACGCCGGCCTCTCACCGCTGGGTCCGTGGTTCAAATCCCGGTCACTCCATGTGAGATCTGTGCTGGACAAAACGGTGGCAGACAGGTTTTTCTCCGGGTACTCCGGTTTTCCCTGTCAAAATTTCATTCCAGCAACACTCTCCACTATCATTTCATTTCATCTGTCATTCATTTCATCATTGCCCCAGAGGAGTGCGTCAGGCCTCGGCAGCCGGCACAGTTCATATCCTCGCCGCTAGATGGGGGCTTCATTCATTCCATTCCTGACCCGGTCGGAGACTGGACGCAGGCTGTGGATTTTCATTTTTTTTTCTTATTCAGCCTGTTTCTAAATAAGTTGTATTTTTTCCTATAGTGCTCATTAGTTCTATTGGATTTCCATTTTTAAATTAAAAGATCTCTTTACCTGCATTTTACCTGCAGTTCTTTTGAAAACCATGGTTTGTTTGCTCTGCGTCCACTTTTAAATGTTACATATGAGTTATTATAAATTGCACTAAATGTGTTAACTTACCGGGTATAGAGCTGTATCGGACACTCGAGGTTCAGATATTGGTCCCATATTACTGTACTAAGCTGGTCATGAACCTTGCAGTCAGTCAGCATTCTAATGTTTCCTAACTGGTGAGAGGAATTTGCTGAAACAGTTTGCCGAGTCCCTAGTCCAACATACGTTTTGAAGTGATCACTGACATCTGATTCTATTTCAGCTGAGTGTGCTGTATTCTCTCGCCTTGCAAATATATGGTCAATCAGCGTTTTTGTCCCTGTCCTTGGATCGATTCTAGTCGAATGTGTGATTACTGAAAAAAGACCATGTGCTGCCATAATATTATTATAATGATTGGCCCTACGATTATTCCCATTTAAAAGATAAATATTTATATCTCCGAGGACAGTCAGATTTCTGTACTCACTGAAGGACTGTAGGCTCATGTCCAGGTCGTCTATAAAATTGTTGACAATAAGTCCAATCTATAAATACGGAAAATACCAAATTTATGATTTGCGTACTCAATTTCGGCTTGAATTGTCTCAAAGTAATTAACATGAATAACCAAGTCTAGTTTCCTTATTGCGATGTTCTTCCGAGTAAAAAGAGCTATTCCTCCACCTCTTCTATTTCCTGTATTGTAAAACGGGCATTAACTTTTTTTATGAAACAGGCTGTTCTTAATGTCTAAAATACTGATCTCTACAAGACATATGTAATCTTTCAATAATTTCTTCAAGAAATGTTACCAGAAAATAGTCTCAATTTTTCGATAATGAACAAATATTTAGTGGCATTATACAGTATTTATATGTGAGTTATTAAACAACGGATTACTATTATCTATAAAATCTTGAGCACTTTCAAATTTATAACAAGTTGTGTGTAGTTGAGTAATGCCATTTTAACACTATCACTATCACTCCGCGTCACTTGCTTACTCCATCTTCGAAAGATCGCCGGGACGGGTAATTCTGACCACCCCACTTTCTTTGTTCTTCTTTGCCAACACACGATCATTCCTAAATCATACAAATTTCCAATTCACCTCCTGAGCCATCAATTTCGCCTGCCACAATAAATCTCGATAGAAATGCGTGAGGCTTTCGTTAATATAAATGTGCCTCCCTTGATGCTGTGATTGAGTTCACCAGCTGCTATGTTTTATATTGCGCTTGCTGATTAGTTTCTTTCTTTTACGTGTAGAGCTGAACTTAACCACAATTGGTGCAATTTTCGTTTTATTCTTGAACGGCACACGGTAGATTTTCGTCAATGTCAATCATATTGAGATCAACTTCCAGTTCCTCCGCCACTTTATGGACCATGTCTTCCAAGTTTTCTTCATTCTCGTGCGGGACACCACAAATTTGCAAGTAGGACTGACGGTTGTACGGTTCAAGTTCCTGGATTTCGACCGATAGGTCCGATATCACACTTTCCTGTTTTCTGTTCTCTTCCATTAACGGTTTCACTTGAGTTGTTAACTCACACGCCAGTTCGTTGCTTTCTTTTCGTTCCTTCAATATTTTGTCATATTTGTTCGACATTAACTGAACCCTATTTACAATTTCATCTACCTTACATTTCGGTGATGCCATTTCTTTCGTCATACCCTGTATCGCTGCCTTCAGGTCTCCAGAGACATCTATGTCGTCCGCTGATTGCTGGCAATCTCCATCGTTCGGTCCCTATGGTGAACGGTAGACGGTAGTCTCCTTCCGTTGTCGGCATGTTCCACAGTGCCATTGAGATCTATTAAATTTAGACATATTTTTCCACGTTCTAATGGTTACGGTGGTGCATTCGTAATGATATACTGATTTACACCCCAGACACTTAAAGTAAACGCCACCAGTTGGCAGCGATTCGTTACAATAGGAACAAGATATTTTGCACGACAGCACTAGTATGGGAGCGACAAGTAAGCACGTCTGTTCACGGTGAGAACCACCACAGTAATTTATTTATTTATTTATTTATTTTTCGATGGAAACAGTGAGGAAATCTTCAAAAGACAGATTGCAAGCTTCCGGACTTTTAACTGTGCAGGATTCTTACCTACTAAAACCCCACAAACCCTATACTTGGCTTAAGGCCACCCCGGAACTGCCTGTTCAGCCTTACTTCAGGGTGGAGCCACTGTTACGACCAGAGGTCTTAGCCAATTTCATTTAACGTGATAAATAATAATAATAATATCGTATGCCCTCTGGGTGCAAGTTTTGTTATTTGACACCCAGAGAGCAGCTTGCACGTCGAATTTAATGTGATGATATCATCATTCTCACAGTCTTCAGCAACCAATCTTCTTGGTTCCTCTCCTCTGTTTGTTTTTGGCAGCTCAGAGATGTAGACAGCAATCTGTGCCCAACTCTCTCTGCTGCTGACCATTTTATCCACCACATTGTCTGGTGTAATGACTCCAACTTTTGTCTCCAGAAGCCTTCGAAGATTTCTCCACCTCAAGCATGCAAAGAACGTGTGCTGAACGTCATCCCATTGATCATCACAATAACGACACCGTGATCTCGGTGATATTCCCATTCGATGGAGGTATGCTTCATAATAACCATGGCCAGGGAGAAACATGGTAATGTAATAATTAATCTCACCATGTTCCCTCGACAACCATGGCTTCAGTTGCTTGATGGGCCTGGCGGTCCACCTGCCACGATGTTCACGTTCCCATTCTTCCTGCCATTCCAGAGGAGATCTGTCTCTTCCCTCCCTCTTCACGCGAATCTTGGAATGTTCTTCTTTGCGCAAGTATATATGGCGCCTTTCCTTGGCCAGGATATAAATGGGTATCACCCCAGCTATTACTAGCACTGCCGGTCCAGACACTGTACGATAGGCAAAGGTTATTAATAATAATAAATTAATAATAATAATAATAATAATTATTATTATTATTATTATTATTATTATTATACTAGTCTAATAATTGAAATAATCAGAACAGTTATAAAAATAATATTATTAACAATAATATTTAGAAAAGTTATGATATTAATATTAATAAAAATAATAATAAAATAATTATTTATTTATGAAATTGACGCTTTCTGACTGGTCCAACAGTTACAACCTTGGAACACAGCAAACTGTGAGAAACACTGGTACTGAAATTATTGTAAAACTACGACGAGTAGAAATTTTGCAATTTATAACAAAGCAGTGATTTTGCCTTGTCTCTATGATTTGTTTAAGTTTTAAACATTCAGACCATATTACCCGCAACCACTGGAATATTATACTTCCTTAATTAATCGTATCACACTCTTACCATCAGGTTGTTATTAACACAGGTGGTTGCCTTGTTCCGTCCGAAAATTAGAAACTACAAATATCATAGTTACATAACGTTTTTGGACACATTACCTAGAAGTATCACCCCTTGAGCTTCAATCGTCACCACTTCGTCATTTGTACGTATAATAATATATATTGACATAACATTTTCGCTCGCACACAATGCCTTAATTCCCGTATAGCCTGTAATTAATTTTCTGTTCAAGAAGTTGAAACGTAATGCATGAATCTACGGTAAGTTATATTTATTTTTGATATTTTGCTGATTGCGTGCGGCTGCAATGACGTTCTCGCCTGCTGCTCCCAAGAGAGCGGGATCGAATCCCGATGCAGGCAGTTGGCATTTGAAGCTAATTAAATGTGAGGAAGCCTGGTCAGAAGATGCCCTGCAGAACAAAATTCCGGCGTTTCTAAAGCCAAAATAATTCAAAGGGACGTAAAACCATCAACATTATTAGTCTATTATTATTAATATTTTGATTTATGATTCTGAACAACAGATTTAATATACCTTTTACCGGAAAATATGTATAGTCGTGTTTGAGCTGTAGGTTGATGTATTAATGATGATTGAATTAATTGAGTCATTCACAAAGTTATTTGAGTTCGATGGCATGCTCCAGGTTTAGCAAAGAAACGACTTGGATATAAAATACTTTTACGCCATTTGTTTACAGAAAAATGATAAACTATCGTTGTTCTTCGAAGCATGTTCTTCTTACCGCGTTACAGTGATTGGTTTTACTGATCATATTAAATTCATTGTTAACTTCTTTGCAAATTCCAAGAGAATCATTTAAATTGGTTATTTGCTGTGAAAAAATAATAAAATAAATGAAATTTATCTCTAAAAATCCAATTCTGAACATGCAAATGGCTCCATTTCTGTTAGACTAGCATATTGAAAACTGAATTTTTAGAGTTGAATTCTATTTATTGCATTACTTTTTCATAGAAAATAAGCTATTAACTTTATAAGTATGTTTTAATAATGCAACCAATGCCGATGAAGACCCCAATGAAGTGTTAAAAACATGTTTCAATAAACATTATAGGTGTCTCTCTGTAAACTGCTGCCATCTTGGATGTGGTCTTTAACACAAGTCTCTTCATATTCCCTCCTGGGAAATGTTGGAATTGTACCATATTTCAAGCCATATCGAGCGTCTACCCTACTCTGGATACCAATAATGTTACACTTCCACACTCCATTGCAGTCATCATAGAACCACTACCCAAGTACAGAGGGCCGATAACGAAAATATACCAAGCTTCTTAGGTGAATTAACAGCAACAAGCTTTATTTATGGTCATTTCATATTACAAGGCAACATTGCCAATCTCCCGATCTCCGTCAAATATGCATACATGTAGGGTAGGACACGATACAATCATCTGGGATGGTATTTCTTGACAAAATGCATTAGTCATCCCTAGAGACAGCAATGATGTGTAGGTTTGAATATAAACGCGAGACTTGAAGAAGCACAATAGGTGTGTGCACTGAGTTATTAGTCCTCTCCATCCAATTGCATTGCTTTAACTACTTCCCCCTACATATACCATAGCCCTTCTCACCGTAGACAGCTTATCAGGGGACTGGTTTAAGTAGTGCGATTGGTAGGAGAGGATATAAGAATTACTCCTCCACACCCACCAGGGGTGTTCCAAGTCTGGCTTCAATATTGAGACACGGCCAATATAGCTCTCTTTAAGAAGACCGAAATGAATTTGGGGATATAATATTGCCACAGACGTCTTCCATGTGACCTGGCCTACGTGTCTGGAAAGTTTCAAGGAGATCGCGAGACTGACGTACCGCTGATTATACACCATTTTGGTTAATATTGATAGATTTTACTTTGGATATGCTACGAGCACAAAACTGCAGTACCCGACATGCGTTGGAATGCCAATCAAAGAAAGAAAGGGTGTGTGTTGTAATTGTGTTTATTAAAGTGCTTTCGGATTCCTTCCTCAGCCACCCTAGAAGTAGTTAACCATGGTTTTCCACCTACTCAAGGTGAATGCTGGGATAGTATCTAAATTAAGACTACGACCACATCGTAAACAAATCTTAACCCCAATTACAAATACTACCTTATAGAAACCAGAGCCAGTACAACAGGCAACAGAGTACCGTATTTTTGATAATCTTAGCATTATAAAGTTCAAAGAACCACAGAGGATTCATTGTGAATAAATAAAGTGTTACATAAATAATATGTTAATAACAATTGTTTGACCAATTGGTGCCTTAGCACAATATTATCAGTAAACGTATATTTTACGTATTATTATTACTAAGGATCTATTAACTAATGGTAGTATTCTAGGGGAAAGGGATATTGGTACTGAGTTTTCAAACTTCTACATTTCTGAACTGATTTACTTGAAATTTTAACAGCCTACAGCACATGTAGAAATTAACATGTGTACCAATTTGTATTGACATTGTTCAATTATTTCCGAAAATATATGTGTTGTTCTTAAATTATTTCTGAAAACTATGTAACAACTAATAATAAAGATTTTCCACACGCAGTAGTATGACATTTGGTATTATATACCCTCAAACAGGCTTATCAACTTTACAGAAAGATATATCCAGTAACTTAAGAAACGTAGCTGTAATATTTATTTTAACATTACACATTATATCTTTTCAAATTCTGTAGCAATTATCGTGTAAACAATTTTATTTCTTGTCTCAAAATAATAAAACATAATTTCTTAATCTGTAACTTTGTTTACTACCTTGGTATGATCACAAATGGAACATTTCATTCAATTTTGACAAAATGTGGTGCGTGTGGAACATTTTGAAGATATAAAAATGTAGTTTTGAGAAACATTCATTTTTAGCCTATTTTCATTTATGGAAAAATAGGCTTATGAGATAACTTTTTGTCCGTGTGTGTGTGTGTATGTATGCATGTGTGTCTGTGTGTGTGTGTCCCCACCCACGAATAAAAATCTGAACCACTGGAGCGATTTCAATGAAACTCGGTAAGGTCATAGTACTATTTTGTGCGACCCCGACCGTGCCCTCGAAATTGTATTACGTTTCACCAATCCAATATGGCGGCTGTTCGAATTATTTCACCGGCGTACTAATACCTCTGAAACTATTCCTGATATCATCCTAAAATTTTGTACGGTTATAAAGGGCACTACTGAGAGTTCACCTATGTGACCTAAAATATCTGTTAAGTGCAAGACAACCATAATGGCCAAGCGAAGTTGAAATATTTAAATAGACTTTACTCGCGATCTAACCATCCATTCATTTTCATTTATTCATTCGTTTATTTGCAATTGGGGGTGTGTCCCCCGGTGGCAAATTAGATATACATAACAAATAAATAATTGTACATAACAATTCACTAACAATTAAACTGGAGTATTTACACAAATAGTCACTCTTTTCTTAAACACACCTATATGTTTGGGGAAAGGCTCTAAGACTGCGGCAGGTAGAGAGATCCAATTATCAATGGCACGGTTTACGAAAGAATATTTACCATAATTTGTTCGCTGTGGTCAGCCCTTAACTTTGAAAGGATGATCGCTCCTACCCATGTAAGTAGGCTTTTCCATACGTTTGCTAAGCTCGCTCCATGCTGGTTGATTTGTATACGTGTTGTACATAGTGCAGAGTCTAGATTTCATCCTCCTAGCCTCAAGTGATTCCCACCCAAGTTTCTCTAACATACGGCTCACACTGCTCCTGGGATTAAAGTCACTGAGCACAAATCTAGCGGCCTTTCTTTGTACCATTTCCAACTCATTTATGAGCCCTACTTGATATGGATCCCAAACCGCCGAGGCGTATTCCAGAATAGGTCTTACAAGTGACAAATATCCTAATTCTTTAGCAGAGGTACTACTTCCTTTTAATACCCTCATTACAAAGTGCAGGGATTTGTAAGCTTTAGAAACTACACATCCTATATGACTACTCCATTTCATATCATTTCTTACGTGAACGCCCAAATATTTGCAAGAATCTTCTTCTACAAGTATTTCCGAGCCAATGTTATATTGAAACGCAGTGAACCATGGTACAGCAAATGTTTATACGTAAACAAGTGTTTAGTGCTTTTCAGTCGGTCAACACGAATGTACCCAAAAGAGCTGGGTTATGCCCTTTTTTTTATCGTATGGCTTTTAGTGCCGGGAGTGTCCGAGGACATGTTCGGCTCGCCAGTTTTGTAGCTGCTTCGAGACGGACACCCAATGGGTGAGCTACAAGTACCGTTGGGGAGGGAAGGAAGGAAGTTGGAATGTAAGGACGAGGAGTTGGAAGGTAGCGGCTGTGGCCTATAGTTAGGGACCAACCCCGGCATTTGCCAGGAAGGAAGATGGGAAACCACAGAAGACCATCTTCAAGGTTGCCGGCGGAGGGATTCGAACCTCCTTGCCTCCCGGATGTGAGCGACTGCCATCAGTCATGCCGTAACCACCACGGCTAACTCACCCGGTGGTTATGCCCTAATACTGAGATAAATTACATGAGATTATTAAATACGCTAGGATGACCAGTTTCGATCGTCAAGCGATCATCAACAGATCCATTACACTTTGGCTATAAAATCTATGTTTGAAAATACAGGTGAAAATATTTACAATATGTACAATCAGATCCATTACACTTAGGCTATAAAGCATAGATTTTATAGCCAAAGTGTAATGGATCTGATGATGATCGCTTGACGATCGAAACTGGTCATCCTAGTGTATTAATTAATCTCATGTAATTTATTTCAGGATTAGGGCATAACTCAGCTCTTTTTGGTACATTCGTGTTGACCGACTGAAAAGCACTAAACTCTTGTTTACTAAGGCAACACTGAAAAAATGGCTTCAAACCCTACAATGTTTATACGTATTGTAATGCAATGACATCGCATTTAGTTCAATTGTTTTCATAACCACAATATGTCGGCTGTGCGAAATTTTAAAATCTCGTTCTTATTATTTCTTGTGTCCTAATCATGCGATCAAAGTCAACGTTTGAATAATGAACCTACACAAGAATCGTCATCTAATAAATCATAACTTCATGGCCTAGACATATGAAAATCTAACACGGCGACCATCCAAAATATTTGTACGGTGCACAATATCTATTAATCTATAGCATCAATCAAATTGAAATTATGTACACTTATAAAAGCCATGAACATAAGTTCACCTATGGAACTTTCAATAACCTGGTGAGTACAAATTTAACATGTTCGCGACACAAAATTTAAATATATAAATGGTAGTTTCCATCCGAGCGCAGTGAAACTTGGTACGGTAAATGCTTATATAAATTTAAATACACTGTCATCTAATTTATTTCAATTGTTTTTATAACTACAAGATGGCGGCTGTGCGGAATTTTAAAATCTCCTTTTTATTATTTATTGTGTCCTTATCATGCGATTGAAGTTTAAATAATACACCTACGCAATAATCTTCATGCAATAGTACATACCTCTATGGCCGACATATATAAATCCAACATGGCGACCATCCGAAATATTTAGACGGTTCTCAATATCTACGAATCTATTACAGCAATCAAACTGAAATTCAGTATGTCGATAGAGGCAATTAACATAAGTAGGATATATGAAAAAAAGGCTTTTTAGCTCTTCACGGAGCTACTTGTTATATATTGCCATGGTGCTGTAAACCGCTATGGCCTGATCGAAGGTTGCGTGAATTACAGTAAGTTGTATTCTCACAATCCATAATAAATTGACAAGAAATTTAGCTTTATGTGCTTTTAAACTGGGGTGTCCTTAAACATGTCAGGAAATTGAAAACAATTGTACTTTAAGGTCAACCAATACGACAAACTTTAAATCACTTTATTTTTCCCGTTGTGATATTACGTGTAAGAAGCAACCTTGCGTCTAATCCATGATATGAGGCACCGTTTTAAGGCAGCTGGGAAATTTTCCAAGCTGGGAAATACTCTCCTTGTTATCATCATTATTGTTTTAAACAGTTTTCAATGGCTTTCTCCTAATTTCTTTCGGTATTTTAACAACGCCTGTTCTTCGCGTCTCCAACGTTTCGTTATTGTAGATCAAAATACTTCTGAGTAAATAAATAGTCATGAAATTACTGAAAATTAAAACAATTCTCTGACATTTTAGGTACAATTCGTATGAAAAGTGTTTCAAAATATGGGCTTTTGATTTCTACATATTTACCTATCCTAGTTAATTGTCCTATGTAAGTAAATTTAACTCGATAACCTAAATAATTTGAGTAAAGAAAATAATTAATTTGCGCAAAAGACTACCTGCCAATATCTTCAATATAAAATTAAATCCCTTTAGAATTGATTGGATCTAACTGCAACCATTACATGCCAACACTTATTATAACATACTGGATATACGTTTGATACAAATTCCGGGTTTATATATACCTACGTTTATAAAAATTATGGTATCGAGGAAACATGAACTAAAACTAGTTGAGGAACAACGACAGCTTTGGTTTTAGAATGGGGTACGTTTAGAAAGCGCAAAACCCGCCTTGCTTTCTTAAGAATATATTTTAAATCTATTGTCTAACAGAACAAAAAATAACACGCAATACGGTACTGATGATAAGTACTGATTTTGCAGCCAAAGAAAATATTTTTCTACATTTCCCCCTCTAAATATACGAGCAATGTACTCCAATGTACACTCTATTCCAATGTGTTATACATTGCTGTAATCGGGAGAGACAGGAGAATGTTTTGAGTCTAAAAGTAAAAATTTCCATTTTAGGCCATTTTCCACATTCCAGTTCCCTTAAGCAAGGTATTTTAGAAAAACAATTGAATGCAATTTACATTCTTCTTATTATACTACACCGTAAACTACCGATACGTGTATTTACTACCACTAGGGAAGTACATTACCCAAGCAGGACATCTGAGTATCTTGCATCCAAGAGATTTCTGCGTGGAGCACCAGAGACAATTTTATCGCATAGAAAAACTGTACTCAAAATCTCATATCTTCCATAATTACTGCCGAATCACGTCAATTTCCACTCAATAATAAACCACTGCTGATATCCACTTAAATAACAATTATAAAACGTAATTCTTAAACAGATCCATCAAGTAATTCTGTTTTCCTCCATATCTGCTGAGATATTTCCAGTATCCTGAAAACTTAGAGGTTTCAATGCTTGAAGAAACGTGTCACTCTAAACTTTTAGCTGATAGTTTAAAATATATCAAAGCTGGTTTCATGCAATTCGGATCTTAAGTTCTCGAGAATTTTTTTTTCAATCACTGAAAATACTATTCCTCTTTTAAAAATTGATAATAATTTTAATGTGAATTTTGGCAATACCAGCAGTGTTACAACATTATTTCTTTCATTCAGTGAAGGAATACTCGTCATTCATCAGTAATTACGTGAGATATGACCGTTAGTGTCGGTTACGGTAAGATTGTGTCATAATGGCCAGATAGAAAGCTTTGGTAATTGAGTACTTTAACCACTAGTATTGATCAATTTTCGTTGCGGGGCACCGATGGCTCTTCTTTGGTAATGTTTAATACCTCCAGTTCATGGGTTGCTGCCGAGATTCTGGAATAATGTGGGACATCCATGTCTCGAATCCTGTAATAATGTGGTTTAATACAGTAGATCGGCATGTCGTATGAAAAAGACCAATGAACTGGATAGTTCCTTCTCCTTGTGTATCACAGAGATGTTTGTTTTGGCATCCATCGTACACAAAATGTATGATAAAACCTAAATGGTCTGTTACGATGCTTAAAAGCACATTGCTACAGTAAAAGACAAGGGTGTTCCATATTTCTCTTGAATCTAAAATGGAGCAGCAATCTACGAAATGGAGGCATTCAGCATCACTAACGAAACTAGGATATCCTTTATGATAAATCCCTTAATGATGGTAATAACCTTGGTATAGCCTATATGTATGTATGTATGTATAGTTCAAGGTTTGTAGAAACCAGTATAATAATAATAATATAAAGTTATAATAATATATAATAATAATATAAAGTAATATTTATAATTATAATAAAAACTAGCATTACCCGTCGCGGCTTCGCCCGCGAATATTCTAGTTGTAAAGAGTACACTTAGCAAAATCTCTATCATGAATGCTATGACTGATTTATCCTTGGTATGAATAATCAGACTTTATTAATTCAGCTACTGGTGCATTGGTTAGAGGTTTGTCATTCCTTCATAGGTATATCAGAGCGAAGTTAGTTTTCTGAGAATATCACAGACACTGTTAATTTAAGGGCCTTTAAATGTGGTTTTCGGAGACCCTTCATAGTCGGGTGAAAAAGACTTTCGTACCACACTCACACGTGAAAATTGCTTGAAAAATTCTAGAGTGCCCCTTGACCCCCCTTAAGCGCATTATACTGTAAGTATTGATGAATTTTACAGCCTAATTTGGTTCCGTGATAACCTTATAACCGTCTGGAAACTTTTACAGTAATGTTATAATTGGAATTGCATTGCGTCTTACAGAAATAGATGGACCTGTGAGATTCTGTTACCATGGTTACCGTGTGGCATTATTTCATTATTTCGTTGTAAATATACATGTTTTAAGGTATTTATTTAATTGTGAGGCATTTAAAGAGTAAGTGAGTGCGTTTCGCTTACGCACTGGGTTATGCTAAACCTGTATGTACCTCACATGTGTAGGTTGGTGTTAATGGGACCTTATTTTCGGTACAAAACTGGAATGGGATCTTAGCAGAATAATATAAGGAGGGATAAAGGAGTTTTAACGTTTTACCTGTTGTAGATTTCAAGAAGATGTATTTATTTGAGAAATCATCTTCTACGACGAAGAACCGGCAAAGACTGTTTTTAAAATCACAGGTGAACTACGCTTCACGTTTGCAAAACTTATTTTACACTTTTTATTTTACTATACAGTCTTTAATTATTAATTAATTGCTTTATAAAACAGGCATTGTTATGGTAACATTAGGGAAAAAGCAAATACAAATTGAAGTCACATTATTAATAGCAATCTCTCCATCTGAAGAAGGTATTATTGCTCGTGGACATTCAGTCTACTGCTCTATTACAGTGTTACAATACTGGTGAACACGTAATGGTAGATATTATAAAAGCACGCACCGTTATATAATAATTTATTTTACTTTCTCTAGGATTCTGTTCTGCGAAAAATGATGCTCTTTGGGTAGTTCTGTTTCTAAGCATCCTTCAACTCTTCTTCATAAAATACATACGCAACATGCTCATGGATGACATTCCCCTACCTCTTTTGCACAGGGTACAAACAGATCCTGCTAAAGAAATAAATGAATAAGATGAGAAGAAGAACTATAATTATGCTGATAATAATAATAATAATAATAATAATAATAATAATAATTCTGTCCTATTGTCCACATGCAATATTGTGCGATCCTTCCTTGCTAGTGAATGAGTGATAATGAACTCTATATTTTGTATATACATGATATGTATGTATTATAGTTTGTATTACTAGTCCCCCGTTCGGATCTCCGGGTGGGGACTACTCGAAAGGGGGTTAACATCACAGAAGTGACAAAGAGGAAATCTGACATTCTACGGATCGGAGCGTGGAATGTTAGACGTCTACAAGGAAGTGGAAGGTTAGAAAACTTAGAAAGGGAAATGGATAGGTTGAGGTTGGATTTGGTTGGGATTAGTGAAATGCGCTGGCAGGAAGAACAGGACTTTTGGTCAGGAGACTATAGGGTCATTAGCACTAAATCAAACAATGGCCAAGCAGGTGTTGGCCTCATATTGAGTAGGAAACTTGGACAGCGGGTGGAATATTATGAGCAATATAGTGAACGGATTATTGTAGCAAAAATCAATACTAAACCTACCTGCACCACAGTGGTACAAGTCTATATGCCTACCAGTCAAGCTGATGATGAGGATGTTGAAAAGGTCTACGAAGAAATAGACGAAATTCTGAGGTATATCACGGGTGATGAAAATGTTATAGTAATGGGAGATTGGAATGCTGTGGTAGGAAAAGGGAGAGAAGGGAAGATAGGAGGAGATTTCGGATTAGGTGAAAGGAATGATCGAGGAAGCAGACTGGTAGAATTCTGCACCGAGCATGAATTGGTCATAGCTAACACCTTATTTAATAACCACAATAGAAGAATATAAACATGGATGAGACCAGGAGATACAGGGCGTTACCAAATCGACTTCATTATGGTCAAGCAGAGGTTTCGAAACCAGATTTTGGATTGTAAAACATATCCTGGTGCTGACATAAACTCTGACCACAATCTGGTTGTAATGAAATGCAGATTAAAGTTGAAGAAACTTAAGAAAAGTCAAAAGCCAAAAAGGTGGGCAATAGACAGACTGAAAGAGAAGGATGTAAACGAAAGATTCAAGAAGAGTATAAAGGAAGGACTAATAAAAAAAAACTAAACAAACTTCAATTGCAGACGAATGGGCACTTTTGAAGAATGAAATAACAAAATCCGCAGAAGAAAACATTGGTAGGAAAGAAAGAATAGGTATAAAACCGTGGATCACTCAGGATATACTAGAATTGATGGATGAAAGGCGGAAACACAAGAATGTAAGAGAAGAAAAAGGGAAAGCAGAATACAGACGTCTGAGAAATGAGGTTAACAAGAAGTGCAAGGGAGCTAAAGAAGAATGGTTGAAAGAGAAATGTGCAGGTATAGAAAATTGTCTGAAATTAGGAAAAGTAGACACATCTTATCGAAGGATTAAGAATACTTTTGGGGAAAAGAAGACTAAGTGCTGTAATATTAAGGACACAAATGGAAAGCCTCTAACAGATAGGGAAGAAAAGGTTGAGAGATGGAAAGCTTACATAGAGAGTTTGTATAAGGGAAAGGAGATTGAGAATCATGTAATGGAAAGGGAGGAGAAAATTGATGAGGATGCGAAAGGAGATTTAATATTGAGATCAGAAATGAGATGATACTGGGGATACAATTTTTGAAGACCTTTTAATACCGGAGGTCAAACTAGAAACAACGTCGGCAGTGAGTGGTGGATATTTAAGAGAGGTTACAAAAGAAGAAACTCAGGATGAAGAAAGTAGAAATCGTCCAAATGAGTAAGTGGATAACATAATAAGGAAAACCATTATCCTTTTATTACTATTTATCTGTCTTTGAATGCATTTTAGCCTACTTTCATTTATGAGATCACCTTTAGCCCGTGTGTGTATATGTGTGTGTGTTTGTCCCCTTATAAAATACAAACGGCTGGATCGACTTCAATTACACTCGACAACAACATAGTACTTATTAATCCGACCCCGACCGTGCCCTTCAAATTTTATTGCGTCGTACCAATCCAACATGGCGGCTGTGCGAAATATTTCACCGGCATTCTATACCTCAGAAACTATTACTGATATCACCCTGAAGTTCGGTATGGTGATAAAAGGCGCAACTTGACGTTCACCTTTGTGACTTTCAAAAAATTGTAAAATATAAAACGACATGGCGGCCAAGCGAAGTTGAAGCATTTAAATAAACGTTTCTTGCGATTTAGCCATCCGAGCGCAGTGAAACATGGTACAGCTGATGTGCATCATATTACACTGATATCTAATCTAGTTCAATTGTTTACATTACCTCAAGATGGCGACTGTGCGAAAATGTGTAGTTAAGGTTTCATTTGTTATGTCCTAATCATGTGGTAGAAGTCAACGTTTGAATAATGAATCTACGCAATAATCGTCATCTAATGGTACATAACTCTACGGCCTACATATATATAAATCCAGCATGGCGACCATCCAAAATAATTAGACGGTTCTCAATATTTACTTTTCAATGACTGCAATTAAACTTAAATTTTGTGTGTGGATAGAGGCAATTAACATTAGTAGGATATATGAAAATAGGCTATTTTGTTCTTCACAGAACTGCTTGTTTATTGTTTTATCCTGTCTTAAGTGGATATTGATATTCACTTTTCATTTAGCAGTCACAAATTATCGATTATCATTGAGAGTTTCTCACTGTAAATAGTACTTAAAGTAAGTGGAATAATGCGATTCAACATGGCATGGCATGTAGTTAGTTTTAGTTGTAAGTAGGTAGTTAGTTTGTCTATTAGATATATGTCATTGTTCTATTAGACTGTGGTGTGTGAGTGTGTCTGGTAGCAGTTGCATTGTTTATTAGTTATAGTTCATTGTTTCAGTAGACTGTGATGTGTGAGGGTGCATGTGAGTGTGTCTGTTGACAGACTGTTTTAGTGGTAGTATTTGTTGTTGGTGGAACTTAAGTTTTTTGTTAGTAGAGTTTTGATATTTAATTGTTAGTACGGTAGAAGGTTAGTATTTTTGTTAGTAGAATTGCTCTTTACTTATTCTGAAAGGGAGTAGCAGCCTTTCAGAATAAATCAATTCTTTACTAGTCTTATAGACGGTTAAGATATTGATAATATAAGCCAATAATGGCTACACTGCATCCTGCTGCACGGCTGAAAGCAACGGGAAACTACAGCCGTATGCTATTCCCGAGGATATGCACCTCTCTATGCATAATTACATGTGATGATGGCCTCCTCCCTTGTAAAATTTCAATCCGGAGGTAAACTAGTCCCCCGTTCGGATCTCCGGGTGGGGACTACTCGAGAGGGGGTTAACATCACAGAAGTGACAAAGAGGAAATCTGACATTCTACGGATCGGAGCGTGGAATGTTAGAAGTCTGCTAGGAAGTGGAAGGTTAGAAAACTTAGAAAGGGAAATGGATAGGTTGAGGTTGGATTTGGTTGGGATTAGTGAAATGCGCTGGCAGGAAGAACAGGACTTTTGGTCAGGAGACTATAGGGTCATTAGCACTAAATCAAACAATGGCCAAGCTGGGGTTGGCCTCATATTGAGTAGGAAACTTGGACAGCGGGTGGAATATTATGAGCAATATAGTGAACGGATTATTGTAGCAAAAATCAATACAAAACCTACCTGCACTACAGTGGTACAAGTCTATATGCCTACCAGTCAAGCTGATGATGAGGATGTTGAAAAGGTCTACGAAGAAATAGACGAAATTCTGAGGTATATCAAGGGTGATGAAAATGTTATAGTAATGGGAGATTGGAATGCTGTGGTAGGAAAAGGGAGAGAAGGGAAGATAGTAGGAGATTTCGGATTAGGTGAAAGGAATGATCGAGGAAGCAGGCTGGTAGAATTCTGCACCGAGCATGAATTGGTCATAGCTAACACCTTATTCAATAACCACAATAGAAGAATATACACATGGATGAGACCAGGAGATACAGGGCGTTACCAAATCGACTTCATTATGGTCAAGCAGAGGTTTCGAAACCAGATTTTGGATTGTAAAACATATCCTGGTGCTGACATAAACTCTGATCACAATCTGGTTGTAATGAAATGCAGATTAAAGTTGAAGAAACTGAAGAAAAGTCAAAAGCCAAAAAGGTGGGCCATAGACAGACTGAAAGAGAAGGATGTAAACGAAAGATTCAAGAAGAGTATAAAGGAAGGACTAATGAAAAACCCTAAACAAACTTCAATTGCAGACGAATGGGCACTTTTGAAGAATGAAATAACAAAATCCGCAGAAGAAAACATTGGTAGGAAAGAAAGAATAGGTAGAAAACCGTGGATCACTCAGGATATACTAGAATTGATGGATGAAAGGCGGAAACACAAGAATCTAAGAGATGAAAAGGGGAAAGCAGAATACAGACGTCTGAGAAATGAGGTTAACAAGAAGTGCAAGGAAGCGAAAGAAGAATGGTTGAAAGAGAAATGTGCAGGTATAGAAAATTGTCTGAAATTAGGAAAAGTAGACACAGCTTATCGAAGGATTAAGAATACTTTTGGGGAAAAGAAGACTAAGTGCTGTAATATTAAGGACAAAAATGGAAAGCCTCTAACAGATAGGGAAGAAAAGGTTGACAGATGGAAAGCTTACATAGAGAGTTTGTATAAGGGAAAGGAGATTGAGAATCATGTAATGGAAAGGGAGGAGGAAATTGATGAGGATGCGAAAGGAGATTTAATATTGAGATCAGAATTTGATAGAGCTTTGGAAGACTTAAGCAGGAACAAAGCACCAGGCATAGATGATATACCGATTGAGTTGCTACGCTGCATAGGAGAAGAAGGTCTGAACAGGTTATTTCACTTGGTGTGTAGGATTTATGAGACAGGTGAGGTACCCCCTGATTTCAAGAAGAATGTAATCATCCCTATACCAAAGAAAGTGGGAGCTGACAGATGTGAAGATTACCGTACAATCAGCTTGATTACTCATGTTTCAAAGATCCTGTCTAGAATAATTTACAAGAGGATTGAAAGCCAGATAGAAACGGAGTTGGGTGAAGACCAGTTTGGTTTCAGGAGAAATGTAGGAACAAGGGAAGCTGTACTAAGTCTTAGGCTGATTTTAGAAGGTAGAATAAGGAAAGATAAGAGAACGTTCATGGCTTTTGTAGACTTAGAAAAGGCTTTTGATAACGTTGATTGGACTAAATTGTTTGACATTTTGAAATCAATTGGAATAAAATACAGGGATAGGAGGGTGATATACAATCTGTACAGATACCAGACAGCAGTCATTCGAGTTGAAGGACATGAGAGAGAAGCTGGTATTCAGAAAGGTGTAAGGCAAGGCTGCAACTTATCACCCATACTTTTCAATCTTTACATTGAACAAGCAATGAAGGAAATTAGAGAAAATTTTAAAGTGGGAGTGAAGATTCAAGGAGAAATAATTTCAACTCTGAGATTTGCTGATGACATCGTCATCTTGGCCGACAAGCCTGAGGATTTGAATGAGTTTTTGAATGGTATGGACTCCGTCTTACGGAAAGAATTCATGATGAAAATAAATAAATGTAAAACAAAAATACTGGAATGCAGCCGAAATATATCAGAAACCTCTATGGAGATCAAATTGGCAGGTGAAAAGCTGAAGGAAGTAGGAGACTTCTGTTACTTAGGAAGCAGAATAACCAGTGATGGACGAAGCAAAGAGGATATTAAAAGTAGGTTGGCTCAGGCAAAGAAAGCATTTCTACAAAAAAGGAATCTGCTGACATCGAATATAGATTTAGGTATTAGGAAGTCATTTTTGAAAGCCTTTGTCTGGAGCGTGGCGCTCTATGGAAGTGAAACTTGGACTATTGGTGCAGCAGAAAAGAGGAGAATTGAAGCATTTGAAATGTGGTGTTACAGGAGAATGATGAAGATCAGATGGGTAGATAGGGTTACAAACAAAGAGGTATTAAGACGAGTGGGAGAGGAGAGATGTTTCTGGCGACTGCTAATGAAGAGAAGAGATAGGTTGGTAGGACACATACTAAGACACCCAGGAATAGCAAGCTTAGTTATGGAAGGAAGGGTCGAGGACAAAAACTGTAGGGGTAGACCAAGGTTAGAATATGTTAAACAGATTGCCTCCGATGTAGGGTGTCGGAGCTATGTAGAGATGAAACGATTAGCTCAGGACAGGGAGGCATGGAGAGCTGCATCAAACCAGTCAAAAGACTGAAGACTCAAACAACAACAGAATTTGATAGAGCTTTGGAAGACTTAAGCAGGAACAAAGCACCAGGCATAGATGATATACCGATTGAGCTGCTACGCTGCATAGGAGATGAAGGTCTGATCAGGTTATTTCACTTGGTGTGTAGGATTTATGAGACAGGTGAGGTACCCCCTGATTTCAAGAAGAATGTAATCATCCCTATACCAAAGAAAGTGGGAGCTGACAGATGTGAAGATAACCGTACAATCAGCTTGATTACTCATGCTTCAAAGATCCTGTCTGGAATAATTTACAAGAGGATTGAAAGCCAGATAGAAACGGAGTTGGGTGAAGACCAGTTTGGTTTCAGGAGAAATGTAGGAACAAGGGAAGCTGTACTAAGTCTTAGGCTGATTTTGGAAGGTAGAATAAGGAAAGATAAGAGAACGTTCATGACTTTTGTAGACGTAGAAAAGGCTTTTGATAATGTTGATTGGACTAAATTGTTTGACATTTTGAAATCGATTGGAATAAAGTATAGGGATAGGAGGGTGATATACAATCTGTACAGAAACCAGACAGCAGTCATTCGAGTTGAAGGACATGAGAGAGAAGCTGGTATTCAGAAAGGTGTAAGGCAAGGCTGCAACTTATCACCCATACTTTTCAATCTTTACATTGAACAAGCAATGAAGGAAATTAGAGAAAAATTTAAAGTGGGAGTGAAGATTCAAGGAGAAATAATTTCAACTCTGAGATTTGCTGATGACATCGTCATCTTGGCCGACAAGCCTGAGGATTTGAATGAGTTTTTGAATGGTATGGACTCCGTCTTACGGAGAGAATTCATGATGAAAATTAATAAATGTAAAACAAAAATACTGGAATGCAGCCGAAATAAATCATAAACCTCTATGGAGATCAAATTGGCAGGTGAAAAGCTGAAGGAAGTAGGATACTTCTGTTACTTAGGAAGCAGAATAACCAGAGATGGACGAAGCAAAGAGGATATGAAAAGTAGGTTGGCTCAGGCAAAGAAAGCATTTCTACAAAAAAGGAATCTGCTGACATCGAATATAGATTTAGGTATTAGGAAGTCATTTTTGAAAGCCTTTGTCTGGAGCGTGGCGCTCTATGGAAGTGAAACTTGGACTATTGGTGCAGCAGAAAAGAGGAGAATAGAAGCATTTGAAATGTGGTGTTACAGGAGAATGATGAAGATCAGATAGGTAGATAGGGTTACAAACAAAGAGGTATTAAGACGAGTGGGAGAGGAGAGATGTTTCTGGCGACTGCTAATGAAGAGAAGAGATAGGTTGGTAGGACACATACTAAGACACCCAGGAATAGCAAGCTTAGTTATGGAAGGAAGGGTCGAGGACAAAAACTGTAGGGGTAGACCAAGGTTATAATATGTTAAACAGATTGCCTCGGATGTAGGGTGTCGGAGCTATGTAGAGATGAAACGATTAGCTCAGGACAGGGAGGCATGGAGAGCTGCATCAAACCAGTCAAAAGACTGAAGACTCAAACAACAAACAACAACATTACAGTTTTTATGTATTGTTGTAAAGCACTTGGTTTAACCCGTGCTTTAGAGTAACCCATGTTTGTAATGGTGAATTGAATACATAATAATAATAATAATAGATTATTGACATCCCTTTTTTACCTGTTCGTTGCATTAATATGTCAATTGGACGTCCAACATCGATTATCTGCCAATGTCCTTGTAAGGTTCATTTTCTTATGCAATATTTCTCAGGAAATTTAACCTGTCGAATATTGTTCGGCGGAACTGCGCATCAACATACAATTTTAAGTGGTGGTGCAAGAAGGCCTTCTTGCACACATTAGAATTTTACATATGATTGCATTTTAAGTAGTGGAAAAATAAATATTCTTCTTGGCATTTCATATTTTGGAAATATGTTCTTAGAATATAAGCGAATTATACATAAAAATATAAGTGAAATTAAATAAATAATTGATAATAAAACATCTGGCAATAACTGCAAATTCTTATAACTTTTCATATGACAGGCATTCTATTCAAACACTTGATCACAAACAGCATTTATTCTTTTATGCGGTACAGTTGTGCAGTGCAGTTTCAACTGAAGAAAAAAATGATTTTACGCTACAACATCAATATGCTACATTATACATAGTACATCATAAAAATATATCTTCAAACTCCCGTTTAAGGAATCAATGTTGCAAATGTGGCATAAAGGTTCTTCCACAAGTAAGTGAATGCTGGTTTGATTCCTTTCTGAACAAGAAACATGACATGGTTGGGCCAACCATACAATAATGAACTTGTGTAATTAATAACCAGATTTCGAAAAAAGAATAATTTTCATAAAAGAGTGAGATAGGTTCTTCTTCCACCAAAACCTTCAATTTGAAGCGTGACCATTCACAAGCACAAAATTGAAATGTGGAACATTTGTGGTTACCGGCATCTTATGTAAACTATTTGAATTTAACGTTAGAGTCTCCTTTTTCCATCTTGATATAAATATTGACAGATACAAAGCTGCAATGAGCGAAGGAAGTCTTACTTTGAATGATAACCTCTTTCTTGAGAATTACAAACGAACATCGTTTGTCAGTTTTATTGATGAGTGTGTAGTGTGCTCAAATGCCTTTAAAATAATTAAACTTACGCCTGTTTTATTATTATTTCTTTGAACAAGCTTCTTAACAATAGTATACACAAAGTTTCGTTCCGTAAATGATAACATAGTATCTCATTGTCAAATCATGAAACTATTTTTGATTATATTTTAATTATATCGTATTACTTGAGGTACATTTTGTTATAAACATTTTCAGTATTATAACGAAAGGGTGAATTTCGTGAGCTCAAAACGATTAGTGAACGGAAGTATTTTATTTAAATAATTTGCCAAGGGATTTTTTGAACAATCAGATTTATTCAGTCTAAAATAATCGTAATTCAAGTGAACAGTTTGCATTCAGCTCAGTATTATACTTACGATTAAATATTTGTATGTCCTGTTAACAAAGGAGAAAATAACACCTAATTCTTTCTCCACTGACCAATGGAGTTCAATCTACTCTATTACAAATGGTGAGATTAAATATAATCATAAAATAATTCTAGATAATATATTGCAAATTAGAAAACTGCTATGTAAGTATACAGTATTAGATCCAACACGGATTTTGTTATTATTGTTTGCAGAAATAGGATTTTGTCAAAAGTATACATTTCATATTCACTGTCCTAAGTACTCATTTTCTGTTTGTATAATTGAAATATTCTGGTGTTGCTGCCAAATGGATCTTAATGTAAAGGTGAATGAGAACATTTATTTTGGAGAGTATGGTGAGTTGGGATTGATAGGATACCGTAAAGTATTAATACCATCTACGTAAGATCGCAATAGATTGGGAAGTATTTGTTAAGATGAGCGATCTCTCTAAATCATGACAGAAATAGGTAATTATCAAAATGGCATGACCAATAACATTTTCATTGAATACCATGAAGCGGAAGGAACTCCGCCAAATGAAGACAATAAGCAATGCTACATGCTCCTACAATCTTTACAATCTTTAGCACAATGAGAAGACGAGGGTCCTTAGTGTATTACCATCCCATTGAATTCAACACGTCTCAAGATTAAGTAATAAAACGGAAGACACTTTCGGAAATGTACCTAGTATGTTGTATGCGGTTATTGGGCGGCTTGAAAGTGCGAGTCACTAAGGCTGCTTGCACGCTAGGCCAAAAAACTTTGTCATGGGAGGGAGACTTGGTGAGACTCTTGTACTAATTATTATGAAGGAGCTGATGTTCAAAATTAAATAAATCAAACAAAATAATCAATGAAATTCCCTTATATTATTGGGAAATTATGCTGTAAAAAGACTAAGATAAGCAAAGTAAACACAACAAGCCTCTGCGTGAGGGTATTGCTCTCTACCATATTTGTCCGTGAGACAGACTTGCCCACACATACCTACTTGGGTGTGGAGTCCAACAAAATATTTCGCGTACTGTTGTCACATCTCAATGTGACCATGAAAATATGTATCTTAGGAACTTTGATATGGGGCTATATATCCATATATTGCTGGTGGTGTGGCCGATCTTCAGAAAATATGTGATAGGGTACAGTGTCTCATACTGGGCTCAGTAACGAAATATTTTCCCGAACTGAACTTGTCGTCTTGTAACAAATCATATTCCTATCACTTAACAGTTACAGTAGTTATATTCGTCAAATCAATCAGAAATCAAGGATCATCAATTCACAATTAACACGAATGTACATCATCGTTCAGAGTGCTATGATTCTTGTCCGATAACGGTTTTCGTTTCTATTCTCTTTGTCGAGACCGGTTATGCTTCCAAACTATATAACATATAGATTTATAGTTCCACACAACATTTTACAATAGGTTCGTATTCTTAGGACAGGACAAAATAATAATCAGCCTTAAAACTATTTCAGTCTGGGATTCTACATCACCCTTTAGCTAACAGTCTCCGACTAAAATGTTTATGCGGTATTCCATTTACTGTGCTTCTTAGGAAAAAAACATAACATTAATTCTTGTGTTGGACTCTACATTCGCATATGTGTAGGGGACGTAGACAGACACACAGAGGAGAATGTAAAAATACTCTCGTAATGGAATCAACAAAGATATTTACGTATGTGACAAGTAACTACACAGTTATAAGAAGGTACGTGGTATTGCACGCTCCGTGACGGTACATAACAGGACGAAAACCTATTTATTTATTTTTACTTTATTTTATTCAAAACTACATTTGTACATTTTATTTAAAAAAACTTTTCCTTGGTAAGAAATAAGAATCAAACAGTAAATAGAAACACTGAAGCACTATAAAATACTTGAAATACCGTTTTTTATTATCAATGGTGGCATATTCAGTCAGAGTTCCGTATTTGGTTTGTGGCCATCATCATATAAGCTTATTGTCTTTTAATATTGCAGATACACTTTTTAGAATATATCCTTTGCCATATTGTTTAAACAGAAATTCATTTTATAATAAATGGCGATTTATAGTGTACTTGTTTCCTGTGGGTTAGATCAGGGTTTTGTTCATTGTTACCACTCAAGTTTCATACGCAGCATATTTTCAGGATACAAGCAGACATTGGAACTGACATTTATAATGTAAATTGAAAGTTGGCAGCATGATCTGATAGTCATCAGTCACTGTGACGTCACCCAAGTTTCGATTTTATTCCTGAGAGTAATGCACCTCAAATGGTACGAAAACTAGAGTGGGTATCTCTGGAAGATAGAAGGACTAAATCCAGACTATACGCAAAGTTTAACACTTACACTAATCAGCGAGCATGGGGAGAACTGAGTAAACGTCTGGGAAATCCCACCTATCTGAGCAGGGTAGATCATCCGCAGCGTACAAATTATGGGAAACATTGTTTCATTAACCGTGGTATTGATAATTGGAACTCATTATTTACCAGAGTCTTAGAGCCCTACCCCAAACATATTGATGTGTTCAAGAGAAGACTAAAATTTGGTGTAAATATTTTGAAATAATTACTCTAGTTTCCAAATCGCGACTTGTGTACATAAAGTTTGTTTCATATCAATGATGGTATTTTTCTGTAAGTTCAAATTAAGGGGACCGTGTAGTCATGTACCCTTATTTTCTTCATTTTACATGCCACGTTTTAATTTATTTTTGTCCGTTTCTAATATTCACAGGCCAGTTAATTGTGGACCGTACATTATGTGGATTGTTTTGTTTAATTTAACACAGAATATATTCATTTATATTATTCCATTCTCACAAAGGGTGTTTCCAAACTTTTATCTGTGAAATATTTTTGGCAGACCACTGTCAACTTGGGCCACCATTTTTCAAAACAATAACATCACCAGAACAGCCATATATTATCATATCTATAAGTATATTCTGAATGACATAATTAGCGTAATAAATTTCCATGTCCTTGGTATTTAAGATCATTTTAGAATACCGGTACATTTATTGCTTAAATTATTTTGGCTATAAAATTGAACGCTGGTTTTTGAACTATTATTATGAAAATACAAAATCTAACTCCCTCACATTAAAGAGTATATACAACTTATGTTTTACAGAAATTATACGCTTGATAGCTGAAATAGGTTCCGAGAAATGTGTACCCCAATTTGACAGTGGTTTGTCGAAATTATTTCGTACATAAAAGTTTGGAAAAACCTTGTGTGAGAATGGAATAAGATAAATTAATGTTTTCTGGTTAAATTAAACAAAACACTCCACGTAATGTACGGTCCACAATTACCTGGCCTGTGAAAATTAGAAACGGAGACATATATCCTTTTACTTTAATTTAAATATTTTGGTTTTACTTTTACTGTTTTATTTATTTTCAGTCTTCCTTTCATGATGACAGTCCTCACACCAGCAGAATTACCTAGAGCACATTTAAAATCCCAGGGTTTTTCCGGGATCGAGCTCGGAACCCTTCAGACCGAAACCTAGCATGCAAACACCATTAGCCAAGGGGCCGGACAACGTGTAAGGAAAAGAATGGAAGTGAGGATTAATGCCAAATACGTGGTATTACACGCTCAGCGAGGTAAGAAATTATTATGAAAAGAATTACCGAGTTTATTAGGTCTTAATTAAAAAAAACATTGATGAAAATATTTGCGTGTTAAATTATAGTTTTTATGTTTTCAATTAAATGCCTGTTCATCCCTGCCATCAGCCCTGTGTACTTGTGTATTTCATTGATCTGATATAACCTGTGATAACATGTCATAATTGTATCAGTACTGTCATTATTGTAATTGTATGTATTTCAGTGCATGGTTGTGGTAAGTGACCCCGTGTACCATCCCGGGGTGATTGAGGCATAGTCTGGGGTAAGAACCCAGGCATTTGAACCACAGTGTTCAGCTTCCCACTGTAGGCTTGCAGCGTGACTCAACCATTTCAGCTAAGCTGCTGGGTGAGTGAACAAACTGTCTCACGAAACAATTCACTTAGTGTTATTTGTTGTTGTTGCCGTAGTTCTTAATTTTGGAATTACTATACCGTGGTTATCACACCGTGTACTTGGGTGCGTTTTTAATAACATATGTTACATTGCTTCCGTATCAGTAGTCTAAGTATCGACCAGCTTGTATTGTAGCTAGGATTGCGAAGGAGGCGGTAGAGGTCTCATATTATGAGCCATCTCGGCATTTGCCTGGAGAAGAAGTAAGGAAACACCAACAATCACTTCTAGGATTGCAGACAATGGAATCGTAGCCCCACTCTGCTATTTATCCTAGTGAACCACATTCCAGGCCTCATGTCAGAATTAAATGTATCGAGAGGGCCAGGAATCGAACCCCGAACTTCAAGGATGTGAGCCAACAGCACTCAATCTTTCATCGCGACAAGGTATAGTGTTATTTTCTCCATAATTCAACATTATAACTGCTTTTTTTTATTGTGACAGAAATTCTGGATATGGTTAGGTGTTTATGTGCAGTGAAATAGGGTCCAATTTGGCATGCGCACCGAGAAAATCACAGGTCACTAACGGGCGGTGAAGCCCTCGGTAGCTCAGCGGTGTCCCGTGACTGGCCGGCTGTGGAAGGAAAAGGAAGAGAGTATATGGTTAAATGTAAAATTCGCCTTCTTCATCGTTCGTGAATACCTGTGGTAAATATTTTAATACTTCTTCTGTATGTAGCTTTAATCTACAGGAGGGAAAACAGTTCATTTAGCAATATACTCTTTCTTTACCGCCCAGTTTCAGTCATGCATGGAATCAGCCGGGTTACTGAAAGCATAGTCGTCGGTTATGGGTGTAATTCTCGTCAGCTTACCAAACATGGCTATGCATAAGTGAATAATTAACAGTTATAATAATGTAAATAATTAATACAGTAGTAAAATACATCATTATAAATTACTAAATGTAAATATATTTTATTTGAGATCTTCTCATTTGGAGGTCCTACGTTGAGACGTGGAGTATCCCTTGATGCAGTTCAGCTTGGCTAGCGACTTCGCTCGTACGAATGCATTATCCTCTTGGGAAGTTAGCTGAAATCTCCTACCAGTCTTGGGAGTTGTTGGAAAGGTGCCATCCTGAAAATAAAAAGACCCTTTGTCTAATTTTTAAAGCATTTGATATTATATGTACGAGTACATAGAAATTCACTGTGATAATAACTTGAAAAATAACCCTAGGTTGTATATTGTAGTTAATGTTCAACCAGTGATTTGAAAATACTTGCACTTGCCTTTGTACTAATACTTTATAGACTAAGATCTTTAAACATTTTTGAAATTCTTTTTAGTTATATCAGTTGCCTTGAATGACTTATTGAAGAAAGAAAGGTAATAGAACAGGCTCATATATTCCTTGGAGAAAATTCCACTGATTAAATTGAATTATGAAGTAGATTCGTACAAAGTGCCATACGGATAGTGCAATATTTAGCTACGAGATGGTGCATAAAATTTTCCGTAATCATGCTTCACGAAAAGAAAATAAATCATAATTGCCAAACTAACGGGATTCTAATATCGTCTAGGTCGGTAAAACACTTGGTTTAGCATGTTTACGGTGGTTACACTATATTTATATAATAAATGAAGTAAAATTTACATCTGAACATTTAACATTTTCGGCAATAACGTTGTATTTATAGTGGATGAATGAGCTTTGTAATGACTAAATACACCCTCAGTTTACCTTTTGTCTGTTTGTCTATCTGTCGCTTTATCTGTTTGTCTGTTTGCCGGTGTGTCTGTTAGTTCTTGGATGTTGTCCAAACTACTGAGCGAATCGCAAGGAAATTCGTATTTAAGTAGACGGCACTCCTAGAATGAAACTGGACTAAAATTATTTATATTCTCTAAAAAGCATTATGGTGTTTGAAGCCATTTTCAGTGTTGCTTAAGTAATCGAAATTTAATGCTTTTCAGTCGGTCAACAAGATTGTACCCAATTATGATGGGTTATTCCTAATCCTGAAAACAATTTACATGTGATTAATAAATACATGACGTAACCCGTCACAATTGGGTACAATCGTGTTGACAGACTGAAACATTACAAATTTCTTTCTCTAAATGGATGAGGGTGTTAGGATGAAGCCATTCATCGTTTCATTTCTATTCCGGTATTCAAAGCGGTCTGTTTCATTTACAAAATGTGCTGAATAATAATTATTGGGAATTTAATTATAAACATTTCCAGCTAATAATGTTTACGATGGAATTAACTCTTACTGAGATAGGCCAAAATTCGAAAATCTGTCTTAGGAAGTAAGATAATTACACAATGAACAGTCACTCCCTTTTTTCTCGGACAAACTGGCTTTCATGGCGAGGGCTCATGATTCACCCAGTCCGTCAGCACATCACGACATTTGAAGATGAGCTAGATGTAATATATGAATAAAAGATTCCCTATCAACTTCTTTCTTTTTGTTCTTTCGTTCGGACCAACGTGGATCAGCGTTAAGGCACTCTTAAAACTAAGATCGCGCTCGGCTCTTGGTTTGAATTCGACAACGGGCATGGATGTAAGTGCCAGCTTTAATTATAAACCCATTTAATTTCTATGATATAATAAATATTTTCAAACCATCTATCCTCAGCATACGAAGACACAATACAAGTTAAAATTGGAGCTGGCTACATAGCTTCAAAAAGTCCAATAGCCAACCATTTTTAGAACTCTTCTTCATAATTTGCATATTGGCTGAGAGTTTCACCTCTTAACAACTATTTAATGTTTGTTGTTTACACTCCGACAGTCCTTTTTATGAGTACCTAAATATAAGCAGAATAATTAACAGGTGTAAATTACGAAATCACGGGTGCTGGTCAAACAAGGTCCTATAGCCTAGCCAAAGCTAAGTTTGCCGTATCACCAGCCCCCCGTGTGCTACTTTCTTTTTTGGCCTTGATCACAAAACACGTCCACGACGGGTACCGAAAATTAGTTAAACATAATTACATTCTTCCAGATTTCTCGCATGATCTATTTGTATCTAAAACATATTCTTCTGGTCAGTTGTTACTTTTTAATCGGTCAACATGAATTTGTTGAATGAGTGGGCGGGTTACAATGTATATAATAATTATCTGAATTATAAGTAAATAACACGCCTGGAAAATTACATGTACTGTGCCAGTTTGACAAGGGTTCCAGTGGATCATCTGCCGCAGATGACCCTGCTGAATTTCTTATCCTCTGAACCCACACACTGAGAGGATCGGGTGCGTCCTCAAACTAGCTCCGGCACGAGACTGTTAACTCAGGGCGATCAGGTGAGTGAGGAAAAAGTCATAGACGAGCCCGAGGAAACACACCCCCAAAACACAAAGCAAGAAATAAATAGTCCACATTTAGGTAAACCTCGTTAACAATTTCTTTTAAAAACATCAAACCCCTATCTTACTTCTGAGGGTTAAAAATCTCGGCTAGCCCGCAAGTCTAAAAAGCAATAAGAATAAATAAATAAATCTCCTAAACTGAATTAAAATTGAGCCCACAAGAAGTCCTTCTTACTCAAAAGTTAATCAGCAATCAAGCTAAGAACGTGGCACATAAAATGGTCCCGTTGCAATTTCATTTCACTGATCCGCAGATTGAAAATACAATAATGTGTTTCAGAAAGTGGGAGTGTCGTTCACCACTGAAGTCATATTAAGCAAGTGGGTTGGGTTCGACGTCAAGACGGCTTATTCTGGCCGTTGTAGTTTGTAATGCACATACCAAAGAAGTTATAATATCACCAGGCATGAGGGTTACGGGCTCAGTGCTGTATTAGTTATAATCACTATCATAATGGGGCGATTTTAGGATTACGCGTTTCGACCTTCAAGTGGTCATTAACTGTACAACTTTACAACCAATGGCTCCGCTCAGACAAGTACCGGTACATAACCGCATTATACTGTATATAAGAGAATTCAAGTGCATGCTCTAATTATTTTTTATTATAGTGTGTAGTTATAAATGTCTACCCGTACATAATACCCATACATCATTCATAAACCCTTATAAAAATACTAAACATATATTATGTAACGAGATTCAAACAGAGAATCATCATATAAACACCAAATAAACGCACTACACTCATTTGTAGTTAAATTATATTTTTAGCCTATATACATTTAAACCTCAACCGAGTGATCAGGATCCAGTTTGTATAGGCAAAAAAGAAAGAATGTCTTCAAAAGTTTTCATATTCTTCTGGACCAGAGTATAATGTTCATGTCTCGTACTTCTGACAATGTCCTTCCTCTTTATTCCTTACGACTCCCCTACATCGTGGATGTACATTATCACACTGTATGTTAGGTCCATTTACCAATGTCGCCGGTAAACAAAACTTAACCTTTACAAACTATTTGAGCATCTCTTTCCTCTGAGAAGTAGCAAGTTATACCTTAAATCATTGTACTGCATAACTGTTTATGAAATTGTAATGCTTCAACACGATTGTACCCAAATTGTAATGAGTGTTATTCCCTAAATCTGAAAATAATTACATCAAGTCTAGGATCATCAACTCCATCAATATAGACACTCATTTTCCATGAGTTACGGCACCAATATTTTTGTATTAATTAATCTCGTGTATTTTTTTACAGTTTTATAGAATTACGATTTGGGTACAGTCGTGTTGACCGACAAAATTTAATTTAATAAGGCAACATTGAAATATGGCTGCCACACGAAAAATAACTGTTTGCCTACTAATTGCCGGTGGTTGATTACAACACATAAGAAAACAAATGGATTGCAAGAATAATGTCAAATACGTGGTATTGCATTTGTAACTTTGACATGCTATTTCCTACAATACTTAAAAACAATAAATTTGAAAAAACAACCTCACAATTTAAGAATGAACCCAACAGCTATTTGCGGCTTCCTCTATGCTCATCAACTTCATCATTTTCGACAAATATTTTCCATGCGTTACGGCACCAATATTATCGTAAGACAAACAGCTACATAATTACATCTTTAAATGTTGAACAATAAACAAATAATGACAAAAGGTAATAATAATAATAATAATTAACAAATAACGATAATGTCATATCATCGGAACAATTAACAGCAATAGGATGAGAGTAAAATGTGGCAAAAAGAGAGCCGATATTAGAAACTTGTAGTGTGTACCTAAAATGTAAGACCACTATGATACTTTTAGCAAACTTTTACTAGTGCCGTGCTATTCTTTGAAATAGTAAAGTTTAACTGTATCTGTCAATAGATACATTTGGAACTATCATTTTTTTAAATCATGTAAATATGGTCAGCAATGATAAAGTATCAGTACGGTATATTTAGAACTTCAAAGAAAAGGAAAAGTGGCCGAAATTTCATTATTCAGCTACATTCGTCATTAATACTGCGAATATTACATAATATATTGGTATTCATTCTCACTCTTATATCATCGCTACACTTGCAAAAACCGATGTATGGGAATGCGACCCTGGACCATTATATTCCGAAAGACGGTAATGCCCCGAAGGCCCACGTGGATATACGATCATATACGAGAATTCACGTACCGTGTGGTTATTGTTCTCTACAGATGAACACAGGAAAATTATCCTCGCGAAACTGTTGCGTGGTATATATACAGTATATACATATTCCCACTTCTACTGCAGGGAAATGCTGTGTGGTGCAAAACGTAAAGCACGGAAGCCTAGTCCCAAGACCAAAACACAATTTGTGCTATACTCGCAGTAGTACAGATCACAGGTGCATCATCATTTGGCTGGTGGTACAACCAATGTTTAGGAAAAGACTGGCAGAGAAGAACAAGTTCGCGTAGCGGATTTTGTTAGATGCAACGATGATTTCGTCGATTAAGGTTCTTCATGTACATCATTTCCTGCAACCTATGGACACAGTATATTTTTGTATACCGTCCTTGCAATTGCTGAGGAAGGTAGCAAGTCATATAAAGAGAAATGAAATGTAGCACCATTGTCATATACGCGGGACTGCAGTCGCAGTGACGATATACGCATGACCCCCACGGATAAGTATTATACTATATGACAACATTCAGCGTGTATAATATGGTCAATGGGTGTGACATTCTACCTTACCAGCGTAGCAGAGTGATCTAAGGCACGATTTGTGACCGTATGGATTAGCCAGGGTGTTTGAAGAGTGGAGATTCAAATATTTATGCTGACAGTGGGCTCTCTTAGGGTTGAATACCCCGGGGTTTTCCATTTCACTTATTATGATCAAGTCCCGATACACCTACCCTCAGTCGTAAACCCAAATATTTCATGCTATTCACATTACTACAGTTACCACATTAATTAGACGATATGCATACAGCGACGAGTACACGGGCATGGTGGTCAAGGTGCCAAGTCCCTAAATGAAGCAAAAAGCATCAACGCACTAATTACAAATGGTTCACTTAGGTTCTGGAGAACAACTGGGAAGAGATGGGGTCGATTCCAACTTCTATCCCAGGGAAATGCTGTGATGGTACTAAACGTGAAGTCACGGATGCCTAGTCCCGAGACCAAAACGCACTTACTGCTATCCACGCAATAGTACAGATCACACGCATACCAAAAGGGACGAGCGTTATTACAACTATGTCAAATCCTCCTAAATAAACATTATCATTAATATTAACATCAAAAGCATCAACTGAAAAATACTTAAACAATTCAATATTTTAATTCTGCCCAACATTTCATATTATTTATAACCGTAAGAAATTAGAGGTTTATTTCCTCACTTTCTGTGTCCACGCACCAATAGATGAACTGAACAAATACAAGGTACCTCCAATTTTTAACTAAAATGAGTTACACATAGGTCGTCCTTAGTTCGTTGCAAAACCCAGATCGTTCCAAAATGAGCTGGGAAATGCAATGACCTGTGTCATGTATTTGGTGACTAAAGAAGGAAACTCTCCGATCATGAGTGAAGTATCTCATGGGCCGTGGAAGAAAAAAAACTTGCTGTGATTCAAAGAATTTTGAACTGTGACTGTTATATTTATAGATTTTTGGTTGTGGAAGGTTATGCTCTTCTGCTTTGATTCTTTGCATCTTCTTAAATCTTCTTATATGCTTGCTTTTTCTACAATTACGATATCACCATGGTCTTGAGTGGTCGAACACCTGTGATTCTTGCAATAAATGCAGTACCGGTACGCTATTTGAATTGAACCAATTTTAAAAAAAGATATTTTTTGTAAAGAATAAAGGAGTTCAAACAATTACACACATGTAATGTAATTTTCTTCATCTTTCGTTGTGTTACAGTCCAGGCTGAACCTTGGCCTTTCAAGCGAGCTTCCGCTGTCTAACACGGTCACATGCTGTCCTCCAGTTTCTGGATCCCAGCTTTCTTAGATCCTCTCCAGTCCATCCAACCATCGTGTTCGAGTTCGACCTCATCCTCTTTGTCCTCTTGGGTTTTCAGAGAGAATCGTCTGCGTCACCTCAGTCTCCTCCATTCTCACCACATGGCCTGCCCATCGTAGCCTTCCTGGTTGCATGATCCTCATTATTGGAGCATCGGAGTAAATAGTATACAATACATGTAATTTTGACTCTCAGTGCAGGAGAGGGTATTTACTCCATTTGCTAGCATATCAAATCTACCAATAATCAAAAGTAACAGCATTTTCTATTTAGTTTTCTTTTAACGTATCAAAATGAACTAAAATGGGACTGCTTGGTTCCTTCACCAAACCATCAATGCTTGTCTCAATTTATTCGAAATACAGCCTCATTTGCAATATTCAAAAGTCCAGGCTCATTTGTTATGAAACAGCCTGTACCTACGGACACTGCGTAAACGGCCCTCAAAGTAGTCCAAATCACGACTATAAAAAGTCCCGCATCGTGTTGTAACCGTGGCTATTGATATATGATAGTCTAGAGGAGCTATCAAAGAAATGAAAGGTATACTGAGCCTCATTATTATATGTGTTATATAGGGTTACCAAATTTCCAAACTACGGTTAGAGACTATGAAATCCATATGCTCAGTAAAAATAATGCAAAAAAACGACATGTTCCGGCACAACATTATCAAATTATTTTTTCCTGCAAATGAGAGAATTACGCTTAGTATACAGATAGTCTATGTTACAGCAAGCGCATTTACCCTAACGACAACTACAGTTACACACATCATAATGATAATAATAATAATAATAATAACAATACGAAAACAATAATATTAATAATTATTGTAACAACAAACATAATAATAATAGTAATAATAATGATAATAATAATTACAATAATAATAATCTGGAATTTCACAAAGACAAAGGCAACCAAGTGGAGACGTTTCCACGAATGTGAGAAATATCTGATGCTAATTGGTATTCAAGAAACGAAAAGCCACGACTGATTTGAATTTTGACAAATGGTTAAAAACTATCAAAATGCTAAAGCCGAAGTAGACGGAGAGGGCCTGTTCCAGAAGCACAAAGGAAGGCATTGATCGATTCAGCACGAAATACTGGGACGATGTTATGACTGGTAGAAGAACAAGATCTAGACACAATATGCACAATATGCAGTCCATTGAGGCCCAATTTTGATGGAATATAATTATTTATTAATTAATAATTATTATAATAATTATGGTTATTATTATTATTATTATAGAAGTGCTTATCCAGGAATGCTAAAATGAAACACTACAACACCGTCCTGAAGACAGAATGTCTTAAGCCAGTGAATGCTTGCCCATGAACTATAAGCTGGGGAAACTGGAGGTCCTGGAAAGAATCCGCAGAAATAGTATGGGAGCTGCTAACACTGAAAGTGGATACAAAACCTCGGAGCAACAACAAAAAATCACCAGCAGGTGGAAAGAGTCTCGGAGACCATGAAGAAGAGGTGACTGGCGTTCCTGGGACATCTGTACAGAATGAACAACAAATGACTAACGAAACTGAAACTGCGTTACTTCTAGAGAAAAAAAAGACCACTACAGCATGAATTAAGGAAACAAAGTAGGATACAGAACATCTTCGAGGTCCAATTTTAAACAGAAATACATTTAGGAACATAGTGAAACATTTGTCAAGAACCAAGAAGACCGGACGATCTTGGACAGAAGAACAACGAGACAGGCCAGCGAATACATGAATGAGTACTGGCCACAGAGAAAACTCCGCAGGAGGAAAGAGAAATTAAGTTCTAGCGTGATCCTAAGTGGTCAATTCGCTTGTCAAAGAAATCATAATCTCTTTCTCTACACGAGTACTGGTTGCGAACTGTTTGATTCCTGAGATATGATGACGTAATCTATCTATATTAAATGAAGCCATGTTTTAAGCCTAATATGTCTTCGATAAACATGCCATACCGTGCACTATGTCTAACGATGTTCTTCCTATCCTCACTTTTCCTTACCATTGGTCCCGCATTTCCGATATATGTGGGCAATGGAAATAATTTCGTTACGCTAATTTTTCTATGAGAATTCGTAAAGGAAAATTAACCTGTGACAGACTATACTGGATAAGTGCAGAAGTACATGCAAATACAAGCTCACTGGACAAGAAACTACCGTGGTCGTGAGAGCCAAAACATTCCATCTTCAAGATGCCTTTATAGGGAGCTAGGAAGTGCTGAAGGACCTGAAAACTCTTAGCCCCTTTAGCCAAGGAGCACCTCAATGCGCTTCATATAGGGACGTAGTATGTAGTTGCTACCCCACAAGGGGTCTAGACGAGGCGTATCGACATCTATTGATCTATTGATGCCCAACAGGCACGCTGCAATACCTAGATACATTTGGAATATTAATAAAATAATCACTCACTGGTGAAGACGTATTAATGTAGTGTTACACCACCTCTAGCCTCGATATGGATTTCTCACTTTCCTAATTAACAAGCGGCCTGAACAGGGCTTTCCCCAATTTGAGGCACAGCGTTGTCGACTCTCCACCGTAGCCACTGAGAGCAAGCAGCGAGCGTGGTCACTACTGCATGCAACTGTCCAACACTTGAGACCTGACATGGGAGCCGGCTGTCAAGAGTGGACCCTGGAGTCCACGTGGACTGATAGAGCAGGCATGTTATTGGTCAAGACCATCAGCAACGGTTATTGTCGGTGCGTGCTTCTGTCTATCGTTTGATTCGCCGCTCCTTAAAGAGCAAAGTGGAAGAACTATAACCGCCTTGATCTGACGAGGAAGGGCTTCGGCAAGGTTTTGTAGCCACTCGCTGATTAGATCCCATAGAGCAATCATATTGCAGGAATGATAATTTCTGCTCTACATCTACTGTCCCAAAGAGTCCCACACATTTTCTATGGAGACACGATCGGTTGGCATAGCAGGCCAGCTGAGGTGCAAAAGGGTGTCTGTATTGAACCCTTATTGATCTTCGATAAATAAGTATTCATATTTATTATTATTATTACTACGGCCCAGGCAGCACGTAAGGAAGTCGACTTGGATATTAGGGAGGCCAGCATTTCGTAACGATTGCAACAGAAGTTGAGCCAGTAGCTATTCCTGGGGGACGGCCAGAATTAGTCGAGTTCAAGGCTAAATTGTGCAACTACAGTACCAAAATTGGAGACATAAAGGAAGAATCACGAGGTCTTCTCAACGAACATACGATTGAATCAGCCAATCGCAAGAGACCAAGCCTTGACCACGAGGTGGACGGCGTCAGTAGTAAAAAGCCCGCGGAAGTGTGTATCTAAGGAACCGCCGAACGGATTAATTTCCGCTCGAGTTATTTGAGACGTTGGATTTATTTGGAGAAGAATGACACTAGCTACATCTTTGTGAGACAAAAACTCTGGAAGTTTTTATCCGACTTTGCCCCACTCCACCGCCCTTGTCAGTTTCTCATAAATAGCTTGGCCTGACACCAATCTAAGTCTTATCTTGTGGAGCTTTCAGAGGCATACTCCACGTCAGTTCGAAGTGTGAATTTTAAAGTCTTATCTTGTGGAGCTTTCAGAGGCATACTCCACGCCAGTTCGAAGTGTGAATTTTAAAGTCTTATCTTGTGGAGCCTTCAGAGGCATACTCCACGTCAGTTCGAAGTGTGAATTTTAAAGTCTATTCTTTTGGAGCCTTGAGAGGCATACTCCACGTCATTTTGGATTGTGATTTTGACGCTCGAATTTATCTAAGTCATTATTCGGTGTAAAATATGATTTTTACGCTCTAAAATCAGTAAAAGCTAATTATTTTGTGAGCTTTGAGGAACTGAAGTCGCAGCGATCGCAGTATCAAATTTTAAAGGCGGTAATACATATTATTATAAAATCAACTTTGTTGTGTGGTCTAAATATTTCACGGTAGCGCGTGATGAACAGTAACATTCATTTCAAGACGACGAGTTCAACTTTAAGAGGGAGGTATCGTATCACCCTAATTAGCGCTTACCAGAACCGAAGTCCATAGTACAGACGGAAATAACGGACGAGATAGCGACTGCTAGTGCAGCCAGGATTGTGAACTTGTTAACGAGCCAGTGGCGCGGACTCGAGATTGTATATTTTATGTATAAATTGTGTGCATTTTATGTATTTTTTTTTATAGTGCGTGTGTCTGATATAATTAGGGCCAGTCTTCGCTATTAATCGCAATAGGACAATTGTGGGTGAACTGAGTAGCCTGCAAGCGATTATAGATAGGCAAATATTTAATATTGAACTTTTCTGCCAAGGAGTCGAGACCAAGATGAACAGCACGTGGTTTGAAGTTGGGATGAGCTTCAAGAAATCAGCACAGACGACTACTATGGAGAGCTAAATTGTCCATAGGGCAATGGGTTGAGGAAGATGTCCTTGGTCTACATGCAGAAGCGGTGATGTACTAAAATTGGATTTATTTCAATTATGTAGTTAGATTTGGCCGGGGAACTTTGTAAATAGTCATGTTTTTCTTTCTTGTTGTTTTAGAGTTTTTCTTGTACCGACACTGTATGTTTAAATGTCCGTTGGCGCGTGGCCAAAGTGTTTGTTGATATTTTGTTTTTCTTTCTTGAGTCAAGTGTAATGTACGCGGCGTGCGTGCGTGATTTTATCCTTGCAATTGCGGAACCCGTTACATTCGATAAATGGTGCTTTATTAACGTTAATATTTGAAATAGGAATGGGAGGAAATGAGTGTAAAACATTTTGCTGAACAGGTTATTATTCATGTTAGGGTAGCCGAGTGCACCAACTTAAAAGTAATTGTAGAACACCTTCGTTCTAATTTTGATAGATTTTCTTGAGTCCTTTTCAGGTGACTAGTCACGGCATAAAACGATGGCGCCAGCATGTGGATATTATTTGTGTATTTTATTTCAGGGTCTGTCAAAACCCATACGTGTGATTCAGTGTGTGTTGATGTGTCTAGTGTGTGTTGATTCTACGTGAGGAGGGGGTAGTTGTCCTACCGCCCTTATATATTTTTGCTGCTATTGTATTTTTTAGATGGAAAGACAGAGTGCTCTTGGGAGACTGCTGATTCTTGTCCATATGGTTATTCTGACACACACATGTATTATTGTGCTTTGGGGCACATTTCTTCGAGGTTCGACCCCATGTTCTGGGAGGTCGAGGTATTTTGACACGTGGGTTGACAGACATGCAGTGTTCCACAAACCGCCCGTTTTGCCTGTGACTTATTTTGATAGGCAGTCCTTTTGTCCGACTGAACCCTGTAAGCTTTCATGTAGCAAACCTGTTCATTGTGATGGTTAATTTTTAAGCCATAATTAATTGGGGAGTTCGCCATGTGTGTAACGGATTGTTGTACCTTGTATGGATAAAATATTGTGATTAACGTAAATGTTGGCTGTTTGCCTATTGCTTTGTTGATGACTCAATTCATGTAATTTTGTGTGTCACACCCGTGTGGTGTAGTGGTAGAGTATTTGTAAATTTTGACAGCGGTCATTTGAGTATTTTTTCTATTGGTCACGTGTTAATGTACTTGTGTTGATTTGTGTGAGAAGTCCTAAGTTTTTAGGCAGTAAATGTTGCTACGGCAAATCTAAGTCCAATTTCACTCGGAAATTTTGTGTTTGTTTATAGTAGATTTAGGAAGTGTCGGTTTAATTTAAGTAGTGTAGTTGTGTTCCCCCGTGTCGGTCTAGCTCTAGGAAATGCGGATTCGGTGTTTGAAGGGTCATTCCGGATGATAACGAATCACGCATTCAAAGTACACATCGTGATGCATGTAGAACTGCATACGCATTTATATGGTCACGTATATGGTCACTTATATGGTCACTTATATGGTCATTTATATGGTCACCTTTGTATCTTTTATTTAAGGACACTTGGTCCAAGTAATTAATCTCTCCAGAGATATCGCCTAGTTTTTGGCATTTTTATTAAATGGGAGTCAGTTGGGAGATTTTGTTGTTAATTGTTTATGTGTAAATATGGTGATTTGTTATTAAATTCAGTTGTTTTTAACCCTGGCTTCACTCTTTCCTGCATGTTAATTTTGTTATATGTTACCCTGCAAGTTAATGAAGCGCCCTGACAGCAACTTACGAATATGACCTGTTACGCCCCGAATCTGAGTCTCATATGCTTCTTTGCAAGGGTTAATAAAACAAAAATGGCTGCCCAAGTGGGGATTGTTGTTGTTGCTTCGCTGATCTCATATTTATTTCGTTGAGAAATGATGCCAGATCAAGCGGACATGTAAATTCAGTAAATGGAGGCGATGTTGTACCGCCATGTGCATTAGTAAAATCACTGAGTTCCTAAGGTTAGAAATATTGAACAAGGTTAGAATTTGATTTGTATTTGTTATAAACTTGTTCTGGCGCCCACATTAAAATTAGAAATTTGCATTATTATTGAACTCAGTTAAAGCAGGAAGATGTTGCCTTATATTTGACATTTAATTGACTTCGGTTAATTGGTGTTTCGTAAATTCTGTTGGTTAGGAATTTAAAAGCAGATCACTAGGGGTTATTTTATTGTTTGGGAATAAGTGTCATTGTATTCAGTAAATTTTGTTACTGAAATTTTCATTAAATTAGAGCCAGTAATATTTAAATGTGTGACATATATGTGCGTATAGGGCTGAAACCTTAGCCCATAACCCTGTTTTTCTCTGAATATATTTGTGTGTGTGAAATGGCGCTTGTTGATGAGATAAAGGCATTGTTAGAACAGATGTCGATCCAAATGTCCGCGAAAACGGAAGAACAATTAAAAGAACAATTAGAAGCTCAGCGGGAGCATAACGATAAACAATTAAGTGATATTACGGTCCAGTTACAAGCGCAGAAGATAGACTGTGAAAAACAATTACTTGATATGAGCGGTAACATTTCGGTCCAGTTAGAAGTCCAGAAATTAGACACTGACAAACAACTCAATGAACTAAACCACAAATTGTCACAACAGGCGGTAACACAAACCGAACAGTTAGGAAAAATCACAAATGATATTAACCAGAGCGTTCAAAAAGTAGAGAAATTGGCAGGCGAGGTTGCGGAAAACAACATCAGACAGTTAGGCGAAATGAAGAAATTGGAGGCAAAATTTGATAACAAATTAATGCGATTTGACGAGATGGTGGCGGATAAACTTAAGCAGATAGAGGCAGCATGTGTCAGTAACACCGCGGGAGTGAAGAAGACCCAAGAGAAACTACAACAGCAGATTAATTCGGTAGACAACAACGTGCTGGAATTAATAAAGGAAATAGATAAAGTCGAAGTTAAGGCTGAAACTGAGCGGATACACTTGCGGGAAAATTTAGAGGAGCAATTAGGCAGAACACAAGAGATCATAAGGAAAGAGATGGAAGGCCAGCTAATAAACACACAAGAGGTTATAAGACAAGAAGTAGGGGAGCAGCTCGTCAAAACTCAGGATAATTTGGAGGAAGAACTAGTGAAAACGCAGGAACGGATACGTGAAGAGCTAGAGAAAAATGAGGAGAGGAACGAGGAGAAAATAAATAGCTTAAAAAGTAGGATCCGGCGAGATTGGGACCAGCAGGCTCAGGCGAATAAGGAAGACAGGCTGGCAGTTTTAAAGCGAATGCAGGCACTGGAGGAGAATATGAAGTCGAAATTGCAGGAACACTCAGAATTAATCATAAAAAACGAGATTAGATCGTTAGAGAATGCGACATTATTTTCAAATGAAAATATACAGGAAAAGCAAACAAGTATTGGAAGTCCGGCAGGTTCGAAGTTGGCTGAGGACACGAGTCGGGGTCAAAGTCCCAGACTAACGACTAATGCATTCCAGCAGTACAGGGGGGAGACTTCAACTCCGCAACCGAACTTGGCACCAGCCCAAGTCATCCAAGTCATTCGGGGTAATGATTTTAAGCCCGATAAGTTCAAAGAAAATTCAGGAACCACTCCCAAAGCATTTCTACGGCAATTAACGGATTACTTTAATGACCAACACATCGGCCCAGAGAAACAATTAAGACTGGTGGAGAAATTTTTGGAAGGACCTAGCCTGACCTGGTTTTTAAGTTTCAAGTACACATTTACAGACATGGATCAATTCCGCGAGGCGTTTTTGAAGAAGTTTTGGAGTCCTTCGTTACAACAGGGGTTAAGAATGGACCTGTACACACGCAAATACCATAGTACCCATCCAACCCGTTTTTCAGAATTCTTTAGTCAGCAATTGGTAAAATTCAGGGATTTTGATGACCCGCCTAGCGAGCCGAACATGGTTCTAACCATCGGGAAACAACTCCCAATGCATATCCAACAATTGCTAGTCGCAGGAAACATTCAGACCGCAGTCCAAGCAGAAGAATTACTCAGACACTTAGATGAGACGAGTATGGTGAGCCCACAGACAGGAAGAAGGAATTTGGAATGTGTAAACACGGCAGAGGTAGTTCAGGGACCCCAAAATAACCACGGCCAGGGAAACCAAAGTAAGACACAGTCCACGGGAACACAGTTCACGCCAAGAAGACAAGATTTTGACGGCCGAAACCAGTTCCATCACAACAATCATAACTATCAGAATAACCGCGGGAGATATCATCAGAATAACCAGAATCAAAATAATCAGTGGACGTACCAGCGGGAGTACACAAATTGGAGGGGAAACCAGAGACAAGGTAGACCCTACCAAAGAAATGGAGATGGTAGATGGAGTAACGGCAGGGACTATCGCCAAGAAAACAGAGGAGAATATAGGAATAACTGGGACGAGCGATATATTGAATCCCGTAAATACCTGGATCAATTAAGTGAAGAAGCGGAGAAGGAAAAGTGGGGGCGTGCCATGGCGAACAGACAGAGCCCAGACAATCATCAAGGAGAGGGGGCAGAGAGTTTACTGAGGCAACAGGAGCGACAGAATGATAACCGGCGAAACACATCTAATGGGGCCCGGGATAAAAAAAAAACCAAATGAATTGAAAGGAGATAGGCTAGAAACGGAGATCGCCAGGGAGCAAGAAGAGATGATAGTGGCCAACATAGAAGAGTGGGTAGCATTCCCAGACGACTGCCTGGAGGAAGTGGTGAAGAACCGTGAAAACGTTATCAGACAGCTACCAATTATTTACGCGCATATTGGAGGTATGAGGGTGAGATGTTTGATTGATACAGGTAGCCAGGTGAGCTTAGTCACTGAAATTTTAATAAAAGAAATAGCAAGAAAACAGACTGTTCCTATTATGCCGGTACCGCTAATGAAAGTCAGAGGTGTCATTCCTGACAAAACTATGAATTGTAAACAGCAAGCATTTCTAGATCTGGAAATATTGAACCATACTTTTTCACAAACATTCATCGTTATTCCAAAGATGAACTACAATATAATTTTAGGAGCCAACTTCATCTGCGATTTTCATGCTGTAATTGATTTACATAACAACACTGTAAGCTTCAAACAAGTAGAAGGATTGGATCATGTGGGTTTAAATATGGAAGAGAATCCGCTGGAGAGAGAGGCCAACACTTGGGTTGTTGAGGAATGCACTAATGAGGCCGGAGATAAGATCTTGAGGGGAGAGCAAGTCAACCAGACAGCAGTGCTAGAAATGGACAGCCGAGATATTTCGCAGGAACTTTGGGTGCATTTGGCGGAAGAAGAAATGGGCGGAACCAAATTCGAAATTTTACTTCAGGAGCGACTTAAGGAAGCCATCGTAGGGGAATCTGATAGAAGAAGAAGTGAGCACTGGTGCAAAATCTGTTTTTAATAGTGCCAATTTGAAACCGTACCACAGAAGGGAACCATTTGATGATTGAGGAAAGATGATGTGTGCAGGATCTGTATTGCAAAAATTTTCTTTGAGAAACAAACACTCAAATCCACGGGGAGCGCCTGAGTACGCACTTTGTTTGTAAACAACGAGCAGCTGAGACGACGGGAGTGGCAACTACTTGAGGAGAAGGGGAGACCTAGTGGAAATATGAATGACATTCCAGCGAGAAGGGAGCACACTAATTGAGTCAGAGGGGCATACACTCGAGCAGCTGAGTGAGATTTAAAGAGATGTGTTGTTACTACAGTGGATTTTGTTTTTGAAATCCAAACCAATAAATTGTTTCGAATTTCAAAACCTTGCTGAGGATAAATGAACCCTTATTGATCTTCGATAAATAAGTATTCATATTTATTATTATTATTACTACGGCCCAGGCAGCACGTAAGGAAGTCGACTTGGATATTAGGGAGGCCAGCATTTCGTAACGATTGCAACAGAAGTTGAGCCAGTAGCTATTCCTGGGGGACGGCCAGAATTAGTCGAGTTCAAGGCTAAATTGTGCAACTACAGTACCAAAATTGGAGACATAAAGGAAGAATCACGAGGTCTTCTCAACGAACATACGATTGAATCAGCCAATCGCAAGAGACCAAGCCTTGACCACGAGGTGGACGGCGTCAGTAGTAAAAAGCCCGCGGAAGTGTGTATCTAAGGAACCGCCGAACGGATTAATTTCCGCTCGAGTTATTTGAGACGTTGGATTTATTTGGAGAAGAATGACACTAGCTACATCTTTGTGAGACAAAAACTCTGGAAGTTTTTATCCGACTTTGCCCCACTCCACCGCCCTTGTCAGTTTCTCATAAATAGCTTGGCCTGACACCAATCTAAGTCTTATCTTGTGGAGCTTTCAGAGGCATACTCCACGTCAGTTCGAAGTGTGAATTTTAAAGTCTTATCTTGTGGAGCTTTCAGAGGCATACTCCACGCCAGTTCGAAGTGTGAATTTTAAAGTCTTATCTTGTGGAGCCTTCAGAGGCATACTCCACGTCAGTTCGAAGTGTGAATTTTAAAGTCTATTCTTTTGGAGCCTTGAGAGGCATACTCCACGTCATTTTGGATTGTGATTTTGACGCTCGAATTTATCTAAGTCATTATTCGGTGTAAAATATGATTTTTACGCTCTAAAATCAGTAAAAGCTAATTATTTTGTGAGCTTTGAGGAACTGAAGTCGCAGCGATCGCAGTATCAAATTTTAAAGGCGGTAATACATATTATTATAAAATCAACTTTGTTGTGTGGTCTAAATATTTCACGGTAGCGCGTGATGAACAGTAACATTCATTTCAAGACGACGAGTTCAACTTTAAGAGGGAGGTATCGTATCACCCTAATTAGCGCTTACCAGAACCGAAGTCCATAGTACAGACGGAAATAACGGACGAGATAGCGACTGCTAGTGCAGCCAGGATTGTGAACTTGTTAACGAGCCAGTGGCGCGGACTCGAGATTGTATATTTTATGTATAAATTGTGTGCATTTTATGTATTTTTTTTTATAGTGCGTGTGTCTGATATAATTAGGGCCAGTCTTCGCTATTAATCGCAATAGGACAATTGTGGGTGAACTGAGTAGCCTGCAAGCGATTATAGATAGGCAAATATTTAATATTGAACTTTTCTGCCAAGGAGTCGAGACCAAGATGAACAGCACGTGGTTTGAAGTTGGGATGAGCTTCAAGAAATCAGCACAGACGACTACTATGGAGAGCTAAATTGTCCATAGGGCAATGGGTTGAGGAAGATGTCCTTGGTCTACATGCAGAAGCGGTGATGTACTAAAATTGGATTTATTTCAATTATGTAGTTAGATTTGGCCGGGGAACTTTGTAAATAGTCATGTTTTTCTTTCTTGTTGTTTTAGAGTTTTTCTTGTACCGACACTGTATGTTTAAATGTCCGTTGGCGCGTGGCCAAAGTGTTTGTTGATATTTTGTTTTTCTTTCTTGAGTCAAGTGTAATGTACGCGGCGTGCGTGCGTGATTTTATCCTTGCAATTGCGGAACCCGTTACATTCGATAAATGGTGCTTTATTAACGTTAATATTTGAAATAGGAATGGGAGGAAATGAGTGTAAAACATTTTGCTGAACAGGTTATTATTCATGTTAGGGTAGCCGAGTGCACCAACTTAAAAGTAATTGTAGAACACCTTCGTTCTAATTTTGATAGATTTTCTTGAGTCCTTTTCAGGTGACTAGTCACGGCATAAAACGATGGCGCCAGCATGTGGATATTATTTGTGTATTTTATTTCAGGGTCTGTCAAAACCCATACGTGTGATTCAGTGTGTGTTGATGTGTCTAGTGTGTGTTGATTCTACGTGAGGAGGGGGTAGTTGTCCTACCGCCCTTATATATTTTTGCTGCTATTGTATTTTTTAGATGGAAAGACAGAGTGCTCTTGGGAGACTGCTGATTCTTGTCCATATGGTTATTCTGACACACACATGTATTATTGTGCTTTGGGGCACATTTCTTCGAGGTTCGACCCCATGTTCTGGGAGGTCGAGGTATTTTGACACGTGGGTTGACAGACATGCAGTGTTCCACAAACCGCCCGTTTTGCCTGTGACTTATTTTGATAGGCAGTCCTTTTGTCCGACTGAACCCTGTAAGCTTTCATGTAGCAAACCTGTTCATTGTGATGGTTAATTTTTAAGCCATAATTAATTGGGGAGTTCGCCATGTGTGTAACGGATTGTTGTACCTTGTATGGATAAAATATTGTGATTAACGTAAATGTTGGCTGTTTGCCTATTGCTTTGTTGATGACTCAATTCATGTAATTTTGTGTGTCACACCCGTGTGGTGTAGTGGTAGAGTATTTGTAAATTTTGACAGCGGTCATTTGAGTATTTTTTCTATTGGTCACGTGTTAATGTACTTGTGTTGATTTGTGTGAGAAGTCCTAAGTTTTTAGGCAGTAAATGTTGCTACGGCAAATCTAAGTCCAATTTCACTCGGAAATTTTGTGTTTGTTTATAGTAGATTTAGGAAGTGTCGGTTTAATTTAAGTAGTGTAGTTGTGTTCCCCCGTGTCGGTCTAGCTCTAGGAAATGCGGATTCGGTGTTTGAAGGGTCATTCCGGATGATAACGAATCACGCATTCAAAGTACACATCGTGATGCATGTAGAACTGCATACGCATTTATATGGTCACGTATATGGTCACTTATATGGTCACTTATATGGTCATTTATATGGTCACCTTTGTATCTTTTATTTAAGGACACTTGGTCCAAGTAATTAATCTCTCCAGAGATATCGCCTAGTTTTTGGCATTTTTATTAAATGGGAGTCAGTTGGGAGATTTTGTTGTTAATTGTTTATGTGTAAATATGGTGATTTGTTATTAAATTCAGTTGTTTTTAACCCTGGCTTCACTCTTTCCTGCATGTTAATTTTGTTATATGTTACCCTGCAAGTTAATGAAGCGCCCTGACAGCAACTTACGAATATGACCTGTTACGCCCCGAATCTGAGTCTCATATGCTTCTTTGCAAGGGTTCAGTATGTTCATCAATCCAGTGACATATGCATGCAGCTAGCGTATGGGGGTGTCCACAGCAGATATTCCATAGATGGCAACACCGAGAGTGTTTAAGTAAATACCTTCGTGATCTGAATGCGTGGGCCCAATTCATGGAACTTAAACACCCCCAATACATCATAATACCACCTCCAGCCTGAACTACACTTTCTTCGTACTGCAGGTTATAGGATACACCTTATTGGAGCGTCGGTGCTTTCGACGCGTGGTATCATTTTGAAAATGTCGTCACGTCGGACTGCAATAAACGCATCCAGTCACCTATTGTCCACATTAGATATTGTTAAGACTATTGAATACGTGCAACTTGAAGACTAACACACGCATACTTCACTGCCATGGTCACATGTCAGTTGTGAACGGTACATGACTGTCTCGTACCAATGCCACACCATTTACAGCGTCCAAAATATTCTCTCTCAAGGAGGGGTGAAAATCCTACCGTAAAATATATTTAAAGTATATTTAACATCACGCATGCTTGACGTTTCAGCGAAAATGCGAGATTTACGATCACTCTGTTCCCGTGTTAGACAGGTGGCTGGAGAAAAGAAGGGGGTACTACAGCGTTTGATGAATGATAGCAAGGAACTATTCTTAACATGAACATCCCACAGTTGTTTTCGCAAAACACGCGTGTGAGGGTGTTTCGTCCCTTAATTTTTTTGGCATATCCTCATCTACCAGTCGCAGTCCTGAACCCTTTCCCCCACGAATCACAAAATTTCCGTGCGTAATCTCACCGTAGACAGGCTTCTGAGCAAAGTGATTGAAGAAGAACAATTGACCAGAACGAATGACATCTCAGCGCGAATGTGCTGCTCCAAGTTTCACCAACTATTTTGCCTTATCTATGGAAATGAAATGGCATTCCGAAATACTGTCTTTGTGATTTAACACCCATGTGCACAAGTTTCAGCGAGATCTGGGTGTTATCGTTAACAAGATTACCTTGTGTGTTGTAAGTTGATCTGTTGTATTAAAGTTAAGTGTTGGCAACCAGAAGTCTGCGTGTTACGATCCAGTCGGAGCTGCTTTGCAGGACATAAGCACTACTCTAATGAAATTTAATATTAGGCTATTAATGAGTCATGTAAACGCAATGCCACATGTTAACTATGCTCTCGTAAATTAATATGAACTGAATCAAGAGCTTGGCAAATTGATATGGCTATGGAAGGAATGCAATGGTGGAGCAGTACACCATATATGACTTGAAGTACGTGCTTGCAAACGATTTCTAAAACATGTTTGTCTAAATAATAACTTGAGGATATCAATCACTCATCAGATACGTATTCAATTCACAGGAATAATAAAGGTTATTTAGAGGGCCTGAATGGATTAGAATGAAATACATTTATCCCGTTATATACTTCATTATACACGGAAATGATTAGATGTTGAGACTACGGTTATGTTCTTAGTTAATATCACAGGGTTACATCATTTTGGTCGTCAGCCGCGTGTACCTACCTGTATGTTGAATACGTCTGTTGACGTGACTTTCTGTGGTTTATGTCATAATAATAAAGCATTATTTAATATTTGATGAAATTAATCTGAGTTGTTAGTTTCGATGTTATGTATTTTTTCCCTTCGCTAGCTAACCCCACAATGTGACAATGCCATTCAACTTTGTTTTCTTTCGCAATACAATTCACGCACACTGTCACATGTGAATGTATAACCCTACAAAACAATTAACGTTAAGCGAATTTTAAGAGTGTTATATACACACTCCCTTATGATTGGACGCGCCTCTCAGCTAAGGATGGATATAGAGCCCAACAGAAAAATTTAAAATCTCCTGGACTCTCTTGAATTCCCGGATCATTGAGTTGCACCATGAAAGGTCAGTGCCGTAACGTACTGTTTATGGTGTTGTGAAAGGAATTTGGCCCAGTCATACGCTCTCAAATTAAGTCACACCATACCCCGTTATTCTGATCAGTATTGTCAGTGCTCTAGACGCGAGTGTTTTGACTATATCCCGACAATTGAAACTACATCTCAACCATAAATACTGTAGGTCAAATCAAGGACTTCTGCGGCAGAATCACGAAAACGGTGTGAATCCTATTGCAGTAATAAACGGGGGCCCATGATTCAACTCTTTGAATAGTTTCACAACGGAGACATTGTATGGAATGCATTTCAAGTTGTTTAGCAGAATTTTCATTGTAGCATTTGCCTGCTGAGTTCGTCTTACTGAATTTTTTGACTCATCAGTATAATATCATTCATTGTAAACACTGTTTGCGTAGTTTACGATCACCCTGTTCCCTTGTTGGACAGATCGCTGAAGAAAAGAAGGGGAAATACAGCGCTTGATGAATGATAGCAAGAGAACTTTCCTAACATGAATATCCCACATCACAGTCTCTTCTGATGTTGAGTGTCTGCCAGACGAGTTACAGGTCTCACGCAAAATATCCCAAACGAAGACATATAATCTCAATAGAAAGACAGGGACATGTCATGCCTAAAGTGGCTCTAGATTGTAATACATATTTACTTTAAGGACACTCTGTATTGAATAGATTTGCCTGTGTATGAGCTTTAAATAAATGTAGAGATTAGAAGCCATTGTTTTCAGTGTTGCCGATACAAATTGTCTTTTTAATAAAATGAAGTCCATAAACATAAAACCAAACATGAGAATAATTTCGTTTAATATCATGAATACGTACACCAACATGCCGGTAAAAATTGCGATAAAAGTAATAGGGGACACTTTAAAAGAGAATAACTCAGGCAAAGAAACCGAAGAAATAGTATAATTACTTAAAGTCACACTCAGACTGAAAGTGTTTCAATTTCATGGCAAAATATATGAACAATCAACAGGCTTAGCTATGGGGTCACCACTCAGCGGACTAGTTGCTAACGTATTCATTAACAATTTTGAGAACAAATTCCTCGAAGGACATTCCGCAGAAGGCATTGTACGTTGGAGTAGATATGCGGATGACGACATTTGCATATAGGCTACGACACGGAAATTACTAACGAAGACACATTGCTTCAAACAGTCAATAACTTGCACCAAGCCATTACATTCACTATGAAAACAGAAAACAACCAACGCATTGATTTCTTAGATTTAACTATCCACTGAGCGGATAATAATTTAACGTAATCCATATCAGGGGCGTATATACAATTTTTTCGGGGGGGGGGACTGACTATCCTGGACAATATTGTGTGTATTCTTGGGGGATTGTCACCGCAAAATACCCAGAAATATCAACCAATATCTTAGAGCATATAACTTTGTGTAATTATTTTAGATAAGAGTTAATTGAAAAATTCTATGTTTATATAGAGCGCAGCAACTCCAACTGAAACCCCGGAAAAAATGCGAACTACAAGACCGCTGTACTCTCTGTCACTCTGGCTGACGGAGCTAGCGCTCACGCAGGGTCACACTTCAAGTTGCTGAGCTCTATCCAACAATTAGTGGCAATACATAGAAAGTTGTATAATACAACACAACACACAAATAAAATTTGATACTTTCTGAATTTTCCATTATGGCCTATGGAGTAAGAATGGCCAATATCTAAATATTTGTAAATTTATTAAGCAGAAAGGAAAACAGTTTTTGTGCTTACAAATTAATAATTTATTTCTCAAAGGTACCGTACTGTGGAATTCTCAGTTTTGCCTCACAAGGCTGAGTGTACCCCGTTCCAACCCTCAGACCAGAATTAAAATTTCTTGGCAGAGCCAGGAATCAAATTCTGACCTCCGAGGTGGCAGCCAAGAATGCTAACCGCTACACCACGAGTTAGTCTAATTTCAATCTTAATATTGTTTATAACTTAGCCAGTAAGTTCAGATTAGGGTACAACCAAATTTACAATTAGTCTATGTTATGCTTTTCCAAAGCAACGCATTCTTAACTTTTATTGGTTCTTTTCTAGGGGGGAGGGAGGGGCTGGAACCCCCACAGCCCCCCCCCTTATATACGCCCCTGCTCCATATACCGTAAGAACACGGAAACGTCACACACTCAAACCACCCAATTTCACACAAATTAGCAGGCATCAAATCCATAGTAAATAGGGCCATCAGCATACCTATGTAAAAACGTTATTTCAATAAAGAAATCGACACGATAAAGCAAATAGCAACGGAAAATAATTTTTCGCCCCACACGGTCAACCAGATACTTGATAAACAACGAAAGAAAAAAGAGCACACATCACCAACCCAAAATGAAAATACGAACGATTCAATTACGTGAACAAAAACACTTATAAAATAACAAATATCTTCAAGAAACATGGACTGAACGTAGAGTACAGAACTAACAACTCGCTCAATAAACACCTATACAATAGCAACCTAACAGAGAAAATCCCGCACGCAAAATCAGGCGTATATCTGTACACATGCCAAGATGACGGATGTAACGCTAATTACTTCAGGCAGACAAATCGGTACATGATAGACTATAATGAACAAAAAAATGCGATTAAACATAACAAACATTCAGCCATATGCGAACACACGTATGATAAAAATCACCGTTTCACTAACATAGAAACAGACTTGAAAATTCTACATCACGAAGCAAAAGGAAGAGCTCTCGACATAAAATCATCCATTGAAATATATTTAGCGAAGAACGATAGTCCAGCGAATCTGAATGAACACTTTTTTTTTGAAATATCACCACTCTTCGCACTGCTAAAAATAATAAACACCACATTAGCAAAATGAGGCAAGGAATGCGAACGGGATGGGATAATTGGGAAATATGTTATAGGATCAGGATGCTCATTGTGTCTATTTTTAACAAACCGAGACCTGTATACGGGTAGTATCGTAGGGTCCTACACCGTCTAATAGAACGGCTGGCAACAGATTGACAGGTTTCTAAGTTGTGGCAAGACGTCTGAAACGGCCTACGATAGAATGAAAACAGTTCCTGAGTCCATAGCATACACTCTTCGCAATTCTTTCCAACCTCATTCTGTTGGTTCAGGTACAACGATAATTCATTCAAAACTTTAGTTAACATTTCCGACAACAGATAGCGTGCAGGATGACAAGTGAGCTAGGCTAGATGCAGACCTCACCACGCCAGCAGCGGTTCGGAGGTCGATAAGTGATCATCACTGTGAGGAGAACGATACCAAGTTAAGAGTACAATATAATTAGTTTTTTATAGTGCATGCTAAAATTTGTTAATTGATTTATTATTATTACAGTGTGATACTCTAAATTGTATACACGTGCATATACACCGAAACTCACGTAATTCACAAAACCTTGTAACAGAAAACAAACCTAACGTATAACGGGATTGAAATTGCGAATCATACTATAATCACCTAACGATGTGCTATTGAACCACAGTAGTGAAATTACAGTAGTGAAAAATTAACCTTACCTCAGTGATCAGGATCTGATGATGGCTACTTGAGGGTCTAAATTGTAATCCTAAATTTGCCCATTTAAATGTGATAATTAACTAATACATGTAATTCATTCCAAGAGTGTGTATACATATTTATGACTTGTACCCCACTCAGTTCGTTGGGCACAATTGTGTTGACCGACTGAAAAGCTGCAAGAGACAACGTTAAAGGAAATGAACCTTAAATGAATTGTACCTACAGTAGGAATCTCTAACTATGATAAGGGTAAGGAATATGTCTCGTCATGTCATTCTTCCTTTTACACGGAAGATTGTATTAACATATCAGAGAACACATTGCCTGAATTCTCGACTGCCATAGCGAGAGAAGAGGAACACTGGTGCATGTGTTGGGTGCCCAAGCACGAGACGCAGCAGATCAGCGTGCCCGGCATACGAACGCGATGGCAATGACTTCATGTTCTGGATCATCACAGTGGATGAGACATGGATGCACCACTTTACTCTGGTGAACCAAGGCCGCCTCAATGACATTCAAACAGCCCAGCTCACCTGTTCAGGATCATCACAGTGGATGTGACATGGATGCACCACTTTACTCAGAAGACCAAGGCCGCCTCAATGACATTCAAATATCCCAGCTCACCTGTTCAGGATCATCACAGCGGATGTGACATGGATGCACCACTTTACTCTGAAGACCAAGGCCGCCTCAATGACATTCAAATATCCCAGCTCACCTGTTCAGGATCATCACAGCGGATGTGACATGGATGCACCACTTTACTCTGGTGAACCAAGGCCGCCTCAATGATATTCAAACATCCCAGCTCACACGTCCAAATTACCAAGCACGGGATTTTACCAGCAGGAATAGCAAAATTAATTATGGAAGCGAGGGTCGAGGATAAGAACTGTAGGGGAGACCAAGGTTAGAATATGTTAAACATTTTGCCTCGTATGTACGATGCAGCAGCTATTTAAGATGAAACGGTTAACTTATCGACAGGGAGGCATGGAGAGCTCTATAAAACCAGTCGAATGACTGAAGACTTTAAACAGCAACAACAACAATAACGAAAATATATTTTTCCGCTAAACTACGTACATTTTGCCAAGAGTTTGTTTCGACTTTCTTTCTTCCATAAGTGGCGATTCGCAGGTTTGGACGTGCTTAGTTACACCCAGTTCACCTCGTACATGAACATAGAAAAACGAATCTTAAAAACGTGTTTTGCACGCGTATAAATACACATATTGCTGGGGGTGTGATCGATCTTACGGAAGAGACTGCCAAAACAGTAACACTCAGTAACGATTTGCAAAGTGGTCTTGCTTTCTATCGTAGGTTGTACGAAATTTAGCTTCAGTGGTATTACGGTGAGCTAAGATCATTCCTCCATTTCAAGCAAGAGGAGCAAAAGCACAGCAAATCACATACAAATACCCCCAAGTACAGTACGTCAAGCCATATACTGGTTCATGAAATCCTGTAATGTTTTTATTACATTGTTAAACAAATAATCATGGCAATGGAAACACTGAATTGCTATTTTCACAATAAAAGCATTCAGCGAGGCAGGCGATCTCACAGTTGTTTGCTCATGATTAGTTCACGTCCAGTCTCCAGGTAGCTTGAAGGCTTTCATCATGTGGGAACCTCCACATGCCTCCTGATCCCATTTATTCAGTATCCACGCTGACTCACACAATTGCATATGGATTTCATTTTTCAGGATAGTAAGTTTTAAAGCCACATTTTCAATATTATCAGATGTATCCGTTTTGTATGTTGCTATTCAGTCAGGCAAAATGCTACCAGACCAAATACGATTCTAACATTTCAGTAAGAATTTCCAACAAAATAAAACAACAGCTCTTGTATTTCTTCTTAGGTCTACACCTATCACATTTTACCAGTCCATCCACAGCATCAATTAGTTTATCATATAACATAATAATAATAATAATAATAATAACAATAATATTATTGCATTTCTGCCGTTTGATATCCCCGATTCTACCGTACCCGATCAGAGATAAGGTGAGGAGGCTTTCCTCTATGGTTTATGGTTTTTAAGGTTATATGCCGTTCCTGGCACAATCAGACGAATTTATGAGAGAAGAAATTCATTTGAGAGGCTTGGGGTATAGTGGTCGTATGTTCCATGTATTGTATATGAGTTGAAATTGTCTGATAACATGTGTTTCTGTGGTGACTGTAATAGTATGCGTAACTAAAATATGTCAGGCCTACAATTGGGGTATGATCCCCAGGATATGAAACAAGTTTGTATCCCAGCATTCTCTTGGAGGGGGCGTGGAAAACCCCGGGATAAATCACACTCGGTATGACCACTGGCAGTACAGTTCGATCTTCTAGTTTGAGTTGTAAATACGTAAATGGAGCCCAACCTCCATCTAGTACTTGTATATACAACGCTCCAGGGCTGCAAAGAATAACGTCGTTTTTAAGAGACCAGTCGCATGAATAATATACAAAATGGCTTTGTTAAAGGATTAAAATTGAATGTGCGTACGGCCGTAGAGAATAGCACGACCATGTCATGTAGACCTTCTTAAAGAATGCGACGATTCAGCTTTGCCGTACACAACCTTGGTATGCTGGGTCAAAAGACTCAATGATGGACACCATGCATCAGCAGGGTTGCCCTGTTATTAGCGACGATGACGTGCAGCTTGTTGGTGGGATGTTGAGAATGGATACAACCCAGACGGTTCGTCAGTTAGCCCGACAGATAGGCATAGCACAGAATACTATATTACACACGTGCATTCGAATAAGTGTTCATCGCGATGGGATCCGCACCTTTTGACGGAGCTGCAGAAATCGCAACGATACGTTGCTGTATATACTCACTTCAGACGCTAGGAATGTGGAGGGGAAGTTCCCCTACGCCGATGGACCCATCGTACAAGCCCAAACTCAAACGGCAATCGAACTAAAGCAGTCTTGATGGGCCACACGAAAATAAATATTCGTCAGAAACCCAGCAATGTGAAGGCTTTGAAAGCGATATTATAACACATACCGTACCTCAGGAACAGGCCGTTAATTTGGAGAATTTTTGTTCATATTTGAAACATCCTCTACGACAAGTTTTGTTCAAGAAACAACTTCATTTTCTGTGGATTTTTCCCATCATTTTCTCAGGACAATTTTGGCGCTTGCACAGGCAACTATGCCTGATTTATAAGCTCGTTGATTCTGGGAACAGCTGCCTCATATCCCATATTTCGCGGGTGTAAGCCTCTGAAGTTTAACTTTGATTTGATACATAGGATTAAGGAACCACTTCCAAGCACCCGCTTCCGAACTGTTCTTCAAGTTCTGTACGCGAAAACCACTTCATCTGCACTATTTGCAGATCAGACTTTGATACTTGAATACTGCGTCTGGCAAAGAGTTCTACACTCAGCTGGGAACTTTATTGAGGGACTAGAAGTTCCATAGACGTATCTTCTTTGTATCAGTTATAATTAGTAGTTGCTACAAATTAAGAAACAGCCTTAATATCAATAGTGTAATGTTATTGGTTTTACGTCCCTTTTAACTACTCCGGGTTTTAGAGACACCGGGGTGCCGGAATTTCGACCCTGAGGGGATCTTCAACGTGCCAGTAAATCTACTGACACGGCTCCCTTGCATTTGCGCAACCCCAAATGCCAGCTGACTGCGCTAGGATTCGATCTTGCAACCTTGGGAACAGCAAGCAACGTTACCGCTGAGCCACGCAGCCAGTTCCGTTATAGTAAGAAGAAGAAGAAGAAGAACACAATTTCTTGGCAGAGCCAAGAAGCAAACCCAGTCTTCATGTGTGACAGCCAATTTACACGAAAACATCATGAGTTATCCTTACAATGAATGTAGTAGCATGTAATGACGAACAGTAATTTTTGCCCCAGTGCAGTGTATTGCGACAAACAATCTGCCTTAGGAGTGCATAAGGGAATGTGAGAGAAAAGGAAAATGATTCCAGTTCCAGCAACAACAACAACAATAATAATAATAACAACAATGTGTCCCAGTCCATATGTTATCGCTGTCGATAATTCATTTTAGGAAATAGAGATGTACTGTATTTTATTTATTTATTTATTCAATTATTTTTTTATTTTTTATTTATGTATTTATTTGTTCATGTATAGAGCTTCCAACAGGTTACACCGTAATTATGAGAACTACATAAAATATGACTTACACAATCATTATATTACGCTAAAATTATTATTACGCAACTTGTTAATAAGTTCAATGAATCTTTTTGCATTTAACCTAGTTTATGTTTTGCTTAGAATAAACGCTAATAGGATAGACAAGGCTTCGTATTTCTGTCCACACCAAGCTGGGTACCTCTGCTATTTAATACCGACAGCTAATTACGAACCTTCTCTTGATGGAATAACCGCATTTCTTTTGACTTTCCTTAGACCTGGTGACACCTACTCGGAGCCTGCATAATGATGTTTTACTCTGATCAACTCTTCGTAGGACCATCAGCTAGATTTCAGTATGGTTCCATCAACTGATACTCATCCCGCACTATCCAACTTACTGACTGAGCGTTTGTCTGAAGACTGGTTGAATCTACTGTAAAGCTGTCATTAGAACTCTCTTAATTTCAGTGTTGGAGGTCATGGGTGCCCCTGTATGAGTATGTGGTTGCTTTGCACCTGCTATCGAGAGGTTCTGTTCCAGCTAGTTGGAATAGTCTATCCCGAGAAGTGGTTTAAAACATCCGTTAATAACTCTGCATGTCTAGTTGAGAGCTATATCCACTTGCCTAGCATACAGCTTACAATTAGTATCACCACCCTGGGCTCACATCCTCACCTATTGAATAGCACAAATACAAGGCTGGAATGTTGTTGTGTTTTGAGGTAGCACTCCAGGTCTTGTTCTCTATTGAGAGCACTTTGTTTATCCGTACCATTGTTTGAACGTTTATTAACTTTAACTCTAGGTATTTCGGTTAATATTAGTGTTCCAGCTCTTATCCTCTCCAACTTATATGCATTTTTCTGAATGTTTGCCTGTGACTGAGATGGAAAGCTAAACATTTTGATTTGTAAGAATTTGGCTTGAGCTGATTTGATGTTATACTGCGTCTCCAGTTGTTCTAATGTATCACACTGGGCTACAAGGGCAAGATCGTCAGCGTATAAGTAGCTTCTAGTATCCCTGGGTGGTAGTTGATCATTAGAATAGACACAAAACAATTCGGATACTGCTCTGGAGTAACCACGTCCTTTGAGCCCTCCAGCAATGCACTATCATAAATAGTAAAATAATAATCTTCGATATTGTAGGACAATTAGAATAACTGACGAAAGCTGGAAATCCCTTGTAAATTAATGCTTACTCAAGAACATTTTATTCTTCAGAGCGTCTTAGGCTGCAGTTTGATCTATGAACCTACGACGTACACTATTTCCCCTGACTAAACCCAGCTTGATGTGGCTTTGAGAAGTGGTTCTAATGCTTCCATTAGTCAACTGTGCATTATTCTTTTGGAGATTTTGTACAGATGATTAGAAAGAGCTCTTAGAGTCACCACATTGTTTTCCTGCCTTCAGTATGGTAATTACACTCAACGTCCTCTATATCTTGCGGATCTGGCAGCAGCTAAGCAATCATTTAGCAGAGTGAGAAGCCAGGCCAACGTGCTGTAACTGCTCAATTCGGCAGCGTCTTCAACTTCAGAGTCGTACATCGCCTTCTCCAGTCCATCCTGAGTGATTGCTCTGGAAGGGTAACTCTCTTCCTATTGTGGAGACTTGAATATTTTAGTTGTGCATTTATACAGTACATCAAGTTTGACATTTTTAACAGGATTTGATGTGCTGAGACATAAGCATGTAAAGAATGCTTAGTTGGACCCCTTGGCTAACTGTGCTTCTTAGTGTTCAACAAGGCAGTGCTCTCGGGCCTTAGGAATTCTTACTTGCTTTTGGACGTCTTAACATCCAAACTTTTTGACACAGCCGATACCCTACTCTTAAAAGATGACAAAAAAAATAGGAAATTAAAACTCCATCTGACGTTTAACTCTTCGAGTCCTAACTTAGCGTACTATCGGACTAGTGCCGCACGTGTAAATCAAAACCAAACTCAAATGAACGCATTTTTCTAACAATTACCATGAGCTTTTTCCCATTGCACACAATTAATTCCTCGCTATTTGAACCATTACTGTAGCATCACATCAGCGAATCTTATTTGATAATTAACTACAAAAGACAACACCCAAAGACATGAATTTGCTAGGCAAACAATATAATTCCTGAGATATCTTAAATCCCATCGCTTTTACCTTCATTATCTCTCGATAATCCAGCCAATCATAAATTACTTTCAACAATTTGAACAACTCTAAGCCGTCAATTCAGACAAAATTGAACAGATTTCAATCCCTCTTTGCCACCATTGTAAAGCAAATAACACCAAGGTTCAAAAACCTTGCCTAGGCTGGTACTTTCATGGGTACATATTCCTCGCCTAAGCATGAGAAGACGGCATATACCGGTCCATTCTATATAAAATGGCCATTCCCGTTAGCACCACCTGCTGTCACTGTTCAAGCTACGAGCCCCTTCCCAATCTAATCGACTCAAGAACATTCTCCTCACACAAAGTACTTAAAAAGGATAACATTATACGGTGTTATTCGTCTATTCGCACCATAAGTATCACTCACGATTTGAACCTAACTGCGTTTGCAAAGGTTTTCATGGTAACTATGTGTCGTAAATTAATCCTTACTAACCTGTCCACGCTAATTCCAGGTACGCCATAGCATTTTCATATTTAATGACACTTCTCAGAGCTGAAATTCCGCATTTTAAAATATTTTGATAATGCTAGCCATTGGACAACGAGATGGTTACATGGTAGTGTAGGACTCTGCAATCCTAGAGTAAAATATATTTAAGTTTCAAGATCCGATGATCCTTCCAAACCCGTATACCACCTGACAACAGTATTGCAAGGAACTGCTAGCTGGGTATGGGAATGGGGGCCATGACGAGGGCCCGGGGTAAGACGGGGTGGGGGTATATTTGTCTCCATGGTGCTGTCACTAGCCTGGAAACTAAAATTGCTCGAAGGGCTGTTGAAAAAGTAGCCACGACTTCCAGTCATCTTGTGGTATCTTTTTGCTTAGCGTGGCAATTTTATTGTTTCTCACCGCAGTGATCTTATTCATCTTTACCCTTTGGCATTTGATCAGATGTGCTGGAATTACAATACATTTGTTCTTGAACACTATCCCTTAGACTGTGCCCTAATGTATTTATTTTGAGCTTGTGGTGGTAATTCATAAATGAATTAATCTATTTGCATTCCGTTAGTCGCGATATAACATTTGGGGTAAGACAGGGACGATGTATCAGATTGCCAAATTGCTTGGGAATGCATTTTTACGTGCAGCCACAATGAAAACTGCCGTGAAAGGAGTTAGAGATAGAGGCATATGGCCAATTACCCTGAGGGTTTCCAGGAAACCGATTTCCTGCCTTCACGGACAACCGACAGAAAATCTCCTGAAGACACCAAAGAAGATTCCAGTTCAAGTCCTTATGGACCACTTGCAAGCAAGAGTGATGTGGCTCCTAGTTACTCTTTCTGGAATTCAAGCCATGAACCCACTGCATTTAAAAATGAGTCACATAAGGACACTCAGCCAATTCCACATGTAACGACAGCTAAGCAAAATTCAAAAGGTGGTCGTCATGGCAAATCTGCAGTTCTTACAGAATCACCGTACAGAAACAAGTTGAATGATTGGACCGTCAGCAGAGCAAGAAACAAGAATCCTTCGTCAAGAAAGGAAGGAAAGTTCCTCAGATGAAGAAAGTGGCAACGCTGAATGCGTTTTCTCTGGTCATTTGTTTTATGAGTCGACAGAAGGGTGGGCTCAATGTTTAGAATGTCAAGGTTGTACTCGCTGGGCATGTGCTGGTGTAGAGGACGAAGGTGACGACGTTGTTTATGTGTGTGACATGTGTATATAGTAACACACCATCTTGCGCCATGTGTGGGGCTAGACGGGGCATTGAGTGTAACACAAAATATATTTTTTGTAGATGTTTTGTTATCATATTTGTTTCCTACCATCTCATTGTTATACTTTCTAACAATTGTGTAAGAAAAAAGCTAACATAGTTGTAGTTAAAGCTGTCATTAATAAATTAAAAACTATTAGCATTTTATGCAGTCTTCGTGTCCTTTGGCTCCTTTCAGACATCTCAAGCTTATATGGAATGCTATACATTTACCTCCCTTAATTGTAATTACAATTCGTGAATTAGTTGAGCCCCTAATATGGTTTCACCTCTCCATGGATATTTTACAAGCAACTCATGCTACAGTACCTCCTCACCTGTTTCACTGTTTCTGGCGTAAGGACTTATAATTAGTTCCTGATAAGCAAATGCGAGGTAGTCGTGTCAGGAGGTTGGCTGGCATGTTTGAAATCCTTTTCGGGGTAACATTCCGGCAACCCGGTGTCTCTAAATGCCGCAGTAATTAAAAGGGATGTAAAACCAATAACACTAATTAAGTGTTGCAGTTCTTCTTGATCATTGGCACCCGCGAAGAATTTTCTAAATTGTTCTGTAAGGCTGATTTTCAACACAAAGTTGAGTGACCTACCAAAAGTAAAATTATGAAAGGGAGTTGTACGTGGTAATTTATGATCTGTTACGGTATTGTTAAGGGAGCATGTAGATTTACGTGGCCGTTAATCTCTCAATCATAATCCATGGAACGTCCTATATTACGTGAAATTGAACGATACATTAAAATTCTAAAATTCCCCATGCATTGGCCGAGAATCAAACCTAGTCCTCCTTGGCAGCAGCAAGCAGATTGGACAATATTGATATGGGCTGTTTGTTGGCTGACATAGCCAGAAGTAACGTCGTTGGCTTTCTGACCATGAAAGGGTGTCGTCTTGCATTCTTCTCACGTACCGTTGTTATCTGTTTGTTCTGTTAACGTGGCGAGGCTCAATGTGTTTGAAGGATGTATGTGGTAGCTTTTGGAAAAGCTTCATGCTCCTTAAATGTCAAACACTTCTTAAAGGTAAAATTTCACATTCTACATTTTTGATTTTGATAATGTTAGCTACTGCACCACGAGGTGGTTACAGTGTAGTGTAGGACTGTAAAATCCTAGAGTAAACTATATTTCGGGATCATTTTCCTCCAGGGTGACACCCAGGAAGATTAATCCAAAGGATATTGTTCTGTTGGACTGCATTATGGCTCGGAGCCACGTCTTGACATAAGGAAAAGAGTATAAAGGAAGATGAAATGCTACATATGTGGTGTTGACCATTCTGAATGATACGATTTCTTATTGCAAATAGCGACAAGTTTTTCAACATGATATTGATATCACAAATTAGATTTTAATGCGTGTTGCTCTGGTGGTTCATTCTTTACTGTCCAAGATCAAGTATAGTGATTTTGATGTAATGGTGATAACTTCAAATAACAACAAAATATCCAGAAGAGTTATGAGGGGATTTAATCCAAGTAGGGGAAAAATGGGGAATGGAAATCTATTCTCTAATTTAATAACTTTGTATTTGAGATGTCGTCACTTATCTAATTTACAGAGGTTGCATACATAAATATGTTCAGTTGATAATCGATACGATACATGGCAAAAGGTTATTCGTATTGAAGATGGAAATAACAAATTTGGAATGAACGGTTATGGCTTGGTTGATTTTTCTATGATATTATATTTATGTAATAACATGTGCGAATATTTCACCAGATAAGATGCAATTTCGTCTACCTTAGCTGATGTTAAAAGACAGTGGATTACGCATTGACTCAATTCCGACCACGTTGTTAATACACACATCAAAAAAAGTTTTGCATCACCTCGGTTCCCAGATCTCCGGCATATAGACGTTGACTGTGTATATTGTATCCAAGATACAGTCCCTTTGACTGTTCATAGATGTCACTAAAACTGCTCAAAGATGTAAACAACCATGCATGAGCAGGGCCTATTAGACGGAGGGGGTACGACAGCCGATCAGTTCCAGTCATTCCACCAGGACGAAGGTACGCTGCTCATGTTGTCTGTAGTTCTACCATGCCTAGAAGGTCAATACCGCAGTTCGATCGCGTCCGCATTGTTACTTTGTGTCAAGAAGGGCTCTCAACAAGGGAAGTTTCCAGGCGTCTCAGAGTGAACCAAAGCGATGTTGTTCGGACATGGAGGAGGTACAGAGATACAGGAACTGTCGATGACAGGCCTCGCTCAGGCCGCCCAAGGGCTACTACTGTAGTGGATGACCGCTACTTACGGATTGCCGCTCGGAGGAACCCTGACAGCAATGCCACCATGTTGAATAATGCGTTTCGTTCAGCCACAGGACGTCGTGTTTCAACTCAAACTGTGCGCAATAGGCTGCATGATGCGCAACTTCACTCCCGACGTCCATGGCGAGGTCCAGCTTTGCAACCCCGACACCATGCAGCGCGGTACAGATGGGCCCAACAACATGCTGAATGGACCCCACGGAATTGGCATCACGTTCTCTTCACCGATGAGTGTCGCATATGCCTTCAACCAGACAATCGTCGGAGACGTGTTTGGAGGCACCCTGGTCAGGCTGAACGTCTTAGACACACTGTCCAGCGAGTGCAGCAAGGTGGTGGTTCCCTGATGTTTTGGGGTGGCATTATGTGGGGCCGACGTACGCCACTGGTGGTCATGGAAGGCTCCGAAACGGCTTTACGATACCTGAATGACATCCTCCGACCCATAGTGCAACCATATCGGCAGAATATTGGAGAGGCATTTGTCTTCATGGACGACAATTCTCGACCTCATCGTGCACATCTTGTGAATGCGTTCCTTCAAGATAACGACATCGCTCGACTACAGTGGCCAGCATGTTCGCCAGACATGAACCCTATCGAACATGCCTGGGATATGTTGAAAAGGGCTGTTTATGGACGTCTTGACCCACCAACCACTCTGAGAGATTTACGCCGAATTGTCGTTGAGGAGTGGGACAATTTGGACCAACAGTCTCTTGATGAACTTGTGGATAGTATGCCACGGCGAATACAGGCATGCATCAATGCAAGAGGACGTGCTACTGGGTATTAGAGGTAGTGGTGTGTACTGCAATCTGGACCACAAATGCTGAAAGTCTAGCTGTATGATGGTACAACATGCAATGTGTGGGTCTCATGAGCAATAAAACGAGCTGAAATGTTGTTTGTGTTGATCTCTATTCCCTTTGTATTTAACGGTTCCGGAACTCTAGGAACCGAGGTGATGCAAAACTTTTTTTGATGTGTGTATATTATTAAATGGCTGAAAAATGTGGTAGTCCATCTCTATCAGAGTTTAGGAAAATGACTTGAAAAAGAACATTCTCGCAATACTTAATTAGCGGTGACATTTAGTTGCAATTATGACTTTCAGAAATCGAGGATAGCCATATAATGCTATTGTCTGGCATAAAGAGAGCACAGATATCGCATGGTCCAGTATTGGAACTAATGTGTATATAAGCACCTACGCACATCATGAAGAATATCGCCACTCATGATGCACCACCCCACGAGAGGATTGTCGAATTGTGCACCAAGCAGTACGTTACCCCCATGGCATCTACGTTTAAAAACCGGATATAGACCGTGGAATAACTACAGCAACTTTGTCCTATCATGCTGTGTCTCGACAACTAGTATCAGTTGGACTACGAGTTCACGTACCCATGCTTGGACTGCTATTAACACCAGAGGACCAACGGCCTCAATTCAGGTAGTGCTGTAATCGAGAGGCGTAGTGTGTCAAGTTCAGACTTACCATGGATAACTATCGTGTTTGCGTATGGTGATTCAAAGTAGAGAAAGTTGCGGGGAAACACAGTGGCTTAATTCCTAATAGCATGGTGTGGGGAGTCATAAGGCGTGACGCCAGGTCAACTCCGGTTGTGTTTCGGGGGAAACTGGTGTCAGAGAAATCCACCTAGAGCAGGTTTTACACCTCATAAGATAGCACTGCGGTTGAACCACTTTTCAGAATTTATTGTAATTATTATTATTATCATCATGATTATTATTATTATTGTCATGTGTTGTGACATCTCTATATTACGCCTCGAGAGTTTAAAAGTGCGCAGTTTGTGTGTGTGTATCTCTCTGTCTAACGTTGTGCAACCCCTGGCTACATACTGCCTTGTTCTCTCGTATTGGCTAGTGTTGTTGCTACCTTGCATTTTGTTGTGCAATTCGTTCTGCCATTGGCTCTGACAATATTTGACGCGAGTTTGGGGGCACTCCCAAACTACGCATTTGATATTTCTGAGAGGCTTCTCCCCTCTCTGGGGGACAGAAGCTTAGTCAGTCTTAGACGCGCCGAGATGTAAGGCGAACGTGTGTATTCGGGCAGAGGCCCACCCTCATGGCGCAGCGGAATGTGAGTACGGCTCAATGTATTTCTATCTAACGCAATGTAATTGTTTTTGTTAAACGTTCCTTCTTTTGCTTAATTCTCTTTCCTTTTCAAGATGTTATTGTTAGTATTTTAATCCTTGAACCAGATCTCCGGGACCTTGCGTAATGTCATACGGCGGAGTTCTTTTTGTTGCTTTTGTTATGTGCCCTTCTCACAGTTTTATTATTTTGGTTAATACCTGTAAGATTCGAAAGTATTGCGTTTCTGCGTCTTGGCTTATATATATTTCCTGTCGGGCCTTAGTGCTCGTCTTTTGCGTCGGTGTCTCTTTGTACCACAAATGTTTCATTTGATTGGTAGCAATTGGACCTTTGTTTGTGGACAGTATGTGTGAGGTAACGGGACTGATGTCCAACGTCCCACTAATACGTGTCCCTTTTGTTTATAGAATATATGTGACGGTGGTTAACTGGGATTTTCTCCAGCTCCGATGTCATATTATTCTTTTTTTTATATGTCGCGTTGGTGCGGCATTATGTTGGAATATAAGCCTATTTTATTATAGCGTGCTTTCGATTTTTACCGGTCTCTTTCGTCCCAAGTCAATTGTAATGTAATGTATCTCCGTATATCTCATTTTCCTTTTGTTTTGTTTTTCTCTTTCGATTTTCGCCGTATTACATAACTTAATTATAATTCCCCTTGTCTTCTCCTTCCTCCTATCTCCGTGAGATCTCTCTCCCCTTTGTTTTACTCCCCTCACTCCTCCCCCTTCCCTCCGGTATGTTTACATAACATCATGAAAAGCTTCGCGTCTTAGCAGTTCGAAGTTTGACTTTTTGCAAGTTTGTCGTTTCTCTCTAACTTTTGTAAGTTTCGTTTTATTTTCTTTCAAGTTTGTATCTTTTCGTTAGATTCATGTTGTTGAGCGGTACTCAGGTTCTGTCGTGCTTTTCAGTTTTTTTTAAGTTTTTGAATTCTTTATTCTTGGTATTGGGTTTCTTTTGTATTATTGAGCTTGTATTAGCTTGCCTTTTTTCTTTGTTTTAAATAATTTGTTTATTTCGTGTACACGCTCTTTCTTTTATCCTTAATACATTTTTATATTTTAAGTAATATAGCTCCCTTGTCTTTTCATTTCTTACATTTAAGTTCCCCTTCCTTATCCTTATCCTTATCTCGATTTCGTCAATCTTGTCTTTGTGACGTAACAAAGGCACGATTAACACGGCTCTGGGATTTATTTAATTAATTTTATGGGAATCTCGTTTCTGCACTTTTGATTATTGCATTAAGCAATTATTCGTTTGCATTTGGTTTTTTGGAAATCATCTTTTGCTCGCTCCGAAAACTTTGGGCCCAGCACCGGGTCGAGCAAGACGTCTTTTCCCCATCCATTTGCGACCTTGTTGATTTTATCTTCCACTGCTACTCTGACGCGCATTATTATTATTATTACCCAGACCTTGATCGGCGCAATGGTAGCAGAGCATGGTTGCGTGCGAAATCGTTCCCTCCTCACCTCTCTCAAGTTATTAACCTTTTATTATTTTTCTCTTCATTTACATTGTATTAAAATTTGTTTTTCTTTGAGTTTAAGGAATTCAGTGAATTGTTTTTCCCCACCCCTGAAGAAAGGGTGAAGTTACTTTCTGTGTGAACTACGGGCATCCAGGAAACCCATCTCCAAGGAAAGGTGGTTTAGTCCCTCAAGTAAACAAGACATCCAAAAGACCCAGCTTCGAGGTGAACAGTGGCAACATATCAGTGAGTACATCGCATCGCTGGAACACGACACGTCACGGTATTGTAACCTACTTTTATGTATTTGCTTCCTCTAGTAGACATTTGTTTAGTTAACGGTGATTTTAAGGCGACAGGAAATTTTGTTTGCTTTCTCTTCCTTTTCATTTCGTCAGTGTTGTGGACGTTTTTATTTTACTTTCTGTGAAGTAGAAAATGCATTTCTCTCAAGGGTTTGAGTCCTTACCTTTGTTGTAAATAGTCGCTTTGTTAACTGTGATATTTCTCAGAACTCGCCTCACCCCTTCATACGTCTCAGTCTGGAACAGCTGCTGACAGGTTCCTTGTCATTACCGTACAGCCTAAAACCCCCCGCCCCTCTTTCTCCGAAGTTTTCCCCAATGAAGGTGGGCCCACTTATGGGAACCGTCTCTTTAAATCCTACGGTCACCCCGACCCCCCCCCCCCCCCCCTTGAGCCTCGCGTAATTATACTAACGTTTGATGTTAGTAAAGTGTTTGTTGTCTCAGTTATGAATGGTCTGTTGAGCTATTATGTGTGTTATGATTGGGAGTTAAGTTTGTTTCATAATTAGGGAGGGTGATTGTTTTATTTTTGTCAGGGGATTTCAATGTAGGTTTTCATTTAAAATTGTTTATATACGGTAAGCTTGATGTTACTATATGTTCAGTATGGCAGTGTGTATTTCGTTGGGAAACCTGCTAGGTGAGGTCTCCGTCGGAATTAGGGTTTGGGACCTGTCCCACGGCTTCGACGCCCACTTAGGATGTACATAGATTCTACACGATTCGTCAATCTTTAGTATGGGATGAAGTTTGTCACGATGACCTGTAGTCCGTTATTTGAGTTTCCATGGTGTTCCAACGACTCATATTAGCATTCTGATGTAATGGGGAAATTTTGATTTGTTTATGGGAAGGAGTATGTATGTAGTGTTGTTGTTGTTGGTTGTATTTTGAGATGAATGTGTGTGTCAATGAGTTTAATGAATTTTTATCAACAGTTATTTGTGGGTGGTTTCAAATTTAGTTCAATTTTGATTTTATACCCTATTCAATTTAAACTATATATATATATATATTACGTACGAACTATTTATTCGTTTTTATTGGCAAACCAAATATACGATAAGTATTACTCAGAGATACCAACCATTTTAGGTCTACGGCTTCCGTGTTATGGGACATTGATGTTCGTGTGAACTACTCTGGCGTGCATTACCCAATTTTCTTATATTTGTATGGGATAGGCCATACCCTCTGTGTCTTTTTTTTTTTTTTAATGCGGTACCTCTGAGGTCTACGGCCCGTATATTGACGCTGTAACCATTTTATTTTTGTGGGTTGGTAATATTTATTATTGGGTTTCGAGTTTGATTGATTGTATGTCTGGTCTTGATTGGTTTTATGCGAGGTTCCAGTCTGTTCCTTTTATTTGGAAGGTATTTTGTAACGTAATTATTTGGATTTTCGTTCTCTGTCCGGAATGGTATTTTTTGTTTCGACAGCTACTTTGAGTTATTATTCCTTTTCATTTGTTAGTATCTAATGTCTTTTGATGAATGTTATTAGTACATTTTTCCCCTTTACTCCTACTATGTATCTAGTTAGGCAGGAGACACCCGTGGCCGCCTGAGTTACACGGAGGATTTCGAAAGATGTGTTGAACTATACTTCTGCCTAAGGCAATTTCCGGTACCTGCCTGCTTTTGTTGTAGGGAGCCGGCCGGCCCATTGTCCGAGCTGCAGACACGACTTGCTATTGTTCGACAACGCCTGAGATGGTCTGTTGACTTACATTCTTTTCTTGTAGTGACAGTGATTTGTTTATTGATATAGTTGTTTACTATTTATCGTAACTTCTGTTTTACGTTTTTGTGATATCATGTTTTTATAAATCATTTCAATCTAATGTTTTCTCTAAGATAATGTGTATTATTTTCCTGTATCTGTCATATATTTGGAGAGTGTTTCCGGTAGCGATAGCTAGTCTCCAAGTACCTGAGAAGTGGCCGGTGTATCCTTTAGACCCCGTTCACGGCTCGTTTTCTCTTCTTTCATTTGGTCTGACGACCCTGCCTATTCATACTTTTACTTTCCAGCTGGCAGAATGAATCTACTTTCCCTCTTACGCAGCTTATGTAACCCCAAATATTTCCCCTGACGCAAGCCTTATTTTGTATACAGGGTGCTCCCCTTTATATTTTTTTTTGTGATCATGATTTAACCTTTTTCTTTCTTTTATTATTAGAAAATTGGCTGATTTCCAGAAGGTCGCCATTAAGAAGACTTCGCTTTCTCCACGTCATCTGGCAGAGTCTAGCTCAAGATTGACCGTTTTATTATCATTATTTTCTTTTTGGTACATCCATTTTTAATATGTGTGACGTATTGACGTGCAGTAGAGGTAGGATCCGCCTTTATTTCACGCCTGTACTGATCCTTATATAATTTGAATTTTTGTTGTTTTAATTTCATCTTAAAGTTTTTTTTCTTTCGTACCAAAAAGGAATAATTTTCCTCATCAGTGAACATCTTCGTGAATACGTGTGTATGAAAATATATGTGTGTTTGAGAAAAGAGACTTGCGTTTCGTCAAGCCTTTTATGGAAGTTATGACGTTTAAAGAACTTTTAATTAAGCTGCGTCATATGAATAAGAGAAATGTGAGAACATTTTATTATGTCTTTATTTTCATGTATGTATCTAGTGTACATGATGTAATTTTCTTTCCTTCACCCTGTTCAAATGTATCTAATCGAAGAATGTTATTTTATATAATTTTGTTATGAAAAAGAAAAAAATTCTTTTATGCCTTTGTTATGTAAAAGAATTTTTTTTGGAGAAAGCGGTGGAATTTGAACCACTTTTCAGAATTTATTGTAATTATTATTATTATCATCATGATTATTATTATTATTGTCATGTGTTGTGACATCTCTATATTACGCCTCGAGAGTTTAAAAGTGCGCAGTTTGTGTGTGTGTATCTCTCTGTCTAACGTTGTGCAACCCCTGGCTACATACTGCCTTGTTCTCTCGTATTGGCTAGTGTTGTTGCTACCTTGCATTTTGTTGTGCAATTCGTTCTGCCATTGGCTCTGACAATATTTGACGCGAGTTTGGGGGCACTCCCAAACTACGCATTTGATATTTCTGAGAGGCTTCTCCCCTCTCTGGGGGACAGAAGCTTAGTCAGTCTTAGACGCGCCGAGATGTAAGGCGAACGTGTGTATTCGGGCAGAGGCCCACCCTCATGGCGCAGCGGAATGTGAGTACGGCTCAATGTATTTCTATCTAACGCAATGTAATTGTTTTTGTTAAACGTTCCTTCTTTTGCTTAATTCTCTTTCCTTTTCAAGATGTTATTGTTAGTATTTTAATCCTTGAACCAGATCTCCGGGACCTTGCGTAATGTCATACGGCGGAGTTCTTTTTGTTGCTTTTGTTATGTGCCCTTCTCACAGTTTTATTATTTTGGTTAATACCTGTAAGATTCGAAAGTATTGCGTTTCTGCGTCTTGGCTTATATATATTTCCTGTCGGGCCTTAGTGCTCGTCTTTTGCGTCGGTGTCTCTTTGTACCACAAATGTTTCATTTGATTGGTAGCAATTGGACCTTTGTTTGTGGACAGTATGTGTGAGGTAACGGGACTGATGTCCAACGTCCCACTAATACGTGTCCCTTTTGTTTATAGAATATATGTGACGGTGGTTAACTGGGATTTTCTCCAGCTCCGATGTCATATTATTCTTTTTTTTATATGTCGCGTTGGTGCGGCATTATGTTGGAATATAAGCCTATTTTATTATAGCGTGCTTTCGATTTTTACCGGTCTCTTTCGTCCCAAGTCAATTGTAATGTAATGTATCTCCGTATATCTCATTTTCCTTTTGTTTTGTTTTTCTCTTTCGATTTTCGCCGTATTACATAACTTAATTATAATTCCCCTTGTCTTCTCCTTCCTCCTATCTCCGTGAGATCTCTCTCCCCTTTGTTTTACTCCCCTCACTCCTCCCCCTTCCCTCCGGTATGTTTACATAACATCATGAAAAGCTTCGCGTCTTAGCAGTTCGAAGTTTGACTTTTTGCAAGTTTGTCGTTTCTCTCTAACTTTTGTAAGTTTCGTTTTATTTTCTTTCAAGTTTGTATCTTTTCGTTAGATTCATGTTGTTGAGCGGTACTCAGGTTCTGTCGTGCTTTTCAGTTTTTTTTAAGTTTTTGAATTCTTTATTCTTGGTATTGGGTTTCTTTTGTATTATTGAGCTTGTATTAGCTTGCCTTTTTTCTTTGTTTTAAATAATTTGTTTATTTCGTGTACACGCTCTTTCTTTTATCCTTAATACATTTTTATATTTTAAGTAATATAGCTCCCTTGTCTTTTCATTTCTTACATTTAAGTTCCCCTTCCTTATCCTTATCCTTATCTCGATTTCGTCAATCTTGTCTTTGTGACGTAACAAAGGCACGATTAACACGGCTCTGGGATTTATTTAATTAATTTTATGGGAATCTCGTTTCTGCACTTTTGATTATTGCATTAAGCAATTATTCGTTTGCATTTGGTTTTTTGGAAATCATCTTTTGCTCGCTCCGAAAACTTTGGGCCCAGCACCGGGTCGAGCAAGACGTCTTTTCCCCATCCATTTGCGACCTTGTTGATTTTATCTTCCACTGCTACTCTGACGCGCATTATTATTATTATTACCCAGACCTTGATCGGCGCACGGTGTATACTTGAAACAGGACAATGCTCATTCCCAAACAGCACGTTACGTCAACTGACCTTCTGCATATTGTACAGGTCCTCCCATAACCATCTCGATCCTTTAATTATTCGATAATCGAGGATTACCAAACTATAAGATCTCGAGGGTCAGATACAGCAGCAGGTGAGAAAACAACTATATGACTCCACTCCGCAGCATATCGGTGCATGTATCCTTAGGCGGTCGGGTGCTACAACTCACTGACACGTGACAAGCAGTAACTTAGGCCCGTATGGCGATGTACGTTGTCCATTTGATCTGGTATTTTAATTATTGAAATAAAATCGCATGAAGTGTCAACTTGCGCAGTTTTGTCTTTATACCATGTGAGTATGTATGTATGTCTACCCCTTATTAATCCCGTTTTCCAACGGGGTCGGGGATGAGATGCGATGGAAGTCTTTGTGGAGATGGTTTTTACGGCCGGATGCCCTTCCTGACGCCAACCTCATGAGAGGAGTTAATGAGAGATGAAATGAATGATGGTGAATGAAACTGGGCAAGGATGTGGGAGGAAGCGGCCGTGGCCTGTCAGAAGGTACCGTCCCAGCATTTGCCTGGTGTTGAAAATGGGAAACCACGGAAAACCATTTCAAGGACGGCCGACGGTGGGGCTCGAACCCACGCGTCTACCGAGTCAGCAGAGAGCTTGGCCCCATGATCTAATGCTGCGCTTTAGCCAGCGTAGCCACTATTGTCGGTCTTTATACTATGTGAGTAATAATAATAATAATAATAATACATGGACGACCTTAAACTCTATGCCGAAACACAGTCGTATCTGTTAAACTTGCTGAGAATAGCTGAAACATTCTCACGAGACATACAAATGGAGTTTGGTTTGGACAAGTGTTGGGCACCAAAAGTGGTGAGAGGAAAGGTACAGAAGACCGGGTATGAGCTGGAAGATGGACAGCATATTAAGGCTATGTTGGCAGAAGTCACCTACAAATACCTAGGAGTAAACCAAGCTAGGAATATTGACCATGTGTCAATAAAGAAAGATCTGTCCTGTGAATGTGTCATAAGATTAAAACATATCATAAAAAACGCACTTGAACAGCAAAAACCTTGTGAAAGCTGTTAACACGTATGTTGTGCCTGTGCTGAGCTACTCCTTTGGCATAATCAAATGGTGTAAAACGAACATCGAAGGTCTTGAACGAAAAATGAGAATGATGCTCACAAAAGGAAGGAAACACCACCCACGGTCTTCAATAGAGCGAATGACTCTACCCAGAAGCCTAGGAGGACGTGGGTTCGTTGGCATTGATAACCAGATGAAACGACAGCCTCAGACAGCAGAAGCGAGATCATCTGTACTTCACAGAGCCATCAGTCAGGCAGACAAATCAACGCCACTGGTCTTGTGTCAACAAGAGATTCAACACCACCTACATACTGACCTTTAGAAGATGGAAGCATGGAAAGCAAAACCTTTGCACGGAAGACATACAAATGAGGTGAGTCAAGCAAATGTTGGTGTAACTGCATCAAACTACTGGATCACTTCAGGACAGATCTTTCCTGAAACTGAATGTTAATATGCTTGCAATTCAAGACCAAGTCATCCCTACAAGGAACTACCTCAAGTTCATTGTAAAGGAACCCGCTATACCAGATGATAAGTGCCACTATGGCTGTCAACAGTCAGAAACAATGCCTCTGCAAGTAGATATTTCCTGGTAACGGAACACAAACAAAGGCATGATGCAGTTGCAAAAAACTTGCATCCGGAGTTGGCTGATAAGTTTCATCTTCTAAAAGGAAAGAGAGTTCCGTATCACCAATATCTGCCAGAGTGTGTTCTTGAAAACAATGAATTCAAGTTGTATTGGTACCGAACTATTCTGACTGATCAATCGGTATCACACAACAGGCTGGATCTGGTGGTTGTCAGCAAGAAAATGAATCAAATTATCTTGATTGATGTTGCGAATACTATCAACAAGATTCTCTAGTCAAAACACATAGAAATGATCAGCAAGTATAGCGGGTTGGTTGGCCCGATCAAAATAATAACGTAGAACGGGTAAAGACCTTACCTATCATTGTCTCAAGTACGGGCGTGATCCCAAGTACCTTGCTCCAAGGCCTCAAAAAACTGGATCTGGATACGCAACTGTACAAATTAATGCAGAAGGCAACGGTTCTTTCAACAAACCAAATCGTTCGGAAGTTCATAGGTAGCGACTCTCCAGCTTAGATGTGGCCGTTCCAGTAGTTATATGGTACCCTGAAGCCCGTTTAGTTATGTTGTGATGTACCAGCAATGTGTTATATGTATTTTATAAAACAATAATAATCAGGAAAATAGTTATAATAATAAATATTATGTATAATAATACCGTTATTCATATTAGCTTTCACATGACTTACTTGATTTACTTCCTGTAACTGTAGTCTATTATTAGACACCCTGTAGGGAACAACCTCACTTTGTTTGCAGATATGGTCTTTGTGTAACATTTCTCTTAGCTACCATGTTCTTCAAAAGAATATCCCAAACCGAAATCCCCCAAAAATTATCCCAACGTTATTATTTTATAAAAGTAATATATACATTATGTATTTCAAGTAGGCCTATTTATTTACCGCTCATTTTGGGCTTATTATACATGAAGGATTTGGTCTAAGGCTCGAAAATATTCTAGGTTTCCATATATTCACGATAGTGTTTATGTTTGCGTTTTCTGAATTACATAAATTATTTCTTATCGTGTTCTCTGCCAGCTCGTCCCATCAAGAATGTAGTTATGAAGGTTTCCATATCAGCTTATTCCACAAGTCCCACCCCTTTTCGAAAAGGTTTGGCTATCCTTCCTAAATGTTATATATTCTACGCTCTTTCTGCCATGATACCCCATAATATTGCTCTGTGCAATAGGATAGCATGGAGATACTGCCCTCTTTTAGCCTCTTTGTTCTTCTTATTACAACATGCTTACAAGTAATCCAAAACAATGACCAAATTTTCTTGCATATACTCCTCCAATAGTTCGGGCCACTGCCTCCGCCCCCACCCAAAGAGGTTGCCAACCATCCCTCGAAGAGGGATCAAAGGTGCTCATATCATATCACGAATATAATACATTCAGCAGGATTATAATTGCTACTATTAGAAACGAGGGGGGAAATTCGAGAGACATTTACATTAGAAATACCAATAGAAAGACCATTTAATCTTCCCTAAAGAAATAGTTAACGTAGTAACCTAACGCATTAATTTTGATTATTTGAACGGTAAATATGTGTTAGAGATTTGTATTATATGTCCTACAGTGTGTTGCAGAATTTTCTTTAGGATGTGTCGGCTCTTAAGTGGAGTAGTTTTGAGAGAAATTTCACTTGAAAAGATTATCATTACTTAAGTTCCATTTTGATGCCGATGTGAATACATTCTATATAATCCTGTAGTAAGCGTTCTCAGTTGCATTAAGAAAATGGTCAGAGAATCTTCAGTCTGCCGTAAATGATTAATACATGCCAGAAAGTATACATTTTGTTGTCTACAATTGATGGGAAGACAAGCAGTTTGTCTTTACTGTGGTACCTGGCCTTGTTCTATGGCAATTGCAGCAGATATACGAACTCTGAATGCATATAAATGTATTGTATTGGAAAAGACCCCCAAGGCACTGAGTGTGCCACCCCCCGCCCCCCGCTACAAGTACCGTTGGGGAGGAAAGTTGGAATGGAAGGGCGAGGAGTTGTAAGGTAGCGGCTGTGGCCTACAGTTAGGGACCAACCCCGGCATTTTCCTGGAAGGAAGATGGGAAACCACAGAAGACCATCTTCAAGGTTGCCGGCGGGGAGATTCGAACCTCCTCGCCTCCCGGATGTGAGCGACTGCCAGCAGTCATGCCGTAACGACCACGGCCAACTCACCCGGTTTCTTCAGCTATGATTGTTATGCGTTCATCTCAAAACCATAGATAGAAGGTTCGATCTCAGCTCAGCCCAACCTCATTTAAAGGTGTGTAAATGCGACAACATCGTGTCAGTAGGTGTACTTGCACATATCTCCATAGCGGGACGATTTCCAGCATTACGGTCTTCAATAGTCAAAGCAGTCAAAAAGAACAGTAGATACTTTATTGCATTAATATTGCATTGAATTCACATCAAGCACATCTCCATAATTCCAACACTCCAGCCTTCACACAATCAGTACTGCTGACTATGCTATTCATCAGCTCAATGACACCATTCCATTGAGAAAGCGTCTCCACCTATCTCATAAGCAGAGGATGGTTCTTGAAATACAGTTATAACAAGAAGTTCCGTGAAGAACTATACAGCCTACTTTTCATGCCAATGATTATTCTACAGTATATGAACCTATCTAGAATAATGACGAAATTAAGATGGTAATATCGAAATATCTAATTAGTACAAAATATATCTGGTATAATGTAGCCTAATAGAGCACTACAGTTGGCAGCCCTGGTGACTGAATATATTCTTAGTTCCATCTCTTAAGGTACAGAATACAAAATTTGGTTGAAGTCCACACTGGATCTATCAGCACGCGTAAAAGCATGTTGCCAACAATACCATGCGTGTGCTGGTCAGAAATAATCTGAAATATTATGATATCTTGTTGTGCCAATTTTGGATGAAATCCATTTGATAGTATAGAAGTTACATGTATTTTAAAATTGGACATATCAGCAGGCATAGAATCATGTTGGCAGCACTGCCTTGTATTAATTACTCCAAATTATTCTAGAATGTCAGGTGCTATACGTGTGCAAAGTATAGAGCTGTTGGCTTGCATACTTTCTGATATATTGATATTAGGGTAAAAATATATATAGACAACATTTATTAACAGTTGGCAGCCCTGATTGCTCGTAACAATACGTATAGTCATATCTGTTATGGTACACATAGCACATACGAAATTTGGTTGAAATCCAACTGATAGTATAGAAGTTACATGTATTTAAAAATTGGTACTATCAGCAGGCTTATAATCATGTTGGTAGAACTGACGTATATAAGTTACTCCAAATTAATCTAAAATGTCAGAATATATGTATGCATAGTTTAAAGCTGTTGGCTTGCATACTCTCTGATATATTGGTATTTGGATAAAAAAAATAGAGAGAGCAATTATTAACAGTTGGCAGCCCTGATGGCTCTTAAGAATACGCTCAGTCATATCTGTTTATGTATAGATATTACATACAAAATTTGGTTGAAATCCAATTGATAGTGTAGAAGTTATATGCATTTAAACATTGGACCTATCAGAAGGCTTAAAATTATTTTGGCAACACTGTCATGGTTGGCCTCCTGGAAATTAAACTGAAATAGTATTATCTACATGTGTGCCAATTTTGGAATAGCTCTCATGCATACCTTGCAAGATATCCAACATGGAGCTCAAATGTCTAGTGCGTTTTTTCAGCAGTTGGTAGCACTGATATCATTTTCAAATATGGACGTGAGATATTCCGGTGCACATCTTTACTCATACTAAATTTGGTTTTGATTGCTGCAGCCGTTTAGGAGTTGATAGGGGGGGACACACACACAGCCAGCCAGACAGACAGACAGATAGACAGACAGACACACATTTTCCCGGATCGATCTCATAAGTCTACTTTTTCCTCATTTTTGCAAAATGTGAAAAGTAGGCTAAAAATATTTAAGGGGGACCTGGTGAGTTAATTATCTGGATTGAACCATGAACTAATTTGACATTACAGGGATAGGAAGGTTCTCTGCAATCTATACAGAAACCAGACAGCAGTTATTTGAGCAGAAGGACATGAGAGAGAAGATTGGATTCAGAAAGGTGTAAATCAAGGCTGCAACTTATCACCCATAGTTTTGAATCTATATATTAAACAAGCAATGAAGAAAATTGGAGAAAAATTCAACGCAGGAGCAAAGATTCAAGAAGAAGAATTTTAACCCTGAGATTTGCTCATGACATCGTCATCTTGGCCGACACACCAGAGGATATGAGTGAGGTTTTATTTAAATGGTATTAATTCTCTCTTGAGGAAAGTATTCATGATGAATGTTAATAAACGTAAAACAAACAAAAAATGGAATGCAGCCGAAATAAATCAGAAACCTCTATGGACGTCAAATTGGCAGGTGAAAAGCTAAAGGAAGTAGGAGACTGCTGTTACTAAGGAAGCAAAATAGCTAGTACTAGGCGAAGCAAAGAGGATATAAAAAGCAGGTTGGCAAAGGCAAAGAAAGCATTTCTACAGAAAAGGTATCTGTTGACATCGAATATAGATTAAGGTGTTAGGAAGTCATTTTTGAAAGTCTTTGTCTGGAGCGTGGCACTCTATGTACAGTAAGTGAAACTTGGGCTGTTGGAGCAACAGAAAAGAGGAGAATTGAAGCGTTTGAAATGTGTTGGTACAGGAAAATTATGAAGATCAGATGGGTAGATAGAGTTACAAATGAAGATATGTCAAGACTAGGGGGAGAGGAGAGATGTTTCGGTCAACTGACAATGAAGAGAAGAGAGTGTTTGGTAGGACACATATTAAGACACCCGGGAATAGCAAACTTCGTCATGGAAGGAAGGGTTGAGGACAAGAACTGTAGGGGTAGACCCATGTTAGAATATGTTTAACAGATTGCGTCGGATGTAGTGTGTGGTAGCTATGTAGAGATGAAACGATTAGCTCAGGACAGGGAGGCATAGAGTGCTGCATCAAACCAGTCAAAAGACTGAATACTAAAACAACAACATATTTCGTAGGGAATTATGGTTTCCTACCACTGCGAGTTTGGAACAAACTGTTATTTTAAACTTTGCTTCCTTGACTGCAAATAGTAAGTTGCTTACTTTATACACAAGCTTATAATACCTAAAAAATACCCATAAGAAATACGTAATTTATAAATAAGAATTATTTGGGGCTATCTAAATGAATGAAGAAAATATAAGCGATATCGAGAGGTAATAGTGTAGCCTTGCTAATGGATTTGGTATCACTCATTCTGATGTCTTAAAGGTAATATATCATGAATTGAATGCTCAGTAAAAGGCCATCTCTGAAAGGCTGAGAAAATACAATTCGTCGCTATGCCTGAAATATCCACTAACCATTCCATTCTTCAGATGGTCACGCTAACAGGTCTACAGTCGTTTCTGGGCCTAAATATCCACTAATTCAGAATGTTTTACCCTAGCATTCTCTTCCGAATAGATGGTCACGACCGACTGGTCTACCTGGATATATAGTACAACATAACAATGTACGATTATTTTACTCTCCATCACATAAGAGAAAAATTAACCTTACGACACTGTTATACGGGTTCACATATGACAGAGGAAATGACAAGGACCAACTCTTTACTGACGGAAATCGAGTTTCACCCATGATGGTTTTAGCAGTTTGTTTTAAAAGTATAGTTTTGATATTAAAGGCCAAGAAACTTCTGAAACATCACCAAGGAAAAGAGTTGGAGAGAAACGCCTGGATGAAGAAAAATTGGCTTTTTTGTGTTAAAATATTATGAAATGAGAACTGCTGTAGCACTGAAATCTCCAAATTATTGTGACCTCTTTGAATTTTATTTAACAATTCATGTATTCGACATTAACGTTCATTGACCACAACATGTCTTGGGGTCTTCCAACAAAGAATTCAAGACACTGACATTACTCACTGAGATAAAATGAAATGCTGATAGAAGATATCTCTGAAAGTGAGACTATAAACCTTTCACTTCTTATAGGCTAACTGGTGTGTCAATCAACTTGTCGCAGTTATAAAACTTTTCTGGAAAAAAATAATCGACACCTTCGGCAGCTGTGTTGTCAAATCATTCAACAGTAATCGTTTGGTCTCGATAAAAAATTCTTAAGTTTCAACTGTTACCGATATTGAATAAAACACTGTGGTAGGAGGTATTTTAAGAAGTCATCAAAACCCCCATTTGAAATTATGTTAAATTCATAATTCTGTGTCACCAAAATATACGAAAATATTGCTATTTCTAGAGTTCTTCTGCTGTGGTTAGGAACACTGCTCGGCTTCTCATGAAGCACCAACCTGCTTGATACATTGCAATATGAATGTTTACATCATATTAGCAATATTTGCCCGAGGAAGGAGTCTGCATCCTTCTTCAAGGAATATGCACAAATAATTGCTATGATTCTCAATTGTTAGAGAACATCCTCAAACACGATTTAATAATCAGTTGATCTTCAGTTATCAATATTTCAAAGGTTAATGAATGTCTGAATTACACGTATTATGATATCGTATCCGTTCATGCACTTACTCAAAATTGGGGTCGGCCAAAAATCTTTGCTCGAGTGTAAAGCCAAAGTTCTTTCAGCTGGCAGCACATTTCCTCTTCCTCATTCTCTCTCTCTATCTTCGCTTCGCTCAGCGGAGAAACAGGCCAGTCAGAAATGAGCACTTTGGCCAAGGTCACATAACGGCCTGCTGGTGTTCTGAATCAGACACGTCTGCTGGTTTCCAATTGAGCAACACACTCCGTCTGCGAGATCTTCTCCGCCGCTTGACCATCTGTGCCTTAAATTGATCACTGCTATCCTGAAACTATTTGAAGCGTTCCCGTCTTGAGAGATTTCCGGAAATAATCAAACAATTTCATTATTTCCCTGGTAGATGTTCGTGTAAAAGAAATACTTTTTGAAATTAAAAAGGAAAGTACAAGCAAGTGAATCAACAGAAATGACAGCGTTCCTTGCCCACCTAAGGTCTCTAGACCTATATGAAGAAATCTTTTCGATTTGCCTTTTAGCTACAAATAAGTTTTAATTTAAATAGTTTTCTCAATCAACGTTTTGGGTTTTGTACCACGGACATTCCATATCACAGATCTAAAGAAATCCGTAGAAATTTGAGAGAAAGACCATGCATGGAAACTATGCAAACACCACTAGCCCACTGTGGTGTTCTCGAGAATTATTTGACAGCTTTCCCGTGACAGTAGGTGTGCATCAGGGATCGCCAATGTCGATGCTGCTTTTACATAACATCATGGTAACCAATACGTTAGACGAGTGGTGTGATCATCTGAATCATGAGCTTAAACCTGCTGATTCCAGAACACATGGAACCAGCCCCATCACCTGTATCCTTCGACATTATTGGAATTGCGTTACCGAAAGTTGACAGTGACTAATTAAGTAAGGAAATGCGCGCAATGCTTAACTCAAAATGGATGAGCTGGAGGGAGTTCAAAGGGAACGGAAGTCCTTAGTGAAAAACGAACATCGTCACGTTTGAAATTCGACGTGTATCGGATCGTTGTGATGCCTGTTGCTCAGCTACCACTACAATCGCTGAACACTCTTACCACACAATGTAAATGTGGATACTTCTCTGAATACTGAACATTTCCCTACTCAATCGTGTTTGGAACATCAACAGGCAGCGTACTGGTGTGGTAGCAATCATTGAGGAGGCCCGTGAAAACAGACTTCATTGCTATGGACATGTCCAGAGAGCTGGCCCTAAAACCATTGCAAAGGTGGCTTACAATCAGGAATTTGAGGAAACAAGGCCACGTGAACGATCTAAACAAGGAAGGTAGGATGATGGAAATCAATACCTTAACAAAACCAAATAGTGGCGTAATTACAGGTCCTACCAAATGTTTACGGACACCCGCAAATTTCATGATCATTATTCCTGTCCCTATACCGTAGAAAGAAATTCAACAGACATTCCTTGGCCTTGGCTGGGCGGGAGACCCTTCTAGGTGCAGAGATCCTTTATGTTTCACGTTGTAGTCCTACAGTTGCAGCACATTAATGGATCAAGAACAGCTTCCTCATAGGTCAAAGAATGTCTGTCTGTTGACTTTTTCTGCGGTTCTATTCCGGGTAATGAAACTGGTGATATTTCTTAATGGAAATACATTCTTGTGTTCTATTGCAATTATAAATATTCTACAGGTATCTGTGTTTCTTCATAACCAAAATTGTGGATGTAATCCTCATAGTGTTCTGTCCAGATCGCTTCAAATATGAAAAAATACCCATTTATTTCACACTTATCTTAAACAACAAAAATCATAACTTCACAACTAACAGTGATGGTTTCATAATAAATTCACAAAATGTTTCTCGGAACTCGATCTAGGACCCTGTAAAAATTCGTATGCCTGAGACCAAAAGTATAGGGACAGGAATAATGATCATGTAATTTGCGGGTGTCCATAAACATTTGGTAGGACCTGTAATATTCTCGTGCCAAAAATATGAATGTATATTTACACTGTTACACATATTATATACCATTGGACAAAAGCATGGCTACTCTCAGTGTTTCCTCTGAGGCCTGATGGAGATTACCTTCCGTGCCAGATGTTGATGCTAGACACAGTCGATATTGCAGCATTTATTTAAAAGTCTGCTCGTTACCACAATCACACTTGGTACTATCATCTGCAGCATAGTCCCAGCTTAACAGATCAACGTATTTAGAGACTACTGACGCACTTTTATTTATTTATTTTTATTTATCGTATGGCTTTCAGTGCCGGGAGTGTCCGAGGACATATTCGGCTCGCCTGAGTCTGTAGCAGCTTCCAGCGGATACCCTAAAGGGTGAGCTACAAGTTCCGTGCAATTTCAAGTAGTTCCAACTTTCGCCACCAGATATCATGATACCTAGTGGTGAACGTTGGAACTTTGATAGATCGTTCTGACGAAATCTAACCTAACAAATTTTGCTTTACACAAGTTTAGTCTGTGAAAGGATCTTTTACAAGCCATAAATCTATGACATGGGACCGCCGGCTTTACTTCCCCTCCGAAGGAAGGCATACTGAAGGATTTTTAACGCTCTTAAAAAATCCGACGACTTCGGCCGGGTTTGAACCCGCTAACTTGGACGCAGAAGTTCATCATGCTACCGACTACGCCACCGAAGCCGCTACTGACGCACTGTTCCAGCCAGACGGAAGGGCGAGATTTAGCTTTCAACAATAGTAAATTCGCTATTCCATCGGTGACTGTAAGTGCGTTTAATATTCTTAGAAAACTGATTCTGGAATTCAGTCTTTGCTTGTGCGCTTCATTTCCATGTAACGGATGGGTTTTCTTATTCTCATCTTTCATTTCTTCCATGTTCTCCGCTATTTCTATTCGAACAGTAGGCGAGGTGGTTAAGTCATTAGTCTGAAGTGGATTTAAAAAATGCTCTTATGACTACATCCACCTGCTTGGCATGAGTTGAATTATTCCAAACAGGTGCAATAAGATAAACTCGGCAGATCCTGTGCCACCAGAAGAAATTAAAGAATGAAAAGCAATTCACGCTTGCATTCTGTATCATTATGTTCCATGAGGGCCCTCGTGAAATTGAAGATAGGGAGAGGAGGTATAAGAAATTGAACATCATTGTTGAGTCGCGTACCACTACAAGATGAAATGTAGGCCTAAGCTCGGAGATTGAAGATTAGAATCCCGACGCTGACAGTGGCCAGTCTGTGTTGTTTTCTCCAGGTTCTTCCATACTCTCCCCAGACAAACGCAAGGGTGGCTTCTTCTTACCAGATTAGGTCCACCCACCCGATTCTCGGCCCTAATAATTAATGTTACGCAAATTGCTACACATACCCCAGACACACAGGCTTTCGTGTAAAACCAACATTCACCTGGGCTAAATACAAGTGACAGACAACTCTTATGTCCCAAGCCTTGAAAAGGAATTAACATCAACATTAACAACAACACATTGTAAGTTAAAACTACGCTGTTGTTATTTGTGAAAAGATCCAGGTAAAAATCCCCTATACAAAATAAATGATATGTAAATATAACATCTAAAATATTAGAATGCTATTAGTTTGCAATCATTTTTTTTGGGGGGGGGGGGATTTTCCTGTTTGTGTTGAGTTATAAACTACAGCGTAATGTATATGTACAAAATTAATTTTTGGCTTATATTAATACAGTAATTTAAAAAAATGTAAATATTAATAAAACATGTAGACTATTACTTTATCTCGCTGAATCACTTCATCACTTCTTTAAAATGATGAAGAGGAGTATTAATTGAATAAAAGCACTCTGATGAGCATTGACTTACAGTACAACAAAAGTTTTTACCCTATGTTATATTTTTCTCTATGACGGAAACTGAACCTTGAGAACAATGTATTCTAGGACGCTATAGATACGCAGTCGTTCAGTATAATGCATTTGAGGTACAGTTTTCTATGGATATCTTCAATGGACAGTGAACCTTACATATATTGAAAACTATACGGTTGTGCTCCATACCCATATTCGGCTGGGACGCTTGATTAATGACAAGTTAAAGACTGGAACGGAAGAGCATCGTTGGATACGCAGTATTGCACGTTTAGCGATGATATGTAAAACGCATTTCTTTAATCATGATATACACAAGATCATTTTCTTTTGTTACCAAAATAACTTACCTTTGTAAGCTGCGGTCGGTCCTTAACTTCGAACGGATGATCCTCCCTGCTCAGGTAGGTGGGTTTTGACAGACGTTTACTTAGTTCTCCCCAAGCTGTAAGTGTTAAACATAGTGTTTAGTCTAGTCCGCATTTCGTCCTTCTATCTTCCAGAAGATTCCCACCCTACTTTTTCCATCATTCTGGGATAAAATTCGTTGAGCACAAACCTAGCAGGCTTCCTTTGTACCATCTCCAGCCCTTTGATGAGCCCTACCTGATATGGGTCCCAAACCGCTGAGCCGTATTCTAAGATTGGCCTTACCAGGGTCAAATATCCTAATTCTTCTGCGGTGGAACTACTGCCCTTAAATACCCTCATTGGAGAATTACAAAAGGCAGTTGAAAGGACATCATGCATTGGCAACTACTGGATATAATAAACTGACTATAATTATGCTAAACATCATCTTGCACTTTGTGGCAATGCCGCATCGGTCTCAACAAGAATGGACATAATGTGTTCCAACCCAGATCAATTATGTATGACAGTAACGTACGTGATCAATAATGGCGTACTATTTATTCTGGATTTAGGGACAGAGACAATAGAGAAAGTAGTACGGTATAAACAATAAATAAACCTCTTAAATGTGTAGCCTACGTAAGAGAATACAGAAGTCTTCCAATAGCTATTCATTTATTTCACCCGAATCTGGACAGTCCATTGCAGCTAGGGTGGTTATCTGCAGAAATAGTCGCATATTTAAATGAAGGCACATATTTAACTGAAAACCACTTCAGCCAAATATTACTATTAAGCAGTTACTGTAACAACACAAATTACAGTAACTCCAGCACATGGAAACACAGAAGTTACTCGTCTGCCTATAGTATAGTCTTATCCAAAGCTATTGAACTCTGTGACTTAAAAAACATATATTTTCCAAAATAAATATTTCGGTCAACATCTGATTTCATTCTCCGTTTTTTAATTATCTATTGACGAAATAATCTGCCCCAGAAACATTAATTTATGACAAGGACTGTTTCTAACTGCCAGAAATGATCACGTGAAATCGTCATATCAGGGTGTTATAAAGAACGCCCTCACAACGCTGAAGGAGTTCTTAAGATACCAGCCGCACAAAAATCTTTCAATTTTTTTGTTAATGTAATTCATTTTTTGGGGTTATAAAAGTAGCATTTTCTTACACAAAACCAAGATGTTCACAGCGCATCGATTTTTCCTTAAAAGTTACACTTAAATCTATAATTAATTATTATAAGAACTTGGTACAAGCTATATGTCCAGTCCATAACTTAACACTTTGCAATCATTTAACTACCACCAATACAACTATCAACAACAAAATTAAAATAATAATACAGTAGTGACATATTTATTATAAATGCTTCATCTAGAACAAGAACGTTTTCAAGTAAAGCAGCAGTGTGTGGTGATGGTGTTAATGATAATCAGAAAAAGAGTATGAAAGGAGCAGAAGAAGAATGTCAAACGAAGCATCTCTGACAACACCAGTTATAATTACTTCCAGACTGACTGATTTCTTACGATACCTATCATAGTGTACAGAAGTTGATAACAGGTTAAGGAAACTCTCTATATGTTTCACAGTTTATGCCAGATTAACAGAAATAATTACCTATTCCTCAAACGGGTTTTGGTACTTACCAGCTGAGAACAATCACAGATTTAGATATCCGTAATGTTATTATATTTTATCTGTTTATCAAACAAATTCTGATCATGACTACCAACATATGTTCTATTAAGATATATCAATGGTAGTGATTTGGTAGCAGAGGAGAAAATAAACCAAGTTAGACTCCGAACAATATTAACTATAACCCTTCAAACTAAATTGCATATATTTATATTCTTTAAAATGAAGAAAGGAATGCCCGCTTCAACATAAATCAACAACAATGAGGCTCCAGTGTAATTTTCAAATTACATAATGGAACGAGTTTAAATTTGAAATCATTAAGAAATAATTGAAATATAAGTGAAATGCTCAACACCCAGGACTGCCTACAAACAAAGCTGACAATTTCCCTTCCCTTTTGCCTTTAGCATGTGATAGGAGAGTGTCATGTAAAATACAGATTCTGGTTTATTCTTTGCCATGAACCATGAGAGACCGACCCTACATGTTGTAGGTCATCTCGAAACATTTTCTTTTGTGCACAACGTGAAGCCGTTTAAACGAATGTGTTATCTGAAGGTGCTATTGTTACTGTTACAATGGTCTAAACATGTAGTGAAAACTGTAGTCTCATCGAAATTTTAAAATGTATCACCCGCTGAAGTGGTTTGAACTATATTTAGGAGTCCCATGCCACCCCTCCAAAGAATAGGAATTTGATATTTTTAAACTTATTTTTCCTGTTTATCTATACCAAACTGTAGGCATTTTTATTAGTTATAAAGTTGGCCAATTAGTGAAGATTCAGTACTTCGCTCCCTTATTTCTGGATTCGCAGAGTACAATCCCACTTATTCCCACAATCTTATACGAAAAACAAATTAAACTCTGTATCTGTATAGAGACAGTTCATACATCATAAAAGCAGCAAAATATATAAATGATATATGGACAGCATATCTAACACTAGTGAGACCAATACTGATCAATGGTCTACCTACCTGGCACACAACCACAGAAGCCAACTTCCACAAAATAATACGTGTCCAACGTAGCACTGAACGACCACTAAACAAGAACAGCCGTCTGGTGTCCTTCCTATCAATCACCTCCTATGTTAATAAACTGATGTCACCTTCTTTACACAAGTCTCTCACAGAGGTCATTCATCTCTTACTAATGCCACGACTTTCCTTAATGTGTGACTGTGGAATAGAATATTAGCGAGTGAAAGGATGAGTAAATGAACAGTACCTGCATACGCATGTAACTATTCGCCTATATAGACTGAATGTTCCCTATGATGTCCATATATTCTGTAGAGGATATACGAGGCACGTCCAGAAAGTAAGCTCCGTTTGGTAATTAAATTAAATTGTGTACAGATACTGAAAAAATATTTATTGCACAACATTCTACACCTCTTAAACTACCTTTTCACATAACTGCCGAACTTTTGCAGGCATTTGTCATAGCGTGGCACAAGTTTTTGGATACCTCTTCATAGAAGTTTGCCGCCGACCCGTAAACGAGAGTGAAGACTCCCCTTAAGATATCCTACTGTTTGGTCACTACTGTTAGGCAAATTGCGTGCTTACCAGGAGAACTGCGTATGTTTAGGAGTTCTCCTGACCACATACGCAATTTGCCTAACAGTGATGGCCAAACAGTAGGATATCTTAAGGGGAGTCTTCACTCTCGTTTACGGGTCGGCGGCAAACTTCTATGAAGAAGGTATCCAAAAACTTGTGCCACGCTATGACAAATGCCTGCAAAAGTTCGGCAGTTATGTGGAAAAGTAGTTTAAGAGGTGTAGAATGTTGTGCAATAAATATTTTTTCTGTATCTGTACACAATTTAATTTTATTACCAAACGGAGCTTACTTTCTGAACGTGCCTCGTAGGTAAGTAAATAGTGAATTAATGAAGCTTGAAAATTAAGATTTGGAACCGCTGTTTCCCTCTGACCCCACAAACGTTTAGGATTTACGTTTTGGCATTTTGTTCCAGCTACCACTCATATTCATGGATTCCAACTTTCACCCTTCTGCCTATTGCAAAAATAGAAGAATTATTGTGGGTCATTTCCCATTTTTTACATAAGACACTTAAACGCTTCGTTCTAAAAAAAAGTAGTTCTGAGAAGAGCAAAATGGCCTATTATCATATATCCTACTTATATTAATTGCCTATATTGCTGAAATAGATTCGTAGATATTGAGAACCGTCTAAATATTTCGGATGGTCACCATGTTGCATTTTTATATATAGTATAGGCCTTAGAGTTATGTACTAATCCATGAAGATTGTTGTGTAGGTGTTTTATTCAAACTTCAATCGCATGATTAGGACACAAAAATAAAAAATAGATTATAAAAATTTCGCTCAGCCGCCATCTTGTGGTCATGAAAATAATTTAAATGAATTATATGCCAGTGGATTAAAATTTGCATAAGCATATTTCGTACCACGTTTCACTGCACTCGGATGATTGATTAAATCGCGAGAAACGTCCATTTGAATATTTAAATTTTGCGTCGGCACCATGTTGGATTTGTGCTCATCAGGTTATTGAAGGTCCCATATATGAACTTATGTTTATAGCCTCTATACACATACAAAATTTCAGATTTATTGCTGTCATAGATTGATAGATATTGAGAACCATCTAAATATAAAAGATGGTCGCCATGTTGGATTGTAATATATGTAGGCCATAGAGTCATGAACTATTAGATGAGAATTATTGTGTACGTTCATTTCTCAAACGTTGATTTCGATCGCATGATCAGAACACAAGTAATTAAAACTTAATTTTAAAATTTCGCACAGTCGTCACCTTGAGGAGATGTCAATGCATTGCAATTTGTATAGTCACTTGCTGCAACAAGTTTCACTGGGTTCGGATGGTTAAATTGCTAGAAAAGTCTATTTAAATGTGTCAAATTCGCTTGGCCGCCATGTTCGGTTTGTAGTTAACAGGTTTTTGAAAGTCACTTAGGTGAACGTCTAGTAGTGCCCCTTAACACCGTATAAAACTTCAGGCAGATATCAGTAATAGTTTCAGAGATATAGAATGGCGGTGATATATTTCGCACACCCGCCATGTTGGATTGGTGAGACGCTATAAAATTTGAGCGGCACGGTCGGAGTCGGCCAAAATAGTACTATGACCGAGTTTGATTGAAATCGCTCGAGCCGTTTAGAAGGTATTAGCGGGGAACACACACATGGACGCACACACACACACACACATACATATTCGCACACAAACACACACACATACACACACATACACGGAGAGTCTGGCTGCGTGGCTCAGGAGAAACGTTCTCGCGTGCTGAGCCCAAGGTTGCAGGTTCGAAACCTGGCGCAGTCAGCTGGCATTTGAGGGCGCGCAAATGCGAGGGAGCCGTGTCAGTACATTTACTGGCACGTTAAAGATCCCCTTCGGGGCAAAATTCCGGCACCCCGGCGTCTATAAAAGCCAGGGTAGTTATAAGGGACGTAAAACCAATAACATTATTATTATTACATACACGGACAAAAGTTGATCTCTTAAACCTTTTTTTTTTTTTTTCACAAATGAAAATAGGCTAAAAATAACGATTAAAGTATAGTCTAATGCTTAAAAGGTTGTTTCAGACCATTTAGCGTAAGCCATATGCAATTATGTTATAAACTAAAGGTTACGAAGGCAACGTTGAAAAAACTCCAAGAACTCTAAGAAATATTTATACAAACAAGAAACTAGCAGGAATAACATCAACAGAAATACGGTCTTTTTTAAGATGTAAAAGGCAAAGTTAAGAAAAATCTCCAACACTTTTTCCCATATTAACATAAGGAGTTTTAAACGAACTATCCTATCTGTAAATGCCGATATTGAAGGTGGTCATAATGAATATGAAAAAATTGAACTCTCAAAATATTGATATTGACATATTACTTCATGTTCACGTAGCTTTAATGTTAATTTATTTTAAAGTGAAATATATCAATACATGGTTTCAAATTATTTCAAAAATTCTTTGAACAGTTCCCCACTGGTGCAGTTTATCTTCAGGTTTATTACTCTCAAACTTAACTTAATTGGTATACTGTAAACCTGAAAACACCAAAGTTGCATTCAATAAATAAAAGGCTGAGCAGTGTAAAAATGTTTTTGGTTTTCTTCTGAAAAAGTACAAATTTGGGCTTATTTTTTTTCTTATTGCATTGGAACCTCTACTTATATTTATAAGATATTTATTTTCGGTGAAGGAAAAGAGTGTAAAAGGAAACACATTTCTTTCATAATTTGTTAAAAACGGGCATGTGGAGAAATTTTCCGTTCATTTGTTATTGGATAAGCACGCTTGCTTATTATCGAGGAGGCCTGGGGTTCAATTTGCGGTTTTGTCAGACTGACGTAAAGGCTGGAACAGGTTGCACATAATTTTGTGAAGACTAAGGTAGCTGTTAAATCTGAGAGGCAGCGATCCCGGTCAAAATTAAGCCAGATCATTGACTGGGGTTCACGACTTACTTAGCACGCATCACCCTACAATTTGTTGGTCCTACATCTGAACAGTGGTTGCTTGGTAGGCCAATGACTCCAAATAATTCTAAAACCAAGTTATCTGTTATTCTGTATGCTCTTTTTGTTAACTACCATCCTCTTATTTTATGTCACTTTAATACAGTTTACCTCTTATTTCAATCACTCATGGGACTATTCCTGTTCCTACAGGGTATGAGACGAGGGAATTAACGTCCGGATGCCGTTCCTGATGCTAACATTATAGGAGGAATTCATGGGAAATGATTAAGTTAGGATGAAGATGAATGGAAAATGTCAAGGTGATGGAAGGAATTGATCGAGGCCTATTAAAAGGCACATTCCTATCATTTTCCCAGAGTTTAAAATAGGAAATCATTGAAAATCATTTGATTGACAGTCAACGGTGGCATTTGAACCTATTCATCTTTCAATTCCGGTATTGTCCGGGTACCATGGCCTTGTGCGTAAACGTGCGTAGCTATCCCGGTCTGTAACAACATACAGCATAACATGAATAAATACAAATCTGTGAACTTCAAATAACACAATTAATTTTCTATCTCAACTAGTTGTTATGTAAATAAATTAATTAATGCAGTAATTTTGTAAAGGGTTATGTGGGAGGTGGAGATTCTGATTATGGGTTACAGAGTGCTACAATGATTGAGAAATACTGCTATAAAATGGCATCTTCAGAAGTTTTATTTCAATTGGGGCTCGTTCAGTGGAGCTACCAAATTGCATCGAGAATATGTAGTCTTTTGACACAACTTGATATAATATGAAAACAAGACGCAAATTCAAAAAGAATAGGATCCAATTTCAAATTCAGCTTTTCCTGCAAGCCAAAGATTTGGGACGCGAATAAAAAACATTAGGCCTAATTGTAAAATCTCATGCCCAAATATACTGTTTTTCGATTTCATTACATCTAGAACGCTTAGCTATAATGATATAAGCAGCCACAATATTGGGCCTAATGAAATATTAAGGATGATATTTCGTTGTTGTATTATTTTCTAAAAGCACTCTATTGCCTGAGTATGCTAACTGACCATCTTGAATGCATAAGACAGTCTTAAGTTACTAATACAGGGCGCCAGGGAATGTTCTCCGCAGTGCTTAGGCTACTTGCTGCTCCGAGAGCTAGCATCAGCAGTTACGTTGGCAGCACGGCTGCTGCTTGTATCAGAACAAACAAACCGTAAACGTTGTACTCACCACAGACATTCTTAACAGATGCTGGAAGTGTTCGAAGACAGACTTCAACACGTCTACACATATTGTCGAAGACATTCTTGAGCTCATTTGCGTGTTGATTTCCTTGGACTACGCAACATTATATCGGAGATTTCATCAAATATTTCGTCTGTTAAAAGCGTAGGCTGGCCTGTTCCCGGTATATCGAGAACTGAGCCGGTCACATGAAATTTTCTTACCGAATCCTGAACGGTATCCCGGTTTGGACACTTTGAATTAGGAAACCGCGCCTGAAATTTTAGTTTTACATTTTCTGTAAACCAATCGCCTTCGCAAAAAAGTATTCCATTAAAATAGCTCTCTCTTCAGTAGTAAACCTTACCACCTGTTTATTGATGAACTCTTCCAATAATCTATCTGAACGCTCGCTTACTGAAATACACACTGATGATTTCGACATCCCACAACCCACACGTGTGACCTTTACTATACCGCTGTCCTGTCAAGGACACCGTGTTGCCAACTTAACTGCTGATGCTACCCCTGGCAGCAGCACGTAGTCTAGTCACTGCGGAGAACATTCCCTGGCACCCTGTACAAACTGCTATATCTCACATCATCCCTATACCGTATACAGTATATGAAAATGAAAGTTTGTCTGTTCTTTATGAATTTATACGGAAATTTGCGTTATTAACGCGTTTTAGACTGTTTTATGACGGATGCGCGTGAAAATATTTTCTTGTCCGTATGTCTGTCTGTGGACAACTTTGTTCCCTTATAACTCAAGAGTGGTTGGGTACAGATATTCATCAGAGGCACAACACCAATCATTGATGTAACTCTTTCCCGTATCGCTCATAAAAGGGGACCTACCCCCTTAAAATACAAGCTGAAATAGAAAGGACGAGACAAAGCTTAATTTCAGCCCCTCAATGTGAGAAGCAAAAGTTGGGGGCCCTAAAGGGTCCCCGAAAACCACATTTAAGGTACTGAAACCAATAGTTTCTGAGATATTCTCAGAAAACTAATTTCATGTAATAAACTAACGAAGGAATGTCTTCGTGCACACTTAATTTGTTTGCTTTTTTGTTTTTGGTTTTCTTTTATACTACGTGTTTTGCTTTTCGTGTACGAGTGTGTCAAAATTGCTTTTATCTGAAGACGGAGATCTTTCGTAAACATAGCTTCAGATTGGATTTGTTACTAATCTTCTAATTTTTGTCGTCAAATTTTGCCATTTCATAGAACCTGGTTCCTTTTTGGTCATCTGGGTGATGTAGTGTCTGAATAGGGTTAGTTTGTTTCGCAGCCACAAGGTGTCTCTACAGTTGTCATTTATATAACTCTCCACCGTACTTCTCACAAAAGTGTGGCTATAGGACAAACCATTTCAAAATACATACGGTACTCAAATAGGCGAACTATAAAATATGATCCTAGATGGAAGACCGAAGCTTATTTTACTCCCCTCAATTGGAGACACAAAGCTCGGGTCTCCGAAAAACATATTTTAAGGCCCTAAATTGACCAGTGTCTTTGATATTCCCAGGAAACTAAATTCCCTGTGGTAAACTGATGAAGGAATGATTGCAACAGTAGCTCAACCACTAACGTCTGGCTATTAATACCGTAGACCGTTCGAAGAACGAGTACTTCTGCTAGTTACTTATAAGTAGCAAGTAGCCAATTTTTTCACTGTGTTGGAAAGTATAATGCTATACCACTGCTGATTATATTGCCTAAAATGACAGTAATACAGTATGAGTACATAAAAAGACAATCATTTTCAGTGCAATTTTAATTAATTTCTAGGGAACTACAGAACAGATTTACATGAATCCTACATTGATATAACTTTGAATATTTAACTGAAATCTTCTAGCGACAAATTTTTTGAGGTGCTAAAAGTCTAGGTAATTTTTCGGCATTGATAATACCCATGCAGGTGTGGAGAAAACGAATTATTGCTCGAGGGAAAATATTCTTATAATCTATTTACCGATATTGTATTATAAGCCCAGGAAAATAAGGTTTCTAGGTCCCAAAAAATGCTATAAAGCTAATTTTTTTCACAACCCATTAATTCGACCCTAAGGAACAACATATCAAAATACTCGGGCGTACATGTGCCGGCTTTCTTGATTTCCAGGCCGGGATACCTGGAATTCCAGGAATTCCTCATCGCCGTCCTGGAACGCCCATAAAAAACGAACGACTCGGCCTAGGTAGACAAAAGTAGTATCAAATGAAAGAAAAAGCATGCAGATTCCATATATATGACTTTAGGCAATGTTTTTCTCCTTTCGGGGTAGATTGTAACAAAAAAAAAACGCGCGAAATTCAAAATTTTTGAGGTTTGATTTTTGCTGCAGGTACAGCAACGACTGAAAATGAAGTATATACCAAAAAATCAGGCTTGATATAACTAAGACCACATTTGTAGCTTTTAAGACCGTATGTCATGTTTGCTTTACGTTTATTATTGTAAACTTATTGCGAAAATTAAACGTGTATTAGCTGTCAGTTGACAGTGCAGGGTTGCGTTGTGTCGTCGGGCTTTTAGCCTAATCGGTTAGCACCTGGAAAGTAAAGGTTAAGGTAATGATTTTTTTTTTCTACGGAAGAAACACAAGATGAAATTTGTATTTACACATATAATAATTAATTATGCGTTAAGCCTTCGAAATCATAGGAAAAAGGCATTGGATTACAAGGTGTAATACAAGAAACTGGTAGTTTAAGTGACATCGGGTGTATCTAGATCCTGATCTGTTTCATAACGATGTACTGCGTTATGACAATTTTGTCCGTGACATTGAGAGCACATTTCTGAGCACTCTTGGCCGGATCGTCTCCATCCACAACGCACTCCGCAGTCCGTCTTGCAATCGCAGGCAATTAGGAGATGAAGAGAGTCAGGAGCTGGTGGCAGGGTTGTGGGAACGAGCAAAAGAGAGTTGTCAATGGCTTGCCAGCCCCACTCTGTTGGATTGAGGTTTCTTCCCAGCCATTCTTGAACCTAAAATCAACTCAACATATTTAACTCTCCTGAGAAATACTAGAAAATATTGTATACGTGTAGTGTAAAGGAAAACAATGAAAGTTACCTGCAAGTAAGTCCGCATTGAGTGCTGCCGTAGAGCTTCCCTTGTTGGAGGAAGAGTCGCAAGTTCAAACTGAGAAGTCAGACCTTGGCGCGCAATGGTCATCTGGTACACACGATGTCGAAGATAATCGATTTTCTCCAATTCATTTCCTCCAGGATACATTGCCCTTATGAACTTTTCTCCAACAGTGCAAACTTCTTTGCGACTCGCAGATGGATTTGTGTGTGTTTTGACAATTTCTTCCCGAAGATCCACACTTTTTTGAAGCAATTTGTAAGCCTTCTTTTTCCCATACCCGTAGATTGCAGATGTGTTATCACCACATGAGACAGCATGGGAGTACAGCACGCAGTTCTTCATGTCACCTATTTCATCTTGAATAGCACCAATATCGTACAGCTTTCCGGGGCACTTGGAAGTCCCTGGGTGCAGCATGAAGATATCTCACGTCTGACGCCTAGCAATCAGCATTGCCAGAAGATCGGTATCGTTGCCGACTACAACTACAGACTTCCCCAGGCTCTCTATCTCCAAAGCAGTGTGCACAATGAGAGGATCGGCGTCCCCAGTTGCCTGGTATACTCGAACTTTTACAGCTTCAAATCTTGAAACAAGTACATCAATAAGTCGACATTTGTTTCTCCTGTTCGTCAGAAAGTCCGCCTGTGATTGATGTTGTCGATGTCGAATGTTCGGTCAAGTCGATATCAAAACAGGTCCTTCTTGCAGCGCGTCGCCTTTGCTCCGCTTCCTTCATAGTTGGCTGGCCATTGTATCCGTCGAAAACAATTGCAGATGGGTATCGAGTCATAACGTGTCTGACGTAAAGGTCGCAAATTTCTCCGTATGTTGCCAGTCGAGGCCAACTAACAGCGTACATGAGATAGCCTCCATCAATGACATACGTGGTCTCTGGACAAAGTCGATCGCCAATTTCTGAGTGCTTAAAGAGAGACGCAAACGCTGACTTGTTCGTTTTGCGCATTGAACATCCGTCAAAAAGAGAGGGTGGAGTTGGCTCCAACTCATAATGAAAGTAAGTTACTCCGCTTTTTCAGTTTCGTTTTTCAAAGCACACTATTCTCATAAATAGCTGACTCGAGTTTACGGGCGTTACTTAATTTCTGATCGTCACAGTACCGTTCATAGCTGATAGGGGGACAACCTATGACTTTCTGGAAATTTTCACTTCAGCATTTTTTTTCATGAGCTGCCGTCTTAGTCTCTAATAAACGTGCAAATGAATTCAAACTTACAAAAATGTTGAATTTCGCGCGTTTGTTTTGTTACGATCCACCCCGAAATGAGAAAAGCATTGCCTAAAACCTTATATATGGAGTCTGCATGCTTTTCTCTTTCATTTGACACCACTTTTGTCTACCTAGGCCGAGTCGTTCGGTTTTTGTGGGCGTTCCAGGACTGCGTTGAAAAATTCCTAGAATTCCTAGAATGGATTCTGAAAGAATTAGCTTCATAACATTTTTTTTGAGGTTAAGGCGATATTTTGACTTAAATGCCTGGGCTATATCGTAATATAAGGCAATATCAACAGTAGCGCAGGAACATTGAAATAACCATCTCGCCCCGCCAATCAGTACAGGAGACAGGCAGTGTAAACACAGTATGTATTGGCGATAAGGTTATCTCCACTGCTATGTCTGTAGAGATATTTTGGATACAAGTTGCCCAATCCTGCTTGGGTAATAGAGAGCTCTATTACTTTCAACATCGTCACTGTATCTGCAGTGTCCACTAATCTATCTAATATTTTTACTCTCTTCCAGGTGTTGTTTCTTTTAAAACAATTGCAATGCTGACAGGTCTATGCAGATAGACAGTCTAACAAAATAATTCACCTCGATAGAAGAGAATAGGAAAACTTTCTCAAAAGCAGTTAAGAGAAATTGTATAAAATGATGCCTTAGTCTCCCCAAACTTTCCTATGTCACGCTGTCGTACGATCTATAATTTTAAATGCTATTTCTCTGCACAATTGAAACAATTTTTCTTTGCAGGCCTATTTATCCAAGTATATCTGGGGGCATGACCAGGAGATTGCACATTTTGTCCATGCAGGAACGATGTGCCAATCTTAACCACTTTTCTACAGGCTTTTGACTCGTCTCATGCAGCACTCCATGTCACCCTGTGCTGAGCAAATCGTTTCATCACTATGTGCCTACTACACTCTACTTCTAAGGCAATCAGTTTAAAATATTCTACCCTTGGTCTATCCCTACAGTTCTTAACCTCAACCGTTCCTTCCATAAATAAGTTTGCTATTCCTGGGTGTTGTAGTAGGCTATATGTCCTACCGAACTATCTCTTCTCTTCGTTAGCAGTCGCCAGAAACATCTCTCCTCTCCCACTCGTCTTAATTATTCATCATTTGTTACTCTATTTACCCATCTGATGTTCATCTTTTCCCTATATCACCACATCCAAATGTTTCTCTTCTCCTTCTTTCTGCTACACTAACAGTCCAAGTTTTACTTCCATTGGGAGCCACGCTCCACACAAAGGCTTCAAAAATGACTTTCTAATGCCTTAATCTATATTTGATGTCAACAGACTTATTTTCTGTAGTAATGTTTTCCTTGTCTGAGCCAACCTACTGTTTATATCCTCTTTGCCATTTGTTCCTAATGCAGATACATTAACTTACATGTTTTTATAAGAAAATCAGTTTTAGTACGGCATAATTGGTACCTATATTTCTACCACTCCTTAGGCTTTTCCTATTTCTACGGGATCTGAGATGTGGTGAGATGAGTTTCTACGAAGCAATTATTTTAGGTGAGAATCCCCTTCTAAATGCCATATGACATGAATGATATTGGAATGACTTCTACGTTTTGTAACATGGTGGAGTGTGGAACAATATTACCCCCACACTCTATTATAGGAAGTATATAGACAAATTACTCGTTTACCAACAATAATATACAGAAAACAGTTGATACATCAAGCTCCCATACTCAAAATATTGTCTATATTTTGTCAAAAGCAGTGAAAACAATAGTAGAAATTTAAACATGCCTCAGTCTCCTCATTCCTTCATATATCAAGTTGTCCTACGATTTATAATATTAAAGCTATTTCTGTGCAAAATTGAAACCATATACTGTAGTATTCATGGTACTGTTTTAAGATTCTGGGAGTCATATAAATGCTTTAACCCCTTGGTTGTTCACGACTGCTTGCAATCACCCAAGAAATCCATTATGTGACATTGTTGTTCACATTCACTCTTCCCGTTACAAAGACATTTAATTCTGGTCTGTAGGTTACGACGGGGTACACTTAGCCCCGTGATGCAAAACTGATAATAGATGGGCTTGATTCCAACTTGATCCATACTAGAAGTGTTTTGCACGTGACGTTGGAAAGAGTGGGGAGACGAAGGCATGTTGTATATTTATACTATTTTTTTCACTTCTTTTGAGAGAATATAAATGAATGGTTTGAATTTTAGGCCACAGTCACCTCCTTCCTAAGTCTAGTTTCCATTACACATACGCTTGTGCATACACGGCCCTAATATCAGTTGACGACGAATTCAAACCACATCCAGGTACACGCGGCTGAAATGACCTTAATGTTTAAATCCCTAAATGAAACAACAACACGACTACCGTCTTCCATAACATCAGTCATGTTGTTGTTGTTACTTCATTTTAGAGACTTTGGACATCTTGGTCAACAGCCCCGTGTACTTGGATCCATGTGGATTTTTTGTGTGGTAACCTGTGTTATTGTGATGGCTGTATTATTTTGTGGTGAGTATTGGGAAGGAGGCGACCTTGACCTTACGCTAGGAACCAATCCGTCATTTGCATGGAGTAGAAGTTGAAAACCACGGAAAACCACTTCAAGATGCCTGAGGTGGGAATCAAACCCAACTGTTCTCCGTTTTGCCTCACGAGGCTAAGTGTACAGTACCCCGTTCCAGCTCTCAGACCACAATTAAATTCCTTGGCAGAGACGGGAATCGAACCCGGACCTCCGGCATGAGAGCCAAGAATCCTAGGCTCTACACCAGATAGTGAACGTTGATTGGGATGGGGTAGGGACCCCTTGACTTGAAATAAGGTACTATCTTGGCATTTGCCTGGAGGGCGTGTGGAAAAACCACGCTCAGGATAGCCACCGTCACGGCCGGGATTCGAGCCTCTGATCTCCGGACTTGCTGCAGGGCTCTATCACAGTCGTAGTGAGGGATTTATCGCTCGCGGCTATGCCTCAGGTTAAAGACCGGTAAGCCCCAAACTATTTGTACACCCCTGGGTAATAATGTTGTTATTGTTGCTTCTGTTGAGGGGCTTGCACATCATGGTCATTTTGCCCCGTGTACTTGGGCGAGGGTGGATTTTTTTCTGATAAACTGTGTTATTGTGATGGCTGCATTAATGTGTGTATTTAAAATGCAGATAAGGATTGGGAAGGAGGCAGCCGTGGCCTTAAGTTAGGAACCAATCCGGCAATTTCCAAGAGTAGAAGTGGGAAACCACGCAAAACCACTTCCAGAAGGGTTGACATGGGAATCGAACCCACCTCTACTCACTTTCGACACAGGAGGTTGTGTGTACTCCGTTACAGCCCTCAGACCAGAATTAAATTCCTTGGCAGAGCCGGGATTCGAACCCAGACTTCTGGGGCGACAGCCAAGAATGCTAGCCCCTACACCAGAAAGTAAACGTAGATAGGGATTTGACCTTAAATAAGGTAGATCTATTATCTCAGCATCTGCCTGCAGACACTGTGGAAAATCTACGCTCAGGATAGCCGCTGTTATAGCCGGAAATCGAACCTCTGATCTCCGGACTTGCTGCAGGTCTCTATCACTTTCTTAGTGAAAGATTTAGCACTCAATGCTACGCCTTAGGGTTTAGACCAGTCAAGCCCGAAACTATCCGTACACTACATAATGCACGTTATCCCTGCATAATAATGCTTGTAAACTACAGTTTTCTGCGGTCTTGTATAGAGGGACATAACCATAAATGAAATGCTCTGTTGGACCGTGCTGGGCTGGAGGAGAGTGACATGGTAGGCGTAACGACGAAAGCCCCATTTTTTTATATGTCAGTTCAGAAAAGGGTTCGCTCCATTCGTAAGATATGTGTGCAGAAGTAACTAGGATATATTGGGTACGGAGCCTGGAACAAATAAGTAACCTGACATGACGGTAGGGTTGTATATTATCCACAGTAGATTGTGTTAATCATCAGCGAAAGATATGGAATTACATTCAGCATTGAGAGGATGAAAGGAAGCTAAGGTTAGTTCGAATCATTCACACCGCGGTCCATGGCAGGCCACGCCAGAGCAGGCAGCGAAAAGATAACATAGCATTGTGAGTGAGTGAGCGAGAGAGTGGCGTGCTGTTATGTCCTGGGGTACGCTCCCAGCGGATGTTGGACCAACGAGGCACAACTGCCACACCTACATCGCTGTCTCCTCCCACTAAAAAGTGCCAACGAATAGCAGACAGGCGCCCTTTAAACGTGCCTAGCTCCAGTTGTGCCATCGGAAGGCTAATAGAAGAATTCTGTAGGCTGATGTTAATGTATGCACAGCCATGCCCAAAGCTCACGGCTACCTGCCACGTCGCAAGCTACACTCAATATTATTTGATTGTTTTTTTGTCACTGGGATTTATGCACATTGTTATTTCGCATTGCAGTGGTATTACAATGAAGAAATTATTTTTTAAAAATTTCTTAGTGATTACATCATGGAAATTCATTAATCTTGGTTTTCTCCCAACTGTCAGCTCCGGGCTTTGCACACGCATACAAACAAGCTCCTTCAAATGTCTTTCACTCATTTATAGTCTACCGTATTTGCTCATTAATTCCTTTCAGGACAGTTGCCTGACTGTGAGAGGAAAATATACTATACGATAGCTCACTGTTTGCCGATTTCATTTTAAAATTTTCAGCAACCCTTGGTCTTTTTCGACTGGAATTTAGCCTAGTTGGTTCATTTGCTGCCTCAGCGCTGAGTTCTTTTATTCGCATTTTTGAAAAATTGTAGGATTCGTAATTTTTAACTTGTCACAGAGACTTATTAATCTACAAGAAAATTCAAAATCCTACATTTATAGTCTATTAGGCTAATTTTCATTTTGAGACAAATCGAAATTAACATGCTTGTGCCCATGCTTGCATCATCTCCATACCAGGGTTCAAAATAAATACTTGTTGCTCCTTACTACGAGGACGGACCGAAAAGTCTTTCCCCTATTTTTTAGCTAAAGAAATAGGCTACATAAAAGTAATTATAAAAAATTACGTACAGTTCTACGCACCTTACATTACTCTTCCACGCAATCTCCACATTTGTTCAGACATTTTCCCCATCGCAGCACTAAATTTGAGATGTCCCTGTGGTATAAATCAGCCGGCTGACTTTGGAACGATCGCCGAGCTGCTGTCTTGGCGTCATCGTTGCACGTGAATCTCTGTCCTGCCAGGAACTTCTTCAGCGTACCAAAAATGTGAAAAATCACTAGGGTCGAGGTCTGGACTGTATGGTGGCGGTCCAGACACTCCTAGTGAAATGACTGGAACTTGTTGGCGCTTCTGATTGCCACATGTGGTCTCGCACTGTCATGGTCTGCTGAAGTAGTTCCTGGCAGGACAGCGATTCACGCGCAACGATGACGCCAAGAGAGCCGTCCGATGGTGGTTACAGTCAGCCAGCTGAATTCTACCACAGGGTCATCTCAAATTCAGTGCTGCCATTGGATAATTCTACGTAGAACAGTAGGCTCTACGTGTAGCCTATTTGAAATTGCCTGTATGTATCTATTTGGCTAAAAGAGAATAGGGTCAAAGACTTTCCTATCCACCCTCGTAGTACAAATATTGATAGCATATTCTTTGATCCAAAATCACAACCTGATCTGAAGGATTTGCTTGTTATTCCCCCATGCTTGCTTACATCACAGATGATTTCCAGCTTTAGAGGACAGACGTCTACAATATGCTCTATTTGCTACTTTCTGAAGCAAAAATCCAAGCTCATGTAGTACTACGTAATGCCCAACAGATGGCAGAACATGCCAGAGATTGACTCGGCACTCGAAAGCAAATGGCGAATATGTAGAAAAAGTTCATGTGCACCGATTATAGACGGGCAAAGCACTGAACGGGTTATGACATTCCCAAGTTTTAAGAAAATGTACCCATTGTTCTTCAGTGCACTGTAGATACTTTTGCTGCAATTAATGCAGTCATAAAGACACTAACTATATTAGGTTATTATTACCAAAGAGTGCGATATTGAAATTCTGAACCAAGTGAGCCTTGTTTATTAAAATTGACACCACATATTAAAAATATTGTAATTATACAGTACAGTAACTTATGTTAAAATGTACTGCTGTAACTTGCAGTTATTTTGAAAGTTTGCCAACTTGCAGGCCTATGGTGTAAACTCCTAAAATTGACGGAGCAAAGAGTATATAAGAAAGTAGGTTGGCTAAGGCAAGGAAAGCATTTCTACAGAAAAGAAGTCTATTTACATCAAATATAAATTTAGGCATTAGAAAGTAATTTATGAAAGCCTATGTCTGAAGCGTGGAAGCGTGGAAGTGAAAATTGGACAGTTGGTGCAGCAGTAAAAAATAGTATAGAAATTTTTGAAATGTGGTGTTAGAGGAGAATGATATTGAGATGGGTAGATTAGGTATAACAAATGAAGGGGTATAAAAAGAAATTAGAGAGGATAGATGTTTCTGGCGACTGCAAATGGAGTGAAGAGATAGGTTGGTAGGACCCGTAATGTACTAACCTATTTATTAAATTGTGGTGTTTGAAGCCAGTTTTCAGTGTTGCCTTGGTAATTGAGATTTAATGTTTTTCAGTCGTTGAACACGATTGTACCCAATTGTTATGGATTAGAGAACTTCCCATTATAATTGGGTATAACCGTGTTGAACGACTGAAAAACATCAAGTTTCGATAAGTTATAAAACTTACTTATTAAAGGAAGGGTCCAAGATAAGAACTGTAGGGGTAGACCAAGGTAGGAATATATAGAACAGATGTACAGCGATGTACCTAGATGAAACGATAAGCTCAGGACAAGAAGGCTGGACAGCTGCCTTAAACCTGTGAAAAGACTGAAGATTCAATCAACAACAACAACAACACTGTACGAACAACATTGAGAATTGTAATAACTTATTTACTGTATACCGTATACATACAAGTAGGAAGTTATTCTCAATTGCCTCATGTGGAGGATATCTTAAGTCAATATTACAATTATTCCAATAATTTGACCACGTAGGCCTATGTAGGTGATAAACTTCCTACACTAAAATATTGCATTCATATTTTTCTAAAAATACTAAAAATTTACTCATAAAAAATTATGAGCAATTTCTTTCATCAAACATCTATAAAGTTGGGTACAGCGTTCTATCAGTTTATCATGACTGCTCCACAATGAGCATTTTATTGGAGGAAAAGTGCAAGAAAATCAAACACCGAGATATCAGCCATGAAAAATTAGATTAAGAAATTCACATTGAAATCCACTTTGTTCCCTTTTTGACGCCATATGCCATTAAAAAAGTAGAATGATTTTTATATTTTATAACAAGGTGTAATGTGCAACGCTTGGTCCCGCACATGCTTAGGAAACAGAACGAAAAAACTCACTCTTATTGGAACATGAAACTATATTTTCATCTTTTACCAACTTAGATGTAAGGGGTACAGTTAACTTTTCAAGTTTGCGTGCCCAGATTTCTGTTTGTATTTTCTCAAAAGCACTGAAAAAAAAACTTTAAGGGGGGATATAAACGAAATGCATGTACAAATATAATCATTCACCAAATCAACAAGTTTGAAGTAACACAACTGAAATTCTGTACATCGGTTAACAACGGTTATGTGCATCTGCTCACAAATTGTCATAATTTTAACAAAACAATTTGAATTATTTTTCAATTATTAAATGTGATGACCCCATGATTCACAAAGGTACATTTTTCTGACAAACTTTCCAACAAATTGTCAAGTAAATATTACAGTATAACCTCAATATACAGTATATAGAAACAAATACACAAGCATTTTTTAATACATTGACATTTAATGAATTTATACTTAATTGTTTTGTAAACTGAAAACATATCAATAAAAATTGTATATTCTTTCTTGTATGTCTCGGCGTACATAAATTATATTACAATTTCCCCCTGTGCATATGTTTGTTATACACACTGCAAAATATTATGGCTCTACCTTTACATGTTTCAGATAAAAATGTACCTGAACAATGAACATAGTAATTGTGAGAAAATGCACTTTAATGTTGAACTCACGTTCTCCTTGCCATTCCGTTTATCAAAAGACACCAGAACTGTACTGAGTGTCCCCCTTTCCTTCCAGACTTCTCTTATCGCTTCTTTTTTCTGTCTTGTATTCTTTGCAAGAACGTCAATGGATTTCTCAGCTGCATTTATACGTTGTGTGTCAGTTTTCTTCAAGATGTCTTGAGTGAATGCTCCAACCTTGAAGCCCACTCTCAGCAAGACCTCCATATTCCCTACGTTGCCACGATTAAATACAATAAGTGCATCATAAACTGAAATCTTGTCTACCCTAGCTGTGGAAAATGTTGTTTTGGGACAATGTTTCATAAAAGGGCATTCAGAGACACATTCGGATTCTGCGTTTTTTCCAGAAACACACTTTTTGAGTAACTCTGGATTGGACAGAAACCTGAATGTTGGCTTAATGACGTTCAGAATGGTTTAAGGAAGACTTTTCTTGTGAGTGTAAGGAATACCATCCCTCTGAACCTGTTTATAACGTCACCAACTAATTTGGCATAGATTGTGTATGGGGTGTTCATCTGTGGATAACATGTGAAAATATGTAGTCCATACAGTCCGTCGCATCTCTTCAACACTTGAGAGGTTATCCCTGATATCCTTGCCATAATACACCTAAAGAGTATCAATCATCTTCTTCGTTAGCCTATTGTGTCCACCTAGCCCCTTCCCATCTTCCAACTTCTTCCCCTTCATGTCAATGACCAGTAATCACAATTTGTAAACAAAGATTACGATTGTCTATTGTTTCCATGGAGATTATTTAACAGTCACAGATGATATACAAAACAAGGAGAATATACTTCATAGCCTAGTTGATGTTCCATAGTAAATTTGCTTGAAGGAAGTGCTCAGAGACTCTGTTTATACAACCAATATCAAAGAGTCTCTTCGCCAAGTGGGCGTGGCAGTAAACATTACAAGCTTTCTAGTGCAGGCTAATTTTGTTAATTTTATTTATTTATTTATTGTTACATTGTGTTATTTTAAATTGTATACACGTGTGTATACACCTGTGTTCACGTAATTCATAACACCTTTACAACAAAATAAATCTAACTTAGGCCTATATCGAGATTCAAATTACGAATTGTATTGAAATAACACCAAAGACAAGCTACTACAACATTAGTGTAATTATATTAGTGTAAAATTAAACCTCAACACATTGATGATGGCCACTTGAGGGTTGAAATGCGTAATTCTAAATTGCCCCTATTTAATGGTGATAATTTACTAATACTTGTATTCTTTCCAGGAGTGTATTTACATAATTACACTTTGTACACCGCCCAGTCATTGGACAAATTCATGTTGACCGACTGAAGAGCTACAAATGACAGTCTGTGTAGGCAACCCTGAAAGAATGGCTTCAAATCTCTACAATTACATTTTAATGCTATTTCCGGACAATATAGAAAAGAATATACTTTTTCCTTTTTTTCCTGCTTTTTAAATCTGGAAGCCATACGCAGGGACCTCTGCTTCTATGCTCTTGCTTTACCCACCTTCCTCCTATTCTGTCCCCTTGAAACCTCAATAACTAATTCCTATTCTGCTTCTTAAGTTGAGAATAAAATGCTAATAAGTAGCTTAAAATATGTTTAATCCATGAAAATGTGACATACTGGGAGTTTCAAGGTATGCCACGCTGTAGAGACCTAAAATTCTGCCAAAAAAGCAGAAGATATACTTTTTTAAACACAGAAAACGTGTAGTTCAACGTGACCATCAATCTCGCGATCATTAGCCATGGGACTTCCAATTTTACTTGGAATCCGATCCACTGGACGTGATATTTCACTTCGAAAAACTCACAATCATTGACCTTGAATCGAACCTGGTCAACCTTGGTGAGAGGCAAGCCACTGGACCACTGCCCCACCACGCCCCTAAACACAGAAAAATCTGGTGTATTTTATACCGTAAAACAAAAATATGAATTCTTTCTTCACAATTCTAAAATATTTTAGGCAACCTGAAATTAATAATATAGGCAGTACAGTATGGTTGTATTACTTCACGACCCCATTGCAGATTTGACACGGAGATCACAGATAGGCCAGGCTATTGCAATTAATATTCATTATTTACATTTAAAAGAAGGGAAATGTATTGTTGGTTTAAGAGGCGTAACATCAAGGTCATCTCACCCTAGTGATATGGGTGATGGTAAAAATGATTGTAAAATAAGATTTACTACTATCGCTACAAACACTACTACCCACTGACTACTTATGGTTAGTATGTATAACCTGCTATACTAGGGTATGGACGGACGAATCGGGTCAAGAGATGAATCGGGTCAATTTTAAATATTTTCTCCTAGCCACCAAATAAAACACACTCAAGGAAGTACTCCCATCTAGCGGCACGCATCTTAGAAAGTTCATGCTGTTTCAGGTAAGTTTCGATTTTTGTTTTTGTTTTCAAAATAGTATTAACTTTATATTGAACTGGCTGCGATAATTGTATTATTAATAGTTTGAATACTTGCCATAAAAGAAACTGATATATTGTTATGAAAGAGGTTATGTCGTTCCGCGCTTTTACTGACTCGTGCAGGTTTGCCAACGTAGAAAAATAAATGCTGCATTTCGGGGGAATAGGGTCACTTAAATGCAGGTGAATAGGGTGAAAATTTCACACGTATTTTCCTTTCAATAATTTATTCTATTTCGCTTCAAATTACAGATGGGGAAATATAAAAGGAAAACCAGCTCTCAGTGGACCGAGGATGATATGCAAAGAGCGATTAAAGCTTTCCGTGAGGGTAGAAGCCAGGGCTATGCAGCAGAGTTCTTTGGAGTTCTTCATTCATGCCTTCAAAGGCGACTGCAAAGTGGTATGGATACTCCTGCAAAGACAACGGGTGGTCAACGTATATTTGATAAAGACCAAGAAAATTTGTTTGTTTCTCGAATCCTGAAACTGTCTGGTTGTGGGTTCCCGTTAGATTCAACGAATGTAAGAAACTGGAAACTGGAAAAGAGACTGCAATTTACTAAAAAATTGCGTAAGGGTAATACACGATCATCATCATCATCCGAGTCATCCGAATCCATTGAAGAAGCGGATGGCGAGGAAAATGACACCTCATGTGAACTCTGCAGCATCAAATACACGGATCCAATGTCAGTTAAACTTGGGGACTGGATTCAGTGTCAAGGCAAGGGGAGGGAATTGTACCATGAGAACTATGTTTGGTGCTAAAGGGAAAAACGTTTTATTTGCGGAAAATGTGTTGCTCTTGAGTGATATTTCAAATTTTGGATTGACCCTATTCGCCAGACACTGTGACCCGATTCACCTCACCTGAGAAAGGCGAATAGAGTCATGCAGGACTCTTTTAAACCTTATTTTTATAAACAGTGAACAATATTTATAAACTGTTATGTATTGATGTTTGTAGCTGAAAGGTGGCTCTTTAAATATACTGTATTTGCAATAATCAGAGTGTATGGTGACGAGTTGACTGCAAATCATAGTTTTCCTATTTTTGACCTGATTCCCCCGACCTTACCCTACATATAACTACATGAACAACAATAGCAGTACATGCAAGAAAAATAGATAGGGAAATTAAACGCCCTCAACCTAAGAAGAATGAGGATTGATGATTTTGGTACAAAGTAGAGCCATGAAAGGCCGTTAGAATGAGGAAAGAGGAGAGGGTCCACCCCCAAAAACATTTATAAATGGGGAAATACGGGCCCGGCTCAGTAATTCCTTGGGTTTTCGAACTCGCTAGATCAACAGCCGTAAACCCTAGAAAGTGTAGCACTATCAAAGAAAGAACCATGCGTGGTGGGGCTACACATACCCTGCCCCTTTAGGGCCTCTTACATTAGAAGATAGCATGAACAAGTAATTCCGTGAAGTTATTAAATAGCCTATTTTTTATCCTACTGGTCTTATTTAGGATACGAGAAATGAAAATAAGATTTTTTAAAATTGCACACCAGCTGTTTTTAAGTTTTCATAAAATTCAATTTAATTAGACGTCAGTATATTAAGGCTTGTATGAAGAAATACAGTACTATATTTCAAAACGCTGGGATGGAAAGACGCGAGAAAAATACGTTTAAATGTGAAATTTTTCGTCGCCGGCACATTATTTTTATTCTCACTAGGTTATTGAATGATCCATAGGTGAACTTAAGTTAATAGCCTCGATCAGCATACACAATTTCAGTTTGATTGCTTTGATAGATTCGTAGATACTGAGATCCATGTAAATATTTCAGACGGTCGCCATGTTAGATTGTGATATGTGTAGGCCATAGAGTTATGTGCCATTAAAATACGATTATTGCGTAGGTTCATTATTCAAACTTTCACTTGAATCGCATGATCAGGACACAAGAAATAAAAAAAATTATTTAAAATTTCGCATAGCCGCCATCTTGAGGTTATGTAAACAATTGAACTAAATTAAATGTCAGTGAACAAAAGATTGTGTAAACATTTCCTGTACCAAATTTCACTGAGCTCTGAATTTTAAAACGCGAGAAAAGTCTACTTTAATGTTTCAAATTTGCTTGGCCGCCATGTTCGTCCTGTATTTAACAGGTTTATGAAAGCCACATAGATGAACTACTAGTATTACCCTTTATCGCCGTACAAAATTTTAGGGTGATATAGGCTACGTTACCGTTACGGAGATATCAAATGCTAGTGAAATAATTCGCGCAGCCGCCATGTTGAATTGGTGAAAAGTATCAAAACATGAAAGTAACGGTTGAAGTTGAACAAAGTAATAGTAGGCTTATGTAGCCTACTTACCGAGTTTCATTGAAATCGCTTTAGCCGTTTAGATTCCATTAGGGGGGCACACACTCATACGCACGCACACACACGGACAAAAGGTGATCAAATAAGCCTATTTTTCTCATAAATGAAAACAAGTAGTTCCTTTAAGTAATATTCGTAAATAGCCTATTTTCATATGTCCTACTTATGCTAATTGCCTCTATCAACATACCAAATTTCAGTTTGATTGCTGTTATAGTTTCGTAGATATTGAGAACCGTCTAACTATTTCGGATTGTCGCCATGTTGGATTTTTATACATGTAGGCCATAGAGTTATGTAATATTACATGCAGAATAATGCGTAGATGTATTATTCAAACTTTAACCGCATGATTAGTACACACGAAATAATAAAAATGAGATTTCTAACATTTCACACAGCTGGCATCTTGTGGATGTGAAAACAATTGAAATAAATTAGATGTAAGTGGATTAAAATTTGTATGAGGAATCCAAAATACCGTCTGCTCCAAGTTATACTTCAGGATAAAATTGAAGTTCAGCGTGGACCGGGAAGGCGACGAATAACTTGGATGGATAATTTAAGAACGTGGTTTAGGCTGTCTTCCACGGAACTCTTCAGGATTGCACAGGATAAGAAGGTGTTAGCCATGGTGGTAGCCAACGTCCGTATCGGATAAGGTAGAATAATAATAATAATAATAATAATAATAATAATAATAATAATAATAAGAAGAAGAAGAAGAAGAAGAAGAAGAGCAATTACTGTACTAAGTTTCACTGCACTCGGATGGTTAAATCGCGAGAAACGTCCATTTAAATATTAAAATTGTGCGTCGTTTTGATGTTAGATTTGTGCTCATCAGGTTATTGAAAGTCACGTAGGTGAGCTGGAAGTAGTAACTTACCCTATATCACCGTACACAATTACAGCGTGACATCGGTAATAGTTTTGGAGATATAGAATGTCGATGAAATATTTCATACAGCCGCCATGTTGGGTTGGTGAGACGTAAAAACATTTGAAGGGCATGGTCGGGGTCTGACAACAGGGTATCATATCCTTAGCGAGTTTTATTGAAATTGCTCCAGCCGTTTAGATTTTATTACATGACACACACACACACACACACACATGCACATACACACACATACACACATACACACACACGGACAAAAGGTCATCTCATATGCCAATTCTTTCATAAATGAAAATAGGCTGACTTGACAGTTGGAAGAGAGGAGCCCACCACAAATAAGTGGAAGCAATGACACACTCAGGTGGGGTCTCGTGGTCTTCAACCCACGTCCCATAAGTTGTGAGCCCCTAGGGGTGGTTAATAGATGTGTAACACTCTAATGTAGTCTTTGTAATTCACATGATTAAAGAGCACAATCGAGCAAAATTTTAATACAGACTATTATAAATTATAGTTAGCCTATATTTAAATCACTCTGTACAAAATGAGGATACATCTGCTGCTTGGGAATGCAAATACGCAGTGATGGACGAAGCAAGTAGGATATGAAATGAGGAATAGCACAGGTAAGGGAAGCTTTCCTGCTGAAAATAATTCTGTATACATAGTTATCAGAAATTCATTTTTTGAAGGCCTGTTTTTGGGGTATACCACTGTAAGGAAGTTAAATTTGGACTGTTGAAGAGAATCATTCACAATGTGTTGTTACAGGAAAATACTGAAGAATAGACGGTAAATAGAGTAACATCTGTTAAGACGAAATGGGGGGGGGGGGGGGGGAGATGTTTGTGGCAACTCTTCTCAGTTTCGCCTCACGAGGCTGAGTGTACCCTATTCTAGCCCTCAGACCAGAATTACTGTTCTTCGCAGAATTGGGAATCGAACACAGGCTTCCGCAGTAACAGCTAAGAATGTTAGCCACTACGCAACGATCTAAAGATAGATATCAAATAAGGTGATGCAATCTTTGACCGCCAAAACTGAAGGCCTACAAGTTCCTAATGTCGAATATTAGGGGGTAGCACAAAATGCCATCTTAAGGCACAGATGCCACCCCATGCAAGTGTACACATGGACGGAGTGTGTTGCTCGCGTGCGAGGTAGAAGTCTTCGGTGTGTCCGATCCAGCTCACCACCGCAATCTCATATGATTTTGGGCAAGTTCTTTGTTTCTGATTGGCTTGTTTCTTCACTGAGTCGTAACGAAGAGACAGGAAACAAGGGGAAATGTGCACTCAAGCAAATTCCTACTGGCCGACCCTTAGGCATTACATAAATACCTCTACAACTTGAAACTGCACAGGAGTATTAAATTTCACGAGCGAATCATGACTAATATTGTTATTAGAAATATGTTATTCAGTTCCATTCTATTTCACAAATGCGACTTTGCGAGCAAATCCCAAACAATTCCTAACTTTGTGAACTGACCAATCCCCATTGAAACAAAAATGAAATTAGGTGAACTACATATCAGAAGTTTTATTTTTATTACAGAGACACGTATGCTTGAAGCTTGCACATGCCATACGATTGTGCTTATTTTTAGGGATGTCTTGTGTAGGTGTATATGGACATAAAAGGACTGAATACTGAATGCATAAAATGAATTTAGGAATCACTGTGTGTCAGAGAATACCTTCCATTTATCTAATAATCTGTTGGATAAGTTCGAGTACCACCGCCGGAAAAATTGAACGCGTGAAAAGCCCTTAGAAGCGTGCGGAGGTCTTCCGGCCTGCTTCACAGTTTCCCCGCCATATTCTTAGTAAGACTGTCTGCACTACGTCTCACTGGTGGAACGTGCCAGCCAGAAACGAGAAGTTTAGCCAAGGTCACATTGCAAGCTGTTCCGAGCGGTATCGGGTAACGCAGAGCATGCTGTTTGTACCAAGCACGTGAACAACATACTACATCAGCATCAAATTTCTCACAGTGTGGCCATCTATGACTATAAGGAATATTATTTCTGGAATATATAACCATTTGTGTTTTACTTTTATTATAATTGAAATTCAAAATGCTGCTAAAACCTAATCACAAATATTTTACAACCACATGTGGGTTGCGACCCACCAGTTGAAGATCACTGATTTACGTCATACGAACAACACGGTCGGAGTGACTATTTTTGAACAGTGACGCCTGAATTTTCTAGCTGTTGCGTATTGGATGGGGAGGTGAAAAAGTCTTCGGTCACTTGGATACAGTAGGCTACGTGCAAGCCGGAACGCTCACCGGATCCCAGTAGGCTCTCACCGGAACTTTGGGACCCCGAGTCCCTACGGCCTTTCACTGCATTTACTAGTTGGATTTGTTAAAATATACAAAGTATCTTCCTGTAGGATATCCTTGATTATGGGGATATCGAAACTTCAGTAAAATGATTATGCAATTTTCTCTAATGAGTATCCCAAGATTGGCCATTCCTGAATGCGACACCAAGCAGGCTGAGACTCCACTCGCTCCAAAGAACATTCCTTTAGGGAAAGGGGACAAGGAGATTTTCCCCGTCCCCCTTCCATAATTAGTCAGATATCTCAAAAAAGGTTCAGTGCCTTGTGTATCGATCCGATACACAGTCTGTTTATTTTTTGTGGACTATTAAGTGTTGGTCTAACGCAGTGCTTTCCAAAGTAGGGATAATGGACTCTCACGGGTCTGCGACAATGTTTTAGGGGGTCAGCAGACACTTTCTTTAAGAAAAGAGAAATGTACTGTCAATATATCTGATTTATATGCTATGTCATATAAATGTTTGAATCCACTAGCAGATTTAAAGGAAATGTTTTAGGAAATTGAAATAGTAAAAGTAGCCTAATTTGAAACTACAGTACATGTTTATCAATGTCTCTGAAATTTTTAACCATATCCTGAAATAGATATGCTTGTCAGAAGTACAGTAAGAAAAGCATTGATGTGCGTAATTGTGTGTCTACTACCGCACTCTGCCATCTCACGTACATTAATTAAAAATGAAGAAATATAAAGTTACTGTACTTGTTGTTGGGAGTGACTTAATGAGTTATTGTGATAGCAGCATTAGTTTTTGTATTTGTAATTCAGGTAAGGATTGGGAAGGAGGCTTCATCCCATCAGTTGCCAGGAGTAGAAATGGAAAACCACGGAACCACCTCTCTTCAGTTTTGCCACACGAGGCTGACAGCATCCCGTTCCAGCCGTCAGACCAAAATTAAGTATCTTGTCACAGCCAGGAATCGAAACCTGAACCTACGGGGTGACACCACGAGGTAGTCTTAATACTTGAGAAATAGACAAGAAATTGTGAGGGAATTAATGTTGAACTGATCAGATATTAAACTCAGCATTGCAAGATTGTCAGACAGTGGCGTAACTAGGGTTAGCTTCTGGAGGGGGATGAGCTGATTCAAAATTACATTCCGGGGGAGAGGCTGAGGATTCACACATAATTTAACATAATGAACGGGAATATACGATCCCGAAGTTTCAAAATATTATACTGTATCTATATTATTTTTGTGCTTCATTTCGTTAGCGTGTCATACTTCTTATTTGCACCTATCAATGTGCAAATGCTCAAAATTTAACACTCTTGTTGATAGTAAATCATAAAGTCCAATATTGTTCTCTATTCCATGACCATAGGCCTATAGGCCTACTATATATACTGTAAGTTATATTAATAATTTTATCAACGCAGCCAATGGCAATTTATTTTCTTATAAGGGTGGAACAAGGAAGAGATTTTGGAAAGAAATTGGCCATGGACCTATTATAAGGAACCATACCTGCATTTGCCTGTGGTGAAAATGGGAAATCACGAAAACCCTTTTCAGCATGACCAAGGTGGGATTGGAACCCACGCTCTACCGATTCCAGCGAGGCACAAGGTAGCGCGTTACAACTCTCGGCCACCGTGGCTGGTATATATATATTAATAAATTACAGTTCCAACTTAAGTTTAACTTTAAACTTAAAGCAATATTATTCACTTTCCAAAATGACACTTAAACTCGTATATTAACAGAATGGCAACTGACAAGTGGTGTATTTTTGGAAAGGTATGAGGAAAAAAGTGCAACACCCATGTCACTGCCGCCCCTCTGGCTAACTGAACAGCTCTTTCGGAAGTGTTAAATTAGGGTAACGCTAAAAACATTTCCACGAGTGAAAAGAAATGATTTCCACTTAGTAAGTATAAACTTACAATATTAATTCTTTTAAAACAAATCCAACGCTTGATTTTATTAAAAATAAAAAACTTTAGCAAATGTCATATTTTTATTATTCGGCTCTGGGGGGAGGGGGGATTTATCCCCCTTATCATCCCTTCCGTAGTTATGCTACTGATTTCAGAACTCGGAGCGATTACGTTGATTTCTTTTTCTTGGGAGCCCGCGGTTCAAACGATAGGGGACCATTATTCCAGAATCTGAACAAGGAGCATTGCATATTGCCCCGACTCACAGTTTCCATTAAATTAAGTGCTTCGGAGCGCAGCTGAGGTCCTGAGTAAATAATAACTTAACGTTATCACGGTATACTGTATAACTACAAAGCTATGTCATTAGACCATGCTTACACATCTCAATATTTAGACAGGTATTTGCTACGAGGTTACTACTATAACATTTATCTGTGAGTAAAATTCAAGTACACGAACGGATTTGATTTGACTGGTTACAAGTATTCGTGGAATGGAACTAGTGTATCAATAGGGATCAGTACATCCAGATAAGTGGCCGACTCTATAGGATACTAAACCATGGTCTGAAAGGCTTCATCTTACATTTTCGGCCGGTCCTAGAATATTAATTCCCGTGTAAAGGGGCTGGGAGTATGTGATATTTTCCTTATTCAGTCACATAGCGACATGGAAATTGCTCAAGGTCATCAGCAATAAAGATCTGCCCCTGGTTTCTCCGGAGCCAAAATCCTTTCTTTTCTTAATTTTATTGTTATTGTTATAAGTAATATTGTTATTATGAATATTAATATTAGTCTATTATTACTTACAGAAAGAAGGCAGTTCTGATATATCATTCAGAGCTGCAACCAATTTCAATCAAGATGACCTATTCTCAAATTTCGAAAAAATAATATGTAATATGTAACTGGCAAAAAAAAGATATCCAAGAAGGGCTTAACAAAGAGAGTGATAGAATGTGACAATTTCTTTCAAGATAACCTTGAAGATGTTTGCAATATCAAATTGCGTAGATAGAGAGCTATTATACTCATTCAGTGGCATTCTGCAAGTAAGGAAAAGCCAAGTATTGGGGATGATGTAGTGTAATATTAAAAATGGGACATATTTGAATTTCGGTTTTATATTTTATTTGCATTAACATTTATGTACAGTTTACCGTCTCCTAGACCACTATCAGTTCTCCTCTGCTAAATGTATTTCCCATATTAGGACCACAGATTCATTGTCAGACTACGTTTCAGCTGGAGGGTCTGAAATTCTATGATGACTCATCCGTCAATTCAGAAGTTTCGTGAGGTCTGACGGACGTACGATACTAGTTAAGTTGCATATTCGCGTGACAATTTCAGTTTCGTCGTTTGATGTTGATTTATTTCTCTTTTAATTCCAACATGACCTAGAAAGTTGTAGCTGAACTCAGGTGAAGGATTGATTTTCTCTTTCCTCTCTTAAAATAAATATAACCACAAAGTTGATATCACAGTTTCAACTGACCTAATGATGAACATTAATATCGCCACTGAGCCCGAAAAATCCACTATGTGACACTGTTGATCACAGCCAGTTGCTTCATTAACATCTGTCACACCTCCAAACATGTCTTGATATACCGGGGTATCATTGCGCATAACAACTTCGTATGGTTCGTTATTCTATAATATTACATAAACTGTTGAGTAAGATCGTTTATGCAACTAGGTCTATGAGGCGTGACCGGCTGAAAGGACGTAGGAAGATAGAATCTTTCGCCGGAGCAGCGACGAAACAACGAATTTTCCTTCATCTGGAAACGTAAAAGTTTTTTTTGTTTCCATAATATTTGGATTCTTCAAACCATCATAAGTTAAAGGTAGTGGCATAGTTGAAATTTTAGAGGTTACCCTTGACGAAAAATGCAAGCTTAAATATCTAATAGATCATTCATTAAAAGCAGTCCACTTAAGTGGGCAATGCCTTCTCGTAAATCTAAAGCCTGTCTTTTATGAAATTTGGTTTATCGGGAAAGAAAGTGAGTACCAGAGGCTTTATTGCAAATAACTGAATTTGCATATAACTTATTTCGAAGGATAAGAAATGTAGCTGGATTATTCCTTAGCTGTGTTATCTTAATAAATTATTACATATGTGTGTGTTCAATATACTGGGCTGCAGATGGCCTGAGAATACATCTCTCGGTTAAAATTTGACCATATTTGATGGAAAACATTTCTCTGTTTTTCCATCTCACGGGTAAAACTCCTTCCATGCTATTCCCTGTCACGTAAACGTCTGTGGGGGGCTAAAATGCCCATGATTTTTTCTTCAAGTGCAACTGTTCGTTTAAAGTCATATTAGATTAATATTGCATCATGATGGTCTTCCGTTAAAGGACAATGCACATAAAAGGAGCATTTTGAATTAGAAAATAAAGGCGAAAGTAAAAACACCCACACAGCCTAATATAGAAATAAATCCAATAACTTCGCTACTGAACTTATGATTGCCACAGTGGGTGAATGGTTATCTTGGCGGAATACCAACCCAAAGCTTGCAGGTTCGGTTTCTTTAAAAGGCGACAAAAATCATGGCACGCAAGGCATACTGTACGTTGTTGGCATTAGAATTCAGTAGGCCGTGTTCATAATGGCAAAATTAATCTCGGGATTTTCCGCCAACACAAAGTTCCTCCTTTCTCTACTAGAAAGCGCTATAATGTTAAGAAGCTTAGATATCTAACCTCCTTAACTTTCTTAGATCTCCAAGGAACGACCAAAATTCGACATGCAATCTGCCCTCCGGGCGTCAAATAACAAAGCTTGCTCCCGGCACCCCAGGCCATAACATCATTATTGTTATTATTATTAACTTATGTATATATTTTGTTAAATAAAACATGATCAATCGTAGTTCACAAACAAACAAATCATCAGAAAGAACACACATGCAAGGAAGCAAATAAATAAAAGGAAAGGAAGATTGTAGTTTTACGTGACCGTGAATCTTGTGATTATAAGCCACGGGACCTCCTTTTTACGTGGAATCCGAACCACATGACATGGCATTTCACTTCGAAAATCTCACATGCATTGACCGGGAATCGAGCCCGGACCGCCTTGGTGAGAGGCATACAGCTAGACCGCTGAGCCACCAAGCCCCCCAGCAAATAAATAGGAATGCCTAAAGTGGTCATACATGTTCGCAAACCTTGAATCTATATTAACACCCTTATTGAGATTCGTTTTAACCCAGATACATGAATGGATTATAGTTCTGGCAAAATGAAATCCGAATAAATATGAGTAATATACTGGTATAGACTTTCACGCTCTTAGTGTGTTTAACCCAATAGGTAACACAGGGCCCTAATGCTATTTACTGTGATATTGTGCTGATTGTCATTGTCCTGTTTTTCAGTAAATTCCCAGAAAAGTCCCAGATTAAGTTCCTTTAAGGTTCGAAGACGACGCCTATGCTCCATTTTGGAATGACGTTAGAATCGAAGTATTGAGACCCCTCTTCGAAAATGGAGCAAAGTTAGATATTGTTTGTACACAGTTTAATGGATAGTGAATATTTAAGTTTCCTAGACAAAACGTCAGAAGTATCTAGCATGCTTGATTGTAGCCGTTGGGGTCCGAGTTTGATTCCCAGATCTGCTAAGAAACAATAATTCTGGTCTGAGGTCTGGAACGGGGTAATCTCTGTCTTGTGAGGTAATACTTAGAGAGGTGGTTTCGATTCTCTCCTCAGCTGTCTTGGAAATGGTTTTCTTTAGTTTCCCACTTCTGACTATAGCAAATACCTGCATGGTTACTGACTTATGGCCACGGGTGCCTCCTTCACACTTCTTACCTTAATTTCACTCACACTACAACAGACATCTCGACAACAAAGGTTATCATGCAAATAATATACACATCCAAGGAAAGGGGATGAAATTATAACAATGGCCAAGGCCCTATATGCAACTACAACAACAACACCCACATCAACAACAACAACAACAACGGAAACATCACGTAATCAAAAGTGAGTTGTGCGTAATATTTTGTCGAAATCAATGTTATAGGAAATAGCTCACAGTCGTTTACCCTGCAATGTGTAAAAGGCCAAAGGTTGGGATGAAAATAGTTAACAATTTTGTAGGAATTTATTACTTTGAACCGAGTGGCAGGTACACCACTGGTAAGAGTTCCCCCACTCTTCTTACTCTGGTGGCTGCTTGGTAGAAATGGCAAGGAGTTTCCCTTGCCTCAAGCTATGTATCATTCCTGGTCTTACCTGCAGGAAATGTGAAGAAACATCGATAAATATTTTGGATGCCTGATATTTGAACCCGCTTCCCCTCATTTGCCCCAATAAGTTAATTTCACTCAACTGTCTTAGAAGCGAATTTGCTTCACTCAACATTTCATGCCATTAGACGTAAGGGGAGAGTCTGGTGAAAAATAAGACAAAATGATGAAAATTGTAAAAAAAAAAAACATTTTAATAACTTCACAACACTTGTTGTTCATGTGATGCTGTTATTTTTGACATTTGGAACGTTTAAAGAGCTTTGAGCGCCATTTTTAAATCCCCTTGCAAAGTGGGCATGGTCAGGCGAAAGCAGCTAGAGCTTCCGTTGTGACATATTATTTATTTGTGCCCTCCTTCTTGCAATATCATGATGTAATATTTGTCTCAGATTATGAAACAATACTAAAGTAGCATTTTAGCTAAAGTTTCTCTGTTTTATGACATGTTATTGTTGTGTTGCTTGACGACAGCTTATGAATGACTTGCTCTGAGTAAACAACCATTGCACTTCATTTGCTTGTCATGGAAATCCAGGCTGCTTTTTCACTATACTGTTGTTTAGGCATTATGCATGTTCTCTTCTTTTAGTCAAGTTTAGTACCGGGAGAGGATCAGAAAGAAAGGAAATGTGATTTAGCCGTTATGTATGTTCCTTTGCTTGTAGCCTCCAAACAGCTTATCAGTTACTTGCTCCGTTTGTTGTTAGAGGGTGGATACAGTTGTAAGGATTTTCTATGCAATCTATGTACAGCAAGTCACAAAGACATGAAAACCAAGCTAGAGCCTGTAGTGGTAGTAAAAATCATGCCTGTTTACCAAAGGCTGGCAGCAAATGAACTTCTCACCAGGTGTGTTAGAGGGGGGACTCAGAATGCTAATGAGAGTCTACTCAGCTCTGTGTTGTCAAAATGCCCTAAAACAAAATTTGTGTCCAAGAAACGACTGGAATATACTGTTGTATCAGCTGTAAGCCAGTTCAACATGGGGTGCGAAACTAGCTTGGAAGTTCGGAAAGTGGTCTCAGGAGGAGAAATAAGTGACATTGCAAGGAACATCAGTGGACAACGAGACAGGCAACGTATCTACCTATCCAAAACAAGGTGTTCTGAGCAGTCCAAAAAAGTGAGGAGGAAATTGGAACTTAAAAAAATGGCTAGAAGATTTTCTGAAGAAGAAGGAAGGGTCTGCATATGGTACAGGAGAGTTTTAGGCAGCTTATAAGTGTCTTGGAACTTAAAACTGCTTTTTCTCCAATACTTTTTGCAACATTTTATCGTGTTTAAATTGCTCCTTGCTGAGCAGTTCTTATCCAACTGTCTTGTAAACTTGCACAGTTATTCTTTGATAGGTTATGTAAATATTCAAAGAGGGTTTTCAAGAAAAAAGGAAATCAAGACCTAATTTTCATTAATCATAAATTATAAATCTGAAAATTTTTGTGAAAAATTAAATAATCCATATTAAATAATTAATTTCTCAGTATGTATCATCATAATTTTAAAAAGACTCTTTGAAATCCTTTCAAATATCAAGATGAACATGTATTAAAAAAACAAAGTGCCTACAATGAAAATTATAGTGCAAGGAGCTTTTTCACTAGATTGTCATTTTTGTGAAACATTTTAATGGAAAAATGAATTATCTGAAAAACTATTCAACATACTTGTTCCAAATTTTGTATTATAAGTAGGATAAACCAACTTCAATAGTGTGCAAAGTTACAAGTGTGTACCTAATGAAGTATAGATTTTGGTATTTCCACCAGACTATTCCCTTAGACCGTCAAAATTGTAGGGTAGAATGGAAATCTCAGGAACTCGCGTCAGGATTGTTTCAGTGCACGCTCCTTGTGAAGGGTTGAATCAGGATGAAGTGGACAGATATCATGACGCACCGAGTGATGTAGTAATGACAGTTAGCAATGAAGATAATGTAGTGCTGATAAGAGGTTCCAATACTAGGATAGGAAAAAAGGATAAAAAAGACAACAGCAATGAGAAATGTGTACTGGATTTCTGTGCTAGCATGGATTTAGCTGTTGCTAACTCATTCCAAAAGATGCACGTGGGAGGATATAGGAATCAGGACAATAACAGGCTGTATCATGACTGACATTCGATTTAAAAAATTAATACGGAATTTCAGAACATTCAGGGGCTTTTCGATGAAACTGACCACAAATTAATGTACCGTAAATTTATCATAGTTAGATCTAATGTGCAAAGGGTGAGATACGTTTGCAGACGGAGTAGGGTTGAAAATCTCTAGGATAAGGACCATAGGCAGAAATTCATGGAAAGCATTCATGAGAAACACCAAAGAGTATATGGTAAAGAATTTCAGGACATTGAAATGGAGTGGTCAGGAAACAGGGATGCAGTTTACGCCACAGTGTTTGGCCGATCAGCCCCGGTTGCGCAGTCGTACAGATGGCAGTTATTTTCAGCACAACTGGCAACTCCCGTATCAATTGCACATGCCTGAGATTTGCTGACTGACCTCTGTACGACTGCGCAACCGGGACTGACCAGCCAAACATTTGGCGTGAACTTTATAGTGGTAGAAGTAGCAAAGCCACGTCTTGGGAAAACACAGTGTGTAAAGACAGGAGAAAACGCAGATCCCGCTGCAATGACATAGTGAAGTTGTTTCTTAAAAGTAATAATAAGGCTGACAAGAAATGGATCTAATCAAGAAATCTGGTAGAAATACAACTTCTTGCAGTGCAAAATAACAAAACCACACTAGTAGAATCCACAAAGGAATCATGGGAGGAATTTTGAGATAAATTGGAAATGGTAGGTCAGACAGCAGAAAATATTTTTGAGTGCATTTTGTTGATTATCAGGCTACAGCGAGAGTTCATGGCGGGATGACTTCTTTATTCAATGTTTTTACAGTAGTGAAGGAGGGCTGCTATCTTACCGCTACTATTTAATTAACATATGAACCATTTGCTGAGAGGCATAATCTGGCTGGGTGGGATTCAATTAGGTGGAAATCTTGCTTGTTCTGATGACCTGGTGGTAATTAAATACTCTATCGAAAGCTTACAAACCAGCACGTTAGACCTTAAAACGAGGGCGTTGCCGTTAGGGAAGCACCACAACTAAATAGGATGTCTGGCAGGAAGAACTAAATTGGACGAGGAGAACCATTTTAAGTACTTAGACTTTGTATTCTCTGGGGATGGTAGTTTAGTGAATGACTTAGAGTTGAGGTTCAGGAAAGCCAACAGAGCGAGTTTTCAGTTGAGATCTACTGTATTCTGCAAGAAGGAAGCGACGAGTCTCTACTTACATTGATCAGTACTTAGATCGACCTTGTTTTATTGAAGTGAGAGTTGGGTAGATTCAGGATATCTGATACATAAGCTGGAGGTAACAAATATGAGTGTAGCAAGAATGATTACTGCGAATCATCATTTCAAACCTAATCTCGATACAATACACATCACGTTAAATGTGTTATGAATTGAGATTAGCGGTTTCGAGCCTTGGTGAAGGAAATCACAGTAGTAGTATGAAACGTCAGTTATTCTGCAAATACACGTCAAAGCATAACTTCCTCACTCCTTCATAAAAATGCTACAACTTGATGGATGGCATTGGTTACCAAACCAAAATGATATTTTCACAAACTCAAGACTCTCCTCAGTGTTGCTGAAAAAGCGATTCAGATTTTCAGTTAAACAGAATTCCGCTTTATACAGGACGCTGGTGTAAATACTTATAGTTAGAGCCATCCAGGATATCTACTCTCTGATTTCAAATTTCCGCTTTCACTGTCCTTAGCAGTAGAATTTTACTGGGTAAGACAGGCTGCATGCCGACGCGGTAACGTTCTCGCCTGCTATGCCCAAGGTTGTAGCATCGAATCGATGTGCGGCAAGTTGGCATTTGAGGGTCGCAAATTTGAGAAAGCCGTGTTAATAGATTTACTGTCACGTTAAAGATTCCCTTCAGGGCAACATTACGGCATTCTGGCACTTAAAAGCCGAACCTGTTACAAGCAACGTAAATCGAATAACATTATTATTTTTACAGTATTATTATTATATTGGGTGATCTGTTAATGACAATTAATTGTCTTGTAATCGAGAAATATGTCCGAAAATGTGCTTTATGAGCCGCAATTCTTACGACTCGATGTGCCGTGGATGTTTTCGTTGTCTTCAAAAACATTCAATGCCCTGATCTTGTGGTCAACGAGTGGATGTTCTAACACTGGGCCACCGTGAAAGCTCTTAGAGTTATTTCCGTTACTGACAGGTTTGTACACTATGCAGGTTAGTCATGCAATGACCTCACACATGCGTATTATGATTAAATAAAACGATTCCTACTTGGTGAGACTTTGAACAGGTGTCCATACAGTTCGTGTGTCAGAAATACTACGTGTTTAACAGCCTTATTTATGTGATCAGTTGAAGTGAGCTCTTGATCCCAATAACACGTGAGTTCGTGACTGTTCTGCAAAACCAAAGACCACTGCTATTTGTTTGAATGTTATCTGCACGCATTAAATCAGGAGATTTATATAAAACTATCTGGCTAAATTCTGGAAAATTGTAATTATTTTAAAATGACTGCAAACTTGTGGGAATTCTCATAAAATGAAATAATAACATGTACCTCATACTCCATATGAGACAGTCACTTCATAACAAAGTAGTAGATGATTTGAATGGGTTTTTAAATGCCACGGACTCCGTCTTGAAGAAAGAAATCATGATGGAAATCAACAAATTTTGAAACAAAAATATTCTAATCTGAGACCCCTATGGACGTTAAGTTGGCAGGTAATATGTTAAAGGAAGTAGGAAACTTCTGTTACTTAGGAAGCAAAATAACCAGTGATAGAAATCGCAAAGAGGATATAAAAAGCAGTTTGGCTCAGGCAAGGCAAACATTTCTACAGAAAAGGAATCGGTTGATATCGAATATACACACATCAAAAAAAGTTTTGCATCACCTCGGTTCCAAGAGTTCCGGAACCTTTAAATACAAAGGGAATAGAGATCAACACAAACAACATTTCAGCTCGTTTTATTGCTCATGAGACCCACACATTGCATGTTGTACCATCATACAGCTAGACTTTCAGCATTTGTGGTCCAAATTGCAGTACACACCACTACCTCTAATACCCAGTAGCACGTCCTCTTGCATTGATGCATGCCTGTATTCGTCGTGGCATACTATCCACAAGTTCATCAAGACACTGTTGGTCCAAATTGTCCCACTCCTCAACGACAATTCGGCGTAAATCTCTCAGAGTGGTTGGTGGGTCAAGACGTCCATAAACAGCCCTTTTCAACATATCCCAGGCATGTTCGATAGGGTTCATGTCTGGCGAACATGCTGGCCACTGTAGTCGAGCGATGTCGTTATCTTGAAGGAACGCATTCACAAGATGTGCACGATGAGGTCGAGAATTGTCGTCCATGAAGACAAATGCCTCTCCAATATTCTGCCGATATGGGTGCACTATGGGTCGGAGGATGTCATTCAGGTATCGTAAAGCCGTTTCGGAGCCTTCCATGACCACCAGTGGCGTACGTCGGCCCCACATAATGCCACCCCAAAACATCAGGGAACCACCACCTTGCTGCACTCGCTGGACAGTGTGTCTAAGACGTTCAGCCTGACCAGGGTGCCTCCAAACACGTCTCCGACGATTGTCTGGTTGAAGGCATATGCGACACTCATCGGTGAAGAGAACGTGATGCCAATTCCGTGGGGTCCATTCAGCATGTTGTTGGGCCCATCTGTACCGCGCTGTATGGTGTCGGGGTTGCAAAGCTGGACCTCGCCATGGACGTCGGGAGTGAAGTTGCGCATCATGCAGCCTATTGCGCACAGTTTGAGTTGAAACACGACGTCCTGTGGCTGAACGAAACGCATTATTCAACATGGTGGCATTGCTGTCAGGGTTCCTCCGAGCGGCAATCCGTAAGTAGCGGTCATCCACTACAGTAGTAGCCCTTGGGCGGCCTGAGCGAGGCCTGTCATCGACAGTTCCTGTATCTCTGTACCTCCTCCATGTCCGAACAACATCGCTTTGGTTCACTCTGAGACGCCTGGAAACTTCCCTTGTTGAGAGCCCTTCTTGACACAAAGTAACAATGCGGACGCGATCGAACTGCGGTATTGACCTTCTAGGCATGGTAGAACTACAGACAACATGAGCAGCGTACCTTCGTCCTGGTGGAATGACTGGAACTGATCGGCTGTCGTACCCCCTCCGTCTAATAGGCCCTGCTCATGCATGGTTGTTTACATCTTTGAGCAGTTTTAGTGACATCTATGAACAGTCAAAGGGACTGTATCTTTGATACAATATACACAGTCAACGTCTATATGCCGGAGATCTGGGAACCGAGGTGATGCAAAACTTTTTTTGATGTGTGTAGATTTAGGTGTTAGGGAGTCATTTTCGGAATCCTTTGTCTGGAGCGTGGCTCGATATGGAAATAAAACTTGACTGTTGGCGCAGCAGAAAGGAGGAGAATAGAAGGATTTTAAATGTGGTGTTGCAGGAGAATGTTGAAGATCAGATGGGTGGATAGAGCAACAAATGAAGAGGTATTAAGACGAGTGGGAGAGGAGAGATGTTTCTGGTGACTGCTAGTGAAGAGAAGATATAGCCTAGGTTAGTGGGACACATAGTAAGATACCCAGGAATAGCAAACTTTGTTATGGAAGGAAAGGTAGAGGACAAGAACTGTAAGGGTAGACCATGTTTCAATATGTTAAACAGATTGCTCGGATGTAAGATATAGTAGCTATGTAGAGGTCAAAACATGGAAAGCTCATCATATCTGTCAAGCGACAGAAGACTCAAACACATAGTAGACTATGTATGATTGCAATTTTCCAAGATTGACCGTAAGTTAGGTTGCAAATTTAATTTATGCTGCGAGGAAACAGAGGTTTACCAATAGATTCACTTCTTGACAGGTTAAGTTTGTATTTTTGTTCTCGAAAAATACTCACCTGGTCATCGAAATATTCTGACCAGTGATGTTGGGAGGGGGTTCAGTTCGTGTGGTTTCACTGGGCGGCACTTTCTGGGGCGGCATTTTACTTAGTTAGTCCTCTATCGAACTCCATAAGAAAATCCGAAAATTTCAATAAATTTCCAACGTAGAAATATCTAGGTACAAGCGGTGCCTTCGATGTTTAGTGCATTCAAAAACAACCCACCTTGAATCGTACGCATGCGCATAACAAATATTGTGAATACACTGGCGATGCTTTAAGAATTTGATCTTTCAACTATAGTGTGGTTCTATTAGAAGGAAAAGTTGAAGTAGTAGTCTGCACGATTTATTAAAGCACGGAAATATGTGATAATGTACTGTATGTTATGTGTTCATAATTAAAATAACTAGTTCCGTGATGAAATAAATAGCCCACTCTTATTAAAATTTAGGATTCATACCAATGATTGATGCTTATTGACTTATCTAGATCTAGAACAATGATGATTTGTTCGAATTATACCTAAAGTATTGTATTCTAATAAATCAATACACTTTCCTTGAAATAGTTTTCTTCCATGCAAAGTCTAATATTCAAATGCTCAGGGAGAGTTATTATGTAGTAGGTAGATCTGCTGCAATTGGAAATGCGCACAAATATATCCATCACGGAATATACACAACATATAACATTTGTTACTATTCTAGTCAATGTTATTAATGTTAGGTGCAATAACACATTGCACCTATCAGCATGTGTAGAATTATGTTGGCAACACTGTTACGTAATGAATCTGAAAAATTATCGTCTATACACATGTGCCAAATTTTGAACTGTTTGACTGCATACATTGAGACTAGAGTTCAAGGTTATGGAGAGCATTTTTCAACGATTTGCAGCCCTGATGTCTCAAAACATATGCCAAATTATATCTCTCGAGTCATACATTACACATACGAAATTTGGTCGAAATTCATATGGTAATATGGAAGCTACATGCAGTTTGATCCTATACGTTAGCATAGAATTATGTTGGTAACACTAACATTTACCATTTACTGTAAATATATCTAACCCATCTTGAATTTACGGTTTTCTAAATTTGAAGTGTGTTCCGTTCACACATTCTGAGATATAATATCTAGAGTTCAAAAGACTTGAGATTATTACACGCAGTTGGTATCTCTGCTGACGACTCTTATATTAAGCAGGAGTATATGTCCTAAAGAATACATTGCTCGTACGAATGCTTGGATGAAATACATTCGTTACTATGGAATTTTCGAACTGTTAAACATTGAAGGTATCAGCACGTGTACAATCATTTCGGCAGCATTGTCGTATATCGGTTACTCAAAAATAAACTACAATTTCAGGTACTATACGTGTATTATGTTTAGAACTGTTGGCCTGCATACTTTACGATATATTGAGATTAGGATGAAAAATAATTGTTGACTAATAAATTTTATATATACAATGCATGCCGTAAGAGACTTCATTGTGTACATTTTCAGAGGTATCAATCCTACAGACTCTCTCTCTCTGAGCATTTGAGTCGCAGATTGTCAGTATCTCAGATTCAATGGAAGGAATCTACTGTATTTGAAACAAACTGTAATGCTTTTTTGAGCTATTAAGTTTCAGGTAGATTTCGAGCAAATCATAAATGCCAGTGTTATCAACTTAATTCTGTAGTAAAATTTATTATTCTAGATCGGTCTATAGCCTATAGATCTACTATTGGTATGAATCTTACATTTTAAGAAAAGTAGACTATTTAATTCGCCACGAAACTACTTGTTGTTTGAGATATTTGTTTGCCTGATGTGTTCATTGTAAAGATTTAAATATGATCATTACTTCATACCCAATAATCGATTCTAAGAATACATTCACTAACTTTCAGAGATTATATTGATATGAGTAATAGTGTGTAACACGTTTCTGGAATTTATTTTTGAGTAATGCATTTACAGAGGATCAATTTTTGGATTTATTTCTCAGAATCTAGAAATTATTCATTTTGAGTGTAATTTACAAAATCATGTAGCTTATTTTAGTGAGTAACAACTTTCTAAATGTAGATAATGAAAGTATTAGGGACCACATATTTAGTTCCTCACTGGGCCCCAATAATCCTCACTGTGCTACTGGCTACACAACTAAATTTGTGGATTAAATTAGTATGGTTCCAATTAATGCAAAGTTCATATAACTATTTGTATATATTTTTAAATCACGGAAGAAAGTGGCTGTTTGAATTATGTGCCCTTAAGAAATTCCCAATCTCCAGGGAAAAAACTGAACTCGCTATAGTTTGCGAACAAGTACAAGAGTCTCAAATATGAACTCTAAGGAAGTTGTAATCATACCATTTTGTTGACTAACACAGTGATCTAATTTTCCATCTATTTTGTACTACTGGAATAGTTAAAAATTATATTTTATATCATGGTGGTGTAATGGCGCTGCGCCTCGTCTTTCACCCAAAAGGGTAGGGTTTGAACACCAGTTAGAGTGGGATGGAATTTTCACCAGGAAGGGCATCTTGTCTTTAATACCCATTCATAACTAATAAAATAAGCTTCATGGTAGCATACGAGGGCTAGGACGGATATCATCGACAACATATTTACAATAGATAAACCGAAGAACCTTTTTCTTACGAAAAGTCAGGTTTTGGCAGATCAATGGAAACACATACGTGAACACAAAACTACACTACTAAGAGTCCAACTTTACTTTTGATTTAAGCTCACTGGTTTAAAAAAAATGTTAACCCTGGGAGACCGTCTATTCGTGTAACACCGCCATTAGACTTGATAGCCGTCTTCAATCGGTAAGAAAGCAATTCCACAATTATCTGCGGGTACGCTCTATCAAATTGAAGGGCTGGGTATACCAGCGATAACGTTCTTGCCTGCTATACCCAAGGTAGTGGGAACAAATCCCTGTGCAGTCAGTTGACATTTGAGGGTGCTTTAAAGCAAAAGAACAGTGTCAGTAGATTTACTGACTCTTGAAGATCCTCTTGGGGACAAAGTTTCGACACCCCTAGCGTCTCTGAATGCCACAGCAGTTAACAATGACGCGAAACCAATAGCATTAGTTTTATTATTAATACTATTATTATCATTATTAGAATTAATATACAACTGGTGCTACTCACTTGTAATTACAGCCCTTCGGCCATCAAGTTGCAAGGATGATTAGTTTTGCATTTCGCCTACTTTTCCAAACAGTCCCATACATTGTCCAGGGAATAGAGATCGGATGATTTAGCGGGTCCATCACGATGTCCTTGTGTTCATCAAATCATTTGCGTTTGCGTGTAACCATGTGAACTCAGCTGTTTCCATCTTGTAAAGTGAGAGTGTCTCTCTAAAGCATACTAACCATAAGTATATTGAATGAAAAGTAACTCATGGTCATCTATCTAGAATATTTAAACAAACTTTACTGCCTAATGTTCACGGTGATTCAAATGGGTGGGTCCAAGTCATCAATCGAAAAACATCTCATAAACATTACAAAACTACCTCCAACCTCTGTCAAACATTCCGCGCGAACAGTCGGACCACACTACACACCTGGTGTCATCTACAATCTACATTCTGTGTTGTTAAAGCCATTGATGACGCGTAATTTGATGACTGGCACACACACAGTTCTTCACTGCATGCAGCGGCGAAGGATCACATGACTGCCTAGTACCAGTGCAACACCAACTACAGTACAGTGCTGCACTGCGACTAGTGTGCCCTTAATTAACAGTAAGTTACCATAGAATCTCTCGATTTAAAAGGTACTGGCTGATCACAATATCTCCTAAACCTCCAAACCCGGAGCCGTAAATTTTTGCACAGACATTTCTTTAAAATAATAGACAAGTGATAAGATGGGATTTTAAAAAAATCCAATCTTAAGAGGAGACAAAAATGGGTTGAAAAAATATCTTTCTATAAAATTTGTTGAGTTACAAACATGAAATTTGACATGCGAGCTTTCATAAAATGGATGAAACATATGCTTATTTAATATTCGTTCTGATGTACTTTAGGCGTAAAATGGGGGTTGAAAAATTTCTTGAAGGAGTGTTTATCTCTGGACCTGTTTGGACGTGGAACGTAAAATTTACAAAATAGGTCCTTCTTAAAAAATAAAAGAATATTGAAATAATAATAATAAAATATGTGCTTATCCGATTTTTCTAAATGCCTACGCATTCGGGTCAGGTGGAGGGGGTGAATATTTGGATTTAAGTATTCTTCACGAATCCTTTACGTTGAGAACGTATCATTTAGCCAAAAAAGTCTTACTAGGTAGGAAATAATCTACACGGGTCGGCAGTTTTGGGTATCTGCGTCCTAGATCTTTTTCTAAGCCACCTTCCTATCTCTCCATATAAAGGCAAACATCTTTCACACACTCACTCGTCGTCATATCTGTGAAACCTCTGGGCGTGGAACCTTGTAATATTGCATGGAGGTTCTTTTAAGTTCGTGGGCAAGAAAGTAGACGGAACATCAGGGAATTTCATATCCAAGGGTTTCCTTAAGAAAAATAAACATCTTGTTGTTTGAGTCTTCAGTTTTCTAACTGGTTTGATGCAGGTCTCCATGCAACCCTGTCCTGAGCTAATCGTTTAATCTCTACATAGCTACCACACCCTACATCCGAGGCAATCTGTTTAACATATTATAACCTTGGTCTACCCCTACAGTTCTTGTCCTCGACCCTTTCATCCATAACTAAGCTTGCTATTCCTCGGTGTCTTAGTATGTGTCCTACCAACCTATCTCTTCTCTTCATTAGCAGTCGCCAGAAACCTTTTTTCTCTCGCACTCGTCTTAATACCTCTTAGTTTGTAACCCTATCTACCCATCTGATCTTCATCATTCTCCTGGAACACAACATTTCAAATGCTTCAATTCTCCTCTTTTCTGCTGCACCAATAGTGCAAGTCTCTCTTCCATAGAGTGCCACGCTCCAGACAAAGGCTTTCAAAAATGACTACCTAATACCTAAATCAATATTCGATATCAACAGATTCCTTTTTTGTAGAAACGCTTTCCATGCCTGAGCCAACCAATATTTATATCATCTTTGCTTCGTCCATCACTGCTTATTTTGCTTCCTAACTAACGAGATTCTCCTACTTCCTTCAGATGTTCTCCTGCCAATTTGATGTCCATGGAAGTTTCTGTTTTTTTTCGGCATCATTCAAATATTTTTGTTTTACATTTAGTAATTTTCATCATGAATTATTTCCTCAATACGGAGTCCATACCATTCAAAACCTCATTCAAACCCTCAGGCGTGTCGGCCAAGATGACGATGTCATCAGCAAATCTCAGAGTTGAAAGTATTTCTCCTTGAATCTTCACTCCCACTTTAAATATTTCTACAATTTCCTTCATTGCTTGTTCAATGAAAAAATTGAAAAGTATGGAGGATAGGTTGCAGCCTTGCCTTACACCTTTCTGAATACCAGCTTCTATCTCATGTCTATCAGCTCAAATGACTGTTGTCTGGTTTCTGTATAGATTGTAGATCTCCCTATTCCTGTACTTAATTCCAATCGTTTTCAAAATGTTAAACAATTTAGTCCAATCAGCGTTATCAAAAGCCTTTTCTAAGTCTACAAATGCCATGAACATTGACTTATCTTTCCTTATTCTACCTTCCAAAATCAGCCTAAGACTTAGTACAGCTTTCCTTGTTCCTACATTTCTCCTGAAACCAAACTGGTCTTCACCAAACTCCGTTTCTATCTGGCTTTCCATACTCTCGTAAATTATTCTAGACAGGATCTTTGAAGCATGAGTAAGCAAGCTGATTGATTGTACGGTAATCTTCACATTTTTCAGCTCTCACTTTCTTCGGTATAGGGATGATAACATTATTTTTGAAATCAGAGGGTACCTCACCTGTCTCATAAATCCTACACACCAAGTGGAATAACCTGGTCAGAACTTCATTTCCTATGCAGCGTAGCAACTCAATCGGTATATCATATATGCCTGGTGCTTTGTTCCTGCTTAAGTCCTCCAATGCTCTGTCAAATTCTGATCTCAATATTAAATCTCCTTTTGCATCCTCATCAATTTCCTCCTCCCTTTCCATTAAATGATTCTCAATCTCCTTTCCCTTATACAAACACTCTATGTAAGCTTTCCATCTCTCAACCTTTTCTTCCCTATCTCTTAGAGCCTTTCCATTTGTGTCCGTTACATTACAGCACTTACAATGTTGGTCTCCTTTTCCCCAAAAGTATTCTTAATCCTTCGATAAGCTGTGTCTACTTTTCCTAATTTCAGACATTTTTCTATACCGGCACATTTCTCTTTCAACCATTCTTCTTTCGCTTCCTTGCACTTCTTGTTAACCTCATTTCTCAGACGTCTGTATTCTGCGTTGCCCTTTTCATCTCTTGCATTCTTGTGTTTCTGCCTGTCGTCTATCAATTCTAGTACAGTATATCCTTAGTGATCAACGGTGTTCTTCCTATTCTTTCTCTCCTACCAATGTTTTCTTCTGCGGATTTTGTTATTTCATTCTTCAAAAGTGCCCATACGTCTGCAATTGAAGTTTGTTTAGGGGTTTTCATTCGTCTTTCCTTTATACTCATCTTGAATCTTTCGTTTACATCCATCTCTTTCAGTCTGTCTATTGCGCACCTTTCTGGCTTATATCTTTTCTTCAGTTTCTTCAACTTTAATCTGCATTTCATAACAACCAGATTGTGGTCAGAGTTTGTGTGAGCACCGGGATATGTTTTACAATCCAAAATTTGGTTTCGAAACCTCCACTTACCATAATGAAGTCGATTAGGTAACGCCCTGTATCTCCTGGTCTCATCCATGTGTATATTCTCCTATTGTGGTTATTGAATAAGGTGTTAGCTATGACCAACTCATGCTCGGTGCAGAATTCCATCAGCTTGCTTCCTCGATCATTCCTTTCATCTAATCCGAAATCTCCTACTATCATCCCTTTTCTTCCTTTTCCTACCACAGCATTCCAATCTCCCATTCCCATAATATTTTCATCACCCTTGACATACCTCAGAATTTCATCTACTTCTTCATAGACCTTTTCAGCATCTTCATCATCAGCTTGACTGGTAGGTATATAGACGTGTACCACTGTAGTGCACGTAGGTTTTGTATTGATTTTTGCTACAACAATCCATTCACTATATTGCTCATAATATTCCAACCGCTATCCAAGTTTCCTACTCAATATGAGACCAACCCCTGCTTGGATATTGTTTGATTTAGTGCTAATGAACCTATAGTCTCCTGACCAAAAGTCCTGTTTTTCCTGCCAGCGCATTTCACTAATCCCAACCAAATCCAACCTCAACCTATCCATTTCCCTTTCCAAGTTTTCTAACCTTCCACTTCCAAGCAGACTTCTAACATTCCACGCTCAGAAGAAAATATGTGTTGGAACAATTTTTTTGGAAAGCCTGTCCACGTGGCCGTTGGGAGAATTGCATTTTTGGAGTTCAGCTGATTTTTAGGAAGCCGTTGAGTTTGAAACGTTCCTTTTCCCTAAACAATTGCTTTTGATAAAAGATCATCCAGGCTTGTTCGATGACTTTAGATATCTGCAACCTAATTATCTATTATGGCGTATTACCTTCTTATCTCAGGTTTGCAAAATATTTACATTGTAACTTGTATTCCCCTGCTCTCTTATTTAGCTTTATCCTGTAACTAATAGTTTACCACATTCTTTTGTGTCTCATGATGATTATGCATGAGCTGATCAACTACCAAACAATAGCTATAGAGACACAAGAAAGCTTCGGTTGCAACAGTCAACCTGAAATCTTAAGTAGGCTCCTCCCACATTTCTGATACCGACATACATTCAATAGAAGTTATTTTGACATAATTGCAAACAGTAAAACATTTCTATAGCACTCGATAGAGGATTCTGCAATGTATCATAGTGGATACAACGTTTTTCGCAATGATAGATTAATCAAAGGATATGGTAGCGTTGCCGGTTTCGTCAAAGACACTGTAAAATTCAACATCCTTGGTAAATCTTCAAGTGAATACAGTAAGAGTCGCCTCCGTAGCGTAGCGGTCAGCATGGTTAGCTGCCGCCCCGGAGGTCCTGGGTTCGATTCCCGGCTCTGCCACGGAATTTGAAAAGTGGTATGAGGACTGGATCGGGGTCTACTCAGCCTCGGGTGTTCCAAATGAGTAGAGGGGGGTCGATTCCCACCTCAGCCATCCTCGAAGTGGTTTTCCGTGGTTTCCCACTTCGTCTTCGGGAAAATGCCGGGATGGTACCTTCTTCAAGGCCACGGCCGCCTCCTTCACTCTTCCTTGCCCATCCACCCTGCCCTCCATTACCTTCCCTCATGAGGCCCCTGTTCGCTTTGCAGGTGAGGCCGCCTGGGCGAGGTGCCAATCACACCTTACCAGTTGTATCCACTCCGATTAGATGTTCCCAGCTCTAGGACACTGCCCGTAGCGGCGGTAGTGGTGAGTTCCCTCGCTGAGTCCGTGGGTTCCACCAACCTGGAGGGTCAACGACTAAGAAAGAAGAATACAGTAAGAACGTTATGACTGTGTATTGAAGCGATGAACTCCACCGCAACAAATGCTCTTCAGGTGGAAACCTTAGAACTCCCGGTTCATCTGTGTAGGCGGTATCTTACAGCATCGTTTTGGCTCAAACTATATCAGACGCACAATGACGTAACTTTGCAGATATTTGCTCATCATACACCCTTAGTTCTGACTTCACTGGCAGAGAAAACGATCTCCACTCTAGTAGAAGAATTTACGGCGGCCAGTACATTTATGAAAATTATTTCCACTTCTACTACTCACCGCAGTTTCAGCAGTATGTATGTTAACACTGTCAAACATCTCGGTGTTAGATTGGATGTACCAATTCAATTGGACATTTCGAATCACGCTAATTCTCCAAAAGGTGTCTCAGTGGAATGGTATTTCCCAAATTTACACTGACGGTTCAAAAACTTTTAATTCTGTTGTAAGTGCCTATGTAGACAGATTTAACGAACGATAGTATTGTTCAATTTAAATTTCCCAGCGTGGCCTCCATATATACAGTGGAACTGAAAGCCATGCAAGCAGCTAAACAACATGTTTCTACCCTTCCATAAACCACAGTTGTAATACCTTTAGACTCCAACCCAGCATTACTGAAACGTGTGCAACCCATAGCACCTACCAATTCCTTGAGTATGCAATTATACTGTGTGCGTCGTCTCCAACTTCGGGGAAAACATGTGACATTCATTTGGATAAAAGCTCATATTGGTTTTCCTGGCAAAGAACATGCTGATGCACTGGCTAAATCGGCAGGTCACCGTGGTAGGCAAGGCTATCTTACTCTCCCGTATACTGACTAAATACCCATTTTAAAGAGAACACTATCAAATTTCTGGAATGTGGAGTGGCGGGCCTCACCGCAACTATGAGGTTGTCATTACTCCTTGGCTCACCCTGTGATTCCCTCTGCGATTTGGCACCAGAAGACACCTTGTACTGGTAACTTTAATATGACTATTCCACGAGGAAAATTCAACCATGTACGATATCCCCATCACTTACAGAGAATACAATCTGTTCCGTCACCTCTCTGTTCCCTTTGCAGTAGCGTTGAAGGCGATATCAACCACAACCCTTACAACTGTGTTCATTTTGTGGAGTCAACGACCCTCTTACAGTCACTCGTCAGTCTTGAATATACTTTACCAACATTAGTATCATCTGTATTGGTCAGAACTCAATATGAAACCTAGCACAGCCATTACAATAACACAGGTTATCACATAAAATACACACTCTCACACACATACACCTAAATGCATGGGGCTATATGACCACGATGTCACAGCTCCTAAAATGAGCAACAAAAACAACATCATTTTGAAACCTAACAGCTTTTCTTAACATTTTTAGTCACTATTAGAATGACACTTTAACTTGGTTTTATCTCCGTTCTTAGGTTTGTTTTGTGTAGAATAACATGTCTTAGTCCTCTCCAAAAGTAGAATTATGTTTTTCCTTTTGTGTATGTGTGTGTGGTCACAGTCTTTGAGGAGCATGACACCAAGAAGACTGTATCTACTGCCTGGCATTAAGTGTGATAATTAGGCCATCCTTCAGACTGGTGGCCAAGTTTGGAAAGACAATTTAATTGTGTTGCTTGCTTCTTGCTACGTTCCGGTAATTAAATATGTTCTGCTATTTTTCAGGTACCTGCATTGCTACTTTGCATTTTTAATGTTTTGGCAGAATGGGCACGAACCCGGTGGACACAATATATATATATTTTTAATGAGACCCGAATATTTGATATTTGTAACTATCCAACCAGACTTAAAGATACTCTCTACTTGCGGTATCGCGCATCAATAATATGTACACACATTTACTGAATTAGAAATATATTTTAATTGTTGGGTGTATAAAATCTAGAATCGGCAGTGATACGTTTAAAACTGAAAATATCTGTAAAGTGCTGAATGCTAGGATATTGTGCCATTTAGTGAAACATGTCACGCCTCTTCCGGTAAAAATATTTTTAATATAACATATTCCAATTGTGGTGTAATGATCTAGTTATAGAACATGAACAAAATTCTGCTCCTAGATTCTCAGCTCAAGATCAATTGCACGCTGCATTTTCCCTATCCGCTCGTACATCAAACCCTGAGGCAGTCCTAGCACACAACGTCAATAAATGTAGCTTAAGTGATTATGGTACGGATGCAGAACTTCTCACTTTGGAACCGTTTTATAAAATGAACATTATATTCGAAAAGGCCAGTCTTTTTGACGGACGTACATGTACTCTCTCTGTGACAAACATGCCCCTCAGGAGGTGGTGCACGTTAAACACCAATCAATTCCAACTTCTTTTAACAGAACAATTAGAGACTTGATAAAGATGGCCGACAAAGTTATTTCTTAGGACAAAACCTTTAGACGACTTCGAAGCATTCAGAATTTATGGGATAATACAAAGCAAGTGATCGTAAATGCTAAAGTAAAAAGTACATGTAACCTCTTGAGCAACCGTGAGATGCTACAGCCTCCTGAGGTGCTGTTATGTCCCTGTTATATCCAAATGCCAGGTTCCTCTTCCGAGCTGCAAGATTATTGCTTAAACGTATTCCCTAACAATAACACAACAACAATGTCTGAGACCGTTGAACATTATAGACTTTTCCCTCAGCTAGACCATGAAAACGTCTTCTTCAAATACGTATACCAAGAACAAATAGTGAAAGTGAGAAATGTTATTGGTGCTAAAGCCAAAGGCCGACGTCATCCCAATCCCCCATACCTCAAATTAATTGGATATCTTTCTAACTGTCATGTTACACTTGTTCAACTTCTACTAGCATAAAGGAGTTAATACTATGTTCTGAAGTGTGAGAATGTACCTCCTACAGCCTAAAATAAAACACTTGCATCTTCCAGTGGCTTCAGGCCCCTCATCACCCTTGTAGCACCAATCAAAGGCCTGGAAAGAATAGTGTATGAACAAATGTGTAAATATTTCACCAAGTTTCACAACTGAAATCCTCATCAATCCAAATTTTAGTAAGGTCATACATAGCCCAACTACCAGGCTCTTAAAAATCACGGACGATATATGCTTAGCCTACAGCCCTATGGCTCTTTGAATTAAGTAAGGCTTTTGAGTGTTTAAGCCATGAGTTGCTACTTGCAAAGCTCCGCTCCATTGGATTATCGCAGAATTCGTTGTCCGAAATTAAATAATACTTATTAGGTCAGTTACAGAGCGTGTTCTTCTCCGATGGTTCCCCATCGAACCGGCAGTCAGGAAAAAGTGGCGTGCCCAAATGGTCAGATCTTGGACCACTCTGCATCTCACCTTATAGAGATTCCGTCTCTATCAATGTAGCGCGCGTTCATGAACTCTACGCCTAATGTCATGTAAGTCCCTCTAATGCACGCCACCGCTGAAACATCACCTGGCGTCGTCACTGGACCTTGAAACACAACCTCCAGTTAAATATTTCAATGAAACATTATGTGCATTGGATATAACAAACTCATAAATTCTGTCGAAGTTAATTCACTCCCTCATCACTGATATCTCCAGAATCGTATCTAGAATAGATCATACCGGAGTTGCAATCAAGAGGCTCTCATCAAAGAAGCGGAATATCTCTTAGCCTCAGTTGATTTTTTCAAATCGAAGGGAAGTATATTTGAGGAATATTGAATTTGATGAATTTTATTTGATGAAAATCAGGGTTAAAATAGTTTAAGGGTGCACGGATGCGCGACTCAATAGCTACTGGAGGGAGAAATGTCTGACTTAAATATTTATATATATAAAGAAACAACTTGATCTTCCGATCCGAAACGATACAGGTGGGAGGGGACGCAAGGTTTTTATTAAACATTGTTGTTGATTGATTCTCCAGTCTATTGACTGGTTTGATGCGGCACACCATTTACCCTTGTCCCGAGCTAATCGTTTCATACTTACAAAACTAGCACATCCTACATCCAAGGCAAGCTGTTTAACATATTCTAAACTTGGTCTAATATAGATTTAGGTATAAGGAATTCATTTTTAACGCGTTTGCCTGGCGCGTGGCACTCTGTGGAAGCGTACTCTTGGACTGTTGACGCAGCAGAAAAGAGGAGAAGAGAAGCGTTTGAAATGTGGCGTTGCGGGAGAATGATGAAGATCAGATGGGTAGGTGGAGTAACAACTGAAGAGGTGTTAAGACAAGTAGGAGAGGAGAAATGTTCCTGAGGACTGCTAATGAAGAGAAGAGATAGGTTGGTAGGACATATAGCCTACTAAAACACCCAGGAGTAGCAAACTTAGTTATGGAAAGAAGGATCGAGGACAAGAACTGTAGGGGTCAACCAAGGTTAAAACAGATTGCCCCAGATGTAAGGTATGGTATCTATGTAGAGATGAAACGATTATCTCAGAATAGGTAGGCATGGAGTGCTGCATCTAACCAGTCAAAACACTGAAGACTCGTACACACGCGCTCCTAGTTAGTTGTTAAGAGCAGAGAAGTAGTTTTTAAATCGTATTACGTTTACTATTGCCTGTTTCATAAGGGATAGATGACCTAGATATTTCGCCCCTTAAAGCAACAATTACCACCATAGTTATCTATTTTTAAGAACGACAGTTTTACACTTGACGGACTCATATGTTTGTTGTTTACTAACCCATCACCTCGTGCTGTAACGGTTGTCGTCTCAAAAGGCCGTGTACGAATCCTCTCTCTGCCAATAAATTTAATTCTCCTCATCCGTATGAGGAAAACCTGAGTACAGGTGGGTTCGATTCCCGCTTCAACCAACTTGGAAGTGGTTTTACGTGGTTACCCATTTCTACGCCAGGTAATTTCCAAGATGGTTCATAGCTTAGGACATGGCTGCCGTCATCCCAGTCCTCTCCTCAATTACAAATACACACACAAATACAGACCCCACAATAGGACAGCTTATCAGACATACTCGACACACACCCAAATACTCGACTGAAAATGTGACGATGTCCATGCTCCTAAATGAAACAAAAAAATATTTTAACCATAACAAATATTTTGTGTAATTTAATAGATAGGGGTGTTTATATTTTCCCAATTTAATGATTTTCATGGCAGTTAAGCAAGTAAGCGACAAACTCCTTGACAGCCACTGAGCAAGATCAAACTACGCGACAACATGTTCAGCAGAATCTCAAATGTGGATATTGCCTTTGTTTGTCTAACTTTTATAAATTACTAGTATCTGTCATCGGTTGGGTTCAAACGTGTGAGCTAATTAACTACGAGTGACACTCAGTACATACTCTGTTTGAAGCCAGGACGTATAGCATCCAAGCCATCAGCTCGTGGGCTTGGGAGAACTTACAATCTGTGTGTTAATCTGTGGGATAATGAGATTAGGCCTATATGCACATAAAATTGAATACAATTCATTATTAATATAAATTCTCCTATAAGCGTAGCTAATTGTTGTAGAGATTTGAAGCTGGAGCCATTTAGGCAATCTACTCTCCAATATTGACATTCCACTTGCTCTGCCTCCTAGTAGTGAAACAGGAACTCTAATGAATCGTCTGGCGCTGATATTTAGTTATAATTTCTGGTTTATACTTTCTTTTCGTTACCCTTCAAAATTTAGCCCTCATCGGCTGGGAATCGAACCCAGGATCTTGGGACCTTGAGTTGGACACCCTAGCACTGATCCTGTTGAAACAAATATTTTTTGTACAGTCGCATAAAAACAGAAACTATGCGCTCTTGCCTAGAGTGTCGGACGACTGTCAACGGTGGGGTTAAATAGGAACCTTAACAGTTGTGACAGAGGTCATCTGACCCACCGTGTAGTTGGTTGTGTGTTGAATTTGTCTGATGACCTGTATTCATGTGATGACTGTATTAGGGACAGGGATGGTATATGACCCGGGACTTGAAATTAGGCACTATCCCGGCATTTTTATGGAGGGAGTGTGGAAGAAACGGGCAAAAACCTCTCTCAGGATAGCTATTGTCAGTGCCAAGATTGAAACCTACGACCTCTGGACTTGTTGAATCAGCCCGCGTGGTCATAGTGCACGATTTAACGAGCATGGCTACGTCGCTGGAATCGAATGTAAATAAAACAATTATATGCTGTTTTTCCCAAATAATTATTTATTGTTGATTCGTTAAGGGGCATTGCAACATCAAGGTCTTCTAGCCCCATATATTTTGCTGTGTGTCTGCGGAGTATATCTGATAACCTGTGACATTGTGATAACTGTATTTGTAACTGGGGATAGGAACTGGTTAGGAAGTCCCTAGTAGAATGGGTAAGGTGAGAATTAAACCACCTCTTCGCAGTTGTGCCTCACTTGGCTTAATGTACCCCGTTCCAGCCCCCACACAAGAATTACATTTAATGGCAGAGTCTGGATTCTAACCCAAACCTTCGTAGTGGGAGAAATGAATAGTCACTATGCCTTGAGCAGAACTTGCGCAAGTTAATCGGTACGTAGACATACTATTTGATTGTTTCAATGTTATCAAATACGTTTTGCAAGGCATAGAGATGGAAAGCCAGATTCTGACACAATACATGACATTTGCTGTATTGAAGGCGTGATGGTGAACGACAGATTCATTAAGCCTCCTGTTTTTAGTTAAGACCTCAATATTCAACTTGACACCAGGAACACGACTGCGCATGAATACCTGTGTTACCTAAAGGAACATGTAACTGAAATCAATCGTCGTTATCAAATGTAACCCTCCCTTTCCCAGAACGCCATTCACGAGTGGAAAGAGGTGTCCACGTATCTCTAACACAGGCGTGTCAAACTCGGGTCACTTCGACTTGATAAATGAATTCCAAGCGTTACATGGCTGAGGAAAATAAATTAATTAATATGTTCTTAAAAATTTTATGCATACATGTCTACTCCTTATTATTTCCGCTTTAACGGGGTCGGGGGTGAGATAGGGTGGTTATCATTCTTTCCAAGGACTCACAACTAGTTGGACGAGGGTTGGCGACCACGGGAACCCAGTTGAGTCCAGCATTGCTTCCCATTACTTCTGTCGGGTTCTTCTCTATCATCTTTCCTGTCAACCTGCCTTGGTCAACTCTTCTTCTCTTCCGACCCCGATGGTATTAGGGTATCCGAACCTAAGGACGTATTTTAATTTCACACTTTAATTGTCCCTTGTCTCATACCTCCTGATACCCTCATTCTTCGGGGTGGTCAGACCTCCTCTTACTTTTAGCATAATATCTCCTGCCTTCCACTCATGACCCTAAAGGAATCAGGGTGTGTACAGCCCTATGGTGCATCCTGGACAGCAATACACCCTCAAGGGCTCATGGCTAGTGATTTCGCGAGTTGGTGACCCCAAGAGATTCCTGAGCTGGGTCCGGTGTTTCCCCGTTTTGAAGGAAGGAAGGAAAAAGGAAGATTGTAGTTTTACGTGACCGTGAATCTTGTGATTATGAGCCACGGGACCTCCTTTTTACGTGGAATCCGAACCACAGGACATGGCATTTCACTTCGAAAATCTCACATGCATTGACCGGGAATCGAACCCGGACCACCTTGGTGAGAGGCATACAGCTAGACCTCTGAGCCACCACGCCCCTTCCCCGTTTTGAATTGCATTTCAGGCGGACCCTCTTATTTTTCCGTTTCCTACCTGCCTTTCATGGCTCTCCATTCTTCTAAGTCTATTAATTCTAATTCTTCGAGGGATGGGGGCATTTCCATTCCTCCTGTCTTTTATACACCTTATTCTATTTCCTTTTGTTTTCTACTTTATCTTCTACAGTAGTATGTAAGTCAGTAGTTAGTTTAAGTTATTGTTTCTATTTCATTTTCATTTTTCACCGATAACCTAGATGTTAGGCCCCTTAAAACAAATATTATCATCATCATCATCATCAACCTCACGTTCTATGGCCGAATTTCCTTTCCGATGTTAATCTCATGAGAGGAGTTACGGAGAGGTGAAATGCATCGAGATGGTTGAAACCGGGCAAGGAGTGAGAAGAAATCGGTATCTGGATTCATGGAGCAAGGAATTAGAGGAGTAGCCTTCACAGCGCTAATGCAAGCTGATGAAGCCAAATAGCAAGGCTATTTCTGGCTGCAAGAAAATGGTTGTTCCTACGCTTAATGCAAGAAACCACTGTAATTAGTCCTGGTTTTTAGGGACATAAAGCTGCAATGACAGCTCGGGATTTCTTCTTTGAGTAGGAGAATACACTTCGAACGTCCCATCACTGGGAAAAACTAAAGTTGTTGTATCGTATTATTAAAACGTTTAAATGCAAATTGTTCGTGAGTTGCAACAGAGGCATAACTGAAAAGTTAAAACTTTCCCTTTGTATTGAAATTTAAAAGAATATTGCAATTACTAATGGAAATTATATAGCCTACTATTTTACACTTATACCGCTGTTGTGGCCTACGAGCGAAATATCGTCGGCTTATGTTTTTATTTTTTGTCGTGTGGCCTCCTGAGAGGCCGAGTGCAGATCTTTCTAGTCGACGCCCGTGGCCGACTTGTGCGCCGGGATGAGAGATGGAATGGATGAAGATGATTGAAACTGGGCAAGGATGTGGAAGGAAGCGCCCTTGGCCTTTCAGTAGGTACAATCCCAGCATTCACCTGGTGTTGAAAATGGGGAAACCACGGAATAAAATTTCAAGGACGGCCAACGGTTGGGCTTGAACCCACGCGTCTACCGAGTCAGTAGAGGGCTTTGCCCCATGACCTAACACAGCACTTCAGCGAGCGTAGCCACCACTGCTGGTGGCTTACAAGTGAAACACACTAAGTCCAAGAATACGTTCTTGAGAAATTGAACTTTGGGGATCTATACGCGTAGCTCATTTCCTAATGAATATGTTTTCTGATTTACTGTGTTTCACTTGTAAGCTGACGATATTTGAGCACATACCAAAGGCTAGACTCGAAAATTAGACGTAATAATACACTGAAAATCTGATAATATTGAATGCATGCGTCGCACGGTGAAGGTTTTATCAACGGAGGATTAAATTGGCAGCTGATAACCGCAATGGTGCCTAATTGAATATTAAAAATAACGCCGAGCTACGATTTTCAAGTTTTATTAATAGCATCTTCAATACCTACAGCAGTGCCTACGCTCGCTAACGCGCAGTGCTAGGCTGCCATAAGTCCAAGTTATCTGCGGACTCGGTAGAAGTGGGTTCAAGCCCCACCGTCGGCCGTCCTTGAAATGTTTTTCCGTGGTTTCCCATTTTCAACTCCAGGAAAGTGCTGGGACGGTTCCTTCTGACAGGTTACTGCTGGCTCCTTCCACATCCTCATCCAGTTTCATTCATCTTCATTCATTTCATCTCTCAATAACTAGTTCATGATGTTGGTGTCAGGAAAGGCATTCGGCCATAAAAACCACCCACCACATAGAATTACATCGCATCTCATCCCCGACCCCGTTGAAAACGGGAATAATAAGGGGTAGACATATATTACTAGTATCTCAAATTATTTTATTACGTCTAAGTTCGAATACAACTGTCATCATAATCTCTTAACTTAAACTTACAAAATACATTCAAATATTCATAATTAGAATATTTTAAAATGACATGCATATGTTGGATTATTTGGGATTTGCGCAGGCGTTTTCTTGATGTAATTTAAGGCGAAATATCTCGCGGCCAGTCCCCCGCGTATCGCAGCCATACAACTTACTCCCTTATAGAGCTTTGTGTGTGGTGTCAGTGGAACGAGCACTGGACAAATATTTCAAGGACGGTGAGGTTCGTACTCACAAGGGGAGGATACGATGCTAGTAGTTGCACTTGTCACAGGTTTATTTAGCTATTGTTGCTATAAGGAGTGGTGTTCAGGGCGCAATCAAGTGAAGGAGTTTGGTACGATTGATGTACATTTCGTACTCAAGAAGTGCAGATGAGAATCTAAAAACGAAGCAAATCAAAGCAAAACAAACCAAAACAAACCAAAACAAAACAAAACAAAGGACTACAAAACAAATTAAAACGAAATAAAACAATGGAAAGCAAAACAAAGCAAATATAAACAAAACAAAGCGAAACAATGCAAAGCAATGCAAAGCAATGCAAAGCAATGCAAAGCAATGCAAAGCAAATCAAATCAAATCAAATGAAATAAATCAAATCAAATCAAATCAAATCTAATCAAATCAAATCAAATCGAATTAAATCAAATCAAATCAAAACAAAACAAAACAAATCAACGCAGAGCGGAACAAAACAAACCAAACCAAAATAATAAAAACAAAATCAAAACAAATAGGCAAGGTAATTGAGAAGCGGATGAGAGTGCGAGTCCAGCGAATTAGTTTTCCTTTTTTACGTTAACATCTACAGTTGTACTGCATGCATGTAACAACACAGATTAGTTCTGTTAAACTCAATCCGTAATAATTATTCGTTCGTTTGAATCTTCAGTCTTTTGACTGGTATGGTGCAGCTCTCCAAGCCTCCCTGTCCTAATGTAATCGTTTCATCTCTACATAGCTACCACACCCTACATCCGAGGCAATCTGTTTAACATATTCTAACCTCTGTCTACCCTTGCAGTTCTTGTCCACGAGCCCTCCTTCCATAACTAAGCTTGCTATTCCTGGGTGTCTTAGTAGGTGTCCTACCAACCTATCCCTTCTCTTTATTAGCAGTCACCAGAATCATCTCTCCTCTCCCACTCGTCTTAATACCTTTTCATTTGTAACCATATGTACCCATCTGATCATCATTCTCCGGTAACATCGCATTTCTAACGCTTCAATTTCCTTTCTTTTTTTCAGCTGCACCAATAGTCCAAGTTTCACTTCCACAGAGATCAACCTACGTTTTATATCCTCTTCGTTTCGTTCTTCACTGGTTATTTTCCTTCCTAAGTAACAGAAGTCTCGTACTTCCTTTAGCTTTTCACCTGCCAATTTGACGTCGATATGTGCTTTCTCATTTATTTCGGCTGCATTCCAATACTTTTGTCTTTACATTTCTTAATTTTCATCATAAACTCTTTCCTGAAAACGGAGTCCATATCATTCAAAAACGCAATCGCGTCTCTGGCGTGTCATCAGCAAACCTCAGAGTTGAAATTATATCTCCATAAATCTTCACTTCCACTTTAAATAGTTCTCCAATTTCCTTCATTGCTTGTTCAATGTAATGATAAGTTGCAGACTTGCCTGACACCTTTCTGAATGCCGGCTTCTCTCTCATGTTCTTCAGATCAAATTACTTCAGTCTGGTTTCTGTATAGATTGTGGATCACCCTCCTATCCGTGTACTTTATTCCAATAGTTTTCCACATCTAAAACAACTTACTCCAATCAACGTTTCCAAAAGCCTTATCTATGTCTACCTAGGTACAAATGCCAAGAACGTTCTCTTTTCTTTCCTTATTCTACCTTCCAAAATCAGCCTAAAACTTAGTACAGTTTCCCTTGTTTCTACTGAAAACAAACTCGTCTTCACCCAACTCCGTTTATATCTGTATTTCAATCCCCTTGTAAATGATTCTAGACATGATCTTTGAGGCATGAGTAATCAAGCTGATTGTACGGCAATCCTCACATCCGTCAGCTCCCAATTTCTTCGGTATAGGGATGATAACATTCTTCTTGAAATCGGAGGATACCTCACCTGTCTCATTAATCCTACACACCGAGTGAAATAACCTGATCAAACCATCATCTTCTACGCAGCGTAGCAACTCAATCGGTGTATCATCTATGCCTGGTTCTTTGTTCCTGCTTATGTATTCCGATGCTCTGTCAAATTCTGATCTCAATATTAAATCACTTTTCGCATCCTCATCAATTTCCTCTTCCTTTTCCATTATATGATTCTCAATCTCCTTTCCCGTATACAAACACTCCATGAAAATTTACCATCTCTCAACCATTTCTTCCCATCTGTTAGAAGCTTTCCATCTGTGTAATAATATTAATATTATGGTACAATTACTCATTTACGATACTTTTCCTTAGATTTCCTGTTGGGGAAATAAAATTAAATGAATTGTCATTCTCTAAAATATTATTTAAATATGGCCAACAGTTCGACCACATTTAAGGAAGATACAAGAAGGGAATACCGTGATCACATACGGACTTCAAAGATGCACTTACGATATGAATCTTATTGAAACGTATCGCTGGATAGTCCCTACACCTGCTATTGGACATATAACGTTAATCCATCAATAGATTTTTTAACTATTTATTCTTTTTTCAAACGTGTGTTTTAATATTCCTGAACAATAGTGAATGAAATGTTTCTGAATCATCACATTGACATTGATCCGACGTAAAGAACAAAATGGTACTGTTTTCACCTATCATTGGAGATTAGACAAGTGGAAAGGAATGTAAACTTTAATAGTATTAAATATCTAAAATTTAAATTCATATTCAAACGAGATCAGTGGATCTCTATTACGCATCTTTGATATGGCTATTTGCTATCAGTTCCTTCAAAAAAATCAGTTTCATGGCACCATTTTGGATTTTAAAATATACTGAACTCACGGTTTATTGACATTGTCAACTCTTCAACAATATCACAATAATGATCATTTTGTGCATTGTCATGAGTCTTTTTGCCTACGTCAAACAGAACACACCCGGCAGTGCTTGGCCTCCTTTTCAGCCCAGTTTTCTTTCCCACAAGAATAAAATAGGCTTATCAAGATTCACTTATTGCCTTAACATTCTGGTTCCAAAAGAGTTTGCATTTCATACAAGTTGAGATATACGTTATTCGACCTCATTACAAAGATCGTGCCCCTGAAAATGGTTACCGAATCAGTCCATATAAATCAAAATTTCTCTGCAAAACGTCCAGCCATGTTATATTATTTATTACCTTCACAATAAGGATCTAACAGGTTTTAGAACAATTCACGTTATCTCCCTGGCTAGAAGAACAGCTTTTACCCCCTACGTAGCTGAAAAACCATATATAATATGAGTTTATACTGAAATTTCATCGTTATGGACTTTTAGTATAAATTGTTTCCAATCCGTGGATATACCTCCCTAAAATGCACTGTGTTACCTTTCGACTATAGGAAGTTTGAATTTAAATATGCGCTTAATACCAGTTCATATGAACCACTTGGTGAAGAATGAGATGAGTAGGCCTTAATGCATACAGCAGAAGACATCTTCGCTGCGCCTGCAAAACCCAATTAGTGACGATGTTTTCTGTTCCATATATATATCCTTAAAACCAGTCACGCCTTCAGGCAGATATATCACCAGATAACAATCTCTCAACGTTCATTTTCCTATGATGCTCTATAAGTAAAAATAGTATTAAGGGAATTGCTCGGTTGGACTGTGCATCTACTTAGGCTAGGAGGCAGACAGTAGATTGTCTGGGAGTGTTATTTACTACTTAATTGCAGTGCAGTTACAAAGTGAATCTCAGTTTAAAATCGTTGTGTGTTATGTTCTGTATCTTTTGAGTATTATGAACCATTAGAATTGTATCTGAAAGGTATGTGATTTTATAATTTTTGCTACAGAATGCATGATATTTTGTCCTTTATTGGGCTCGTTAAATGATTTCATTAGATTTGCTACAGAATGTATTCAGGGGCATAGGCTGATAGCCTATAAGTTATTTTCTAAACTTGTGTGGGTAGAATACGGAAATCAGTATCTTTATATCCTTGTATGCCAAGAGCTCTGAGGTTTTATTGCATATTATAAGCTATAGTTACAACGTCAGTTATGATCAGAAAGAGCAGAGTGTTTTTTATATTATTTTTGGACTGATATGGATGACATATAAAACCTCCATTCTCTGAGAAAACGCTGAATAAATTTGACATTCCAACATCAGAACTATTTTGGGGGGTGAGGATAATTTCTCTGACAATATTAGTGATGATTTGGATTTCCAACCAAGATCATTATTTCGTATTTGTGTTGCTCACACTCCACACTATGGCTGTGACAGAGTTTCTACGGAAAATCTGCATCACCAGTTCTTCCAGTGCAAAAAAAAGATGCTCAGACTCCATACAATAGCTGTGACGGAGTTTCATTGGAAAATCCGAACCATCTGTTTTTTCAGTGCAAGACATTGTTGCTCAGACTCCATACAATAGCTGTGACGGAGTTCCTTTGGAAAATCCGAGCCACCTGTTCTTTCAGTGCAAGAATTTGATGCTCAGAATCCATACAATAGCTGTGACGGAGTTTCTTTGGAAAATCCGAACCACCTGTTCTTTCAGTGCAATAAATTGTTGCTCAGACTCCATGCAAGAGCTGTGACGGAGTTTCTTTGGAAAATCCAAGCCACCTGTTCTTTCAGTTCAAGAAATTGATGCTCAGACTCCATACAATAGCTGTGACGGAGTTTCTTTGGAAAATCTGAACCACCTGTTCTTTCAGTGCGAAAAATTGTTGCTCAGACTCCACACTACGGCTTTAACAGAGTTATATTGGTAGATCCGTAACAACTGGTCATTTCGTGAATGAACACGCTTTACGTTCCACACAGTGGCCGTGATGGAATCTCTTTGGAAATTTTGAACCACTTATAAGTCCAAGAAAGAGCAGCTAAGACTCCATACTGTGGACGTGACAGTCTCATTAAAATACTAACCACATGTTCTTTCATTGCAAGAAATACAGGTCCCAACATTAAGCTTTTGCAAGGAAAATGCAATACTTGAGGAACCCTCTCCATCCAGCATTTCAGCTTAATTGGATATTATGGGGTTTGAAGCCATTTTAGCCTATTCTTGAAAAAGATAGGCTTGTGAGATCACACTTTATCCGTGTGTGTGTGTGCGTATGTGTGTAAGTCCCCGTAATAAAATCTAAACGCCTTGAGCGATTTCAATGACACTCGGTAAGGTCATAGTACTAATTTGTCCGACCCCGACTGAGCCCTTAATAATTGTATTATGTCTCACTAATCCTACATGGCGGCTGAGCGAAATATTTCACTGACATTCTATATCACCGAAACTGTTCCCCATATCACCCTGAATTTTTTTACGGTGATAAAGGGCACAACTAGAAGTTTGTGTTTGTGACTTTAAAAATCCTCTTAAGTACAAAACGGACATGGTGGCCAAGAGAATTCAAAACATTTAAATAGATTTTTCTCGCGATTTAAAAATCCGACCCCAGTGAAACTTAGCACAGCAAATGTTTATACACATTGTAATGCACAAACATCTCATTTAGTTCAATTGTTTACATAACCTCAAGATGGCGGCTGTGCGAAATTTTAAAATTCAGTTTTCATTTCTTGTGTCATAATCTTGCGATCGAGTTCAATGATTGAATAATAAACCTACGTAACAATCGTCATGTAATAGTACTTAATTCTATGGCCTACATATATAATAATCCAACATGGCGACCATCCGAAATATTTAGACGGTTCTCAATATCTACTAATCTACGACAGCAATCAAACTGAAATTTTGTATGTAGATAAAGGCTATAAACATAAGTTCATATATAGGACTTTCAATAACCTGGAGAGCACACATTTAACATGGCGGCGACGCGAAATTTAAATATTTGAATGGACGTTTTTCGCGACAAACCCAACGCAGTGAACTTGGTGCGGTAAATGCTTTTACAAATATTAATCCCCTGACATTTAATTTTTTCAATTGTTTTCATAACCACAAGATGAGCGAAATTTTAAAATCTGGTTTTTTATTATTTCTTTTGTCCTAATCATGCGATTGAAGTTTGAATAATTCACCTACGCAATAATCTTCATGTAATAGTACATAACTCTATGGCCTACATATATAAATCCAACATGGCGACAATCCGAAACATTTGGACGGTTCTCAATATCCGCGAATCTAATACAGCAATTAATCTGAAATGTTGTATGTTGATAGAGGCAATTAACATAAGTAGGATGTATGAAAAGAGGTTATTTAGTTCTTCATGGAACTACTTGGTCAGTCTTGCTTTGGTAATCCAAATTTGATGTTTTTCAGCCAGTCAACACGATTGCACGCAACTGTGATGGGTTGTTCCCTAATCCTGTAAAAAGTACATGAGATTAATAAATACACTTCGATCGAAACTGGTCATCCAAGTGTATTTGTTAATCTCATGTAATTTTTCAGGATTATGGGGCAACCCATAACAATTGTGTAAAATCATGTTGATCGACTGCAAAACATCAAATTTCGATTAATTGGATATTCAACGGAACGAAGAATATGCCGCTCTTTGGGACTTCAACAAGAGATCTAACTGTAAGCTCCATATGATAGGAAAGAACATTCTTAAAGTTAGTTTTATTCCTAATTACAATACTTATCAGTGCATTAGGGCAGTGGGTGTTTTCACCGTTAAGTTATATCATACTTTTAGTTATATCTGATCTTATGAACGTGCTGTGTAATTCTCGTAATTTGTGCCCCTGAAGAATAAACACATTTATTCCAACTTAGGAAAAAGATAATTTACTTTAAATTTCCAGGTATAATTTTTTCACCTTAGTTAAATATGGTTGAGATTTTTGCTTATTATGAGGGTGCCAGACAGGCATATAAAACCTTAAATAACTTCAGCAATATCAAAGTTGAAATCGCAACCCTATCTAGATATATTATCCTTCATTAATGCATTTCTTTCAAACTAAACCCGAACCATTTTCGCTCAAAGCAAAGCAGAGGAAAATTGTTACCACATGAGTAAATATCTCAAAAATTTGTAAACAGAATTTGGTTGAAAAGTGAACAAATATTCTTCCACGCCAAAAAGGCGAACTAAAATCCTCAGTTATATGAGATCCATTTACTTCTACACACTACCAAAATTTGCAACAACATATATTTATATGGCGAGCGTCTTTTGACTAAACTACAAGGTCATCAGCCCAATAGTTTGCAAATGGCGGCCATGTATGTGTGCAAATCGATTCCCCCTATCAATTCAAACACAGTTAAACCAAATTGAACGAAATTTGGTACAGAGGTAGCACTAGCAATGGGCACCACAGGGTCATGTTGTATATCACCGCCATCTTGACGAAAACGCAACGGCGGCCACCCAAATGTTAAAAGCTTAAATCAAATTACGACCAACCTAATCGTCTGATCTCTACCAAATTTTGCAACATTATACCTTTATGTGTGAAGAATCTTTTGACACAACTACCAGGTCATCAGCCCAATAATTTGTGGATGGGGGCCATGTATGTGTGCATATCTATTCCCCCTATCTATTCTAACACGCTGAAACCGAATTGAACAAAATTTGGTACAGAGGTAGCACTAGCAAAGGGCACCTCAGTGTCACGTTTTCTATCGCAGCCATCTTCACGGAAACGTAATGGCGGCCACCCAAATGTTAAAACCTTAAATCAAATTACGACCAACCTAAACATCTGATCTCTACTAAATTTTGCAACAACATGCCTCTGTGTGGTAAGCATCTTTTGACCAAACGCCAAGGTCTTCAACCCAATAGTTTGCAGATAGCGGCCATGTATGTGTGCAAATCGATCCCCCCTATCAATTCAAACTCGGTGAAACCGAATAGAACGAAACTTTTGTACAGAGGTAGCGCTTGCAAAAGGCAACTCAGTGTCATGTTTTATATCGTGGCCATCTTGACGGAAACGGAATGATGGCCACCCAAATGTTAAAAGCTTAAACCAAATTACGACAAATCTAATTATTTGATCTCGACCAAATTTTGCAACAACATAACAATTTGTGGGAAAGCATCTTTTGACTGAACTACAAGGTCATCAGCGCAATAGATTGCAGATAGCGGCCATGTATGTGTGCAAATTGATTCACCATATCAATTCAAACACGGTGAAACCGAATTGAATGAAATTTTGTACAGAGGTAGCACTAGCAAAATGCACCTCATATTCATGTTTAATATCCGTATAACACGTTGTATTTCAACAAGCTACTACAACCAACATTCAATTATACTCCTTGAAAAGAACAAAGAGTTATAACAATACCCATGCATTTAGGAGAAAGTAGGTTATATGTTCCTTACTGACCATCTTGTTTAACAATTATTTAGGTTTGAATGAAGAATTAATAATAAATATAATAATTCACTTCATTATTAACACTTGTTCTTAGAAAGCCTGTTATCATAATAGGTCATATTGGACGTTTTTTGGAACATACTTCAGCATTTTTAGTGCATATTTCTCGTATCTTTATGTCCTAAACACTCGAACCTTAATGATTAGTGATTGTGGATCTGTTTAGGATTCAGCCAGTCTTATGGCCTATGACATAACTTATTGGTCGATGGCATGGTTTCCATTAGGAATTTGTCTCGGACTCCCTAAAGCGATCGTAATGTAAGCACGGATCCCCTGCTCCAAAATATTTTAAGTAAAGACTTAAACTATTTAAATTTCTAATGGGAACCCCTGCCTTTGAGTAAAGTGCTGTATATATACACCGCGGACAGGCCAATAAGGACCACGCAAATATCACTTCTTCATAGGTCTAATTTCCTTCTTTCTCTTCCAGAAGTCTGTCATCCTGGTCGTCTGCGCAGCTCTTCTTTCAGCAGTCCATTCTCCTCTGTTGAGATTCTTCTTCTCTACGACAAGAATTTTGAGGCCAATTTTTTTCTGTACTCTATTCGATTTAGACAATCTTCTTCAGTAATTTTGAATTTTTGAAGTTTTTCTTTCATTTGTTTTACAACAGTGCTGAATTATTTGTAAGTTAATATTTATTTATTTAATCCAATTACATCATATAAAATGTCTAAGTCGTAAAGGTAGGTAGTGCTACAGACATAAAAATAATAATGCTGTGGCTGAGAAAAAAAAGAAGAAACAATCCTACATTATTTATTATCATTTTGTTAACAGCATTAATGTGTAAAAGGGGCCGGCGTTCAATGAGACGAACGTACCCTATTCTTTCCCGCAATTCTTTCTCGAAGGTCTGGTTGCAATTTCAAAAGGTTCACCCAGAAATAAGGCTCCATATCTAGTCTCTTTCTATATTTGCTGTTCATTATGCACATTGTGGAAAACGCTTGTTTGCACAAGTAAGATGTTGCGAACGGAATAATAATTTTTATTGCCTTATCGATGATTCCCACATAGTCCTTTCAAGCTGTCACCCAGAAGTCTGCTAGCTTTCTTTTCATTTTCATTTCACCACTTGAGGTCCAGTCAACGAGTTGGTCTTGATCCTCCTCTGATAGTAGCTGGATATTTTAAACTTTGAGATTGGATCTGAATGGGTCTCGAATCCAGCAGTTATCGCCATCGGACTGGGGAAAATAATTTCGAAACGTAGTTGCAAGACTACGAAGATATTCGGTTATATTTCCTTTTACCTCGCAAGGCAAACCTTCGTTAGGTGTCTGCAGAAACGATAAGTGTGGGGAAATGGGCATGTGAGCCATTTTGAACCCTGGCTGCCCAAATATTACACTTTTTCCCAGTCGCACTGATCCTGTCTCCAGCGCTGAAGATATCAATGTAGTCACCTTGCAAACTCAAATTCAAAACATTCGAGTGATAAAACACGTCAGGTAAGTAAACAGTTCTGCTATGCCAAGAAAATTCATTGAGGAAATCTTCATGTATCGTCCCAAGAAGAAAGATCCGTACCTCATCATTCAGCTCGAAAAAACTCGATAAGATCCTGCCCGTTGATAGCCAGTGCACTTCAGTATGAATGAGAAGCTGTTCATACTCACTACCCATTTCTTTGCAGAGCAATGCAAATAACCTGCATTTTAAGGAACAGGTTTTGACAGTGTTTATTATTTTCACCAGTTCATTAAGGGTGCTCTCCAGCAGTTCATGCAGTCTTTTGGATACTAATGCTTCGTGGTGAATACAGGAATGTGTCCACTTCATAATTGGAGCTACATTTTTCACTTCAACTTGAAGGCCCTTCCTGCATCCAGACATAGCGTTCGCGCCATCTGTAGACAGACCCACATATTTCTTCCAGGTGATATCATGTTTATTAAAATAATCGTTCAGAGCTGCGAAAATATCGTCTTCAGTTGTGTGTACTAGCCACAGGAAAAAAGAAAATCTGCATATATTTCGTCATGACATAAAAAAGACAAAAAACAACATTATCGCCTCTTTGATATGCCGGTACTCTCATCCAACTGCAGAACAAACATGTCACACATGTGGAGCCTTGCCAACAATGTCTCTTCAATTTTGCTTGACATATCTATAATTCGCCTTTGCACAGTACTGTTAGACAGCGGGACGGTACTTCAAGCTTTGCGGCAGCATTGCCCAGCATTCTCTTGCACAAAATAATTGCTGAAGCAATGCGAGAAGCTGAGATACTTCGTAAGATGCAGGTGTTGCATTTTCAGTCATATTTCCACCAGAACTTTTGGTAAGAACTTTCTGGCATGATTTCAGTTCGAAGAATTCAATACTTAAATTCAACCTTTGTGCTCCGAGTGTTTGGTTCCGGAGGTTTGCAGGTTTCATACTCTCGTTGGCAAGGGTTTCAAAGCGTATCACGCATTGAGGCTTAGGGCAATCATCAGGTCCACAATACGTTAAGCCGATTTCCAAATATTTCATGTCGTATATCCTACTTTTCGCAGTAAGCTTACTCTTTGAATGGCTAGGCTCAAGAGAGGCAGCAGGCGGCCAATTCACTTATATATTTATTACCACAGATTCCTCTTCGTCACGATCTGTAGCAGTGGGTCTACTTCGTTTTTAAGATCCACTCTTCAATCAACGATCCATATTCAATGGAATTTTGACAATAAATTAAAACAATCAAAAGTTTCAACTTTCAAAATTCATGTAAATATGTAAACACACAAAATGGCTACCGACCAGAACTCAGATATAAAGGAGCAGAACTCTCTCTAGCGTGAAAGCACAAATTACGCCGCGCCACATATGAAAGCGCCACTTATGCTGTGGGCGGCAACGCATAATTATTATTTTTAAGGAACTCTTTGTACTTTCTCCGTATTCCATTTTCATTATTGCCTTATTTCTTGACGACTCTTCGCGGACCCCCTGGCCAACCGTCGTGGACCCCTGGGGGTCCACGGACCACCTAATGGAAACCTCTGGTCTACGGTAGAGTAGACTAAAATATTAGAAAATTTAAATCCTAAAGATTTGGTAAATTAATTAAAGGAACCGTTGCTCAAACTTTGTAAGAAGACAGTGCAACAACTGTAATAATAATAAAAATAATACATTTTTAGACACACTATTTTTATTTTTTTCGGGGAAGTAGAGTTGACGGAAATTTGTATTCACAGAATTTCTTGTACGTGCCATTAAAATCATTGGCATAAGGCAGCTGTATATGTTCACCTTCATTTATTACATAGCTGAGCCTAGATAAAGCTCAGATAGAAGAATAGCATTCTACTACCTGAGCTACACAGCCTCGCTATCATTAAATTATTAATAATATTATTATGTACATGTGACACCGTACTAGTATTAAATTTTGGTAGTAGTTTTCCATGGTCTTCCAATTTTTGCCACGGGCAAATGCCGGGATGGTTCCTAACTTAAAGCCACGGCCGCCTTCTGCCCGATTCTCACCTGAACTTCAAATACCCACAATACTAGAGAAATCACAAAACACAGGTTATCAGAAAATTTCAAAACACACCCAACTAAATGGGGGTTATGACCACAATCACGAAGCTTCTCAAACGAAACAATATCAAGTATTTTTCGTCCGTCTTAAATGCTAGATCTGATCAGACGACGGTATTTCGGAATTTATCCCACTCTATTTCTTTCACGTGTCGGAAGCTACTACACACCAGGGCTGATTATCGAAATTATTTTAACCTTTACTTCAACATCAATCAATGACTCCCACACTTAAGAAGTAGGCTACACAATACTACCGGTCCAAATATCCCAAGCCATTTGTGAGGTTCTAACAACAACAACACAATTTGCTTAGGCCCCTTAAAACAACAATTATCATCATCATCATCACAATTTGCTTACGTAGGGATTTTACAAGTCGAGTACAGCTGTCCTCATATCAGGTGAAGTCAGGAAGGTCAAAGCTGCGATTACGCAACAACTTCTCGCCCTGACCTAGCCAATCCTCAAACAACCTCGTCCTGCCCCATGTCCCACAGATTTGGATTGCACTTTCTGCTTGAACAGTTTCTCAAAAACCTACAAACATTGAGTTTTTAATATTTAATTTTCAATTTAAAGATAGGTGACATATTTTTACCCAAGAAGCTTGGAACAGGCTCTTCTGTCACCAGTGTAACGGACGTCACGAATATCAATTACACCCTGTATATGTTTATGCTTGCACCCCGAATATCTATGTATGCGTTTAAGTTTCATTTAGGTTCTATGCAATTTCGAACAACACTATTTGCGGGTGATGAAATCTTTATTTAAAAGTGACTATTAATTCCATGAATGTTTCCCATCTCTCACATTACAATCATGTATGTTGCCTCAATATCAGAAAATCATAATTCGATACTCAAAGAATAATTTCAAATAGATTACCCCAGTTAAATTCAACCTAAGCTCATTTGAGCACTAGAAGACTAATATATCTATAAAAAGTTTATGACGGTATTCATCCAATATTACATCTTGTAAATTGTTTATTAGACATTTCTTCTCGACATTGCCAACGGGGTAGGTCTATTTTAAAGATCCTTAATTACTTACTTACTTACTTACTTACTTACTTAGCCCTTGACGCTACGGTCCTTGCATAACCTTGGTCTCCGCAACTATCTTCTTCCAAAGCTTTCTGTCGATTGCCTTGGTTCTCCATCTCCTGACTCTCACGGTACGTAGATCGTCCTCCACTTCCTCGATCCACCGCTTTCTTGGCCTACCTCTATGTCGTCTACCTCCTGGATGCCCCCTTAGTATGAATTATTTGCATATACCATCCACGTTTTCTTACACATTTTTTTCTTTACTTGATCCACTACGGTGTACAGTATACGTAAAATCCACGCATTTTTCTTCAAGGGGGGAGTTTCGCCTTCTACAAGATTACTATACTTTCTTAAATATTCCTCTTCCTTATAAATATTCACATTTCTTGTTTACAGTGTCTGATAGACACCTTCATTATTATTCAACCTGTTCCCGTATTGCCACCTAGAAATTTGGATACTTATGAAGATCTTCGTATGTTTTATTACTACAGTTTACTAATCCATTGTTTCTATAATAACTAATCTTTGCGATATAGGGTATTTACATTTTTTAAATATATCTGCACGTTAATTCAATATCTTATGTATCTGTTATTTGTCATTCACTTACATGTTTTTTTTAATGTATTCATAAAATGTTCGTTCGTCTTCTTAAATATCATACTTACTAACAATTGCAGTGTTGTTTAAACATTTTCAGAATTATTTATTGCACAATACTTTCGATTTTTAATTTTCTAAAGTATTTTTCAATTGTATAATTTAACTTCCAATTTTCTAATATTTTTCACAGGTACGTACGCTTCAACACCAAGCAGTATTGCTTCTCAGATTTTAGGTTCATTTTAGTTTTAAAAGTTTAAATATTTTTTTCTTTAGTTGACGTCTACAGTTGTGTTTCCAATTGCAAGCACTCGTATCTTAAATATTATCTCTACGTCTTGAAATACGGGCATACATGAGTGAATTATCCTCGTTTGTGTGAGATGCCTCATGATTTGGTGCCCGTAAGTGACCTACCTTTCATGATGAGGATGAAATGAATAAAAGACGTAAAAACACTCCATCCTAGAGCCAGGGGAGTTAACCATTCCAGTTCAAAAGCCCGCTGGGTTGACCGAGAATCCATCCCAACACAAATAATTGAAAGGTGTTTATTATCTCTCTGTTGATTATTTACAATACAATTTACAATCAGTCCTGGCCAGTCATTACTATTCTGCGATGTGCGATTGTTGTATTTTTCAGAGTTCTAAACCTAAACTAAAACTACTGTACATCATTGAGGGATGCCGCCCATAAAGCAGAGCATTCCATGACCAGAAGAGTTTGTGTAATAAGCACTGTAACATAGTAGTCGTGATCAATCCTCCTTCAGATACTCCGCATTGTAGCTGTGCACACCACGACGGTGATGGAGGGCTGCAGCAAGTCCATAAGCGAAGATTCAAATACCAGCACTGCCAACGATCATAGTAAGTGTGGTGTTACCCGAATTATTACACACACGTTCTAGGAAATACCGTAAAGTTACCTTATTTCATGTCCCGTGGCACCAACACCAACAAACCCAGGCCCACAAAATTAGTATTACAGACAATACTTAAGTCAACACTAAAACACATGTTATGAGAAAAATCGACAAGTAACCAACTACATAGGGCTTAGAAAGTGACGTAAATTTACAATCAACTACGAATTCATTGCAGTCAAACGGATTATGATTCCAACGCTTATCATCAAGTATCCCACAGCATTGACAACCGCACATTGCCGAGTAGTATAGGCTGCAAAGTACTGATTGCACTGCAACTAGAGTTTGTGATTTTAGCATTTTGGAGCCTGTATGATTTTCAGATTTATCATTTTACAGGATATTTCCTACATATGAGGGTTTTGTGAAATATGTTATGTAGCAACTAGAATTCTTCTTACCAAAATAATTCTAAGTACGTTTCTAAGCCCCATGTTTAACTGAATATAACTTCCAAAATACCCAATGGACTTCTACCAAATTCTGTATACCTAGTGTACACATTCTTCGTCCTGCTAACTATCTTCTAACTCTCGCTGATCATTTGAGCAGTAGAATCACAATAGTTGAGAATCCATGGAAGAAAACAATTTCGAACATACTGTACTGCTGTACTAGGCTACAATATTCCAGTTATATGTTGAGCCAATTCAATAATGCCAGTGCTACCCGCATAATATCATAGATAAATTAATATGCTAAACGGATCTATGCAGAGCAACAGGTATTGAATCTGCAATTTTAAGAAACAAGTAGTTCCGTGAAGAACTAGATAGCTTATTTTCTAATATCCTACTTATGTTAATTGCCTCTATCAACATACAACATTTCAGTTAGAAGCTTCTTGATATTTCATATGGTCGTCATGTTAAATTTTTATATATGTTGGCCATAGAGTTATGTACTATTGCATGAATATTATTGCATAGGTATATTATTCAAACTTCAATCGCATGATTAGGACACAACAAATAATAAAAACGAGATTTGAAAATTTCGCACAGACGCCATATTTTGATTATAGAAACAATTGAAACATGTTAGATGTCAGTCGATTAAAATGTCGATAAGCATTTACCGTACCAAGTTTCGCTGCGTTCGAATGGTTAAATCACGAAAAACGTCCATTTAAATATTTACATTTCGCGTCGCCGCCATGTTGGAATTGTGATAACTATTTTATTGAATGTCCTATATGACAACTCATGTTTATAGCCTTTATCAACATACAAAATTTCAGTATGATTGCTGTCATATATTGTATTTGTAGAAATTGGGAACCATCTATGGTCAGCATGTTGGATTTTAAAATAAGTAGGCCATAGAGTTATGCACTATTCTATGAAGATGGCTCAAGAAATATAATCAACATTTTGAAATTTCGCACATCCGCCATCTTGAGGTTATGTAAACAATTGAACTAAATTAGGTATCAGTGCATCGCAATGTTTACAAACATTTGCTGTAACAAATTTCACTGCGTTCGAACGGTTCAATCGCGAGAAAACCTATTTGAATGTTTCAAATTTGCTTGGTCGCCATGTTCGTTTTGTACTTAACAGGTTCTTGGTTGTTACATATGTGAATTGCTAGTAGTGCCTTTTATCGCCATCCAAAATTTCGGGGTGATATCGGTAATAGTTTCGGAGATATTGAATGCCGGTGAAATATTTCGCACAGACGCCATTTTGGATTACTGATACATAATAAAATTTGAAGGACTTAGTCAGGGTTGGACATAATAGTACAATGACCTTACCGAGTTTCATTGTTATCGCTCCAGCCGTTTAGATTTTATTAGACACACACACACGGACAAAAGGTGATTTCATAAGCCTATTCTTTCATTAAAATGAAAATAGGCTAAAAGGCGCTCTAGTTCGTCACGAAATTACTTGTTCCAATATTAACCATAAATAATCTTTCATTTTTCTTAAAAATCACAATTTATATTCTGTCGTGAATGTTTTTACGTTACATGAATTTGTATAACTATAAACATTACTCAGTAATAGGTTTAGTGGGCGAATTTACCTCGTGTTTTGGGGAAAATTCAGCCACCATATAAACAGCATGAGAAACTAAGTTTCCACCGACTTGTATGAAAATTCGCCTGACGATAATGTCTTTGATGTAATAAGTGGTTGCCACATACTTTACTAATCATTTCTCTAAAACTCTTTGATGCTTCATAAGTACGTGAACATTAAATATGATTTAGAAATTGAATGATGTTGCTAATAGTAAAATATATAAACTTGATAATAAAATATATCAAAATCACGCACCATTTAGTCTTCTTTATGTGCAAAATGTTAGACTATTCTTTTCAAAAGTAATGTATTCTACATTAGTTAAGAAACAACTGAACTGTCTTAAATATTTTTCGCTGGAAAACAAAGTTTCCGTTTCCTCACACATTGGTTTGTCCTCACATTCATCGTAACCGACCAGAGAACATCGTGATCGCCAAACTCCTGATCTCGATGATACTTTGCTTACATACAAACATCAAAAAAAGTTTTGCATCACCTCGGTTCCCAGATCTCCGGCATATAGACGTTGACTGTGTATATTGTATCAAAGATACAGTCCCTTTGACTGTTCATAGATGTCACTAAAACTGCTCAAAGATGTAAACAACCATGCATGAGCAGGGCCTATTAGACGGAGGGGGTACGACAACCGATCAGTTCCAGTCATTCCACCAGGACGAAGGTACGCTGCTCATGTTGTCTGTAGTTCTACCATGCCTAGAAGGTCAATACCGCAGTTCGATCGCGTCCGCATTGTTACTTTGTGTCAAGAAGGGCTCTCAACAAGGGAAGTTTCCAGGCGTCTCAGAGTGAACCAAAGCGATGTTGTTCGGACATGGAGGAGGTACAGAGATACAGGAACTGTCGATGACAGGCCTCGCTCAGGCCGCCCAAGGGCTACTACTGTAGTGGATGACCGCTACTTACGGATTGCCGCTCGGAGGAACCCTGACAGCAATGCCACCATGTTGAATAATGCGTTTCGTTCAGCCACAGGACGTCGTGTTTCAACTCAAACTGTGCGCAATAGGCTGCATGATGCGCAACTTCACTCCCGACGTCCATGGCGAGGTCCAGCTTTGCAACCCCGACACCATACAGCGCGGTACAGATGGGCCCAACAACATGCTGAATGGACCCCACAGAATTGGCATCACGTTCTCTTCACCGATGAGTGTCGCATATGCCTTCAACCAGACAATCGTCGGAGACGTGTTTGGAGGCACCCTGGTCAGGCTGAACGTCTTAGACACACTGTCCAGCGAGTGCAGCAAGGTGGTGGTTCCCTGATGTTTTGGGGTGGCATTATGTGGGGCCGACGTACGCCACTGGTGGTCATGGAAGGCTCCGAAACGGCTTTACGATACCTGAATGACATCCTCCGACCCATAGTGCACCCATATCGGCAGAATATTGGAGAGGCATTTGTCTTCATGGACGACAATTCTCGACCTCATCGTGCACATCTTGTGAATGCGTTCCTTCAAGATAATGACATCGCTCGACTACAGTGGCCAGCATGTTCGCCAGACATGAACCCTATCGAACATGCCTGGGATATGTTGAAAAGGGCTGTTTATGGACGTCTTGACCCACCAACCACTCTGAGAGATTTACGCCGAATTGTCGTTGAGGAGTGGGACAATTTGGACCAACAGTGTCTTGATGAACTTGTGGATAGTATGCCACGACGAATACAGGCATGCATCAATGCAAGAGGACGTGCTACTGGGTATTAGAGGTAGTGGTGTGTACTGCAATCTGGACCACAAATGCTGAAAGTCTAGCTGTATGATGGTACAACATGCAATGTGTGGGTCTCATGAGCAATAAAACGAGCTGAAATGTTGTTTGTGTTGATCTCTATTCCCTTTGTATTTAAAGGTTCCGGAACTCTTGGAACCGAGGTGATGCAAAACTTTTTTTGATGTGTGTATTAGACAAGTTGCAAGGACAAATATGTGATAGGTTTAATCCACAACTCCATATTAGTCACCCCTAGATAGGGCAAAATTGTGTCTGAATACTCACGTGAGTATTGGAACGGACTTGGGAGTGTGTGCAGGCTATTTCCCACATCTTCTTCTATCAATTTCACTACTGAAACTATTACTCCAGCAAACTGTCTAGGGCGAGAGAGTCCACGGTTCATGTTGGATGAAGTAATTTCAGCACTGTGATCAGTCAGATAGGATATGAGAGCTCATCGGAAATACGCACCCATGCTCCTCCAAATCACACGTCAGTAACCAGATATGAACAATTAAACCCCTATAAGTATGTACGAAATAAAAGCTTGTAGTTTAACGTGACCGTTAATCTAGAGATCATGAGCCACGGGCGTGTACGAAATAAATATTGAGATGAAATATTACCACGTATGTTATTTTTATGATCAAATCCACTTGTACAATATGCAAATGTTCAGTGATGTCAGTAGATTGAAGTTCACGATATTCCCATGTGAGCATGGAAATGAAGAGGACAGTATCTTTGCTCTTCTCTTACACAAAAGGTTGTTCGCGGAACAATATACTTACCATAATCTTCCTGAATTGATTTGTACTTAATTCAAAGTCTTATAAAGCATTCTCAGCTAGAACAACGTTGTAAAGGCTATAGTATAGCACCGCATGCATACACCGTTTTGGTTTCTGACATGGTCGAAGTTATCCTGGAAATGCGCAACATTTATTGGGAAGTGATCCCTAAGACAAAATATTTCAGAAACAAAACATCAAATGTAGTAGGTTAATTTCCAGATGTTTGTAGTTTTCGAATACAAAAATTATTTTAATTATAAGTTAAATTTAGAAGCTGGAGAACAGTTTGTTTCCCACCATTCGCAAACAAAGCGGCAATCTGTGTCGAAAAACGAGTCATTTTGGCCAATAATAAGTCCACTAATGTTCTTCTTATTGGCGACATGTGACAGGGCATTATATTGTGTATCCCCTGTAGTTGCTACAAGTAATTCATATTAATAACACAGGAGTTGAGGAAATTAATATTGCCATGCAGCAGTGGCCGAATAGGTTCAGGTTTCGCTCCACTCCTCTATAATCTTTTGTTTCATAACTTATCCTCAAATATAGTCACCAAATTCATCTAATCTCATGAAATTGATCAGGGTGCACAAAGCAAGAATTTCAAAAATGGAGAGAATGAACTTTGAGCAGACTTGGAGAAATCGTAAACTCTCATTAAGTTGTGGAGACTCGTTCCAAGCATTTAGTGACGCTAAGGAGGTTGCATTCAATACTCTGAAAGGCTCATTACTTTTCTGAGAAACCATTTATATGGCTTAGAACAGGGTTAGTGTAGCACTTACACAATATTATTTTTAATCGATTAGTTTTTCCCACAGGTTTATTTTGTATTAATTGGAATAATTTTAAAGAAAGTCAGCTTTTATTTTCATGTATCTAGACTAGTTTGGCTTACACGGTCCATCAGGGCAGTGTCAGAACTTAGCGGGGGAGATCTTGTTATGAATAAAAATTATACTTCGTTTAGCGTAAAGTTAATTCAAGGAAATATTACTACACTAAAACTTCGGAAACCGAAGTGGATGATCCGATGATCAATTATTCCCAATGGGGATGTAAGACTATTAGTTATACTACTACTACTACTACTACTACTACTACTACTAATAATAATAATAATAATAATAATAATAATAATAATAATAATAATAATAATAATAATAATAATAATAATAATAATAATGCTATACGTGTTACTCCAGGTTATGTGCACTGACAGTCTGTTCCTGTCAGATGAAGCAGACTAGTTCCAGGTTCCATAGTTTCCCAATGTGCTTAATTCTTAAACATTGTGTTTAAAGACGTTTATATAAAATATCTCTATGTAATTTGTTTTCTCGATTTACATATTTTGAACAATTTACATTATAACGTCTTTTATTCCCATCCACTATAGCAAATACCACTAACGTGCTATGTTACGTGGCCTAGGTATCACAGAATTTGGTAGACGTGTCGCTTCAAACCCCGCTGTCAGTTATTTTCTTGATTTCCAATTTTCAACTCCTGGTAAATACTGGGAAGGAAACTTTTAATAGGCCACGGCTAGTTCCTTCCAAAACTTAGCCTAGTTTCATTCATCTTCAGTCATTCCTTCTTTCATTAACTTCTCTAATTAAGTAGGCGTCAGGAAGGGCATCTGGACGCAAAACTATCTACTATATTGAAAATCACCGTATTTCATTCCCGAATCCGTAGAAATCACAAAAAGAGAGGAGAAGATATACATATTAAAAGGCAGGCCTGACGTTTTGATTTTCATTCGAGTAAGTCTGTAATTTCTAAATGCAATTTCGTGCTGCAACGTGTATTTTGCAGATATTAGTATACTTCGAAAATATTATCGCGAATTTTGGTAGTTTTAAGGGAATTATTTCGTGCAAGTTACATGGTTTTTCGTTCATACATTCTCATTAATAGATATACAAATGTATGGTTTGTACCATTAAGGATTGAGGATTAATTTCAGTCCTGAAGAGGAGCTATAAATAACTAACTATGACCAGGAATGTGTCTACAATTATGCTCAAGTGAATTAAAGTTATGTTCGTAAAACTAGCGATGGTGAACGAACAGAGTCCCGCAGAGAATTTCCATCAGCTTCATGTTTTGCGTGCATTCTAGTTAGTGACGATATTTAATACCTTTAGAATTCACTAAGGGAGGCTTGCAGGGGCCCGCACGGCATGGTAGCCGCCACTCGGCTGCTGTGGCTCCAGTTTCCCAAGTACTCACCGTCATATCTCCACACTTGGCTAGCGCACTGCAGCAGCTCTACGCACTCATGTAACATGTATAGGCTACTGTTTAAGTCGCTAATTCCATTTTTCTGTTGGGTTGACTATTCCTGACTTCAGAGAAAATTATTTCAGCGTGATTATATCGCCCCTTAAGATCTAATACCGTGTATCTAACAATGCTCTTCTTTGCCATTATTTTCCTCAGGGTTAGTCACGCCTCCCAGCCATATTTGGATGTGCCGGCCAACAGAAAAATTCACATTCGGTTCACATTCCTGTATACAAGCATAAAGAAGAAGTATTTCCGTGAGGAACTAAATAGCCTATTTTCATATATCTTACTGGTCTTTTCTATTACAAAATTCCCTCAACTATTAAAAGGATTTTCCATGTGATGTATACTACAGTAAGTAGCTTTTCATACACGACCTATGTCACCACCAACACCATTGCATTCAGAAAGTACTGTATGTGCTAAAATATATAATTTTCAGTATCGGTGAATAAGACTCCTCCCGCAAGATGGTATCTTTCTGTAACGCGGCATGGGAGTTAAAAGTCAAATGCACGGCTTCTATAATTTACGAAAAGTAAGCTACAGAATTCAGTGCAATTACATTAAGATTATTACAATAGTTTATCATACGATTCTTCTTTTCAATCGATTCAACAGGGCACGTAAAATAAAAACAGAAGGTTTTAATAATTCTTACTGATGTCGTCTTCAATTTTTGAAAACAACTGACCATGAGATGCCCTTATACCATGCTCTGAATAAAGATTCGCTGTTCTTATCAATACTAGTCTCTGGTGATTAGATCGCTAGAAAAATCATTTGAAATAATTTTACGGCCATATTGTGTTTGTGTTTCTCAGGATTTGGAGAGTCACAAATATGTAGGCCTACTTAATTAATGTTCCTCTAACACCATAAAAAATCAGTTTGATTGCTTATATAGTTTTGGGTATATTGTGAACCGGTACAATGTATTGCATGGACGCCATGATGGATTGTTTCATATATAGGCTATATAATTACATGCCAGGTAATGAATATTCTAATGATAGTTCAATATACCAAGCTACATTTCTATTGCTTGATAAGGACACGAGAAGTGGAAACTTAATTTTAAAATTTCGCACAGCCGCCATCTTTAGGTTATAAGAACAATTTGATTAAATAAGATGCCAATTGATTATATATTGTATAGACATTTACCGTACAAAGCTTCATTGCGTTCGGATGGTTTAATCGCGAGAAAAGTTTATTTGAATATTTCAAATTTTCTTGGTCGCCATGTTGGATTTGTACCTAGCAGGTTTTTGAAAGTCACATAGGTGAACTTATAGTAGTACCCTTTATCATCGTCCAAAATTTTACGGTGATATTGGTAACTGTTGCGGATATACACAATGCAATTGAAATATTTCGCGCGGCCACCATGTTGGATTTGTGAATGTATTTTAATTCGAAAGGCATGGTCGAGATCGGAAGAGGCAGTAGTATGTACTTACTGAGTTTAATTGAAATCGCTTTGGCCGTTTAGATTTAATATGGAACACACAAAAATACGCCTATGCACACACACACACACACACGCACACACGCGCGCGGACAAAAGGTGATCTCACAAGCCTGTTTTTTTTTTTTTTCAAAAATGAAAATAGGATAAAAATCAGCCTTAAATTGACTGTGCTATAGAAATGCGTAGCTACACGAAATGTACGTTTCTAGGGAAAAGAAGAGCATTGTCAGATACGTGGTACTAATCCTTAAAGGACGATGTGTTAAGAATTTTACATACGGACAGAGTGAGCGTCTATTACACCGGTCAACAACACTACAAATATTGCTATAATAATTGACTATTGTACAAGGCAGAGTTATGTGTGCTTATTTCAGATCTGCCATGCATTTTTAAACTAAGCACTATGTCATTTTTCTCTCCCTGACAGAAATTGTATAAAACAATCTATGCTAAATATATTTTAATGAACGTGTTTGTCATGCCACTGTACATATATCGATTTTTTATGTTAAAAATAAAATTGAGCAATTGAAAATCTGTATGTTATGGGAGAAAACTGAAACCATTTTCACATCTAAGTTAATAAACAGGGTTCCTCTTAAAAACGCCTATCAGTATAATTTATGAAACATCTATTGAACTAAAAACATACTGAACTTTGACCCTTCGATGGAGTCTTTCCTTCAGTTTATTTATGAGGCAAAATCTATTCTAATTAAAACTTAGATTAATATATTCTTAAAACTATATCTAGGTTCAAATAAACTGTAAATAAAGAAATATATGGATATCCTTACAGAACATCATATTTAAAATAAATATTGAAACATCATTCTATTAAAGATGTCAAAATCAAAAGAAATATTCTATAAAAATGTGCGTGTAGTCAATTATCAATCCTGAAAATTTCTTGAAATATTTTCAAAATAAATTGCATCCAGTTATCAATATGGAAAACATCTTCAACAGTTGAAATTGTATAACCTGTGACTTGTTGCACATTGATAATATTAGTTAGATCTTGTGATACACTGGGTTGTCCACCATTGACTACAAGTACGATCAGAAAATTTGATAATATACTCTTGGTCTCACTTTAAACTCTAAGAATAGGGAATTGAATATTTTACATTAAACTCACTGAAAAGACCACCATTAAATACATTTGTTGTAGTAAAATATTTATCATTTTAATAAACATAGTAAATTTTATTAATATCTCTTTTGGCATTTGCTATTATTATTCTGTATAAGTTTTGAGGCTAACTCCTTTCCTCCTTGAGTGATGTGTTAACATAAGAACGAATAACCTATCATACCAACCTCTTTCAGGGAATTTATTTAAAAACCGTAATTGATGATTTTGAAACTCTTACCTGGTAAATGTATATTTATTTGTGTAATATTGCAATATTATTTGGATCAATAGCCTGGGCTTTTGATTTGTAGATCATTAAATGTAATCTACGTTCAAATAATATGATGAGAGGTGTGCGTTAACTTTTATGGAAAACTTCCAAGGTATGTTGTTACCAAAGAGACATGGGAAAATATTAGTACTTTCAAACTTCGCTATAGCGTTACTATGTCATAGTATGTATAGTATATCCTTACCGAGTTTCATTGCTATCACTCCAGTCGTTTAGATTTTACTAGGGAAATCACGCCCGCACGTACTCACACGGAGAAAGCAGATATCATTAGCCTATAGTTCATAAGATGAACATAGATGTGTGGGTATAATTATAACTAAGGATCGGATGTTTAGGACCTAATGAAACGAGAAATATGCCGGTAAATATGCCGTAAAAATACTGTAATATGATCCAAAAAGGGGTAAAATATGAACAAATATATGTACATGCTTTCTAAAAACAGGTGTTAATGATGTAGCGAAATGTTATTTTATTATAAATTCTACATTCCAACCTAAAATTTGTTAAAATCAGTGCTGATTTCATAAACAGACCTACGATATAAATATTTCCTCAAATTTGTATCGCAGTATGTTTCAAGAGACTCGCGGAAAGCAGCATATTCTTCACCTTTTCTCGCGTTAAAAACTGCCACACAAATCAAATTTCCTGTAAAAGAGAAAGAAAATGCTTTAAGTTAAAAATAATACCAATTTTAGTTACAGTTAATTATTTTCTGACAGTCTGCATCAATTGGCGAGTTTCTTAATTTTTAGCGCCGCAAACGCACAAACCTTGTGGAGGCCAGCGGAAACCTTAATTTAAGTCCACCACCTACCCCTAAATATTTTCAATTTTGACCTCAAAATATTAACATTGATGGAATATTACAAGAACTATGAAAATGATCCAAATATGCATTTATATGCTCTAAAAATTCCACCTAAAGAGAATCAGGAACATTGAACTGCTGCATAATTACAGTTTTTAGTTAAAATGTAGTCAAGGGAAAAATATGACATTTCCTAAACATCCAAATCTTAATTATAACTCTCCGTTCGTATCAAGAACTATACAAGAATGGCATGTGTGTTTGAGTCTTCAGTCATTTGACTGCCTTGATGCAGGCCTCCATGCCTCCCTGCCCTGAGCTAATCGTTTCATCTCTACATAGCTACCACACCTTACATCCGAGGCAATCTATTTAACATATTCTAACCTTGGTCTACCCATTGTCCTCGACCCTTCCTTCCATAACTAAGTTTGTTATTCCTGTGTGTCTTAGTATGTGTCCTAACAAGCTATCTCTTCTCTTCGTTATCAGTCGCCAGAAACATCTCTCCTCTCCCAATCGTCTTAAAATCTATTCATTTGTAACCCTATTAACCCATCTGATCTTCATCATTCTCCTGTAACACCGCATTTCAAACGCTGCAAATCTCCTCTTTTCTGCTGCACAAATAGTCCAAGTTTCACTTCCATAGAGTGCCACGCTCCTGACAAAGTCTTTCAAAAATAACTTCCTAATACCTATTTCTATATTCAAAGTCAACAGATCCCTTTTCTCTAGAAATGCTTTCCTTGCCTGAGCCAACCTACTTTTTATATCCTCTTTGCTTCGTCCATCACTGGTTATTTTGCTTCATAACAGAAGTCTCCTCCTTCCTTTTGCTTTTCACCTGACAATTTGACGTCCATAGGGGTTTCTGATTTATTTCGACTGCATTCCAATATTTTTGTTTTACATATATTGATTTTCATCAAGAATTTCTTCCTCTAGACGGAGTCCATACCATTCAAAAACTCATTGAAATCCTCTAGGGTGTCGGTCAAGATGACGATGCCATCAGCAAATCTCAGAGTTGAAAATATTACTCCTTGAATCTTCACTCTCACTTTAATTTTTTCTCCAATTTCCTTCATTTCTTGTTCAATGTAAAGATTGAAAAGTATGGGTGATAAGTGACAGCCTTTCCTTACACTTTTCTAAATACCAGCTTAGCTCTCATGTCCTTCAGCTTGAATGACTGCTGTCTGGTTTATGTATAGGTTGTAGATCACTACCCTATCCCAGTATATTATTCCAATCGCTTTCAAAATGTCAAACAATTTAGGCCAATCAACGATACCAAAAGCCTATTCTAAGTCTACAAATACCATGATCTTTCTCTTATCTGTCCTTATTTTACCTTCCAAAATCGGCCTAAGACTTAGTACAGCTTCCCTTGTTCCTACTTTTCTCCTGAAACCCAACTGGTCTTCACTCAACTCCGTTTCTATCTATATTTCCATCCTCTTATAAACCATTCTAGACAGGATCTTTGAAGCATGAGTAACTAAGCTGATTGTTCGGTAATCTTCGCATGATTCACTTCATGTCATTGTGTTGTGTTAAGTGTTGTGCCGTAAGACTAAGCTAAGGAAGCTTGTAGTTTAACGTGACCGTTAATCTCGCGATCATAAGCCACGGGACCTCCGTTTTACGTGGAATCCGAACCACAGGACATGGCATTTCACATCGAAAATCTCACATGCATTGACCGGGAATCGAACCCGGTCCGCCTTGGTGAGAGGCATACAGCTTGACCGCTGCGCCACCACGCCCCTGCCGTAAGACTAGTCGTTTACTAAGTATTGAAGTAATTTCACAATTGTTTCTCAAGGATTTGATTCTAACATTAGAAAAGTACAAATCCCGGTCACTCCATGTGAGATCTGTGCTGGACAAAACGGAGGCAGACAGGTTTTTCTCCGGGTACTCCGGTTTTCCCTGTCAAAATTTCACTCCAGCAACACTCTCCACTATCATTTCATTTCATCTGTCATTCATTTAATCATTGCCCCAGAGGAGTGCGTCAGGCCTCGGCAGCCGGCACAGTTCATATCCTCGCCGCTAGATAGGGGCTCCATTCATTCCATTCCTGACCCGGTCGGAGACTGGAAGCAGGCTGTGGATTTTCATTTTCATTAGAAAAGTACGTCCATGCGCCACCTTGAATGCATGTAATATTTGGTCTGGTTACTTCACAAGAGAAAGTTTCTTATGCTGCGTTTCATCATTGTATCTATTTTCAGAATCGCCTTCAAGTCGGTCAACATGAGTGTACCAAATTAGATTGGACGGGGATTAACAAATAATTTACTACTGTAGTATGTGTAATGAATATGAGGCAGAAGAATTAACCATATTCTTAAAGCTGAAATGAATACATGAGTTATTTATACACTTCTTAAAACACTTCACATAAAATTGGGGTGATTAATAGGATGGCTAGTTTCGTTCGTTAAGCAAGCATCACCATATCCTGCTAACTTACTGTCGACCAAAATATTATGTGTACTCGAATTTGAAGGTTGTTTGTGAAGTAACCAACAGACCTACATACTCGTAAAATCCAATAACATCATCAGTTTCGTTGTTCTATTTTACGTTAGTTCATGTAGGTTTGGAATTTTTAATTTATATTTTAATATTTTTTATCGCAGTTGGAACACAAAAAGTGCCCGTTTTTAAGCGTGTTTCAACCATGCGTCACATTTAAGAATTATTATCTCAAAAGCCCGTAATCAGATCAAATCCAAATTTTAACAAAATATACATTGGACTGTTGTATAACTGGTTTATTAATTTCAAAATTTTGTGTGTCCAAGAAACAAAGTTGTTATCATTTTTGTAAGGTAACTTTTTCTCGTCTCGGGGTGGTTGGAAAATGTAGTTTTTGGTTGCGTTGTAATCCTTATACTTCAAAAAGGAATGCTGTATGATTGTGAAATACGTAAACTAATTCACTTATTTTATATCGGTTTGTATTTGTACGGGGTATTAAGACATGTTTCACCAGTAAGCCGCTCCGGTGAAAGCTGTACAACGTTGCCAAGATGGGCTCCATCACGCGTCATGGCGCGCCTCGCTCGGAAGTGATGGGCTCCATATCAGCAACGCTGTACAGCATTTCCCGGAGCGGCTAGCTGGTGAACCATGTCTTAATTCCTCGCACAAATACAAACCGATATAAAATAAGTGAATTAATTTACGTATTTCACAGCCATACAGCATAATCTTTTGATGTATAAGAATTACAACGCAACCAAAAACTACATTTTCCAACCACCCCGAGACGAGAAAAAGTTACCTTACAAAAATGATAACAACTTTGTTTCTTGGACACACAAAATTTTGATATTAATAAACCAGTTATACAACATTCCAATGGATATTGTTTTAAAATTTGGATTTGATCTGATGACGGGTTTGTGAGATAATAATTCTTAAATTTGACGCATGGTTGAAACACACTTAAAAACGGGCACTTTTACTGTTTCAACTGCGATAAAAAAATATTAAAATATAAATTAAAAATTCCAAACCTTCATGAACTAACGTAAAATAGAACGATGAAAATGATGATGTTATTGGATTTTATTTAGGTCAATTGGTTACTTCACAAACAACCTTCAAACTCGAGTGCACATAATATTTTAGTCGACAGTAGGCTGAAGTATGGATCCATGGAAACGTACAAATTAGAACACATTTGTACAACAGTATTTACAATTGTTTACTTACAGAAATTATTTAGTTAAACCTATATTTTTATTCCGTTGATCTATTACACTTCTGTAAATGTTGTATTTTGTTATTACTTTTATGTGTTTAAATATGAAAATCACTTAAAATGTTAACTTCTACCGTAGTGAGCTATTGGAGTGATTGCGTTCGTAGTTATTATTTTTAGTAACCGTTACTATTCAAATTTCCTATTGCCGTAATGAGCTTTTGTTGTTGGTTAGTTAGGTTAATCACTTGAACAAGCACTACATCATCATCATCATCATCATCATTATCATCATCTTGTACAGTTTCCAGCCCCAGGCTGGGTCTGTTTGGAACATCAGCCTCGCCACTTAGTCCTTTCTTCCCACCACCTCTCCGCTGTCACTCTGGTCCAGTCCTCGCCTCTCTTCTTGACACATTCTTCCACTCCTTTCAGCCATGCATCTTTTGGTGTTCCCCTTGGTCGTTTCTTCTGCATCTGCATCCCATGTATCCTCTTGGGAATCTTCTTCTCTTCCATTCTCTTCAAGTGTCCATACCACCTCAGTCTTGATGTCTCAATCCTACCTTGAAAGGGCTCCTCTTTCACTATTTCCCTGACTTTTTCATTCCTCACCCTGCCTCTTCTTGTTACTCCGATCCTACTTCGCAGGAACTTCATTTCACTTGTCTGTATTTTGCTTATGTCTCTTTTCTTCATTATCCACGTTTCTGATGCATACGTCAGTATCGGGATATAATAGCTTCTGTAGAACATTTCCTTGCTTTTTTGTGGGACATCATTATTCCACACTAAGCTCCTAATGCTTCTCAGAAATGCGTCTGCCTATCTGCCACGTTACGTAATCTCTTTGTCATTTCTCCCATTTTCCTCCACTATACTTCCCAAGTACTTGAGACTTTCCACAAACACTACAATATAACTAAATAGATAATGTGGTTGTATAGATTTATCAATTACGAAATTACATTCCAAGTATTCTATTGTAATGCTCTAATTCTAATAGATCGTGCTGTCGAAATTTTGAATGTATGGGGAATCTGTTCTTTTACCATTGCCACACAACGCCACATATACTGTGTGGTCCTACATTGTTAATAATTTTCGTTCTTTTTCGTGTTGAGAGTTATTTAGTGTTATGTTTTATGATTTCAAGATGGCGGCTAAATATAATATTCATTCTCATATAGTTATCACGTTGACACCAGAAGGTCATTGCATAAAAGTACCTTATTGCCAACTACTGTGAGCAATGATTTATTTATCACAAGCTATCGACCATACTGTAATGCTTGCATTTATACATACAGAGAAAGAAATACACGAATATTTGGCCCTTGTAGGTCTTTTAAATCAAATTTCATTTTTTACAAACTTCGAGAGTAGGATAATCTTATATATCAAAATAATTGGGAAAAATTGCACCTTTTACTGAATCTGAAATATCTTGACAAGTAATTGAGCTACGATGATGTTCGTTGGTTTTCGATACGACGCACTTTACGCTTTATCCATTGAATGCCAACTTATTTGAGTCTGTCACGTGTGTTTTAAAATAATTGGGAATATTCATTACGTCCTATTTCATTATAATACACTAATTGTTGTACGTTTTTCTTTTTAATCTAAGAATCATTTTCAATCAATATTATAGGTTCCCACCCACTTCGCACCGGCTATCAAATGGCCTTTTCTTTCTATTTTATTTTTATTTTTACCACTTATCTTCCAAGCTCGGCTTCACCCACGGACTCTGCGAGGTATCATTTCTCTTCTGCCATAAGGACAGTGTCTTGGAAATAGACTTATTTTGTCAGCAGATACAACTGGGGATAGTGACAATCGGATTGCCCAGGCCCAATCGCCCAGGCTACCCTAACTTGGGTCAAATGAAGAAAGAATCAGGGAGGGGAGTGGGAAGGAAGTCAGACGTGGATCTGTTGAAAGAAACCGTCCCAGCATTTGCCTAGGGGTGAAAAAGGGAGAGCACGGAAAACCATTTTCAGGTCGGCCGAGGTGGAGTTCTCATGATATCAGTGAGGATTGAGGTAGCGCGATAGGCGATAGCGCTCTCGGACACCGCGGCTGATTCTGCCGTATATATTAATATAATTTGAAGAAATCGTATATATTGAAATAATTAAGAGAAAATTGCACCTTTTACTAAAACTGAAATATCTTGACAAGATATTGTGCTACGATGACGTTTTTTGGCTTGAGTCACGACGCACCTTACGCATTATCCATTGAACCCCAACTTATTTGATTCTGTTATCTGTGTATTAAAATAATTGCGAATATTGACTTCACCAAGGTCATTCTCCTGGGCAAGCTGAGGAATGAAAGTTAGAGAAGTTCCACTTTCGACCTCCAGGTGGTGCCCAACACCCCAGTGATGCAAGGGCGTAGGAATGGCTGACTACCTCCTGATTCCGTCCAACCACTCATAAATCTAAAAACATAATTATTATCTTTATAGCAGCACAGCTATTTCAAACAGATTTCGTTTTAAATTATCAGGGCGAATGCTCGGCGGCATTAGTTACCATATCTGAAGCTTATACATGCTATCAAGTCACGTTATAGAGATACCATTTTATCATCTTATGGTGGTCCTAGATGACATTTGTTTAAAAAAATAATTCTTGGCTGTTCGAATCCCACTTGTGCAGGCTTTCTTTTTTGCCAAGCAATGATTGTTTAATTTGTATGTTTGTTTTTCATTACAACATATTTAATTATAACACGCATGCGCCTCGGAGTCAGATAGCCTGCCCCACTGCAACATGCAAGTGCTGGTTGGTATTTTGTTTCAGCATTCGTTCTTAAAGATTGTTAGTGCTCAAAACCTTATGATTCAAATGACGAGTAGGAGGCAAATCTCAATTACATGTGTTACAAAAATGAAAGGTGACGGTAACTGTCTGTTCAGGCCATTGGCATAAAGGCACCCGAACAGCAAATGTCGTATGGAAAGACGTAATAATAATATCGTATGGGCTCGGGTGCCGGGTGCAAGCTTTGTTATTTGACACCCAGAGGGCAGCTTGCATGTATAATATCGTCGTTCCTTGGAACAATATGAAAGTCAAGAAGGTTAGATATCTGAGCTCCTTGACACTATAGCGCTTTCTACTAGAGAATGGAGGAACTTTGTGTTGGCGGAATATCCCGAGATAAATATTTCCATTATCAACACGGCCTACTGAATTCAAATGGGTACTTTAACATGCCAGCAACGTATGGCATGCATGTCGTGATTTTTGTCGTCTTTCAAAAATAATTTACCACGGCCAGGAGCAAACCTGCAAGCTTGGAGTTGGTAGTCCGACACGTTTACCACTCATCCACCGGGGCAAGCACGGAAAGAAGTGCCATAGGATTATTGAATTGAATGCTGCGGAACTGCACGGGTTTTCTAGTATACTTTTAATACTTCGTAGAATCGACTCGCTGAATTTTGCAAACAATTTATTCTCTTGCACCATGCTCCTATACATTTCATTTTTAATCTTTGTTGGTTTTATAAAGTTTAACTGCGATGCAATCGTTCCGTGAACTCATTGAATGAATTCATTTCTAGGGAGCAGACATGTTCGCTATTCATAAATTATTTAACGTAAAATGAAGAATTTTATACTAGTAGATCAGGACCAGAGTAGTGCTTCAATGCATTAAGCTTCACTCCAATTTCTTCAATAGGAAACGAGAAATAAATATATGCTTTAATATTGAACACATCCTCCATATTTAATTTATTAAATCAATTAAATTATAACATAGTATGTTTATATACTTAGTACTAATAAACTGATTCGTTATGCCACGTTTCAAAGGGGCAGGATTATTCAGTGACGAGTGTGAGGGATTTATTGCAAGGGCAAACACATGCATCCCATACGTGATTTATGAAAAGCACGCTGGAAATATATGCACTAATAGGTAATTCTGGTCTGAGGGCAGGAATGGGGTTTCCTCAGCCTTGTGAGGCAAAACTGAGAAGAGGAAGGTTCGACTCACATCTCAGCCATCTTGGAAGTGGTTCTCCGTTGTGTCCCACTTCTACTTCAGGCAAATACCGGGATGGTTCCTTGCTTAAGGCTGCGACCTTCTCTTTCCCAATCCTCAACTCAATTAAAAATACTAATTACTAATAGAGTAATCGCAATAACACAGGTTATCATGAAACTTCCACACACACCCAAGTACAAGGGGCTATATGACTATAATATTGCAAAGCCCCTAGGTCAATGAACAACATCAGCACTAATAGAACAAGATGATAATAATGGTTCAGTATACCGAGTTTCACTTTTAAAAGACACGGCAATTTTAAATACACTTTTTGGATATTGCACAGATTCCAAATTGAATGCTTAACTAGTGTACACTGATGATATACTGTATTTAGCTCTAAATATATTCGTTATACCATATATCCCTGCATTTTGACGGGAAAAGACCCGAAAAGTGGTCAAGTTTCAGAGGGAGAAACACTACCGTATGGTAATTATGGACGCTCTTCGAAGTACGCCCATTTAACCAAATATCTGGGCGTTAGTTTACCAAATGAAATAATTTTTGATAAATGCAAATAAATTTAAATTTAATGACTGACTTAAATCTTTTGGCGGTCTCTGTTTTACTCAAACTCAATAAAATATTGAACATTAATAATCAGTAAATTTGGAAGTTTACTTTCCATATTCGGATTTGTACCTGTCAAGATAATTCTGGAAAGCTATTTGAAAGACGTTGACAATATTAATAGATTCAAAGTGAAATAAATTTTACTTATACCTTATTACTGCTGAAATGACATGAAGTGTGCAGCAAATAATTTGAAGGGATTAGGAATCGTTAAGGCAATATGGGAGGCGAATATCGAGTGCTTCAATATCGCTAAAATGTTATTCAATTTAAAGTACCCACATCTTACTAGAAGCAATGATTTTCAAGAAGAAATAAAGACGACATAATTCAATGACAATTTCATGAAATGTCACTGTCAGACAGCTACTCAGTATTGTTGTCACGAGGCTGAGTGCATCCAGATCCAGCTCTCGCGTTAGTTTCTAAAACCCTTGACGGAGCCGGGAATAAAACTTGAGACCCCCGGGTGAGAGACATGTGCGCTACCCCATCACAATATATAACTTAAGTTTGATTGCTGTAGACTAATATACGAATAAATATTGACAACGGGACATCAGCTCAGAAATCAACTACAGCGACAACTCTTTGTTTCATAGAACCACCTTCCAAATAAAGATAAAGGTGAAGCCGTATGTGAAAATGATACGAGGAGCAAAGCGCGGATTAGCAATTGAGCTGGAATATCATCTTCGGAATGAATGACACCAACAAAAATGTCATAAAACACTAAAGTTGTGAGATCTATTCCAGGGAGAGAAACTAGCAGAAACTGCTGTCGCTTCTCGGGATGTGATGAAGTAGAAATGCCGGGTCATGAGCTAGGATACTGTTATAATGGAGATCCAATGAGGAACACTCGTCACAATATGGTTCAATCCATCGCATCCGCTTTCCAGAGAGCAAACGCATAAGTACACGAGAAAATACATTGCTTGACGGAAAATGGAAGTAACAGACAAGCAGAAATCATAATCAATAGGCCAGCAAAGATAGGTCTTATATTGGACCAAATGATTCGTTTTGAAAAAGAATGTTCAGCAAACACAGGAAGTGGATGAAGAGAAGCGGGCTCTGTATCTTTCATGTATTCCTCATCGGTGCACGCGGGACTTATTTCAAGTGGACAAAGGCTCAACTGCAATGCCAGGGAATGACGGACCAACAGTGCGGGGATATCATGTGGAGAAATTTTAAGGATTCTTCTCATATTTAAAGTAATCATTTGTACAACAGCTTGTAGGATTTTATTGAATTGGTATCCTGGACCTCCATAGTCACCTTATGTGAAAAGTAATATCCGTTCTTTTCGGAATAAAATAACAATTTTTCAAATTTTCGTGGACACTATTTATATTTCGTTCCTATCAATTTTCTGGAAGTCAAATATTTCGATTTGTGTATAGTCCTCTGTAAAAAAAAACGTGGTACCACAGCCCATTTTTTTGTCGTGTAGCCTCCTGAGAGGCCGAGTGCAGGTCTTTCTAGTCGACGCCCGTGGGCGACCTGCGCGTCGGGATGAGAGATGGAATGGATGAAGATGAATGAAACTGGGCAAGGATGTGGAAGGAAGCGGCCGTGGCCTGTCAGAAGGTACTGTCCCAGCATTCTCCTGGTGTTGAAAATGGGAAACCACGGAAAACCATTTCAAGGACAGCCGACGGTGGGGCTCAAATCCACGCGTCTACCGAGTCAGCAGAGAGCTTGGCCCCTTGACTTAACGCAGCGCTTTAGCTCGCGTAGCCACTACTGTCGGTACCGCAGCCTATGAAGAGCCTTGGCCTACCAAGTGACCACTGCCCTACCATTTGGCCTACCGATTGCGGGGTGACGCGTGGTCAGCGCGTTCAGTTTCCTCGGCCAATAATATTTGTATTCCTGACCTGAGCGCTGCCACACTGGCAGACAGCTACTCAATTGTCCTCACGAGACTGTGTGCACCCCGATCCAGCCCTCGCGTTAGTTTCTAGAATCCTTGACGGAGCCATGTATCGAACTCGAGACCTCCGGGTAAAAGATATGTGCGCTACCCCATCACCATATAAAATTTAAGTTTGATTGCTGTAGACTAATATACGAATATCGAATGTGTGTACAGTATGACTACCCCTTATTATTCCTGTTTCTACGTAGTAATGGTTAATAAAGGCTTTACAACCAAATCAAACTGTTCAAGGAGCCTATTACAGTAGGAGGTACCATCCCGGCATTTGCTTTGAGTCAAAAATGGGGAAACCATGGGGTACCAGTTAAAATACGATCGACAGTAGATTTCCAACCCACTCGTCTAACGAGTCTTGGACAGTCTAATCTTATGACCTGGCACCTTAGCGTCCCTAGCTACCAAGATTTCCGAAATGTTGTATATTGATGAAATATTTAACGTTTCCTCCATATTGGATTTGTGAAATTTATCGAAATTGCTGAGGGTCCTTACATATTAAACCTACATCCCTGCCATATAACTCCAGCCAATCACAACTACGAGTACTTACGATGGAGCATTCATGCACACACAGAAGAGCGAACAAAAACTAACCCCATATGTCAAAATTTCTTTACATCATTTGATGAAAATAGTTGGTGACCTTGGCCTTCCACACAGCGGCACACTGTAACAGTAGTAATCAGACGCAGACTATGGAATAATATTGTAACTGTGGTTTTTGAAAAGTCTCCAGACATGAAGACTTAATAAAGAAGATATTCAGTAAAGAATATATAGCCTACTTTCTCCTAAATGCATGGGTATAGTTATAACTTTTTGTCCTTTTCAAGCAGTATAATTGAATGTTGGATGTTTTAGCTTGTTGAAATAGAACGTGCTGTAGGGATATTAAACGTCGATTGATTGAATCCACACCTGAATTATTTATACACACACTAATACAGCCAACACAATACCACAGGTTATCAGACAAAATTCAACACTCATTCAAGTACACGGGGCTAAATGACCATGATGTCCATGTGTCTCAAATGAAACAACAACAACAGCTTCCTACCCAAATCCTTCCTCTTATAAAAGTACACACACTAGTAAGCCTACAGACATCACAGTGACACAGGTTATCAGACAACTTCTACACACACCCAAGTAAACGGGGCTACAAGACCATGATGCCGCAAAACCCCTAAAGAATCAATAACAAAAACAACAACAATAGTCTCTACCACGGATCAAGGTCAACGAATATTAATCACTGTATTCGAGTGTTGAAATATGTGGTGTTATAAGTATTTATACAATATTTTCGATTGTTAATACACACTACAGTATATATACTTAACATTATAACGTGTTAGTTGTTATAAATCAATAAATACCAAAAAAAACGAAGTAAAGAAATTTGAACCTGCAGTGATTTGATCCACGAACACCCAGACTAAGAGCCCAAATCGCTACCATTACGCCACGGATGCCTTATAATAATACTTGATAAACAACTGGTTTAGTATAACTGTAACATATGTTGTGCTGAAATCAACGATTTCATTAGCGTTTTCTGGCATTTCTGTAAACCATTTGATACTAAATATGTATTATTTTGTTCAGTACAATCCTAAAAGGATAAAAACTTAAGAGGTTACGGAAATATATCTATTTACGAGCACGAATAGCGGCCAGGTTGACAACGGGACGTCACGCGCCCAGAACGATATGGCACGGTAAACCTGACCTGTTAGTCACTTCTACGGTTACATATTCTATTATAATATGCTAATATGCTACCGGTCACCTCTTTGAGGACAGATTTAACCTCCCTATGAACGATAAGCTGAATTGTTGAGGCCAGGCCTTGTTTAATCGTATGTTACGGTTAGGCTATGATTCATACGTCCACCAACTTGAAACGATTTGGCTGATGACCGTGTAGTTTGGAAGAAAGACGTTTCACACATTAAGGCATATTGTTGCAAAATTTGGAAGAGATCGGATGATTAAGTTAGTCGTAATTTGATTTAAGCTCAGAATATTTGGGTGGGCGCCATTTATTTCTTGTTATGATGATGGCGATATACAACATGATTCTGAGTGGCCCCTTCCTAGTGCTACCTCTGTACCAAAGGTGGTTCGAATTGGGTTCTGTTGTGTTTGATTTGATAGGGGGAATCGATTTTCACACGTACATGGCCACCATCTGCAAACTATTAGGCTGATGACCTTGCAATTCGTTCAAAGGTGCTTCCCACATAAAGGTATGTTTTTGCAAACCTTTGTAGAAATCAGATGATTAGGTCAGTAGCAATTTGATTTAAGGTTTGAACATTTGGGCGGCCGGCATTACGTTTCCGTCGAGATGGCGGCGATATAAAACATGACAGTGAGGTGCCCTTTGCAAGTGCTACCTCTGTACCAAATTTCGTTCAATTCGGCTTTACCGAGTGTGAATTGATAGGGGAAATCGATTTGAACACAGGTGTGGCCGCTATCTGCAAAGGTTTGAGCTGATGACCTTGTAATTTGATCAAATGAGGCTTCCCACAAAAAGGTATGTTGTTGAAAAATTTGGTAGAGATTAGATGGTTAGGTTGGTCGTAATTCGATTTTAGCTTTTAACATTTGGGTGGCCGCCATTACGTTTTCGTAAAGATGGCGGCAATATAAAACATGACATTGAGGTTCCCTTTTCTAGTGCTACCTCTGTACTAAATTTCGTTCAATTCGGTTTCACCGTGTTTGAATTGATAGGGGAAATCGATTTGCAGACATACATGACCACCATCTGCAAACTATTGGGGTGATGACCTTGTAGTTTGGTAAAAAGACGCTTCACAAATAATGGTATGTCGTTGCCAAATTTGGGGGAGATCAGATGATTGGGTTGGTCGTAATTTAATTTAAGCATTGCACATTTGGGTGGCCGCCATTAATTTTCCGTCAAGATGGCGGCGATATAAAATATGACACTGAGGTGCCCTTAGCTAGTGCTATCTCTGTGCCAAATTTCGTTCATTTCGGTTTCACCGGGTTTGAATTGACAGGGGAGGAGGGGGGGGGGGACTGCCATGCAGAGTACACACACACACATACACAATCACAGACACACAGACAGACCCACAATTTTTGGCCCTGTGTTGACCTCGTAAGTCTACTGTCCTATTTTTCAAAAATCGAAAGTAGGCTAAAAAGTTGTATATTATCGTGGTGAATTGTTTGACACACTGTAATATAACTCCCGTTCAATTCCATAGCACTGTGCACTGATGGAACAGAATTTTAGGAAGTGCATTGGACCACATCTGTCAACTACGATGTAATGCAATGAGTTGGGTCCTGCATAGTGTTAAGCATACTAGTTGTTGTTGATTCTTTTAGGGGCTTTCCGACATCGTGGTCATGCATCCCCGTATACATGGGTGTGTGTTCAATTTATCTGTTAACCTCTGTCACTGTGATTTCTGCACTAGTGTGTGTATTTGTAATTGAGGTAGGATTTGGGAAGGAAGCAGCCGTGGCCTTACGTTACGTATCATCTAGGCATTTACCTGGAGTGGACGTGACGGACCAGGGAAAACAACTTCCAGGATGGCTGAGGTAGGAATCGAACCCGCCTCTTCACAGTTTTTCCTCACGAGGCTTACTGTACCCCGTTCCAGCCCTCAGACCTAAATTACATTTCTTGGCAGAGTCGGCAATCGAACCTGGGCCCCCGCGGAGACAGCAAGAAGCTTACTAGTGGTGTCTGAGGTACGGAAGTTGCTTACCGCCTCACAGACGTGTTCGGTCACTCTGCAGTGTCTCATTGGTGTCCTGCCTCTGTCCAGCGATCTCAAGAAAGGGCTCTGAAGACTTGTTTAAGAATTACTTCAATGAGTAACTTCTGAATAACGTTAACCAGTGCGGGTTGTTTAGACGTAAACGTATTATCCTGTTCCTATATCTGTCTTGAATGACTGTGGGTTGTTTAGGGGTAGGGACATATTAGCTTGTACACCTGGGTTGGTTTCTTTTTCTGCCTTGAAAGTCTGCGGGTTGTGTAGAGGTAAACATACTGTAGTAGCTTATGCACTTGGATTGGTTCCTTTATCTGCCGTGGAAGGCTGTGGGTTGTTTAGAAGTAAACATATTAGATTGCACACCTGGGTTGGTTTCTTTTTCTGCCTTGAAATTCTGCGGGTTGTTTACAGGTAAACTTCGTAGCTTCTGCACATGGATTGGTTGCTTTCTCTGCCATGGAAGGCTGTGGGTTGTTTAGAGGTTAACATTCCATAGTAGTGTATGCACTTGGATTGGTTCGTTTCTCTGCCATGGAAGGCTATAGGTTACTTAAAGGTAAACATACTGTAGTATCTTATGCACTAGGATTGGTTCCATTCTCTGCCATGGAAGGCTGTGGGTTGTTTAGAGGTTAACATTCCATAGTAGTGTATGCACTTGGATTGGTTCGTTTCTCTGCCATGGAAGGCTCTAGGTTACTTAAAGGTAAACATACTGTAGTATCTTATGCACTAGGATTGGTTCCATTCTCTGCCATGGAAGGCTGTGGGTTGTTTAGAGGTAAATATACTGTAGTAGCTTATGCACTTGGCTCTTGGATTGGTTCCTTTCTCTGCCATGGAAGGCTGTGGGTAGTTTAGCGGTAAACATATTAGCTTGTACACCTGGGTTGGTTTCATTTTTCAGCCATGGATGACTTACGTCCTGGAATGACAGTTGAAATGGGATGAACACAGCCTCCTGAGGACAATTGAATCGAAATGTGGTTTGGAGTCCTATTCTCGCATCAGTTCTGCTGATTAATTATAAGATCCCTCGATCACGACCATGGTCTCTTTCCCAGTTCCCAGCTCCACGGTACCGCGTGGAATGACGCAATTTGTTTGCCGATGACTTGACTCTTAGAAAATACATCAGCAAAAATAACACTGAAAAACACCTGTGACAAACTGTTTGTTGTCCGCCTTCTTGCTTAGTGGCTAGCAGTCACCTAGGAGGCATGGGTTCGATTCTCGGCTAAGCCAAGAAATTAAATTTTGGTCAGAGGGCTGGAACGGGGTACACTCAGCTTCGTAAGGCAAATCTGAGACGAGGAGGGTTCGATTCCTACCTCAAATATCCTGGAAGTGGTTTTACCTCGGTTTACCCACTTCTACCCCAGGCAAATGATGGGATGGTTTCTAGCCTAAGGCCTCGGCCACCTCCTTCCCAACCTTATCCCCAATTTGCAAATATACACACTAGTACAGCCGTCACAATAACGCAGGCTATCACAAAATTACACACACACCCAAATATACGGGGCTAAATGACCACGATGTCAACAACAACAAAATTATTAAAGTGACTGGGATGGGGCGGCCATGGACGTAAGCCACGAAACATCCTGGCATTTTGGTTGAAGTTAAAGTGGAAACACGGAAAACACGGAAAACCACATCTATAGTACCGGTCAAAAGTTAAGGACCGCATAAGGAAATCATGATATGTTACCTAAAACCTAAACTTGTGGCACATGAGCTCAGCAATTTTTTTACTGAGCTCTTACATCTGATAGAATATAGAATATATACGTTCTCATTTCGTTCAATTGGGCCAAGTATTGTAGAAGTTATGATTTTTAACTGTTGGAAGGTCACACCAAAAATCACCATTTTCAGAAGTATAATATATTGTATATGTCAACTGGTTGCAGGTATTGCCCTCAACTTTCTTTCTTAGACTTACCAATAGTTGGGGATCATTTTGGTATAAATATACAAATTCCGAAAAAATGCAGGGCCTTTTTTTTTTTTGCGGGTTTATACTTTTTCAAGCCAGCGCTAAAATGGTCGATTTTCCGTTGTTTTTATCACGCTTGTCGTAAGGCTTCCTTGCTACCTACCCGCTTCTAACTTGTCGTGTGTAGTAGTTGTACTTTCACTTAAGAAACGGCATCCAAGCACAGATTTCTGGCTTGTGGGATTTCGCCGTGAGATTATTTGGTGTCATGAGCACAAACATAAGCTAACCACTCACTTCCGCTGTGAACTGTAGCTGTACCCAAAAAAACTAGAAAGCGGAACACAACTTGGAAAAAATGTGGTTTTCAAATACTGGATAACTGGCGTCCTAGGCAAGTGTGCCACAGAACATGGGCCATTTGCTGGAATGTGGCACAGTCCTTTAAAGTCTGTGATTCCTATGACTATGGCGTCCATCCTTAAGCTTTGCTGGTACGAGGGACTCCAAAACTTCCTTAAAAACGCCTCCTTGAATTTGTCCATCGTTACACCAAAGAAGTATTTTCTATCTAAATTGCATTTTGTAAATATTGTCTATTCAAATAACAGTACAGTAAGTATGTAGTTAGTTTTAGTTGTAAGTAGGTAGTTTGTTTGTCTATTAGATATATGTCATTGTTCTATTAGACTGTGGTGTGTGAGTGTGTCTGGTAGCAGTTGCATTGTTTATTAGTTATAGTTCATTGTTTCCGTAGACTGTGATGTGTGAGGGTGCATGTGAGTGTGCCTGGTGACAGACTGTTTTAGTGGTAGTATTTGTTGTTGGTGGAACTTTAGTTTTTTTTTTTTTTTTTTTTTTTTTTGTTAGTAGAATTTTGGTATTTAATTGTTAGTACGGTAGAAGGTTAGTATTTTTGTTAGTAGAATTGCTCTTTACTTATTCTGAAAGGGAGTAGCAGCCTTTCAGAATAAATCAATTCTTTACTAGTCTTATAGACGCTGGCCTCTCACCGCTGGGTCCGTGGTTCAAATCCCGGTCACTCCATGTGAGATCTGTGCTGGACAAAACGGAGGCAGACAGGTTTTTCTCCGGGTACTCCGGTTTTCCCTGTCAAAATTTCATTCCAGCAACACTCTCCACTATCATTTCATTTCATCTGTCATTCATTTAATCATTGCCCCAGAGGAGTGCGTCAGGCCTCGGCAGCCGGCACAGTTCATATCCTCGCCGCTAGATAGGGGCTTCATTCATTCCATTCCTGACCCGGTCGGAGACTGGAAGTAGGCTGTGGATTTTCATTTTTCACTAGTCTTATAGACGGTTAAGATATTGATAATATAAGCCAAATAATGGCTACACTGCGTCCTGCTGCACGGCTGAAAGCAACGGGAAACTACAGCCGTATGCTATTCCCGAGGATATGCACCTCTCTATGCATAATTACATGTGATGATGGCCTCCTCCCTTGTAAAATTTCAATCCGGAGGTAAACTAGTCCCCGTTCGGATCTCCGGGTGGGGACTACTCGAGAGGGGGTTAACATCACAGAAGTGACAAAGAGGAAATCTGACATTCTACGGATCGGAGCGTGGAATGTTAGAAGTCTGCTAGGAAGTGGAAGGTTAGAAAACTTAGAAAGGGAAATGGATAGGTTGAGGTTGGATTTGGTTGGGATTAGTGAAATGCGCTGGCAGGAAGAACAGGACTTTTGGTCAGGAGACTATAGGGTCATTAGCACTATCTCAAACAATGGCCAAGCAGGGGTTGGCCTCAAATTGAGTAGGAAACTTGGACAGCGGGTGGAATATTATGAGCAATATAGTGAACGGATTATTGTAGCAAAAATCAATACTAAACCTACCTGCACCACAGTGGTACAAGTCTATATGCCTACCAGTCAAGCTGATGATGAGGATGTTGAAAAGGTCTACGAAGAAATAGACGAAATTCTGAGGTATATCAAGGGTGATGAAAATGTTATAGTAATGGGAGATTGGAATGCTGTGGTAGGAAAAGGGAGAGAAGGGAAGATAGTAGGAGATTTCGGATTAGGTGAAAGGAATGATCGAGGAAGCAGGCTGGTAGAATTCTGCACCGAGCATGAATTGGTCATAGCTAACACCTTATTCAATAACCACAATAGAAGAATATACACATGGATGAGACCAGGAGATACAGGGCGTTACCAAATCGACTTCATTATGGTCAAGCAGAGGTTTCGAAACCAGATTTTGGATTGTAAAACATATCCTGGTGCTGACATAAACTCTGACCACAATCTGGTTGTAATGAAATGCAGATTAAAGTTGAAGAAACTGAAGAAAAGTCAAAAGCCAAAAAGGTGGGCAATAGACAGACTGAAAGAGAAGGATGTAAACGAAAGATTCAAGATGAGTATAAAGGAAGGACTAATGAAAAACCCTAAACAAACTTCAATTGCAGACGAATGGGCACTTTTGAAGAATGAAATAACAAAATCCGCAGAAGAAAACATTGGTAGGAAAGAAAGAACAGGTAGAAAACCGTGGATCACTCAGGATATACTAGAATTGATGGATGAAAGGCGGAAACACAAGAATGTAAGAGATGAAAAGGGGAAAGAAGACTAAGTGCTGTAATATTAAGGACACAAATGGAAAGCCTCTAACAGATAGGGAAGAAATGGTTGAGAGATGGAAAGCTTACATAGAGAGTTTGTATAAGGGAAAGGAGATTGAGAATCATGTAATGGAAAGGGAGGAGGAAATTGATGAGGATGCGAAAGGAGATTTAATATTGAGATCAGAATTTGATAGAGCTTTGGAAGACTTAAGCAGGAACAAAGCACCAGGCATAGATGATATACCGATTGAGTTGCTATGCTGCATAGGAGATGAAGGTCTGATCAGGTTATTTCACTTGGTGTGTAGGATTTATGAGGCAGGTGAGGTACCCCCTGATTTCAAGAAGAATGTAATCATCCCTATACCAAAGAAAGTGGGAGCTGACAGATGCGAAGATTACCGTACAATCAGCTTGATTACTCATGCTTCAAAGATCCTGTCTAGAATAATTTACAAGAGGATTGAAAGCCAGATAGAAACGGAGTTGGGTGAAGACCAGTTTGGTTTCAGGAGAAATGTAGGAACAAGGGAAGCTGTACTAAGTCTTAGGCTGATTTTGGAAGGTAGAATAAGGAAAGATAAGGGAACGTTCATGGCTTTTGTAGACTTAGAAAAGGCTTTTGATAACGTTGATTGGACTAAATTTTTTTACATTTTGAAATCGATTGGAATAAAGTACAGGGATAGGAGGGTGATATACAATCTGTACAGAAACCAGACAGCAGTCATTCGAGTTGAAGGACATGAGAGAGAGGCTGGTATTCAGAATGGTGTAAGGCAAGGCTGCAACTTATCACCCATACTTTTCAATCTTTACATTGAACAAGCAATGAAGGAAATTAGAGAAAAATTTAAAGTGGGAGTGAAGATTCAAGGAGAAATAATTTCAACTCTGAGATTTGCTGATGACATCGTCATCTTGGCCGACAAGCCTGAGGATTTGAATGAGTTTTTGAATGGTATGGACTCCGTCTTACGGAAAGAATTCATGATGAAAATTAATAAATGTAAAACAAAAATACTGGAATGCAGCCGAAATAAATCAGAAACCTCTATGGAGATCAAATTGGCAGGTGAAAAGCTAAAGGAAGTAGAAGACTTCTGTTACTTAGGAAGCAGAATAACCAGTGATGGACGAAGCAAAGAGGATATAAAAAGTAGGTTGGCTCAGGCAAAGAAAGCATTTCTACAAAAAAGGAATCTGCTGACATCGAATATAGATTTAGGTATTAGGAAGTCATTTTTGAAAGCCTTTGTCTGGAGCGTGGCGCTCTATGGAAGTGAAACTTGGACTATTGGTGCAGCAGAAAAGAGGAGAATTGAGGCATTTGAAATGTGGTGTTACAGGAGAATGATGAAGATCAGATGGGTAGATAGGGTTACAAACGAAGAGGTATTAAGACGAGTGGGAGAGGAGAGATGTTTCTGGCGACTGCTAATGAAGAGAAGAGATAGGTTGGTAGGACACATACTAAGACACCCAGGAATAGCAAGCTTAGTTATGGAAGGAAGGGTCGAGGACAAGAACTGTAGGGGTAGACCAAGGTTAGAATATGTTAAATAGATTGCCTCGGATGTAGGGTGTCGGAGCTATGTAGAGATGAAACGATTAGCTCAGGACAGGGAGGCATGGAGAGCTGCATCAAACCAGTCAAAAGACTGAAGACTCAAACAACAACAACGAGTGCATTGACCATTTTGGCGCTGGCTTGAAAAAGTATAAACCCGTAATAAAAAAAGGTCCTGCATTTTTTCGGAATTTGTATATTTATACCACAATGGTCGCCAAATATTGCTAAGTCTATATGAGAAAATTGAGGGCAATACCAGCAACCAGTTGGAATATACAATACATTATACCTCTGGTGATTTTTTGGTGTGACCTTGCAACAGTTGAAAATCGTAACATCTACGATACTTTGCCCAATTGAACGAAATCTATCAGATGTGAGAGCTCAGTAAAAACATCGCAGAGTTCTAGTGCCACAAGGTTAGGTTTTAGGTGACATATCATAATTTTCCTTATGAGGTCCTAAACGTTTGACCGGTACTGTAGGATGGCTGAGGTTGAAGTCTAAATCCCATCCTCTTGGTTTGATCACATAACACTGACAAGGCAAGAGTCAGAACCCCCACGTTCATATTTCAATTAAACTTTGTATGAGCGTGGCATGTTTGATTCAGGAGCTGCGAAGAGCAAGGGCGAATGTAAGAAATCCATTTCAATTTGTTTACGCCCTATTATAATTTACAGGCTCTTGTGCTGAGTTAGTCGGAAGAGATTGAAGAAGCGACTGAGAAAGATGACAGCATTGACCTTAATTGACAATTATCTAATAAATGCATTTGTGTCTTGCCACATTATTCACTTTAAGTTTATGTTAGAAACCACAAAAGGCATGAGAAACCCTGCTTAGTACGTAAAAGAAGTTTTTGATCTCAAGATTGAATAATTTTAACATATTACTTTCATTATACAAGATTATTTATATTGTTTGTTTTTTCTCTCTACACAGATCTCTCTACCTGGCAAATACACATCAAGCATCATTTATAGCCTAAATTATTCAGCATATATATTTTCACATACACGTAAGTGTTATAATTATTTTATATATGTTTCTGTTCTGTTTTCATGTTTTTATTTCTCTGTTTAATTTTTTCCCTTTAGATCTCTTCAATTCAACGTTGTTTTATCAAGACTTTTTATGCTTTATTAATATTTTTTTTGTAACTGATCTGGTTTTTTAAATTTTACTCTGTGAGCTTTTGGAACAAAAATATTTCGTAGTATCCTCTATTATGACTGCACAGTTACTTATCCTATACCACGCAGAAAAAGGTCACAATATGACCGAAACCGTTTCGGTCTCAATGTACTAAATATTGACTTAGCCTATGGTATTAAATATTGTATTATATTAGTTTCTAAATTAATATTTTGTTCATGATTACCATAGACCAATGTTTCATTGAATATAGCATCCAATGGTAGGTCTATCCATTATTGAAGGTAATCTGTATTTTTCAAAAATATCCTTATAGCAATTACCTATATATTACGTATGTAGTTGAAGATTCTCTACGTAGGGTATCTTGTTATGTACGTATTAAATAGTGTTTAGGAGGTTGTATTGCATGTTATCTTATTGCATATTCGCCTTTCATATCCTTACTTTGTCCACGTTTATATGTAATTTCCCAAAACCATGATTTGCAGATTCGCCCTTTCTCCTCCCAGCTCTTGACCTGGAGACTGCTGAGACATTATATTTGCTAACATTCTCTCTTTCACCCTTAACAGCGTGTTAAATGCCCGATGTCCGAATCCCTCGTGTGCTTCTGGCACGTGCGCAAACTGGTCTGGAAAGAGACAAGAGAAAGTGTGCGGTCTTGAATTACCTGGAAACTTGACTGCATACATAGCCACAGGGATACTAGGCTCATCTCTACATTGGTTTGTAGCGCGGGGATGGTAGACATTTTTTCGCATTACTTTTTCTTTGCTTGTGGATGTTCTTTCATGAAGACGTCAAAAACACCTCATCCCCGACTCAAGGGAGTTAACCCTTGACACCACCGGCTAATGCACACCACGACGCATTACGTCGGACAGTATGAACAAAATATTCAGTAAAAAATAGCATACTTTCTCCTAAATATATGGCCATTGATATAACTCATTGTCCTTATCAAGAAGTAGGATATACATGAATGTTCTTTTGATGAACTTTAAATGTTGCACCTTATATAGTACTTTCCGGTTACTAAATTTCTTCGAAATTCCGATTTTTCTCCAGAGAAATTGATTAGAACATTATAAATGTACGCCCATCTACCAACTTAAATGTATGGATTCGTTTATCTTGCACCTTCTGCAGAGAAAGCCTTTTATGTGAGACTACATATTTGCTGCGTTTCGTTATTGTAACTATAATAAATTGTGGATTGTAGATATTAATGTCTTATATATACTAGATGGCGGTTACGTGCTATATGCAGTGTCTTATGACTAAGACAACCGAGGTATCCGATCTGTTTCTCCTTTTTTGCAAAGTTCCGTGTTAATTGCCTAATTAGATCCTGAGTTAATGATTTTGAAGTTCTAATAGTAAGCTCAGCCACCATCTTGAATATACGGCGGGGGTTTTCTTTTGCCTGTGGCATAAAAATCCCATATACGGTTCTAAACTGACGGGAATTTTAGATATTGCATCTCTAAAGTATCGAGATTTATTTGTTTGTAAATAATTAAACCAAGATGGCCGCTGCGCAATATATCCAGTGTGATGCCCCTATGAATAATGCGAGGTCTATCGTATAGTACTCCTCACGCACCAAATTTCGCGTTAATTGTGCTATTATATAATGAGTTATATATTCAAGTATTAAGAATAAGCGCAGCCGTCATTGCGAACGTTTGAAGTCACTGTTCTCTTCACTTGCACATAGGAAGCTGCATCCAAGGTTCTACTTTACTGTTAATTTTCGTTGTTGTATCTTGAGAATAATTTGAGTTATTCATTATCATATTCTATATGTTCATGATGGCCGCTCACGTTGCATTCAGTGCGATATTCCTATGGCTTATTTTGGCAATGTCGCTTGTATGATACTTCTTTCGTACGAAGTTTCATTTTAATTGTGCAATTGCATTCTGAATTATTCACAATCACGTTTCACTATTATGCCCAGCTGCCATCCTGAAAGTCAAATTGTTATTATTGTTATTATTTTGTTATCATGCTTTGGGCTTACGATACTACATAGGCTACTCACAAAACACTGAAAATGAAAATCCACAGCCTGCTTCCATTCGTCCGACCGGGACAGGGAATGGAATGAATGAAGCCCCCATCTAGCGGCGAGGATATGAACTGTGCCGGCTGCCGAAGCCTTTTGCACTCCCCTGGGGCAATGATTAAATGAATGACAGATGAAATGAAATGATAGTGGAGAGGGTTGCTGGAATGAAATTGTGACAGGGAAAACCGGAGTACCCGGAGAATAACCTGTCTGCCTCCGCTTTGTCCAGCACAAATCTCACATGGAGTGACCGGGATTTGAACCACGGACCCAGCGGTGAGAGGCCGGCGTGTTGCCGCCTAAGCCGCGGAGGCTCCTCTACCTTACTAGTAAGTTTCGTTATTGTAGTTATAATATCTAATATCTCGGGAAGTATTGTTTGAAACGTGAAACCAATTTCCGGAACTTTTTGACCACGTTTTAAATTAGCAAGAAAAGAAGTGCGTTCCATTTAAAAGAAATTACTGTTTTTAAAGGAGTGGACAGTTCCTTAGGGCATACGAAGCCACTTATAAGGTTCTGTTTGATATTTTAGCTCTCGGACACAGAATGTTATTTGAAAATTTTAAAATGGCCGCTATACACTATATTCAGTGCGATAATCCTTTGACTAACGCATGTGAAAGCTTATATATGTTACTCGCTTCTTAGCTAGATTCGTCTTAATAACCCGATTTTCTTCTGAGTTGTCGATTTTAATGTTCAAATATTTCACGCAGCTGCAAACTTGAATGTATTGAGAGTCTGTTCTCTTGCCTCGCCCATATAAGGTCACATATTCGGCCTCACCTTGTCACTAATTTTCCTTGCTGTAACTGTTAAATGATGGGAGTTATTAATTTTATATTTTATAATTTCAATATGGTGGTTGCGCGTAATATTCACGGTCATATAATCATATCGTTGGTAACAGAAGGTCCTTATTTGAAATTAACTGAATGCCAAGTACTGTGAACATTGATTCATTGGATCATAAGTTATGGAAAGTTACTTGAAAATTGCATAATTCGCACGGCCGCTATCTTGAAATTGTTTGGCCGATCGCCTTATAGTTTGGGTGCACGAGCCTTCCCATATGAATATGCGATTTTCCAAAATGTAGTAGAGATCTGTTGATTAGTTTAGTCATAATTTAATTTAGGGTTTGAACATTTGGGTGGCCGCCATTTTCTACTGGTCATGATGGCGGCGATATCAGATATGGCCCTGGAGTGCCCTTTGCTAGGGCTACATTTGTACCAAATGTGGTTCAATTCGTTTTCGTCGTGTTTGAATTTATAGGTGGGGGAAGGGACTCGCATACACTCACAGATATTTGGCCAGTGTCTACTCTCATTTTGCTTGTAAAAATTGAAACTTGACTAATATGTGTATGCTTCACAGGATACTTCTGCAGATTTCTCTCCGAGCGGTAGAAGATAGGCTCATAAGGGAGGTGCAATCGATTGGTAGAGGCTTTTCAGTCAGTCAACAAAAGTCTACCCAATTAGATTGGGCGCGGAGTTACAATTTTCCTAGTGCATGAAATTAATTACATGAATTGTTTTCATAATAAAGCAATTCTCACTTACGTGGGGACTAAGTTGATTGACTAGGTTAAATTAGGTTAGTCAGACGCGATGATAATAGACGCGATAGTCCACAGCGGGAAGTGTACTAATAGGGCAAAATTTGGCCGGATACGGAAAAAATTAAATGACAACGAATTTCTTCAAAAACATGTTCTATAAAACCCCCTGAACATTCCCAGAAAAATCGCCAAAAATAGGGCTTGGGGAACACCCCTAAATTTTCAAAAAACGCCCGCCATCTTGGATTTTTCAAAAACCGGTATAATTTATGAACGAAAAGTAGAAATAAGGTGCGGTTTTCGCCCAAAGTTGTGTTTCGACTTCTAGGTGTTGTACCTACTGTACGGTACTATGAAAACTCACATTCAAGTCAGGGAACGTCTTTAAATTTTGAAAAAAAACACTTATTATCTACTTAAAAAAAAGCTTTCTCTTAAACTATAAGTGATAAAAAGGTGCTGTTTTCGTCTATATAATTAATTTAACTTTCATAACTTCTGTTTATTATATTACTGCTTATGTAAGATGGGGAACGCCCTTAGATTTCAAAAAAGAAGCCCGATTTCTTGGAATATATTATTAAATTTGGTGATATACTAAGTAGACGTAACAAAAGGCGATTTTTGTCCAAGTGCTTACGTTTTTCATTTGATGTGTTAAATAATATATTACTATTTTTTGGAAGTAGGGAACGTTATTAAATTATAAGTGGAAAAATTGCCACATTTGTCAGAGAAAAATATGTCCTCCAAAAATAAGGTAAAGGAAGAAACGGATCTGTTCTAAAAACACGGGTGTGTTTGTTATCAGGAATGAATGTACATAGACCTTTTAATAACCTACAATTTTTTCTACGATAAATTGCAAATTGAACAGTTTATACAAGGCTCCGGCTTTCCATACGCGATTGTTGTCGAACCGAGCGCGTCGCTACTCTGTGGCTGTCCCAAGCGCGCGCGTCCCCCTGCTAAAAATACAGTTGTCCAAATGATGGGCGGACACGCATATGCAAGAACTTTGCGTGCTCATTCCCTCTCTCGAGCTGCTATCGGCCATTTGATTTTGGAATCATGCCAGGATCAGAAACGTCTGACTGCCTCCGACGTCGAAACTCTTCATTTAGCTTACGAAAAGGTTTTTAACATTGCATCTTCAGAAGAATCCTTTCTCCAGGTGGAAGAACTACTCCAGGCTGATTCGTCGTGGATGGCTGAAATGGAAGAAAAAAATCGAACTTCGAAACAGTGACTGCAATATTTTCGACAGACAGCGATCATTCATGACTTTTTTCGAGCGGAAAGATCAGGAGATTGGAGCCTTCACCTATCCGCTGTTCTAAGAATGCTAAATTGCCTGCATGCCGCAGGACAAATTCACTACGCCAAGGCGGCTCACATCTATCTTCAGAGCAGGGCTCAACTTGAATCAAATTTGACAGACAAGGAATTTGAGTTGTTCGTCAAGAAAAGCTTTTTCACTGTCCGCCAATCGGATAAATTTTGGTGTGGGGTATGGACCGACATGACCATCGAGCAGGTTTTGATGAGATCAATGAAAGTCAGCGGTGGGTGGACTCAAGATCAAGGTATCTCTGATGCAATCGTAGCCCGTTGTATTCGCACTTTGCCGGCGAGTCTACAAGTGATAGAAGCAGTGGAAGTCTTTGTAGGAATTAGAAGTGAAACCCCTGAACAACACGTCTCTTTGTTGGCATCCAGGCACTTCAAGTGACAACTTTCGCTGCCATGAAGAAGACACTCGTGATCAACAAGGAACCGGTCGTTGTAAATCCCAACCGATTGTTCCACCGCACCGCCTCTGTCGTCAGAACCAAGAAGGAGTTGGAAGACTGCTTATGGCACAGGTTGGCGCCATATCCCCAAGCTTTGTTCGACAACTTTGGGCTCCGTGCTGGTGTTAAGTCGAAGATATATCAGGTTATAGACCAAGTCGGCAAGGTGAGCAGTCAGATGTCCGATAACCCCAAGTTCGTTCTAGACGGTGGCGATCTTATACACCGCGTGCATTGGCCTCGCCCAGCAACCTACGTCGATGTGTTCAATGCCTACAAGGACTACGTACGAAGGCATTACGGGGTAAGTGTCATTATAGTGTTCGACGGCTACGAGGCGAGCACGAAAGACGCTGCACATGGTCGCCGTTGCATCGGAAAGTCGTCAGCTAGGGTAGAAGTGACATCTTCCTACATTTTGACTGCACCAAAAGAACAGTTTTTTAACCAAAGTTGACAATAAAACGAATTTCGTAAACCTTCTAGGAGCAGCATTTCAGGCAGCAAACATCCCATTCCTCCATGCACCCAGTAACGCGGATGATTTGATTGTAGAAACAGCAAAAAAAAAAGAGGCCGAGTCTGGGGAAAGAGCAGTCATAGTCGGCGCCGATTCAGATCTTCTTGTTTTAATAGCAGTCTTGACGCAGCCGGACCATTCCATCTTTTTGTTAGTTCCGGGTAACACAACCAAATCCTAAAAGATTTGCAGTAGTAAGGAGCTGCATCAAGGTCTCGGAGAAATGACAGCTCACTTACTGTTTGTCCACGCAATGATGAGATATGATACCACCTCCACCTTTTATTACAAGAGTCCGTTGGTAGGCTTCAATAAACTGCACAACGACCAACAACTCCGTAAAACAGTCGCTGTTTTCCTGGACGAAACCGTAACACAAGATAAAATTGCAGCTGCAGGTAAATTAGTTCTTTTCTTTCGTACTTGTTCTTATAATAACGGTATGAACTTTTAATTCTCTGACTACTAGAAGTCGGTATACTATACATTACCTATGTTCTGTTTGATTCAAGACAGGAATTTATCATCAAGCTCTACGGAGGCAAACCAGGAGAGGGCCTTGACAAAGCACGATTTAAGAAGTACATCCAAACCGTGGGAAAGAAACCACCAAACGTCGTCATGAATCTTTCTAGCCTTCCTACTTCTTCCGCTGCAGCACGTCAACACTGTCTGCGCGTCTACCACCAGGTTCAAGCTTGGAAGGGCAACCGTCTTCCACCGCAAGATCGGGGATGGAAACTCGAATGTGGAAGGCACATTCCTATTCAGTCTACGTTGCCGTCCGCGCCTGAACGTCTCCTCCACATGGTAAGGTGTGGATGCAAGGGAGACTGCACAAGAAACTGCGAATGCAGGAGAGGAGGCCTCCCATGTACCAACATGTGCTCGTATGTATAGGAGATGCATGCCTGAACAAACGCACTTTCTTTGATGACGAGGAAGAAGATGACCCGGAGCAAATCGAAAATGAAACCAATGATGCCGCCGCCACCGCCGTGTCTGTACAAAAGAGGTCTAGCATCGCCCCCAAAGAAACCTCAAAAAGAAGACGAGTTGTAAACAAATGAATGTTGTCTTAATATGTGTCAATGTCCAATAAATGTTATCTTCAATGTAAAATGTCTGCAATTTGTGTATTGTTGTTTATAGTACTAATATTTTGTAATGTCAGTTTTAGCTAAAATGATTTTTTGTAACCTTTGAACATGGTAAATCCATTGTACATATTCTTGCCCAAAAACTGTAAAAACTCTGCTATGAGCATTAGATTTTGTTTATGCAATATAAGAGTTTATTATGACGTGTTTTTTTTTCTAATTTAGGGACGTTCCCCTTCGTATATATCCAGTTGTTTGATGTACACAAGTTGTGAAAGTTAATCTAAACTTGTAGACAGAATAGCATCCTTTTCACTTTTCGTTCAACAGTTACATCGATTTTCTTTTTACAAAAAAAAAATGACATGCGTCATGCGTCTTTTTATAAATTTAAGACGGTCCCCGACTTGACTGTTAATATTAAGTACAACATCAAGAGTTAATAGTAAGTACAACATCTAAAAGTAGAAACACAACTTGTGGCGAAAACCGCACCTTATTTCTAATTTTCATTCATAAGTTATAGCAGTTTTTTGAAAAATCCAAGATGGCGGACGTTTTTGGAAAATTTTGGGATCTTCCCCAAACCGATTTTTGGCGATTTTTCTGGGGATATTCAGGGGGTCCTATAGAACATGTTTTTGAAGAAATTCGTTGTCATTTAATTTTTTTCCGTTTCGAAGCCTAATTGGATCGTACTAAAATGTGACTATTAAAACATAAACAGCCGCAAATCAGCTAAGTCTACCAAACTATATTGGCAACTCAGTTACATTTAAGTATTCGTGTAATGCTTAAATTAATTAACTAAATACAAACGCTCATTACGTAAATAAGGAATTTGAAAAGAAACCGCCAATTACAAATCATTCTAGAACGCAAATACATCAATAAATCGCTACGATATAAGTTAAGAATTCAAAACGATTTCGCACTCATGCTCATAAACGCAACACGAGAAGTGTAATTGACTAACAGAGTAAAAGAAAATATAATTTGCTAAAAATCCGAATTTTTACAAAATTTCATTAAAATTTTATGTAGCTAACTGCTGAAAAATAGTGTTGTACATAAGTGCTATGTACATATCCACGGAACCTAAATTAACCTCTAGTGAGCAAGTTCATGTGTACTTTACGACCAAAACTAGTCATCTAATTTAGCCCCCCATTTGTGTGAGGAGTGTTTTATAAAATGTAAAAATAATTCATGTCTTTTATGTCAGGCACTAGGAATTTAATTGTAACACCCAGCCAAATCTAATTAGCCACACTCGTATTGACCGACTGAAAGGCTTCTAATGACAGACTACTTAGGCAACGCTGTTAATATCAATATCTCATGAAGTATTTAAGTTTGAAACGTAAAACAAATTTCCAAAACATTTTGTCAACGTTTTAAATTAGCAAGAAAAAAAGTGCGTTCTATTTTAAAAGAATATAACATTGTGCTGAAATTAGTGTTTTATTAATTTACTGGAATTTGTATACGCTCAAAATTTGTGAGCCCCTGCTTTGTAGCATTCCCGTAAACTCAGATTTTCAATATCATCTTCTCTCTAGGAAATTTTACGCCGCAACGTTTGATGAAACAGCCGTTGATTCACAAATTACAAATTACAATGAATAGATGAATTTAGTAAAGCAATAACGACTCAATTATGTTAATTAGACCCCCTGGTTTAGCGACTAGCAATCTTGGCTGTCACCTTTTAGGTCCGGGTTTGACTCCCGATTCTGCCAAAATATGTAATTGTGGTCTGAGGCCTTGAACGGGGTACACTCAGCCTCGTGAGACAAACCTGAGAAGAGAAATGTTCGATTCCCATCTCAGCCATCCTGAAAGTGGTTTTCTGCAAATTCCCCACTTCTCTTCCAGGCAAACGCCTAGATGGTTCTTAAAATAAGGCCACAGTCGCCTCGATTCCAATCCTCAACCGAATTAAAAATACAAACTCTACTACAGACAAATTTTACTCATACACCTAAGTACACGGGGATAAATGACCACGATGCCCAACGGTACAACAACAGATTTTGTACTCCAAACCGTGAATAATTTAGTTGGGAAGATAAAGGAAAAATATATTAGGCTATGCTTTTTGAACGTCCGTTGATATGACTTGTATTCTTGACTGTCACTTCAGAGGTTCGGGTTCGATTCCCGGCTCTGCCAAGAAATGTATTTTTGCTTTGAGTGCTGGAACGAGGTTTACTCAGCCTCGTGAGGCATAATTGAAAACGGGTGGGTTTGATTCCTACATCAGACATCCAAAAAGAGGTTTTCTGTGGTTTACCACTTCTACTCAAAGCGAATGCTGGGATAGACCCTAAATTAAAACCACGGCTGCCCCCTGCCCAAATCGTAGCATAAATTACCAAAGCACACAATAGTACAGCCATCATAATGGCACGGGTGATCAGACAGTTTCCACAGACATCAGGTTACACTGGACTACTAGACCACGATGTCGCAAGTCCCTAAATTAATCAACATCAACAACAACTGTTATGAGATATTCATGACGTGCCTGGAAATGAATACTATAAAATTGTTTTATATGTTACATAAATTGTAGTAACCTACATCCTAATATTTATAAATATTATGAAAAATATACTTCTTGCGTAAAATGATCTTATTTCCAAATTACTGCATTAAGCAAGAGAGAAATATGCTTATTTTATGTTCTATTAAATCATACATTTATCGTGGTTGACCACTTTTGCAAATGGAGGGTATAAAATATAAATTATGAATATATGACTGTGTTCATCCCGTTTTTTAATTTTTATTCTAGGATATATTTTCTGCTTGAAAGTAGACTTTTAGCTGTTTTATAGTTGAGTGCTCGAATACATTAATGATGCTTCCATGATCAACCAGAGAGAACTAAAAGATTTCTGCTCAGTCAGTATTCTTTGACTCTAGCTGAGACTTGTTTTCTTACTCACCTTTCTAGATCATTTTTTGAGCAAAATCATGGTTTAATAGTCACTCATCGTGTGCAACAAACAAGATCTTCCCTCTATGAGTAAGATATTATTTATTGAAATTAACGAAAGGGTAATGTGACGAAACAGATCGGAGACTTTCAAGATGTTACAACAATGTTCTGAAATGTCATTGTAGGTTTTTTTTCACCCAACACTTTCTGAAACAGTTTTGATAACGCCATGAATTACATGAATCGATCGATGCCTACATTCAAGTCTGATTCCTCGCCCGACCGATCCTACTTCATCGACTGCATCCATCCTCAGACTAAATTCTGGATAATTCCACCCTACATAGTAGTTGAGTGCGTTAAATTTCTTACCATGGCTCCCCATGGCTATCCATGGACTTTCCAATCTCAGATCTGACAGTGGTTATCCTGAGTATGGTTTTCTCCGGGATTTTCCGGGCCATCTACCCCATTTCAAACTCTAATAATTGCAGTTACACACACTACAACAGTCACTTTAGGAAGACAGGTTATCAGACAAATCGGACACACGCCGAGGTACACAGAACTGATGTTCATGTTGCAAAATTCTACTTGTATTCAATGAATTGCGGTTGTCCTGCGATGAGATGGCTCTTGACCATCTCGCGATAAAGTGGCTACCATTCTTGGCTCTCAGCCTGGAGGTCCGGGTTCTCTTCCCGGCCCTGCCAAAGAATTTAGATCTAGTCTGTGAGCTGGAACGGGGTACATCCTGCCTCGGGAGGCAGAATTCAGAAGAGGTGAGTTCGATTCCTAGAAGTGGTTTTCCGTGATTTCCCCATTTCTACTCCAGGAAAATGTTGGGATGGTACCTGAATTGCGGTCACGGACGCCTCCATTCCAATCCTCGACTCAATTACACATGTGTGTGCTTGACTCTTCAGTCTTTTGACTGGTTTGATGCAGCTCTCCTTATCTTCCTGTCCTGAGCTAATCGTTCCATCTCTACTTAGATAGCACACCCTACATCTGAGACTATCTTATATACATATTTTATCCTTGGTCTACCCTTACAGTTCTTGTTCTCAGCACATCCATCCATAACTAAGTTTGTTATTCCTGCTATTCTAACATCTCTCTTCTCTTCATTACCAGTCGCCAGAAACATTTCTCCTCTCTCACTCGGCTTAATGTCTCTTCATTTGTTACTCTCTGTACCAGTCTGATCTTTATCATTCTTTAGTAACACATCATTAAAAATGATTCTATTCTCCTGTTTCCTGTTGCAAGATCAGTCCAAGTTTTACTTACATAGAGTGTAACGCTTTCAAAAATGCTTTTTAATTTCAACATCTATATTTGCTGTCAACAGATTTATTTTTTAGAAATGATTGATTTCCTTGCTTGAGCCAGCCCACATTTTATATCTTCTTTGCTTCGTCCATCAATGGTTATTTGTATTACAAATACATACACAAATACAGACGCCATAGCAATACAGGTTATCAGACATATTCTACACACATCCAAGGTACACGAGTGTACAATGACCACGATGTCAAAACCCCTTAAAGGAACAACAACAACAAACGAGATGGCTCCTGGCACCAGGTCTTTCAGATTGAACTCAAACCATATCACACTGCAAATACACATGCACCAGTTTTTTTTATTTTTTATTTTTTTAGCGTATGGCTTTTAGTGCCGGGAGTGTCCGAGGACATGTTCGGCTCGCCAGTTTTGTAGCTGCTTCGAGACGGACACCCAATGGGTGAGCTACAAGTACCGTTGGGGGGGGGGGGGGAAGTTGGAATGAAAGGGCTAGGAATTGGAAGGTAGCGGCTGTGGCCTATACTTAGGGACCAACCCCGGCATTTGCCTGGAAGGAAGATGGGAAACCACAGAAGACCATCTTCAAGGTTGCCGGCGGGGGGATTCGAACCACCTCGCCTCCCGGATGTGAGCGACTGCCAGCAGTCATGCCGTAACGACCTCGGCTAACTCACCCGGTATGCACCAGTAATATATGGATTATGTTCCATGTGAATGTCCATGCAACATAGATGGAGAAACAGTTATTATTTTAAGACAGGTAAAGGAAACTATGGCGGCTCTTTTAATGTAGAGGTTCTTTTGTCGGGTGCATGTCTTTCTCGTCGACACCCGTGGAAGACCTGCGCGCCGAGATGAGAGATGGAATGGATGAAGAGGAATGAAACTTAGCAAGGATGTGGATGGAAGCGGCCGTGGCCTGTCAGAAGGTACCGTCCCAGCATTTGCCTGGTGTTGTAAGTGGGAACCCACGGGAAACCATTTCAAGGACGGCCGACGGTGGGGTTCGAACCCACGTGGCTTACGACTCAGCAGAGAGCTTGGTCCCATGACCTAACGCTGCGCTTTAGCGAACGTAGCTACTGCTGTCGGTATTGTAGAGGTAATATGCCCTTTCCTACCTAGGAGGCTCCAGTTCGAATTGTGGCTCCATCTGGGATATTAGCACTGACATGGGAATTGAAACGGGGTGCACTCAGACTCGTTACGACAGTGAGTAGCTGCCTTATCTGAGATGCAGCGGCCTCGTTCAGAAAGCCAAGCGAGCATATCACGATGACTACCCATCAGGCCAAGACACTCAACGGGCTATTATATATAATAGATGCGCAGATCTATAACAGGTCTACAATGGAGTTGATGTTAATTTTCCTTTTACGTTAGGCCTATAAATATGACTGACACCTTAAAGGCTTTGCACTGTAGGCAAACATAGCTACTTTAGATAGCGTATACTGTATTTAACACATTAATGCGTGTAATCCGATATATTGGATCAGTGAATATGAGTCCACCAAAACGTATCCATGTGATAAAGCCCGCTGAGGTGCTTCTGTAATTGCCTCCAAAAACTTATCCATGCGATAATATTCACTGAGGTGCTTATGTAACAGTCTCAAACTCTACTTCATTCCATTACTTCGATAGGGCATTGATGCATCTGCAAATGCTGTTTCATAACTGTATATAAAATTGTTATACGCTCAAGGAATTTAATCCCCATGCTGCTATATTCAACATTAGTTTAATGGCAATCACATTCCATCCACTGCCATATTCAACATTAGGGTTTAATGCCACGTTCGACTTAAGTCTGGAAGGTGAGAGTTGCGTTTATACTGATCTAGTGGTAACGCCAAAAAAAATAGGATTAATGTATTTATTAGTTGTTTATTTATTTATTTAACTTACTGTAAAACACTATCAGTCATATGTAACAATTTTAAGTAATTAAGTATGTTAAAAGTAAAACTTTTAGTTTCGCTCGTTATGCCCGTGGTATCACTCTCTAATACTATTATACGCAGAAAACTCCGGTCAATGAAAGGTGCAAGAATCGTAAGTTCAACATCGTCCGAAAAACGCTAATATCAATGTCAATCCTGATGCAAAATAAAATTGTATAATACAAACATTTTAAATATTCAACCTTGTGTTTCTTAATTTAGTTATAAATATAGTGCAGATGTATCATTTCTTACTTGTTTAATGTGCAAGAAGACTGAATCAGGTCCCACCAAGGAATTTAATGCTTGCACATTATGGTGTCTTTATCCCGGATACTACGAAATCATTTCTCGTTGACCATTTCTAATCCAGTCTTCGTTTCTCGTATTATTTGGTATTGTCTTCAGTCCTGTCTTCTTCCTCCTTCCGATTTGGAGAATTCCACATTAGAAACCCTGTTTGAAAACACAAGAATAGTTAGAATTAGCATAATGACGGCTCACTCATTGAGATACCCTCCATAGCGTTATGTTATAAAATACAGGCTCAAAGCAAAAGCAGCAGAATTTTCAAATTTAAAATGTAAATCGCATTTGGTGAAAACTGACCAAAGTCAGTGCAAAATGAATACGAAACCATTGTATTTAACTAAGGTATAGCAACCATAGTAAACAATATAGGCCTATTCACTGCACCTTCTAAATCCACTACATGACACCGTTGTTATTTTCCACCTCTATTTATTTATACTATCGTAGGCATTCACGGTGCGGATTATTTATTTATTTATGTATTTATTTATTTATTTATTTATTTATTTATTTATTTAATTAATTATTTATTTATTCATTTATTTATTTATTTACTTATTTATGTATTTATTTATTTATTTATTTATTTAATTATTTATTTATTCAGTTATTTATTTATTTACTTATTTATGTAGGCTATGTATTTATTTATTTATTGATTAATTTATTTATTTACTTATTTATGTATTTATTTATGTATTCATTTAGTTATTTATTTAATTCATTCCAAAATATTATCAGTCACCTGTTACAAATTTATGTAAGGATAGGATAGTCAGCGACAAGGGATATGCAACCACGCTGAATGATTTCTGAAGGTTAACTTAGTTATACCCCTTCGTAAAGAAAAGTGGTCATTATGATATTATTCTGTTGGACTGAATATCCTCAGTTACCTGGAGGCATGACGAGCCTGTGACTGAGTTTCAAAATTTCCGTAATTACCAATGATTTTCATCTACATTTGCACACAGCATCCTGACATCAATATACAACATACTACTGACGTGCACTTGTCTAACATCAGACGTTTATTATTTTATATGCATTTTTTTTAAATATTCCTTGTTTAAAACGAATCAATGTTTATTTATGACCTTCACTTATGTGTTATTGGTACAGAAGCCAAATTTAATAGTAGCTTTCATTTCATATGAACACTTTCTGAGAAATATGTAAATGTATCTTGTTGGTCACTGTTATTTCCCCACCTATTACCTTATTAATTATATAATTCTTAATTAAAATACTACAATAAAGTAAATAGATGCTTGTATAAAGAACACGTAGAAAGAAATTCAACATAATTGCTCGAAAACGGGAATTTTTGGAAACTGAGAAAAATCCTCTCATGATAATATGCATAAGCAGGGTCGCTCTGCATTCTCTTTCAGGAGATCTGTCAGCAGTCAGGTTTCAACTGGACGCCCTCGATTTCTCTGTGTCCAGAGCATCTTCCTTCGTTTGCTTGCTCTGCATTATGGAACCTAATTATAGAACTTTGATATGAAACGTGATATTTGAAGTGGAATGTGGATAGATACCATCATTATACGAGGCACGTCCAGAAAGTAAGTTCCGTTTGGCAATAAAATTGATTTGTGTACAGATACAGAAAAAATACTTATTGCAAAACATTCTACACCTCTTAAACTACTTTTCCACATAACTGCCGAACTTTTGCAGGCATTTGTCATAGCGTGGCACAAGTTTTTGGATACCTTCTTTATAGAAGTTTACCGCCGACCGTAAACGAGAGTGAAGACTCCCCTGTAAGATATGCTACTGTTTGGCCACCACTGTTAGGAAAAATTGCGTATGTGGTCAGGAGAACTCCTAAACATACTCAGTTCTCCTGGTAAGCAAGCAATTTGCCTAACAGTGGTGGCCAAACAGTAGGATATCTTACAGGGGAGTCTTCACTCTCGTTTACGGTCGACGGCAAACTTCTATGAAGAAGGTATCCAAAAACTTGTGCCACGCTATGACAAATGCCTGAAAAAGGTTCGGCAGTTATGTGGAAAAGTAGTTTAAGAGGTGTAGAATGTTGTGCAATAAATAATTTTTCTGTATCTGTACACAATTTAATTTTATTACCAAACGGAACTTACTTTCTGGACGTGCCTCGTATAATCCACTAGAGTCAGGGGTACATTCCTAATGAAAAATCATAAAACGAGTGGTTTTGTTTTTGATATTTCGGATGAAAACTCAGTGCCAGTGCCTATTACAGGAAAGAACGGAGGAGAGCGATGTTGTCACAGAGATGGTTTCCCAGGAGCAATGAAGATACTGTTAGCCACCAGCAAGCGTCGTGACTCTTGAGGAACATGACCCGTGATGTGGGGTCCGGAGAAGCGCACTTGTTCAAAGATGAATAATAATAATTTTTCAAAAAAGTGTACAGCCTACAGTAAGTACGCCCATGCATAGGCAACCCACATCACGTCCGTGCGTGTGGGTTGCCTATGATCGGCAATAGGTTACAAAGTTTGGCAATGGGAGAAAAATGGCGTGATGTGGGTTGCCTATGCATTGGTGAACTTACTAGAGGCTGTAAACTTTTTTGAAAACATTTTGGTCCCGTTTCCCACCCTACCGATGAATTTCCATCCAACCTGCTGTTTTGGGCTCCATTGCAGGCCATAAGCGTCATTTTCATCCAACTCTGAAAACTCTGCCATGACGCGTTACGCGTCCAGACAGGGAGGGTTGGGGGTGCAAAAATTTCGAATTTGGGGGACGGAATGTCAATCATCGATCGGAAGGGGTTGATTTCGTGTCACCACTACTTCTAAGGACCTTTACAGCCCTTTCAGCGATTAAGACCTCGTTTCAGCCCTTAAAAATGGCCTGATTCGAAAAATCATACAAACGGGGGTTGCAGGGGAAGGGGTGGTGACAAAGGCACAGCTCCTTTTTTGAAACATTAGGGGAAGACCCCCGCATTCACAGCACTGATAAACATCTCGATTAAAAACTTCCTTAGGGGTGAATCGAGAGGGGGTGGTCACCAATTTTGTGTGCAGTTAATATACTCGTTCATTCTAATTTCATTAAGAAATTGCAACACAGGGCCGTTATTAAATGGTATATCTTAGCCCTACTTCAGTTGAGTATGTCATAAATACTCAAATGAACTGCTTAAAACATGGAAGACATTTATAATTGTTTAATTGCAATAAGAAAAAAGGTTCCAATTATGAATTTATGAAACTATTTGTTTCAAAACATAGTTTTGTGGCAACCTGATGATCTTATATTGTAGATAATTATGAAACATATTTCACATTTTCATTCAGACAAGCCCTTGGACTAATTAAAACATATCACATTTATAGAAGAAAAAGAAACGTGTAAGTCTGTTCTTTCTCCACTCACGATAAACGAAAGCCAAAAAATCCATTAGTTTGAAGAACATCTCTATATACACTCAACCGTATGTAAGAAAAATCCTCTAAGTCACTGGTGCATTTGTTGTATATCGCTAACACATAATTTAAAAAACGACACTCTTCCAATATACATCATTAATGGTCCAGGTTTAGCCAGTTATCACTTCAAACCGATTTTCGTACAACAAAAAAGAAAGTAACACAAGAACACAGAATTAAAGCAACCAGCATTGTGAGGTGTAACGGACTACTCAAGTTTCGTAGATAGTAGAACAGAGCCCGTGCCGATATAATCGCAGCAGCTGCTTGCAGACAACGGCGTAGCTTGAAGAAACTGGGAATGCCAAATTAATTTCGCGTAAGAAATCACACAGAGCAAACCATGGAGTTCACAACACCTGCTGCGGGTTCATCCATTAAAAAATAACGTTACATTTAGTAGCTACTTCAACAACTACCGGTACTAGCTTTTATTACCATTAAGTAGTGGCTAGCGTTCTTACTGTCATAGCAGAGGCCCAGGTTCGATTCGTGTCCCTATCACGAAATCTAATTCTGGTCTGAGGGTTGGAATAGGGTACATTCATTCTCATGAGGCAATAGTGACAATAGGTGAGTTTGATCCTTACCTCAGCCATCCTGGAAGGGATTTTCCGTGGTTTCTCCACTTCTACTCCAGGAAAATGCTGTAATAGCTCCTTCAAGTCCCGAGGCACCTACCACACCTCGACTCTAATTACAGCTACTGTACATGCTTCAGAATCAAACGTATTCAGACGAATTCAACACCAACCCAAGTAGACTGACGGAAAAGATGTTCTGAGCCCCTAAACCGAATTAACCACAAAATAGATATATTTTTGTTCCCGATTGGAAGAATTCTGTAAATTGATTATTTTTTGGTCAATTCAGTTGTTGACACCCAAACAATAAGAGGAATGTTTGAAGAATATTTTGTGTAAAGAAATCATAAATGACGCTGAAACCAAGGCAGTTGAGATGGACGTTAAATCGTCAGAAAGAAATTTCCCATGTGTTGAAACATGTCCACTATGTTCCTTGTCCACTGCGTGCGAGGTTCGAGGGTTCAATTACCCGCTTAGTCAGTTGGAATTTCAGGATGTTTCATTGTGAGAGACCCATGTAGGTAGATTTACTGGCAAGTTGCTGATTCACATCCAGGCAAAACTCCGATATCGCAATGCTTCTGAATCCACACCAGTTAAAATTATCGTTAATCCCAAATCAGTAGTATTATCATCACAGTGGTAGCTAGGTCACTAAGACGTAGCAGTAGGCAGTGAGGGAAAGCGATCTGCTAACTCGTATGGCTTGCCGGGGTTTAGCATTTTTAACTCTTGGCCAATGTTGGGGTGACACCTATTACTTGCCCATTCATTCATTTCATCTCTCATTATCTCCAATCTTGAAGTTGGCATCAGGCAGGGCATCCAGCCGTAATAATCACCCACCACAGAAAAATTCATCGCATCTCGTCTCCAATCTCGTTGAAAATGTTATGAAACGGGGTAGAAATTTTAAAAAAGACTTCTGAGATTTCACCAATTGAAGGAACAATAGGCCTACATTATATCAGGCGAATAAGCTGCCCCTAATAGTATTGTTTTATGCAGCCCAACTAACGCGTGTTGTCAGAAGTTCAATATTTCCCTGCTTGCATTTCTTATGGTACAAGCATATCCCACAAACGATGAAATGAAAATCCACAGCCTGCTTCCAGTCTACCGAGCGGGTCAGGGAATGGAATGAATGAAGCCTCCATCTAGCGGCGAGGATATGAACTGTGCCGGATGCCGAAGCCTGTCGCACTCCCCTGGGACAATGATTAAATCAATGGCAGATGAAATGAAACGATAGTGGAGTGTTGCTGGAATGAAATTGTGACAGGGAAAACCGGAGTAACCGGAGATAAACCTCTCTGCCTCCACTTTGTCCAGCACAAATCTCACGTGGAGTGACCGGGATTTGATCCACGGACCCAGCGGTGAGAGGCCGGCGTGCTACCGCCTAAGCCACGGTGGCTAACGATACTGAACATAATTATTTTTCCCTCGACATGTCTGCAGACTAATACGTGGAAATAATAATAGAGTTCAGTAAATTTTGGGGTATAAGCTTGCACTGCAATAGTACCATACGGGATGCAAGCAGAGAAATATCGACCTTCCTGACAACACGCTTTAGATGGACTGCATAAAACAATAATGTTAGGGGCAGTTGATTCACCAGGTATACAGTACTGTATTTTAATTCCACGAACCATAGTTTCTTCCGATACATTATAGCTTTGGGATTTATTCCTTATGCAATTTTGGACGAAGCTTATGTGGAGGGATTCAAAAGAAAATAAACCAGACTTTCTTCCAGAACCTTTAAAACAAGTATATTTTGTTTTCACTCGGACAAATGGTAATGGTAGGTGTTCTGTTATCCATTTGCAATATTAATCTTTGACATAATGATAAACATTTTTCTTTTTAAGTAGAAGTACACCATTTCGGACTTATAATAATTAATACTTTTCTACTTCTCAATCTTCTTGCCAGCATTTCGCTCCGGCGTGCCATTGGGCTCGTCACTTGGTATGGCACACATAGCCTCTCAATCTAAATGTGGCTTCCTCCTGAAATATATATTTATACACTTAATACTAACCGTGAATCAGCTCTGAATTAAACAAACTTATCGCTGTAATAATTTTAGAAGTCAGTCATAAAGTCATTTTAGGAAATTCCCGTTAAAATTGCATTTTATACTATTTCAAAAAGAGCAAGTTTATGAGGTCACCCGGTTTAGAGAGGGGCCCAGAGGAGGTGTTTGTGGGTTCGTCTAAACCATCCTCATTATATTCTTCCATCTTGGCTAAAACAAGAGGGCGACCATGTGAATTCCCATTGCTTAAGTCACCTACCAGAAAACCCCTTCATTGAATCCTAGCTAAACTCGAACCTTACGTAGGCTATGACCCTAATAAAATGAGTCGGACGCCGAAGTTAAGAATTTAACGACTAAAAGTTATCAATATACCAGCAGAGAGTAGTAATCAAGAATAATATTGCATAATCGATAACTTACATTCCAATACAACAGTATACCCCAAAATTGGGATTCAGGTAGCTTCATACGACAAAAATCAATTTTTAGACATACAACAATATTACATTGAAATTTACACTAAACTGCTACCTTGAATAGAGTGAATTCTAGCATTTCAGCCCCGTGTTGCCAGGATAAGGAACCTATGTTAAAAATGTACTTAAGTTAACACACTCCCAATACTCCTTTGGAGGAATTTCCTAAAGACCCAGTTTCTATCGATTGCTTACATACAGTATTTGGGAGGATACCGCAACAATTTCTCCCACACTTCCATACACGTGCAGCTAGTGCCCGTCCAGTTTATATCTCTTCGTATCCTGACGTAATCTGCGTGCATGCAGTGTTACCCCTGTGAAAATCAGTTATAAGGCATTCCATTCTTCATTAATGCATGCCGGACAATTATAAGTAGAAAGTACGGCGCAAAAGGACTATTTGTTCTATACGGCCCTCTCTGCTTCAGTACCCAATATCTTTTCATGTTGAAAATAGGCTATTCTGTGCGCTGAAAAATAATTTTAATAAAGTTCAAAGTGACCAGAACAACCATATAAACCCAATCCCGGTTTAAAAGTTTTGACTCCCGAAATACAAGACAGTCTCCCACTCTGTTTTAAAGTAATGTAGAAACAGAATGAAAATTGTGCCCTGAATTACTATAACAAAATTCTAAGAAAATGGAAGAATAGTAAGTATAGGTGGTAAATAATTCGAGATTAAAGAGATATAGCGCAGAAAAACAAAGACAAAAATGTAAAATGGATTTTTCCTCTGTGTAACTGGTTTAGACCTTATATCTACGTATAATATATTTATTTGTGCCCCCTGAATCCCCACCCAATATATTTAGTAAACTATAACCTTCTATCAATCGTGATCAGACTATACACACCCTCCCCATTCCCCGCATTAACGTAGGAACATGAAATAGAAACTAGTTGATAATGTGTGCGTTATATAAAAACATTCCTAGGAGATGAAGCCTGATGATCGTCAGACCTCACGACGCTGGTTTGTGACGGGCTATGCGGGACACGGTTCTGCAAGGGACAATCGTCTTTACTCCAAAATAAGAGCACCTGTGCTCTCGATCACCAGTACATTGGTGTACGGAACACATAGATATACGGACATACATTCAGATTTGTACATTGAAACCAGCAATTGTACACGGATTGGTCCGTGTTATCTGTCTCGATATTCGAGCTCCTGTCTGTGTAAATATTTTTGTTGCCACTCACCTTAGGACAAAAACAATCATAATTTGTGCTGGTTAGAAATAAATGACACGTGATACACACTGTTTCAAGTGTATGTTAACACAGTTGTGGTCAGACATATGCTTAAACTTCTTTACATGGTAATTACAGCGTGGCATAATTATCCTAACACCTGGTTTTCTGGATTCTCAAATCTCCTAGTTTTTACTTTACGCATAGAGATGCTTTAAGTGACCATTATCCGGTCCTTTCACTATAAAATATCGTTAGTTATGAAGAGGACCCCATAAGCCCTCCTTCATGATAAATATTTTGAAAATATATGTAGGCTATGAATTTTTAAACAGCATCTGTAAAGGATAAATATCCCAAATATTACTCCAAGTCTCCCAATTATCAAGTTAAAAGTGTGCAACAAACAGAAAAAAATCATTTCTCTCGGCAATCGACGCCAGGTCCACTGAAGTACAACATACGCCGGATAATATGCAAGAAACTGACAAACTTTGAACTCTATACATACTGTAGATAAACAGATAGATAGGTAGAGAGAAGTGCAATATTGTGAGCTCGCTATAATTTCGTGATTGTAATAATCTGCCACCAGTGGTAGTTGAGAATTGGAGGGTAATCACACATTTCCACTTCCCATTCTTCTATCGTAGCAAGCAAACAACGGCAATTTTGTGTAACAATTCGTGTCAAGTATGCTTGAGTTGGCTATGTCGGGAATGCACTGCTAATGAGATCATTGATTAGCTAATGAAGATCTTTTTACATTGGGTTATGTCTGTGTTTAAGGTTAGTTGTAAGCGCTACAGCATCATTACACAAATACTCCTAGAAAGATGGCCAATATATCCATTAATAACATTTGCACATGATAACGTTTAGGACATAAAAGCTAAGACACAACCATTCTTACAACATTTTCTACATAGCCAAATACAAATATATAATATGAACGGAGATATTAACAATCTGGCATAACGAATAGAACAAACCTTCGTAATGGCATTGCCTCGTGAGGCAAAACTGAGCAGAGGTTGGTTCTATTCCCATCTCAGCCATCCTGGAAGTGGTTAAAAGTGGCTTCTCACTTCTACTCAACGCAAATTCCAGGAAGGTTTCTAACTTAAGGTAATAAGGACGTGGGTAATTGGCAAAAAAATCGAAAATGGGATTTTCGGCGTTTTGGGTTGATTGCTCTATAATGAACAGGATTCTGTTGAAGAAAGGAAAGTAAAACATGAGCATTGTATAGCTCATAAAACAACATGTTGTTTCGAAAGAGGAAAGGCCCACTTTTACAGAGGCTAATGAAAATGTTCCCTACAGGTAAACTATGAAAGCTGGATAACTGAACACACTCTCCTCTTGTTGAGAAAGGCGCAATCTTCATGTTGGTAGCACTGATAATATTGAGTTTGTTTTATTTCTAAGCGGTTTCGCGGCGCCGCCATATTGAATGAATGGGGAGTTTGCCTTGGCCATAATAGGCCACATACACGGTCCTACCTTGACACTAATGTTCGTTACTGTAGCTCTTAAGTGTTGAGAGTTAGTTATTTTTATATTTTATATATTAGCCCATTTCATCATAACGTTGATAGCAGATGGTCTTTATTCAAAACTATCAGAATGCCAAGTACTGTGAACATTGCAGCTGTAAGTGATTGTGAATATTGATTCATTGGATAATAAGTTATATACCTAGGTGTTATGAAACTTGTAATTTTCATGGCCGCCATCTTGAAATTGTTTGGCTGATGACCTTGTAGTTTGGTCGCAAGAGACTTCTCACATGAAGGTATGTTTTTCTCAGTTGGTAGAGATGCACTAATTAGTAATGGATGTAATAAAACCAATTTAAGAGATGTAGCTCAACCGGACCTTTTGAAGAAATGTCTGCATGGGAATGCGCAGAATCCCAATGAGGCATTCAACCATGTTTTGTGCGGTAGAATTCCTAAGACTGTGATTGTTGGGGTTGATACACTTAAGGTAGGGCTAAATGATGCTATCATATAATTTAATGATGGAAATATATGGAGGGCTAGAGAGTTGCAAGAGCAGGATTGCTCTAGATTTATTACTGAGGTAAGGCAAATCAGTTAGCTCCATTTACCTTAGGACCGCATTTCTTTGACTTTGGGTATACATTTCTCAGAAACTAGTGAACCAAAATGCATGACACTTTCCTGGTGTAATTATATCTCATTTAACAATAGAAATACCTGTGGAATTTGGCATAATTGAAATAGGAGATTTTAAACCCATATTATTTTCAAAATATTTGGGTCAAAAGAAGTTACATATTTAAAAATATCATAAAATGCAATTCACTGCGAAATTTCCAAAATGCAAAGGTATTATTGTAGATAAAGCATTAATAAATAACCCTTGTAAGTTTCAGGTGTCCAGTATAAAAATACTTTGTGTAACCTGCACGAGATATCTTCCATTTTAACACGGGCAGTATAGGCACGTCCTTCTTAGCCTAAGTTCACGGCCGCCTATTTCCCAATCCTCACCTGCATTACAAAAACACATAGACTACTACTACAGATGCCACAATATCACAGGTTATCAGACAAATTCTACACACACCGAAGTACAGGGGCTCAATTACCACGATGTCACAATGGCCATAATTGTATTAACAACAACAATGCATGTCTACCCCTTATTATTCCCGTTTTCCAACGGGGTCGAGGATGAGATGCAATGAAAGATTTTGTGGCAGATGGTTTTTACGGCCAGATGCCCTTCCTGACGCCAACCTCATGATAGGAGTTAATGAGAGCTGAAATGAATGAAGATGAATGAAACTGGTCAAGGATGTGGAAGGAAGCGTTCGTGGCCTGTCAGAAGGTACTGTCCAAGCGTTTGCCTGGAGTTCAAAATGGGAAACCACAGAAAACCATTTCAAGGACGGCCGATGGTGGGGCTCAAACCCATGTCTACTCAGTCCGCAGTAAGCTTGGCCCCATGGCCTAGCTTTAGCGAGCGTAGCTATTGCTGTCGTTGAATTAACAACAACGATATTAAACTACTGTAATACACCGGGTGATTCAGCAGCCCCTTCCAATGTCGCTTGCTGCAACCCAACTAACGCGTGTTAGCAGGAAGGTCGATATGTCTCTGTCTGCATCCCTTATGGTACTAATAAACTGCAAGGATATCCCGCAAACAACACTGAAAACTATTCTTTTTCCCTTGTATTAGTTTGTAGTCACATCGAGTTTAAAAAATGACAGTCTGTCTGAACGACTAGACTTTGTATCATTTTAAATGCTACAAGTGCTGAAAAATGCTAGAAAGGCTGGAGGCTTCTCGCTTCGCTCGAAGCCAAATACTCTTGACATGTTAGAAAATTATCTGTATAATACTTTTCTTGCTTTATAATACTTTACCTTGTATCAAATAACTCGCGAACGGCAAGTTCAAACCAAGGGCAAAGCAAGGTCTACCGCGCGGGGTGCCGTCACGCTCACCAGAGCGTGCGGGGACATGCCCCTTCCATCCAGTCTAAAAACACTTATAGTGGGCGATGTATCGAAGATAGATATATGCTCTCGCGGACTTTTTTGTAGAACTTTTCATGCTGACCAATTCTTACACTCATAGTAGGCTATATTGATGTTTTTAACGGTTTGCCCAGCGTAAGCTTAAGAAGCGCACGGATGCCAAGTTGGTTTTCGACTTTTCATTGAAATCGTTACTGCTTGGCTTCCTTTCATCATATATAAATTATTTTCTACAGAATCTTTCCTCGAGATATCCTTTACAGAATGGTGAAAACCGCATCAAAATCCATCCAGTGGTTCTCGAGATTACCCGTGACATCCAAGAACCGGTGATTTTTGTCTTATACTAACGAAGTCGAGATTGTCGGGGAACACATGCACCAAGCGGTACTATGACGTCACACACCTCAGTGCATCTGGGTACATTTCGTCCCGTCACCGTTACGTAACGCCAGACCCCAGCGTAACGACGAAGTCGACAAGATCATTTAAAATGATAAAATAATAATAAGGAGGATATGCTTGCCGTGCATTGGTACCATACGGGATCAGTAGCGCTTGGAGGATATGCTTGCCGTGCATTGGTACCATACGGGATCAGTAGCGCTTGGAGGATATGCTTGCCGTGCATTGGTACCATACGGGATCAGTAGCGCTTGGAGGATATGCTTGCCGTGCATTGGTACCATACGGGATCAGTAGCGCTTGGAGGATATGCTTGCCGTGCATTGGTACCATACGGGATCAGTAGCGCTTGGAGGATATGCTTGCCGTGCATTGGTACCATACGGGATCAGTAGCGCTTGGAGGATATGCTTGCCGTGCATTGGTACCATACGGGATCCATGCAGAGAATTATCGACACTTCTGCCAACACGCGTTAGTGGGATTGCAGCAAAAGATATTGGAAGCGGCTGCTGAGTCATCCAGTATACCTTTCCCTACTTGAATTACAAGACATAACTCCGATTTATTGTATATGGACTAGAAACTACTGTACATTGGCATGAACCAACTGCGTAGTGAAATAAAGTCCAGACTTTGACTTAGACTACTGTACACAATATAAGAAGTTATGAGAAAATCTATGATACAGACACACAAAAATGACGACAAATGCATGTGATTTATTACCGAATAACATTGTTGTTGCTGAAGAAATCGTTCCCTGAAACACAATGTACTTCCAAATAAGTACATCCTCCTGCTGAGCCGCATGGGCAGGTTTTTCAAAATAACCCTGGAATATATATTTTGATATTTATCAAGAAGAGTATTTTTCCACAATTTCTCCCACAAGAAGCTTCAAAGATGAACACGCCATTAATACATTCTTCAATCCCAATTTTCACCCATAAAAGGCATCAGATCAACAATACTTCAAACAGATGTCTCATCGATTTTAGCAAGGAACTCGCATGTAAAATTATGCGTTTGTACATTTCCTATTAATCCCTTGCCCATAAACGTTGACGAACTTCCATGCAAAATCTTCATTTTCCAGGTTCAGAGGTTCCACAGATATGGTGGTGAGTGAGTGTGTGAGTGAATGAGTGAGTTAAATTTGCCTTTTATATGGATAGAGAAGAGTTTTTGTTTTTGCTTCATGTGAGGGGCTTGGATATCCTGATCATTTCTCCCCATGTGATTGGGTGTGTGTGTGTGTGTATATATTGTGTATATGCATATAGAGAATTGGTATGATAACTTGTGTTATTGTAGTGTCTGTATTAGTGTGTGTATTTGTAATTATCTTAGTAGCACAGATTATCAGACATATTCTACACACACCCAATACACGGGGCTACATGACGACGATGTCGCAAAGCCCTTTAATGAATCAACAACAAAAATCAACATTGTATTTGAATCCATAATTTGAAAAGGGAGACAAGTCGATTTTTTTACAAAAATGAGATAAGTACATTATCATAAGCTATGACTCAATCTTCATCATTCTGTGAAAAAGAGAGACAATTCCCATTAATGTACAAGCTTAGTTTTATCATATAAGATTATGTTTAATTTGAAAAAAGTTACAAGTCCATTAGTGAACATGGACGTGTAACCATCTTCCAATGACAGGAGGTTGTGCTTTGCAGTTGTCATTTGTTTTCGTGTTCATTTCGATATATTTCTGTTCACAAACAAATCTCCTGTGGCCAGTAAATATAGAGCGTTTGGATAAGCAGGATGCATTGCCTACACCAAACAAAATAAAGAGAGGTGTTCGTATTCCAGATAAATGCAAGATAAATAAAATCAGCAATTCCAAGTTCAAGGGTCTTGCTCAAGTGAATAGTACCTCCTGACACATTCCATTCCAAATCCAAAAATGAACTTAATTGCAGCACACCCTCGTGGACATGTACCATTAAATAGAAATAAAGTAGAAGACATCAGAAAAATTATAAATACATTCCTTCAGACTGTTTGGGTTTCTATGAAAAAATATTGGTATGGCTAACCACTGAGGGCGAAGAAGAAATCAATGAATGAATGAATGAATGAAAATCAAAAAACCATTTAATGTACTTGCATAATATTTCATATATTTGAAACTGATTAAATTGTTCTGAGTTATATTTAACATTATTTAATCAAGCTGCTTGATAATATGTTTTAAAATTATTTGGAAAACCTGACAAGTCCATGATATATTTTGACCACTGGAGTTATGTTAATTGTTTAAATATTAATATGTTTATGTGTGACGTAATGCCAAACCAAACCTTTACAGTTTCAATTAGTTTTGAATGCAGAAGAATTAGAATGAATTACTTCATAGAGTTATTTCTTAATTCCTGAAAAGTTACTTGTAATGGACTCGTCTCCTTTTTCAAATAATGCCTTCATTTGTAATTCAGGTGAGGATTGGGAAGGAGGCGGCCGTGTCATTAAGTTAGAAACCATTCCGGAATTTGCCTGAAGTAGAATTTGCAAACCATGGAAATTCACTTCGAGGATGGCTGAGGTAAGGATCGAACTCACCTATTCTCAGTTTTGGCTCATGAGGCTAAGTCTACCCCGTTCCAGCCTTCCAATCAGAATTAAATTTATTGACCAAGCCGGGAATCGAACGCGGATTTCCAGGGCGACAGCCAACAGAGCTAGCAACGACACCAGGAAGTGTCAGAGAGAGAGAAGGAAAGTTAAAAACAATAAGGACGCAGGTGAATATTAAATCATCAGAGTTATATTTTACCAAATATGTAATACTTGGAAGCCTTTCTTTCAGTGTTAATCATTATTAACTGCCCCATTACAATAATGATACTGTTAACTAATACAAATATTTTTTCCAGGAGTGTTTTTTACATATTTTAAATACTGTACCCCATCCAGCCATTGGGCAAATTCGTGTTGACCGACTGAAGAGCTACAAATGACAGTTCACCAAATATGATTTTGTTTTGACCAACAGAAAGCATTCAATGCAGAGGAATCGTAATAGAAACAGTTATGTCATAAGATGCACCACCTCCCACTCAGATGCTAGGTCAGGCTTTACGAAAACCAGATGAACACATATTTATTCCCTCGTTCCACATTTCTCGTTAAAAACCAATTATCCTTGAATATGTGCCCCTTCCATTTCATAAAATAACACTGATCTCGAGTTGTAGGTTTGTAACTCAAGCGGATTCAAAAGAAAGTCCACTTTTTCTAACCCTTAACCTTTGAACATAAAGGGACCTCCAAGAAAAACATTAAGGATCAGTGTCTAGAGGTAACAGAGATTTAGAAGTGTGAGTGAATAAGATATGTATTTTCTGAATAGAATTAAGAAAGCAAATTTCCTTGAAATAAACCTAGGCTACAAATAACTAATGTTGTCGATAGTTGTGGTTGTGGGTGATTTGTTAACGAATAATGTTGGTATGAAGAATGCTCCCAACGAAAAAGATTCTTAAAACATAACTTAACTCAACATCGCACCATCATCTCCTGAACCGTACGGGGATTTATTTCCAAAAATCATTAGAACACGTGTTTTCTTACCTCTCTTCACAAAATTCCTGAAATTTTCATATCTTGCTCAAACCGTTTCATAGATGTACAAACCTATAAGGAATTATGTATGTCCCATTTCATCCTTAAAATGGCATTAGATTCAAAACATCTGAAACACGTGTGTTACCTATCTTATTGATGAGTGGGCATGCCAATTTTTGTTTTTTGTTTCTTAACTTAAGTTATCTGGAAAAACTTATTTTCAGTCCCTAATTTTCACCTTTTTGAATTGAAATTTTGTAAAATTTCGTCTTTTCCCTCGCCTATAAACGTTAAGAAACGTTCATGCGAATCTTTTAGTCTCACTGTTCAGAGGATTCGTCGATACCATGATGAGTGGAGTGAGTGGGTAAATGAGTAATATTTGATTTTATAGAGACAGAGACTAAAATCAATTTCAAAATATATTCAACAGCGATAATAATGAAACTTAGGACGAAGGGAAACTTAAGGTTTTAGGCTCAGAAAATTATCAAATCAAATATTAAGCATAACCACCATCTTATATAAATTATTCAAATCCATAACTAATTATCTAGTACAGGGCAGAAAAATAGCAAGAAATTAAAGTCGTACTTACTATGTTAAGGGATCTAATTCATTACCAACAGCGGTAGCTACGCTCGCTAACGCGTGGCACTAGGCCGTATGTTCGAGTCCAACCCTCGGCCATCCTTGAAATGGTTTTCCGTGGCTTACCAGTTTCAATTCCAGGCAAATGCTGGGACGGTACCGCCTGACAGGCAATAGCCGCTTTCTTTCACATCCTTGCCTACTTTCACTCACTTTCATTCATTTCATCTCCCAATAACTCCTCATATGAGGTTGGTATCAGGAAAGACAATCAGCCGTAAAAACCATCCGCCACATACACTTTCATCGCATCTCATTCCCCACCCCGTTTAAAACGGAAATAATGAGGGGTAGACATGCATACAATGGATCTAATTCATTGACATAAAAGAGTAAAAATACCAGTCAATCGAGTTATTAAAACAGTATAATCTATAACTCGGAATGTAACTGGGAAATGTTCGCGAAGATTGGACAGTGAGGAGTCACAAATAAGCGAAATTGCTCATCTAAACGACGTGATTGTTATATTGAAAATAACATAAACCTATCACCTTGAATTAATAAAATGTTAAAATTCACTAAATGCACAAGTACGAATATTGTCAAAGTAGTAAGTTATATGATGCTGGGTAAAATAAAAGTTTCATGTATCAATTGAAATGTTTGCATACTACATCTTCCAGCCTGATGTATGTAAATGTGGCATTAATTTGACAAAACCTAATTCAACTGAATCTTGCTGCACAATGAAAAACACTCATAGGAATGAAAAAGTTAATTTTAAGAATGAAAGTATGTGTTCTTTACGGAACATCTTGTTTCAGGAACAACGAGAGATCTTCAAAGTTGCAAGGGAATTTAGCTACATCTTCAACCACACCTATATATTGTACTGTAAGTATGCATGCTCATTTTTAGCCTATTTTCATTGAGAACACCTATTGTCCGTGTGTGTGTGTGTGTGTGTGTGTATGTTTGTGTGTGTGTCCCCTATTATCTACTAATTGGCTGGAGCGATTTCAATGAAACTCAGTATGGTTATAGTACTATTTTGTCCGACCCCGACCATGCCCTCCAAATTTTATTACGTCACACCAATCCAACATGGCAGCTGTGCGAAATATTTCACCGGCATTCTATATCTCCGAAACTATAACTCATATCACCATGAAATTTTGTACGGTGATAAAGGGCTCTACTGGACGTTCACTTGTGTGACATACAACAACCTGTTAACTACAAAACGAAGATGGCGGCCAAGCGAATTTGAAACATTTAAATAGACTCTTCTGGCGATTTATCCATCCGAACCCAATGAAACTTGGTGCAGCAAATGACTATACAAATTGAAATGCACTGACATCTAATTTACTTCAAATGTTTACATAACCTCAAGATGGTGGCCATGCGAAATATTTCACGGGCATTCCATATCTCCGAAACTGTTCTTGATATCACTCTGAAATTTTGTACGACAATAAAGAGTTCTGTTAGACGTTCAGCTAAGGGACTTCCAAAAACCTGTAAAATACACCACGAACATGGTGACTAAGCGAATGTGAAACATTTTAATATACTTTTCTCGCGATTTAACCATCGGAGCGCAGTGAAATATGGTGCAGTAGAAGTTCATACCCATTGTTATGCACTGGCGTCTAATTTTGTTCAATTGTTTACATAACCTCAAGATGGCGGCTGTGCGCAATTTTTAAATTAAGTCCTTATATCCTGTGTATTAATCATGCGAACGAAGTGAACGTTTGAATAATGAACCAACGCAAAAATCGTCATCTAGTCATCATCGGCTTTAACTCGAATCCGAGTAAAAATCTTATTCCTTCAGTCCAGTTTGTGGATGTGTTTACGGTGACTAAAGAGTCCAATCCTGGCATGGAACAAGCGTCCACACAAATCGCATAGTATTGCTGGAGAAGGACGTGATTGGGCTGCTCGAAGTTTCCTGGCTTGACGCTTGGCCTCTTCATATGTGCGATGATCTCTTTCAAACGTTTTTACATTATCCGAGAAGGTACGGCGCCAAGTTGAGTGGTCTTCAGCCATCATGTCCCAGGTTTGTGAATCAAGACCTGTCAATTTCAGGGTCAGCTTAAATTGGTCCGTGTAGCGCCTCTTAGGACCACCATGAGGTCTGGTGCCATAGCATAACTCACCATATAGCATTTGAAGAGGTAATCTCACATCATCCATCCGTTGGACATGACCAATCCATCTAAATTGGTGACCTATTATGGATGCTGTTGATTTGAGCCTTTTCAAGAACAGCAATATTGGTAATGGGGTCTTCCCATTTAATTCTCAGGATTGATTGAAGTTTTTGTAGGTGGAAGCGCTCAGCTTCCTAAGATCACGTTGGTAAAGGGTCCACGTTTCACAGCCATACAACAATGTAGAAATGACTACTGCTTTGTACACCATAAGCTTTGTACTCATGGACAGATCTTTATTCATGAAGACCCGGTGCGCTAATCGTCCATATGCTGCATGGGCTGCGTCAATTCTCTTAACCACATCCTGCTCACAGGTACAGCTCACTGAAATGGTAGTGTCCAGGTACAAGAAGTGGTCTACCTGTTATAATGGCAAATTTGAGATGGAGATTTTGAACTGAGGAAGAGGTGTGTCTGGTGAAGGTTGTGCCAAGACTTTAGTCTTATTGACATTTATGGTAAGACCAAAGCGATAACATGCACTTTTGTAACAATTAACTGACTCTTGCAGCTCTTCTGGTGTGAGAGTTGGTGCCGCAGCATCACCTGCATACAACATATTAGTAACATTAATAACCTGTGTTTTCCTCAAGGAGCGGAGACGAGTTAGGTTGAAAAGCCCTCCGTCAAAACGATACTTGACCTCCACACCTGGGATGTTTGTGGGTGAATCATAAAGCATTGCAGCCAAGTACAGCGCGAAAAGCGTTGGAGCCAGTACACATCCTTGTTTCTGTCCATGAGCAATAGGAAATTCATCGGACATCTTATTCTGACATGTCATGCCATCATGGAGAGCTTTGATTAGATCTACAAAACGCTGAGGGCACCAAACCGCTTCAGCACCGCCCACATGGCTGGTCTTGGAACCGAATCAAATGCCTTTTCCAAGTCATAAAAGACTAAGAAGAGTGGATTCTGTTGTTCTCTACATTTTTCTTGTAGCTGTCTCACATAGAAAATCAAGTCAATTGTGCTTCTGGAAGCTATAAATCCCCATTGTGACACTGGGAGGATCTTCTCAGAGATAACCTTGAGGCGGTTAATTAGAATTCTTGCAAGAATCTTCCCCACAATTGATAGCAGTGATATACCATGGTAGTTGCCACAAACACTGCGATCACCCTTTTTAAAGATAGCGTTGATAGTGGCATTCTTTAGGTCTCCAGGTACCATTCTTGATTCCCATATTCTGAGGATAAGGGTGAAAATTCTTGTTTTGAGGGAATGACCTCCGGATTGAATTAGTTCCAGAGGGATGTTACCTGGGCCAGGTGCCTTTTTGGGTTTCTATTGTGTGAGAGTTGTAGTGAATTCATGATAAGTAGGAGGTACTGCCAACCACAGTTGTTCAGGTTGTTGCGGCACATCACAAAGGAAGTCTTCAGCATCTGCTGATGGGCGATTTAGGAGATTGGAGAAGTGCTCCTTCCAGCGTTCCAAGATTTCTTGACTGTCAATAAAGGTAGTTGAATTATCAGCGCTTTTCAGTGTACCTGATGATGAGCGAGATGGTCCATATATTTCCCTGAGTACTGCATAGAAGTTCCTCAAGTCTCAAGCATCCGATAGTCTCTGCAGTTCCTGAGCCTTCTGTTGCCACCAAGTATTTTTAATCTGCCTTATCTGTGTCTGACATTTACCCTTGAGTTCCGGTAGTTTATCTCTCTTTGTGTTGGAATTTGGGTCTTGAAGATGGGCAAGATAGGCATTTTTTTTGGCATTGATGAGAGACAGAATTCCTTCATTGCGTCATCTAGTAGTACATAACTCTAAGGTCTCCTAGGTATATAAAAATCCAACATGGCAATCATCCGAAATATTTAGAGGGTTCTCAATATCTATTAATCTATGGTAGCAATCAAACTGCCATTTTGAATGTTGATAGAGGCTATGAATATAAGTTCACCTATGGGACTTTGGTTGGTTGGTTGGTTCCTCAGTTTAGGGGCAGCGACAACGCGGTCATGTAGCCCCGTGTACTTTTTGGGTGTGTGTAGAATCTGTCTGATAACCGGTGTTAATTGTGTTGGCTGTATTAGTGTGTGTATCTGTTTTTCTTAAATTTAAGTACAGACTGTAACTTAGAATTTCTCAAATGGTTCCTACTTTTGCCGCCAAACGCCTCCGTCAACGACTACTACGCCTAGTTCAGAACTTAGCAACTAGACGCCACCACAGTCGGCTCTTGGCAACGAACGTAGAAACCTAAGAGCGTTGTTTACCCTATCCGATTTAGCTTCACACAGGCGTAATTAGTGGAAGGTTCATTAACATGCCATAAATCTATGACATGGGACCGCCGGCTTTACTTCCCCTCCGAAGGAAGGCATAGTGAGGGATTTTTAACGCTCTTAAAAATCCGACTGCTTCGGCCGGGTTTGAACCCGCTATCTTGGGAATAGAAGCTCAGCATGCTACCGACTACGCCACCGAAGCCGCCAAATATATGGGACTTTCAATAACCTGGTGAGCACAAATCAAATATGGCGATGACACGAAATATAAATATTTAAATGGATGCTTGTCGCGATTTTACCATCCGAGCGCAGTAAAACCTGGTACGGTAAAGGTATTTCATCATCATCTTCATTTCCCCTTTTCCAGTTGACACTGGGTGGGGGCAAATATGGTTCCTCTCCACTTTGTTCTGTCGTTCCACCTTTCCTCCTCCGACACAGTGTTCCAATCCAGGTTCCGTTTTCTAATACTATTCTCCAGCGAGTCCATCCAACGCATTCTTGGTCTTCCTCGTCCTCTCTTCCCTGTCATCCGTCGTTCCAGTGCTCGTCTTGGTAGCCTTACTTCATTCATCCGTTTGACATGTCCAAACCATCTCAATCTGTTTTGCTCCAGTTTGTCATTAAGTTTCTGTACTCCCAGTTCTTTCCGTATATCTTCATTTCTCACTCTGTCCCTCCTCGTTTTCTGGACCATACCTCTCAGGAATCTCATCTCAGCTGCTTGTACTCTGCTCTCATCCCTCTTAGTCATTGTCCAAGTATCTGCTGCATATGTCATTATAGGAACATAACATGCTTTGTACATAACTTCTTTAGTCTTAATTGGTATATCCTTGTTCCATACTAGTCCCCGTGCCTGTTGGTAAAAAGCCCTCCCGAGTTGTATTCTTCTGCTAATTTCCAAATCTAGTCTTCCATCTTCAGTCAGTTCACTTCCCAATTATTTGAAGTGCTTCATGACTTCCAATTCCTTATCTCCTACTTTGATTACTCCTTTTCCTTCTTTCTTATCTCTACTCATCACCATTGTTTTACTCTTCTCCACATTTATCTTTAATCCCCATTGCTCAATCTTTTCATTTATTACATCTAACTGTTCTTGTACCTCCATCTCATCCTCGCCCCAGATCACAACGTCGTCTGCAAACAACATTACCTTTATCTTCGCCCTACTATAGTCTTTCATTGCTGCCTTCATGATGTCATCCATCACCATTACGAACAATAATGGTGACAACACACTTCCTTGCTTTAGTCCAGTGTCAATTTTAAACCATTCCGATGTCCCAACTCTAGTCTTCACACTACTGTAGCACTCCATGCGCATTCCGTTTATCATGTCTCTCAGTTCCTTGCCTATCCCCCTATTTGTTAAGCTTTCCCAAACTTTTGTTTTAGGGATGCTATCATAGGCCTTTTCTAGATCAATAAAAGTCATTAGCATATCCTTCCCATATTACCAACTCTTTTCAATGTTCTGTCTCAGAAATGTATATACAAATTTTAATCCACTGGCATCTCATTTATTTGTTTTTAACAACCACAAGATGGCAGCTGTGCAGAATTTAAAAACTGGTTTTCATTTTTTGTGTCCTAAGCATGCGATTGAAGTTCGAAAACAACACCTCCACAATAATCTTCATGTAATAGTACATAACTCTATGACCTACACATATAAAAATCCAAAATGACGACCATCCTAATTATTTCGATGGTTCTCAATATCTACGAATCTATTACAGCAATCAAACTGAAATTTTGTATGTTGATAGAGACAATTAGCATAAGTATGATGTATGAAAATAGGCTGTATATTTCTTCACGGAACTACTTGTTCTGAAGTAGTGTCCACCACTTAAGTAACTTAAATCTCACCCTGCAGCGAAGCCAGACGTGTGAAATCGCGTATCACGACTGGAATGGTGATCTGCAGCAAGTTCGGATATCAGTGGTTCCTATCCTGGCTCTGAAAGTGATCATCTTTAATGTAGGTGCATTTACCCCCCAAGTATTTCCTTACACCTTCCACGTAATTTCTGAGTTCGTGCCTTATTTTATGCCTATGGGCACGTAACCGAATCCACAGCCTTGAGCATTACAGCTATACACATTTCTACAGACAACGGAGGAACATAGGTTATTATAGTGCGGTACAAACCATTGGAAGCCTGAAGGTCAACCGGCTCTCCTCTCCGCTCTCCATCCCGCGCCCGGCGGTGTTGCCATGCTATTGCATCGTACCTTCAGTCGCGTGCTTGATGCGAGAACGTACAGGACAACAGCGCACCGACTACGCGTGACCTTCAGGCTTCCAATGGTTTGTCCCGCACTATAGGCGATTCCAACTTCCACTCAAGTTCACGGGCTGTTGACTAAATTACCACAAGCTCCTCAAGTGAATTAACAAAAACACGAACCTGTTTATCATCTCTTGATGAATGCAGTACGTTTGCATTTGTCTGTTGGCACAGGCTAGACTAAAAAGTGGCTTTCCTCCAATGTATCAGTCTCATTCATGGCTGTGATTATAAGTATATGGAAGCTACTGAGGTATGTGTGGTGCTGAGTAATGGCCTCAATGCGCAACTAGTTCCTGTGTGTACTGTGAAAGGTTCTACTCATGCGGTCAGTGCTATTGTGCTGACTCGGTGAGGAAAGCCATGACAAACTACCTCACTCCTCATCTTGCCTAGTACGCCTCATTATAGCGCTGCCTATGGTGGTACTTTTTGAGGATCCAACCAGCCTCTGGGCTCACAGAAGGAAATGTTACTTGGAGTGTCTATTGCTAGCACTGAATATACAGTACACTATACAGTAGAGATTGGGGGCGTGGTGGTACATTGATCAAACTGCTTGCCTCTCACCAGGACTGACTGGACACAATTCCCGGTCAATACATGTGAGATTTTCGAAGTGATATGTCACGTCCTTTGGTTCGGATACCACGTGCAAATGGCGGTTTCGTGGATTAAGATCGCCAGATTAACGATTACTTAATCCGATAATAATAACAATAATAATTATAATGTTATTGGTCTTACGTCCCTTTTAACTACCCTTGCTTTTAGAGTCGCCGGGTTGCCGGAATTGTGTCCCAACGAGGATCTTTAACGTGCCAGTTAATCCACTGACACGGATCCCTCGCATTTGCGCACTCTCAAATGCCAACTGACTGCGCCAGGATTCGATCCTGACACCTTGGGTACAACAGGCAAGGACGTTACCACTCAGCAACGCAGCCAGACTCTTAAAATGACAAATTTCCTTATTTCCCTTTACCTTAGAGGTCAGTCAGTTATAGTCATTCTTTTCCACTAGTGGTGTTTAAAGTCATGTGTTGCCTTTTGTGGTATGGGGGTATATATTGCGACCCCAGATCCAAAGGTCTCTGTTACGATTCCCGGCCCTACCAAAACCTTAATCTGGTCCGAGGGTTGGAATGAGGTACTCAGCCTTGTGAGGCAAAACTGAGGAAATATGTGTTTTATTACCATCTCAGCAGTCCTTGTTGTGATTTTCCATGGCTTATCTCTTCTACTTCAGGCAAAGACAGAAATGGTACCGTTTCTAAATTAAGGCCGCGGCCACCTCCCACTCAAATCGAAGTACATCCAACACAATGACACATATTATAAGCCAACTCTACGCTAACCCAAGTACACGAGGATACCTGACCACGTTGTCGTAAAAAACCTAAGTGAATCAACAACACCAACCCATAGAGTCTTCAATGAGAATTACATTTAATTTCTTAGATTTATTTTTGTTCTTATCCGTAATGTAGGTATGTATGTATGTGACCACCACGTGGTGCCTGACTGGGCTGTCACCGCAAAGATCTAGGTTTGATTTCTACTCTACCAAGATATGTAATTCTGGTCTGAGGTTTGGAACGGTGATCATTCAGTTTCATCAGATAAAATTGACTAGACGAGAGTTCCACATACATCCCCGCCATCCTAGAAATACTTACTCACTCACTACAAGCAAATGCGGAATTGTTCCCAAATTAAGATCACAGTCGCCACCTTCTTAAATCTAGCCTGAATTGCAAACACTCATACTACCACCATCATCATCATCTTCCTAGCATTAATCCCGCTTTATTGCAGGGTCTGCTTTTCTGCACTTTTTCTTCCATACTGCTCGATCTTGAGCGTCTCTAGTTGTGGCATTCACTCACTAGTTGCATGTCCTCCCGCATAGTATCCAGCCAGCGCTTTCTCGGTCGCCCTCGTGGTCGTCGGCCTTCTGGACTGATGTCAAGTGCAGTTCTCGCGACTGAAGAGTGATTGCTACGCAGTACATGGCCATACCAACGCAGACGGCTCTCCCTCATTTTTTCATGGATTGGAGCCACACCAAATGTAGCTCGAACATTGTCATTCCTGATGCGGTCCAGTCTAGTAATTCCCTGTGTCCAGCGAATCATCTTCATCTCCATGACATGTAGTTGTTGTTCATGTCTCTTCGTTACTGGCCAGCATTCAGTACCGTACAGTGCTACTGGTCGAACGATGGTTCTGTAAATTTTCGACTTCAGATATAGTGGCACATTCCGGTCAAAAAGGACTCCAGTAACTTGGCGCCATTTCAGCCATGCAGCGTTGACTCTGTTTCGGACATCTGGGAGTGTTCGGCCATCTGAACAGAACAGCGTACCCAAGTATTTGAATGCAGATGATTTTCGGAGTTCAGTGCCATCAATGTGAATAGATCCTTCACTTGGTACTCCACACTCCATATACTCTGTCTTCCCAATATTAAGTCGTAGGCCATGGGTGTCTAGTGCAGTTTTCCAACATTGAACATGTTGTTCCAATTCGTGGCGACATTTGCAGGCTACAATGATATCGTCAGCATAGAGCAAGGTCCAGGGATGTGGTTGCAGTAGTTCGGCTGCGATGGTGTCAAGACAGATGATGAACAGGAGCGGGGACAAAGCTGACCCCTGATGAACACCAACTCTGATGGAAAAAGTTGCGGAGTTTCCTGAAGCACATCGGACATAGCTGGTGACATTCCGATAAAGAAGCTGAACCCATTGAACATATGCTTCTGGTACCCCATGCTGTCGTAGTGCATACCATATTAGATCACGAGGTACCCTGTCGAAGGCCTTTTCAAGATCCAAGAAGGCTATATGGAGTGGTTTCCGCTTTTCTAGGTGCCTTTCCATCAAAAGACGAGCGGCGTGAATAGCATCGATTGTCCCTGTACCTTTCATAAAACCACACTGGTTTGAGGCAATCTTGATTATGCCACGAAGGCGTGTATCCACGATACGCTCAAATATCTTCATAGTGTGGCAAAGCAGGCGAATCGGTCGATAATTTGAGCAGTTGTGCACATCTCCTTTACCTTTCCATATTTGTATTGTTACACTGCTGAGCCAAGTAAGAGGAGCTTCGTTTTCATTGATGATCTTGTTGAAGAGATCTGCTAGAAACTGAGCTGCTTGTGATCCAAGCATCTTCCACACCTCCGATGGGAGATCATCCGGTCCAGTTGCCTTTCCATTTTTCATTTTCTTCATAGCGGTCTCCACTTCGGCAACCGTGATGGCTGGTACTGGACCAAGTACAGGATCCGCAGCTGGTAGTGGCGGATGCGGAAATTCTTCGTTGCTAATATTTTCGAAGTGCTGTTTCCATCGGTTAAGGATCTCATTAGGTTTCCGTAGAGGTTGTTGATTTTCATTCTTAATGATCATAACATGTCCAACATCTTGAGTGGAACGATGGCGATCCTTCGCTAGTCTGTAGATATTATTTGCTCCTTCTACTCATACTACCACCGATACCACAAAAACCAGGTTATGAGACAAATTCTACTCAGACCCAAGCAAACGAGGCTGAATACCGCGAATTCTAAACTCGTAAATAAAACTACAACACACCAAGAACAGCAGAATTGTATTCGTCAGAACTCAAAGGCTGATAGCGAGTTGATAGATACTGGGAACAGTTGTAGCGTAATTCTAAGTGGGACGTTCCAAAGAAAAGCTTCTACAAGAGGTGTTCCTAATATACATTTCTACGAGGGACGTTCCTATTATCCGATTCAACGATAGGCAGTCTTAATATACGTTCCTACGTGGGGCGCTCCGAATATAAGTTACATTTCTACGATTGGCATTCCTGTGATAAATTTCTATGAGGGCCGTTCCTAATATACGTTTCGAGGAAGGACGTTACAAATATAAGATCTTACGAGGGTCATTCCTAATGTAAGTAAAGTAAAGTAAAGGGCGTTCTAAATAAGTTCCTACAAGAAGCGTTCCTAACACAAGTTTCTACAAGAAGCGTTTCTAATGTAAGTATCTGAGAGGGTCGTTCCTAATGTAAGTTTCTACGAATGTCGTTCCTTATGTAAGTTTCTACGAGGGTCGCTCCTAATGTATATAAGTTTATACGAGGGTCGTTCCTAATGGAAGTTTCTAAGAGGTTCGTTCCAAATGAAAGTTTCTACGAATGTCGTTCCTTATGTAAGTTTCTACGAGGGTCGTTCCTAATGTATATAAGTTTATACGAGGGTTGTTCCTAATGGAAGTTTCCAAGAGGTTCGTTCCGAATGAAAGTTTCTAAGAGGGTCGTTCGATATGTAAATTTCTACGTGAGTTGTTCCTCAGGTAAGTTTCTACGAAGGGCGTTCTTAATATACATAAATTTCTAAATGATGCGTTCCTAATGCAAGTTTCCACGAGGGGCATTTCTAAAATAAGATTCTACAAGAAGCATTCCTAATGTAAGTTACAACGTGGGTCGTTCCTAATGTAAATTCCTACGAAGGGCATTCAATACATAAGTTTCTACGAAAGGCATCCTTTACATAAGTTAATACAACAGGCGTTCCTATTGTAAGTTTCTATGAGGGTCGTTCTCAATGTAAGTTTCTATGAGGGTCGTTCCTAATGTAAGCTTCTATGAGGGTCGTTCCTAATGTAAGTTTCTATGAGGGTCGTTCCTAATGTAAGCTTCTATGAGGGTCGTTCCTAATATACGTTTCTATGAGGGTCGTTCCTAATGTAAGTTTCTATGAGGTTCGTTCTCAATGTAAGTTTCTATGAGGGTCGTTCCTAATGTAAGCTTCTATGAGGGTCGTTTCTAATGTAAGTTCCGACTGGGGTTGTTCCAAATGTAAGCTTCTATGAGGGTCGTTCCTAATATACGTTTCTATGAGGGTCGTTCCTAATGTAAGTTTCTATGAGGTTCGCTCTCAATGTAAGTTTCTATGAGGGTCGTTCCTAATGTAAGCTTCTATGAGGGTCGTTCCTATTATACGTTTCTATGAGGGTCGTTCCTAATGTAAGTTTCTATGAGGTTCGTTCTCAATGTAAGTTTCTATGAGGGTCTTTGCTAATGTAAGCTTCTATGAGGGTCGTTTCTAATGTAAGTTCCTACTAGGGTTGTTCCAAATGAAAGTTTCTACGAGGGTTGTTCCGAATGTAAGTTCCTACGAGGGTCGTTCCTAATGTAAGCTTCTATGAGGGACGTTTCTAATGTAAGTTCCTACTAGGGTTGTTCCTAATGTAAGCTTCTATGAGGGACGTTTCTAATGTAAGTTCCTACTAGGGTTGTTCCAAATGTAAGTTTCTACGAGGGTTGTTTTAATGTAAGTTCCTACTAGGGTTGTTCCTAATGTAAGTTTCTACGAGGGTCGTTCCTAATGTAAGTTTCTACGAAGGTCGTTCCTAATTTAAGTTCCTACTAAGGTTGTTCCTAATGTAAGTTTCTACGAGGGTCGTTCCTAATGTAAGTTTCTACGAGGGTCGTTTCTAATGTAAGTTCCTACGAGGGTTGTTCCAAATGTAAGTTTCTACGAGGGTTGTTCCTAATGAAAGTTTCTACGAGGGTCGTTCCTAATGTAAGCTTCTATGAGGGTCGTTCCTAATGTAAGTTCCTACTAGGGTTGTTCCAAATGTAAGTCTCTACGAGGGTTGTTCCTAATGTAAGTTTCTATGCGGGTCGATCCTAATGTAAGCTTCTATGAGGGTCGTTCCTAATGTAAGCTCCTACTAGGGTTGTTCCAAATGTAAGTTTCTACGAGGGTTGTTCCTAATGTAAGTTTCTACGAGGGTCGTTCCTAATGTAAGTTTCTACTAGGGTTGTTCCTATTGTATGTTTCTACGAGGGTTGTTCCTAATGTAAGCTTCTATGAGGGTTGTTCCTCATGTAAGTTACTACGAGGGTTGTTCGTAATGTAAGTTCCTACGATTGTCGTTCCTAATGTAAGCTTCTATGAGGGTCGTTCCTAATGTAAGTTCCTACGAGGGTTGTTCCTAAAGAGAGTTCCTACTAGGGTTGTTCCTAATGTAAGCTTCTATGAGGGTCGTTTCTAATGTAAGTTCCCACTAGGGTTGTTCCTAATGTAAGCTTCTATTAGGGTCGTTTCTAGTGTAAGTTCCAACTAGAGTTTTTCCTAATGTAAGTTCCTACTAGGGTTGTTCCTAATGTAAACTTCTATGAGGGTCGTTTCCAATGTAAGCTCCCACTAGGGTTGTTCCTAATGTAAGCTTCTATTAGGGTCGTTTCTAATGAAAGTTCCTACTAGGGTTGTTCCTAATGTAAGTTCCTACTACGGTTGTTCCTAATGTAAGCATCTATTAGGGTCGTTCCTAATGTAAGTTCCTACTAGGGTTGTTCCTAATGTAAGTTTCTACGAGGGTCGTTCCTAATGTAAGTTCCTACTAGGGTTGTTCCTAATGTGAGCTTCCATGAAGGTCGTTCCTAATGTATGTTCCTACTAGGGTTGTTCCTAATGTAAGTTTCTACGAGGGTCGTTCCTAATGTAAGTTCCTACTAGGGTTGTTCCTAATGTAAGCTTCTATGAGGGTCGTTCCTAATGTAAGTTCCTACTAGGGTTGTTCCTAATGTAAGTTTCTACGAGGGTCGATCCTAATGTAAGTTTCTACGAGGGTCGTTCCTAATGTAAGTTCCCACTAGGGTTGTTCCTAATGTAAGCTTCTACGAGGGGAATTTATAATATAAGTTTCTACAAGAAGCGTTCCTAATGTAAGTTTCTACGAGGGTCGTGCCTAATGTAAGCTTCTACGAGGGTCGTCCTTAATGTAAGTTTCTACGAGGGTTTTTCCAAATGTAAGTTTCTACGAGGGTTGTTCCAAATGTAAGTTTCTATAAGGGTCGTTCCTAATGTAAGTTCCTATGAGGATCGTTCCTAATGTAAGCTTCTATGAGGGTCGTTCCTAATGTAAGTTCCTACTAGGGTTGTTCCTAATGTAAATTTCTACGAGGGTCGTTCCTAATGTAAGTTCCTACTAGGGTTGTTCAAAATGTAAGTTTCTACGAGGGTTGTTCCTAATGTATGTTCCTACTAGGGTTGTTCCTAATGTATGTTTCTACGAGGGTCGTTCCTAATGTAAGTTTCTACGAGGGTTGTTCCTAATGTAAGTTCCTACGGGGGTTGATCCTAATGTATGTTCCAACTATGGTTGTTCCTAATGTAAGTTCCTACGAGGGTTGTTCCTAATGTAAGTCCCTACTAAGGTTGTTCCAAATGTAATTTTCTACGAGGGTTGTTCCTAATGTTAGTTTCTACGAGGGTTGTTCCTAATGTAAGCTTCTATGAAGGTCGTTCCTAATGTAAGTTCCAACTAGGGTTGTTCCTAATGTAAGTTCCTACTAGGGTTGTTCCAAATGTAAGTTTCTACGAGGGTCGTTCCTAATGTAAGCTTCTATGAGGGTCGTTCCTAATGTGAGTTCCTACTAGGGTTGTTCTAAATGTAAGTTTCTACGTGGGTTGTTCCTAAAGTCAGTTTTTACGAGGGTTGTACCTAATGTAAGCTTCTATGAGGGTCGTTCCTAATGTAAGTTCCTACTAGGGCCATTCCTATTGTAAGCTTCTATGAGGGTCGTTCCTAATGTAAGTTCCTACTAGGGTTGTTCCTAATGTAAGTTTCTACGATGTGAATTTATAATATAAGTTTCTACGAGAAGCGTTCCTAATGTAAGTTTCTACGAGGGTCGTTCCTAATGTAAGCTTCTACGAGGGTCGTCTCTAATGTAAGTTTCTTCGAGGGTTGTTCCTAATGTAAGTTTCTACGAGGGGAATTTCTAATATAAGTTTCTACAAGAAGCGTTCCTAATGTACGTTTCTACGAGGGTTGTTCCTAATTTATGTTTCTATGAGGGGAATTTCTAATAAAGTTTCTACAAGAAGCGTTCCTAATGTAAGTTTCCACTAGGGTCGTTCCTAATGTAAGTTTCTATGATGGGCGTTCTTAATATAAGTTTCTACAAGAGGCGTTCCTAATATAAGTTTCTACAAGAAGCGTTCCCAATGTAAGTTTCTACGGGGGGTGTTCCTAATATAAGTTTCTGTGTGAGTGGCGTTTCTAATGTAAGTTCTACAAGAGGCGTTCTTATAACAAGTCTCTACAAGGGCATTTCCTAATTTACGTTTCAATGAAAGGCGTTCGTAATATTAGTTCCTACGAGGGACGTTACTAATACACTTCTGTACGAATGGCGTTCGTAATATTAGTTTCTATGAGGGTCGTTCATTATGGATGTTTTTACAAGGGGCGTTCCTAATATAAGTTTCATAATTTTATTTCACAGATAATCGGTGTTAGTGTGTCAGAATACAAATCATCATGAAATTTTACAGTCATTTCTGATTTCTAGACGAGCATACCGAGATCAGTGGAGCTCTGGCGCATTCGTTGAGTGCCCAACCAGAGAGCGAAGCAGCAGATCAGTGTTTGTTCGAGTCCAAGCCAGTATGTCTGAAAGTCGTGTTCTGGAAACTTGGTCACGAAAGGATATGAATGGGTGCGTTGGACCAGTATTTCACATACACCCTCTGTCTGAAAAGTTCGGTGAATTGGCTATATTACGAACGGATTGTTGGCCTACCTGAAACAGCCGTTACTGACCTTCGAAGTAATCCCCGTGGATGGTTATGCACTTCTGAGAACGACTGAACAAGTCCTGGAAACTCCTGCCATAGTCTTCTTTAGGAATAGCCTTCAGTTTGAGTCGTCAAAACTATAAATTGAAAGCAAGAGAGAAGAGTGAATTTATGCAACCTAACGTGCACACCTGTTCGACGGGTGGCAGTGAGAAGGGTGAATGTTCCGTGGAATGGAATGGTCCTGAAAATCATCGTCAAGAGTGACGAGACCTGGTGCCTGAGGTACGACCTCGAAGGCAAGCGTCAAAGTATGGAGTATCGGGGTCCAGGGTCGCCAAAACGTCCTGAAGAGCCAGAGGTTTTCGGACATTTCGGACATCCAACGTAATGCGACGACCCTTCCGTCAGGAAGGCAACACCAGGACTTGTACAGCCGTTCTCAGAAGTGCGTAACCATCCACGGGGATTACTTCGAAGGACAGTAACGGCTGTTTCAGGTAAGCCAACAATCCGTTCGTAATATTGACCCATTCACCGAACTTTTCAGACAGAGGGTGTATTTATCGACACCTTTGAGACGACGTCATATTCCATGAATGGTTGGGCGCTGGTGTTCAATATTGGTAATGGATGACGGTGTGTGGAAGATGAAAATCGATCTGGGAGACCCTTCACGTCCACGACCGCAACAAACGTCGACAGAGTACAGGAAATGAAGTTAGCCGACCGGGCGCGTTACTGTGTCTGATACATCAGCCACTTTTTGTGTTGAACGTGTTGAAGCCCACCGCATGATTCTCGTGTTGGGACATTGGAAGGTGTTGTCAATATGCGTTCCGAGACAGCTCACCCCTGATCACAAAACTACAAGTATGGCAATAAGCCTCAAACACGTGTGGTAATACGAGTGAGAAGGTAATGCCTTCCTGTCCAAGATCATCACCCATCTGGGCCATATTTTACCAGGGAAGCTTCTATTAATTGAACTGGCGGTACATCAAATGCATCAATGTTGGTGAAGACTGTATTTAATAATATCCAAAGGGTTAATTTTTACTATGACTATGTGCTTTCTCACTTTGTGATATAGCTTGCCTGTGAAATGAAATGACGAAACTTAAGTTTGGTAACCTCTCGGATCTTTTCTATTGGTGCCATACATCTTCCATGTCCTTCAGTGCTGCACGAAACTTATCTTCGTAAGCCTCCCGGATGGTAATAACCAGGGTTAGGATTTCTAGGTGCACACCTTCTTTTTTAGGGTAAATTAAAGATGTTCGGAAAGATATGGCAGTGTAAAATTTTGTTTCTGGTTGTGAAAAGAGGCATTTTCCACGCACCTTTTTCCCTTCTTCCCCAAAATATGCCCATGATCCCCTTTTCTCCCTTTTTTGTAAGTTTAATTCCTATTTATTCTATAAGAATTCTAATCAATGTAAAATATTCAACTTTCAATTAACGTCTCTTCAGCAAGCTGGGTACGTGCGAATAGTACGCCTAACTCTTTCAGTAAACACCGCGCGGGAATTGAAAGCACACCTCCAAAAAAGGAAAATAATTGTGTGTTCGACAAAACCTCTTTCTCTCGCTTTACCGCTATAATGTAGCCCGCAAAAATGCAATTGACAATGAGTGATTCTATCCGACCAGAATCAGTAGCCTGCTGTTCTTGAATTTGAGTTTGTTACTGCGAGAGACGTCATCTGTTCGCATTGAGACGGAGGCTGGTGACGCAGAGATGTCAGCAACCGCACCCGCGTATTTCGAAGAATTGAGAATTGGTTCTTCTCGAAGCTACTAGAAATCGCTGAGACTGCTGTTCCAGCATGAATGAGAACATTCTGGTAATCTAGGGACAGATGACCTCGTAGTTCCGCCCCTTAAAACAACAATAACTCACTAAATATTCTGGTAATTGTCGCGGTGTTATAAGAGAGTGTGGACAGCAAGTGAGCGAGTGAGTGAGTGGAAGGGTGAGTTGTGTGATAGTCGCATTGAGTTAGCAAGTTTACAGGTGTTAGTACTTTGTTACATTACTAAACGAGAGTACTACTAGATTTTACCATGCCAAAGGTGTCCAATGCCCGATTATTTGTTCTGGCTCAGGAATTCAAACAAGATTTCATAGACACTGATGGAGCTGCTATGCGATGTACTATTTTGATTCAGGAATTTTCTTAGATGAAAAAAACAGCGAGATCGCCTCAAACAACACATTTCCAGCTATATGCATCAAATGAATAAGACTCTTCAAGCAAACAAATCGCGGCCACGAAAAGCATTTTAACAGAGTTCTTCAAAAAGCCAAAATTTGAAGGAATTAAACATCGATTTTTGTGCAGCTCTTACACAAACAGGCATTCTAGACAATAAGATGAACCATACATCCTTCAAATGATTTCTTGAAAAATACACAAAGATGTCAATGCCCGATGAGAGTACTTTAAGAAAAAACTACAAGGAGCCTGTTTACCGAGAAACCATACAAAGAATGAAGGAGAAAGTGTCTGATTGCGATGTGGGAATCATTGTGGATGAAACCATAGACTCAATGGAACGATATGTTTTGAACATTTTAGTTTTTCCCTTAGCAGGGCAGAAGGTTAAGCCCATGTTGTTAAAAATGTATGAGCTGCAGAAAACTAATGCCAGTACAGTAATGCAATCAATTATGGTCTCCTGCCAAAAACTCTGGCCGACTGGTATCGAGTTTGAAAAACTTCTTCTTGTGGTTACGGACCAGGCTCTATACATGGTTTCAGCTGTTAACCAATTGAAACATTTATTTCCTAAGTTGAAGCATGTGCCATGCTTGGTCCATGCCCTTCACAGGGTTTGTGAATCCATAAGGAACGAATACGACATCGCAAATCAATTCATCTCTTCCCTGAAGAAGATTCTATTGAAAGATCCGAATCGTGTTGTTGCCTACAGGGAAACCACTGGCCTGCCCCTTCCAAATTTTCCGGTTATTACTCGCTGGAGATCGTGGATTGAGTGTGCTGCTATGTTGTGTGAGAATTTTGACAAAATTAGAGAGTTTGTGCTTTCCTTGGAGCTAGCCGACACAGGTGCAATTTCCAAGGCACAGCAACTTCTGTTACCGGAGAAAGTACATAGTTTGCAGACATAACTATATTGTGTCCATAGTTACAAGTACCTGGCAACAGTTATTAAACAATTAGAAGAACAAGGTCTGGAAGAGGATAAACAATGGGATATTTTAACTTCCGTGAGGGAGCAGTTAGATGGCTTTGCCAAAGATAATCTTGAGTCTAGTATTCAGAAGAATCCAGACATTGTGGAATTCACCACATCTGTAGAGTTGCCATTCCGAGTGAATACAAGGTTTGCCCCACAGGTTTCTGTGTATGTCGAAAGAAGCTTTAGCATCTACAAAGACATTCTTCTCCTAATAGAAACAGACTTACTTTTAAAAATGTAGACATGCTTAATATATTGAAATACAACAGCTTCATGTTTTTTCCTTCGTTTGATGAGTGATTTGATGTACTTGTTTGTAATTCAATAAACTAGAATAGAGGAAAGAGAAAATTAGTTGAATATACCAGCACCTTTTTTACCCCCTTATTTACCTTATTTGAGCACCTTTTCCCTTCCTTTCTCATCTGAAATTTGCACCTAACAATCCTAACTTTGATCATAAACGGACCATCCCCACTGTTGGCATACATCTCCCATTCCCGTCAGTGCTGCACGAAAGCTGTCTGCAGTGCTTTCGTAGTGATTTCAATGCATGTTTCAGAAGGAAAAGTATGTATGTATGTATGTATGTCTACCCCTTATTATTCCCGTTTTCAACGGGTCGGGAATGAGATGCGATGAAAGTCTATGTGGTGGAAGGTTTTTACGGCTGGATGCCCTTCCTGACGCCAACCTCATGAGAGGAGTTAATGAGAGATGAAATGAATGAAGGTGAATGAAACTGGGCAAGGATGTGGAAAGAAGCAGCCGTGGCCTGTCAGAAGGTACCGTCCCAGCATTTGCCTGGAGTTGAAAATAGAAAACCACGGAAAACCATTTAAAGGACAGCCGACGGTGTGGCTTGAACCCTCATCTACCAAGTCCGCAGAGAGCTTGGCCCCATGGCCTAGCGCTGTGCGTTAGCGAGCGTAGCTACCGCTGTTGGAATGTTCCAGAGAGAAGATTAACTAATTTCCTGACTTATAGACAAATACAACATATTTGTTTTGGTAGGTTCTTGCTTATGATAGACTTTTGTTGAAGCGAGAGAGAATTCTCTCACATAAAGGTACTGGCCTCAATCACGAGATGTGTATATATATTATTTTTATTCTTTTTAGCGTATGGCTTTTAGTGCCGGGAGTGTCCGAGGACATGTTCGGCTCGCCAGAGTTGTAGCTGCTTCGAGACGGACACCCAATGGGTGAGCTACAAGTACCGTTGGGGAGGGAAGTTGGAAGGTAGCGGCTGTGGCCTATAGTTAGGGACCAACCACGGCATTTGCCTGGAAGGAAGATGGGAAACCACAGAAGACCATCTTCAAGGTTGCCGGCGGGGGGATTCGAACCTCCTCGCCTCCCGGATGTGAGCGACTGCCAGCATTCATGCCGTAACGACCACGGCTATCTCACCCGGTACGAGATGTATTAAATCAACGAGAGAAAGCAAAAATTCAAAGTTACGTACGTTCGTTTGGAGTTATTTCAATTCATTACATACTGTACATTTAAATTTCATATTGTTGTGCATTTCAGAGTTTAATCTAGTCTGCAAGACTCTGTTTGTGAATATGTCGCCACCACGACCCCCTATTAGCAGTTAGCACTGCGGCCCTCTCTGCATCTACATCTTCCACTTTGAAATCGTTCAACAACTAATCGAACGATCACCTCCAAGGTGTACCAATGTTTCTCATACCCTTTACAGCTGAAGTCATTCTACCTAAATAGATCATCTCTCCTCACCCATTCACATCACATGACCCCACCATCTGAGTCTGCTCATACGAACAGCTTTATCTAGGACATTCTTTTCTAACTAAGCCTTTATCTCTTCATTACGAGTACTGTCCTGCCATTGCTCCCTTGCATTTGTCCCATCAATAATTCATGCTTCCCTCACATCAGTTAGCTCCAGCTTATATATGAGATATTCTTAATCTACCCAGCTCTCAGTAAGTGTACCCGATTCAAGGCTTCAGACCAGAATGAAATTCCGTGGCAGAGCCGGGAATATGCCCGGACCTCAGGGGGCACAGCTCAGGAAGCTACCCGCCACTCAAGGTAATCAAACAATATACTACCAGATGGAGCACTTATCTCATAATTTACAAAAAATATAAGTTTAAATGTTCTTGGCCTGTGGTTTTAACATTTTGTTGAAACACTTTTTTTTTACTTACATCTGGCCTCACGGAGAAGTGTTTAGCCTTCTGGGGCTATATTCGGTAGTGTCTCACGGTATATATACCGAGTGAATCAGCTGCTCCTAAAAATATTGTTTTATGCAGCCCAATTAACTCGTGTTGGCAGGAAGGTCGATATTTCTTTGCCTGCATCCCATATGGGACAAACGCACTGCAAGCGCATGCCGCAAACGATACTAAACACTATTAAATTTCCCTCTTATTAGTCTGTAGTCATATCTAGGGAAAATAATATGGTTCAGTATCGTTTGCAGGATAGGCATGCAGTGCATTAGTACCACACAGGATGGAAGCAGAGCATTATCGACCTTCCTAATAACAACGCTAGTTGGGCTGCATAAAACAATATTATTAGGGGCAGCTGATTCACCTGGCATAGCCTATACTGCGAGTAGTAAAAGGATTAAAATATCGCTTCAACTCCTCCGCAGAGTGTAATATTTAAGTTAATTTGTCTTAGCTATTTTTGTCTCTCATCTACAGAACTTAAGTGAAAGTGAAAAGAAACTTGTGAAGAAACCTATAGAACTGTTAAAAGAAGATGACTTGAAACAAGACTTCTTGGCTGTAGACACAAAAAGGAGTTATAACTGACCAAAAAGTGCTGAAATATAACATGTGAACCGAACAATTCAAGATGCCGAAGAAAATAGTACTTTCCGATGATTAGAATTTTTCCCTCCCTTCATCCAAAATTTAAATCACTGAGCGCCTCAAAGGACATGAAACATTCTGGCCTCCAACCACAACAATAAAGGTGAAGCATGCACGTGAATAAGAGTCCGGAGGGTGTTCGTATGGAAGTCAGAAGTATAACTGATAATGCGTACTATACATCTACTTAGTATAAAACAAAGTCCCCGATTCTTAGATGTTACGGGTAAACTCGAGAACCACTGGATGGATTTTGATGTGGTTTTCACCATTCTGTAAAGGATATCTCGAGGATGATTTCTGTACAAAATAATTTATTTATGATCAAAGGAAGCCGAGCAGTAACGATTTCAGTGGTAAAGTCGAAAGAAACCTGGCGACCGAGCGCTTTGTAAGCTTACGCTGGGCAAACCGTTAAAAATATCTAAATACTATGAGTGTAAGAATTGTTCAGCATGAAAAGTTCTACAAAAAATTCCGCGAGAGCATATGTCTATCTTCAATACGTCGCCCACTATGAGTGATTTTACGTTTTAATTTCTTCCAACCATGTCCAATCAACAACTGAGGCAACAGTTTACGAGCAAGCTAAGGGCGAGTCTATCATCCCTGTTACAGCCTAGCAAGCGGGCGAACCTATTGCCCCAGATACAGCCAGCAGAAAAACGTTGAGTCGTGCAGAGTTAAGACTTCTGAGAAGGGTGGTTGTGTTTGGACCTTCCCTGGAATTTCAACTCGGGTTTTCTTCATTTCGCCTGTGAAATACAGTCAAGTTAAGACTGGACGGAAGAGGGATTTGAGTTTCATTTACCTCGCCATTCCCTGGAAGTGCAACTCTCATTTCGCCTGTGTACTTTTCGTTCCGCAAAATTCACAATAAATTAAGATTGGACGGAAGAGGGATTTGTGTTTAATGCACGTCGCCATTCTTAAATTACGCCTGACAAGAATTTGTTGCACATGCATCTCCATGATAATATAAATGTAATGCAATCATAACTGTTGCCGGGCGAAGCCGGGTCGGGTTGCTAGTATCTATATAAAATGTCTTCCGAGAAGAGGGGTACAAGCAATGCATCATTCATCGCAACAAGCATGATACATTGTTTAAATGATTATTAAAACACTCGCTATGTGGTGCCAAATACATCTCCATCCTTTGTTGTGTCTGTAGAATAGGATATCATTTCTCTCTAATAATGTCACATATTATTGTTTCTAGCAGTGCATTGTGAGATTATACGCTAGTGATAGTTTAATTATAGTGATATGGAATGAATCAAAAAGATTAAACGTAATAATCTTGTAATGGGTTAAAGAGAACTGAATCTTGCCCCACTAGTTGGGCGTTATTTGTAATGGTTTGTTGATAATAAGAAAAATGTTAAGAAAAAAGTTTATTAATTATTTAGTCGCCCACTTTTGGGTGATCAATATGAAACATTTAATTGTGTATTAATTTAATAGTGTATCTGTATTGTTGTCAGCATCACTAAAAAAGTACATAATGTGTAGTATTATGTGTTGCCAGGGCGCCAGACCATTCATATATCATTATCAAAATAATATATTAAACCTCGGTTAAACAGAGGTAGAGCAGCGAAATTCCTATCTCTATCCGTAGTGAAACTTACGTAATCTAACCTTACGATAATTAGTTCAGGAGTGTGGTGTTGCCTTATAATAATTTCTAGCTACTAAAGGAAACCAGTCAAACATTTGAATTTAAAAATGAATTTAATATATAAAAACAAGTGCAAAAAGAATAAAATACTAAAGATAATAATAATAATAAATTAAATTAAAGAATCAACTGAATTTACTTGTATTATGGGTCTTGATTGAAAATTGGAGTATACTGAGTTAATTGAATAAAATATAGATTGAATTTAATAAGCATGAGAGCCTTCTGATTTGACTGGAGTAAAACTGTTTAAATCGCTCACCGCATCGAAGATCATTGTAGTTGGATTGTTGCGTAGAGAGTTCCTGATGGCCCTGATCTTCCTCAACGTAGTGAATTTATATGTGAATGACGGAATAAATTCCAAAAAACATCCCTGTGACAATAGCCTCGTACACAACCATGTCACAGTTTGATGAGACAGAATGTCTTATCAAATTCACATACTTAAATAGTTAACTGTATTATTTAGCACGCGTTACAAATGCATGTTAATTTCCCAGTCCATCTCGCTACACGTTCCACTCTTCTGCTCCACACAACACCATTCCGTCTTCTCTCAGCAATTCAATAATAATAATCCATTTGGGCGGCCGTCATATATATAACGTTCCCAGGTAAGGCACGCGTCTATCCCCTCTTCTGAAGTCGCTAGGCAATATTAGCCCGTCTTTCACATATCAATAATGACAATTCTTCTTTGTAGCATTTCTCGGGAGGTCCAGCCCACCTTTTGTATAAAGTTGCAAAGGACTCATTCACAGGTCCAGCAGCCCCATTCATTACCTTGCCTGCCAGGTATTGATAATGGAGAGTCTTCAAATAATCCATTCTCAGTATGATTTGTATACTGGTAGAATACTTGATGTGAAAGACATAAGTGTCTATTCAAGTCGTTACCAGGAAGCGGTGGATAAGCCGGCCTTCCGCGAATATCCTCTTCTTCTCTTGTTCGTATTTTCTTCAGAAATAATATTCAGTCAAGCGTCTAACTTATTTCAAATATAATGTGTGTCGCTCCATGTCCTTTCAATTGCCATAATATTCTACATTACCGCATAATAATAGATATAAACATATTAGTTAACATAATAACTAATAAAAGGTAAAAAATAAAAAATAAAAAATATTGATGATAATAATAATAATAATAATAATAATAATAATAAAATATATAAAATTATTTCATTCTGGTCACAAATTGGGACTATCACAATCTGGGTAACTGAGGGAATATAGTAGTTACGTGTGAAATTGGTGTGCAGGTATTGGTTTCAGAATCAGGTATGAAAACATCTCTTGTTTCATTTTAGTTATGACCCAGCATGAAACTTTATGTCTTAGCGGCAACTGTGCAGGCGAAAATAAAAGCTGCACGCTGCTGATAGTTATTCGGTTTTGAATTGCTAAGGGCCTCCATGTTTGCATATACGTGAACATTTTTGACACTGGAGCTAGCAATCTACCCTGTGATATAAGCTTTGTTGTTTATATTGCTAATGACATCCTTGATTTCATTTAAGTGAACGCTTTTGATACTGGAACTTGCTATCATCCCTGGGCTACAGACTTTGTTGTTTATATTGCTCATGACATCTGTGTTTGCATTTAGGTGACGTCTTGACTACTAGGCATAGCTATTTGCCTTGTCATCCAAAAGAGAAGGAGAAAATGTCAGGCAATGGTTCCAAATGTGGTCTAAGATATGTTGTACCATGAATTTTGCTCACAGACAAACTAATTGACAGCAATCCCAACAAGGAATTCTCATTGGATCGGCCTCCTAATCAATTCAGTTCAATAATTTTTATTAAAACGCAAATTGGTAGTTTTCTTACTATTATTTTAACCTGGTTGGCGTATGAATATCAATTCAAAATATACCATCAATAACAATTGTAAATTCAAAACAGGTGTCAAGTAACTATACTTAAGTATTTCAGAACCGAAGAAGTTATCACCTCCACGGTGCTGTCAGAAACTTGTATTTAATCAAAACTCCAAGAGTATTGAATGACTTGTTAATGGGCTATACAGAACGACTCATGATAGACCCCATATGGAGAAAGACTGCCTTGAAATCTTTGTTTAGATAGTGGTTTTTTGAAAAGAAATTCTCAGAAAATTATTTAGGTAAAGCCATAGATTGTAAAACGTGGAATAAGTTAACTGCATTTTTAAAAAAATTGCTTTTGTTTTGCGACAATCATGGAAATTATCGAAACGTTGGGAAACTACTTGCCTGTACACCATGTAGTTTAGACATTATCAACTGGTTGATAGGAGGACGAACTAACATGGGTTAGGAATAAGGGAAATTTAATACAAATCAAATGAAAATTCCAAGGAGTGCACGGAGTGTTCTAAATGGTACCACATGGATGTAAGCTACTTGAATACTTAGGGACTTGAGATTCAATAGCATTGTTGGCTCTCACCACGTCAGCTCGGGTTTGATTTCCGGCTCTGTCCAGTCTGAGGGCTGGAACTGGGTACACTGCGGCTCGTGAGGCAAAACTGAGTCGAGGTGGGTTCGATTCCTATCTCAGCCATCCTGGATATGGTTTTCCGGGATTTCCTTCTTCTACTTCAGGCAAATGTCAGAATGGTACGTAACTTAAGGTCAAAACCACTTTCTACCCAAATCGAGACACGCCCTGGTGCAGATGTCTCGGTATCACAGGTTATCACACAGAGTCTACACTCACCCGGGTAAACGGGGCTACATGACCATGATGCCAAAAAGCCCCTAAAGAAACAACAACAAATAACCAAAGGCTGTGGAAAGTAATATATGATATATTGAAAAATCACAGTATTTTGATGTTAGCAATTTCTAAATCATGGTGTAGCCCGAATAGAGTGTCTATTTATAATCCTCATGAATATAATTGATATCAAATTAGTGCTTAGAAATGATTTTGGCAATATAAAACTAAGGAATTTAATTGTTTTAGGGGATTTAGATAAGTAGATACTCCATGATGTTATCTTAGCAACTAAGTATTTTATACATAGCTCTGATCCTATCTCCTGCAATGCCGTAAAGTTCAAAGAGTTCACTGTTTGTTCCTTTCCATTCCTGCATAAAATTTGAGAGAAAATAGAATATGCTGTATTAGTGAGAAAAACCTCGTTCTACTCCCTATATACTCATCAAAATCGGCAACCAGTAGTCTAAAGGAAACAAATACTCTCATACTGATTACACGCTCGTCCTGTTGTTGTTGTTGTTGTTGTTGATTGAGTGTTCGTTATTTCGACTGGTTTGATGCAGCACTCCAAACTTCCTTGTCCTGAGCTAGTCTATTCACATCTACAAAGCTGCCACACCCTACATCTGAGGCAATCTGTTTAACATATTCTAACCTTGGTCTACCCCTACAGTTCTTATCCTCGATCCTTCCTTCAATAACTAAGTTTGCTATTCCTGGGTGTCTTACTATGTGTCCTACCAATCTATCTCCTCTACATTACCACTCACCATAAACATCTCTCCTATCCCACTCGTCTTAATACCTCTTCATTCATAACCCTATCTATCCATCTGATCTTCATCATTCTCCTGTAACACCACCTTTCAAACTTTTCAATTTTCCTCTTTCCTCGTCCTGAAATTGAATAAATGCCACACTTTTGATTTAGTACACGATTATATTGATGCCTCATTTACAATATTAACTACATTTATTCAAGTCGATCCCGTTTGTGCTGGTCGAGTTAGAATAAGCTTAGAAATAATAATTTTCCCTAAATCCCTGGTATAGACACAAACGTGCCGTTTATGTACGCATAAATCGCAAATTTACAGCAACATTAATAGGTTTCTCACTTTTAATTGCCGTTAAATAACTACAAGTCTAAATAGCGTCATGTAGGCCTGGTGGTAAAATACAACAATGTAGAATATATTAAGATACCTGAAGTATGAAATGAAGATAAGAAATAAAATCAGTACCTAGGCCTACATTTTAAAATAGTTTCTTCAATATTTTAAATATTATAGAAACACTCTCTACCAATCCAGTTCTCTGTACATTTATCAATTGGTTTCGTGGGTGATGCTCTGCTCCTGAGATAAATCCAATACTTTGGTAACTACATTTTGGTTATTTCTAATCTACGAAATTGGGTATCTTGTTTAATACTGATGTCCAGAAATGATGTACAGAAATCTGAGATATGCAGATAAGTATAATGTTGACAAAATGTACATGTATGGCAAAGTATTGTTCTTGTAGGTGATAATGAATATTTGTTAGCAATACCTGTATTATACAGGAAGACTTTCAACTGCCACTTAATACTATGATGACACCGCAGGAATTATCATCAGCACAACACCACACAGATATCATAATATCGTAAAAGAGGAGTACAGTTATAAAATAACATTGAGAAGAAATCTGTAAATGAACTATCTAGAAAATAAACTTCAAATAGCATACACAATTCAAAACATACTTAGTATGTTATCAATGAAGATTTTAGTAAATCTTCAAATATATTGGACAGAAGGTTCCGATCGCACCATGAAATGATACAAAAACCTACCATTACATTTCTCGCTGTGTCCGCCATATTACTAGAGGCAGAAATGCAAAACGTTTACCAAGTTGAGTCCAAGCCCTGTTGATTCCAATGAATTGAATTCCTTTGGAATTAGACTACTCATTTTCTCTAAGCATTTTTTTTAAATTGTGTAATTTTTCAGGGTCTAATTAAAGCATGTAATTATGTTGGTACATGTTCCTGCTAAAGTATTCATACCACTGCATTCAATTTTTTTCCACACATTAAGTACATTCATAGCTATATGAAACTCTAGAATTGTTACATTTGATAAACATTTAACCATTCACTGATAAATTAAAATTTTGGTTACAAAATATATGATTTTAGCAACATATGATATTTTATAAATAGCACAATTCAGAAACTAGATTAAAACGTCTAGAGATTCAGTGCCACAGTATAGTCCCAAATGAGTGTCAACATTTCTTATCTCTAGATAAAATATTTCAGGAGCTATGAGCACCTAAATATGAAAGAAATTAGTTTTTAGAAAACTTCAGTTTATGTTTGTGTTTCTCTCACCCATGTCTTAGAACATTCCAGGACGATATTCTTCTTGCTGCTGGCTCTCATCATCTTCTCTCTTTTTTCTGTTTCTCTTTTCAATTCTACCTTCTTTATTGGATTCTGCGTTCGTTTTTTCACCTTTTCACACGGTCACTGCCAAAATTTCCCAACGCCCTCAACATGTTAGCCCCAGGCTTGATCCCCGTTTCTTCCAAAACACATTTTCTTGACATCATGCCTTCATTGAAACATATACTGCATCTATGTGATAAACTTCAAATAGCATACACAACATGCTATCTGAAGGGTTCCTGAACCTACAAACTCAGTTTTTTGGAATACGTTGCCAGATACAGTGTTAAAAACTTTCATTTACATTCCGTGTACCACCATGTAAACATTTGGACAGTAGTGTGTCATCATACAGTTCCTTATACACAGGATTATTAGCATCTAGAATAGCCATTGGAAGTGAGTTCTTGTGGTGGTATTTAAGCCCACCTGCCTTCTGCTTCTGAAAGCCACACCATGAATCCACCCCTTCAGGGCACAGCTCATGTCTTGGTTCTCCATCTGTTGACATTTTGTGATACAATGTTGCTCCTATGACCATTTTCATTTGTTGAAGATTTCCTGTATTTATTCTTATAGCAAGTCCAAAATACAGCTGTAGCTTGTCGATTTCTGCATCTGTCAACCTCCCTCGACCATTAATGGGCTTACCATCAGAAAGTTTCTGTTTACCCAAATATTTTCTGAGTATCCTAAGTCTGGTCTCTAATCTCTTCTGCACATGGCCTACACACTCTAGTTTCTCAACTTTAATATTGTCCCCAACTGGTTTACAGTCTTTTACTTTTATGAAACCCTTTTAATCACCATCACCTAGGTATTTAACATACTGTAAGCGTCGGTCCAACCAAGAACGTTTGAACATTGTCACAGCACCTGCAGCCTCCATACTACCACTGGACCCAACACAGTTCCTCAGACATTTATGCTTACCATCGGTTACAGCACAAGCATGACAGTATTTTGTGAGGCATTCTACATCTAAGACTATACCAGAATCCACAGATGTTATACTGACAACACCATTCAGTGAAGTATGGCCACGCTTTTGCCAGCTTCCATCACAAGCAGCAAAGATATCACTACTTTGTTATTCAGTATCTTCGCTTCTTTTGCTGCATTTACCGTACAACCCAAGGAGACATGTCTCAAAGAATACAAAATTGCTTTATTTGATTTGACAAACTAGCTTGATGGACGTGTCAGGTTCATCATGCCACAAAATACCTGTCCTGATTTCTGGCCCTTCCGAATACACCTCATTGAATAGCCAAATCTAATATTTACCTGATTAATTCTGTTTCTATTTTCAACTGATCACATAGATGAATGCTTTGATTTACAAACATTGCACACTAGAACGATTTTAGTTGCAAGACCTCTTCTACTATATACATCTTCTACTATCTTGATGCAATTTACACTGAACATTATTCTGAACCAAATATGATATAATATCTAACTCTAATATTACACTGCCACCAGAAACATCATTATCACTTCCTCATTCTCCTCTGAGAGATAACTTATATTTCTATTCGATTCACTTGAAGCACACGAATCGTTGATTTTTGAGGGGTTAGGAGATGCACTAAAATTAGGCCTATCACCTTGTGATGGGGTATCAATAACAGTCGCTGTATTTTTCGTGTATCTATTACATCGATGGTATTGTTTTGCATTAAACTTCTTAATTCTGGGCATGTTTACACTTTTCAAACACCACAATCTATGAAACACGTTCCAAACAATACAAATCAAGTAGCCTATGTTTACATCGAACCATAACAAACACACTCGTGATTTCCAAGGATACGCTCATGTGCAGTCTATTGTTCAGACAGGCGAGACGTTTCCATAGTACCACCATTTGAAACGCTCTATCGCATAAACTTCTCGTACAATTAGTAAATAAATTATAATTGATTACTATGTGGGACGATAGTAACAAGGTTACACATTTTTCGTAATATCTCTGCGAATTCAAATAAAAATATATATTAATTATAAATAATACATATTCTTTTTCAGGAAAGAGCCCTTTTGAAAATAAGACCAAAAAAATGTTGTTATTGTTAACCCATTCACGCCCTTCTGTCCTTAAAGAACTTAAAATTGGTAATGCGTTCAGTGAAGACAAAAGTGAGGTCTATAATGGCCTGAAAGGATACCTTATGTCAGTTTTTAGTTCATTCTCTTCTAATAAGGTTACACTTTCCAAGCGTACAGTAACAATTATAGAAGAATCTAATTAATTTTTCTTAAAACCTTGATCCTTAAAAGGAGTACCTCATATCATTAGAGACTTGAAAATAGCCAACACTTTTAGTGATTACATAACTAGTTAACTACTTAAAACTTTCAACTGTGCACTCCAGGTCCTAATTTTAAAATTGATCAACTGGTCGCTGGTCAAGGATATGTCAACAGTCCCCTGAAATAGCTTTGGTCGCACCATACATAAACGAATGTCAAGGTTGATGGTTGTAATTATACCTTGTACATTGTCCAAAATCCTAGAAACTGTATTGAAAACAAGATTCTTAAATAACACGAGATATGCCATAAGTTTTCTAAATTAGTGGGAATGTTGCGAAGAACTGGAGTAAATTCTGTCATCATGTAGATAGTAATTAAACTATAGAACAATGCAGATAGAGGATTTATTTATCCAATTAAAATAGACATTAATAATTTGAGGCAATAACTGTTTGAATACAAACGGTTGTGTGATAGGTATTTCACTGTTTTGGTTCTAAAATAACTTGTTAAATAGTGAATAGTACATGTTGGAAAGTGCACATTACACAAGAAGAAGCACTTGTATTCACAAATACTTTGGTTTATGTCTGTTGCGTTCAACCTTTTCCGATAAAATCGTTATTTTTAGGGTGACACCACGGCTACAGACAGGTCCTGGGAAATTTCCTTCACGTGTGACTTACAACTTAGCCCCTATCGGCGGTGGTCACGCTTCTGATGTAAACAATAACACATCGCCCAAGTTGTCAAAATACGAGTACCTCTCAGCTACCCCTTCCCTCCTCCCACTTCCCCGGTTCCTTGCGTACTCAATAAGTGCGCTTCTCTGGCGTGTGCCCCTTTACAGCCATGCAGGGCATTCTTCGAACAAGTATTTTTTGTGAATCGTTGAAAAGCTGACCGGACCACGAGGCCAATATAATATACAATGTGGCAAGCCACGAGGAGTGAGTGAACTTGTAACCTGTGTAAAATTATCAAAGGCTTATATTTTTGTATTTAAAAAAAGCATATGAATCATAAATACACATTTTTTGAGTGAATTTTCTGTGTGATTCCGAGGATTTTCCGCGATATTTTGTAGTACTTAGAATCTGTGACTTAACACCACACGCGGGTTACAATGCCTGTGGCATACATAAGGGCCATTTCTGATAAAGAACTGCACTGTTTACAGCCAGTGAGAATTGCTAGTATAAATGTAAAAACAGGGCTACAACTTACTTCAACTATGAAAGCATTTACTATTCAACACGTGGGGGCACATTTAACTATTACTGAGATGTCCTGTATGGAGTAGAACATTATGTTGAGAGAGTTGCTGACGATTTAGGCTCACAAAATGAGGAAGAAGGAGTGATGGAAATTGGAAAGACCGAGAATCGAACGGAGGACTGAGGAAGGATCCTCGTTTGCAGGTACCATCCTGATCACCGACCTTGTGAGTTTTAACCAACAGTCTAACTTTGTTAAAGGTATTTGCTTCAGTTGATTATGTTAGAACCGTACTTCTATAGCAACCAATTAGGTAGGGCATGCCTAGCTTTAAACTAATCTCTACTTTGCCTTAGATTTTGACTATCCTTGTCCTAATCACGTACTTGTGAAACATACAGTGGCGTCGGAATGCCACGTGTTGGCCATTACATGACATCGATGTAGGAGAGGAACCTACAAACTTCTACAGCCATAATAATTTGCTGAGAATGTGAAACAAAATTTTGAGACATCCTATATGAGCCCACTTCATTATTGTTTTCTTTTGGGGTACGGCAGGAGCATTCAAAACACACTTCCTTAATTTGTTCAGTACTCAGCATATCGGTTGACAGGAGTCAGGTCTACATTGTCGTTTATTCCTCATGATTTATTTTCTTCAGGTGAGCTCAGAAGTCACACAATTATTCCTCGTGTATTGGAAACTAGTAGGAAGCTTGCACTTGGCTTTTGAAGCCGTGTCTGTTAAACTACTCATCGTATCATTTCACGATACACCGTGTACAGGTGTTATGCCATTATATTTTTGGTTTAGTGTCGAGTTAGACACGCATATTTTTATGCAAGATCGCAAGAGTAATGTAGAGGAGACTATAGAACTGGAAGGAACTCTGATGTGGAGCACGATATGTGCTGATTCTACGATTTTAACGTTCCAAAGCACTTGGAGTGCACTGGAATGTCTCTCTTTAATGGCTATTTGGTTTTTACTTTGTGTTTTAATGAGCTGATTATAGGACTAAGTTCATAGTGTACAGGGAAGGGACATAAACTTTGACCACAATCTGGTTGTTATGAAATGCAGATTAAAGTTGAAGAAACTGAAGAAAAGTCAAATAGACAGACTGATAGAGAAGGATGTAAAGGAAAGATTCAAGAAGAGTATAAAGGAAGGACTAATGAAAAAAACCTAAACAAACTTCAATTCCAGACGAATGGGCACTTTTGAAGAATGAAATAACAAAATCCGCAGAAGAAAACATTGGTAGGAAAGAAAGAATAGAAAAAAACGGGGATCACTCAGGGTATGCTAGAATTGATGGATGAAATGCAGAAACACAAGAATGTAAGAGATGAAAAGGGACAAGCAGAATACAGACATCTGAGAAATGAGGTTAACAAGAAGTGCAAGGAAGCGAATGAAGAATGGTTGAAAGAGAAATGTGCAGATATAGAAAATTGACTGAAATTAGGAAAAGTGGACACAGCCTATCGAAGGATTAAGAATTCTCTAAAGCCTCTAAAAGAGAGGGGAGAAATTGTTGAGAGATGGAAAGCTTACATAGAGTGTTTCTATAAGGGAAACGAGATTGAGAATCATGTAATGGAAAGGGAAGAGGAGATTGATGAGGATGCAAAAGGAGATTTAATATTGAGATCAGAATTTGACAGAGCATTGGAAGACTTAAGGTGGAACAAAGCACCAGACATAGGTAATATACCAATTTAGATGCTGTGCTGCACAGGAGATGAATGTCTGATCAGGTTATTTCACTTGGTGTGTAGGATTTATGAGACAGGTGAGGTACCCCCTAATTTCAAGAAGAATGTTATTATCCCTATACCGAAGAAAGAGGGAGCTGACAGATGTGAGGATTACCGTACAATCAGCTTGATTACTCATGCTTCAAAGATCCTGTCTTGAATAATTTACAAGAAGATGGAAATCCAGATAGAAACGGAGTTGGGTGAAGACCAGTTTGGCTTCAGGAGAAATGTAGGAAAAAGGGAAGCTGTACTAAGTCTTAGGCTGATTTTGAAAGGCAGAATTAGGAAATATAAAAGAACGTTCATGGCATTTGTAGACTTAGAAAAGGCTTTTGATAACGTTGATTGGGCTAAATTGTTCGACGTTTTGAAAACGATTGGAATAAAGTACAGGAATAGGAAGGTGATCTACAATCTATACAGAAACCAGACAGCATTCATTCGAGCTGAAAGACATGGGAGAGAAGCAGGTATTCAGAAAGGTGTAAGTTAAGGCTACAAATTATCACCCATACTTTTCAATCTATACATTGATCAAGCAATAAAGGAAATTGGAGTAAAAGTTAAAGTGGGAGTGAATATTCAAGACGAAATAATTTCAACTCTGAGATTTGCTGATGACACCGTCATCTTGGCTGACACGCTTGAGGATTTGAATGAGTTTTTGAATGGTATGGACTCCGTCTTGAGGAAGGAATTCATGATGAAATGAAATAAATGTAAGACAAAAATATTTGAATGCAGCCGAAATAAATCAGAAACCTCAATGGACATCAGATTGGCAGGTGAAAGGCGGAAGGAAGTAGGAGACTTCTGTTACTTAGGTAGCAAAATAAGCAGTGATGGACGAAGCAAAGAGGATATAAAAAGTTGGTTGGCTCAGGCAATGAAAGCATTTCTACAAAAAAGGAATCTGTTGACATCGAATATAGATTTAGGTATTAGGAAGTCATTTTTGAAAGCCTCTGTCTGGAGCGTGGCACTCTAGGGAAGTGAAACTTTGACAATTGTTGCAGCAGAAAAGAGGAGAATTGAAGCGTTTGAAATGTGGGGTTTACAGGAGAATGATGAAGATCGGATGGGTAGATAGAGTTACAAACGGAGAGGTATAAGACGAGTGGGAGAGGAGAGATGTTTCTAGCGACTGCTAATGAAGAGAAGGGATAGGTTGGTAGGACACATATTAAGACACCCAGGAATAGCAAGTTTAGTTACGGAGCGAAGGGTCGAGGACAAGAACTGTAGGGGTAGACCAAGGTTATAATATGTTAAACAGATTGCCTTGGATGTAGGGTGTGGTTACTATGAAGAGATGAAACGATTAGATCAGGTCAGGGAGGCATGGAGAGCTGCATGAAACCAGTCAAAAGACTGAAGACTCAAACAACCACGAAGTCACAAGTGAAGCGAACATTCATTGAGAGCCACAGATAAGACTTCCATGTTTTGGAAGGCTCAAACTTATAATTCATTCTAACTTGTAGCAGCAATATCCGCGTTTGCTACTGTGTCATTTATACGTGTGTTTGACTGGTGGACACAAGGTCACGCCAGGTGGTGAGGAAGTACCGTTACCCAGAGTGCTCAGTGACTTTTATTTATGACGACTATGAATCAGACATACGTCTAAATGTCCCAAAGAATGCTCAATGTAATGTTAGATTATTGATACAATTGGAGAAAACTGCTGATCACTGTGATTACTGTTTTTTATGACTTATTCGACATAGCTTAGGTATGTCGTTTATATTCGCGACACATTTGTAATAGTTTTCATGAGTTTATCAAGCAGAGCACTAGGTTTTCCCAGAGTTTAAGATCAGACCAGATCATGTATAAATTTAGCCACCATGTTGTCGTTGTGTCTTTTAGAGACCTACGACAGAATTAACTGAATTCACCCGTATTATTGAGATATTCGGCCGAAGATAATGATGATCTTTTTTTTTTTTTGATCACACTAGCCGAGGTTTTTAGTGAGCCTGAGCGCCGCTGTTGTGCTTTTTATTAGCCAGTGTTATTGTACTACCCGTGAGGGAGTAGCCTGTTGCGTTATGGTAGTGTTAGCACTTTTGAAGTGTATGTTACTATTCTGTGACATGTGTCTTAAATGGTCATTAGATATTCAAACTACATGGCGAGGGAACAAACATGAACTAAACTTATCAAATAAATCATGAAACCTTGATTAATCTAAATCGACGAATTTAAATAATAATAAATATTAATGATGAAATTTTGCCCCAGAGGAGTGCGTCAGGCCTCGGCAGCCGGCACAGTTCATATCCTCGCCGCTAGATGGGGGTTTCATTCATTCCATTCCTGACCCGGTCGGAGACTGGAAGCAGGCTGTGGATTTTCATTTTCATTTCAATGATGAAATTATTCTAAATTTGCTTTACGATTTTTATCTTTGACCGACACAGCGGAACGACGTTTTGTTGGAACATACCATTTATTAGGACGAGCAGATACTATGTTTTGAGACGACGTAAGGTCACTAGAATCACGTTAGTTTGTAACTCGTTGACCTCTGCGGTCAATGCTATGTCAGACACATTATTCACTGTGCTTTTGCCCCCGTAACCACATGCACTTAGATGACTGTCGGATACAAATAGTATCCCGAATTGCGTAGGCAGGGTTGCTTGGCATATAAGAGTGTATTATTCATTGTTGTTGCTTTATTTTATTGGACCCTTGTCTGTCTTTGAGAGTTAGTGTTTCTTTACTGAGTTTAGCAATTGATTGCTATAATAGGTTTGTTTATTTCTTTGCTACGGATGCGTCTCATCCGTAATTAACGTAAAATCAGGACTTAGCTACATGTTTAAAGTAATGATAAATGTCGAATGTGACACAAACATAACATAGCATATTTTCAATTGGTGCGCTAAATGTAAATAAACCTAGCCTTGTGAACAAGTTAAATGTTTTGCAGTAAATTCGGTGATGTCATTATTAATATTTTTAACTGAGCCTTTGTAATTGCTTAGGGATTTCCCTACGTGCCAACTTCGTAGCTTTGATTCTGAACTATCATTTGGATTTTGTAATTAGGATTTTCGAGAGTATTTAGCTTAACTTCACCTTAGGGAAGGTTTAGTTATTTTTCTATTTTTATTAGATTTGTGGACCAGCCGGATTTTAACCCCCGAAGTAGGATAGGGATTTGTGGGATTATTGAATACATTTCTAATGAATTTTACCTCAGTCTTGACTTATCATTGCTAGCTCCAGTTTCTTTTTGGGGAATGTTTCCTCGGGCTTGTCTGTGACCTACCCCTCTTTACACCTGATACTTCCCCGTGTATCAGTCTCGTGCTTGCGCTGGTCTGAGAACACCCCCGACCCTTTCAGTGTGTGTGTCAAGAGGATGGGGTCGTCTGGGATGGCACCTGTGGTTGGTGGCGTTCCGATGGCACAATATTATTTTCTAAACAACAGTGCTTCACCACAGCAAATTGTCAGACATATTGTGCTGTGTGTATGATATACAATACTTATGAAAAACATTAAACAGTAGAAACGTTCCGCCATTAATGTAAAACTTCATCTTACAAATCTGACAAATAAACTACAGTGTCACAAAGCGGCAGGGCTAGTTGCAATTAAGCCAGAAATGGTAAAGTATTTTTGAAGGGCAGGATGAAAGGTTGCATAAGATAATCGAATTGGCATGGGATTTAGGAAAGGCGCCCTTGAACTGGCAGCAATCGCCCCAATTTATAAGCAAGGTAACAAGAAAGATTCCAACAGATATGGAGGTATTTCTTTGATGATAAGTGTCCTGGGCAAAGTGTAGTCCGACATTGTAGAACGGAAGGTTCGATCATTAGATGAGAGTAATATGGATGAAAACCAGTGTGGCTTGAGACCACAACAAGGATGACAGAATCAAATTTTTAGTATGCGCCAAGTTATTGAGAAATACGAGAGGAATAGACAGCTGTGTTATGTAGATCGAGGGAAGGCGTAAGATAGAATACCAAGGTGAAAAATGCTGGAAGTTCTTGAGGATTATGGTATCGAGGGAAGGCTGCTACATGGAAACAAAAGTAACTATGTTGATAATCAGACTGTAGTGAAAGTTGATCGTAGGATGAATTCTAGGTTAACAATCACTTTGAATCTTTCTTTAAAGACGTCCAGCTTTCCTGGAAAGTGGGAAATGTCTAAAATGTATCTTATTCTAAAGGGAGACAACTCTGAGATTATATGTAACTACCGCCCTGTTTATTTAATAAATGCTAAGGCAAAGAGTTCATCATCCTAATTAACCATTAGTTAAAACATTATCTTTTTGTAATTCAATCGATGGTCAAGTAATGTACTGATCGAGTGGCCTCCGGACAGGCCAAGTGCAGGTCTTTCTAGTTGACGCCCGTGGGCGACCTGAGAGTCGTAATGAGGATGAAGTGATGATGAAGATGTCACACACACCCAGTCCCCGAGCCACGGGAATTTACCCCCAGGAGAGTAAAATCCCTGGTGGCTCGGCCGGGAATCAAACACGGGGCTCTTCGGACCAAAGCCTAGAGCGCTAACCATTTAGCCACGGAACAAGACGATGCTCGAGTAAAACACATTGACTCATTCAATAAGCAGTTGAAGGCAGCTGTATCTAGATTGTACATTGTTATTGAATTCCTTTTTCCTACAATACTGGCTACACTTTCTCTTTTATTCTTTTTCGCATACGTTTATATTTTTTCTATTGTACATGTTATTCTATTCTTTAGTGTATTTTTTCACAATTTCTTTGCAGCATTCCTTTTTATTCTTCAAATATGTACTCTATTTTTATTTTTGTTTGTTCAATTATATATTTGGTATTTTTGAACTCGATGTCAAGGAGGAACATAATTAAATAATAATAATGTTATTGGTTTTACGTCCCTTTTAACAACTCGATCTTTTAGTGACGCTGGAGTGCCGGAATTTTGCCCCAAAGGGGATCTTTAACGAAGGGGAACGTAATTGGGCTATTCATATTTATTTTAAATAAATAAACAAATAATAAATAAACAAATACATTCAGGACCATATAAATAAAGTTTTTCAGGACTGAAGCAAGACTATAAACGTTCATCGTGACTTTTATATATTGACTATTTTCTGAGCGTATGAACTGGCTGGGAGGATATCAGTTACGTAGAAACCAGGCGAACTGATAACCTGGTTGTAATGACAGATCCTTTCGAATGCTTAGAAGCTAGCACGTTAAATGTATAGCGAATATGAGATGAAAATCAGTACTGTATTTAGAAAACCAAGGTGATGTCGGTCAGGAAGAAAAACAGAAAAAAGGACACTAGAGAGGAAGAACTAAATTGGAACACGTAGACCATTTTAAGTACTTGGGCAGTGAATTCGCTCAGGTTGAATGTAGGCCTATACCGTAGTAAAAAGGATAGTGTCAATGTGCAGAAACGCCAATACAGTGAGTTCTCAGTAGCGATCTACAATGGGCTATTCTGCAAGAAAGAAGTTAGTGTAGTGACGTAACTCTTTATGTAGACCGACCCTGCTCTATGGAAGTCACAGAAGTGTAGATTCACGATACCTCATACATAAGTCGGAGGTAACTGATGTGAGGGTAGCATGAATGATTGCTGGGACAAAAAGATGGTACCAATGGCAGAAAGGTACTCGTAACGAAGAGTAAAATTTTTTTTTTGCGTTTGGCTTTTAGTGCCGGGAGTGTCCGAGGACATGTTCGGCTCGCCAGAGTTTTGTAGCTGCTTCTATACGGCCACCCATTGGGTAAGCTACAAGTACCATCGCGTGTGGAGTATTGTCTGGGAGGAAAGTGTTAATGTAAGGACGAGGAATTGGAAGGTAGTGGCTGTGGCCTATAGTTAGGGACCGACCCCAGCATTTGCCTGGAAGGAAGATGGGAAACCACAGAAAACCATCCTCAAGGTTGCCGGCGAGGGGATTCGAACCTCCTTGCCTCCCGGATGTGAGCGACTGCCTGCAGCCACTCCGTAACGACCATGGCTAACTCACCCGGTAATTAATAAATGAACACCTAAGATGTTCAGTTCGTATAGGCTACGTGTAAGCCGACTCATATGGTGGGGATGTGTGATCAGAATGGGAGAGATTACCCAAGAGGTTAATGAGCCCAGCTATGGGGAGTAAGAAAAGCAGAGGTAACCCTAGGAGGTGATTGTAAGATTCAGAGTTGAACGATTTCATGGTGAGGGATAACTTATAGAAGCAGAGTACGCCTCAGTACTAACTCATAATGGGGGATCAGTGAGGTGACTTGTTGGCAAACAGAGGGTTGCAGACTATACTAGTTACTGAAGGGCGAAACAATCTCAAATAGAAATGTATGCATGAATGTATGGATGATTTTAGATTTTAAAACTGGAGTCCCTTTGGAGCTACCCTCGATTAGAATTTCGTGAGAATGATACGTCATTTGTGTCTTTACATTTTAATATGCAAAGATGTCCTATATCAGTAAATTAATGAGATAATGAATTCTGACAATTAATAATACAGCGATTTACACGAAATTGCGCCATTAGAGGAGTAAATCTCACAGAAATACAGTTTTCTTGAAAATGTTATTTATTAACATAACAATAGATTGCTGCATGTAATCCCTGTTAAAGAACGCTTTGTGTTCAAGATAGGGATTTTGTGTAATATTCCGTCCGATAGTCTTGTGCAAGCGTGGTCACTTACATAAGAACTCTTTTAGACATTTGAGGTAATTTCTCAGTAAGATACTGATAGTGCGTTAATTTTGACAGCACGCTTGGACACCATCACGAAAGCAAGAAGGCGATGGTCGTGTGGGTTCAGCAGAGTGAAATTCTTGCACCTTCTCTCCATGTTCAAAATAGCATGATTATTATATGTTAAGTTATCACTTATACAATTTTAATTACCCTATCATTCAAGATGGCGGATCCAGTGGGGTAGCCATGCGCGATAAATTGTCCCCCATTTGGGAGCTATAACAGCGATGACATCGCCTATATTGAGCATAGTATTGCCGGAGTATTCCCAGATTCCTCGAAGACAATTGCCGAGATACTGAGAAGAGGTGGGTTCGATCACCATCTCAGCCGTCTTGGAAGTGGTTTTCCATGGTTTCCCACTTCTACTCCAGGCACATACCAGGATGGTTTCTATATTAAGGCCATGGCCGCCTCCTTCCCTATCCTCGTCTGCATTACAAATACACAAACTAATACAGTCATCACATTAACTCAGGTTATCAGACAAATACTGCACGGTACATGGGACTAAATTACCACGATGTCCAAGCCCCTGAAGTAAAACAACAACAACGACTTACAATTAATTAATATTTCCCTAACATCAATTATTACTATCGCACGTGAATTCTTACAGGCTATTATTTTGATATGTCTAGTTATGCGTTACTTCGCCAATTATGATCAGAATTAGTCGTGAGGATTGAAGTGAGCGTCATTGACCGTTTCCTGTAGTAGAGTATGGATGGCAGCACCAACACATTGGGGTTCCGGAACACAGTATACCTGTTCTGTGACTGCACCTATGGACTCCAATATTAAAATGCACAGTTAATGTTGTAACATGCAAAATCTCGTATATAACTTAGTAGCTCCCTTGTATGTGGTCAGATCACATTCGCGTTTATGGCAAATCCGATGAATAGCGACAAAACACCTTACTACTGCCACACAGCTGGTGATTGGTCATACAGCAACATTTGGCAAAACGATCAACGATTAAGAGTTAAATGTTGCAATGTTTGTATGCCTGCATATCCAGTCATTTGGAATGTACTTGTCTGTTATAATTTCTTCGTCGTATGGATACTTTCCAGATTATTAGGCCTACTGTAGACAACATGAACTTATATTGTGTTTAATTTTAATATAAAGGAATGCATGCTTCATAACTGTGAAAGGTTGGATAACGTGTGAATGTTTTTGTTGTTGTTGTTTCATTTTAAGGGCCTGGACATCTTGGTTATTTAGCCTCATGTACTTGGGTGTGTATTATTTGTCTGATAACCTGTGTTGTTATTGTGATGACTAAAGTAGTGTGTATTTGTAATTCAGGTGAGGATTTCGAAGGAGGTGGCCGTAGGACATTAGGAAATATCCCAGCATTCGCCTGGAGTAGAAGTGGGAAAACGACGGAATACCAATTCTAGAATGACACGGGTGAAAATAAGAGCCATCTCTCTTCTGTTTTCTTTCCTGTCGACCTCCCTTGGTCAACTCTTGTTCTCTTCCGACCCCGACGGTATTAGGGTATCCGAGGCCTAGGGAGTCTTTCACTTTCCCACCTTAACTGGCCCTTGTCTCATCTTTCCTGATTCCCTCCTTCTGTGAGGGGTCAGCCTTCTTTTTCTTTTCCTTTTACCTCCTGCCTTGTGCTCAAGGCCCTTAAGGAGGCAGGGTGTATGTAGCCTCACCACTTCTGGTGCACCCTAGATAATGCTACACCCTCAGGGGCTCACGGCTGGTGAGTTCGGGAGTTGGCGACCCCGAGGGATTCCTGAGCTGGGTCCGTTTTCCCCTTTTGTCCCTTACCTTTGGGGCGGACCCTCTCCTCTCTCTCCTCTCCTCTCCTCTTTTCCCTATATTTTCTTTTCTCTTTAAGATTCCCGCACTGTTTTTGTTCCTTGGTTCACCGTGTATCTAAATTCCCTTTGAGCGATTTTTAAGGCATTTTTAATCTACTTTACATTTTGTAAGTTTTTTCGATCTAAATTACGTCTCGCGATTGTTTTCAACCTCAATTGCATTTTGTAAAGGTTGACATCTAAATTGCTTTTTAGTAAGTCTTTCAATATGGCGGAGGGACCTTTGTGAGTATTTTGAACTTCAATTGCATTTTGTAAGTATTTTCAACCAAAACCGCATTTCGCACGAATTTTGAATCTAAATTGCATTTTGTTTGGCGGGCATTTTGCACATATTTTGATTCTCAATTGCATTTTGTGGGTATTTTGAATCTAAATTACATTTTGTCAAGTATTTTCAATCTAAATTGCTTTTTGTAAGTATTGTCAATCCACATGAGTCCTTTGAATCTACCGTACATTTCGTAAGCATTTTCAATTTCAATTGCATTTTGTAGGTATTTTGAATTTCAATTGCACTTTGTGAATAATTTGGATTGGAGCAGGGATAGGGCCTATTTCAATCTGAATTGCATTGTGTATTTTCAATTTCAATTGCATTTTGTAAGTATTTTGAACCTCAATTGCATTTTGTACATATTTTCGATCTCATTTGCATGTTGTAAGTATTTTGAATTTCAGTTGCATTTTGTAAGTATTTCGACGCTACATTGCATTTTGTACGTATTTTGAATCTAGCCTACGTTTTGTGGGTCCTTTTGAATCTATTCTTTTTGTGAATCTTTTCGTTCTAAATTCCCTTTTGTAAGACCATATTGTGAATTGTTTCCATCTGAGTTTCTCTTTGTACGTATTTTCCGTCTCACATAATTTTCGTTCTGGTTTCCATTTCATTCTCATTTTCGCTATCACCCAGATCATTAGGGGCCGATAACCTAGACGTTAGGCCCCTTAAAACAACAATTATCATCATCATCATCATCTCTTCTGTTTGGCCTCACGAGGACGGATGTACCCCGATCCAGCACTAAGACCAGAATTATATTTCTTGACAGAGGCAGGAATCGAACCCGGAACTTCAGGGTAACAGACAAGAACGCTAGCCGCTACAACTGGAGGTGAACTAAGTACGAATGCAAATGAGTGACAAAAAATGACAGAAAACATTAAATTATTACTTCTTAAATTGTAATAATAATAATAATAATGTTATTAGTTTTACGTCCCTTTTAACTACTACTACATCTTTTGGAGACTCCGGGGTGTCAGAATTTGTCCCAAAGGGGATCTTTACAGTGCCAGTAAATCTACTGACGTGGCTACCTCGCATTTGCGCACCCTCAAATGTCAACTGGCTGTGCCAGGATTCGATCCTACAACCTTGGGAACAGCAGGTGAGAACGTTGCCGCTGAGCCACGCAGCCAGTCCTTTTAAATTCTGACACCAGCAATACACCTCTAGAAAGATGGCGAAGTTCAAATACTACTTCCGAAAATGCTCATACTTATCGTAGGTCACGCGATTGATCGTATTCTGGCGTTAAAACAGTTCGAGCTGTTTTATTAAACTAGATTCATTATATTTTTTATGTGTTACGTTTATTTGAGAGGAATTATTATTTCCCGTTAATATTCCGCTTATCAAGTAAAGGGCCACTCTCTTAACATACAATTATTATTATTTTCTTTTTCTCATAGTCAGTTTACCCTCCAGGTAGGCTTTTCCCACGGACTCAGCGAGGGATCCCACCTTTACTGCCTCTACGGCCAGTGTCCTGTAGCTTGAGATCGAAACTGGGGATACAACTGGGGAGGTGGTACTAGCGTCTCGCCCGGGCGGCCTCACCTGCAAAGCGAACGGGGGGCCTCATGAGGGATGGGATGGGATGGGAAGAATGGGAGGGATAGACAAGGAAGAGGGAATGATTTGGCCGTGGCCTGAGGGTAGGTAACATCTGAGCCCGAAGACGAAGTGGGAAACCACGGAATACCACTTCAAGGTTGGCTGATGTGGGACTCGAACCCCGTCTACTCATTTGGACCGACCGAGGCTGAGTAGACCCCATTCCAATCCTCATACCACTTTTCTAATTTCGCGGCAGTGCCGGGAATCGAACATCGGACCTCCGGGGTGGCAGCTAAGCACGCTGACCACTACACAACGGAGGCGACTATTTATTATTATTATTATTATTAGTAGTAGTAGTAGTAGTAGTAATATTCTGGGGAGCGTGATGGCACAGTGGCTTAGCTGCTCGTCTTTCACCCGGACGGCCGAGGTTCGAATCCCGATGACAGCGGGGTGGAATTTTCAACAGAAAAATCGCGTGGTGCCAGGAAGGGCATCTGGCCTTAAGTCCCCGGCCAAAAGCAAAATGAGCCTGGTTGCCTACGGTGACCCCAATTAATTGGGAAAAGCCGAAGAAAGTTTAGTAGTAGTAGTAGTAGTCTCGTATTATTATTATTATTATTATTATTATTATTATTATATCTACTTAGTATAAAACAAAGTCTCCGATTTGCTACATGACTGCATTGTCGCAGCCCCTATACTTAAGAGAAGAAGAAAGTCTCCGATTCTTGGATGTTACGGATAATTTTGAGAACTACTGGATGAATTTTGATGCGGTTCTGACCATTCTGTAAAGGATGTCTCGAGGAAGGTTTCTGTAGAAAATACTTTATTTATGATCAAAATAAGTCAAGCAGTAGCGATTTCTGTGAAAAAATGCGAAATAAAAACCTAGCTTCCGTGCGCTTTTTAAGCTTACGCTGGGCAAACCGTTCAAAATATCTAAATACTATGAGTGTAAGAATTGTTCAGCATGAAAATTTCTACAAAAGAATCCGCGACAGCATATCTCTATCTTCAATACATCGCCAACTATAAGTGTTCATACGTTTTCATTTCTTCCAACAATCTCCATTCAATTACCACGGTACATTCGACGACAGTTTACCCCAGTTACAGCCTAGCCAGCGGGCGAGCCTATAACCCCAGATACAGCCAGCAGCAAACTGTCGAGTCGTGTTGAGTTAAGACTTCAGAGAAGAGTGATTGTGTTTGGAGTTTTCCTGGAAGTGCGACTCGGCTTTTATTCATTTCGCCTGTGAACGTTTCGGTCCCCAGAATACACAGTCAAGTTTAGATTGGACGGAAGGGGTATTGGTGATTCATGCACCTCGCCATTTTTAAATTACGTCTGACAAGAAATCGTTGCACATGCTATCCCTATGATAATATTATAATTAATAGTCCAGTCAGTGATTTTAACCCATCAAGCCGAGACGGAAAAAAGATATAGGTCTTAGTTCATTAAAATCGAAAATAATCCGCTTATCACGTGACAATGAAACTGAGCAACAAATAATTTCTCGATTGTCACAAGGGAAAGAAAGAAAGAAAGAAAGAAAGAAAGAAAGAAAGAATTCACAAAGGCAAAGGGAGTCATCCCCAAAGTTCCTATGACACAGGGAAAAAAATATTCATGGTTTGTGATCCGATAAAAAGAATTCTGCTATGAATTATGATACCTCCATAAATTATATAAATGATGCTTCAGTTTTTGGGCGAAGCCAGCCGGGGTCGGGTTGCTATTTATTACAGAATTATAAAGTTTTAATTTTTCCAATTAAGAGCTCCTAAAATATGACCTTAATTATCTAAGAGCTTAATGGCTACAAATTACTAACAACTACCACTATTGTCTTTGAAAAGTTAAATCTTGAAAATTCTCCTTTTAATTGAATTCTAATCTTAGTTTTCGGAACAGAATCTACTGGAAATTTCGTTAAAAAGGAAAGTTACACTCCCATAACTTAGTTATCGAAGATATTTTTCTATATTCTCGGTTGTATCCAAAAACTCCATTTGCTTATAGGAACAGTGTAACAAAGATTTGTCACAATGAACTTCAATCAACTGTTCCTCGTTGGAAATCTACTGTGCCCCACCCGAAAGGGTAACCCATTCTGCATTTCACGATGACAGAAATTTGGGTCGCGGCTCATGGGTTAGGAACCTCTAAGTCATAACGTAGAATGGTTTTCTATTCCGGGCAACCTAATGTGAAAAGAGAACAAAATATGCCATTTCAACGATAGCTGCCTCCTTTAACGAAATAATTAGTACAACTGTTGCTTTCGGTATGAACTCTGCCTAAATAAGATGGGAATCGGGGAGACTGCCTTTCAGATATTCACCCTGAACGCTTGAAGCCTTCAAGTATTGGTACATGTTTACAATATTATGGAAGCAGAAACCTAAAACTACAATACAACAATGATATACGAGATACAGAACATCTTGTGAACGGGGCTTCATGTGTGCACTGTGCATCTAGGTGCGGACTGCATAGGGGAGGGTAGTGGGGAGGGAGGTCCCACTACCTGTCGAGCTGGTTCTCACGTTCCCGCGAAAAAAAACTGAATGATTGGAGCATGTAGTTTGTATTTTGATCCATAGATGGCACCTCGCGTTGGACGTGAATGTGTTCGATACCGATTGAAAAATGAAACGAGAGAGTTGACTTCAATGCTGTAGCCGGCGGAAAGCGTGCCAGTCTGTCGGCATCTATGGCCGTGAATGCTCGTTGAATTTTCTCCTCTACTAAGCGCTTTTCTCTCGTAATGCTTGTGTCATAATACGTGAGATATTATATCTCCGTAACTAGATGCTGGGAAATATTGTAGTATTAATTATGGGCTTGTTATTTGGGGCTTTAAACAGTTTTACAATAAGGCTAAATGACGTACTGCAGTCCCAACGCGATGATAACATGATCGTTAAGAATTTTATTATATCTGTTTGTGATTTCATGAACAATGTTTTGTGTAGTGAAGTCTCTTGATAAGATCATTGAACTTAATCTTGCCGCTTATAAAGGCGAGGTGATTCAAAGATTATAGGTTGAATGCAGGCTGTTCTATCCTATAAATGGATGGCACCCAATCGTTTTTCATGCATTAAAGAGAATATAATAATATTAACAAAAATAATAAACTAATAATAATAATTATTATATGATAGAAGATTGCCCTTTACTTTAAAAGTGGGACAAGTGGAAACAATAAATAAATAAATCACATTGCTATATACAGTAGCCTAACCTATATAATATCGTCAAACATAGACACGTTGCCTGAAATTGACAAATACGTATTCACATCTTATCTCTTTCTCAACTAATTATTTCCCCGTGGCGTAGCTGTGGTTGTTACATCGTGCATCACGGGGCTGATGACTAAGATGTCCCTATTTACTAAAATGAATTAACAACATACCAAATCAACTACCTGTATGCCTATTATACGTGTACACAGATGCCATGCAGCTGGTATTCACACTCATTTAATTAGTTTTGGTAAATTAAAAATATATGTTTATTACTTTTGTAGTTATGTTACATGTTAATGCAGATTTAGGCCTATAATAAAACGCAGTACCTGGGATCATACCGTTGAATTGTTCGCCTCAAGTACCAGTACACATACAGTGGCCTTAGTTGTCAGGAATTCCAATTAATTTTGCGTAGTTTGAGGGCCAATAATTCCCCTGTAAGAACGTCATGATGTACCGGAACCAATGCTATCTGATTAGAAGCTCGCATAGACAGGGAGGAAGTTTGGCTAAAGCAGCCAAAGGGGAAACAGATTGCTCTTGTTACAAAAGCCCAATTCTCCTTCGATGTTAAACACCAATAAACTATTAACCGACTGCAAAGCGATAAATACTTGGGCATGCTAAGCAATACCTAAGCAATGTCGATTATAAATTAGCCGTCGTCTCTGGTTGACAATTTGATTCCCAACTTTGTCAAGAAACTAATTTCTGATCTGAATATTGGAGCGTTGTTGTGAGAGAAAGTGTGAAGGGATGTGTTTGATTCCCACCTGAGGCACCTCAGGTAACCATAGTGTCACTTCTCTTCAAGAGGTTAATGCCAAGTTGGCCTACTTCCCTATCAAAGCCCCAGTTACATGTACACACGAGTGCAGATCCCACAATTGCACAGGATATTTGTCAGATTCCACATAGGCCTACACATCAGGAGAAAAACAACGAACATTAATACATATTCAATAACCCTACCTCCAAGTGGCTGTCTGCGGCTATGTGATAATGTTGATTTCTTACATTCATTTGCCACAAGCCGTAAGCTGATACAGAGCCCTATCAGAGAAATTCACTTAGGGTTATTTTCCTTTGCAAATTTCATAGGAAAATAAGTTTTTAGAAATTGTTTAATGTCTTAGGGCCATAACCAGTTTCAAGGCCGAGATTGGTTGAGAACAAGTTTCATGTTGTGAATTTTGCCGATGCAGCGACGATATACTCTGATCATACTGACTGGGCATCTCGTTGTGCTGACACACAAGGTCATGGACTCGGAGACGAGTGGGTTTGAACCTCACCGTTGGCCGTCCTTACTGTGGTGGCTGATAAGTTCTCGTCAGAAAGGGCATCTTGTTTTCGAAACCATTCGGAGGATTAAAGGCCGTTATCTATTTAAAACAAATTTTCTTATATACAGTATTTGCCATTTCATGCTGGTTTCTTTATGTTTTCAACGTGTAGGTCAAAATGGTCCTGAAGCTACTGACACGAATAATTACTACTACTACTACGGTATGAATGATCTTGCAAGAGCTTCCATCCTGGAAATGAGATAGGCTTCCTAGAAACCATCTCTCATTAAATCGGATATTGTCGGTATCAATTATGTAATTAAGTGTACTTACACCCATAATATCGCAGTAATATTAGTTGTTTCAACATAGCTAGACCCTGCCTGCTCAATCAAATATGTCTGTACCCTAAATAGTGCAACGTACAGCATTCAGTACGCTATATTGAATCTAAATTTACGAGAAAAGTGAAACTGTGGATATTAGTGCATTAATTTACAAAAATAGTATTCACTCTGACTTTGTGTGGTGTGCTTTTCTACTTTAGACCATAGGGCACAGAGCTTTTAGTATCTTAGTCTTTCGTTTCCCTAATTTCCTTTTACTCAGCGAGACCTCGTACAACAAGGAATACGACTATGACTTCATATCTCGTAATATTCTTTCCTAATGGATACAGCCTTTTGCATATCCCCCAGACCCGTGTATCAATCTTCTTTACGATCTTCGATTCACACTACCCAAGAGAGCATCACAACCGAAGCTTACTGTAACATATCTCGGACAGAGTAGACAAATAAATATGAACTTACTTCAAAAAGGTGTGCTTTTAGTTCTACATGACAATTAACCTTGCGGTCATAACCTACCACTGCTTACGTGCAAAATGACCACTAAACGTGAAACCTCACACGCATTAACCTGAACGGCGAGAATCAGAAGTTAGGCCAAGTAAAATATTGACGATGAAGTTAATATCAAACTAGGCCAAAATATTACTTTAAAAAGATGGTTTGATTTATAGAGGAAATATGCATCTCCACCTATGTTACCTAATATGAGCTTCTACAAGAGTTCATTGATGAGAATCCCTCACTGGACAACAGACGCTCAGGATGTATGATTGTTCTTTATTCTTTTCCGAATACGTCTAGGCAAAGCATAAGGGAATGCTGGAAGGTCAGTGAAGCACTTATGAAACGTTTATTGAATCCAATATAGATGCTTATGTTTAATTACTTGTAGGTTTGTGTATGTTTAGAATATTGTCATTGAGACTACGTTTCCACGCATCTGACAATAGGCGTCTCTTGCATTCTGTTGCTCATGATTGGTCATGCCTTCAAACCACTTGTGGTTATAGAGCTCAATATAACAGTTTATGTCAGGTCATGCTCCTCTCATAAGAATATCTACACTGCGCTGAGAGATGAAAACCAGACTAAAGGATATTAATGGTATAGAAGGACATTATCAGACACGCAATATTAAGGGATCAATGCCGCTATATTTATAATTATTGCGATTTTTATCTGATATATTTCAAAATAAGTATTACAAACTCCTTTTTAGAATTTTGTGACGTAGAGTTGTTGTTGATTCATCATGTTCACGTACTTCGTGTACTTCGGTATGTGTGCAATTTGTCTGACAACCTGTGTATTGTGATGGCTGTACTAGTGTGGAGCTGGGTTTGGGTAGGAGAGGCTGTGGCTTTATGTTAGGCACCATCTCAGCATTGTCATGGAGAAGAAGTGGGAGAAACCACAAAGACCACCTCTAGGATGGCTGAGGTGGGAATTACCGGACTGTGGGATGACCATTCCTGATTAGAACATAAAGCTTATGTGAAATATTTAGAGTCTAAATAAACAGAATATGTTCGAATGGATCCAAGTCATTGTTTTAACGCCTTTCCTTTACAGGGTGGATTTTGGATATGCATGTTGTATTTTTTTGTGTAAATACCTGCTTTGGTAGGAAATTACCATTTTGATCAAAAGTTCGGGTTTGGAGTTGGCCGTAATTTTTGGTGAGACTTCTTGGTGGTAATTTTTGTCAGTATTATAATAATATTATAATAACAAATGCTGTAAAATAGTTTAGAATGTGTGCTTGACCTCAAGCAGCTTTGAAACAAATTGTCCACTCAATTCATTTAAATTTAAAGTAAATACGAATATAAATGACTACCAATCTTCCAAGAACTTGAACTATAGGCTGAATATAACAGTACTAGAACATACTATGTTCGTCAGCCGTGAATCCATGTATAAGGGAACCAAATCTGTGTATTTTTCATCTGGGTTTGTAATGGACTTTATGGCAATATGAAGAAGACATTTCCATTGGTTTTTTCCTGACACATTCAGCGTAGGAATCCCAGGATTTTACTTAGTTTCACGGCATCTAATTCCCTAAGAAGGTTGTTTTTTTCCTAGCATCACAAACGTTTTAGGAAACTGTGCTCGCATTTTACTGACGTTAATGCAGACTGGTATGGAAGCTTCCGCAGACATAGCCAAACTGTTATAGGTTCGAAACCTACTCAGTCCGATGTTATTTAAGGGTGTTAAATACAGTAGTCTCATGTCAGTAGATTTCCCCTAGTTAAAGGACCTTCCTCACAGAAATTATGGAAACTCTGTGTCTCTAAAAGCACAACAATTAAACTTTAAACATTATTATTAATATTATTCTTATAACCTATTATTTATTATTATTATGATAATTATTAATATTGTATTGTGTTTAGCAGTAGCTGAAGTTGATATAAAACCAGGGTGATTGCGAATATTAAAATGTCCTCTGATATTATCCTCGTTTCATTCTCATTAGTCTATGTATATCTATATATTATTTTGATCTTTAATTTCCTGCAAGAATGGTCGCAGAGATGAACAAAACGATGTCATGACATTGGAGGAATGCTAAAATTATCTAAATTTAGATTCCTCAGTTATCTAAGTTTGCATTTATGAAACGTTACGATTATCAAGTCCCATGGTCAAGCTTCACTGGTGGTTAGGGATGTATTGAAAGTCGGCCTTAGATATTTGACAGATTCAATAATATATTCATTCAATACCAGTTCTCAGTGTCTCACTTTCTACCGAATTGTAAAATAAATAAATTAATTAATTAATGAATTAATAAAAGAATACATAAATAAATGTCTACCCGCTTTAATCTCCAACTCTACGGAAATATGAATGACATGAGATGGATTTCTATTTAGCGGATGCATTTACGGTCCGTTGCCTTTCCTGACACCAAAAACATGACAGGATTTAATGAGAAATTATATGCATGTAGATTAATGAACCTGGTCAATGATTTGGAAGGATGCGATCGTGGCCTATTAGAGGGTACTGTTCTGGTGTTTACCTGTTGATGAAAAAGGGAAACCACAGAAATACATTTGAAAAATAGGCAACGATGCGGTTCAAACCCTAATAAATAAATAAATAAATGAATAAATAAACAAATAAATTTGAAAAAAGAAAACATAAATAAATAAGCCTAAGCATTCACTATTTACCGCCCCGGAAGTGCTTGAGTAATAGTATTTGTGTAATTTCTTATTTCAGAAAAATCAAACTCATTTAAGCTTGAGCGTATAAATCATATGGCATTTCTTAGTATGCTGTAAAACATTGCTTGAATATGGGTTTGTTCATAGTATTATTCTGTTTTAATGTGTCGGTAATTGAAATCATACATAAGGGCGGTAATATAATTCACATTGGAGAAATATTGCAGTAAAGTAAGTGCCAAAATGTTTTATCCGTTGTGTATAAAAGCTAGGTTGGCTCAGAAACATCTTACGCCCTTTTATCTGGAAAATTGAAGAAGACAGCTGGCTGTGGATAACTTGTCATTTTAGGTCTTCTTTTGGTTGTATATTTATGCGAGTGTGTCAGAAATTTTCACTATAGGCATAGGTCACTAGCCTGTCTGAACACAGACACAATTTTACAACCGAATTCGTGCTCAGAAAATTAGGCCTAGTTTGAAGAGAAATTATTTCTCGTCGTTCGATTTACAGTAAGTGTACACAGAAATGAAGAAAATGTTATCCTGGACTTAAGTTATGGCATTAAACTACATAAAATATCCATAGCTCTATCAGAATATTTCATTGAGGCAGAACAAGGAAAATAATATCCATTACAAAATATCTGTATTCAAGACTATTTTGTTTTTACCAGCTATTCTCTATGTAACTTATTGTATCGCTTAAAATATACAGTACGTGGCCAAAATAGACATCACTCCTTAATTTGTTACTTTATTTACTGCAAAGATTATAATCATTATCTTATGTACTTGGAAGACTTACCAGTTGAGAAATGATTCAGGACGGCTTTTATCCAATGTTGATCAAAGAAGATTAGACGTATATTATTCAGCCTTTAATACGAAATACTTAAGCTACTCGTGAGGTCATTTCGAACGTGATTTATTTTCTTTAATTTTATCCAATAGGCCTAAAAAAGTATAATTTTAAATTATTTGCTCAAACATTCCTGATAATATCTCAGGATAGAATTATTCGTTTGTTCTTGAATATATATCCTATTAATAATGATCTGGTCCTGGATTGCTTATCAATCAGGCTATCAGAATCATTATGTTTATATCAGTTGAATTAAAATGAGCGTCCTTCAATAATGCTCAGAGAATCCTAGCGCAAATTGCTATTTTAATAGATAGGTCTACACATGTTTGCCATATTAGTATTTCCCACACAAGCCACATGGAGACTATCAGCACACCTTTGCACGTCTCACTACAGTATTTACTAGAGGGGGGAGCATGCCGATTCCTCCTTTTCGCCGTTGCATGCCCATTAAGCTAGCAGCATAAATCACATTGGTTACCATTGAAACCGGTTCTAGATTTCGCAACACCACCCTGAATGCATATGCTTCCGACTTTTTGCATTGCCCCTTACCCGCTCTCAAGCCCCAAAAGAATGGCGGTTCTGTGTTGATATGCAGTAATTGCTGAACAGCCTGTGATGCGTATTGGGGATTAAGCGCAGCTCATTGACCAGCATTGCACTTCTTGCATTAAAAAAGGAGAGGAACAAAACAAAACGCAAACCAAAACAAAAAACGAATAAATTGACAGGTCAGCCGTTCATTACATGCACTTCTAGTTTGTCGATCCGATAACAGATGGCAGCACCACCCTAAAACGCGTTTTTTTCGTTCCCTCGTTCTCTGCAGCAGCGCGCACTGGATTGGTTGGGATGATGTTACGCTGTTAATCTTCCCCTTAATGTGAAAGAATGCGGACGACGTGCTAAAATTCCGCAAAATATAAGATTAGGAGATGGAATATTTATTATGTTATAACGTTAGCTTTATGTGGAGTGAAATTCAAAAAATAGAATGTACATTCAGTCACCCTACTTGAGGAAGCACATACATACTTCTTCAATTTATTTTATTGTATAGTAATTATTCTTCATAAGACATAATTTGTATTCTACCAGTACATTAATGTGCACAAATGAAACAAAAACCATTGCACACTCTAAATTTATTTTAAGGATGTATTCATAGAAATCCTTGTCAGATGAATATTCCAGGGCAAAATATATGCTTTATTCATAAATAACCTAAGCTATGTAGGATGGAGACATGATTTAATTATTTTCAAAAATATTTACCACTTCCCTTCTTATTCTTCTTCCTCCTCTTTTCATTAACAATAAGGAACCCCAGGCTGTCTCCTAACGTAAGCGTTGTTGTTTCTCTAAGGTACTTGGATATCGTGGCCATCAGCTCTGTTTCCTTTGCGTGTTAGCGTGTAGAATTTGTTTGATAATTATGTCACTATGGTCTCTGTAGTGGAGTGTGTACTTGTAATTGAAATTAGGATTGGGAAGAGGGTGGACAGAGCCTTGTGTTAAGAACCATCCCGGCATTTGCCTGGAGTAGAACATAGAATAGGAGGAATGTCAGTTCGAGCATCGCTATGGTGGAAATTGGGCCCACAATCTACTCAGTTATCTTCAAGAGGCTGAGTGAGCCCTGTTCCAGCATTAGACAAGAATTCTCTTTGATTATCTAGCCATACATCAAGTTCGCTCCTCAGAGATGGTAGACAACAACACTAGCCATTGCACCAAGAGGCGGCCCTTAGGCCTATACATAATATTCTAAGTAAGAAGAGCTCGAAGTTGGTCAATTAAATTATGAAATTTTACAAAACACGTGACAACTTCAGAAGAACACTCTTGCATTTTACGTTTGAAAGCTGGCTTCCACGTAGGTCTCAGAACACAATCCTACACGAAAATTTCTTAGTGCTGTTCTGAAAATATTGAATATTCTCCATTTTGCATTAAACGACTCAGGTATTTCTCACAGTTCAGGAAAAGTTGTGGATACTGGCAAATTGATTAATATTCCGTGATCAAAAGTAACTGAAAAAGTCACAGAAAAAAGTAAAACTTTTACTTACATTATTGGCCTATATTCGAATCTAGATCTATTTTTTAAAAATCTCGATTTTGCGAGTCACAAAATGAGCAAAATGTTGCAATGAAAAATTCTAAGTGTTTAACTGCCGTGAATTTTGAAGTTAATTTTGCATAATATTCTTGAATGGTTGTAAAGTAAATTCGCAGATTTCCGAGAAATTTTATGATATTCGTTACCGGTATTTCAGATGTTTACATTTCATGGAATGGTTTCAGATAATTGTTAGAGCATTCGTTGTACTAAATGAACGTGACACCTTCCTCTGTGGATCAGTGGCAGAGTGTCATCTGTATTATGATTCTAACATTCCCAGCCAAGGAAGTCTGAGGTTTGAAGCGCGGCGAATATCCACGGCACTCCGATTCGTTTGATGTCAGCTCTTAAGAGATTCCTGGTTACACATTGGGTGATTACAAGACAAAAATATTTAAATTTCAGCCATGGGTTTCATTTCTGATTTCACAGCCAAATAGCAATGATAAATGGAATGTCAGTAGTTTGCCTCTTTTTCCCTATTCATTTCTATCAAGCCAGGCCGTGTATTTTTCTGAGGAAATTAAAATTATTATAATAGTAATAATAATAATAATAACAATAACAATATTAAAAATAATCATAAAAATTATTGTAATAATTAAATTATTATTATTATTAGTATTATTATTATTAAAAAGCCTCCGTGGCTTAGGCGGCAGCACGCCGGCCTCTCACCGCTGGGTCCGTGGTTCAAATCCCGGTCACTCCATGTGAGATCTGTGCTGGACAAAACGGAGGCAGACAGGTTTTTCTCCGGGTACTCCGGTTTTCCCTGTCAAAATTTCATTCCAGCAACACTCTCCACTATCATTTCATTTCATCTGTCATTCATTTAATCATTGCCCCAGAGGAGTGCGTCAGGCCTCGGCAGCCGGCACAGTTCATATCCTCGCCGCTAGATAGGGGCTTCATTCATTCCATTCCTGACCCGGTCGAAGACTGGAAGCAGGCTGTGGATTTTCATTTCATTATTGTGGTTTTAAGGGTCCTAATATTCAATAGGTGGGCCCGGGTGCACTACCTACAATACATCTAATGCGCTGCGGCATTTTGATGGTTCGCTACAAAGGATGACAGACACGAGCATATGCTCAATAAAATTAAATATATCAACTGCGCATTGGCATGGTCTCTTAAAAACGGAGAATTCTTTGAAAACTAAGCTTTTTTCATACTACCTCGCTGCGTTGCTCTGCGCGTTACATCGCGTCCCAGGACTGCTATTGGATGATGTAGGAACTTACGGGAAGAAAGGTTGGAATCCCGGCTCTGACATCCCGAGTGTGATTTTCTCCGGGTTTTTCCACACTCTCTCAGGCAAATACCAGGATGGTACCTTATTTCAAGTCCAGTTGCACCTTCCCCAATCATTTACGCTAATAATTACTGTTCAGCTACGTACAACTACTACTGTCATCACAGAAAAATCCATCCCAAGTACAAGGGGATAATGACCGAGATCTTCTTAGCCCCTAAAGTAAATGGGCAACATTAATAATGACATTATATTCCTACTACGGTGCTGGTTAAGGATAATGCCTAAGATAAATCTTCCCAGGATAGCGTGTACCTAATCCATAGTTAAATCTGTAAGGAATTAAATGGCGTTGTCACGAGACAGTCATGACTAGGGTACGGATGTTGAAGCCGTAAAAATGTTTAAAAAATACACTTAAAATTTTCAAAAATGACTGTAATAAATGACCTAAAAATTCGAAAAGTGCACTTTAAAATTGAGAAAATGATCTTATAATAAGAAACTCACCCATATTTCAAAAATTCGAAAAATGCACTATTTAACGGAGAGAATGATCTTATAATAATAATCTCACCAATATTTCAAAAATGACATCTTAAGCTCAAATAGAAAAGTCAATCAAAATAGATTTCTAGCACTTAACAAAAGGTTTATGTTCACCTGAGTCAGAGTTGCAGTGCACTACGAATGTCATTCTGATGTTGTCAAATGTAAGTGATCTGGGATTATCAGCCAACAAGTTTTTACATCTGGAAAAGCTGCGTTCAACATCAACTGATGTGATCGGAGCGTACTTGAAGGAAGGAAGATCGTTTGCTGCTAATTCCTCCTCAATCCCATCCGTGCAGTAGTTTTAACCAGATAGAATGTCTGAGATTTTGCATAATGTTTTATACCCGGTGTTTTTGTCCAGCACTTTTTCAGAGCACTCTTACCTACAACTAAGAAGAGGGTATGGGTTTGATTACCACCCCTACCCATTAGATACCAGTTCAATTACAGATTCGTCTCCAAAGAGTTACGGTTATGCCAAGGGGGTGTGGCTTAGTGGTAGAGTGTTCGATTTTCAAGTGAAAGGCCTCGGATTCAATCCCCGACTCCTCCAACCTTTTTGTCCCACTTGCATTATGTTTAAATAGCTTTGTTTTACAATTAAATTCACATACAGTATATATAGAACATAACTTAAGTCCAGGGCCGCTTTTTTCCCAATCTTATCTCTAATTGTTAAATTTACTTGCTACTACAGACACCACAATAAAACAGATTATCTGAAAAACATTTAAATATCACGTATTTACATTGAAAATTACTCAATCTCATAAACTATACATACCGCAAAGTGGATGGGTTTGATTTACACTTTACCTAACCAGGAAATAGTTTTACATAGTTTGTTACGGCTTTTCTTGGAGAATGCTGAGATGGATTCTAACTTATAACCATGGCTGTTCTTAACTCGATTCTAAGCCTGAAAATATTGAAAATTCTAACCATACCCTCTTTGGTCTACCTCTGCATTTCTTAGCCTTTACAGCTATACAGACTAATATCACGTATTTTCGCATTTTCGCTACAGGTTTGCTATTATGTAAGTCAGCTCATATGAATAGTGTTACTGTATCTACTATGTTTATTTCTAAATTGACCTTTATCTCTTAATTACGAATACTCTATTGCCATTGTTTTCACCCATTTGATCCAGCTATACTCTTATTGGTTACCCTAAGCCTATGTATTGTGCCCAAATCCAGTTGCCTAGAGTTGAGAGCACAGGCCACAATGATAAGTCCAGAATTGAAAGTTTGAATAGCGCGCGCCGAACCTTCTTAGAAGGAATTGGAAGCTTTTAGCAGCCAAGAAATGGTTGAGTGACGTAGGCGAGAGCGTCATAGTCGAGGCTAAATTGACATTAAATATTTCCCGATGGAGTAGAATCTTGAGACTAACATCAGATTACTGGCACGGACACGGGAGGAAGAATGTGCTTTATTTCGAGGAAATTGATTGAGCGGAAGCTGAGATATGAGATGTTTAATTTCAGCATATTTCACGCATTGACCTCGAGGAGTCCGCTTGAGGAGTATATAAGGCACGCATGCCCGAGCTAAGTATGTTCATTCCTTCGTAAGCGCTCAGCCGCTAAACACTCTACGTCGCTCCGAACACTGTTATAATCTTCGTGCACATGGTTGCAAAATCTACGTTATTAGCAGCATAGTCGCTGGGACTTAGTGATTTCGACAGTACATGGTTACTGGTCTTATAAAAGTGTTTAACATTATAGTGATCTTCGAACTTTTCAAAAGTTATCACCAAGGTGATAAACTTTGTGGCATCGGTAATAATTTACTGCTACAACCGACATATGAATAGACTTAGTCTATATTCTGAGTTCCACTGTCCATTCAAATTTAACTTGGATTATTTCATCCAAACAACGAGAATAAGTCTTGGACTTAATAACTTTCGACCAACCAAAATAGTTCATTACTGTTCACCTACCAGTCTTGCACAGTTCAGTTCATTAGCCGACATAGGGAATACCAGCATGTTTGCATTGTCTGGAGAGTGAGAAGCTCTGCCCAGGGAACTGATCTTCAGAACTCGAACATGTGTTGCATAAGAGTGTAAGAGTAGTGACAGTATTGAAGGCATTACAGTTGGGTCGAGTTAAAACTGGTAATTTTTCATCATGGATCTTTTCGATCTAACCCCAGTCAAGATAACTTCAGCTGTTGAAGCAGCATATTTTACGAACTATTTTCATCAAGATATTCAGGCTACAAGTATGAATACCGCTATGTCTTACTAAGACCATTGCGAGTATAAAATGGAGGCCGATACAAGATTATAAATACGTGTCCTAATGGGGACAAGAAGACTGAAATAATCTGGTTCAGACCAGATTACCAGCATCAAGATCTACAGGAATGTAAGCTACAATTTGCATTATTTTTATGCGTAGTTAGCTGGAATTTCTCAATTTTTCTACAGTCTTACCAACACATATTTTCTTTTCATTGATGTTTTTGCTGATGCAAATATTTTCTTTTTGCAATAGAAGCTTTGATCAGAGCAGTTTTTACACTCAGAAGTCAATGATTCGAAATTTATGGACGAACAGATTGAGCATTTATTTAATTTTGATATTTTTCTAATCATGGTCATCAGCCGTCGTAACTGAAAATTTAATAATAAATTTAAGTTGAGGAATGGATATTTATCCACTATTAAGAAGTCGAGGTGAGCCTCCGTGGCTTAGGCGGCAGCACGCCGGCCTCTCACCGCTGGGTCCGTGGTTCAAATCCCGGTCACTCCATGTGAGATCTGTGCTGGACAAAACGGAGGCAGACAGGTTTTTCTCCGGGTACTCCGGTTTTCCCTGTCAAAATTTCATTCCAGCAACACTCTCCACTATCATTTCATTTCATCTGTCATTCATTTAATCATTGCCCCAGAGGAGTGCGTCAGGCCTCGGCAGCCGGCACAGTTCATATCCTCGCCGCTAGATGGGGGCTTCCTTCATTCCATTCCTGACCCGGTCGGAGACTGGAAGCAGGCTGTGGATTTTCATTTCATTAAGAAGTCGAGGATGGTATTCCCCGAACAGTTTAACAACTTTAAATCCATTTGTTGAGGAAATAATAATAATAATGTTGTTTTAATAATAATTATTATTTTCAATTTTCTGAGATAATAATAATAGTTGTGATTTCTAATAATCATTATCATGTAGTGTGATTTATACATTTGACATCTAAAACAATTTTCTAAGATCGGATACTTGTTGATTCCGAAGGTTAGTGGTTAACACATGCCCACAAACAAATAACATATTAATTCAGTGGAAGTATTTGACGCTTGCATTATGCATTTAAGTCTTTGAGAAGACACGGAAAGTAATGATACGGGAAGCCAAGAGCATGTATAAAACAGGGTTTTTGCTAGTGTTTGTATAAAAATAAAATCATTATTGAGCAACGTCTTTTGATAAAACGTTTGGCTAAAAATAGACACGATGTGGAGTTATTCATGTTTTAAACTAATGGTAAAATTATTATTGTAAACTCATTGGGGGAGTTTACTAACTTATAAATCTTCCAGTTGTCGTAACAAGCAAAGGCTTGATTATTCTGTATAATTTGGGAAGAAATAATTGTTGTGTGTGCAAAGAGTTAAATATGCCATTCTGATTGTGCAATTAAGTCGCAGGAATGAGGTTGTTGAAATGAAGCATCAACCATATTGTAGGTTGGATGTCTTTGAAATAAGTAGAGGAGTTGAATTTAGCCACACTTTCGTCGAGATATAACCAAAGGTTATTTTGTTGCGGCATCATTGTCAATTCACAGTTTACCCACGTGTTCAAGAAGTATTCCTAGTAATTGCTTGCCCGAGAATTGTTATTGTTAAACTTGTACCTTTCATTATGAAAAGACTTTGCCGTTGTCTAGATGCTAATTACGATTATGTGTTTTTGACGCATTTAAATCGAATGGGCCGATGCTGTAAATTATTTAAAACTGTTACTTCTTAACAACCACCACAAACTGAGAGGATTTTTGTGATCCTGTAAAAATATATAAACATTTTGCAAATAAATTGGATAATTAACATATTTGACATTTTGTCAAATAATTGTAATTTTGATAATGAAAATGAAATTCCACAGCCTGCTTCCAGTCTCCGACCGGGTCAGGAATGGATGAATGAAGCCCCCATCTAGCGGCGAGGATATGGACTGTGCCAGCTGCCGAGGCCTGACGCACTCCTCTGGGGCAATGATTAAATGAATGACAGATGAAATGAAATGATAGTGGAGAGTGTTGCTGGAATTAAATTTTGACAGGGAAAACCGGAGTACCCGGAGAAAAACCTGTCCGCCTCCGCTTTGTCCAGCGTAGATCTCACATGGAGTGACCGGGATTTGAACCACGGACCCAGCGGTGAGAGGCTGGCGTGCTGCCGCCTAAGCAACGGAGGCTTTGTTGTAATTTTGATAATAACAAATTATATTGTTTTATGATAAATTTTCTAAATAATATTTCAAAGTGATAGTTAATTGATTAAATGGTTGAATCCATATTGAATTGAATTTATATTTTGTTGATAATAAATTTTTGACCATTGTATTGATGATTGAGTCAAAAGCTCTGAATAGATCTTGGATCGAGAAAAGATGATTCAATAAATATTTTCTGTTTATCGATGTTCGTCGAATCCAAATGCTCGAATGTCCTTGTAAATGATATTGTGTTCTATTTCTTGTTAATAACTTTGTATTTGAACAAATCTTGAGATAACTGAATCCTAAAGTGTTAGTTAATTTGCTACGATATTTTTGAAAAAGTGAATCAGTGATATATTTTTCAACGAGTGATAATTTTTTTTCATTTCAATATGTGAATACTCAAACAAGATAGGAATCAGGAAGGACAATTAAATTTGCACTGACAAAACCCTACTTCTGTAAATAATTCTTTTGAGCGAAGTCAGCAGGACTATTAATTTGACCTTCGTCTCAATTGCCGAGTGTTCATGTGTTGGTGAAATTGTAAATCTTGTACTGTACCCGTTCGTCCTGGGGATGCGATGACCCATCTGCTATTACATCGCATTCCTGGAGTTCCAGGACAGAGCGGAGTTAAATGAACATCTAGTCAAATAAGGAATGTGTCGGAAATTCAGCTGAGTTATCGAAAAAGCAGAGGGTAACACGAGACAAAGTATCTCTAGGGTCGTTACGGGCTTAAATTTAATTTAAAAAAATGCAAATATAAATGGGCGCCATCAACTGAACTCCTAGCAAACCACATCCTTTCCGGTTAAGCCTTAATCAAGACAAGGAAAGAAAAAGGAAAATCACACCGTCATCAGATCACAACTAAGATAAAAACAAATTTATTTCACTTTGATAGTCAGACAGACATTTTAAATATTCATCCTACCTGAGAGCATGGTCGAATGCCAACGTTAAATTGTCATTGTCCAAAAATCGAACCATCTCTTTTCTAATCAAAATTATTTAATCCACATAAAATAGGAAAAATATCTAAAGTTCTCTTGTGTTCTCAGGATCACCGTAGCACTATGTCTTTCGTCACTGACATTCGTGATACCTGAGACCTAATTTCTCTTTAAATTAACATCATGAATGTGGATTTGAAAATATTATTAATCTGTCTAAACACACATATTATAATCACATATTTTAAATATCACGTAATTTATGGCTTGCATGGCATAATTCAACTGTTGAATACGTTAGTAAAATGCTCCTAAACATCGAATAATTAATTTACACAATTTACATTGTCATTAATAATTGCTTGTTCGTGAATTACAGAAAATCCACTGCTCATTGGTCATACTCATCATCATCATCAAATTTAAATATTTCTCACATTAATTCTCATCTCAAAATGCAATATATTCCTTTCAGAATCATTAACTCATCACCATTAAATCAATTAAATGAAAATTATTATCATCACTTCATTATACTTTCTAATTATTCACACACTCTTATTTTATCATCTCCTTCAGATTAAATCATCTTAAATCATCAATATAAATTGTTTAATTCATCAACTCAAGTTGCAATTCCTCAAATCATATTTCAATTAAATTTATTTTAATCCATATAAATTCATTAATCATCAGCTTCTTTAATTAATTATCACCTTCTAACTCAGATATTCATCATCTATCCAATCATCTATTAATTTATTCAAATCAGTTTATTTATTCAATCTTTAATTCATCCATTTATTTAATTAATTGATTTATTCCAAAATTTAATTTATTAATTTATTTAAATGTTATTCTTCTGGTTATTCAGATTTTTATTATTTCATCTAGTCATTCTGATTTTTATTTCATTAGGTCTGATCATTAATATGCTTAAATTTCAGATTATTATTTCATTAATTATTATTCTCAGAAAATCTTGTATTATTAACTTTATTTATTTGTTTAATTTCCTAACAAATTGTTTAATATGGGTTATAGAACGTTGTCTTACAGTTTTATCACTTCCAAGTTATATCTCGTATTTAATTATCATGCCAAAAAATATTATTGCCTTCACGACATCCCGTTGGATCTGACTATCCACAACTACATTATATATCCTCACTTCTTCAAATATCACATTTGAATACAACCATTATTCCACAAAACTCCATAAATATTCAGCATACAGCCTGAATCTCAAACATTACGCTAGACTGGGTTCGACAACCTCATGTCTGCCTCAAAATACATTAGCAACATTGCAACTATCACTTGGCAACTTCCACAAAATGCCTATCACAAACTTCACTTAACCATGTTGCATGATCTACAAAAAATATATAACTGGCTTCAAATTATCAACGCACACAATCTCCAATAACTGTAATTATTCTGATCACATCTAGACAACTTCTTAAACAATTAGAAAAAATATATTACCTTAGTAATTCAAGATCTGCTTTCAAATAGCATAAATTCTCTTACAATTCTCATAATTCACATCACAGAAAAAAACACCAATGTGCTATAATCTCTCATATCAAAATATACAATACTGATCTGCCTTAAAATAAATCTGACCATTAATGATTCATCTTACAAGATTCAATTACTTTAAATCCTTCTCAAAGGTATCAAACACAATTATAAAAATCATCAAAAGCATCAGCTGTACCAGCTGTTAAACTGAAAGTACTCTCAAAAGAGTATAGCAACAAAATATTGGATTGGCAAACAAGAATTACAAATGTAACCCTGCTGACATTTATCTTTACTTTATTTAACAAAATTTCGACTGATATGTGACTAGTAGTTCCTTGTTTGATTCTCTTACAATCTCAAGTACACTCGGATGATAAAAATGAGTCCCTCAATGGCAAGTAAGATGAGTAACCACCATACAATCGTATAAATACGAAAGACCTCGCCCCGTCGTCTAACATGATAGTGCCCTGAACGATGGGTAAGATGAGTAACCACCATACAATCGTATAAATACGAAAGACCCCATCTCGAAGACTAAATGATTGAATGTACCAGATCGGAATCAACAAGTCTCTAGTTGTCATATAAAAGCGATATTCATTCACTAAAGTGAATAACATCTTAATATCTCCAAACAATCCAATGGAAAAAATCCCTACTGATGAATAATACACACTCGCTAGTATGCAATGAACTGACGAAGTAATTTAGATAATCAATTGCAGATCACGAGTTCGAAATACTCGTCACACAAAAAAAACTATTCATGAAAACTATCCTTACTGGAAAAATGTCTAAAAGACCAAACATCTGCTTAATAAAGCCAACCAATGGTGAGAATTTCGTATAATGATGCCTGCCATATCATATGGTCACACCATATTCTAGCAAAATTTGAAGCATATAAAGTCAAAGCCATGTCTAAATAATCGTATCACTCCTATTAGAAAAATATACATGTGTGCCCAGTATTCATGAAAATAATCATATCAGAAAGGTATAACTCTTACAGTACCTTCTCATAATCAGCTGTTATTAAATTTCAAAGATCGTCGATTATCTTTATGTAATGAATTTCTCGAAAGATCGGCGTGAATATCATTCCACCCACGCAATGACGATTGCCTTCAAATCCCAAGTGAATCAGCTGGTGGACCTCCTCCTCTTCAGGAATCGAATCCATCGCTCCGTGGTGCCATCGCGTCTCTGTCTCCGTTTACTCCGACATGATGAACTGCTGGTTATCCATAGCGGATACTGTCCAAATCCTCACGAAAAAGTTCATAGAAACAGCGGACCCCATATTCCTCTTCTACGTTACGCCACTGTTCCATACAATGTTCGGTTTGAGTGTTGAAAGTTCAATCTCCACAGCGGTTAAGTCTCATTTGCAGAAAATAAATTTTATTTATGAGAGTGTATAAATTTATGAAACACCCTGTAGCTGTGTTCGTACTCGGTAATTTATAACACTTCATAAGAAAGAATTGCATTAATGCACGTGCCAAAGTTCATAAGTGCATATGCTTGTAACATATCGTTTGCCTAAAATCGTTAATGTTATTTGGACCCCATGGTCACTCTGCATGTTCCGTTATGAAATGCATAGTCGTAATGTCATTGAATAACTATGTTCATTTGAAGTTCACAGTTGCAGTATCTCGTAACTATCTGCCTGCACAATTCGATTACTGAATACTAGTTCCAACTTAATGTTGTAATGAAGTTTAGCTTCTATCATATTGCTTGCGTATAAAATTGGAAATAACCCGCTCGTCTCTACTGCAATGTTCTAGAATCATCTCCGCTTAAAGCCGGCCTCGCCATGCCGCTCTGCTATGCTGTTCTGCGCTTTAAAATGCAGCTCGAAATAAAGTTCTCCAACTACTATTACTATGCTGTTCTAAACCCCGGCCTTCTCATGCTTGCTTGGCCCGTACAGCTGGTTCCGTAACCGGTCTTCACGCTGCCTACTGCGGGTGTCTGCCTGGCTCACTGACCTACTTTCCTTTCTCTGCTTGGTGAATTCAAAACTGTCGCTTTCACTTTCCGTGACAAATGCTGCTCGCTGCGCGACTTTACCATACGCTCGGCGTGTCCTACTCAGCTCGCTCTCTTGCTAACTGTACTTGACTCTCTTGCTAACAGAACTCCACTGCGTTGCTCACTGAGCTCGACTGACTGTCTCTAGACTGCATTGACCTGCACCTCCCTGGCGCAGTCACGTGACGTTCTCCCCACCTCTGTGGTCTTGCGTCACAAATATAATCTCGAACCCCGATCATCTCGGCTAATAAGTTATACAATAACTTAAGGGTTATCTGTCTTCCTTCAAATTATTACCATATATAATGCTTGTTATATCTTCTCTTCTGAGATGTTTAAATACCATGTTCCATATAGATCTTAATAAAGCTTCATATTTCCATCCATAATTCCATCTGCTTGACTGCTGGCAGTGCCTTCTTAATCCTAGACCTCCTACGTCATCTTGACATTCCTCTTGACTCGATTTGAGCGCTATCTTTTCATAACTCTTCCAATAATCTCAACTACGGCTTAATGTCTGCTGGCGTAGCCGATAGCCTCAACTAGGTATCGGGTACAGTACATAACGTATGATTCGTCATTCATCTGTCATGCTATTTTTGGCATATTTTCAGTAATTTTTAACGTTTTAAATAAAATGAGATAATTGTACAGGTTGTGTAATTTTCAGAAAATCTCCTTCTATCCTTATTGTTGCATCGAGTCGAAAATCAGTAAAGCAATTTTTTTGTTGAGTTATTGTAGTCACTTTAATCCATCTGGCGCCCCGGGATATTTTGATTCTCGTGCTGACTGGTTTTTGGTGAAATGCATATGTGGTCGTCCAGACTTCAGTCTAAACGGGCGCAGTATTAGATATTTTAAATTTACCTAGCCCTCACAACCATACAGAAAGTAAGTTCAAATACTAAGCGAATACTAATACTAAGAATACAATAACTATGTTTCCGTGGTTTGCACATGAAAACTCACTATAATGGCTTTTTTTATACCTTAACACTATTTCTATTATCCTGAGAAAATATACAACTCTTATGTTCTACTTCCTCCAAGGCAGCACTATGCTTGTCTCTATAATGCTTTTTTTTTTTGTTGAATGTCTTGGCCGGTATGTTCCTACTACTCTCTCATTACGTTCTAAACATTTATACTAACTCTGTGGCACATTAAGATAGCAAATGAAATTTGCAGGTCTCTATTGATACCGGTGTTTATATCCCCCAAGTGGTTGATATTTTGAATAGTAATATTATTGTGTAATGGCTTAGAATAATCGTTTGGACTGAGTCTTAACATACATTTTTGAGGTCTTACTATATGTATAATCATCCTTTTAAAACTATACCAAGCAATCGTAAAGATATAGTTGTATTCTGTAGGCCTATGTAAATATTGTAAAAATACTTAAATTAAATTAATACAAATATTTAATGAGTTCTGCCTGATTTTCTTAATTGCTATCCCTACCTTCCCACTTTTTTCAATCGTTAACCCTCAGAAGTCCCGTTTAGTAATAAACTTGGGTTATCGTCGTAATCAGCCCCATATACTTGCAAGTACCCAATTCATATGGAATTGGGATATCTCTCGGTCATGAGTCCTGTGTGGTTAAAACTTAGGGATGTATAGCCCATTATTCTCGTGTAGCTAAAACGTAGGGATATATAGGTCATCAACTCCATGTGTTGAGTGCGTTACATATCGTAGGCATCAACCACGTGTATTTAAACGTGCGTTGTTTGTTATCAATACTGCGTGGCTCAATATAAGAGGACTAAAACGTATCGGTTATCAGCGCCGTGCGGTTCAGATTGTTGGATATTTTGGTCATCAGCCTCGTGTAGATTGGTGTTTGGATGACTTGGGAACATCATAGAACATTTTAGAAAATATTAATAAGATTTTAACTAATTTACAGGGACTGTGTAACGTGAGTAGAGTTGCAAGTCTCCGCCAGATACCTGGCATCCACCGTTACACCATAGTGGGTCTAAAAGCCTCTGATGCCATTATAGTATTAATACATTAGGTCTTGGATACCCTAATGCAGTCAGTTTCACAAGAAAGCAGAGAGGGTAAGGGAAATGAAAACAGAACAAACGCCTTTCCCAAGTGATTGGGAACAATTCTGAATTTTTATGGAAAACCAGTAAAATTTGAGAAATCAATAGATTTTAAGATAAACCGCTCAGATATGCTGTTGTGTAACTCAGGGTGGTAACGCTTATAAGTCTTAGGTAGAAACATATTATCTATATATTTAAACATTCATTGCAACTTGGGTTAAGTTTTAGCCTTTTTTTTCTAATTTAGAGAATGAATAAATACAGTCATTAAAGAAATAAATAAATATATAAATAAATAATTTATTAATTAAATAAATAAGTACATATTAAATAATAAATAAATAATTAAACATTTAATAAATACACATTTAATAATAAACAAATAAATACATAAATAAATAGTACATAACTATTCCATTTTTTTTTCGGCTAACCACTATCTCACTGTCTCTCGACAGGATTATTCTAGTAAGAATGGTAAATTAACCTTGAGTAAGGGCATCTACAGTACATAGTCAGTTATGTTAAAGCAAATCTATTTGTTAGGAAATAATATTATGTGCTACCTCCAGAAAGGTCTCTCGAGTATCCTGTCATGGTACAGCTACGTGTCATGTGATATGACCTTGTGTAAACCCTCTCTTACTCTTGAGAACGTTTACTATTTTAAAATAATATATAAAGAAAATTCAAAAATTTATATTTAGGCCCAATAGTAAAATTAAAACTAACATTTGCTAGAGATAAGAGGTAATTCCCCTTTCCGTTTGAGTTGTCGCTCAACTTTCCCCAATTATTGGATTGAGAAATCTCGGGTCCATGGCCTAATAGATATTCTATAATTGATAAATCTAAGTCAATAATCAATAGTTAATAAATAATAAATTAAATAATTAAAAAAACAGATTAAATAAATATGTAATTAAATTCTTATTTAATAATAAAACCAGAAATTCAAAATTTACGGTTAGGCCCTTTAGCAAAATTATAAACTAACATTCGCTAGAAATGACAGGTAAACCCCCCTTTTGATTCACTTGTCGCAAAACATCATCCGATAATTAGTTCGGGATATCTCGGGTCCATGACCTAGTAGTTGATTCAAAGGTATAATCGTCTTCAAATAAAATGGTAATGTAGAACCCATTAGGGCTGTTGGTAAAGCTATCTATCTATACAGCACAATAAAATAAATTAATTATTACCTAATAATTAAAAAATAAGTTATAGTTACGCCATTTTGGCAAAAATCTAAAAATAAAGAAAATATTAAATAAAAATTATTTAAATAAGAAAATAAAGCATTAAATAAAAATGTTAAGAAAAGGAGAAATCCAAAATTTTCAAAATGTGTAGTTAGGCCCTTTGGCAAAATTTGGAAAAATGAATGTACTACGGGAAAAGGGGCTTAATCCCATTTAATATGAACCCTCACACAACCCTCTCCGAATGTCAGTTCGGGATAACTCGGGTCGATGACCTGTTAGTTAGGTCCTTCGGCAAAATCTAAAAAACTTAAATGGAAAATAAAAATTACATAAATAATAGTCTAAATTAATAACATTAAACAAAAATTTTAAAAAGGGGGAAAACCAAAATTTTCAAAATGTGTAGTTTGACCCTTTGGCAAAATTTGTAAGAACACATAGTCCATGGCAAAGGGGGACTTAATCCCCTTTCATATGAACCCTTACACAAATCTCTCCGATTATTGGTTCGGGAGATATCGGCAAAGAAAGCGAACAGCGATCAGCGTAGCCGAGCGCCTAGTTTCACTTGTTTAATCCGGCCCAGGCTACCTGCTGGTAGGATAGAAGATGAACACAGGGCCTCATAGAATAGAATTTCTACGTTCTCGCCACAGTCTTGTGAGACTCGAAGAAGTGATAGGATAGAAGATGAACATAGGTCCTCATAGATTTAACGTGTTCGCCATAGCCGTGTGATACTCGAAGAAGTGATAGGACAGAAAATGTACACAGGGCCTCATAGAATGGAAACTTTAATATTCTTGCCACAGTCTTATTTAATGAAAGCGCACAATGTGCATATTGACATATAAATTATTCTTGTCCTAGTCTAATTATTGAGATTGTCCTTTTTTATTATTATTATTATTATTATTATTATTATTATTATTATTATCATTATTATTATTATTTTCAATTTTGAGCATGATATGTCTCACAGTGTTTGTCGCACAGTTTGCACACGCAGTCTTCTTCCGGTTGATGGAATCTTTGGATACGGCATAATTTGTGGTGAAACCCGTGTTTTGCATATCTTGTCATTATATGTCGGAGTTCGTAATTTGGCTGCTTCCATTCTGATGTTGAAATAGTGTCTGTTGTATAGAATTCAGGCCATTTATTATTCTCATTTAGTAGGTGGAGAGTCTTTGTATTTGGTAGCCAGAATTGTGCTTTAATGTCCTCAATGAAGAATGTTTTTTGTTAATACATGTTAAACTTGATAGTGCTGTCTTCCTAACTCCAAGAATCCGTTTTAGGTATCGGGCTTTTGCTTTCTCAATTGTTGACAGGTTGGTGATCGTAAGTTTGTCCCAGAGGATAGTGATCCCGTAGGTTGCAATTGATGCTATGGCCGTTGCGACTCTATGAAGTGATAGGATAAAATATATACGCAGTGCCTCATAGAATAGAAACTTTAACGTTCTCGCTATTGTCTTGTGAGGTTATAGGAAGTGATCGGATAGAAGATGTGCACAGGGCCTCATAGAATTGACGAGCTCGCCATAGCCTTGTGAGCTCGAAGTAATTATAGGATAGGCGATGTACACAGGGCCTTATAAAATTAACGTGCTTGCCATAGCTTTGCGAGGCTCGAAGAAATGAAAGGATAGACGATGTACACAGGGCCTCATAGAATAGAAACTTAAACGTGATCGCCATAGTTGTGTGAGACTGGAAGAAGTGATGGGATAGAAGATGAACACATGGCCTAATAGAATAAAGACTGTAACGTGCTCGCTATAGTCTTGTTAGAGTATACTGTAGGAAATGATAGGATGGAAGATGTACACAGGACCTAATCGAATATAAAATTTAGCGTGCTAGCCATCAGAAGTGGCGTAGCCATGCACGCTATATCACTCACCTTTACCGCAATGTGGCTCTGCATCATGTCCGAAGATGGGAGGTTTAAATCCCAGCGTTTACAGTGGCTATCATGAGTGTGGGTTTTCCCCATCCTTTCCACACCCTCTCGAGGAAAATACCAAGATAGTACGTATTTCAAGTCCCGGGGCACCTACCCCATTCCCGAACCTAATAATTACAATTACATGCACTACTGTAAACATCACAGAAACGCAGGTTATCAGATGAATTGATCACACACCAAAGTACTGGAGGTTGATGATCAAGATGTTACAAACCACTAGAACGAATTAACAACAACATATTCTCTGCCCTATTATGGAATGTTATCACAATCTGTTCAATGAATCCGGGGACACTCTAAAAATTTATAGACGTATGGTAATTTTATAGACAGGAAATGGCTGGTTTAATTGCACTTCACATCTTATAAGATCTCGAAGTTAATGTGTTCATTGTAAAATAAATCTCTAATACCGAGCTGTGTTATAAAATTTGAAACCAATTAAATGTAGAATCTTACCGTTTCTCCTAAGATCATAGAAAAACAAATCTATATGACCCGTGATTAAAACAGGCCGACTGGAACAAATAAGTAGATTCTGTTGAAGGGGAACACCGTAATCACAAAGATACAGTAAAATATACAGATTCACAAGTTACTGTAAATACAGTGCAGCTTATAACTAGTCATCAATGACCACTTCCGAAGACAAAAGAATGTTCATATCTTTTCAAATTAACTTTTTGATGCTAATAATAAGTAAATTCTTGGCTATTGGGGAAAGTCCAAAATTATTCCGACGATAGATTTTTCTCTGACGACAAAAAGACCAATTCGGGGACTGTCGTAGGTAAAAGAAAGAGTGACAACCTTACTGCAGTACCCGTCTTTGTTGTGATTACACAGTGGGAACAAATCACCAATGTATGGCCAAAACTTTAAGTCATTTCATATTCAATTGCAAACTCGTATCTAAGGAATTTTGAGGTCGCTGATTACAAGGCTGATATTTGTATTATGTTAGATGTGTGATGGATATATACAGGTTGTTAAAACAATTGGATATCCAATATTTTACAAGGTTAAGGAAACAGCTGATAAACAAGGGTCCTACAGCGCATACGTTCTGAGATCTGAACATTTGTTCATAGGAGATGCTAAGTGTGTTGTCCATTCATTGCCATGCAGTGGCGTAACTAGGGTTTGCTTCTAAAGGGGGATGAACTGAGTCAAAATTATGTTGGGGGTGGGGGATGGGAGGAGGGTTCGCACTGAAAGCTAATATACGGTTCCAAAATTTCAAAACCTCCCATCTACTGTATGTATTATTTCGTGTGTGATTTCGTTAAGCATTTGATACATTGCAATTGTGAAAATGCTCGAAACTTATCAATTTCGTTGATATTAAATTACATTAAATTAAATATTATAAAGTCCATTTTTCTTTGCGAAATAATCTGGTTCTTTCTATTCCCCGACATTGTATAAATATTAAGAGACTACTGCTAAAGTTTAACTTAAAACAGCAATATAAGTAAACAAGATATTATTCACTTTCCAAAATGGCACTTACACTCGTGTACTAACAGAATGACAACTGACAAGTGGTGTATTTTAGTTAAGGGTTAAGGAAAGATAGTGCCACGCCCATCTTACTGCCACCCCTCTGGCTAAATGAACAGCTGAACATTTAGCTCATTCAGTAAGTGACCAGTTAAGGTTACACTAAAACTGTTACAGGAATGAACGGAAATGCTTTAAAACACAATCATTTGTCATCAATCGACAGATTGGTTTTATTCGAAATTAAGAACCTCATCAAATTTCATAGTTTTATTATTTGGGTATGGGGAGGGGGGGATACCCCTAATCAACCCCAGTAGTTACGTCACTGTTGCCATTCATCCTTCAGCCCTACAAAGTAAGGCACCACGGTTCTTTCCAAGCGTTGAGTAACGTACACATACACTCACTTACATGACTGAAACTACGCAAAACTGTCCGACGGTGCACCAATACTACTACTACTCTACTCACAACCAGACTGTTGTTTTCATTATTCCTTACGACGTATCAATATCCCATGTCAGGGATGTCAACTATGATTATCAGGTGATTTGCACATCCTATAAACAAATGTTCAGATTTCTGAAAATATACGCGTTGAACCTTCTATGATTATTAGATTATTTCTTGTTTCGATGCATACTAGCACCTCACGAGGCTGAGTGCACCCTGTTCGAGCTCTCACATTGGTTTCTAAAATCCCTGATGGAGCCGAGAATCGAACCCAAAGCCTCCGGGTGAGAGGCAGTCGTCTACCTCTACACCACGGGACCGGAAAAAGACGATTGAAGAACGTAAAAGTTGAGAGATCCAACAGAAAACTAACTAATTATTTGGTGCCTCCTCGGCTCTATCTATAACCTATATTTAGGTGAAAGTAAATGCAAGAATGGATCTGCGACCATCACATTGGCCGGCAAGAGAAATATACTACCCACCGAAAATGAAATCACTTCATGTCTCAGTTCGCCAAAGTAGTTACGTCTAATTGAAGCAATTAAGTAATAGGCCTACAGATCTAGTTCTCTGAGATTTTCATTGTTAAATTGCGGAAAACGTTTATTTCAGAGAGTCCATTATTACATTTTGTGGGAGGAGGAGGGGGCGGATTTTATGTATCCGGCACTGGACCGTAAAGAGGTAGCCCATCCAGTAATCCACAGTAAACAAGCTTCCATGAAAGCACATTCTTCAGTTGGTGGAGTGGCAATCTGATTAAGAAAGCTTTCTACATTTCAAATGACACAACGCTCAACATTTCGCAAAAATGAAAGTAGGCTTATGAGATCCACACTGGCGAAAGTTTCCATCTGGCTGTCTGTTTGCATTTGTGTATGCCTGTCCCCCTTGCCTTGACGAAACTATTTAAAAAAATTGGTACAGATGTAGCACGAGTAGAGGGCCCCCCATGTTTTGTGTTGCCACAAACTTAACAAAGACAAACCGGAGAGTTCAATAATTCCTAAATCTAATACTGGCTAAGTGTCGGAACACTACTATATTGAAACATTATAATCTGTAACTCATTCTCCGATGAATCAATGATCACAATAGTTGGTATGCCTATACAGGGAGCTCCATATCAAGAACCGATGCTGGTTAAATAAATACATTATCAATACTGTTGACTACAATAATGAAAATGAAAAGTGGTTTTGTATGTCCAAGGCAAGAGACTAACAAATTCGTATATTCAAGATGGCGGATGGGCGCACTATCAAACTATTAAAATCATAAACTCAGAAGATAAATGCCCAATCAACACGTAACATTGTAAAAGGGAAGTCCAGTACAGATCCTGCTGCGGTAAAGGCACCACATAGACCTACGTTGTAGCCGAAGGTTCCCTTCGTTGCAGCTAGATGGCAGTGAGTAAGCTATTTCGGTATCTAAGCAATAACCACTGCATGTGGGTTTGGTGCAAGTTGCTCGCATATAGCGGTAATTATTGTAGTCCATAACGTGAGGCAAATGCATGTTTCCTCCTAACAAAGGAGTTTCCTTATGTTTATTTATTGTATATTGAGTTGGTTTTAAATGCTTTGATCAGTCATTTTTAATACAGAAGAAGTCGTATCCATCACTGTAGTATATACTAAGCTTATTTTCAGACATGTTTACCTTGAGGTACCACAACAGGAGGGTGTGGCGTCCCTACCTGACATTTGGGAGAATTGTCGCAATGAAATCCGGTATTGATGTATCATTGATATCATATTTAGAAAGCGATCTGGAAACATTTAGACTATTCAGAGAGTACCAGTGTTCTATACGAGTATTTTATTACCTCACTAGAAACCCAACCCGGCTTCGCCCGGGAACAGTAATGAATGCATTACGTGATAAGAGCTTTTTTTCCAATGTCAATGAACAACGACCAATATCCGTTTTACGACTGGGCATGATGGGTTAAAATCACTGACTGGACTATTAATTATATTATCATGGAGATGCATGTGCAACAAATTCTTGTCCGACGTAATTTAAGAATGGCGAGGTGCATGAAACACAAATCCCCCTTCCGTCCAATCTTAACTTGACTATGAATTTTACGGAACGAAAAGTTCACAGGCGAAATTAAGAAAAGCAGAGTTGCACTTCCAGGGAAACTCCTAACACAACATCTCCTCTCTTAAGTTTTTAACTCAACACGACTCGACAGTTTGCTGCTGGCTGTAACTGGGGCAATAGGTTCGCCCGCTAGATAGGCTGTAACAGGGATGATAGACTCGCCCTTTGCTAGCTCGTAAACTGTCGCCTCAGTAGTTGAATGGACATGGTTGGAGGAAATTAAAACGTAAAAACACTTATAGTGGGCGATGTATTGAAGATAGACATAAGCTCCCGTGGACTTTTTTGTAGAACTTTTCATGCTGATCAATTCTTACACTCATAGTATTTAGATATTTTTAACGGTTTGCCCAGCGTAAGCTTACAAAGCGCTCGGACGCGAGGTTTTTTTTTCGACTTTTCCACTGAAATCGTTACTGCTCGGCTTCCTTTGATCATAAATAAATTATTTTCTACAGAAATCATCCTCGTGATATCCTCTACAGAATGGTGAAAACCGCATCAAAGTCCATCCAGTGGTTCTCGAGTTTACCCGTAACATCCTTGAATCGGGGACTTTGTTTTATACTCAGTAGAGATGATTCTTAAAATATATAATTTATTTCGTTGGTTTAATTGTTAACATCATGATTACTACATAGCACAACAGAAATAACAAGTAGTTCCGTGGAGAACTAAATAGCCAGTTTTTATAGATCGCATTGCCTCTATCAGCAAACCAAATTTCAGTTTGATTGCTGTAATAGATTCGAAGATGTAGAGAACCGTCTAAATATTTCGGATGGTTGCCATGTTGGATTTTTATGTATATAGCCCATAGAGTTATGTACTATAACATGAAAATAATGCGTAGGTGTATTATTCAAATTTCAATCGCGAGATTAGTACACATGAAACAAAAACGAGATTTTAAACTTTTCGCATAGCCACCATCTTGTGGTTTTGAAAACAATTGAAATAAATTAGATGTCAGTGGATAAAAATATGTATAAGCATTTACGGTACCGGTACCAAGTTTCACTCGGATGGTTAAATCGTGATAAACGTCCATTTAAACATTAAAATTTCGTGTCGCCGCCATGTTGGATATTTGGTTACCAGGTTATTGAAAGTCCCATAGGTGAACTTAAGTCCATATCGTTTATTAACTTACAAAAGTTCAGTTTGATTGCTGTGATAGATTAGTAGATATTGAGAACCGTCTAAATATTTAGGATGGCCACCATGTTGGATTTTCATATATGTAGGCCGTATACTTATATACTATTAGATGACGATGATTGCGAAGTTTCATATTCAAACGTTGACTTCGAAGGCATGATTAGGACACCGGAAAAAAAATCGCACACCGCCATCATGAGGGTATGTAAACAATTGAATTAAATTAGATGTCAATGCATTGCAATGTGTATGGCCATTTGCTGTACCATGTTTCACTGTGCTCGGATGATTATATCGCGAGAAAAGTCTATTTAAATGTTTCAAATTGGCTTGGCCACCATGTTCGTTTTGTATTTAACAGGTTTTTAAAAGTCACATAGGTGAACTTCTAGTAGTTCTCTTTATCGCCGTACAAAATTTCAGGGTGATATCGGTAATCATTTCGAAGATATACGTAGAATGCCGGTGAAATATTTCGCACAGACGCCATGTTGGATTCGTGAGACGTAATAAAATTTGAGTGGCACGTTCGGGATCGGACAAAATAGTACTATGACCCTACCGAGTTTCATTTAAATCGCTCCAGCCGGTTAGAAGCATAGAAGTATATAGACAGATATAGACAGATGTAGACACACACATTCGCGCACACACACTTTCGCGCACACACACACTTACACACACGGACAATAGGTCATCTCATAAGCCTATTTTTTTTTTCATAAATGAAAATAGGCTAAAAATATATAGCATGCCTACTCAAGACAAAAGTAAGGGCACGGTCAAAAGAGCTCAGTGGGTAGAGGAGAAGTTGTAAGAAGTTTGAAAACAAGGTAAATATTCAGGGAGGCAGAAAGGTGCAATCGAATTTAGGCACGAACTTTAAAACGAAGAATGGATTACGGAAATCTTAAAAAAAAGGCACAATGGGTCCATATGTGCTTGTTTAATGTGGTCTGTATAAACACAAACAAACGAGATTTGTCTTGTCAAAAACTTAAAACAGTTCATCTTTAACACGGGTATAAAGAAGCAAAAAAAAATTATCAAGACATACTTTTTGTGCTCAAATACTTATGTTAACTAAACATACACTATTAGAACAAAGGTCCATACAGTGACATTGTGAGGTTTGAAGCCATTTTTCAGTGTTGCCTAAGTAAACAAAAGTTTGGTGCTTTTCAGTCGGTCAACACGAATGTACCCAAATAGAGCTGGGTTATGCCCTGATCCTGAATGACCGACTGAAAAGCACCAAACTTTTGTCCATACAGTAACTTCAACGAAATGAAATTCTACAACAATATTGAAGATATTTTTTGATGAAATACGTTTATAATGTAATATTAGTACACTAAAGGAAATTTCCTACGCAGATAGGTGATGGAATATAGAACAATCCTTAAGCAATGCTGAAGAAGTCTCAAAATGGTCGAAATATGTACATTTATAATGTGAATTAAAATAAAGCGTAGTTTGTAATGAGTAGGTGGATTATTTTCAAAAGTTAAATTCTATTTTCAAAATATGATTATATTGTAGCATGTTCTAATACTCGTTTGTATTAGAGTTGAAGAAATTGGCATAAATTTGATTTTGTTATTAATTAGTTAACTTGCGCCATCTCACCCGTGCAAAGTCGGCATCTATACCGGGTTCGAGGGAGAGACGCTGCTGCTGCAAGAATATATTTCTTCCTTCTTTCCGCCTTTTTCTTCTTACTTAGTAATGCTTTACTCATATGTCATCTATTGCAAACATCTTCAAATTATGCTGTACGTATTTCCAACACTTTTAAGTAATTCTACAGTGATATAACAAATAGTATCTAAAGTGCGGCAGCACTACGGGATTTACCTTATCATATAAGAGATTTCTCAAGCATTCCTCAAAGAACTATTACTCAGCATGTAGGTAGTGCACAACTGCCATCATGAATATTTGAAGAATTAAAATGGATAACCCATTAGATATTAAAGCTGAAATGACGCTATTTAGCACTAAGGTAGACCCGTATACGTGCCAATCTGTGCCCAGAAAAGAGAACAGTGACTCCATGCCTTCAGAATGGTGACTCGGTGTACTGTAGAAAAATTAAAATCAAATTTGGGGCGTAATTGCTCATTTAACACGAAACTTGGTAAGAGGAGAGTAACATATAAGTGATTTGCTAGCATTAGCGGGAATTCTCCCCGGGTAGTAAACACTGAGACCTACGTAGCATGCAGCCACCATCTTGCTAATATAAATCATTAAAATTGTTACCCCATAGTCTATTAGAGCTACAATGACGGGATTTCACAGGAAATTCATACGGGAGACATTACTTATAAGAGGCACATGGCCATACGTTTCATGAATCCATGATGGCGGGCGGATGATCTAACAACACACTAAATTCTATTACTCAGGATGTGGCTGTGCCATTCGCACACAAATTCGTAGACTAGAGACACAATAAAACATACTGTACTTCACTGGCACTGTCTAGTCACACGACTATCCCAAGGAATATAGAGAACAACCACAATCTTGAATAGTCTATTTAAGGCATTAAAATCGATTAAGAGTTACAATGACGAAACATGGTTTTAAGCTAGAGCCGTAAAAGTGCTTACCCATGAAAATAAAAATAAAAATAAAAATAAAAATAAAAATAAAAATAAAAATAAAAATAAAAATAAAAATAAAAATAAAAATAAAAATAAAAATAAAAATAAAAATAAAAATAAAAATTAAAATAAAAATAAAAATTAAAATTAAAATTAAAATTAAGTTAAATGAATAAAATAAAAACAAAATTAAAATTAAAATTTTAATTAAAATTGTGTCTTTGAAATCACCTGTGAAACCCTTTGAAACTATATGATATAGAAATATTCATCTGTACAACAAACTATTCAAATATACCGTCATATACGGCTGATAAAGAAAAAGAGAATCTAATTTCGATAATATTTATAAATAAAATTAAAATTAAAATTAAAATTAAAATTAAAATTAAAATTAAAATTAAAATTAAAATTAAAATTAAAATTAAAATTAAAATTAAAATTAAAATTATTTTTGTAAATTCATTTTAGGCGCTCGTGTCAAAGTGGATGATCAGCCCTAGCCTATGTATGTTGGTGTGTGATGAATTTTGTGTCTGATATCCTCTGGGTTTGTGGTACTGTAATTTTTTTCGTGTAGCTTTTAGGGGCTTGGTAGTTTAATTGGTTGGTTGGTTGGTTGGTTGATATTATTATTAACAGAAAAGCGCACGAATGTGCATAACATAGTTATACACCAGTTTAGTCCTTGCCATAATCGCACAGTGATTTCTGGTTATTTTTACACCGTGTGATGTGATATATGTCACAGAACTGGTCACATAACGAGCACAAGCAGAGTTCATTTGGGGCATGGTAGGAAATGTTTTTACATATTTTATGGTGGTGCCCATGCACTGCTCACTTTATCGCCACATGTCTTAGTTTCTGATTGGCGTAGGTACAGTTCCGGGTAATCATGGCATCCGTGCTGTAAAATTACAGTGGGATGTCTTCTCTCTTCTCCCTTCTCTCTGCTAGGTGCGTTTCAGCATTTTTTGAGGATGGAAGCTGTAATTTTGTCCTGATTTCTTCGACGAGGAAGGCTTCCCGTACTAATTCATATGTAAGGCGAGAACGCGTGTACTTTAAGATGCCGATTGAAGTTTTTAGGAATTGGGCTTTAACTCTTTCGATGGTGGCCGGATCTCTCTTCGTTAGTCGGTCCCATATCAAGTGGATCCCTTAAGTGAGAAATGGTAGGATCTTTGCGTCAAATAGATGCATAGGTGTTTTTAAAGATAGCTGCTGTAGATTAACAATGTCCTACATGGCTTTCGTGCAAGCCACTGCTCTGTCTTGGATGTGTAATCTGAATGTCCCGGTAGGCTGTAATGTGATCCCAAATTATTTAACTGCATTTACTATTTCCACTCTGTCCTGTTCACATTGCAAGTTGTCGTCTGCTGCACTCCCAACTTTCCGAAAAACCAAGTGTTGGTTTTTTGTCCAGTTTAATTTCAGACTGCCCATCCTACCAGCGCTGAAAAGGCGTGTTGGAGTTCTTCCTTATTTGGTGATCCTAGGACCATGTTGTTCGCATATAGCCTATGTAGATACTGCCTCCTTTGGTTTCTCTCGGATTGCTGTTGTTACATCGGCTGTGGCAATATTGAACAGTATGGGATGAAGGGGTCACCTTGCAACAATCCATTAGTTTGGGTGATTTCCTTTGTTTTGCAGACTGCGTCATCTCTGATGATCTGGTTGTATGCCAGGATATTTTAGCCTATTTTCATTTTAGGAAAAAATAGGCTTATGAGATCACCTTTCGTCCGTATGCGTGTGTGCGTATGTGTGTCCGTCTGTCTGTGTGCACCTTCCCCCCCCCCCTCGTAATAACTTCCAAACAGCTGGAGCGATCTCAATGACACTCGGTAAGGTCATAGAACTGTGCCCATCAAATTTTATTACGTCTCACCGATCCAACAAGACGGCCGTGCGAAATATTTCACCAGCATTCAATATCTCCAAAGCCATTTTAGATATCACCCTGAAAGTTTGTACGGTGATAAAATGCACTGCTAAAAGTTCACCTACGAGACTTTCAATAACCTGGTAACTATAAAAGCAACATGGCGGCCAAGCGAAGTTGAAACTTAAAAGAGACTTTTCTCGCGATTTAACCATCCAAACCCAATGCATCATGGTACAGCAAATGTACACATCGTATTGCACTGGCATCTAATTTTGTTCAATTGTTTACATAACCTCAAGATGGCGGCTGTGCGAAATATTTCACCAGCATTCTATATCTTCAAAATTATTACTGATAATACCCTGAAATTTTGTACGGTGATAAAGGGCACTACTAATGATTCACCTATGAGATTTTCAAAAACCTGGTAACTACAAACCCAACATGACGGCCAAGCGAAATTGAAACTTTTAAATAAACGTATCTCGCGATTTAATCATCCAAACGCAATGAAACTTGGCACAGCACATGTTTATACACATTGTAATGCACTGGCATCTAATTTCGTTCAATTATTTACATAACCTCAAGATGGTGGCTATGCGAAATATTTCACTGGCATTCTATATCTCCGAAACTATTACTGATATCACCCTGAAATTTTGTACGGTGCTTAAGGGCTTAAGCTTATGTATGTCATTTTCAAAAACCTGCAAAATACGGAACGAACATGGCGGCCAAGCGAATTTGAAACATTTTAATAGACTTTTCTCCCGAATTGAATATCTGAGCGAAGTGAAATGTCGTACAGTAAATGTTTATACATATTGAAATGGACTGGCATCTAATTTAGTTGAATTGTTTATACAACCTCAAGATGGCGGCTGTGCGAAATGTTAAAATTACGTTTTATTTCTTGTGTCGTAATCATGCAATCGAAGTGATTGTTTGAATAATGAACCTGCGCAATTATTTTCATTTAATGGTACATAACTCTATTGCCTATACCTATAACAATCCAACATGGCGACCATCCGAAATATTTATACGGTTCTCAATAACTACGAATCTATTAAAGCAATCAAACTTAACTTTTGTATGTTGATAGATGCTATTAATATAAGTAGGATATATGAAAATAGGCTTTAGTTCTTCACGGAACTACTTATTTTCTATTGAAGGGTTGTGATTGCCGATGATCTTTTGATGTTTCGATATAAGCTTTCGTCTGTCAGTTAGGTCAAAGGCCTTTGTATAGTCTATAAAGACTGCATAAATCTTTCCCATTTGGAGTCGTTTTGCTTCCTCTATGTCGTTTAACAGATTTTGAATTGCGTGCAAGGTTCTAAAGCCGCATTATTCCTCCAGTATCTTGGAGACGACTTCGTATACTATCCCGTTGGTTAGAATTCTTGTCAGTAACTTGAAGGTGTTGCTTTCCAGTGATATTTCTCTGTACTAGTTGGGGTCGTTGGTTTCACCTGTTCCTTTAAAGAGAGTTTTAATGGTTGATGTTCTCCATTCTTCGGGGATATTTCCTGATCCTAGGCATTTGGTAAACAGCTTGGACCATAGTTCTGCTAGGTATTGTGCCGAATCCTTTAGATGCTCGTTGAAAAACCCGTCTGGTCCAGCGGCCTTGTTACATTTTGTAGCCTTGATTATGTCCAATACCTCTGTTTTAGTGATGGGGAGTAATTCTTCGAGTTGATCTCTACATTCAATTTCATATGCCGCTTGTTGACCTATACCGTTAAGGATGATTGTGAAGTGCGATTCCCATTATCCCTATGTCAACGTCACTAGATCTTGATGATCTTCTTGGTCTGATGGCTATGTATGTATCATTCATTGCTTCTTCGGCGATTCTCTCACCTTCTATTTCTATGTATTGAAAGTGATTACGTTTTAGGAGATTCTTGTAATATCTCCGTGTTTCCCCACATGCCCTTAGGTCTTCTGGTGTTGGCGTGATCCTGGCAATATGTAGAACCTTTAGTGTAGTTTGCATTTCTTCATAACATTCCTTATCATACCACGGTTGAGCTTTCCTTGTAATCTGTTTGTGGGTTATATTTGCTCCTAGTATCTTGTTAATTGTTGTTAGGGCTGCATGTAGGTCGTTCTCCTTGATTGTCTCGTCTGCTTCAGGTACATTTCCTAGTTGTCACTGTAGTGCTGTCATGTTAAGGTGTCTGAATATGATGGTCTTGCGCAATTCGGAACAACTTTCTTTGGAGTTTTGAGTAAGAATTTGGTCTGTATTGGAATGTGTTTTCTCAGTGGGGTTACTGGCGAAGTCCATTGACTCCTTTGTTCTAGAATTTCAATATCGTTTCCTTTGTGGAACATGAGGTCAAGGTGCTACTGCCATTATGGACAAAATAAGTTTTGCGTTTTGAATCATTTACTATATTGAAGATTTCTTATTTACGGATTGTAAGGACAGTTTTACATTTCGTATCGGGTTTGTCTAGTCTGCAGTTCATATCTCCTGCAAGTAGTGTGGTTTCTTCTCCTCAGGGAGAGCGTGAGGTGAGGCATTATTTCCTCTCTATCAGTGTTGGGGCGTACATAAGTGCATATTATCGCGATTATGAGGTTTTCTTCTATATGTAAGGTCTTTATGGGTCCAATAGATGATATATACACCTCCTGATGGCCTTCCTTCTGTAGGTTTTCTTGCTAGAGGGTGGATGAAGTAGAAACCTTCTCTATCAATAGGGGTCGTTAGGAATGTCCCTGTGAATATTAATATGTCAGATGTCTCTAATATGTTCCTGGGGTTAGTTTCAGTAGTCATTTAAACCATTCCACATTCCACAGGAGCGTGTTAATGTAGTTATTCGAGAGATTCGCCTTCGCTTCTTCTGCAGAGGCGAAATCGAAATCGACGCACAATTACTCTACTTGGCCAAAATTCGGGGTTGGATGTCATTTCTAGGCAGACAAATGGGATGCCAACTTGGTACGCTTTGGTTTCTCCTCATGTGGTGACCTCTTCGCAGCTGACGTCTCCTTGATATTAGGGTCTTGGAACATATTTGGTCGTCAGGACCGTATACTATGGTGCGAGTTGAATTTGCCAGAAAACCTGCGTGATAGCCATTAGGTCGTGTAGCTGTATGACGACGCCTATCAGACATGCTGGGGAAGTGTTTGTAGCAGTGAGATTGATAAGGAAGGATACAAAAACTCTGCAATTGGTCTTAACAACGGACCCGCTTGATCTCGAACGCTCTATTCCACACAAGACATGCTTAGAATATACATTGTCATTACAAAAACAGTGGTCTAAGTCATTCTAACTAAAAACGTTACAAAATTCCACAAGAGACATCTCAATTTTGAGGAACATCGGTAATGCAAGGAAACAGAATATCAAAAGGGGGAAAATATACATAATTCAATGTTGTGATCTTATTGTTATATTTTCCATCAACAGTGTCGCAATCTCTTCATTTAAAGTACTGTATTTACAATTCTGTAAAACACAAGTTTTCAAGGACTCGTTACTGCTGCTTTTCTTCAAAATCAAAATTTTTGAGAACAATTTGCAAATCTCACTTAAGTTACATTTTTTTAAACTTTCAACATTACTTTAGAATTTAAACCATCTACTATAAAAAGCCACATTAATTATATTTTCAAACGACGATTTGGGTGTGCCAATTTCATACCTGCTTTCTCCCAAGCATGGGCTTGTACTTTAGTGTAAAACATAGACTGAGTATCACAAAGTGAAGACTGATGATCACATTATGGTCATTTAATTTCACTTGTGGGTTTTTAACTTGTAGTTTCACAAACTCGGTGATCCTTCCTTACAGAATGTTTATTGCTGGAAAAGGACACGCAATGAGGCAAACGTTTGTGTTTTCGGGGGTAATAACTTAGGGCCACATATGTGTGTTTTGAGATATTCAAGTTTTTAAATGCATTCCAATATTATTCGAACATTAGATAAATGAAGCACAAGTTTTGTTAGGAAATTATCACATGCATTTAATTTCCACCATCATCTATATATATAAAAATCAATTTTACGTGATAGTTTGTCCGTCTGTCTGTCTGTGGGTATGTATGTCTCCTATGCGTTCATATACCATTCATCTGATTGCAATGAAACTTGGGTGAGATGTTGAGTACACCCCAAGGAAGGTTTCTGACTTAGAAAATCCATTTTACAATAGGTAGCGCACGCGTAGATTCAACAAATGAGCGACGATGCACGAAGCGTTTCAACAAAGTCCCGTATGTGTTCATATACTATTCGTCCGATAGCGATGAAACTCGGGTGAGATGTTGTGTACACTTACGTGAAGGTTTCAAAATTAGTGAATACATTTCACAGTAGATAGCGCACGAGTAGATTCAACAAATGAGCGACGACTCGCAAAGCGTTTCAACAAAGTCCCGTATGCATTCATATACCATTCGTCCGATAGCTATGAAACTTGCGTAAAATGTTGTGTACATTTCAGGGAATTTTTCTGGCTTAGTAAATCCACTTTACAATAGGCAGCGCACGAGTAGATTCAACAAATGAGCTACGACGCGCGAAGCATTTCAACAAAGTCACGTATGCGTTCATATACCATTCGCCCGATAGCGATGAAACTAGGCTGAGATTTTGTGTGCACTCCAGGGAAGGTTTCTGGATTAGTAAATCCCTTTAAAAATAGGTAGAGCACGAGTAGAATCAACAAATGAGCGACGACGCGTGAAGCGTTTCAACAAAGTCCCATATAAGGTCATACACCATTCATCTGATAGCGATGAAATTGGGTGAGATGTTGTGTACACTCCAGGAAAGGTTTCTGGCTTAGTACATCCATTTTACAATAGGTAGCGCACCAGTAGATTCAACAAATGAGCGATGACACGCGAAGCGTTTCAACAAAGTCCCGTATAAGGTCATATATCATTTGTCTGATAGTGATAATTGTTTGGTGAATTCTTGTGTACACTCCAGGAAAGGTTTCTGGCTAAGTAAATCCATTTTACAATACGAAGCGCACGTTTAGATTCAACAAATGAGTGACTACGCGCGAAGCGTTTCGACAACGTCCCGTATACGTTCACATACCATTCATCCGATTGCGATGAAATTTGGGTGAGATGTTGTGTACACTCCAGAGAAGGTTTCTTGCTGAGTACATCCATATTATAATACGTAGCGCAAGAGTAGAATCAACAAATGAGCGACGACACGCGAAGCGTTTCAACCAAGTCCCGTATGCATTCATATACCATTCGTCCGATAGCTATGAAACTTGGGTGAGATGTTGTGTACATGTCATGGAAGGTTTCTGGCTTAGTAAATCCACTATACAATATGCAGCGCACAAGTAGATTCAACAAATGAGGGACGACGCGCGAAGCGTTTCAACAAAGTCCCGTATAAGGTCATATACCATTCTGCCGTTAGCGGTGAAACTTGGGTGAAATATGGTGGACACTCCACGGAAGGTTTCTGGCTTAGTAAATACATTTCACAGTAGGTAGCACACGAGTAGATTCGACAAATGAACGACGACACGCGGAGCGTTTCAATACAGTCCCCTATGTCTTCATATCCCATTAGTCCGATAGCGATGAAACTTGGGTGAGATGTTGTGGACACTTACGTGACGGTTTCTAACTTAGTAAATACATTTTACAGTAGGTAGTGCACGAGTAGATTCAACAAATGAGTGACGGGGCGCGAATCGTTTAAACAAAATCCGGTATGCGTTCATATACTATTCATCCGATTGCGATGAAACATTGATCAGTTATTGTGTACCCGCCAGGGAAGGGGACTTAGTAAATCCATTTCACAATAAGTAGCGCAAGAGTAGATGCAACAAATGGGAGACGACGCGCGAAGCGTTTCAACAAAATCCCCTATAGCGTTCATATAACCTTCTTCGATTGCGATGAAACCTTGATGAGTTATTGTGTACACGCCAGGGAAGGGCTTCGACTTTAGTAATACATTTCTCAATAGGTAGCGCACAAGTAGATTCAACAAAAGAGTGACAGCGCACGAATCGTTTAAACAAAGCCCCGTATACGTGCATATACCACTCATCCGATTGTGATGAAACATTGATGAGTTATTGTGTACACGCCAGGGAAGGGTTTCGACTTAGTAAATCCATTTCACAATAGGTAGCGCAAGAGTATATGCAACAAATGGATGATGACGCGCGAAGCGTTTCAACAAAATCCTCTATGCGTTCATATAACCTTATTCGATTGTGATGAAACCTTGATGAGTTATTGTGTACACGCCTGGGTAGGGGTTCGACTTAGTAAATCCATTTCTCAATAGGTAGCGTACGAGTAGAATCAACAAATGAGTGACAGCGCACGAATCGTTCAAACAAAATCCCGTATACGTTCATATGCCATTCATCCGATTGCGTTGAAACTTTTGAAAGTTGTTGCGCACGCTCCCACGAATGGTTCTAAATTAGAAAATCCATTTTACGATAGCTTAGAGGCAGTTAACGGAAATTGAAAAACATGTTGTGTATCCAAAAGCACTTCAAGAAACAGAATTTCAACGCCAACACTTTCTTTGATTGGCATTGCAACGCATGCCGGGTACAGCTTGTATATTACTAAAAATAGCATTGTTTAGTAAATTGTACACCTGTCTATATCTATGAATTAATCAATTTCCACTGTTACTTCTTGACATTATTGTCTCAAATTTATCGGAACAGTGTATTTGTCGTGTTGTATCAACAACATAACTAATAAATGAAACAAAACCGCTGAATAGAATTGCACAATTATACCCTGTCTTAAGCAAACACGTGATGATTGAAAATGCTAATAGGTAGAGATGCTGGCCTTGTTGTTGTAGTTCCTGCTTCATAACTTGCACTCTGCCTACTCCTTTCAGTCTTTTGTTCGTTAAATTCTAACTCATCATAAGAACACTTAAAATATATTTGGTTAGTTCATTATAGTTTCTGGATTTCGCTAAAATTAAGAGATTTGGTGCATTCCAACACTACGACATGGAGTCTCTAAGATGCCTTGTGTAGTACAGTTACTGATCCCAAAATATCCACAAGCTTAGCCTGTTATTTAAGTGCAAGCATGTTGACAGCCCACATCTATGTTTGGCTGATCTGGTTGGAAAAACAATTGGCTAATGACAGGAAAATCCATAATCTGGAAGGCATGCCTGAAAACAATGTTACTTCCTTTCCGTTTGAGACACGTTACTGGAAATCGAAAACTCACGATATCATTTCTGTTGAGCCTCTGAATCATTTTGTGATTGTTTCAGTTTCACTTAAAATATTGTTCCTTGTTTTTCAATACATTAAACCCTTTCAAGTTATATACAACACAAAATACAGCCTTTCAGGTTAGTATTAGGGCGGTAAAATAGTCTACTGCATCCAAGTCAGGGTACACGTGCTCATTTTCGTTGCTTTATATTTTTTCTTGGTTTCCACTTCTTCAGCTAGTCATTGCTTGATATGATCGCCATGTTTTTCTCGGTATTTCCATTATCCTCTTGTGTAAAATTGTAGTATTCAATAAAGAACGGTACAACCGTAATTGTTGAGGAATGCAGCCTTGTTCAATGCAATCCTTCTTGTACATGTAATACATAATTTGAACATTTAAATCCGTATGCATTTCTTATTGGATTTCTTTCTGGAATAATGTTCATGGGAAAACAGGAAATTTACTAATAATCACTTACTTCATCCTTTTCGTCTTTTGAACGTTTGAGACCACGTACATGGCAACCACTTTCGTCCTTTAATATTATAGTGTGATCAGCTTCTTTCTTGATCAACATTTAAGTTTCTGAGATGTCAAATGTAGTGAGAACAATCATCTTACATACTTGGATTTCGTCACATTCTTTCATTAGGAATACCGATAATATTATTTTTAGGCTATTTTCATTTATGAAACAAGTAGTTCCGTGAAGAACTAAATAGCCTATTTTCATATATCCAACTGGTCTTAGAAGACGAGAAATGAATACGTGATTTTAAAAATGCACAGACGCCCTTTACAGTTCCTATAAATTTCCATTAAATTAGATGTCAGTATATTGAGGCTTGTATGAAGATATACCATCTTTACAGATTTGCATAAGGAGACTGAGTGTTCCTCGTTCCAGTCCTCAAACCAGAATACAATTTCTTGGCAGATCCTGGAATCGAACCCATACCTTTTGGGGCGACAGCTAAGAATGCTAGCCACTACACCATGAGGTGGTCCGGATCACAGTTACGCTAGTATCTTACATTCTGACTCAGGATATTGTAATGTATTTACGTTTATGTAAAAATCACTTCACTAAGTTATAAAGGATAAAGTCGATGTAATTTCTGTGCTCTGATTAATATAGTTTTTCTTTTCTTTTAAATTTTGTATTTTTATTTCTTTATTTATTTATGGCGAAGATACACGAAGTGTATCGAAAAACTATGTGGTAAGGCCTAGACTACGTTGAAAGACTGGTTGAAACATTCTGTCAGCCGCATCCAATTTTTTTTTAAATTTCCTATTTCGTCTGCAGGAAAAGTGCAGGAATAATTACTCAGCTGTGAGAATGAAAGCTTTACGGTTTCACTTAGCTCTTGTCTTCAGATCCGAACTAGTTCCTGTCCTGTACAGTGCTAACCAACCAACATATACTTGATATTATCAGCTACGAACTGTATTTTTCATTGAACTTGTGATCGGTGTGATCGGTAAAGGCCGGTCATTAGTCATACTCTATACGATTTGCTTAGACTGTCCGAAACTTTATTTTGTTTATTCCAATATGGAGATGACTTATTTTTTTTCTTTATTTTTTTATGGCATATAACGAAACTAATATGTTTGCTACCAACCACTCTGTGTGACGATAAACTTAACTATTTGATTACAATTGCCCATGGAAACGCATGATATACCCGGACATTCACCTCTTTCATACAATGCTAGAGTACCTACCATTATGCAGTCTTCCGGTTGACTATGATACATTTTATGCAAGTGACACTTGCAAGTTTGTTCTCCATATTTATGATTTGCTATTTTTCTTGAATTAGTTCCTCTGTTCTCTTGATGGATGAATACCACTCCCGGAGACATTAATGAACATTTTATGCTGCTAATTTTCATGCAATATAACCTCATAGCCCTCACATAAAATTTAAATTACGTGATCACGAAACAGTGTGTCCTTATTATGGCGAGGCCGATAACCTAGATGTTAGGCCACTTAAAACAACAATTATCATCATCATCACCTCATTAAGGCTATTCGATGTATATTACCTCGATGATTTTCTTACGCTGGTCGCTAAACATTCAGAAGCTGTGTACATAGTGGGGTGTCAACATAGAGCATCGACAGGCCGGACGATTGTCTACTTCCGTGTTCCGCGTTGCATGGAAATTCCTTCAACATAAGAGCTCGCCTTGGCACTTTAGGAATAAGATCCTCATCATATTTTGCCTTTTGGAAGATCCTACAATCTGTGGCAAGCGCACTTGGGATTTATTCAATACTGCAATATTTATTGCTTCGGTACTTCTCCTCTTATCGTGTTGCCTATCTGCTCAGGCACCACACAGAGTGTATCTGGCAATCCTCCGCGTCCTCCACAGTATTCGACGATGAATGATTTATAATTATTCAAACCGTTTTCCTGAATATAAATTCCTTCAAGACAGTAAACGATATACTCTGATCTTTTGAGAGCTGCCAACCTCAATTCCTCTCCAAGATAGAATCCGCTTAATAGCTAAGGAATACGTGATCATTCGTAAGCTGTCCGAACATGACACCAGTTCTTTTGCATTTATTGGTACAGGAAACTACATTTTTAATATTAGTTTCTTGTAGTGCAGGGTATAGTCACCCAGAATTCACTACGTGTTCTTGGAACTCAATTTATTCCTTCAAAATGTGGCATTCCCTCGCATTCAGTTCCCGCCCATACTCTCCATTCATTCCAGAATCTTGGATTATCTAGTCATGCACACAGATGAATATTAAACCTTGGATCGTCATAGCTGGAAATACATAATTAACGAATCATTAGAAACGTGATTCAGAATTGCGGAAACCTATAGGTACTTCACGGAATTGTAAATGATCGTATTGAGAAACAATTCCAGTATACGTCCTATTATGATGTATACGGGTGTACTGAACACTCGTGCACATTACATTCTATCAAATAGTCCAAATATACTTTTAATCGCAATGGGTAGCATGCGTTTGGATGATAGTATTGTACTTGCTTAAGTTAATGCTCAAACGTAGGGAGCCATCTTGCTTTCGTATTACCAATACAAGGATCATCTTCAAGTTGTCACATCAGAAGTATGTTAAGCCGATAAGCAGTTTGCACTTTATAAGACGATATCCTCGAAGGTATATTCCTAGGTACTTGCGATAGGATGGTCATTTTCTTTCCATTTTCTATTCCCACACTTCAGGTAACAGCCCGTGGCAGTATTGAAAATCTTACTTTTCAAGGAAGATCAACACTGGCCTTACAGACCTATGTAATTCCGTAGTATCTGTTATCCCTAGTCACCATAACGTACGTCCTTACTGTCATCATCATGTTCAATGGTGGTGAATTTTCCAAGTACAACCCACGTTAATTGTTGCATGACTTCGGTGAGATCATCGGATCCAGTAATTCAACATAATGGCATAAATAGAACTTACACTTTCCTTGTTTATGTTTAAATCCATTACGTATGAGACATATCTGACGTTCATCCTTTGTGCCGAAGAATAACTGATATATGTCCTCCTTGCGAACTGCTGTGACATTATCCCTTGAACCAGTTTTCCTAGATCCATATTTCATGAAATTAATTTTACTTCAAGGATGCAAACATAGGCACAAATTATTTCCTTGAAATTACCAAACATTTAGTCTCTACAAAGCCAATTCGTTGCCGAACCCATCTCCTTCACTGTCAATAATTGTACAAAAGAACTTTCGTCATAAACCATACATTGATGACTTATTTTCTTAATAATGGGCATGTATTCTTGTGTTGATTCTTCTCCTACATTTTCTCCTATTTAGCAGCCTCTGTATTACTGCAATGATCACCTTAACATCCAGCTCTTCTATCAACTTCTAATATGATTTCTTCCATGTTTATGAACAAGTTTTACTATGAAATTGGAACTAACAGTTTTACAACCTGGGCATTGGATTCTTAGCGAAAAGTATTCTTTGCAAGTTGTCTCCTTCTATCAGACAGAAGCACCTTCGATTTCTGTAATTGAATTGATATAAAATTAATGCCTCAAAACGTTCATGTGAAGCCACGATAGGAATTTTCAAATATTGTTCGCGAAGATGGTTTTTTACCTAGTCAATTTTACGTTCACTTAGTTTTACGAAGGTTTCAGATCAGTAAGGTTCTCTCTTCTTCGTTCTTCCATTGTGCAGTGTTTATACAAATTACTCCTACTTTTCAAGGAAGATCAGCCTTGGTATTATAGGTCTATGTTATTCCGTAGTATCTGTCAGCCTAGTCACATTAATATTCGTCCTCGCTATCATAATATTCATGTTACACTGTTATACTTAGAGACGACACAATATCCACCTCGTTGATTCAGTTTACGTTCTACGTATTCCAAACACAACACTCTGCACAATGTTCTTAAATTAAACTCAGAAAAATGATAATTAACAAACATACATTTTCGGGGCAGATGACGTCAATGTACCACGTCCATTTAAACTTACAATAATTATTAGTCTAAACTTTCTGTACACCATACTAACCTCTCATGACATTGTACGGGTCTGTCTTTCACCTTTATTGCCATGTATAGTACAAGATTATTTAGTTATTCGAACACAGTAGGAAAACAAATTAGAGGAAATTTTTGGTTTAACATTGGAATGTATGCAACCATGCCCTTTGTAATTTCCTTCGGCCTAATAACTCAAAGCTCCCGTGGCAATATTGTTGTAGTTCAGTGCAATGTTTTTGAATCGGATAATTACATATCATAATTTCGCACTAACTTTATATGGGCTACTTTGGATTTTATTATGTACCAATATCAAATTTAGTTAACTTACGTTAGCCTGCGTGAGTTGATCCTATCAAAACTTACACTCATACAGATTTCCATTACGTTGTTTCCTTCTTTGTGACCACAACTCGGACTTTTCCCCAAAACTGTAGACTCTCAATAAAAACAATTTCCAAATAAGAGTACGTCATTCAATTCAAGAAGATTAGAAAACATCAGAAGAGAATAGAACTAGAGCAATAACTTCTTACAACACTTCACACTACCGTGGGTTAACTGTGCAGCATGGAGTGTTCTTTCAGCTATTGCCAAAATGAGTAACACTAACTATATTGTTGAAAATCAAAAATGCTTTTCAACCGTCAACATGATTGTGCCCAAATTTAAAGGGTGTTATTCCATACATTACAATGAGACTAAATAATCTTACGTATTTTTTTCAGGCGTAGGGAAAAACAGCAATCACAATTTGGGCACAATCGTGTTGACCGTCGAAATGTAATTTGAATTAAATTAATTTAGACAACACTGAAAAATGGTTTGCAGTACTATAACCTATATTTTTGATTACTTTATAAGAATGATAATAGTAATTATCATTGTAAGTGATACCATGACAAACATCAACGTTGACGGATTGTAGACCAAGAATTAAGTCATAACCACCTCAATTACTTTATGAACTAACAATAATAAGTAAACTATGATGTTTCGGAGAACATAAAGGCTTACTAGCTCACACTTGCTTACATAGCTCATCAAAAGTCTCGGATAGCGTAGTTTTACTATGCCATCTGCATATATTAAATCAACATGCTATCCCTAAGAAAATAGGAAAATAGGATAAGGAATACCTCCAACTATGACAGTATTCCAATTAATGTTTGTTTATGTTTACGAAAATAAATAATGCTCCTATTTTCTTAACTGATAGGGTATTTTTTTATCTTGGAACACTTTCTTCAGTATAATCCTTACCATATGATGAACTACATAAATTTTGTATTGCTAACAAAAGTTATGTTAAAATATAGAGCATCAATTTTTAACTCGTAATTCAAATTCAAAATAGTTTAGACAATATGCATGAATGTTAATATATTGTTTCACTCCCAGGAATGGCACCTTTCCAAACGATTACACGCGTACTGTAAACACCAATCAGCTCAGGCCGTAAGGGTCCATTCTATTAACTCACACTGTAATAAGTTCAACTTTCCTCCAAGAGGATATGTTCAGTTTTTCACATTAACGTGCATGCCACCTATACTCACAACAACCACGCTGAACAATTGTGTGAAAGATCTTTTTCGTGACGAATTAGAAGAATGTATTGATAGGAAATTGAAGTATTGGGATACGCACCCTTGAAATAGGGTAGCTCCAGAACATTTTCTGGAGTAGATATCTACTTTCTACTCAGGGATTAGAATCTTGTATCTCCGAACTCTCAGACAAATATTGACGACTTTTATCGTTACTTAGCAACGCCATGCCATGAATAGGGGATATTATGATACTTAAAGACAACATGAAACACGATGTTGTGCATCCTAAGGCAGTAATACAGATCATAAGAACTCTGGCAGACTGTGTTTATAGACTGACCTGCTGGCAATGGTCAATAATGGGAAGAAATCAAACTAAATTAATGAAAGGAAACAAACTTGTAGTTTTACGTGACCATTAATCTCACTATTATTAGCCAAGTACATGAGCCCGATTGCTCATTCCTGATCTGAAGATCGATGGCAGAGGGAAGACAACATTGAAGAATTTATCTTGGAACTATGATAAACGCACTCGTGGAGTATGTGAACTCTCTGAGCGCCTTGATTTGACTTTGGTGTCTGGAAAATTTATTTTTGTGCATCCTGTATTTTGTATAACCCTGGAAATTATTTGAAATTCATCACCACCTTCATTTTGGAATTTTTGGTTATTTATAATGGTATAACATCGCAGAAACGCGATCGGAATTTAATGGATCAACACTTGACTACAGCTGTTAGAGCTTACTTCTGTCTTCTTTGACGTGACATACTCTCGTTTTGTCGACCCATGGTGTCGACGTGTTTCATATCTGTGAAAATCTACGACTAATAATCTACATTTTATCAGTGTGAGTAGTTGTAAAATCACTCATCATTGTGTGTATTGTGAACAATTAAGATTTTTAAAGCAGTGCTTTGCTTTATTTTCATGTTTTTGCCAAAGTTACGATAATCTTATACAGCTTGCACGAAGACATGAAAGTAGGAGACATGTGGTCTAAATTTTTGTGAGGACATGTCATTTAAATCCAACAGAATAAATCCACAGTGCAAATTATATTAAAATAACATTATTAAAAGCAACAGCAGAAGGAACTGTGAATATTTATTCAATTTGACGGCTGATGGCAGTGATGTTCAACGATCACGTGGTGTGAACTTAAGTGTCAGTAAAACAGTTTGGAGTGTTGCTAACTATCATCATAATGATATTTCTAAAGGCAGTGGCGGATATTATGGCCATTTTTGCTTGTACCGCACATTATTAGAGTCAGTGAAAAGTATTCTTTAACCTGTGAGAATCACGCTACCTGGATCAACATTTCTTCAACATCGAAATACCTACTTATGTACATACATCCCAATTCAATAAGTATCCCTTTACTATGGAAGAGATGAGTATGGAATAACTCAAATATGCCTTGGGAGCGGGATGGATATCACGATATGCTCGGATGAGGAGCATGGCAATAGAGGAAGGCCACGAAATCACCGTGATGACCTGAGCGAAACTCGAATGAACGACGACATGTAAGTCAACGCTACACTTTGGCATGTAACCGGAGTGGATATTTATTTGTGGAGTAGTTATAGACGCTATTACTATTTTTCTGCACATTCTGAGAGGTAGGGATTGTTATGTTTAGTTAAAGATTATTTCTGGTCGTACGTATCATTTTTAATAAGCGCCTGGAGCAAGGTTGCTTGTAACCAACCTTTGCTATGAGTCGAGAGAGCCGTGCATAAGAATGCAAGATAGTGTTATAGCCTATTTACGAACAGTTGAAGGCTGGCAGATGTTTTTCAAGGCCATGTTGTGGCCGTGACATTGGTTAATTTTGAAGGAATATTGTTGGTGCGAACCTGCACGAGTTTACAAGGCAGTGTGTTCATATAAGCTGCTTGCTGCCCGCATACAGCTGTGAACGTGTTTCGCTTACAGCCCGTTTAGAGGAGGCCTCGGTTATATTTATTTATTCTCGACAAGCTACGACATAATCTGACTGTATGAAATGTGTATCTTTGCAGACGAAAGAACACGAGTTCGAGAATGGTTTCAATTGATGCTTAAGAACTGTTATTTTGAGTATGGCATTCTGAAGTGAAGTAGACACTTGCTAATTATTAGAGTAATGAGATTTCGACTACTTTTCAATGTTAAATTTTTGATACTGAAAGTATGATCATATGAGCAGTTATTGCGAATTTGAGTCCACGACAGGACGCCATTGTATAAATTAGGATCATGCTATTATTGTGCCTAGAGGAGTGACTTTTAAGGGAGGAATTTGAGCTCATATTTTGGAGCCGATTTTTGAGTATGGAATTTTTCCAGCAACTTTGTACGCTTTTGTCAAGTTGACTGATGATTGCGACAGACGAGTCCGTGCTATTGAAATTGAACACATGGTGTTTATCATGATAGTGAACCATGATTCACTTACGGTATATTATGAAGTATTTCTTAGATGTTTCTCCCACATTTATAGCTACTATGGGTTTATAGGTTACTAAAAATTTACATTAACACCTTGAGGATTAATAATGAATTAATATCGAAAATAATAATAAAGTTATAGGATTTTGAATAAAACTAAAATCTAAATAATTATGTAGTCCATACTAATGAATGCTAAACTTAAATTTCTTTTCCGACCATTTCTTAGAGTTAGTGAGTTTCGACGTTCTGTAAATACATGTTGGCAATTCCTGTTCTAGAGACGACGAACATCTAATGAAGGGGTAATTTGAAAACCCGGTCGTGATGATGATAAGCGACGTAAGACGTGTCAGCCTGTCACAGCAGTTGCCAACGTAATTTCCCATTTTCACTTATGACCATTTCTCTGCAAACCGCAGGACGGATTGCCTATTGCATTACCAGTAGGAGTGTACTGAACCTGTGCAATTTGTGTTGTAAATAGCTTTGATATCTTTCTTCGATTTAATTAAATTAGGGCAGAATGTGCGTAACCTTGTTGTTATACTTTCCTTCGATAAACGCGTCTCGTTCATCAGTAATATTTCAGTATCAGACAGGGTTAGCTAGATTCAATGTAAATGTAAATGCTGGAGAGAACACTATCATAGCTTAGATATTCTTATTGTGCCACTGATTAACGCAAATTGGACTTTGCATTGTAAACAAGTAAATATTTTTCTTGCTAGTAGATTCACGCCTGGCATTATTATTATTATTATTATTATTATTATTATTATTATTATTAATAAATCTCCGATGTAATAGCATAGGGAATCGTTACATATTTCTCTCTTAGTGATTGATTTTATTCTTCGATTTGTGAATAGGACTTCGAGAGGCTTAAGATGGACTTAAGATACGAGATATTTTTGACTTTCTTTTTAGGGCAGTTTAGATTCGGACTAGCCGATTTTCACCTCTCAGAAGTAGGCTAGGGATCTGTGAATTTACCAATAAATTTAGTGTATGTGTTTACATAATTTCTTGGTTGCTTTTTGAGTGTATTCCACTGGGCTGGTTGTAGGAATAGAACTCTCATATTCCCGACACCCCCGAGTACAGTTTTTCGTGCTAGGCCAGCCTACAAATACATTCCTTCCCCGAGTCCTGTGTGTTGGCCAGAAGAGGGTCCCGGAAGCGCTGTTCAAGACCAGTAGCTCACTGAAGCTCCATTTTAACGATGAATCCGAACCACAGGACATGACATTCCACTTCGAAAATCTATGGTAAGATGCAAGCAATTTGGCCTCAGCACCAGCCGCCCCAAACTGAATTGTAGCTTAATGGGTTGGGGCTATATTAAAATAAGTATACAGCATTACTGGTATTGTGAATTTTTCAAGGATTGGGAAGAAGGTTCAGTTAGGGGCTTAAGGGAGGTACATGTACCACAATCAAATATTATTTCTGGCGGGAAGATATAAAAATTTTAAAAAAAAACGTAGGAAAGCTGTAAGTTTTAAATCGGTGCTGCAGTACAAATATGTTGTTAACTTATTTAGGGGTTGTGCGACATGGTGATCATTTAGTCCCGTCTACTTGGGTATGTGTGGAATTTGTCTGATAACCTGTGCTATTTTTATGACTGTATCCGTGTGTGAATTTGCAATTCAGCCAAGGATTGGGAAGGAAACAGCCGTGGCCTTAGGTTAGGAACCATCCAGGCAATTACCTGGAATATACAGTAAGTGGGGAAAGTATGGAAAACCACTTAAAAGATGGCTTAGGTGGAAATCGAACCTACCTCTTCTTAGTTTTGTCTCACGAGACAACGCGGGCAAAAGAGCCGCTAGGCAACATGCAGTTCCATGACGAACTAAAGAGCGTACATTTCTTGAAATGTAAGATTCATATCAATGGTTGATCAATACATGCAGTATATAGAGCTATCTAGAATAATACATTTAACTACAGAATTTAATTGATAATTTACGATTTGCTTGAAATTTACCTGAAACATTGAAGCCAAATAGTTTGTTACAAATAGTTTCTTTCCATGGAATCTGAGATACAGAGAATATAATTATGCCTAGTTAATAGACTGCTACCTCTGAAAATGCGTAAAATTGAATCCCTTACGTCATATATTGATCGCATAAAATGTGTTGGATATCCGTTAAATATTATGGAAGTTACATACACTTAGACATAGGTGGACAGCTGGGCACCCGTTTACCCTGGCACAGTGCAGCCGGGCAGGCGTGACGTAAATGCCAGCATGGATGCAATGACCTGTGGTTCGGATTCCACGTAAGTAATATGAATAGTTGATATCCAGTAAAATGCAATAAAAGAGCGTACCTTATTGTCGACAGTCTATTTTAATTTTGCAAATAAATGCAAACGATCATCTCCCTGAACACTGTTATACATGTCACAATATTTTGAATTGTCGTGTCTCGCAACGTTATATTTTTAAGCTAGCACAGAATGTCCACATACTAAACATTTAGCACGTTATCCAATTGCCACAAAAAGTAATTGCCCTTTCCATTGGGATTCTTGTTGCACGCTGTTTGCTCTATAACTTGGACTCTTCTCAGCTGACTCCATATTCGTAGCACCAGTTGTCACTGCAGTGTGGCAATCGGTTGGTTTACGCTGCCATGACTGAACGCAGCTGTTCTGCCCGCTCGCCGCCCATGTACGGAGCGGGCTCCCACTTGGTGAAATGTCCGGTTTGAGCAAGCCTGCAGTAAAACATTGAACCTATTACCACACGTACAATCATGTTGGCAACACTGACTTGTATGGTTTGCTCAAAATGAATTTTCAAAATTACGGTCTATGCGTGTACCAAATTTTAACTGCTTGCCTTCTTACATTCTGATATATTGAGACTGGGATTGAAAACTATGGTGAGCACTTACCAAAAGTTGGCAGCACTTGTGACTCCAAAAATATGCCGAGCTATATCTATTGTGCCACACATTACGCATACGAAATTTGGTGTAAATCCCTTTGTTAAAATGGAAGTTACATGCAGTTGAGCATTGAATCCACACGATTGCAGAGAATTATGTTTGTAGCACTAATATCAAGAATTACTTACACAACATGGACTTACAGTGTTCCGTACACATTCCGAAGTTTGGAATCTAGTATTCATAAGTATTGAAATTCTTAATACACAGTTGGATGCTCTGCTGGCTCTTATCATTAGCCATTTTTCATCATATGAAAAAATAGGCTAATGAGAACACCATGTGTGTGTGTGTGTACGATTGTATGTATCTGTCTATATGTGTGAGTGGGTGTCCGTAATAAAATCTACTTGGCTGGAGTGATTTCAATAAGCCTTGGTAAGGACATAGTATACTGTCTGGTCCGACCCCTACTGCGTCCTTCAAATTCAAATACGTTTCACCAATCCAAAATGGCAACCGCTCGAAATATTTCACTGGCAATATAGATCTCCAAAACTATTATTGATATCACCCAGAAAGTTTGTACGGTGAAAGAGAATTCTATGCTACGTTCAACTGTAACGCTCAGAAAACATGTGAATTACAAAACCAACAAGGCGGCCATGCGAAGTTTAAATATTTAAATGGCATTATCTCAAGATTTAATCAATCGAGCGCCTACTGAAATATTGTGCGATGTTGGAGGACTGTTATGTAAGGACACATGTGACATTCCAAAACTTGAGAAAGAAAAACACATCATAGCGGCCAAGTGATTTTTGAATACTTAAGATAACTTTTCTGGCTATCTAGTCACCCGAGTGCAATGTAACTTGGCACAGCGAATCTTTATTCGGAGATATATGTAGGGACATCTCATGATATACAATTGTTTTCAAAAATTCAAGATGGCATCATTTCGAAATTTTTAAACCTTTGTTTTTGTATTTCTTGAATCTTACTCAGGCGATTGAAGAAAAGATTGGTATGATGGGCTATGATAACAATCATTATCTAATGGCACTAAATTGTGTAGCTTACCTGTAAATCGTAGAATCCGTGCATTTGACATTTCTAATAATTAACTTCCGTGGTTCCATACAGAAAGATGCCATCTCACGGGAGGAGTCCTAATCACTGACATTGAAAGCTATGTATTCTACCACATTCATCATTGTAATGGTGTTGGTGAAGACGTAAGTTAGGTCATGAACCAAAAGCTGTTTAGCATATGACATGGAAAATACGTTTAATAGGTAGGAGAGTTTTAATATTTAAGACCAGTTGGATGTATGAAAATAGGCTATTTAGTTCTTCACGGAACTACTTGCTGTCAGACTGTAGAGGTCCTCAATTCTTTTTTTTTTTTTTTTTTTTTTTTTTTTAGATTTGCACATTCTGATGTATTACACAGAATACGAGTAATTTCTCAGTTCAGAGTTATTTTGATACCTTATCACTAAAATTCACACCCGGTAGTCATACAGCAAGATTACATTAACTTGACGAATTTTGGACGTATATTACATTGATAGATGAGAATAAAATCTACAAACACAATGGCCAAAAATATTCAAACCTGATTAGTTAGTACGGTACCTTCGTTGTATTGACTGATTTTAAAATAAGGGCAAATTATTTTTAAATATTTCACATTAAATACTCCCCCATCATCACAATACATATAATTTATAATGGTCCGTCACAGAGGTGTACAACAATCTTCATTGCCTTTGGGGCCGTAGCCAAAATAGATGATAATATGGCCAGTTCTGAGCTGCAGAAATTCACAGCTCAATACTCTCCACTGCAAATTAGACGTGTACATCCTTGTATTACCATGTTGTAAATGTTTTCTAAGTACTGGGGATGTGCAGTATGTGTTGTAAATATTTCTCATGTTGGACGAGACAATGATCAATGATCTTCGCTTTTAAGCATGGAGTCATAAGATATGCTCTTAAAAATCATTTAATTAATCCAGCTGCTGTAACATGAGCATGTTATTTATTTTTATTTACATAATAAATCAAAGAAGTTTTTAACCAATCCTACACTATTAAAATATCTCTTTTCTAATAAAATATCTTTCAACACAACAATACCTGTTTGTTTCCTAGCGATATTAATTAAATATGGAAATGGTGGCATACTAGCGTTTGATTTGTTATCATTAATATCTACGAAAGACTTGCGCATGCATTGAAAACTGAAAATAATAAAATGAACATCTGCAAAATACATTTCCTTTATTAATTGTGAATTCCTGCATCTTCAGTTGTCAGGGGAGATATTTTTAAAAAGCAGCTTATAATAAAGCCCATTAACGAAATGTCACACTTGATCGACTTCCCATCCCAGCCCTTTGATGACAACGTTTAGACGCAAACGAGTTTCATAGCACTTTGTAATAATTCGAAATAAAAGTCAGTGTTATTATCCACATTTTTGCTTAATATTTTCTATAAGATAAGAAAAAAATGTAAGTATATATTTTGTGCGAGACACGATTTATACATCGATTTCCGTTTAATTTTGCCTAAAATAAACTTTGGGCTATATCTTGTAGGAGGAATAGAAAACAGTGAGTGTATGAAGAATTGAACGCATATCACCTCGATAACTGAATTAGGATGTTATGAAATCTGTAAACATTCACTTGTTTCTTAATGTTAATGTTGCTTCTTTAGCAAAATGCTGTTCCCTTGTTAAACGGAGTACACGAGTCCCTCGCAGTAAATCAGTAACACCATGTGTCACGTCTTAACCATAGTCTTCAGCATAGTAGCCCTCTGATGTTCAATGTCCATAGTGTATCTTTTAAAGGAAATAATGGATTTAGTGATAGTACTTGCCTATTACTCACACACTCCCACGATTTCGCCTATTTCCCAATATTGCAAAATAATACATCTAATAAAGTTGTCTTATTGAAAAATTTCCACTCGTCCTTTTAATGCAAAATGAAAAGTGATAAACAATTATTATAAACCGTAATTTTCACAACTACTTTGTATCTGTAGGAATCTATATTTCTTCAAATAAAAAAGTTATAACGCGATAGATAAATAACCAAAATAACCAATGAACAAAGTAGATCAAGATTAATTTGAATTTCTTGATGTTACTAGAAGAAACTATCCTCCCTGGGCAAATTATTTTCATGAGAAGGAAGCTGTAGGTCCTATATCATAATTAAATAGACCTAACACTGGAAAAATTCTAAGATGGTAACACTGAAAATTTGTTTACCAAGGAACCGGTTTGTTACTCTGTACGTTGATGACTAAGCGAGCTTAAATGTTTATGAATGACTGAAATAGTTTTTCAAACAAACCGGAACTTGATAACAGATACCATTCTTAAATTATAGCACTTCGCGCACTAATTCCATCCAAAGATATGTGATGTATATTAACTAGCACTTGTCTAATGTTATTATAGAATATTCGTGAAAATTAAATTAGTATATCATATTATACTATTATGTTCTTGAAAAATTGAAAATTATAATTTTTACATTGTGTGTAATTAAATGGTGCTCTCAACTTCATCGTAAGTAACCTAAATATTTCATTGGTGTTAGATCTCCAGGGCGCTAGGTACAATTTTATGTAACAACCAAATGCCAGTTGTAACACTTCAGTCGGTCAACAGAAATTTGCCCAATATGACTGGACGGGGTACAAAGTATTGCATAAAATTAAAATAATAATTCCTGAAAAATGACATCTATTAGTTATAATCATTATTAAATAATGTACAATTTAGGACTTCGTCTTTCCACCGTTAAGCGATCATCATCAGTTCATGATCACTAGGATTGATGTTTATGGTTGTACAGACGTGGCCCTATTATTAGAATAATATGCTATATTACGTTACCAGACCGTGAAATCAATTCTGTAGGAATCTGGTAACGATTCATTTTCATTCCAAAATAAATTAATTCCTAATTTCCTTTTGTTTATTTATAGTACGGTATATTTAAACCACAATTGTTGGAAAGAAATCAAAACAATTAAATTAAGAAGTGTGGTGGTCTGGACACTAATTCGCTCAAAATTATTGATTCTGTTGCAGAGTTACTAGTGTGTATATGTAGTCAACATTGCTTAGTTATTGAAATAGCTTATAGATTTGCTTCTTTCTGGACAATGACATATCTGAAGATTTCCTTTATTGAAAATATTTTTAACTTTTGGAGGAACAAAGCAATGTGGTAGAAATATTTTCCTTGGTTCAAAATAATTGTATAAAATATTAAATAGTTCAAAATATAGGAATTTTCTATTCATAAGTAATTAAAATTAAATTTATTAAAACACAGGTTACATTCTTAATTAGGGCTACAAATAGTGAAAGGATTGGGAAATTTTATTTCGTTTCTAATAAATTGACCGCGTTTGTACATAACTATTAATATGTGTGTTCTTGTTGTTGTTGTTTGTAATTTGTAGTCATGGTCGAAACGCGTAAACCTAAATTTCCCATTATTTAAGAGTGATTATAACTAATTCATGTATTTTGTTCAGGAATCTTCAATTTTAAATAAATATATATATATATGTATATATTGTACCCACGCTCAGTCATATTGGGCATATTTGTGTAGACCGAATGAAGAGTTACAACAGATAATTGCACTATCAACGCTAAAAAGAATGACTTCTATACTTTGCAACACAAATAAATTTACCAGTAAATTCTAGTTTTTCACTCAAACACTCCTGTATAAGAATTTTGTAACATCATGAGACTTGTGAGTGCAGTAGATCAGGATGCAATATGATCTATTTAACACGTACTGTCTTTTAATGTAGACATGCACTATACCTACAGGAGAATGCTGCAGGTACCATGTATGCTGCATAATGACTTGTATTGCCTTGTTACTGTGAGATTCAGAATATACCTCCCACATAATATAATATTTGAAGTAATGTAATTCAATGAAATATTGCCAGCGGAAGTTGTGATTTTGTATTCTGCATATTCAGACACTATGCGGTGTAAAAATAATCTAGCACAATTTTGAAACGCAATTTGATCCAAGTTGCCTCCATCTATTCCCGTTATTTGTGATGAGCTGTTTGAATTTCAAAGGTAACTTTACTACAGTAGATGCCATTATTATTACAGAGGCTCTCATTAATGTGCTGACCAACTGAAGAGCAACCTTAAAATATTAGTTTGACAATTCTAATAAATTTGGCTTCAAAACTAGCAGATAATTTCGTCAGGGTTCTCTCCTGACAGCAGTCGCAAGAAATAGGAGGTCAGACTATTTTTTGTTTATGTTATCCCAGGAGTTTTCAAACATTTTCCGACCAATCCCTCCTTAACATACTACATTTTCCGTGTGAAACCCCCGTTCCTAAAAATTTTATAACAAGGAAAATTCGATTTATTGTGTTTCTGTAAAACAAAACAAGTCCTTTGCATCAGTAGGTTATCTTCTTTGAAATTTAGAAAAACAAATATTAGACTGATGACCTATACCACACAGGCCATTCATATTAGCGTAAAAAGTTAAATAATGTTTTAACATTTGTACATAAAACGTATTTTGAAAGGAAAACACATTGGTCGTAGTTTCATTTAGACAACAATAAACACAAGAATGCGTATCACAATGGTTACACTCACCATTTGGCCTTCACATTTTCCAAGTCATTTTCCAAACTAGTTAATAAATCTTAAACTTTACGGGAGAAAACCTCTCGACGACACGTCAGGATTTCAAGCAGGACAAGATACGATACAAATAAACTTGAGAACTTTCACAACAAGTAAAATATATGGTGTAAGATTTGTTCCATTCTTGAAAATATGTACTCGTATTTGAAATTAGCTTGTTTTGATATATATTATTTTTCTACTCTTTAGTGTGTAGCCTATCCAGGACGTCCAAATTACTGGTGACAAACCAAAGCGTCGTGATGCACAGTTTGCGAACCCCTGTGGTACCCTATAGCATGAATTCGTCAAAACCGGCCACGGTGGTCGAAAGTGCTAACATGCTAACTCGTGCCTCGCTGGCATCGGGAGAGCGTGGATTCAAATCCCACCTCGGCCGTCCTACAAATGGTTTTCGTAGTTTACCATTTTCGCCACCAGGCAAATGCCGGGATGGTTCCTTTCAAAAGGTCCACGGCCGATTTCCTTCCAAAATCCCATCCGCGAGCCTTTCTGAAAATTAAATAAAATGGCCATTGGCTGCATTAATAAAATTATAAATCCGTCAAACACTGATACTGAATAAAAAGTGATGTGACAATATTGAAGAAGTATGGCTTTAAAACTAGCAGGTTCTTGCAAGTGGCAGGAGTTAAGATGATTGTGTAAAATACAGTATTTTGTGTATGTTATCGTATGAAGCCGTGAAAGCCGGGTACGCGGAGCCAGTTATGGAAGAGAGGGGTGCAGATAATGTTGTGTCTGTGCTTAGTGAGCGGGTGGAGAACGAAGGGAGGAGATGCTCTATTGAAAGAAGACGTGGGGTGATTCAGTAGAAGGAGGAACAGTGACGCAGGGTGGGGAGCTCATGTCCGTCAAGCACACCCAGACTATATGGGGTGGGATTGCAGGGAAACGCCAGGCATAATTTTCGTCTCTTGGATGGGAGAGATAGGGGAGCAAGAGAGAGAATAGCCTGAAAAATAATTAAGAATTATTTAAATTCCTCTAGTATGCTACATCACAACGAACACCAAGCAGTTCACGATTCAAACACGAAGACCCCATTCCGTCATTTTCTCCATTATTGCTCAAGAAATCGCATTTGACGTATGCAGTAAAATACCATGAAATTCCATCATGATTCGCAATATGTCTCAGTTTCCGGTACAGTATCAACTAACAATTAACTCTGATCATCCAATAAAACTTTCATTGATTGTTTTGGGCAGAAGTCAATTCTTCTTCCCAATGCAGTAATCACAAGAAAGCTGCCAAAATCTGCAATATTTCAGTGCCTGAAAATCCACTATTAGACTACGTCACTCTTTCCTTATATAGATAAAACATCGAGCCATATGAAGGTACAGAGTACAACAAAACATTTCGCCGAGAGTTATTTTCCTTTTTAAGACAACAAATGGAAATACATTTTAAGAATTGCTTATGCTTAGTAATACATCCATACATAGGTGAGGCATGTCCATTCTTGAGGAAAAGAATGGAAGAGAACGGTGGCGTATCCATGGTTATACGTTGCTGGAACGACAATTAAGTCCAAGACCTTAAAATGAATCTACAACAGCAATAACCCCAATGACTCTTATGTAGCAAAACGATATGCCACCTAGGTAGCATGTGAGAAACGGATTAGCTCCACGAATTCGTTTGTATGATCTTCTTCCATGTATTGTTGGTCAGAAATATAACAAAATTAGAGCCTATTGCAATATTGCGTATCTGACAGTAGTGCTCCATTCCCGTTCTTTCCATATGAGTGCTCACATCCCCAGAAGTTTTTAGAGCTACAGTACTTCAGTAACATTAATACAATGCTTATTTTCATTTGTACACACGAAATTAACTTAAAGACACAGATAAATTCAAGTCCATGACTTGGGGTACCACAAAAGGCCCTGAGATATGAAGGTAAAATACAGTTGAACACAATCCTGTTCTGCATGCAAAAAGAACAGCATTTTCATACCAAATCATCAACATGGTGTCTCAATGGATGCAAAGGGGGCTGGAATATCTGGCTTGATGATGTTAATGTGGGGTAACACGTCCCCTTACTTGGAGACATGTTTGAGCCACAAAGTCGTCAAGCTAATTTTGTCCCAATTTGTTCCATTCCTCAAAGGTGATTCCACGTAGATTCCGCAAATTTCGAAGTGGGTTTGGACTTCCTTGAACAGCTTATTTCAATCAATTCCCGACAAGTCCAATGGAATTGATTAAAATAAATAGGAAGGAAAGACCAGTTGGGTAATACCAGCACTCTGCAGGTAAAGAACGTGTTGAAAGGAATGCACGTTGGACGGTAATCATTATCCATTAAAAGGAAGTTCCTGCCAACCTCTTAGCGATATGGTGCCACTAATGGCTGAAAACTTTTCTTTCTGTACTGTCAGACTTTTAGATTGCCTTGAACAACCGCGAGTTGGGTACGATGACCCTACGTGATGCCACCGAAATGCGCCACCATATGTGGAGCAACTTACCTTGTCTACAGTCGCTCTTGGCATAAAGTACTCGACCAAATGACAGTGACAATAGTGCCATCATGGAGGTTCACAACGTAACTCCAATGTGTTTTGACTGGTGTTAAACTTCTGCTGAAGCGCTGCCTCCCATTTTGTGTGCTGTTCTTCCAGTAGTTGCGCTACTGATTGCTGTCTGTATGTTTTGCAAAAAACGTAAGGTCTGCTTTTCGGTCGCTATTGGACTGACCATGTTAGAAACAAAGTTACACGAGATAAAGAGATGATGCTAAATAAAAATGGTGTGTGTGTTTGGGTTGATTTTCCTTTACAATGGCACATTGGAAATGGAACTTATGCAAACTCTTGCGCTAGGCGTGTAGCAGGGAGGTCTGACCGGTCACAAGAAATACAATAAAAAGGAAGATCATTGACAGATCGCTGGGAGCAAGATCAGGACAGCAACAGTTCTGCAGAAGTTTGGCCGGGATCTCGTTGATCATCTTGCTCCTAGTGATTCCCACATTTTCATGCACCTCAAGAAATGTCTGTTCTCCGGTCGGCGTTTTCACACTGACGAAGAGCTGAAGACGTATATCACACGCTCATCCCATTCGCAGTCCCAGACTTCTATGACACAGGACTACAAACGTTGATACCACGCTATGACAAGTGTCTCAATTCGTTTGGTGCCAATGTCGAAAATTAGCTAATACACTGCTGTACCTGTTGCCAATACTGTATGTTCTTTTTTATAGAGAAACTTACTTTCTTGATGCCCCTCGTATTAGTTTTAACATCAAGCCACTGTGACAATGTAATGCCGCACATGTCAACCAATTTCACGATAAGATTTCCCGACGTCATGCAAACCAACAGCGTGACCCCTAACAAACTCTGTCAGTTGCTAGTAATCGGACGACCCATCAACTGCTTAATAACTCCAAGTTACCACACTCAGAATATAAAAAGAGATCACTTACTTCAGATGGACTCGGCATAATTTTTGTGATTGCTAATTGCATATTTCACTTTATTGTTGTTGTTGTTGTTGTTGTTGTCGTCGTCTTCGTTAATTCAATTTATGGTCTTGGGACATCTTGGTACATCCTGTGTAGCTGGGTGTGTGTTGAACGTATCTGATAACCTGTAGCCTATTTATGTGATGACTGCAGTAGTGTGTGTAGCTATATCAGGAACAGGGATGGGGTAGGTACCACGGGATTTGAAATATGGTACTATTCTGACATCCTCACTCAGGATAGCCGCTGTCATCACCGGAATTCGAACCTACAACCTCCGGAATTTCTGCAGCTGCCTGCGCGTTCGTGGTGTACGATTTAACGAGCAGGCCTATGCGAGGGATTATTTCACTTTACACCCGATGATTTTTATCATTATTATTATTATTATTATTAGAGGAAAGGAACCAATCCCGGGCCCGGTTCTTAATGCGAACCCCAGGCTTACAGCTCTGTACGGTGTTGCTACCCATTGTAGTAGGTCCTAAGATGACCAGAACTCAGTCAAGCACTAGTGTTGTTGTCTCCAATTCTCGTTAATCAGTCGGCCATTAATGAAAACAGTTACTTGCCAAGTTTTTGTACGTACTCATTATCAGTTGCCTTACTTCGTGATTTAATGGATTAATGTATTAACAACTACATTATTTTGAAGGGGACATTACAAACTATCCGAGTAGGGTAATGTAACACATTTTCGTTGACTCGTGTAAAGGTTCTCGGTATTTGGAATATAAGCATGCCGGTGCCTAACCCGAGCCCCCCTAAGGTTCCGAATCTGAGCCCCCTATTTTTTATCTTGTAACTTAAAACTAAAATGTGTTTGTTGCAGCCCTAATGCCAAAACTTAACTGTTAGGATCGTAGTCCTTTGCAGACGTGGCAAAAGCTATTGATGCTCTCCATAATAATACGATGGGCTTGAAAAAAGGCTAGAAATGTCTACAATGTGCCTAATAGTTCGAGGTGGCAAGATGTAGAAGAAGAGAGAGATCAAGGGCCATGTGAAAAAGTCGAAGTTGTTCAAACGGACCTCAAAAAACCATCCAGCATTCTGAGACGCTCTGGATGTGGATTCCAGAGCGTCTCAGAATGCTATTTCGTCAACGTCATTTGGAGCGTATCAAGTTAGTTTGAGTTAGTTTGACACATTGCAGAATAAACTCTCCTAGCATAACTTATCAGACAAAGAAGAAACATCACAGGTAAAGGCTTTCGAGACAAGTCCATATCAAGTCAACCCCATACCAAAACTTAAGAAGAGGGCATGTACAAGAGGGCGTAAAGCGTGTAGTTCCGCAATCTTAAATTCTTCCCTGTACTAATCCGAACAGCAGGAGGCTAAAGAACGTAGGTAGGCTAATGGTTCTAAGGTCAGTAAACAACCTGCAAACTTAAAGGCAGCACGCGGTCGAGGGATTTTAAAAACGTCTGGAGTTCAACAAAAAACATCGGGAAGAATCCAGTTCTGGTTCTGATGAAGACTCGAACGACATGTCTCCAGGCTCTTCTGAATTGTAAATTCCACGACGGGTATCTTCCCTCTTTTGTGAAGAACATGCAGAGTGCATGATTAGCAGTGTAAAATTATCAGTGGAATCTAAATGTGAACTGTGGATGATGTAGAATGTGCGGGGGTGGAAAATGTTGCTTACATATGTGACTTTTGTCGCATTTGAATACATAGACTGTGTGCTTAACTGTTAAATTTCTATCTTTGTAAAATGACACACACCTATTTTCCATTTGTTTACTTTATTTTAACCTATTTCTCATTTTTTTTGTGGGGCTCACATTCGGGACCCATAATTAAAAATTCAACAAAACGTAATGTTTATGGAAAACATGATTTACACCTACAAAAGTTGATCACTGGTTTTAAGTAAGAACTAATTAAGGTATAAGTTGCAAATAATTTTATTTAAGTTTGGACAAAATTGAATTTTTAAAAATTCTAAAACAAACTGGAGGCTCGGGTTTGGGTCATTTCCTCTATTATTATAACACTTATCTCAACTCCACTTCAAAATCAGCCCTTATTCCTAAGCATAACTTAAATATGTGCATGTTATAAACTGTGAAATCACTTGAGTGCCAGCAAAGCAATGTCCAACACTCCAACGTTGGCCACACTGTTCACAACTGTTGAGGGCACTCGAGGAAAGTATTTCCTCGATTCCAATTGTTTTTGCTATCCCTCAATAGGAAACCAAAGAATTAGCCTGTAATAAAAAACTTCCTGCTGCTTGAAATTGCAACCAAAAAGCCATTCCATGGTGAACAGTGTTGCGTATGTTTGTCACACTTGTCACAATGGGTAAATTCCATAAAATACCTAGACAAAAATACTTTTTCAGACTCTTATAATAAGCCAATATTATAATTTTTTCCACAATCCATGTTCAATATTTAAACTGATGTTATTCGTACGAAGTAGCTAGAGCCGCGGCAGGCTTACTATGGAAGTCACCTGATACGACATCATCCGAGCCCAACAATAAATATGTTGGCACGTGTTGGAGCCTTGAACAATAAACATGGGGTTCCCTGTAGTTATATACTACATACAATAAGAGTGTTTGTTTTATTATATAACGTAGTAATTTTTTAAATAATATATTATTTTAGAAGTGAATATATTTTTATATAAAAGAGTTCCAATAAATGTATTTCATGCCATTGCACGACGCGTACTACAAAGAACTACTTACTAAGTTCATTCAATTTTATAAATTACATTTCTCTGTCATTTCTAGTGTAAGAAGTTGCGATGCATTACGACCAAAATATTGTTTAATTTAGTAATCACTGACGTGTCAAGAACTGCTTGAGATTTTTAGTATAGACGGAGCTGTACTCTGCACGCATAGGCCTACCATTACCATTTCTTGGGGACTACGAGTATATTTTGAATATATTATGTTCCTCTAATACGTTCTTGATGCCGCTTTCACTTCACTTCAGCTCTATGTAGGTGGGTGTGTCCTTATAGCATTTGTGAAATAACTCGTGGTATTGTTGTGTCTGTATTATTGTGTGTACTGTATTTGCATTTGCCTGGAGTAGAATTGACAAACCACGAAAAACCACTTCTAGGATGGCTGAGCTGGGAATCAAACCCATCTCTTCTCAGTTTTGCCCCACGAGACTGAGTGAACCCCGTTCCATCCCTCAGACCAGAATTAAATTTCTTGGCAGAGCCAGGAGTGGATCCCAGAACTCCAGGAAGACTGACAAGAATGCTAGCCACTATGCCGCTATGTATCATGCTCCTTAGGTAGGATAATAATATGTCCTTCATTTAATTATTTTTATACTCTTCAAATTCTAATTTTGATCATTGACCTGCTCTGCATATGGTGGTGTTGTTTTCAAATATTTATAATATTTAAATCCATGAATTATGTGTTTGGATACAATTATTACAATTATTTTTTTAAATTATTATTATTGTTATTATTATATCAATGATATTAACAAAGTAAGCGTGAATTATGAATGTTTTATAATCAAAGACAGAAAAATGAGATTGGAATCCTTTACAACTATTATTTCATTAATCGTATAGGGCAAAATCTGAAATATCGTACTTTTTGTGTAGCTTCTAACCAACTTTGTAAAAATAGGCCCTATGCCTTAGAGAAACAATTGCCACAACTGCTGGAATAAAATAATAATATTGTCGAAGTTGTGTTGGACTATTTGAAATTAACCTGACAGAATTTATTTAAATAGTTTCAGATAATGCCTTCATTATGGATTGTGATGCACGATATCGTTATACTATTTAATTTGCCGAGAAAGCATTTTTCACATATAAGTTCGGTGCAGATGACGGAACACCTACCGTAATTCGAAATTAGAAGTTAACTTAGCATGATGGGATAGTGTCCAGCTAATTTATTAATTTCGCCCAATATATTTTTACCAGAGGAAAAGGGCATCTTATCTTATGGCAATACACTGAACCGCAATTGCAACGTGTTTCGTCCGTTTAATTGTGTTGGGTAAGCAATTGCTCAGGACTTATTATGACACAAAAGAGACGATTAGGTAAAAGGATTCAAGACATCTCATAGCAGTCAGAGCCTCAAAATGTATCTTTGTGAATAAGTAGCCGAATATTTGATTACAATTATCATTCAAACTGCATTATATGAAGACGGCAAATTCACATTTTAAAATAACTACTTCGTTTCGAAATACGTGTTACCCATCATTGCTGTAACCGGACCCCATCCATAGCAGATCTTCCATAGGACCATTATTTGTACTTCTTAAAAATTTTCACTCCCCCCGATCACTCCTTCCCACAAAGACGTACTGCTACTGTTGCCTCTTATTGAGATATACGCCTAACATACCCAAAATTCAGCAGAGCATGACAAAAACTACTTTTCCAGTTCTGTGGAAATTTACGCACTCATATGATATCCTCCTTTTAAGGGATGAAAAACAAAGTCAATGTCAAAGCAGGGAAGCAGTCTGGTAGCATTGTAATGGTTCTACTTGTAAACCTCATAATCCTAAACCGCAGGTCATATATTTCTTTGCATGGAATCCAAACCCCTGGACGAAACCCTTCACCTTGAAATCTTACATGCATTAATCAGGAATCAGTTTCTACGATGTTTATTTTTCGATATATAAGTGGTAGGTGTAACGTACACGTCTGGAAAAATATAAAGCAGCAAATTTTTCAAGTCACTTCCGAAAAACATATTTTTCATGTGCAATCCAACACATGAACACAATTTCACTTGTTTTTCAAACATTCTTCAGTGGTCCTTTAATCTTACTGGTTAGGAAATATGAATCTAATAATTAAACCATAATGCCGATTGATATTTGGCTCTAAAGCATTTTACTTTCCTTTTAAAAATTGAAATACTAATGCATCCGATTATTGTTTTGTAAATAAACTCAAAAGGCAATGTTTTACTATTCTAGACTCAGAGGCAAAATGTTCAATTTGGGTGTGTTAGCAATTAAGGAAATTCAATCACCAACTAAACGTTGCGAGATTTTTTTATAAATGAATGAGCTCAATCTCAATATTAAGAATAGCAATATATTTAGAGGCCCATCTATTTGAATTAAATAAAATTAATAGGAATTTACAAGGTTTCACTGATGCCATATTAATTCAAAATAAAATTCTCCAGAGGCAAATATTATTCAAGACGAACTTATAAAACCTTAATAGGGAATGAACATAGGACGAAGCGCTTCTAGACCTAGATCTCTTAAGTACATTTAACATACAGTATTTCGGGACAATTCTAACCAAACAAATATTGTAAAGAATATTAATTTATAAATTGTTATTAGAAAAACATTAATTTAATTATCAGTTTAATAACTTATATGGATTTTGAAATCCCATTCATTCTTGATTTAAATTACCAGCCTATGAGCCCAAGATTTAATGTAATATTTACAGATGAATAATGAGTGTCGAATTTAACAATATATCAGCCATACATGCTCCGTATCGAGAGTAACCGCTCACAGAAGTTGTGAAAGAAAATTATACACTAACATATAGCACAAGTAACATACCAACTGAACACAGAGTGTCCCTCACCCTTCTAATTGCAGTAAGTTATAACAAACAGCTTTCCTAGATAGTTCTATTTATGTAGCAAAAATCTGTCAAAACCTCCAAAAAGAAATAAACTTTGAGGAAGGTTACACCCTAAAATTATTCAACTTCTGAACACATTTTAAAGCCATAAATGTAAAATCTACTACAATCCCAATTCTAAAAAGTAACTTAAATTGAATCGGGCCGTTTGTCAATCAGCAGCCTTTAATTCAGAAGTAAGAATTCACGGGCAGTAATCGAACTAGAATATAAGAATGGGCAAATTTATTTATCTAGTACTCTTAAAGGTCCCTTGCCTCATTTTTAACTATACCAAATTTGAATATTTCTATTATTTAGCCCAAGAACTGGTACAAATGTTACGATAATTTCAATTAATACACATTCAATTAAAAATATGAGAATTCGTCTAATTTTCTCCTGGAATTTCACACAAGAAACAGAAATTAGTATAAACACTGTTTTTTAAATTATTTCGATATTCCTTATCAGTAAATTCATATACATTGCACAATGGTCAGCGTCATAGTTACACCAGAAGGAGTGATGCCGTAATTCCTTTTCGTATTTGTACCGATTGATCGTCTTCAGAACATTATTCACATAGCAAGCAATTTATCATATTCCCCGATGAATACACCCAAGGAGTTAAAATATACATATGTAGGGTACTGTAATCATGCAATGTCCCCGTTAAAGGAACTTTAATGATTTATCTTAATTACTGTATTTTTCTTAGGTAATTTCACGTCATTAATTTGAACACTTCAACAAATCCATGTGCATAGCCATACATAAATGGAGGTAACGACGATGTTGCATCTGCACATACAAACATTTTGCAATACACAAAGTACTCACTTGACAGGAAGACTAACGAATGTGCAAAGCAGCCTTCTCGTTCTGCATGCACCTCCCGCGCAACCTAGTGCAGAACCCACCCTTCCAATAACTTGTCTTACAAGTTAAGGGGAGATGGTCAAATGAGGGTGAAGGTAAAAACATCATCTGTATTCTATTCGCACAGCGCACATCGAGTTGTCATTTTAAGATAATTCTACTTCTCATGGCTAAAATAATAATCAACCTCACCCACCAATGTTCATTATCTGTTACACTAAGCGACGCATCACCTTGAATTAGGGCTGTTTAAGCACTGCTTATCCTTACACAATCAATAATGTTATTGGTTTTACGTCCTTTTTAACTACTCTGGCTTTTAGAGACGCCAGGGTTCCAGAATTTTGCCCCGAAGGGGATCTTTGTCGTGCCAGTAAATCTACTGACACGGCTCCCTCGCATTTGCGCACCTTCAAATTGACTGTGCCAGGATTCGATCCTGCAACCTTGGGAACAGCTGACGAGATAGTCACCGCTACTAAATCAACTAAGTCAACAATGAAGTAGAAGCATAAAATAAGTAATAATAATTTATTTATAATTTTGACATTTAGTCAATGCATTTTCTTTTGCATTAAGTTAATCCTAACGTATCACAAGGCGGTGTAAATGTGATCATTATATAAGGGAAACAAGGTTCCTTGTGGAACGTCTGCTATATCTTTAAATTTACATTTCAACAAACAATCAAACAAACAGCAAACAAGGGTTGTACTCACACCATTGCTATTTATACTGGTGATGGATGATGAACATAATCCTATTTGCTGATGATGTTCTGATTTAGGGAGAGAATGATAATGTGCTCCAAATAGCTGCATGTACTGAAAGAAAATATTGAGAAATGGGAAATGAAAATCGGTGTAGAGAAGTGTAAGACAATAGTAATGACAAGAGGAGAGAAAGAAGGAAAAGGTATTGATAAAATTAGAAATGTATATCTGGAAGTAGGCTAGTAAAGCACCTCAAATATTTAGAAAGTGAATAGATTGAAAATGAAAGACTAGATATGGAGATCTACAAGAGAATACAATGTGGGAGTGTTTCCTTTAATCAGGTTCGGAATTTAATTTGGGATAAAGACATACCACTGAAGGCTAAAGAAGTGATGTACAAGACCTATTACCTACCAATAATGACATATGGAGCAGAAACTTGCCCTATGACGAGGAGAAATGAAAGTAGAATACAGGCAGCCAAAATGAAATTCCTGAGGAGTATGGTACAGAAGACTAGGAGAGATGGAGTAAAAAATGGAGAAATGAATATACAGAAGCTGAATTATTAGCTGGAGCAGAACAGAGTGAAATGGTATGGACATATGAGAAGGATGAATGATGAAAGAATGCCGAAACAAGTGATGGAGAGACGGATGACTGGATAGAGAAGGCGAGGAAGACCTAGAGTACGGTGGATGGATTTGGTGAAGGACAGTGTGAGAGAACGGAACGTGGAATAGAAATCAGTGGCTGAGAAAGGATGGTGGACAGACAGCGTAAAGTGGAGGGATGTCATATTTGCTCCAACCCGGCCCAAGCTGGAAAACGGAAATTGGTGATAATGTTGATAATTTCAACAAAGCAAAACCCCGAAAGAATAATGATGAATAGTATTCCGGTGTCTGGAACCCTTATTCAATATATCTTATTTTTTACTGTCCTCAATATTTCCCAGATATTTCCTGCTGGAAACGGCTTTGTAGACTAGTTTTACCTCAGAGATGTATATCAGTAGACGAGCGACTGCATTTGCCAAGAATTGGGCTGGAATCTCGAGGGCTCATGCCACTGCAAATATGACAGTAATCGCTCACTGGCTGGGTAATGAATTCGAGTAACGCATTGCCATTTATAATAATACATTTTCACTTGAGTCTGTTTTACCTTTTAGCGTCCACTCTAGTTTGCCTTTGTTTGCCTCCATGATCCACTATTGGCAGTAAGCACTGCTGCTTCTACGCCTATCATTTTGAAATTGTACAACACTGAATCTAACCATCGCCTCTACATCTCTTACCCACTACAGCCAAAATCATTAGCCTCTTGGACAATCTCTCCGCCCCCATTCTCTTCACAAGATTCCACTATCTGAGTAGGCTCATACGAACAGCTTCATCTAGCGTGTTCATCTCTAACACTGGTTTTCATCCGTCCTACTCGCGGCCAATTATAAAACTTTCAATCTTTCAATGCCCCAGTACACTTTGTCTGGAACACTTATCAAATAAATGCATCTATAATTGTTGCAATTTTACCTGTTACCTTGCTTCTGAATTGGGGCAATTGTCCAGTCAGAGGGTGCTTTTCATAAATCTCATAGCAATTCGATTATCCAATGCAACCATTTCATACCTGCTTTCGCACTATACTTCACTATTTCTGGCCAAATTTCATCTAACTCTGCCACGTTGTAATATTGTAATTTATTTATCACTCTCTCTATTTCCTCAACCGTGATTCTGTTTCCGTTCTCACTCTCCTCCTGCATAATCTCAAAATCTGCCAAATTGACAAATGCTGTTGGTCTCCATTTACATTTAGCAAGTTATTGAAGTATTCTTTCCATCTTCCCAATGCTTGCTTGAAATCTAGAATGACTTTCGATGAATTATCAAAAAACTATATATTCCTCTTCTTCCTTCATTTCTAAGATCCGTTACAACAAGGCTTCCCTGCCACTTGATCTATTGTTTCTAATATTCCATATTCCTCTCATAATTTACAATTGGACTCTTATGATTCTTTGTTTGCTTATATTTCTTTTTACTGCATAAATCTGTCGCCGGATTCCTTGCTTCGAGTTATGTTTTGTAATCCTTCTTTTTTCATTTTACAAGATGACTTTACTACATTATTCCACCAGGGTTTGAGCTTTACAAATTTCTGTCCCAAAGACATGCCTTTGCTACTTCAAGTACTGAATCCTTGTACCCTGCGTACTCCGTTTCAACGTTCTACAATTCTTTACCATATACTCTGGAATTTCTCATCAATCAATTCCATCTAATTTCTTTATCCTGGAGACTCTCAACTCTAATCCGTCTGCAAATAGGCGTCACCCTCTGCACTTAAGATCTAACTATGCTTAAATTACAGTAAATCCATGTATGGTCTATTTAATGAAGACATCCCCTGATACTCTGCGATTCGTTATCAGTTATCTAAATTGAAAGTTAGTTATGATAGCCTTTAGTCATTAATTATTAACCTGGTTCCTCTAACATCCCATGTGTATCTGTGGATCTCCTTATGCTTCGAGAATGAGTTCGCAACACATAACCACATGCTAGAACAGAATAATAATAACAATAAAAACAAGAACAAAAATAAAAACATTCTATATTAAAACTATTACCAAGCTAAGAAATATTGGTAATTTCAAATAAACCACGACTTATTTATGATCAAGCGAATTCAAACCGATCACAGTATTAATAACGAAACATGCAAAAAATAAGAAACATTCTCAAGTCCATTGTTAACAAAGACATTCTTATCGCAGATAACTGTGAGGCTCGAGGTTAGCGTTCCCGCCTGCTGTTCCCAAGGATGCAGGATCGAATCCTGGCGAAGTCAGCCGGCTTTTGAGGGGGCGCAAATGCGAGGGAGCCGTGTCAGTAAATTTACTGGCACGTTGATGATCCCGTTTGGGGAAAATTCTGGCTCCCCATCATCTCTAAAAGCTGCAGTAGTTTACAGGGACGTAAAACTAATAACATTTATATTATTATTATTATTTATTTATTTTACACGTTACAGGCCTATTAGACCACGCAAAGCAATCATGACTTTTTGTTCTTCCTGTCTGTCCAGTACTCTTTCATTCGTGCACTAAAGGCCCTCTTCCTTTCTTCGGTCCACTTTGGTCTTTGGGCTGTAGGTGCAGCTCTCTCTGACAACACTTCCCACTTGTATACTTTGTGTCTAAATACGCTTTTGTCTATGACTTCTTCTAGGTCGACCTGTGCTTTTACTAGATCAATTTTGACTTGCATCATCCAGGGTGTAGTAATCTTGAGCCGCTGTATGTATCTAAGAATTTTGTTGGTGAGTCTGGTTTGTGGGAGTCTGCTGATGTGGCCGTAAAATTTTAGTCGCCTCTTTCTGATGTCTGCTGCGAGGTTGGACAATTTCTCTGTGTTGTCTCTGGAGTGAAGCCTGTATCCTTCATCTGTGTGCTTTGGTCCAATTATTTTCCTTATTATTTTTCTTTCCTCTGTGAGGAGTTTTTCCAAGTCGCCCTTAGTGTGTAACGTCAACGTCTCACTAGCATAAAGCACCTCAGGTTTAATAACCGTGTTGTAATGACGAAGTTTAGTGAATGTGGACAGACATTTTTTGTTGGAGACACTCTGTGTCTTGTATAAGTCTCTCTTCATTTTCATTAACCTAGTGTTCTGCGCGATTTTCTCTTTTCCCGTCGGTTCAAGCACTTCACCTAGGTATTTAAAGTGGGCGACTCTATTGATCTTGCCATATTTCGTGTTTAAATTCTGTATGTCGAATTTCGTACAGAAAAACTCTGTCTTTTGGAACGAGATCTGTAGTCCTACTTTTTCGGCGCACTCTTGGAGTACTTCTATCTGTCTGATTGATGTGGTTTCGTTATCTGAGAGTAGAGCCAGATCATCCGCGAAGGCTAGACATCCAACCTCCAGTTCGTCCTTTGGTCGTCCTAGTCGCACTGGCCTCCAGTAACCTTGAAGTCTCAGCTCTTTCTCCCATTCCTTGATAACTTTGTTCAGCACTAGGTTGAAGAGGAGCGGAGAGAGCCCGTCACCTTGGCGAACACCTGTATTGATCAGAAATGGTTCTGAGATTTTCCCCATGAATTTCACTTTTGATGTCGTGTCTGTCAGTGTCTGTTTGATCAATCGCAAGGTCTTGCTATCCAAACCTTGCTCGTGTAAGATGTTGAACAATGACTGACGGTCAATGGAGTCATATGCCTTCTTGAAGTCAACGAAGGTACATATAACTGGAGTATTCCTGAGGGCTTTGATTTTCAATATACTTTTTAGGTTGAAGATTTGTTCCGCGCAGGAGCGACCAGGACGAAATCCCGCCTGGTACTCGCCAATCTTGTGTTCCAGCTGGTCCCGAGCCCTTTGGAGTAGGCACGCTGAGAGGATCTTGTACGTAACTTGTAATAGTGAAATGCCCCTGTAATTGTTTACGTCAGAGCGGTCGCCTTTTTTGTGTAATGGGTGGATCAATGCACATTTCCACTCATCTGGTAGCTTTTCTGATGTCCAGATGTCAGTGATAATCTGTGTGAGTTCCCTGAGTGAGTGTGGCCCTAGGTTTTTCAGTAGTTCGGCCACTATGCCGTCTTCACCAGATGCCCTGTTGTTCTTAAGTTTGATGATGTGCCTGTGAACTTCCTCTTGTGTCGGAGGTAATGAGTCTGCGTTCTTGACTGTAGGTTCTTCCTCTGAGAATCTCTCTATTGGTTCTGGACAGTTGAGAAGATCAGAGAAGTATTGTGCCATCACCTTGCAATTCTCCTTATTCGTTAGTGCTAATTTTCCATCACATTTTCTGAAGCAAAGGTTTGGTGGTGTGTACCCTCTGATGTGTCCTGCAAACGTTCTGTAAAAGTCCCTTACGTTGTAGTTACGGAAGTTGTCCTCAATGGAGTCCAACTGTTCCTTCAGGTATCTCCTCTTGGATTGTCTGATAATTTTTGCGGTTGCTTTTCGTGTTTCATGGAAATTCTGTAAATTTTCTGGGGATTTTTTACTGTTGTATTTCTGATATGCCAATTTCCTGGTAATGAGTGCATTCTCACAATCAACATCCCACCAAGGATGTTTGGAATTCTTCTTCAAAGGAATGAGAGCTTGTGCTGTTTCTATGATTTTTCGGTGGAAATTTTGCCGGTCATTGGCATGTTCTTTTTCCCAGGCTTCCTTCACTCCAGAGTCTGCGATCTTTTTTGTGTCAAATTTTGGTAGGGGGGTTTTCTTACAGAAAGTTCTCTTTGGGGTGAACTTGACCTTGACGCGGGTTAGGTAATGGTCAGAGTCAATGTTGGCTCCTCTACGTACCTGTACATCATGAATCTCCTTCTGTACTGGATATGAGATTGCCACATGGTCGATTTGGAACTCACCTAACTGCTGGACTGGAGAACGCCAGGTTTTCTGTTTTCTGGGGTGTTTTCTAAGAGATGTTGACATGAGCTTGAGGTTATTCTGCTGGCAGAGTTCTATGAGTCGTGTGCCATTTTTATTTGTGAATTTATGTGCAGGATAGTTTCCGACTGTTTTCCTGTACATCTTTTCTCTACCGATCTGTGCATTGAAGTCGCCCATGAGAAGTTTGACGTCATTCCTGGGGACTTTGGACATCACTGTGTCAAGGGTCGACCAGAATTTTTCTGCGGACTGTGGATCGCTCTTGTTACTTTGGTTAGTGGGGGCGTGTGCGTTGATCAGTGTGTATTTTTTGTTGGCGCACCGGAAGCGCATGCTCATCAATCTGTTGTTTACTGGAGTAACTTCTTCTAAGGATTCTACTATGGTCTTGTGGACCATGAAGGCCATCCCCAGAAGTGGAGCGCCTTTGGCAACGCGCCTGTCAGTCTTGCTCTTGAACAAGCGGTAATTGCCGTAGTCCATGGTGTCTTCATCTGTGATACGTGTCTCCTGCAGCGCGAGGATTAGAAGCTTCTGTCTATCGAGTTCTGTCACTAGATTGTGCAACTTTCCAGGCTGTATGAGAGTGTTGATGTTTAGAGTGCCTACGTATGTTGGTGTCTTATGTGGAAGTTTGCCAGAGAACTCCGATTTTCTCTGTGGCCGTGGTTGCCCGGGTCCCCCAGAGTCCGAACGCCCGGGTGCCGTCAGTTGACGGGTGGATTGGTTACCACCTGGGGTAATACTGTTATTATTTGCACGCGCCATGGTTACTTGTAAGAAAAGGGGTCTAGTGGTTATCCACTAGGTTTCTTAGAACCAGGGATTGTTAGTTCCTGGAGCATGTTTACAGCCGCACCACATGGTGAACAGACGCTGACCATAAGCCGCCCAATCTGGGAACAAACGCTTTTGGATTTAGAGTTCTTTATTGGTGGGGAAACCACCTGGCTCTTCCGCTCCATCCATCGTTGGGAATCTTAGATTCCTCTTCCGCCATCAGGACCGTTGACCAATTTTCACCTAGTAACCCTAGTCAGGGGCCCTTACAGGGTGCTACCATCCGGAGCCAGATGGACCCAGGTTTTTTAACGAGGTGTTACTCCTCCCCCTCCTCCTTCCTCATCACTTACGAGATTATTATTATTATTATTATCAAACACTACCAAATTTCAATTATATCTGTGTATAGGCCTAAAAATTTTAGATGTCACGAATTAGGTGTTGGTGTTTCATTTGATGGGGCATGGACATCGTGGTCATTTAGCCCGGTGTCTGTGTAGAATTTGTTTAATAACCTGTGTTATGCGATGTCTGGAGTAGGTTGAGAATTTGTAATTCAGATAAGAATTGGGAAGGAGTTAGCTGTGGGCTTATGAAAATAATAATAATAGTAATACACTTACATCCCCAGCTATCTAGTTTAGATGGAGCAATTTCAACGTCCTGTTTATACACTGTCACGTAATATTGGGCGACCAATGGCTGATAATTGGTTGTCTGTATTGTATCAGTTAACGTCACACAAGATATATTTTACAAGTCGACATCGTACGACTAGCCTCCGTGGCTTAGGCGGCAGCACGCCGGCCACACACCACTGGGTCCGTGGTTCAAATCCCGGTCACTCCATGTGAGATCTGTGCTGGACAAAACGGAGGCAGACGGGTTTCTCTCCGGGTACTCCGGTTTTCCCTGTCAAAATTTCATTCCAGCAACACTCTCCACTATCATTTCATTTCATATGTCATTCATTTAATCATTGCCCCAGAGGAGTGCGTCAGGCCTCGGCAGCCGGCACAGTTCATATCCTCGCCGCTAGATGGGGGCTTCATTCATTCCATTCCTGACCCGGTCGGAGACTGGAAGCAGGCTGTGGATTTTCATTTTCATCGTACGACTGGATGTGCCATGAATTTTTGCAGCCCCTCAAAAATCCGACGTCCTCGACCTGGAATCGAACCTGAGATGTTAGGTTTGTGAAGCAATCACACGATCTCTGTGCAACGAGGAAGGTTGTGAAGGTTGTGAAATGATAATCACATTTAAATGTATTTATAATTATGAAATATTTCAAAACGGTACCCTTGTGTTTTACATATTTGCAGTCCAAGTAGACCAGTTAACATCTTAAGATTCTAGCTGTTGAAATATTCTTCATATTGTAGATTTTCTCTTACAAAATCTGCAAAAGATACTTGCACATACGGTGGACTGCCAGGGTGTTGAGATAGAAATCCTCCGTTGAAATGTTTTCAACACATTGTAGATGCTCTTAATGGCGTTCATAATGTACCATCCTCCTCGTGAAAGTAAACAACTGAGTAGACCTAACTGAGACTTGCCAAGAGTAACAGGTTTTACATTGATGTATCTGGTAATTAACAATATTAAAGGCTATTTTTTGTATTTAATGTGCGTCCTCTACTTACAAAGCCGCTAAATTATAAATCTTAATAGATATTATTATAAAGTAAGTTCAAGAAAGAAAAATGTTTGATATGTAATGATGTGGAAATATGTAGTTGCGTCCGTCGGTCTGTTAATCTTTCACGCAAAAAATATCCAACTGATTAAACTAAAATTTCATATGAACATTGTTTTATATGTGAAAAATATAGGATAATTACCGTTACGAAATATGGCATGTTATACTCGGCAAGTCTCGTAAATTTTAACTAAAAACCCACGGTTTAATTCCCTAAAACCAACCGTTTCAGAGATATTTTGCCGGTCTGGGAAACTGATCAAAGAGTGTTCAACCGTAACCCTGGCAACGCCATCTGAGAAGGTCCCATTCAACTGTCCATCTGTCACTGTAGGAAATAGTGATTCTCCATTTACATCTCTCTTTACGATAAGAACGTTATGAATCTTAACGGTCATCTCGCGTTCATGGCATATCCACAAGCATAACGCTTAAAATTCGCAGACTATGTGGATTTACGGAAGTCCGAAGTTCAAAGACCTTATCTTATATGCCAGGAATTTAAAAGTTTACTCCATTACAGTTATTTCTGTGTGGACACCATACAAATCAGAAAACCATATGCTTTCATTAACAGGGGTAATTTTAGGTGATTAAAATATTTTAAAAAAATCATTGGTGAACAAGGGCTGGGTATATCTTCACGAATACTAGTGTGAAGATTGAGGGAGAGGAGTTTGAAAATAGGTTACAAAATCCTGAGTTGGACTGTAATTGTTAAATTGGAAATATGAAGTGTCAGACGTCTCAGTACTTTTGTGAAATTTGATGCCACCATTCAAGTGTCTAGGATGGACTCTTAGATGAACAGTCATAAAAATTGCCTCCGAAGATTGTTCACCTAATTTTCTAAAATGATGAGAAACGCTAATAATCATCGTTGAGACTGCAACACCACGTGCATTACAGTTTTATTCGTTTCATTATGTATGGCTATCAGCCCCTAGCAGGTAGTAGGTTTGCAGCCAGCTTACACAGGAAGACTGATCACTTACCAGCTTGGAGGTCAACAAAGTGAGGAGAGCTGGTGAGAGCCACAGCCGTTGCACGCACGTCACCCACTAGCCAAGCGAAGTGAAGCTGACAAATTGTATAAGTGGGCACCGGAAGGGTGGTGAATAGGTGCTGATCTTTCCAAACATGCCAGGCAACGGAAGTTTACACTACAATGACTTCAAATTCAATATTCCTTTATTGAACTAAATCGGAAAACTCATTTTAAATGCATTGTTATGTGTGTTATTATTATACAGTTTTTCGGTTTATTTTACTTAATAAAAGAGGATTCGGGAATTAGTCTATTGTAAATTATTATCTGCGACAACACATTAACAAAATGTCGGAAAGCGTGATTCGTCATAACGAATGAATGGAGAGGCAGGGCACTGTCAGACGATACTGCGATCATAATGAGGACATATAGCATAACAATCAATGTTCCAATGAGTCGATCTTGTAATTTTCTCACAGTAACGGCAATTAAGCTACCAAGGAAATAACGCGAGTGTGATCTCCAGATCTTTCTGAAATTAGTACATGTTGGTCAGAAAGCTAGGAAAACGTCCATAATGGTGTACTGCCCAAAAATTTGACTTTAGGTGATGCATACAAAGGGATAAATTCTGGGAACATTAATGCGAGCGTGAGAGTTAAAGCAGCCCAAGTGAGGGATCGCACTGACATCCTCGACACGTTCCGTAGACTCGATCTATAAGCAGGCTGCCCGAAGTGATGCGTGCGCAAATGCAAGCGTGAGAGTTAAAGTAGCCCAAGTGAGGGATCGCACTGACATCCTCGGCACGTTCCGTAGACTCGCTCTATAGGAAGGCTGCCCGAAGTGATGCGTGCGCAAATGCGAGCGTGAGAGTTAAACCAGCCCAAGTGAGGGATCTCACTGACAGCCTCGGCACGTTCCGTAGACTCGCTCTATAGGAAGGCTGCCTGAAGTGATGCGTGCGCAAATGCAAGCGTGAGAGTTAAAGCAGCCCAAGTGAGGGATCGCACTGACATCCTCGGCACGTTCAGTAGACTCGCTCTATAGGAAGGCTGCCTGAAGTGATGCGTGCGCAAATGCAAGCGTGAGAGTTAAAGCAGCCCAAGTGAGGGATCGCACTGACAGCCTCGGCACGTTCCGTAGACTCGATCTATAGGCAGGCTGCCTGAAGTGATGCGTGCGCAAATGCAAGCGTGAGAGTTAAAGCAGCCCAAGTGAGGGATCGCACTGACAGCCTCGGCACGTTCCGTAGACTCGCTCTATAGGAAGGGTGCCCGAAGTGATGCGTGCGCAAATGCAAGCATGAGAGTTAAAGCAGCCCAAGTGAGGGATCGCACTGACAGCCTCGGCACGTTCCGTAGACTCGCTCTATAGGAAGGCTGCCTGAAGTGATGCAGCACAAATGCGAGCGTGAGAGTTAAACCAGCCCAAGTGAGGGAACGCACTGACTTCCTCGGCACGTTCCATAGATTTGCTCTATAGGCAGGCTGCCTCAAGTGATGCAATCGGTTGGCGAGGAATTTTATCTTTAATTAAAAGCATACAATTTCTCGCTTTCTATGAATAACCTGTTAGAATTCGGAGATGAAATAACATCTAATATGTCTTCCCTGCGATCAGATCAACGTGTATGCAAAATTTCAGCAAGATGAGGAGAGTCACGTTCACGGCGCAAATTTGTGCAATTTCTCTTCTAACCAACACTATAGTTCGCAAAAATTATAATACAATGAAAGAACCTTGGAAACAATGAAATGTATATCATATGTTACTATGAATTTCAGTTCCCGCGGCGTAACCATGCTCTTAAAATCATGCACCATGGCCATGAGGGCAGCTGCAGCAAGCCCTGAGATCAGACCTTCGAATCTCGGTGCTGGCACTGGCAGTTCTGAATGTGATTTTCCCCCGGGCTGTTTTACACTCCATCCAGGCAAATGCTAGGACAATACCTCATTTTACCTCATTCCTGTCCCTAATACAGTTACACACACTGTAACAATTTTTACAGGCGCCTATGTCCTGAAGCATGTATTGTGCAATGCCCAATTTAATATGTGTCATCAATTTATCGGCAGGTAATCAGCCATGATTAAGTCCATAATCTAATATCTGTTTATTTTTATTAATGTCTCATATTTGATTATTATTATTATCACTTTTGCATATAGCTTCACGTATCAGGCGATACATATTCACTTAACGTGATTATTATTAGTATAATTATTATTATTATCAGTTTCTCTATAGGATATTGTATATTATTTTCAAGTTGCATTAGCATTTTATTTGGCATGAGGAAGATACGTAAGATAGACTAGGATCAATTCGTTACTTAGGGCGAGAGATTTTGGCTTCACCGGGACTGAGTTAACGACAATAACTTCAAGACCAGGAAGGTTGATCCATTTCTGAGAACCATGTCTGGACGAACGAACGCTAAGTAGGTCAACGGTCACAATCTTGGAACTTTGAAACAAAGCCGTGAGATAGGCAGCGTCAGGAAGACGATTAAAACTATGTGACGACAGGTCCAGCGTGGGAATATTCAAGAGTCCACATGGAGAGGGTGAACCAATTGACAGACAGGATGATGATGGATCACCGGCAATATGGGGGAATCTGTCCCGTGATTGGTTCTAAGGTCGCCACGATCTACACACCGAGTATTCCATGGAAGGAGATATGCAAATGTTTATATAAACTCATAATGAGGTAACTCGGTCCCTAACCTATCATTAAAATCTCGATTTTAAAGTCTACGTCTACGGAACTCATCCATGAGTCTGGTAGTAATTCTACATAGGTGCTGGGTGATAGACAAATTCAGGTCTGAATTCCATATGGTGCCAGTTTTTAACTGACTAGTCACCATAAAAGTGGTTAAAGGAATTAGATTCCATCACTGGCAATAAAACAGCAGACACATCTCGTATTTGTGTATTAATCCTACGCTAAATTTCACATCATCACACCAACGTAGGAAGATGATAATCTACAGAGACAACGAACTCCACATCGCCACGCCAAACCAGGAGATTCAGAGTCCGACTTCGGTGAGCCAAATGTACTCGAATAACGCAGAGTCCCTTATTCAATAATTTCAGCCGCGTGTAAATTCAAGCTTTACTAGTAAATTAACATTTCAAATCACCTCCACTTAGTATCTTCACCGAGCCTAATTAAATTCAGTAAATTCATTCTTTATTATTATTATTATTATTATTATTATTATTATTATTATTATTACTTGTCGTCATTTTAATGATTTTTAAAATAATTGAACTCTGTCTATCGTTTGGTGCAGGCCTCTTCATTCTTTGTAGTTAGAGATAGCGTTAAGTCATACCGTATATCTAAATCAAGTACTATCCCAGTTAAAGACGGAGTTTTACCACAGCCTGAGAAACAGAGATCTCAGGTGCTCTACCAGAGCTGTAAGTTATATATTTTTTAAAAATTTCAGGTAAACTATGTCCATGGCGCCCAACACATAATCAATTTAATGAAGTTCTAATCATTTATAAGCTTTTATATATCTGGTATAGCCTGAAATACGTCTCATTTGTCGCCAACAACAACGTAGGTTCAAAAACAAACCTACATTTGGCACCACAAGGTTTATCAGAAAACCATATGGTATTTGTAGAGAGAAAAAGTGATATATCTCGGTGCACTTGTTTTTTTTGGGGGGGTTCTTCTCTTGTGTGCTCTTGTGTCAGCTTGGCTGATAAGAACGAAATGCTGTTGAGAAGCGGTCCACAGTGTGGCAGTGGTATGGTGGAGGAGAATGTAGAAAGAGAGCGTAGTCGGTTGGCATAGTACAGGGGTGGCAGAGGTAAACCCTAGTACCGGTAAGGAGAAGGAGAAACCGGGGAATTATTTTAGTATAATCATGACAATGTTTCAAGAATTAAAGAATGGTAATCAGGAGTTAAAAAATTAACTTATAACTAGTTATCAGGAGTAATGCAATAAAATTGAAGCCACGAACAACAAAATTGAAGCTAACAGTGGGGAGATGAGTTTGAAATTATATGAGAAGTTAGAAAAAATCACCAGGGAAACGAGTGAGAAGTTAGAGGAAAGCAATAGGAACAATCTGGAAATTAGTAGATAAATAAGTGAGAGGTTAGACGGTGTGGGGAGAGTAAATGAGGAGTTGAAGAAGAAGTATGAGTGGATTAAGGAGAGCATGTCAGAATACAAGAATACCAAGTGATTGTAAGGGAGGAGTTGAAATGTGAATTAAGGGAAACTATAGCTGAAGTTAGGATAGAAGTAGGGGAAATTTTGAAGTTATGGATTATGGAATGTAGTGAGAAAGAGAAGAACAAGATTAATGAAATGATAGGAGTGGAAGTAGGAAAAAGAAAGAAAGTACTAAGGACTCAGGAAATGAAGATGCAGAAAATCATAGATGAAGAAAATAGGCAGATTAGGGAAGAATTCAAAGCCTGTATAGAGGAAGTTAATGTGAAATTAGCAGTGATAGAGAAAGGTGCGTTAGGTCACAGTCAGAAAAACATATTTATTGAACAAGAAAAGCAGAAGGCTGAGATTAGGAATCCGAAGAATAGGAAGATAAAGCAGAAGCAGAGCACGATGCTAGAAGAAATGGGGGAAGGAGGTAGTATAGAAGTTGCGAGGAGGACGGAGATAGATAAGAGCAGAAGCAATAGACAGCAGTTAAAGGGGAAGTTAAGTGATAATAGTATAGAAGTGGAGGAGAGGCAGGAAGGTAGGAATACTAGGAGTAGAATGAAAGAGTAGAAGATAATTAATTTGTTAGAGGAAATGGAAGCTAGGATGAAAGAGAGAGAGGAAGAGTATAAGGTGCAGTGAATTACCGTAGTAGCTAGGATAGAAGAAGTAATAGGTTGAGAAGTGAAGTACAGAGTTATTATTGATAAATACAGTTCGGGAGAGGCAGAAACTATTGTTATGAGAAGAGAAGAAAGAGTGAATATAAAGTAAGAAAGAAAGAAAGATAGAAGCGAAGGTAGTGTGGTGAGAACTTAAAAATGCCAGATAGGGTAGTTATGTAGATCAGTATTACAGTTTGTTACTTTTCCCTATGACCTAAATATTAAATATGACTTATTAAGTGACCTTGCAGAAGAGGAAATAGTTCCTAAAGTAGTATATATAAGCCCTATTTAAGAGTTAAACGTGTTGCGGGCGCGACCCGATGTTTTGCTTGACATGGGGTGTGTTAATTCGTGCATCAGCCTAGCATTTTATAATCGAATGATTGGAGCAGTTTGAAGAAATGTCTATTAAAATTACTTATATAGTCACAACCGTGGGTAAAAAGTCCCAAGTAATTTCAAAGCAGGTTCTGGTATCTACAAGCATTAACAATCACATTGATAACCAGGTGTGGCTCGTTATCCCAAATTTAGTGTACAAAGTAATTTTAAGGTTAGATTGGTTGACCAAAGTTGCTGGTAATTTGTGCTATGACATAGGCTGTATTAAATTCAGGTGAGGTAAGGAGGAGTTAATCATGGAGTTCAATAATCAAAGTAAGAGGAGTAATGTTTCAAGTGGAGTGTGTACGTTAAATGAGGTGTTGATTGTAAGAGATGTAGAAGTATGCGAACAGGTGTCTGAGAATATAGAGCCTGGGTCATTAATTTTTGTGAGCAGCGTCATGACGAACGCATATCTACAGGACTCGTTGCGTCAGGCTGTAAATTTAGGTAATATAGAGAAATATGAGTGTAATCTTCTCTACGAAGTTTTATTGGAGAATCCGCGTGTTTTCGACGATAGGATTGGCGAGGCCAATTGCTATGTGCATTCATTGAACGATCATGATGATTCCGTCTTTTCTGGCCACTAGTACTGTACCCGATCTCCGGATAGTAGGCTGTCAGATATCCGCCCCCTCAATCGGATTGCCAATAATCAAACGCGCCGGCATAGCTACATCAATGAAAATGGCACTGACAGATACTATCGAGATTAGAGCACAATAGTTAACAAGAAAATTATTGTGGAACACACCAAAATATACGGGGGTTCATACTTACCTTGACTTACCTCTTAAATATATCTCGGGGACTGGGTTGTCAACTGGATCACTTAAAAGTATGTCCTCACAATAACCTCCACCATGATATTTAAAATGAACCAGATCGAAGACGAGAAACTTTAAACTGCACAATAATTTATTTCACATAAAGAATGATATTTAACAAAATGAAACAACAAAATTAACGTGGCGATCAGAAGCCATCGACCACATAACCATGTCCTCCTGTAGGACCTGTATTCTCCACATGTAATGTTTTAGATTTCTCAAGCTTATAGCAACGAAAATATAACAATGCAATGGGAATGGAAACGGGATTTGGGATGAGACACACATATCAATTGCTTTGCGTGTTTATATACTGCATATTTTATTTATAGCCACAAGGCTATTATGAAACGCCCTTGGTCTCAGTAACACAGTTGTCCGGACCAGCTGCAAAACACCTGTGTCGTCAAAGCGGACACCCGTTCGTTCAACCCTACCATAAGCGTGCTACCTCAGAGCTCGGCTCTCCCTTTAAACACGTAAATGTTCACATCTCAACTGAAATATTATCACGCAAATGTCTTACATGCTTCATTCAAACACCATTGGATTCCTCCAACAATCCCAAATCATGATTATTTGTTCAAACCACTTGCTTAACTTGCATTGTTTAGAGTATACAAAAAAAAACTCTAAATGTTAATAACAAAAGTTCATTAATTATTTATAACAAGAATAAATTGTTTATAACAATTGAAAATTTAATACACGCTTCTATTAATCACTATCATTTCAAATTATTTAACAGAGATATTTACAAAATTATTTTACAATATAAATTGTTTATATTATTTATACAAGGCATACATTGAACCACACGTTTATCCGGTTGATAATTACTCAAATCGTGTTGATATAATCGACCAATGAAGGTTAGTTATATTTGACTGTCAAATTCAGGTTTAATAATGTTTAATAATAATTATTAATATTTGTGACTGTAACCTCCATTCAAAATCTTTATCTCAAATTATTTAACACTCTTGTTAATTTTAACAGTATCTTCATATGAATAATCTTTCAAAGAACAAGAACAATAACATTCAGCGGGAAAATACTTCGCTCATAACGCACAAAAATATTGCACAACAATTGGCCCAAAATTCATCATATATCTTTATATATATGGCATAAAAATCTTCCAAACTACACACAAAAACCTCCACTATTAATTCATCAACTTCATTAATTATGTGGGAACCTCCTTCATTATTCAAGGGCATTATTCAACAGCGACTTTTACACGTCCACTGAACTATCGATTATACATCCATTGTTCCTCTTTAAAAATTCTTATATTCATCAATTGTAATAATGACTGTTATCATTTAACCTTCGTGGATTTCATTCATGAATCGATATGAAGTAAAAATTTGCCAATCACAAATAAATTTAATAGCAAATACGGTTAGACACTCCTGCCTGGTCTATCAAAATTGAGATTAACATCTTCAAAGTAACGCAGTATAAAAATACTATCTTCAAACAAAGTTCAACTAAACTGCAAAATAGTCGAATAGAATACAATTAGATTGTGGAATGCAAACATTATTGTTCCAATCTAGAATTGAGAAAAATTCCTATCAAATGTTCATTACTATAGTGTATTCAATAAATTGTAATTAACGTTCATACTTCATAAAATTGTCTATAATGCAATGATAAATGTCTATGTTGCAATCATGTTCATAAGACGACTAGTATTTCAAAGATCGTCGATATCGTAAAAGATTTTAACGCTCTAAAATCTTTTTATTATTCTTCTTTCTTGAGGATGACAGAAAATTGGTCAAAGTAATTAACTGATTAGAATTACTTTAATAAAATGACACACTGTCTGAATTCAAATCTGCCATAGCAAATCGATAACTTTACAGTCAAATCGTGACTACAAAAATATGCAAATTACTGAAAGAATCTAATATCATCAGTCTCAACTGATCCAAAATTATTTAGGTATGCCAATGACATAGCAATGTCTCAAAAATCGAAGAAAAAGGCATAAATCATCGAAGTGTACTGAGTACAAAAATATCAATCAATAAAATGGGGCAAAAGGTAGGACAGAAAATATGGGAAGAATGATTGCTCAAATATCGCTACAAACTCAAATAATACAAGAAACGTTCACAACTACCTTATCTGCCGATTGAAGTTCCAGAGAAAAATTCCCCAAAGAAGACTGCTGATGGATCCATATCACCAACTTAAAGATGAGCTCCATCCTCGAATTCGGAATCAGCGTCCTCGGAGAATCGAACTGCTTCCTCCTCCGAAATGGCACTGCTCCGTGGATACGAGAAACATCCTTCCGGCAAAATTCTTCATTGTGCGCCGGGATAACCCTGGCCTCTCTTGAAAGTTCTCTGAAGTTCTTGCAGGAATTCGTCATGAAGTTTAATGTAGTTATTTCCGCAGAAATATTCATAGTTGTGGAGTATGAAAATATTTCCACTCTTATCTGGTATAATTCAGCGATGGATTAACGATGCATGAGTGTAGTTGGATGTGCACTACATGCTCGCTTTTGTAGAAAGACGATTAACGAAGTTCCATGCTGTTACTTTACTCCAATGATGTATGTCCCAATTGCATCAAAGCCTTAGCCTTTCATCTCAACTGCAGTTATAATGATCAAAAGCACTGCAATATTATAGTGTTCCATAGTCGAATGTATCGTTGTAATACCAAACTGTTGCACTCCACGTGTCAGCCGTAGTGTATAATATGGAATATAAAAGTGTTTCTCCTGTGGCGAGAAAATCACTTTTGTTGGCAGCCTAAAAGTTCCAATATCTTTCGAAGTATCACTGTGAAATCGTTGAAATCTTGTATACACCTTAATGTTATACTGCCTAATAGAATTATCATACAGGCTGAAGTTAGCGCTGGATATCTTGACTGGTGGAAACGTTAATGTGCGCGTTTCAACTTCACCTAGTTTTGAGCAGCGTGAAATGGAACTGCCCCGAGTTCGTTCGATGCGGCAAGGCTTTCTCCTCCCGCTAAAGACACCTTACTTCACTGAATCACTTGAAAATAAAACTATATCACCAGAAATATATATATGCGATCACAAGTATGAGATCTGAGCGTATCAGTATCAGTATCAGTATGAGTATGACTATCAGAATGAGAGCTCCTCTCTCCTGTGCACGACCTTTTATCAACTTCTTAAGGGGCGTATTCATCCCTTCCATAGCCTGTTGCTGCGTCATTGCTGGAAGTTTTAACTTTGGCTATACTTGACGGATTTTCAAAATTCAAAAACTCAAAATTAATTTCTTCAAAATTCCAAATCAATGCCATAACTGAAAATAGATTTCCACAAATCTGCATGCCAAAAGTAATCGAATATCGTAGTTTCAGCAATCTCCGTCTTCCTTCCAAACTATCGTTCATTGGTTCTCGTCTCTCCTCCAATAGCGTAGCTTCTTCCTTAGCACAATATCTTGTTTCCTGCGACTGCGTCGTAAATCTCTGATCTTTCTCGAATAAAATCATGACGTCACCAAGAATCTCAGCTCAATCAGTCTACTGGCATGAATTGTACGTCATCCGTGCCTACGTCATGAATATCCACGTCATAACTATGACATCCTTAACTTTACTGATATTTGCCAATACAGCCATCGTGGTCTCGATATAATTCAATTTCCGGGGGCATTCTCCCTTCACCACGTTTTAAAAACAGTTGCAAATTGTTTTTAAACTCTGTGTTATACATATCTCAATTCACTTGAACACGAAATTGAATTATTATTGGTTTACTCTTCTATAATATTTCTACTATGTTCCTTAATCATAAGTCTCTTCTACTCTGGTTTGTGTGTGGCTAATGTATTCTCCTCTCTACTGTCTCTTCTGTCCTGAATTTCTGTTTTCCGAATTATGCTGGCTCGTAGAAGGCCCAGGATCAATCACAACATCCTGCCTTTTCTTTTGATTTTCGGCTTCTTTTTCCCGTAACTCCTTCAGGTATTGCTGGCTTTCCCTCTCTCTTTCCTGATACTGATCGGGTGTCATAACCTGACCTTGAGAATCCTGATTTCTATTTTGGTTCTGGTTATTTCTATTATAATTTCTGTTATAACCATTATTGTTGTAATATCTGCCTCTTCCATTGTTGTAATTGCCTCGATTATAGTTCCAGCCTCTTCTTTGTTGATACGGACGGTAACCTTGCGATCTGTTATTCCGAAACTGATTATTCCTGTGAGGGCCTACATTGTCAGTTTTCTCTTCATCTGGCTTGTCAGTTTGCTGAACTTGGTCCATGTATACAGTATTTATTTCTTTGAAGTCATGCCTTTGACCTTTCTGTACCACGTTAGGCATTGGACTTGTGTAGTCTAACCTCCTCAGTAATTCGTCCATGCTGGTCAAATCCCTGATGTTTGACGAAATGATTAGTCTCCTCACCTCCACAGGCAGCATACGAGAAATCGCATCAATTAATTGCTCCGTTGATAATGGGGGTTGCAAAAATCTCAAGCGGGACAATTGACTCGTAAAGAAATCAGCGTACCGTGTTGGAAGAGTACCTGAGTATTTTCTTGAATAAACCTCCGCTCTTAACGAATTCTGCGCTTCTATGGACCAAAATCGTTTGATTAATGCCTCTGCAAACTCGTCAAAGTTACTGAAAGTATATCTAAAAGCTCTAAACCATTCAAGGGGTCCTCCAATCAAAAATCTTTCCACTATCTTCATCTCTCTCTCTCTGGGAATGTGAGCTTCGATGAAATAATCTTTGAGGTTCCTGACATATTCTATAGGCGTCAAACTATCAGTGTTGCTGAATTTTTGCGGTTTGTCTTCAAAATTCCTGATGACCGTTACATTCCTCGGATATGAATCCGGGTAGTTTTTCCCACTATCTCGATAGTTCCACTCAGGTTCCCTATTCCTCTCGTCATCTTCCTCCCTGAATCTGGATATACGTTCTTCAGGAGTCACGTCTCTCTCTTCTGGATCTAGGTTATATCTTCTGGCATAATTCCTATTGGTTTCGCAAGCCAAGCCTTCTGTATCCTTGTCAGTGATTTCCGTTAAGACTTTCCTGATTAACTCTTCTTTGTAGGTCTCCATTAAACTAGCTTCTCCTAGCTTCAAATTCTGCAATTTGCTCGTCGTTTCATTTACATCAGAGACAACTTTATGAATCTGATCCTCTAACGCAGATTTTAATGCTTGCACATCCTGACCTATTTGTGTTCTATCTTCTACTTGTCTCTCGGATAGCGAATCCATCCTTACGCTTAAATCTTTCCTAATTTGTACTACTTCATTGTTAATATCTATTTGAGTACTGGCAAGTTTTCTTTCAATACGTTCCTGAATTTGGGCTACATGTTCCCCACTTGACCTATTCCACTCGTCTTTCCATACTGCTACATTTGCCGTTAACATTTCTGCTATGTCTCCTTCGATATCTTCTTTGAGTAATCTATTATGGTCTAATACCTGGGTTCTCATGACCTCTACATCATACTTTAAACCTGCTAAAGACGCTGTCGTTCTAACTGACTCATCAACTAGCCTAGTCGTTAATGCACTCATATTACGCGTACAAAGCGTTTTCGAGTTTTCTATTTCTTCCCTGACTTTATTTACATCAGTTTGGACCTTAGCAATATCTACGAAAACTGTGTTGACTTCTACTTGAATCTTATTTATGTCACTTTGCATCTCATTTACATCCGAATGAATGTTATTAATATCAACCTGAACATTGGACACATCAGTTCTAACATTTTGGATTCCTCATTGGACTTCCTCAACCTTGTCTTGGACAGTCGCAACATCATTTTTAACAACAACTACCTCAGCCCTAGCACAAGAAATATCACTCCGGACATTAGCAACATCAAGATTCAACATAGTAAGTTCTTTTTGTACCTTAGACACATCAATTTTAACAACAGACACATCTTTATGCATGTCACTCACAGCATTCTCTATTCCTTGGGTATTAATCTGTAAACGCGACATATTATCCTCTAGGTTTGCAGAACTGGTCTGAATAACTTTCATATTCTCCTCCATTCGACTAATATTCCTAGCTTCCATCTCCCTCATGCTTTCATTCATGCTAGCTTTCAAGTTAGCAGACATCTCCTCCAACATAATTCTCAGACTTTCATCTGCCATTTCAACAATATTCAATAATAAACTGCTTTAGGGACATACATCAAACAGAGTAAAATAACAACATCTGAGCAACATTCTTCACCACATATAAATTTGAGCAATTTTCTGTCTTAAATCTAACTTATAATTACCTTATAATTAACCTTCGTAGACATTTCATGTTGAAATAAACTCAAGCACATGTTCAAGTTTCTTTGGTTCATTTTAAAATATCCTAACACAAATAATTTACATTTATAATCCAAATAGTTTAATTTTATCTTTAATATGACTATACATGTCATAAGCCGGTCAAATAAAATAAGATTCCAGATCATAGGCGATTTTTCTAAGTTTCCAGCCTATTTAACCTCTCTCAAGTCGTATAAGATCTGATCGTTTCTGAGTGTAATTTTCCTAATACAATACAACATTTATTCCTATATAATCACACTCTCAAATTCTACAATTGGCTAAGACATCTAACAAAGAATCAACCTCTTTATTTGAGTCTTCACAATCCCTTTGACATCGATAACTTGGTAATCCAATGTTATTCGAACACTCCACAAAATTGCGGTGTCAATTCTACTGCAATAACTCGGTAATCCAATTTTATTCAGTCGAACGTGCCAATCGAGACAATCGAGCCCCACCGAATTGCGGCGCCAATCCTACTGTACCCGATCTCCGGATAGTAGGCTGTCAGATATCCGCCCCCTCAATCGGATTGCCAATAATCAAACGCGCCGGCATAGCTACATCAATGAAAATGGCACTGACAGATACTATCGAGATTAGAGCACAATAGTTAACAAGAAAATTATTGTGGAACACACCAAAATATACGGGGGTTCATACTTACCTTGACTTACCTCTTAAATATATCTCGGGGACTGGGTTGTCAACTGGATCACTTAAAAGTATGTCCTCACAATAACCTCCACCATGATATTTAAAATGAACCAGATCGAAGACGAGAAACTTTAAACTGCACAATAATTTATTTCACATAAAGAATGATATTTAACAAAATGAAACAACAAAATTAACGTGGCGATCAGAAGCCATCGACCACATAACCATGTCCTCCTGTAGGACCTGTATTCTCCACATGTAATGTTTTAGCTTTCTCAAGCTTATAGCAACGAAAATATAACAATGCAATGGGAATGGAAACGGGATTTGGGATGAGACACACATATCAATTGCTTTGCGTGTTTATATACTGCATATTTTATTTATAGCCACAAGGCTATTATGAAACGCCCTTGGTCTCAGTAACACAGTTGTCCGGACCAGCTGCAAAACACCTGTGTCGTCAAAGCGGACACCCGTTCGTTCAACCCTACCATAAGCGTGCTACCTCAGAGCTCGGCTCTCCCTTTAAACACGTAAATGTTCACATCTCAACTGAAATATTATCACGCAAATGTCTTACATGCTTCATTCAAACACCATTGGATTCCTCCAACAATCCCAAATCATGATTATTTGTTCAAACCACTTGCTTAACTTGCATTGTTTAGAGTATACAAAAAAAACTCTAAATTTTAATAACAAAAGTTCATTAATTATTTATAACAATAATAAATTGTTTATAACAATTGAAAATTTAATACACGCTTCTATTAATCACTATCATTTCAAATTATTTAACAAAGATATTTACAAAATTATTTTACAATATAAATTGTTTATATTATTTATACAAGGCATACATTGAACCACACGTTTATCCGGTTGATAATTACTCAAATCGTATTGATATAATCGACCAATGAAGGTTAGTTATATTTGACTGTCAAATTCAGGTTTAATAATGTTTAATAATAATTATTAATATTTGTGACTGTAACCTCCATTCAAAATCTTTATCTCAAATTATTTAACACTCTTGTTAATTTTAACAGTATCTTCATATGAATAATCTTTCAAAGAACAAGAACAATAACATTCAGCGGGAAAATACTTCGCTCATAACGCACAAAAATATTGCACAACAATTGGCCCAAAATTCATCATATATCTTTATATATATGGCATAAAAATCTTCCAAACTACACACAAAAACCTCCACTATTAATTCATCAACTTCATTAATTATGTGGGAACCTCCTTCATTATTCAAGGGCATTATTCAACAGCGACTTTTACACGTCCACTGAACTATCGATTATACATCCATTGTTCCTCTTTAAAAATTCTTATATTCATCAATTGTAATAATGACTGTTATCATTTAACTTTCGTGGGTTTCATTCATGAATCGATATGAAGTAAAAATTTGCCAATCACAAATAAATTTAATAGCAAATACGGTTAGACACTCCTGCCTGGTCTATCAAAATTGAGATTAATATCTTCAAAGTAACGCAGTATAAAAATACTATCTTCAAACAAAGTTCAACTAAACTGCAAAATAGTCGAACAGAATACAATTAGATTGTGGAATGCAAACATTATTGTTCCAATCTAGAATTGAGAAAAATTCCTATCAAATGTTCATTACTATAGTGTATTCAATAAATTGTAATTAACGTTCATACTTCATAAAATTGTCTATAATGCAATGATAAATGTCTATGTTGCAATCATGTTCATAAGACGACTAGTATTTCAAAGATCGTCGATATCGTAAAAGATTTTAACGCTCTAAAATCTTTTAATTATTCTTCTTTCTTGAGGATGACAGAAAATTGGTCAAAGTAATTAACTGATTAGAATTACTTTAATAAAATGACACGCTGTCTGAATTCAAATCTGCCATAGCAAATCGATAACTTTACAGTCAAATCGTGACTACAAAAATATGCAAATTACTGAAAGAATCTAATATCATCAGTCTCAACTGATCCAAAATTATTTTGGTATGCCAATGACATAGCAATGTCTCAAAAATCGAAGAAAAAGGCATAAACCATCGAAGTGTACTGAGTACAAAAATATCAATCAATAAAATGGGGCAAAAGGTAGGACAGAAAATATGGGAAGAATGATTGCTCAAATATCGCTACAAACTCAAATAATACAAGAAACGTTCACAACTACCTTATCTGCCGATTGAAGTTCCAGAGAAAAATTCCCCAAAGAAGACTGCTGATGGATCCATATCACCAACTTAAAGATGAGCTCCATCCTCGAATTCGGAATCAGCGTCCTCGGAGAATCGAACTGCTTCCTCCTCCGAAATGGCACTGCTCCGTGGATACGAGAAACATCCTTCCGGCAAAATTCTTCATTGTGCGCCGGGATAACCCTGGCCTCTCTTGAAAGTTCTCTGAAGTTCTTGCAGGAATTCGTCATGAAGTTTAATGTAGTTATTTCCGCAGAAATATTCATAGTTGTGGAGTATGAAAATATTTCCACTCTTATCTGGTATAATTCAGCGATGGATTAACGATGCATGAGTGTAGTTGGATGTTCACTACATGCTCGCTTTTGTAGAAAGACGATTAACGAAGTTCCATGCTGTTACTTTACTCCAATGATGTATGTCCCAATTGCATCAAAGCATTAGCCTTTCATCTCAACTGCAGTTATAATGATCAAAAGCACTGCAATGTTATAGTGTTCCATAGTCGAATGTATCATTGTAATACCAAACTGTTGCACTCCACGTGTCAGCCGTAGTGTATAATATGGAATATAAAAGTGTTTCTCCTGTGGCGAGAAAATCACTTTTGTTGGCAGCCTAAAAGTTCCAATATCTTTCGAAGTATCACTGTGAAATCGTTGAAATCTTGTATACACCTTAATGTTATACTGCCTAATAGAATTATCATACAGGCTGAAGTTAGCGCTGGATATCTTGACTGGTGGAAACGTTAATGTGCGCGTTTCAACTTCACCTAGTTTTGAGCAGCGTGAAATGGAACTGCCCCGAGTTCGTTCGATGCGGCAAGGCTTTCTCCTCCCGCTAAAGACACCTTACTTCACTGAATCACTTGAAAATAAAACTATATCACCAGAAATATATATATGCGATCACAAGTATGAGATCTGAGCGTATCAGTATCAGTATCAGTATGAGTATGACTATCAGAATGAGAGCTCCTCTCTCCTGTGCACGACCTTTTATCAACTTCTTAAGGGGCGTATTCATCCCTTCCATAGCCTGTTGCTGCGTCATTGCTGGAAGTTTTAACTTTGGCTATACTTGACGGATTTTCAAAATTCAAAAACTCAAAATTAATTTCTTCAAAATTCCAAATCAATGCCATAACTGAAAATAGATTTCCACAAATCTGCATGCCAAAAGTAATCAAATATCGTAGTTTCAGCAATCTCCGTCTTCCTTCCAAACTATCGTTCATTGGTTCTCGTCTCTCCTCCAATAGCGTAGCTTCTTCCTTAGCACAATATCTTGTTTCCTGCGACTGCGTCGTAAATCTCTGATCTTTCTCGAATAAAATCATGACGTCACCAAGAATCTCAGCTCAATCAGCCTACTGGCATGAATTCTACGTCATCCGTGCCTACGTCATGAATATCCACGTCATAACTATGACATCCTTAACTTTACTGATATTTGCCAATACAGCCATCGTGGTCTCGATATAATTCAATTTCCGGGGGCAGTACCTCATGCCGTTCGAGTATCAGAAAGCAGTAGAATCTCAAATTGAGCTGATGCTACAGGATGGCATCATAGAATATTCTAGTAGACCCTATGTGAAAATCCACAGCCTGCTTCCAGTCTTCGACCGGGTCAGGAATGGAATGAATGAAGCCCCCATCTAGCGGCGAGGATATGAACTGTGCCGGCTGCCGAGGCCTGACGCACTCCCCTGGGGCAATGATTAAATGAATGACAGATGAAATGAAATGATAGTGGAGAGTGCTGCTGGAATGAAATTTTGACAGGGAAAACCGGAGCACCCGGAGAAAAACCTGTCTGCCTCCGTTCTGTCCAGCACAGATCTCACATGGAGTGACCGGGATTTGAACCACGGACCCAGCGGTGAGAGGCCGGCGTGCTGCCGCCTAAGCCACGGAGGCTTCTAGTAGACCCTATGTAAATTCTTTAATTACCATTCCTAAGGCAGATTGAGAAGTTGGGATTTGTTGAGACGCACGCCTTGTTAACGCACACAATTTTACGATAAAGTTAAATAAATGAAAATTAAAGAGTTAAAAGAGAGCCTCAGGGAGATATCGTTTAAGCAGTTTTAAAAATGTCATTTCATAGGTAAGTAATTTTCGCGCGGCATGCAGTAGCAGCGATTTTAAGTAAAGGATGATCTGAAGATGTCCTAGGTCCAACGAGTTCTAATGTAAGGGAAAGTATAATTCTGGCTGATTAAGGAAAGCGTGGAAAAACACATGTGTTGAGAGAATGCGGAAGGTGTGCAACTTTACCGCACATATAATATTCAGAACTTACGGAAGTATGTTTCGTGAGGGAGCCGGGCAGTGAACGAAAGATGAAGGGGGTAAACAGGGAAAAATGCAAAGAATGAAGAACGCACTTTGTGCCGTAGTCTTAACAAACCTACGCCTGAAGTTGGCTGTGTTGATGAGTTCAAGCACCCCGAAATATACCTGTGGCGCTGAATGACTCAGAAGTGTATGCGAGGCGGGGAGAGATTGGTAATCAATAGTTAAAATCGTTCTTCATTCTTACCATACATGACGACGTGCACGTGTCTTAGGTCATTGCCGTCTACATAATAATCTACGAGGAAAACTAGTCCGAAGACGGAGACAGGCGAGTGACATAGAGTGTACGGTGGAGTGAGGGGTATTTAAAGGGATACCTGGTAATCAAGTCATCGTCACGAATGTCTACTGGTCTGGTGTACTGCATCTTATGTAATTTGAAGGGGAGAGAGAGTGATAAGTCCAACGGAGCTGACTACAAATGGTGTGATCAGATAAGCAGAGCTGTGGTGAGGAGTTTTCTAGAGTCTGCTATCTAGACAAGATTTAAAGGGATTTAATTGGGGCTACATTGCACAGAAATATGTTGACTAATTGGTATTTCTATGTTATAAAATAGGGTAAAAATGTAATATCACAGTGATTTTGTGTAGCTCAGTCAGGAGGTACATCTTCTGACGTAAGAACACAGTGAGCGTGTGAGAAGTATTATATGGTTGAATGGAGCAATACATACCAACATAACGAATGTATTTTCTCGGTCAACGAGGTCAATCTGTAGCGACCACGTGTGAAGTATGTCATGCGGTGATGCAGCGATGACGTGACGGGACAAGTAAGTCACAAGAGAACTTAGAGTGGAAAGATGAATATATGTAAATTCACAGTGTAACACATAAATGATCCTCTTTCCGTACACATATAGGGTGTAAATTTGAACTGAGTGGAAAACCCGCAGTATATTGAAAGACAATTAACACGCAAATCGTGCAACTGAAAAAACAAAAAATAATGATATGAAGCACGTTGAAAAATCAACTGTTGTGCATATGAAAGGGTATTTTGTGATGTTTTGTATATATATATATATATGATTTTTAGGGATTATTACACGTGAATATAGACGTTCTATAAATCACGCGAACTTCGAGGGCGAATGTAACCATTTCTATAGGCGTCTATGTCCTAAAGCAAGTAATGTACAATGTCTAATTTAACATGTGTCATATCAATTTATCGGCAAGTAATCAGCCATGGTTAAGTCCATAATTCAATATCTGCATATTAATATTGTCTCATATTTCATTATTATTATTATCACATTTACATAAAGCTTCACGTGTCAGGCGATACATATTGAAAGACGAGATTATTATAATTATCAGTTTCTCTATAGGATATTGTATATTATTTTCAAGTTATATTAACATTTCATTTCGCTTGAGGAAGATATGTATGATAGGCGAGGATCATTTAGTAACTTAGGGCGAGAGATTTTGGCGTTAGCGAGACTGGGTTAACGACAATTAACAACGGGGTGCCGCTTGAAATAACTTCAAGACACAGAAAGTTGATCCATTTCCAAGAACCGTGTCTGGGAGAACGAACTCTAATTAGGTCAACAGTCACACGCTTGGAACTTCGAAACAAAGCCGTGAGGTAGGCAGCGTCAGGAAGCCGATTGAAAATATGTGACGTCAGGTCCAGCGCGGGAATATTCAAGATTCCACATGGAGAGGGTGAACGAATTGACAGACAGGAAGATGATGGATCAGCGGTAATTTGGGGGAAGCTGCCCCGTAGGTCGCCACGATGTACACACCGAGTATTCCATGGAGGGAGATATGCAAATGTTTATATACACTCATACTGAGGTCACTCAGTCCCCAACCTATCATTGAAATTTTGATTTTTAAATCTACGTTATGGAACGCATCCATGAGTCCAGTAGTAATTCTACATTGGTGCTGGGTGATAGACAAATTCAGGTCTGAATTCCATATGGTGCTAGCTTTCAACTGACTGGTCACCATAAATGTGAATAAAGGAATTACATTCCGTCACTGCCAATAAAACAGCAGACACATCTCGTATCTGTTTATTAATCCTGCGCTAAATTTTACATCATCACACCAACGATGGAAGATGAACATCTACAGAGACAACCAACGCCACATCACCACGCCAAACCAGGAGAGCCAGAGGTCGACTTCGGTGAGCCAAATGTACTCGAATTACACAAAGTCGCTTTTTTCAATAATTTCATCGGCACGTATATTCAAGCTTTTCTAGTAAATTAACATTTCAAATCACCTCCCCTTTTTATCTTCGCCAAGCCAAAGTAAATTCAGTAAATTCATTCTTTATTATTATTATTATTATCATCACTTGTCATTTTCTTGTTTTCTTATTACAATTAAATTCTGTCTATAGCTTGATGCAGGTTTTTGCATTCTTTGTAGTTAGAGATAGCTTTAAGTCATCCCTTATTCCTAAAGCAAGTACTATCCCGGTTAAAGACGGAGACTTATCACGACCTGAGTGACAGAGGTCTCAGGGGCTCTTCCGGAGGTGTAAATTATAATTTTTATCATTTGAGGTAAACTATGACCATGGCGCCCAACACATAATCAATTTAATCAACTTCTAATCATTTATAAGCTTTTATATATCAGGTATAGCCTGAAATACGTCTCATTTTTCGCCAACAATGATTTAGGGCCAAAAGCAAACCTACAACACTACTACATTCATCGCAGAAATACAGGTTATCGGGCAAGTTCAACACACACTTTACTATATGGGGCCGATGAACAAAATGTCACAAGCCCCTAAAAGGCATTAGCAACAAAAAGAACTAAGAATGACACACATGGTAATGTTTGCTCGGAAATAAATTTATCTAAGAGTAAATAATATTTCTGGAAAAGGTTCACGTTTCTAGGATAGGAGATCTTTGCCTTATATTTCTATAAATGTTCGGGATAATTACTAATTGGATACATCAAATACCCTAAGCACTCGTTATTCACCCAGGAAGTAATGTTTGGTTGTCCTTTATTCTTGGATTCATACAAATATTAAATTAGTGTTGCTGGTAGGTCCATATTCTGTTTCACATCACACTATGGAAAAGTTGGTCCAAGTCGCAGCCTCCGTCAGACTTGTGTTGTAATCACACCTGCAAAAAGAAAACAAAATTAAGCGAATAGGTTGAAATAGAAGAAGTACATAACTGTCCTCGTGGAGGATATTCTTCAACAACCTGCAGTACTGCTTCAGATATAAGATTATCACCGTATAGCTTCCTAACTGCATATTTATTAGAAAATAATAGTTTTAACCTGTTCTATGAACTATTAGTAATTAGACCTAGCAAATATTCAGTCTCCTCCTTTAGTATTTCTTATAACGGCACATTTTTTAAAATAAGAACCGTTGTAAAATACGAGCCTACTTTCCACATCTGTAGGAAGCTCCGAACAAATCATGTCCGACCTTGAACGGTTAGACAAATCAACGTGTGAAGTTGTCACCAAGCAAAACATACGTTTATTTGCATAGTTAAATCTTCATAAATTACATGTTGCAAGAGGGATTTGATCCATCCTATAAGAGATCTTCAATGTTAGCTATAAGGGTGGTGCAATGTATTTCTTACAACAAGTAATTCTGTGAAGAACTAAATAGCCTATTGTCATACATTCCACTGGTCTTTTCCTTTAAAACCCTCCTGCTTATTAAAAGGATTTTCCATGTGGTATAATAAATAGCTTTTGTTTCATGACCTAAGCGTATGTCATCACCAATCCATTGCAATTTTATTAGAAGTTGTGTGCTAAAATATATAGCTTTCAATATCGGTAATTAAGGCTCCTCCCGTGAGATGGTATGTGTTACGAAAAGTATGCTTTAAGCTTTAGTGCCATTATATAATATTCGTTAACATAGCCCATCATACGAATCATCGTTTCAATTGTCTAAATAAAATGCGAGGAACAAAATAAATAATTAGGTTTTAAAATGTCGAACTGATGCCATCTTGAATTTTTGAAGACATTGAACATCGTTAGATATCTGTATACAAATTCACTGTGCCAAGTTTCATTGCAATCGAGTGATTAAATCGCCATACAATTTATTTTCAATATTTGAAAACCACTTGGCCGCCATGATGGTTTTGTATTAATCAGGATTTGGAAAATCACTTAGCTGTCCTAACTTAACAGTCTTTAAAACCATACAACATTTTAGTTTGATTGCTTGAATAGCTTCGGAGATATTGAGAGTCGTTGAATTTTATCGTATGGCCACCTTGTTATATTTTATAAAAATATATGCTATAGAATTATGCGAGCAGATGAATATGATAATCGTGGCTCATTGTACTAACCTGAATTTCTATCCCTTGTTTGAGACACGATAAATACGAGTATAAACCTGATTTTAAAAATGTAGAACAGCCACCACTTTTAAGTTCTCGTAGAAATTTAATAAAATTGGTTGCCAATATATTAACCCATGAATGAAGATTTACCGCTTTAAGTTTCACTGCGCTCATACAATGATATCACGAGAAAAAATCTTATAAAGATTTAAATTTTGCGTCCCCGTCATGTTGATTTTGCGTTCATCAGGTTATTGAAAGACCCATAGATAAACCCATGTGCATAGCCTCCATCAACATGCAAGAATTTAGTTGGATTCCTATAAGCGATTCGTAGATATTGAGAACCGTCTAAATATATCGGATGATCGCCTTTTTGAATTGTCTTATATATAGGACATACAGGTATGAACCATAGGATGAAAATTATTGTGTAAGCTCATTATTCAAACGTTTACTTTTTTACAAAAGGGAAATGCGTGGCTTTTATGATTTACGAAAAGTAAGCTACATAATTTAGTGCCAATAGAATACTATTTTTTTCATAGTACATCATACGAATCATCTCCTCAATCGGCCGAATAAGATAAAAGAAATAAAAAATAAGGTTTTAAAATTTCGAACTTATGCCATCCTGAATTTTGAAAAGAAATGATCATCAATATTGTCCTGAGATGTCCTAGTTCACATCATTACTCATACCAAATTTGGATTGTAACTAGACTCCAGTCAGTGAACACCGGTCAACGACTGTACCTGGATAGGATTACTCAAAACGGATAAGTCCTCATATAACCATATTATAAATCAGTGTGCATGCTCTAATTGTATTATATTGTTGTGTCGCTTAACCATTTACACCTGTATAATATTCATACGTAGATCGTAAACCTATAATACATTATGGAACAGACGGACCTTTTTAAATAACTGAAAATATGGTACCTTTGTTATATCTGTCGGAAGCCTACTAACGCTTAACATTTTATGGCTTGTATATTTGAACTACAAAAGTATGTTCGTAGAAATTTTGGTTTTAATTGGGTTATCTCTTTGCGTGTCATTCATGACTACTAAGTTGGTGCAATCTAATATATTAAACAGTAACATTTAACATAAAAGCAAAGGTTGGATGCCGGAATGCAATATTTCCACGAAACAAAATATCATTCTGATCTTATACATGTTAGTGATGGGACAGACTAATACATACTTCTCCCCATGATTGACCTTATAAATCTATTTTCAACTTTTTTTTTAGACGAATAGGATTAAATGCATAATGCAGAATGAACAATTAACACCTTAGCGTGATCAGCTTACCCAAATTAGTTACGCCATGCCCATTGCTACAAATATCAGTTTACAGATTTGAAAACATTGTGTCATGAACACCAAAATTCAAAAATTCCTGTAATGTACCTTTCGTGTGATTTTGCATCTCAATGGCTAAGTACTGATTTACTAAATATATCCTTATACCAGGGATCAGTATACCCCACCAAGTATAAACTCTTTTAACACATTATGACGTACTGTATATTGAGCTATACCGAAACCTAGTTTTTTTATTTTATTTTACGAACACCCCAGAATGTTTCACATCATACATAACTTAAACTTCCTACCAAAGGCAATAAATATTTGTTTGTTCGTTCAAATTGCATTCCTTTATTTTAACCTATTTGAGAATGTAGTATTGTGATGTGAGAATGAAGAGTGTTTACAAATTAAATGCTTAATAATAATTTTGCAAGTTTACTATATGTTCTAGATTGCTCATTGAAACCTAGAATAAGATCCCATAATATTTGGTACAATAGAGTAAGCAAACTTTATCAATTGAAATTCCTTACTGAACACTTTCCTGGTGAGTTCTTCCTACAATTTAACTCACATGAACAATAAGACAGCAAAGTATCCATATACGTGAATGATTTAAAAAAATCGTTTAGTAATTCATGATATCGTAAGCATTTGTTGCTCCTAACTAGTTCGATCTCTTCCAAGTGTAAGTGAGAAAGGCATTCCTGGCATTTTCCAATTGCATCTAAAATACTAAGTTCTTATTTACTAAATACATCCTTGAACTATGTAACTACGACGTATTACAATTCAATTTAAGGGTAAACAGAGTATACTATTATGTTAAAGAAAGCTTACTACGTAAATCATGACCTATTTACCCTAGTTTTACAGGGAACTGTTGTACGAATTGCGACACACAATGCATGTATGTTCTTAGGAGCAGTGTTTAACCACGGAATGAGAAATATTACGTGGTGGGCCAACAAGCGCGGTCATAAAGCCACACATAATCGCCACCACGTCTCACAAATCCGTAATTAAACGAATGCATAAATATGATTTAATTACTGTTTGCAGATTTACAGAAATAATTTCTCCAGCGCTGGACCTTTAAACGTTAATATGCACAGTCATTCTTCTGGATTCACATGACCAAGGAGTGATAATGATATGATGATGATAATTATTGTTTTAAGGGGCCTAACATCTAGTTTATCGGCCCCCAACCAAGGAGTGAAAACATAGCCCTAACATAAGTAAAGAATCAACTATCTTAATTGACCATCGAAGTTGTAAACGTTTACCTTTGAAATAAATCACTATATTAAGTACATTCGATGTTACAAATGCATCGCTTACGTACTATTATTGGTTGCTAAATTCAGTACAAGTGATTAATATTACTAAATAAGCAGCAGTGAAATTCTTAACATTTCGATGTGCAAAAGCTATTGAAAAGAAATAAGCTACCATTGTGATACCACAGTACACCAACGAATAGAAAAACGAAGATCTAAGGTTTAGCTTGACCGTCATTGTTACTATAAATCTTTGGATATAGGCTACAATGATCTCGAAAGTTCATGCAAAGCCAAAGTATTTAAACGTTGTTTTATATAATTCATTTACATGTATGTTCATCGTATAGCTAGGGGCCGATAGCCTAGATGTTAGGCCCCTTAAAACAACAATTATCATCATCATCATCATCATCATCGTATAGTGTGAGTAAGGGCTACAGTCTTGCCAAGACTCACCATCAAGCACAATTCGTGGAATTAAGGGAATTCCAGTGAGTTCGTATTGTGGGCCTGGAGGAGGCTGGATGGTCCTTCCGAAGGATTGTCTCACACGTTGAACTATTGAGCAATAGTCAGAAACATGTAGATTGACTTTTTTGCAGAGCTCTTAGGCCTTCAGGATGTTTCTGATGTCACGTCCACGTCATTTTGAGTACAATGATTCGATGTCGTTGAAAAAAAGATTCAAAAGTTTTCTAATTGCAATGGTTACACCTAGAAATAACCGTGAATAAAAACATGTACAGATAATAATAATAATAATGATCGTGTGGCCTCCGGAGAGGCCAAGTGCAGGTCTTTCTAGTTGACGCCCGTGGGCTACCTGCGCGTTGTAATGAGGATGAAGTGATGATGAAGACGGCACACACACCCAGTCCCCGAGCCACGGGAATTAACCCCAGGAGATTAAAATCCTTAATGGCTCGGCAAGGAATCGAACACGGGGCACTTTTGGCCAAAGCCCAGCGTGCTAACCACTTAGCCACGGAGCCGGACATGTATTGATCATTATTATGTATAATCGCCACCATAGAAAGTCAGTGGGATGAATATTCCTAAGCCAACTGTACAGTAACGACCATTGTCCCATGCAATTATGTGAACCTGAGTCCATATATACTGGGTTATGGCACTACACGAACTCAGATTCTCAGTGGTAAGGTTGCTGACTTGAATCCGCCTGGTATTTTCTTTCTCACTCCGCCGCCAGCAACACCGAGAAAACCTATCAGATGGCACCACTCTTATGACACATTGATACGTTATTCTACTGACATTTATGGTACAACTATTACCCCACATCCATGAGCGGGTAATAGCGCACATTGAACAAGGAAATCTACCTGAACCAGAGGCTTGACAACGCTATGGCATCCCACAAAGTAAAGCACGCGTTGAATGTTTTTGAGAATCATGAGACGTGGGTCAGAGTGCTGGCTCGTCTCGTGCTGCGTCAGGCATTGGGAATAGAATATTTGCTTGGTTGCTTAGGAATGTTATAGTCCGCTCATCAACGCCGTGCAGCTACGCCAGGCCTTACATTTTCTCAGCAGAACGAGTCGATATAATCCCATTGCGCTGCTAAGAAGTAAAGCACCACTCATGAGCAGAGCGTTAGCCGAGGGTAACGTGGTGCGTGATTGATCGAATGTCTTATGCTCCACAAAGAGCCCCTTTTTTCGGTGGACCATAGGCCGATTGGTCGATTCGCCCTTTTGCCACCCGACAAAATTCATCATATCTGGCCGATTATCGACATTCTTGCCGTTTATCCGTTGTGTGTTAGATTGGATAAGCTCTCGTGGGATAGTAATGTCGCCCAGAATCAATCAACGTCCTTATAGACACACTCTCAACGCTGAGCAATATGTCCACCACATTTTAAAGAAAAGCCTGGTCCCTTCCGTGCAAGCACTCAATCTCATTAGTGTAAAACACCTTCAATAATAACTTGCTTCCTATCCAAACGGCCCGATTAGTTGAGGAATGGACAGTAAGACAAGGTCATATTGACTAACTGACTAGGCTCCATGTGGGGCAAATATGAATCCCAAAGATAACCTGTGCGCTAAAAGAAGAAGAATAATGGTGGAGACCTGCCCCGATCCCGCACAAAATATGATGAAATTTTTTATATTGGCAGGCGAGGGTCGTAGGGTTATGGAATGCCACTAAATATTCAATCGAAGATGTTAGAAGGGAAGTCGTTGTGCCACAGAATATGACCGAGAAAATTTCTGTATTGCTCTTGAACTTCCTTGATGAGGCTTTTCTTGTTATCGCCCACCTCTCTTGTCACTCCTTTATAGCAGTCAATTTCCACAAAACATTTAGGAAGCATAAAAATTTGTTTTCCATCAAAAGCGAGAAATAACGCTGCAAATACTGTACATTGAAAGCGTGCTATGGAAAGCGTGACGAGCGGATTAAATTTCTCTTTCCACTTTTACACTAAGGACTGTCTGCCGACAACCACACACAGTAACATTGGCAATAGGTGTGGATACATTTTATGTGTTATATATTTTGAGAAGGAAGCTTGTAGTTTTACGTGACTGTCAACCATTCGATCATGAGCCACGGGACCTCCTTTTTACGTGGAATCCGAACCACAGGACATGGCATTTCACTTCGAAAATCTCACATGCATTGACCGGGAAGCAAACCCGGTCCGTTATATATTTTGGGAAATCTAGTCGGCTAATGGTATTTCTATCATACTCCCACTGAAATTTACGAATTCTTCCGTCCTTAGAACTGTTTTCTCCGGGCACCATGTATGTATGTCTTCCCCTTATTATTCCCATTTTCCAACGGGGTCGGGGATGAGATGCGATGGAAGTCTTTGTGGCGAAGTTTTTACGGCCGGATGCCCTTCCTGACGCCAACCTCATGAGATTCTCCGGGCACCATGATATTTCAAATATGTTTCAGTCTGAGATTTTACTAGCACATCAATGGTTATAGGAATACAATCCGACCAACTTAAGACTATTTTTACATAGAACATCGATAGCTATGGAAATTGTTGGAGCATTCATGTCTATTAGGAGTGCAAGAAGTAAGTAAATTTGTGAAGCACTCCTCCATAATATGTCACCACTAGCCGACGCAAGGATCTTTCGGCATTTATAATTATTGGAGTGCACGTTACACTTGTTGATTTAAATAGTTACTGTTCTCTCTAATGAATTCTGATTTCCAACCAAACCAGAGTGTTATGTAGGAAGACCTGAAATGAGTACGTTGCAGGCTAACCAACGATCACTTATTTAAAGTGCTTAGAAATTCTCAATGGCAGATTTTGGTGCACTTCTTACTTGAAGGTTTTGATACACTTTCATTACTGCTGCACTTGCAATGCATAGTCGTTTATTTCAGTCCAACTTGCCCTATTTATCTTCCTCCAGATCCACATTTCAAATGCTTTTACTGTTTCCTCCACTCGTCTACCTTAGTGTTCTGCTTTCACTTTCATAAAGGAGTAGACTATTTTTACAAAGGCCATTTGTATTTATAAGGTAATGTGAAAACGTGCTGCTGTCTTCATTTTTGGAAGCTTGTCTGCCTTTGCGTTTCTCTTCTTTATTTTAGGGATGCTTCTGTTGACTTTAGTTGTCAGGCATTCAAACTAATAACCTTGGTTTACATGCCCAGGGCATAATCTCAACCGAAGTGCTCTGTTAGCTGCTCTGCTATTTCCCGCAACATCGGAGCAGGATTCCGTATCCTTTTCTTAGCTTAATTACATTTCGGTCATATGTTGGACTAGTATTGACTTCAATGCATAGAACGCCAGTTACAAAATACGTTATGTTAAATGAATAATAGACATCAACTTATGACAACAAGGTAAAGACTAATATAATATAAGAGATCCTGAGCCTGATTTTTTGTAAAAATGGCAAAGATTTCAAATAGATTAGAAATGCACCCATGACACCCGTGGATAATTTAGCGATTTTTCACCATATTGTATCATTTTTAAATATCCAGTAATGAAATTCAATATCCAGACTTAAGGAATTATTCTCTTCAGATCGGTCACACCTCTTGAGTATGATTGGAACATAAGAACGTAGGAATGATTCGAACTCGAATTTCCTTCATTTTGCGTACACTACCATCTACGTTCATGCACGATTCACTTCTAAGTCTTAGATCAAAGATGTCGTGACCCTACCTGCCTTTTGAGACGGACTGGCAGGTTAACAGCGCTTCTGGTGTTGTCTTCTAGCCGAGCGGAACTTGATAGGGAGTTTGTTCTTCGGGAGGTCTCGGAACTCGTCAGAACAAAAGATGTTATGCCCCGTTAACTACTGCTGGTTTAATATAAGTCGAGCAGTGATGATATATACAATATTTACATCATATACTGTGAACAGACTGACGGAAGTTTACGCAGCTCATCTCTCGCTACTAAATCTAACATTCATACGAAATCATACATGTCCCCACGGGACTGAACTTTGACGCAAGTTCAAAGTGACGGCTGGAGGCAGAATCCCCCTGCGCCATCTTGGACATCATTATATTCAACTAGAGATGGGCCAGAGTCCATCTTTCTCCCCCCTGGATCATTCAGTCGTATCCAGTTCGACTGCTCAGTCAGTGCTGCCCTCTAAGCTAGTGGTGGCTTATTACATTAGCATTCACCTAGGTGGGGCCCCAGTAAAATTGGCACACTTGTTGTTCGGTTTCATTGTTCAAATAGTGCATAATGTAGGGTGGACTGGACTCTTGAGTCAGTCTCATTTACGAAACTGGGTAAACTTCCCGTCATGAGTTACTTGCTTGATTTCATTTCCCAGGCTTATATGAATAGCTTCCTTATACAGCTATATTACCATATCATAATAATAATAATAATAATAATAATATTAATAATAATAATAATTATTATTATCATTATTATTATTATTATAACCTTAATGAGGTTCCTGATGAACCACCGTTCTGGGTTTGAAATTGGGAGGCTCACAGTCACGACAAAGATTTTTATGAGTTTTCATTTCTGCGACAAAATATACTCCTTGCGCATTAGTTTCGAAGCAATAGCGATAAGAAAGTTTTTACATATCTCTATAAATAAAATAAGCTGAACATTTTTAATATTCGTATTTATCTCAGATTAGAAATATTTGAATGTATTTGTCTATATGTTTTCGGTTGGTATGAAAACCACTTGAGCGTGAGTTACCGTATGGCATGACAATTAGTAAGTAAAAGACCCCTAAACTGAAACTAGGTTAAAATTAAATATGTAATACTACAAGGGAGAGTATCATGAGGAAGCCTCAAATTCTGGCAGTTAGATAATTGCGTGATTACTGGTCTTCTCTTGACATTGTAACTTGTAATTTCTACACAGTAGAAATCATTAAGTTTGAATATGAAATACGATATTGGCGAATAACAAATTAATAATAATAACAATAATAATAAATTCAAAATTACGTAATCATATGTGGCGAATTATCTGCCGAATTAAATAGTATATAAACTCATGGAGCAATGCTTCATGTGATTATGTCAGTGGCGTTTGCTCCTCATAACAATGTTACAACATGACGAGGCCAGGTGTGAGAAGGGCCTGGTGACTCACTTGCTAATCTGAGAATATCGCGAAGTGGCATATTCTAACGTAGTTGTCATTACACGTTTCCAATGCATGTATCTCAATGAACCCTGTAAGAATTCGCAAGACATCTATCACTTTAAACTGATTGTGGAGCAAGGAAATTTAATTGTGAACATTTCCAGCTAATAATATGTATGATGGAACAAACCTTGACCGAGATGGATGCAAAAATTTGCTCTTGGAAGTAATACATTTGTAGAGTCACTTCATTTCCTTACACACACAGACTTTGATGAAACGGGCTAATACTCTCTCCGTGCGTCAACATTTCACGACATGTGAAGGTGATATATGTGTGATATATGAGTGCATGTATCCCAATGAAGCAATGAATTCATTATTTGTTTTTCTTCCCCAGTTGGTGAGGTTCAACACTAAATTGTTGGTCTTGAACTTGCACTCGGCTGCCGGTTCGAATCTGGGAATGGATGAGGATGTGTGAGTTGTCTTTAATTGTATGTCTATTAAACTTTTATGATATACCTAGGTATTATATATAATATACATTAAAACAATATATCCTCATGATAACAAAAATCATAACGTATATAAATACGCATGGCATAAAACGACCATAAAACAATAAATATTTCTAAGAAACGTTTTGTGTATAGAATTTGCGTACTGGCTGATTGTTCATTTCTATAAACAACTGTTTAATGTTTATTTTTGTCTCCCCAAAAGTTCTTACTTTCAGTACCTACCTTCTAAGCAGAACACTGTACTTTGTGCAAATTGTGAAATTACACGGGTGCTGGCCAAACATTTTAGTCCTAGCTAACCTAACCCCTGTCACCATTCTCCCAAACACTATTTATGTTAGCCGTCGGCTACGTCAAGGACGGGTATGAAAAGATATTTTTCTTAAAATTATTTGTGAGTTCAGTTATTGGTTTTAATGTAGAGTCATTACTTTTAATATTTCAAATTATGTATTTAAATAATTAATGTAGGATAACAGTTACGAATTAAGTTTTTCTCAAAAGTATTCATATGCACTGAAAATCGATATTGAAATCTACTTTTATTCTAATAACATGTAAATAGAAGTCATTATAATTGAGGTACCAATATTTGTTTGACGTAAGGAGTATGTTTACAATACAGAATAATAATACATTAAAACTAATGAGTGAACTTATAGATGCTTCTTTGTACACATACAATGTGTAGAAAACATGTTACTTATGTACAGGCCTAGTAAGGATAAGGATAAGGGTGGATCAATGTAAAATATGGTATAGGTATCCATCACAGTCCAGGCACTAACAATTCATATAACTGTTCAACATTCCTCTCATAAAAGGGGAACGCACCCTCAAAATACTGTACATGCTAAAATAGGCGTAGTATTCAAGATGTCGTAAAAGACTATAAGAGCTCATTTTGAGCCTCATAATGTGATACAAAAAATTCCGATGGTCTCAAGGGGATCCTGAAAACCGTGTTTTAAGGTCCAGAGTAAACCGTTTATGGGATATTTGTATCTTTGTATCCCAGCTATGAGAGAAAATAGAACAAGAAAAGTCTGAATCTAATTAATAATAAAATAATAATAATTAAGAATACGTGATTATGTAAGAGTATAAGTACGGAAACATGTTTAACAGCTAGTTTAGGCCTATATATAAATTCACATTTAATGTGATATTTTTGTTCGTTCTCTAGTTGTGCAGAATATCTGCACACCGTTACGTTAGACACCGGTTACCTTCTTTGCCGTGACTGCAATTATTCTTCTCTTAACATATTAAATAGGTAAGGGAGGTGTGGACGGAACTGTTATTTTTACTCCTCCTCGTAAGTTGGTATTTCTAATTGTAATAATTCCGAGTTCGGTGTCTGTATTTCCCGCCAAGACCCACCCTTTCCATTGTTTGTAAAGTATGTCACCAATTCACACTGGCAAATGTCCAATGCAATTCACATAGGCCTTTCGATGCATTCATAGCTGTCCCAAGAGAATTAAACGCAGTGCCAGAATAACTTCCACGATGTAATTTTGAAATAATATTCCTGAACATATTGATATACACTGTACTTCCTATTATCATGGGGTTAACAATGTTCACCAGTGCTTTTAAAAAGTTCGAAATTAGGGAGATAATTCTGCGTAATAAACAGCCCATGTCATTTGCCTCATAAAGCATTGCAAAGATTTTTCTTCGGATGAGACCTGAAAGAACTAGACCGCTTCCATAGCAATCTGAGATCAAATGAATTATTTCACTTTATATCCTGAATTCTTCAAACCTTGAGTGGAATATCACTTGGACCTGGTACACTCTTAACTTGGATACAAATCAGTAGGTTGTGTGATCGACGAGATCATTCCATCCACTTCTACGTTATACTTCGTTTCAATGTTTCAGCTTGCGATTCTTAATTCTTTTCCTTTATACTAGTCTTCAAGTCACCCAAAATAACCACACTCTCCTAGGCTCCTGGCAAATCTCGCAAACCATTAATTCATCCTTTTGCAATGAATGGTTCTGAATGACATTTAGCTTCTTTTTTTGACAGAACACCTACGTTATTTCATAGTGAATTTTGTAATGTTGATGTCACATCACAAGTGTGAATCAAATCTCGCAGCGGTATATACGGCACTTCTCTTGAATTATAACCAGGTTCAACGTGCTGACGCCCACTTTCACAACTAAATAGTGATTATTATGTGATAACTGTTGATAACGCTATTGTAGCATATTCTTCGTAAATTAACATCTACTCCAATAATTCGTTGACCTTCATTCCGTGTAGTTCAGCCCCTTTAAACAACAAAAATAACTAACTAACTAACTATTCCTACCTTGAATAACCCTGAATGATATACAGGTTGTCTGGTAAATATTAGGTCAAGCTGAAGTGGAATGACATTTTTCGGAATGGGAAGCTTAACACACCTTTATTAGTTTTGAAGATGCTGTATGTTGAAATTGTGGCAATCACGTGTCACGGGATAAGCTCGGCAATTGCTCCTCCAAGCAGTGGCAGAGTATGTTGCAAAGACAACAGACGGAGTGCTAATTAACATTGTGTATACTGGAAAGAAGGTCTATTACGGGATTAACAATGTGCAGCAGAGTCGCATTTACTGAGGTAAATTACGCTGAGTGTTCAGAGAAATCGTGAATATTTAGAACAGTTGTTACAAATTGCAAATTATGTAGTCTATTGCAAGCTTCCGATGTGTTTGTGTTACTTCAGTTGGCACAATATTATATATATATATTACATTAAATAATCACGATTTCCCTCATTACAGGTGCTGCGATTCAGTATGGCTGAATGAATGATGGTAATCGTTATCATTTATCGTTTTCCCTTTATGTTCTTAGAAGTTGTGAACATTGTAAATCTACCATGACTTTGTCCTCTTCATCACCTTCTTCCTCTTCCTCCTCCTCTTTTTCTTCTCATTATTATTATTTTTAGCCTACTTTTCACATTTTGCAAAAATGAGGAAAAAGTAGACTTATGAGGTCGATCCGGGAAAATGTGTGTCTGTCTGTCTATCTGTCTGTCTGGCTGTGTGTGTGTCCCCCCTATCAACTCCTAAACGGCTGCAGCAATCAAAACCAAATTTAGTATGAGTAAAGATGTGCACCGGAATATCTCACGTCCATATTTGAAAATGATGTCAGTGCTACCAACTGCTGAAAAAACGCACTAGAAATTTGAGCTCAATGTTGGATATCTTGCAAGGTATGCATGGGAGCTATTCCAAAATTGTCACACATGTAGATACTATTATTTCCAGGAGGCCAACCATGACAGTGTTGCCAAAATAATTTTAAGCCTTCTGATAGGTCCAATGTTTAAATGCATATAACTTCTACACTATCAATTGGATTTCAACCAAATTTTGTATGTAATATCTGTACATAAACAGATATGACTCAGCGTATTCTTAAGAGCCACCAGGGCTGCCAACTGTTAATAATTGCTCTCTATACTTTTTTTTATCCAAATACCAATATATCAGAAAGTCTGCAAGCCAACAGCTTTAAAATATGCACTCGTATATTCTGACATTTTAGATTAATTTGGAGTAACTTATATACGTCAGTTCTACCAACATGATTATAAGCCTGCTGATAATACCAATTTTAAATACATCTAACTTCTATAATATCAGTTGGATTTCAACCAAATTTCGTATGTACTATGTGTACCATAACAGATATGACTATAAGTTTTGTTAAGAGCAATCAGGGCTGCCAACTGTTAATAAATGCTGTCTATATTTTTTTACCCTAATATCAATATATCAGAAAGTATGCAAGCCAACAGCTCTATACTTTGCACACGTATAGCACCTGACATTCTAGATTAATTTGGAGTAATTAATATAAGGCAGTGCTGCCAACATGATTCTATGCCTGCTGATATGTCCAATTTTAAAATGCATGTAACTTCTATACTAACAAATGGATTTCATCCAAAATTGGCACAACAAGATATCATAATATTTCAGATTATTTCTGACCAGCACACGCATGGTATTGTTGGCAACATGCTTTTACGCGTGCTGATAGATCCAGTGTCTAACTGCATGTAACGTCCATTGGACTTCAACCAAATTTTGTATTCTGTACTTTAAGAGATGGAACTAAGAATATATTCAGTCACCAGGGCTGCCAACTGTAGTGCTCTATGAGGCTACATTATAGCAGGTATATTTTGAACTAATTAGATATTTCGATATTACCAACTTAATTTCGTCATTATTCTTGATAGGTTCATATACTGTAGAATAATCATTGGCATGAAAAGTAGGCTGTATAGTTCTTCACGGAACTTCTTGTTATTAATGATGATAATAATAATAATAATAATAATAATAATATTAGCAAAGGCTACAAAAGATTGGTTGTAAGTTAACGGTAAATTCGCCAAAGCGGAAAGTAAAGCTTATAGTGAATACCAGAATCTTATTTGTAAGAAAAAAAAAACACGATTATTTTTATTATTATTCATCGATTCATTTTCGTTTGAGACTGTTTTGCCTTTTAGCGTCCAGTCATGTTTGCAAGCCTCTGTTTTCGAACGAGTCACCCCCTTTGTCCCATATTAGCAGTTAACACTATTATCTCCTGTGCTTCCACTCTTCTCACTTTGAAATCGTCCAAAATTGAATCTAAATATCGCCTCCTAGGTCTACCTCCACTTATCTTGCTCTCTAGCCTATTGCCGAGCCCTTTGACCTATTTGGTAACCTCTCCTCTCCCATTCTCTTCACATGACCCCACCATCTGAGTCGGCTCACACGAACAGCTTCATCTAGCGTGTTCATTTCTATCTTAGCCTTTATCTCCTTATTACGAGTACCTACCTGCCACTGATCCCACCTATTTGTCTCTGCAATCATTCGTGCAACCTTCATATCATGCTTATGTAGGTCTATGTGATATCCTGAACACACGCAGATTTTACTTCCATACAGCGAAGTCGATCTAAACACAGAGCAATAAGTTATAGGGAGAGTTTCGTCGCTACAATAACTTGCAATTCTTGCAGAATACTATAGATCGCAACTGAGAACTCGCTGCATTAGGTTTTGTGCATTATGACTCTATCTTTTCCCCCATACTATCAACATGAGAGACTATAGAGCCCAAGGACATAATTTGGTCCGCCTACTTCAATTTAGTTCCTGTATGTATGCTTTCAATAGACTATTATTATTATTATTATCATTATCCTTAACAGTACCTTCATACTCAGGACTGATTTATTTGTATTGCTGTCATTATTTTGTCATCACGTTACTTGTAATTATTATGAGGACCTTACTGAGGCAGTAAGTGATGTGACTATTTTCCAGCATGTCGACTGTCTGAGAGTAATGTATCAGGCGTTACGAACTACTGAAACTATAGACTGTGGTAAGCCATAACCGTATGTTCTACCAGATTCGAAACACTTACAAACTCCCATAATCTAAAGAATGTTGCTAGCAAAATTTGTCTTCAATTCCTTCAGAGATGCCCATCCTGATCTCCGTTAAAAGTATTAAGATACACCCAGTTGATTTTACTTCACATTCCAGGCATTTATGCGTACATCAAATGTGTGAATGCGCATGAATTATTCCTATTTGCATAATTTAATTAAGAAAATGAATAGAAATAAACCCAGCGCCAATTAATATGTAACAAAAGCATTATAGATTCATATTTCTCTCGTACATACCACCACTACTATAGTTTTAGAAGCATAATAAGGTCAAACGTGAAAGTGAGTAGCGTGATCAAGATTTTGCATATTGTAACAGGAATGATATGATGCTAACGAGGTCCCCCACAATGGCTCACACCTAGTGGGAGTTGCGTAACCGACCATAGAATCCCAGCTGAATCGGGCATTGCTTCCACTTACCTGGGCCGTGCTCCTGCCTTTCAGTATCTGTCCTGTCAACCTTCCTTTGTCAACACTTGTTCTCTTCTTACCACGACGGCATCCGAATATCCAAGGCCCAGAGTATATTTCATTTTCCCTCCGGAAGTGGTCCTTGTCTTTATTTCTAGATACCCTCAATTTCTGGGGAAGAGGACTCTTAATTCCATTTCATGGAAACTCGTGCAAAAGGCCCTAAAGTGGGGCGGGGTGCGTATAGCCCACCATGCATGATGCACCCTTGATGGTGCTATACCCAGAAAGGCTCTTGGTTGGTAGTTCGAGAGTTGTCGACCCCGAGGGATTCCGGAGCTGTGTTTGGTATTTTCCTTTCTACCTTGACTTTGGGGATAATTATTTCCTCTTACACCTTTCTTACCTGTCTTTCATGGCCCTACCTCCTTCCAAGTCCTTCAATCCACATTCTTCAAAGGTTCAGGGTATTTATTTTCTTCTGTATTTCAATTCCTTTATTCCTTTCTTTTCCATACTTTCTTATAATCTGCACGTAAATGTAGAGTAAGTCAGTAGTTAGTCGTAGTTCTAACAGTTGCTGTTGTTGTTTTTGTTGTTGATTCTTTAGGAACTTTGCGACATTGTGGTCATATAGACCCGTGTACTTCGGTTTGATTAGAGGTTGTATGGTAACCAGTGTCAATGTAATATCTGTACTAGTGTGTGTACTTGTAAACGAGGTCGGATTTGGGTAAGAAGTGGCTGTGGTCTTAAGTAGAAGTAGAAATGCCTAGAGTAGAAGTGGGAAACGCCAGAAAACCACTTCCAGGATAGCTGAGGTAGGAATCGAATCCACCTCTACTCACTTTTGCCTCACGAGGCTGAGGGTACCCTGTTCCAGCCCTCAGACCAGATTAACATTTCTTGACGGAGACGGGAAACAAACCCAGGCTTCCACGGTGACAGCCAATAATACTAGCCACTGCGCAACGACGCGGACAGTTCTAACAGTAGTCTAATAGTAGCTTCATTTCATTCATATTTTTACTATCAGTATAGCATTATGGGCAGATATCCTAGATGGTCCACCTCTAATAAGTAATAACCACAATCATTGCAACCATGCTAATGAGGTAGAACTCTTAGTAATTTGTCATATCCAATCCCTTCTTTCTTTCTTTCTTTCTTTCTTTCTTCCTTTCTTTCTTTCTTTCTTTCTTTCTTTCGTCCTTCCTTTGTATATATTTCCCCGTCATTATGTTGTATTTTCGATGGTTAGCAAATATTGACCATCACATCATTAATTTGGGCATATTTCTATTAACGTTCAGGCTAAGTTGGTTTGTAGGGTACAGTTGGTTAGGCATTGTATTGTTGATTCAGTCTTCACCCAGTCTGAGGACTTAAAGCGCTTATAGGTGCAAAACATGTGAAGTTTTGAAGACTTATTTCCAGTGATAGCATGTCCTGGGTAAGCTAGGAACCATCCCGGAATTTACCTGGAGTAGAAATGGGAAACCACGTAAAACCACTTCCAAGTTGGTTGAGGTGGGAACTGAATCCACCTGTACTCAGATTTTCCTCTCACGGCTGAGCAGAATTGAATTTCTTGGCAGAGCCGGAATCGAACAAGGCCCTTTGAGACAGCACGAGCTGATTGGCTGGTTATAACAAACATACGAGTCCGTCAAGTGTAAAACTGTCGTTCTTAAAAATAGATAACTATGAAGGTAATTGTTGCTTTCAGGGGCGAAATATCTAGGTCATCTAACCCATATGAAATAGGTAATAGTAAACGAAATATGAATTAAAAACTACTACCCTGCTTCTAACAGGTAACTAGGAGTGCGCGTGTTTGAGTCTTCAGTGTTTTGACTGGTTTGATGCAGAGTTCCAAGCGTACCTGTCCTGAGTTAATCGCTCCACCTCTACATAGCTACCACACCCTACATCTGAGGCAATCTGTTTTAACCTTGGTCGACCTCTACAGTTCTTGTCCTGGACCCTTCTTTCCATAACTATGTTTACTACTCCTGGGTATCTTGGTAGACTATGTGTTCTACCAAGCTATCTCTTCTCTTCATTAGCAGTCCCAAGGAACATTTCTCCACTCCCATTCGTCTTAATACATCTTCATTTGTTATTCCACCTACCCATATGATCTTCGTCATTCTCCCGTAACAACACATTTCAAACGCTTCTATTCTCCTGTTTTCTTCTGTTCCTACAGTCCAAGTTTCACTTCCATAGAGTGCCACGTTCCAGACAAAAGCTTTAAAATATGAATCTCTTATACCTAAATCTAATATTAGACCAAGGTTAGAATATGGCAAACAGCATGCCTTGAATGTAGGATGTGGTGGTTTTGTAAATATGAAACGATTAGCTCAGGACAGGGAGACATGGCCTGCTGTATCAAACCAATCAATAGACGCAACAACAACAATGTTTAATAGCAACCTTGCGTTCCCTCCCACCTGTGTCACTGTAATATCTGTCGTTTTGGATTGGAAGAGCAAGTTGTATCTTATACTGTATTTTAAGATAAATATTTAAGTTAGTCATTTCTCCCTCCAGCAGTTTTTGAATTGCGCATCCGTGCACCCTTAAACTATTCTTACCCCGAATTTCACTAACTAAAATTCATCAAATTTGAAATTCCTCAAATATATTTTCCTTTGATTATAAAAATCGACGGCGGATAAGAGATATTCCGCTTCATTGATGATATAGACTCTTGATTGCAACTCCCGTATGATGTATTCTAGATAAAATTCAGGAGATATCAGTGATGTGGGAGTGAATTAACCTGGACAGAATATCAATTTACATTTTTCAGTCGGTTAACACACTTTGCCCAATTGTAAAGGGTGTTTCCTAATTCTGAAAAAAAAAATGCATGAGATTATTAAATACCGACTGAAAAGCATTACTTTTCGATTACTAGGGCAATACTGAACAAGTAGTTTTGTGAAGAACTAAATAGCCTATTTTCATATATCCTACTTATATTAATTGCCTCGATCAACATACAAATTTTCAGATTCGTAGATATTGAGAACCTTCTAAATATTTCGGATGGTCACCATATTGGATTTATATATATAGGCCTTAGAGTTATGTACTATTACATGAAGATTATTTTGTATGTCTTTATTCAAACTTCAATCGTATGATTAGCACAAAAGAAATAAAATCCAGATTTAAAATTTACGCTCATCCGCCATATTGTGGTTATGAATACAATTTAAAACAATTAGAAGCCAGTGGATTAAAATTTATATGAGCATATTCTGTGCCAAGTTTCACTGCGCTCAGATGGTTAAATCACGAGGAACGTCTATTTGAATATTTAAATTTCGCGTCGCCGCCATGATGGGGTTGTACTCACCAGGTTATTAAACGTCCCATAGGTGAACTTATGTTTATAGCCTCTACACACATACAAAGTTTCATTTTGATTGCTGTCATAGATTAATAGATATTGAGAGCCGTCTAAATATTTGCGATGGTCGCCATGTTGGATTTTAATATATTTTTACCATAGAGTTATTTACTATTAGATGAGGAGTATTATGTACGTTCATTATTCAAACGTTGATTTAGATCGCATGATTAGAACACAAGAAATGAAAACATTATTTTAAAATGTCGCATTGCCTCCATCTTGAGCTTATGTAAGCAATTGAACGAAATTAGATATCAGTGCTTTGCAACATGTATGGTAATTTTCTGTACCAAGTTGCACTGCGCTCGGATTCTGAAATCGCGAGAAAATTCTATTTAAATGTTTCAACTTTGCTTGGCCACCATGTTCGCTTTGTAGTTGTCAGGATTTTGAAAGTCACATAGGTGAACGTTTAGTAGTGCCCATCATCACCGTACAAAATTGCAGGGTGATATAAGTAGTAGTTTCGGAGTATAGAATGCCGGTGAAATACTTCGCACAGCCGCCATATTGGATTGGTGAGACATAATAAAATTTGAAGGGCACGGTCGAGGTCGGCCAAAATAGTACTATGAGCCTGCCGAGTTTCATTGAATCGCTCCAGCCGTTTAGAAGTTAATAGTGGGGAACACACACACGGACGCTCACACCACACATACACTCACACACATACACGGACAAAAGGTGATCTCATAAGTCTTTTTTTTTTTTTTTTTTTTTTTTTTTTTTTTTTCAAAATTGAAAATAGGCTAAAGTGGCTTCCAACACGGTAGGCTAATGTATAAATGGATGAGGAAGGACCGAAGCTTTAAGTGTAACATGACCATCAGCCTCGCTATATTGTGACCTCCCTTTATGTAAAACCGGAATGACCGAGCAGGATATTTCACCTTGAAAATATCACATGCACTAACTGGGGATCGAACCTGGTTCACCTTGGAGGGAGGCAAATAACTTGATCGCTGCATCATCACGTCCTATCAACGTTTAAAGCCACTCGCATTTCATTCTGGGTCACAATACACTCAATAATAATAATAATAATAATAATAATAATAATATTTGGGCTAATAATAATAACCATAATTCAATCCTACCTATTTTGATATATTTCATCTTATTTCGGACTTTTTGTATGTTCTGTGGATGATTTGTGATAAATAAATGCAATAAATTTCAGCAACGTATGTCCTGAGAACGAATGAGAAATGAAGATCCACATCTTTATAATCGGTAGATTAACTCAAAACTCAAGAAACCACGAGGAAAAGGATGATTAAGGGTGGCACGTTGTTTTAAATGTACCATACTAGAAACAGGTTACAACTTAGTTTAGACCCTTACTGCATAGATAACTCGTTCCGCACTATGTTCTTGGAAAGAATTCCATCTTACACCAGCAGATGCCAGCACTTTCATAATAGCGCTGGCACTTGTACTAGACATTCATGTATGGTAGATTATGAGAAATAAATCTGGAAACCCTGTATTGAAATGTTATGATCATAATAAAAAATACACTGATCAATGATCAATGTGTTTGTCAACCTTGCGATTGCGACCTCCTTTTTACGTGAAATCTCAATCACTGGGCATTGCTTTTCACCTTGAAAATCCCGCATGCTTTAGCTGGCGATGGCACCCTGTCCACCTCAGTGGGTGTCAAGCAGTTATAACAACAACGATGATAATAATAATAATAATAATAATAATAATAATAATAATAATAAACTTCTCTCTCAGAGTTGTTGCCAGTAAGAAAATTCCGCCTTAGAAACCACCCATTATGTTAAATGTCCTCCTATCTCATCCACGACTCTCTTGAAATAGGAATAATAGGAGGTAGACATTTATTATTATTATTATTATTATTATTATTATTATTATTATTATTATTCCTAAAACTTGTTTTATTTCTCATTGATAATACGTCGGTAGGCTTACACAACAAGAATTCGTGGTTCTATCACTATTCAAGATATTCTTGACTATTTGAAAACTGTCCGGTACTCTGCCTCTGTAGCCTATATTCTGGTAGATGTATGGTAGACTCATTTGGTGTAAAACTGTTTTGACTTGTGTTTCGGTACGTCACCTTAGACTGAGATTACACTTATAGTAGGGGGAGAGTGAATGATTGTTCCCAAATTCGTTTGATTGCCATTAGGGATCAATATATTAGTTCGAATTTTTCTTTTATCATAGTTGTGGAATGTTGGTACCGCAATTGAAGGGCTTGGTGAATGAACCAGGCAGTCTATTGTACTTAATTTTTAGAGAATCAAAGATAACTAAATTGAATAAGATATGCAATTTTGTTTTTATTTATCTTAAATTTCAGACATTGACACAAGTGAAATGAGTGTTATTTCCGGATCTGAAACTAAAAACATATCACACTTAAATTACATGTAGCAGAATATATTAGTCATTAGTTGGTGTGGTCATTAATGTATTTTTTTACCAATATATACACATATTATGTTTTAGTTTAAAACACTGCATTTATTGTGAGAATTTCTGATGTTTGGCCACAAAAGGCTGCCAAACTGTCGTAATTAAACCGAAGCATAAAGAAATACCAACAAATCAAAACCGATCATAATAAACTTTCACAATCACAGATTCATTAATGTAAAATTTTCAGTTGAACTTTCTTATAATTGTAGCATGCGACTCTTGAGCAGATTCTGAAGCACTTCACTTTCATCCTTTCATCAAATACCTAGTACATGACAGAAGTACGGTAGCTCACTTTACTCCATAGTTGCTTATTTTGTTCTGTTGAATGGTGTGGTCCTTACACTAAGCGAAGAAAGACTTTTTCCCTGTCAGAATCAATCTGTAACTCATATTGGCAAAAGCGCGGAACCAACTATTTTTTACCAAGCCCTTCAATCCCAAGGGCCATGTGTTCTTGTGACAATGAGATCTGGTTTAAGGAAAGCTATTGATTTGTTTGTAATAACAGATGAATTCCCGTGTACTTTTATTGTGACGCTTCCTGTTATGAGTTGTTGTTTAAGTGTGAAGTGTGGCTCTGCATCTAGGCCTATTGGTAGTTGGCGTTGCTTGCATTGTTCTTGGTGAATGATCTCAACTATCTTTTCATGTCTGCGTGTTTCGAGCACGCTATTACTATGTGGTCGATAGTATAACTTTTTTTTTTTATTATTTTCTAATTATTATTTTAACAGTGTGGGTAGACCAAGCTTATAATATGTTAAACAGATTGCCTCGGATGTAGGGTGTGGTAGCTATGTAGAGAAGTAACGATTAGCTCAGGACAGGGAAGCATGGAGAGCCGCATCAAACCAGTCGAAAGATTGAAGACTCAAACAACAACATTATCATTATTATTATTATTTTGTTGTGGGTAGAGCATCTGCCTCAGGATCCCTATATATTGGGTTCGATTCCCGACAAAGGAAAATACATTTTTGAGGGGCGAAAAAAATCCACTCCTCTCCAAGTTGCACGATGTCAGCTCTTGAAAGATCTCTCGTATCACATATGGTGATTATACGATAAAAGTTTTGCATCTCAGCTACAGATCGCTCAGTAGATTTCTGGGTTTCACTGGCAGATGGTAGTGTTAAACACAACGTCGAAATGGGAGAGTAGATCGTATCAATCACTCCAAACCAAAACATTTACGTCACGGTAGCTGAGGCCATGATATTTTTATTATTATTATTATTATTATTATTATTATTAAATAAGTTAAAACGAACATTCCTTCATAATTAGTATTTATGGTTCAAAGAGATAACCAAAGCACCAAATATTCAACAATGATTTACATCCCACGCACAGGGCTTAAAACCCTTCGTATGATCAAAATTTCAGTGTAATGTCTCCCAAGTACCAGAAACAACAGATCTGTCATTCTAAGCGAACGGTTAGTTTTATGAGAGCTTAACCTGGTGTTTCGTTAAGAACAAATCAATCATTTTTATGTTGAAAATCCATTCCCCGTTCTTAGGTTATATTTTGACATCGATTTGCTGTTAAAAATCAGTATAACGAGTGTAGTGATCTTTTTAGCATCATGCACTCGCAATACCTTAGAACGTAATGCGTGCCCTAAACCCATATTGGTGAAGAAGAGAAGAAGGAAGCCCTACTGAGGCACATAACTCACCACAATAAGATAAAGTATTACTCAACGATGTTCTGTAAGCATCTGAAATAATATCAACTTATTCCTTATGAGACTGCTGAAGTCTTTTGTGAAATAATATTAATCAGAAATTATTGTTCAGAATGCTTAACAGTTCGTCAGTTGACTTCCTTCTTAATAGTCAAGAATTACATATTATTGAAATAAAAAATGTTGATCATTTCTAATCCAGCGATTTTCACGTAATTGCATCCTCAGAGCAGTAAGTCTCGTAAAAAATCTACTTGCTTGTAACTTTTTCATTACATCTCGATTTTATCACGTGTTGTTTTCTTAATATTTCTATAATGAATACTGCGGTTGTGCGTAATATCCGACAGGTAATCATTTGCAAACCAAGTCCCTTGCATTTCTCTTTTAACATAATCCCAGCCAATTACTTTGTAAAATCCTGATTGATCGATTTTAACTTTCTGAAAATACACATTCTTCAATACATAAACTCGATGGAATGCGGTTTCACCAAAGTGGAATCCTTGTGAGATACAACTTCATTGAAACGTCATGCCACGAGGCGTATTTGTTACTATCCTCTTAAACGTGACGGGCTGATAACCTTGATGTCAGGCCCCTTGAAATAAAAGTTATCATCATCATTATCATCTTCATCATGTTAGATATTAGTGTAAAGGTATTGGCATTAGAGCTTCTCATTCTCCTTCTCCATTTGTCCACCTCGTGGTGCGTTTGGAGCATTCTTGACTGTCACCCCGGAGATCCAGGATCGATTCTTGGCTCTGCCAAGCAATTATATTTTGGTCTGAGAGCGGGAACGGGGTGCACTCAGCCTCGTGAGGCAAAACTGAGAAGATGTGGGTTTGATTCTTACCTCAGCCATTCTGGAAGTGGTTTTCCGTGGTTTCCCACTTCTACTCCACACTAACGACGGTAAGTTTTACAACACAAGTCCACCGCCCCTCTCTTCCTAATCCTCACATGAATTACAAACACGCATACTACGACAGACACAACAATAACACAGGTTATCAGACAATAAATAAATGCATTATAAATAAATAAATAAAAAATAAAAAATAGTAAATATTTATATTTCTGTCTCTCCCTATATGCTATATAAGTTATACGTACATACACACACCCAAGTACACAGAGCTGAAGGACCACGATGTCGAAGGCCCTCGAATGTAACAACAACCACCTTGCCTATTTTGTCACTTAGTAACAGGACGGCGCGTTTGCTTTACTACGGCTTAGAATTGCAACAGGTTCCCAAGGACCTGTCATAAGACACCATCCTAGAATTGTCCATGATTGGGAAATAACTGGGGATAGGGAGTGGGGCAAACACAATCAGAATGACACCCGAGTGTCATCGTGGTGGAGCATTGATCTACCCAGACACCTTGCGTTCTCTAACAAACGGCATTGAATATTGGCAAGAAAGTTATATACTTGAACAGCATACCATACAACAGGCATAGGAAAGAGTTCACGATCCTGGAATATTAAAAGGAAACTCTGTTATAAAGTTTTCATGACGCAATGCAATTCTTGTGGCTATCCGAAGTAGGCTACTGTGGTTTCTTCCTAAGAATAATTTTGTAATAGCCCTTTTCACTAATGCCTGCCCATACGATATATTCTTCATTCTCTTAAGATTCACGATAGAAGCATAGACGTGTGGCTTCTTTATTCATAGACCTAAATTTCTCTCCATGTATTGCATTAGCAAGACATTTCCACTTTTTAAAGATTGGCTGCGTAGCGCAGCGGAAATGTTCTCTCCTGCTGTTCCCAAGGTTTCAGGATCGAAACCTGACGCACTCAGTTGGCATTTCTTGGTGCGCAAATGTGGGGGAGTCGTGGCACGTGAAATATCTCCTTCCGGACAAAATTCCGGCACCCCGACGTCTCTAAAAGCCTGAGTAGTTAAAAGGGACGTAAAACCAATAATATTATTAATTTTATTATCACTTTTTAAACTGTTAGGCCTTTATTTTATAATTATTACATTATAAGTTTTCCGAAAACATTGATAAGAATTCGTATAAATACCAATTGAATCACGTGATCTTAATAAGAATGCACAGGTTTGTTCAAGATATAACGATAAAAAGTTTATCTACTGAAATCAATATTTACTGTTTAAATATCAATACTCTACATGAATTCGGTAAGATTATGCACAATGGGTACCCAACATTATAGCTTGTTATCAAGATTTGTAATTAAAACAAGTAGCTACGAGAGTAATCTACAAAATTATTCAAATATACAGATATTTGGACTTGGACCGTACATTGTATACTTATTGCTCTACCACCCAGAGTATAATATATTTTGGTACACTGGGTTACCTACAATAGGTAAACCTTCAAATTTCGACTGATTTAACACCGTAAGTGATTTTATAAAAATAGAGCATTTTCTTACCAGAAATTACAGAGGAATGTACGTCTTAGACATTCTTCCTATTTTCATATGTAAAATCAACACCCAGCGCATTAATTAATGAATAACTGCAGGGCAAAATATGTACGGAAAATTGTATTTGCACATTGCTAGATCAGTTGAGGTGAAAATGGGACATGATGTTTTCTTAGTTCTCCCATGATATCTTTAAACATTCACCGTTTAGCCCTACTACATGTACAAAGCGTGTTATTATAGTGAGTAAGTTACACAAAGATTGTCAAGTATGTATTATTGCTTAAAATCTTACTTCAGGTAATGCACAGTTCGTACACTTGGTAGGAAGAGTAATGTTTATTCATCGTTCCTTCGAATACCTACCATTCTTCAATCCCCCATAGCAGTGTGTGATGTGATAACACAACTTGTAGGTGCTAAGCATATAAAGCTGTTATTTAATTTAAGGTCACAATGGTGTTTGGTCTCTATATTGAGGGTTAGGTTCTTAACTTACTTCCGGAAAATACTTGGAGGGTCATCTACCGTATTTAAAATGCTACAATCACAATGATTAATTATGCAAACGTATCACAGAAGAGACGTCCTGATAATGGAGGTTACCAGAACGATTATGCATGACCCAAATGCCGGGGACTGATGAACATCGATGTTTTAGGCTTCTCAATTTACAACATCAACAACAGTAAGAAAGTTCAGAACCTACGTACTGTATGTGCAGGTGAATGAAGACATAAATGACACACACCACTGAATTAATTGTAATTAGAAAAAAAATGGCCGAATATACCATATTTGTTAAAAATATTTCGGAATGAAATATAAGTATTTTATCTGCCACTATCCTGGTGTAGTAGTAGTCACAGTAGCATCCCATACGGATGATTCGGCTTCGATTCACAGTTCTGCCGTGAAGGATTTAATTCATCTTACATTGGTCCATCCTATTTCGTAGGGGACACAGAGTTTCTTCATCACCCTACAAGTTGTTTTCCAATTTTCCCCATTTCAACTACATTAATTTCCGGTATCCTTTTAAGCCTACGACATTATACAAGTACACACGATTCTATAATCACCACTTAAACCATATGAGAAGTTCACACACCAAAGAGTATGGAATTGATGACCAGGACGTGCCAAGCTCCTACAATAAGCAGTATGAAGCAGGAGAAAGGGCGAAATATATGATTAAGGAAAATACAACAGCAGCAACAATCAATGCCAGTTACTTATCAGGTCATGGGTGCAGATTTGATTCGTGTCTGGCGATTGAGTTTCTATAATACATAATCACGCGTTTCAAGTGAGGTAATTACCAGAGATATCCATAAAAGTCGAAATATGGTATACATTGTATCAATAAACAGTATTCACTTAATCATAATTAACGTATTTATCAAAGAAGTGCGATTGTGTGTGGAACGATGCAAGCTTGAAGTTGCACGTGACAGTTGAGATCACCATCATAGGCAACTGGACTCCCATGTAATCTGCAATCCGAACCACTGGACGAGGCATTTCACCCCAAAACTCCCGCATGCATTAACCAGAAATCAAATCCAGTCTGCCTTGGTGAAGGCTATCAGCATGACTACTGCACCACTATGCTCGATGAGAAGATGAGTTCTTGTTTCAATGTAGTAACAGGAGTGAGGCAAGATGCAAACCTTTCTCCATTACTCGTTGTGATTCAATTCGCCTTCTGTAAAACCATGTCATCTGTCTGACCCATGCCGATGATCTGGTTTTAAAGATTCAGTCAAAACCTTCCAAGGTGTCACACTAGAACTTCAACGGAAATGTTACCATCAGTTCCACAACAATAGTATGTCAACAGCGAAGAAACGCTAAAATATGAAATATCACGCAGTATAAACCAAATCTGAACAGCTGGACAATTTCAAGGACTAAGGCTATGCAAACTCCCGGATTAGTAGCATAGTTAAAGAAATTGCCCATTTCTTGACGTAATGACTGACATTCTTGCCTTCCATTGCGAAGGTTGCCTGCGTTAAATTTCAGACCCTGACAAGAAATGTAATTCAGGTTTGGGGGCTAGAAGAGGGGGGGGGGGGGGGGTACAATCAGACACGTGAGACAGAACTCAAAAGAGGTCGGCTCCTGGAAGAAGTTTCTTGAGGTTTCTCACTTCTGCTTCAGGCAAATGTCGGTATGTTACCTAAATAAAGGCCACGACCGCATCCTTCCCAAACCTCAGGTTTACAACAAACACACACTAGTACAAACATCGGAATTGCACAGGTTAGCAGACAAATCACCCACACACACCCAAATAAATACACAGGATTACATATCTACGTTTTCACATAGGCCCTAAATGAATCAACAACATCAGTTACATAGACAGACATAAAGCAGATTCAGATTATATCATGCAAAAGCAGGCGGTAACTCGATTGAACCCTGAGTCATGTCATCGTTGTACTTATTTCGTGTGGAGATATGGTGTCTAATTCTCTGTAACAAGGAATACCGAAATGGCTTCTAAGGTTTCTATTACGTCTAATTCTGTGTTTATGTGTAATGCCTTGTGCATATGGCTATAGGATCGATTCCTGGTGAAGTAGGTTTGCACTTGAGGGTGCCTAAATGCGAGAGACCCATGTGAGTGGATTTAGTGGAACCCCAAAGATACCACAACCACATCAATAAATTGAAAGATACTTTAACCCAATGACATTATTATTATTATTATTATTATTATTATTATTATTATTATTATCATTATTAATATTATTATTATTATTATTATTATTATTATTATTATTATTATTATTATTATTATTATTATTGAGAAGCCTCCGTGGCTTAGGCGGCAGCACGCCGGCCTCTCCCCGCTGGGTCCGTGGTTCAAATCCCGGTCACTCCATGTGAGATCTGTGCTGGACAAAACGGAGGCAGACAGGTTTTTCTCCGGGTACTCCGGTTTTCCCTGTCGAAATATCATTCCAGCAACACTCTCCACTATCATTTCATTTCATCTGTCATTCATTTAATCATTGCCCCAGAGGAGTGCGACAGGCTTCGGCAGCCGGCACATTTCATATCCTCGCCGCTAGATGGGGGCTTCATTCATTCCCTTCCTGACCCGGTCGGTGACTGGAAGCAGGCTGTGGATTTTCATTTCATTATTATTATTATTATTATTATTATTACTGCCTCCGTGGCTTAGGCGGCAGCACGCCGGCCTCTCACCGCTGGGTCCGTGGTTCAAATCCCGGTCACTCCATGTGAGATCTGTGCTGGACAAAACGGAGGCAGACAGGTTTTTCTCCGGGTACTCCGGTTTTCCCTGTCACAATTTCATTCCAGCAACACTCTCCACTATCATTTCATTTCATCTGTCACTCATTTAATCATTTCCCCAGAGGAGTGCGTCAGGCCTCGGCAGCCGGCACAGTTCATATCCTCGCCGCTAGATGGGGGCTTCATTCATTCCATTCCTGACCCGGTCGGAGACTGGAAGCAGGCTGTGGATTTTCATTCATTATTATTATTACTAGGGAATGGTAATTAGGGATAGGATCTTAGGAAGTGCATTTTACCCTCATTGGCTTAGAGGTGAAAGGGGAACTCGAGATGTAGTGGAAATCAGCGTTGTGTGTTCGAATTTGTCACTTTCATTATACTTGGGGATAAACGCCTAATGTATGCTTTCATGCAGACAGATTTTAAGGGGTTAAAATTTGCGAGTTGCCCACTACGTTTAGACGATACATCCAAATTGTAATAATAATAATAATAATAATAGAATAATAATAATACTGGGTGAATTAGCCGTGGTCGTTACGGCGAGGCTGCAGGCAGTCGCTCACATTCGGGAGGTGAGGAGGTTCGAATCCCCTCACCAGCAAACTTGAATATGGTCTTCTATGGTGTCCCATCTTCCTTCCAGACAAATGCCGGGGTTGGTCCCTTACTATAGTCCACATCCACTACCTTCCAACTCCTCGTCCTTACATTCACACTTTCCTCCCCCTACAACACTCCACACACGACGGTTCTTGTAGCTCACCTCATGGGTGTCCGCATAGAAGCAGCTACAAACTCTGGCATGCCAAAAATGACCTCGGACACTCCCGGCACTAATAGCCATACGCTAAAGGAAGGAAAGAATAACAAAAATAATAAATGTAATGTATGTCTACCCCTCATTATTCCCGTTCCTCAGCGGGTTCGGAGATGATATGCGATGAAAGTCTCTGTGGCGGATGGTTTTTAAAGCCGGATGCCCTTCCTGACGCCACCTCAAGAGAGATGAAATAAAATGAAAGTGAATGAAACTGGGCAATGATGTGGAAGGAAGCGGCCGTGGCCTGTCAAAATGTACTCTCCCATCATTTGCCTGGAGTTGAAAATGGTAAACCACGGAAAATCATTTCAAGGACGGCAGAATTGTGTCGCGTATAGCCCGCAGAGCACTAGTATCGGGCGGGTAGTCTGTACACATGGGGCGCACACAACCCATTACGAGTTCTCGCTCGGGTCCGCTAGTAATAATTATTTTTCTAGTGCATGCCAAAATTTGTTAGTCTATTATTGTTACAGTGTATTACAGTGTGCTATTCTAAATTGTATACACGTGCATATAGCCTACATCGTTACCCACGTAAATCACAAAAACCCAACGTACGACGAGATTCAACCGAATCATTAGAATTGACCTAACGATACTATTGTATTACAATTGTGAACTTACATTAGTGAAAATTTAAAATTTGAACACAGTGATCAGGATCTGATGATGGCCACTTGAGGTTCGAAACGCGTAATCCGAAATTGCCACATTTAATTGTGAATATTAACTAACTTAATAGCCTACATGTTTTTTCCCCAGGATTGTATTTACATAATTGTATATTGTACCCCGCCCATTCATTGGGCACAATCGTGTTGATCGACTGAAAAGCTACATAAAGTCAATTTGTATAGGCTACACTTTAAAAAAATGGTTTTCTAATCTCTACATCAATTCTTCATCCATTTTATTTTATTTTCTATTTTAAAACGTACTTTGAACTTTTGAGTAGCTAGAATATGCATTAGGCTATAATTTATTTTAAATGTACCGAACATAAGTCAGGTAATACTTTCTTTGAAAATTAAGAAATTATGTTTCAGATGTAACGTGCATAAATTAAGTAATATTTGAAAAAAAAAACAACAACAACAAGTAGTTCCGTGAAGAACTAAATAGCCTATTTTCATGTAACCTACATATGTGAATTGCCTCTATCAACATAAAAATTTCAGTTTGATTGCTCGAATAGATACGTAGATATTGAGAACCGTCTAAATATTTCGGATGTTTGCCATGTTGCATTTTATATATGTAGACCATAAAGTTATGTACTATTAGATGAAGATTATTGCTTAGGTTTTATATCGCATGCTTAGGACACAGGAAATAAAAACGAGATTCTGAAATTTCTCACAGCCGCCATCCTGTGTATAAGAAAACAACTGAAATAAACTAGATGGCAGTGGATTAAAATTTGTATAAGCATTTACCGTACCAAGTTTCACTGCGCATATTCACGAGAAACGTCCATTAAAATATTTAAATGTCGCGTCGCCGCCATGTTGGAATTGTTGTCACCAGGTTATTGAAAGTTCCATAGCTGAACTTATGTTAATGGCCTTTACCAACTTACAAGATTTCAGTTTGATTGCTGTAATAGATTAGTTGATATGGAGAACCGTCTAAATATTTCGGATGGTCGCCATGCTGGATTTTATATATGTAGGCCATAGAGTAATGTAGTATTAGACGACGATTATGGCATAGGTTCATTATTCAAACGTTTACTTTGATCGCATGATTAGCACACAAGAAATAAAAACTTAATTTTGAAATGTCGCACAGCCGCCATCTTGAGGTTATTTAAACAATTGAACAAAATTAGATGTCAGTGCATTGCAATGTGCATGAACATTTGCAGTACCTTGGTCAACTGCGCTCTGATGGTTTCATCGTGAGTAAAGTCTACTTAAAAGATAAAATTTACTTGACCGCAATGTTCGTTTTGAACTTAACAGGTATTTGAAAGTCACATAGGTAAACTTCTAGTAGTTCCCTTTATCACCGTTCAAAATGTCTTTTCCGAGTTTCATTGAAATTGCTGCAGTCGTTTAGATTTTATTAGGGGGACACACGCACGCACACACACACACACACACATGGACAAAAGGTGATCTCATAAGCCTATTCTTTCACAAATGAAAATAGGGTAATAATACAAGCTGATTAATATAAATTTGTCCATTCTATCGACAATTATGGGATGACTGAAAACGCGTATAGCCTAAGCCAAAAGAACACAACTTGTCAATAAAGACAAATGCTCTTTGGTTCCTTCAGTTGATGTTGCTTCCTTTAGGGACTTGACCATCGAGGTATTTCCATCCCCCTCAACTTGGGTGTGTGTAAAATTTGTGTGATGAAAATCCACAGCCTGCTTCCAGTCTCCGAGCGGGTCAGGAATGGAATGAATGAAGCCCCCCATCTAGCGGCGAGGATATGAACTGTGCCGTCTGCCGAGGCCTGACGCACTCCTCTGGGGCAATGATTAAATTAATGACAGATGAAATGAAATGGCAGTGGAGAGTGCTGCTGGAATGAAATTTCGACAGGGAAAACCGGAGTACCCGGAGCCCCTGTCTGCCTCGGTATTGATCAGCACAGATCTCACATGGAGTGTCCGGGATTTGAACCACGGACCCAGCGGTGAGAGGCCGGCGTGCTGCCGCCTAAGCAACGGAGGCTTAGAATTTGTCTGATAATCAGCGTACTTGTGGTGCCTGTATTAGTGTGTGTATTTGTAAATGAGGTAAGTATTTTGGTTAGAGGCGGCCGTGGTTTTAAGCTAGAAACCAATCCGGCATGGACCATAAGTAGGAATAGGAAACTACGTAAATCCCCTGTTACGGAAGGTGTGAATCGAACCCGCATCTTCTCTGTATTTCCTCAGGATGCTGTGTGTAAGCTACCCTGTTACAAATCCTAAGACAAGAATTAAACTTCTCGGCAGAGCCGGGAATCGAACCCGGACCTCCAGCACAGCGACTAAGAATGCTAGCCACTACACGACGAGGTGGTCCGTTCCTTAACACTCAAGATTTCTGAGATTCCCTAACACTACATCCATACATGTGAGGTATGGGCTTAAAATTAATTGTGTTTTTGAGGAATTTTATGTTTTCAGTCGGTCAACACGATTGTACCCAGTTGTAGTGGGTGGTTCCCTAATCCTGATAATAATTGTACATGAGATGTATTAATACAAACTGTTATTTGACCCCAGGAAAGAATTATGTTTTATTACACAGGCCTATTTCATTTTCTCAGTCGCCCTGGAATTGCAACGATCTCACGGAACGTTGCTTTGAAAATTTGGATTTAATAAAAGAATTAATCTCTCTTTGACATAACCCATGTTCATTGGTCTCTGCTAAAGCTGTACCCATTAGTCTCAACACTTTCAGATGACCAGGTTAATTAATTTCAATATAATGCAAGACTTGTAACAATATCGCAGGAATCCCAGTTCTCACCCTTCGAGCTCAAGTCTGCAAGAAGAAGAAACAAGTTAACGAAGATTGCGTGTTTGAATGTCAGCATAGCTCTATTTTCCGGTTTTGATAGACCCCCTCCCTCCCTCCTTAGGCAGAGAGTTGAGATAACCCTAGTGGTGAGGGTAGGTCTATCTCATAGAACCGGTCCTTTGACCTTCCACTGCTACCACCATAATAACAAGCATTTGGTCCAGATTATCTTCTCTCGCTAGGAAAGAGAAATCGGGATGAAGTGTTGTGAAACTCACTTTCAACAGAGTGACTGTGACGTGTGAAAATAACATAGCAAAAGTGAGAAATGTGTTCTTTTTTTAGTACAGAAATAAGGAAACACTTCGTGTAAGGTAAGTGAACAACTATTATTGAAGCTCCGATATCCCATCCACGTGTTCCGTGATATATTTCCTCAAGCTCACCAGCCAGAGTGAAAAAGTTGCCCAGGTCAATACAACTGCCACATTTAGCAGTTATTTCCTTCAGGCGAAGATACAACCCGACGTCAACTGGTGAGTATGCATATACCAATCACTGATTTTGCTATTCTGTCATTAGCTTCCTGGAACACATTCGTACTTGAACAATGTGAGATACCTATTTCTACTATCGCAATGCAGAAGATACGAAGTGTGAACATATGCATCTAGGCTCTGTACGTTTATATTTAAAATACAGGAAAGTATATTATTCCACCTTTATATTCTCGATAAAGCAGAGTTCTGTACAAAATAGCGAGCATGCTTAAAATAAATAATTAGAAACTATCTAACATTAAGTGTTGTCAGTACTTTTACAGGATTTTCAGAGAATGAAATTCATAGTCAACCTTCACCACTTCGCCAATGTTCTACATTTCCTCAAGCAGTTTAAAATAATGTTATACTGTGTTTCTATGAACAATACATTTTTAATTTCCTACAATTCACGTAAAATTGTAATTTCTTCAACTTTCAACGAGTGAACTAAATTGGTAAATGGCCTTAAATACTCGTTTCTGAATGAATGATTCATATTTTCTGTATCCTAAGTACAGAAGTTCACCGTTGTATCATATGTTCCTCAATAATGATAAGAAATTTAAAAATTAAACTATCTGGCACAATGATTTTCTTCAACTCAATTCATAATAAAATATATTGCTATACAATAACTCTTACTAAAATACTAGGTGCCAAACTTCATAACGCTATGAAATGATTAATTTGTTCTTATAAATATTCCAAATTTGTTTTCTTCTATCTGCAACGGTGAACAATGTTGATTTTCTTTAGTAGACCTACTGTGATGAGGTATTTTAACATGAGTGATTAATAATTAACATATCACGTAGGTAGTACGTAGGACTGTGGAACTGAGCAATGCGTGAGTTACCGGTTGGAATCTGGGTGAGATCATTTTCTTAAACTGTGGTTTTATACGTATTGATCATCATATCTACTCAGGTTTGCACAGAAGTATAAATTGTGGAGGAGGATTCCAAACTGCAGTAAGTCAATCACATTTTTTAAATATTGGGAAACTATGTTATCGGATAAATTAAGCAGTGTGGGAGTACCGAAACGACTTTGATCTTACTTTATTCGATATAATTGAAAATTTATGTTGCTAACTGCAAAATACGTATTTTTATTTATCAATATGTTTATTTAATTCATGATTTGTTACAATTCGGTAAGATTAACACATTAATCTGAGATTATTTAGTAGCAATAAGTGCGCTGACAAGTGACTTAGTTTGGATAGAAACGGGTCATAGTTAGGGGTTGTAGTATAAAAACAGATATCTGATGTCTATAACAGCTAGGCTATAGTAACTATGATAATTTGAGAATAACATATGGCACATACGAATGCTTTAAATCTATAATTGGCTCGAAATATGTACATTTTACTTTAATGCCTTTTGGAACCTGCTTCTTCAATTATGTACCTAGGTAATACAATTAAAACTGCTCATGAATTTTCAAAGCAATTTTCTTCTTTCGAGGAATATGCAATTTGACTTTGTATATTTTTTTAAAATTTCGTTTTACGTCATATAACTGGTGTAGAATTGGTAAAGTTCTGGTCGATAACTATGTCTCTCGTCAATTTAAGAAGGTGATACAGCATTCACAGTGGTATTATTCTTTCCTAATGACTCATCTATAACGCAAATTAACTGATAACATTGTTGCGTCATGAAGTGGATTAGCTATGTGATACTAAACTTCATCTTCCTAGTCTAACTGAATGAATAGTCACCCTCGCAAGCGTCTAGACTTAATTCGTATTTCTCTGCGTTTGGTCACGTCGCAACATTAGGCTGCATCCGTTTAGAGCAGCAGACGTAAGTAATTCTTTTTAAAATTTCCTTATTAACCTATTGCCATATTTGGAGTAATTTTTGGCCTAGTCTTTATAGTCTTGGATTTTTATAACGTATACCTTACAGAGGCTTAGACGTGAGTTCTGGAATATTATTGTGAATTTATTGATTTCTTTTTGTGATTCGCTGCACTTAGCATTCAGGTGGCTTTAGATTTTGAAACGGGTTGTTGGAGAAAGTACTGTATGAATAATAATCCAAATACAGATATTGGATACTATATCCGTCTTCTAGGAATTTCTGTCTAGCAACGTTACAAAAAGTCATAGGCCAAAACATTCACCAAGGAATATGAAAAGATCGCATTTACAACTATTTTGGGGGAAAGCAATTGGAAATAAGCATAGGCTCTATCTATTGGCAGTTTCAGTGATTTCCGGATATGAAAAAACAACCTACAAGTTAAATTATCTCTAACTTAGATATCCAAGTATTATCATATTAATTATACTCGTACAGGGACAAAGGAATATGGTAACTGCAAATTGTCTCAGGAATATAGTGCAAAAGGAAACCAGTGAAATCGTAAGCAGTGAATTAAAGGATAATGTATTGATTATAATTTGATATCCTGCACGGTATTAGTGTAACATCCATATTTGTCAGCACAGCTCACCGTGAACATAATTCTGTTTTCTTTTTGGCAAGCACTGTGGGTTGATACACGATTACTTTTGAAAGAGAGCTATCTTAAATGAAAACGTCATTGATATATTCTATTTGTTCTTATTTTAGGGCACGTGGTTCAGGTGCAAAGGCGCATTCCTTTCACCAATGCGCCCAATTCCGGTCACTGGTTTTCAAATATTTCCGGTTAAATCAGAAGTAGAGCAGATTACCTCATGGAACTTCTGTTCCCTCGGTCCTGTTCTTTCCAGAATTGCTACATAAGCATCCATTTCTCATCGTCCTGGTGGAGTAAAACAGGTCTCACCAGTTGGGACAATTCCATACTTGCGCTTGCAGGTATTTTATCATTTGGCTGCAATCAGGTAAAGTATACCATATTTTTCATTTTAATGTACTGTATGTGTGAATGTATATATCCTACTCATTATGCAAGTGCATTAATTATGAATTCTCGCTGGTAGCGCAAGGAGAGTATACTGTACTGTCCTTGTCAAAGGGACATTGTGCTACATTCAACATACCAGCTGCATTGATTAACGCATGTGACCTTCAACGTAATTCGAATCGATACTACTATGAACTACTCGAGCTAATGATATGATGGCCACAACAACAGCATAACGCGCTTGTGGCAGGGGACTGAATGGAATGGTCCGCTACCACTCCCATTGATGGAGAGTGATCAGAATGGACGACCAAGATCTCTCTCGCTCCGACCAGACCTCACTAAGCACATGATTGATATCTACTTTATTAAATTTTGTTTGAATCATAGACTTTCTGACGGTGTTTTCTTTAAAATGTTTGAAAGATGATCAATTCTGCAAGTCCTGCATTACTGTCCTTTCTACTTAGCGTAGAATTTAATGTTCTGTAAGGCGAAGATATATTTTACTTTTTAACATGTACTGATTTGCACCAGCTAAAATGTGACTGCTACATGAGTCAGACCGACTCGTCGACATTGGAGTCACTATGATGAATAAAATAAGGTTTCCAGGTTCTATTCTATGAATCCGGAGACACCTTTCGACATATTTATAGACAGAAAATGGACCACTTCGTTACCCTTATCCTTGTATAATGTATGACAGTTAATGTGTTAAACGATAAAAAAATGTAGTATAGAACACTAATTTTAATTAGATGTTGATATCTGGAAACATTTTAATAGAATCCTATAGTTTCAACGAAGGTGGTGAAAAATAAAATTAAAATCAATCCTAACTAATTCTGACCGGATGTAATAAAAAAACTAGGTCACAAATAGAGTAAATTGCAGAAAATACTTACCAATTAATACTTAAAGAAAACCAAAGTAAGAGGAGATATAGCCTCTCGCAGACCTAGATATCAAATCCAAAAGAACACTCTTCAGCAGTGAAGATAAAACTAAGGCCATTACGATTCAAATTGCTTATAAAGGCAGATGAGCTATTATATTGCATATTCATCGATGTTTAGGAAAATCCGAGAATAAACCTACGACAGATTTCTTCCGGAGACAAAGATAAAGGCAAATTAGAGGACTGCCTCCAGAAACGGGAAAGTCAGGTTATCTTAACGAAAAAACAATGTATGAAAATACCGTCTGTCTTTCAATGTTCCCTTAACATGCAGGTCATGGGGCCAGGCTGCTCCAGACTCCGTAGATGAGTGGGTTCGAAGCCCAACATCGACTATCCTTGTAATGAAGTTTCGTGGTTTCCCATTTTCAACTCCAGATAAATGCTGAGTCCGAACCTTCTTACAGACAACACCTTCGCCTGGCTTAGTTTTGTTCAGTCATTGAGTCTCTAACTCCTTTGTTGAGGTTGGCGCACGGAAGGGCAGCCGGTCATAAAATATGTTTGTCACTCGCTGTAAAGAACCATCTCGCCTCTTCTTCGACCACGTAAATACGGAATTAATTAGTGGTAGATATTCACTAATCATTAAAATCTTCAAAGTAGCACTAAACGAGAGATTAGGCCTATATAATTATTAGGCCTAAGTGACTGCTGTGTGTACCCGTTGACGACCGGATTATTTTATATGCATTGCAGAATTTGATAGAGCCTCTTTAACGGAAACATAGAACGAAGACTACACAGTTTTTCTCATTTATAGAGGCTACAGTGCAATTAAAAATATCTGGAGTCATATTGAAGTGTACTGTAATTATAGCCTATAAATTCTTCGATATTAAGAATGAACTTTCCAACCGTTCTAACACATGCATTTTGCCACTAACCTCCTAAAAATCGTATGAATGGCATAGGCCTATTATTTTGTATTTCCCATGTTGTGTAAGTCCCTTCCCTCGAATTCATCATGATATAAAACATGTCTTGCTTGACAGAACTGCATTTAGGCTCTACACTGCCATAGTTGCTGCTTATTCTTCATTGGATTTTCAATATTCAATCATCCATTCACAGACAAATTTTAGTGTTTTCGATACATACTGTAGTATTAGGAATCGTTCTATGAAACATTTGCCGACATAAGTATTCTACAAAAACTCCAATAACTTCTGTACCACATTTGCATAACTGACCGCTTTAAAATGTGAGCTTTCGGGGCAGATGACCTCGCTTTTCCGCCCCTTAAAGCATTGGAAATCAGTAAATATATTCAAACCCTCGAGATATTCCTCTTCGTTCAGTAAGTAGAGATAATTTTCGAGATATGATCAATCCACAGCCACCTGCTTGAAAACACGATTCGCCAAGGCGTAGCGTTGTACTTACGAACTACATGTAATAGCGATGTGATCAGCAATGCGAATTTCCCGTCACTGGAAAAATTAAGTTTCATGAAATTATGTTCAGGTGCATCCACAGGATACGTATAGAGTATGTATATACCAGGTTCAAATCCCGCCTTCATCGGGGATTTTAGAATCTAACGTGAGGGCTAAAAAGGGATGCTCTCAGCCACCTTAGGACAATTGAGCTGCTGTCGGATGGTGAGACAGCGATCCAATCACGGAGACCAAGTTTAACGGCCGAGGGGACCCGATGCGCTGGTCACGTCCCACCCCGCGATATGTAAGCCAAATTGCTGGGCAGCGGTTGCTTAGTAGGCTAGGGATGTGGTGTCATGGGGCCGGGGGTTACAGGCAAATCGATATGACGAAAAAATAAAACATTTCCCTCCAATGATATCGTATTTTATTTGTATAGATTTAATATGAATAAGCCACCAATCTTTTCCCGCCAGTGTAGAGAAAATGTTGTAGATAATTTTACCTGATTATTCTTCATAAAACTTGAAATTAATAAGTGTAAATAATTTTCGTTCCCAGATTTCATTGCCACGTGAGTAAGATCCAGACGAATCCCAGGGGTGACTGGGAATGGTGGGGTGGTGGAGAAATAGGGGTCGCAAGGCAGTTACTTACAGTGCTACTCCAGTGAAATGTTATGTAACTCCTCTTGTGCCTGCACGTTACCGCACGAAGTCAGTACAACGTGGAAGTGCAAGCAAAGCGTCGCTACAGGCGTAGCGAATTATCCTTTATGTAGTAAATATCCTCCCTTTCCCTCGCCACCCCTGAAAAATACTGCGATGTGAACGCAGATTGGATTCGAACTAGCAGTAATCATTGCAGCATCATGCACTTGCAGAAAAATCTTGCGTGCAGCTTTAAAACTGTTTGAGAAATAAACACATAAACTTAAGCACTGTATTTTATATTTAAAGCTGATATTATGTAATGTACAATGCAGAGTGATAATAAACGACGTTTGTAATGTCAATGCTATGGGAAATGACATGTACAAAACATTTGCTTCGAGGCATATTGTTTTAGTGGGAGATTTGCAAGGGTTTAGGTTGAGCCTCCATGTTAAGGAGAAGCGTCACTGTAGCAGCCGCCCTCAGCCTATAGTAGGCCTGCAAGTCCTTGCCGGCATCGATCCATCTATGTTGAGTGTTGTGTTGTGTCTGAAACAATAGAAGCCGACTGGCCCAACCCTGTCTAAGATTACATTACAACGGCAGACTCCCTTCTCTCTTCATGTAATTAATTGTCTTCAAATATATAATCGCATACCATGTGTCCACTGGATTCATGTGTCGCTATATATTATTAATACAGCTTATTTTCCAAAGCAATATTCTAGAGTGGCTGCAAACTTTATGAGTATCTCTATGTGCTGTACAGGGGTTAATGTGTGATATCCTGATCAGAATATAACTCAGCCTAACGCGCTGTATACTGATTGAGGCGTGTTTCGTTGTTCTTCAGATGCACGTCATACCTCCTTGATAGGCATCTCCTGATACGCTACTTCTAATCCTCCCTTTGCACTTCTTGCCTGTCCGCCTAGTTGCGTAATGGCTAGCATTCTTGTCTGTCCTCGTGGAGGACTGAGTTCGATTACCGGCTCTGCCAAGAAATTTAATTCTGGTTTGAGAACTGGAACGGGTACTCAACCTCTTGAGGAAAAAGCTAAGAAGACGTGGTTTCGATTCCTACCTCAAAAATAATTATTAATAAGTAATAATTACCACAATTAGTAAGTTTTCTGACGAGTTTTCTTGTATTTTGCTTTTGGAGAGCAGAGAATGTCTGTGCGTGTCATTGTAGATTTGGTAGTGTTTTGTAGAGCTATTTGTCTTTCATATTTGGATCTGATGATGCTCGCTTGACAAGTGAAACATATCATCCCTTAGTTTTCTTCTTCAATAGTCCTTAGCAATATAAATGAATCTTAACCACATGTAATTTATTTCAAGTTTATTTCACGTATTCCAGTAATTGGAATTGCCTTGTGTTGACCGACTGAAAGATACAATATTAATTGCTACCTCAGCCATCGTGGACATGAATTTCAGTTGTTTCCCCACTTCTACTCCAGGCAAATGCTAGGATGGTACCCAACTTAAGGCCACGGCCGCTTCCTACCCAAATCCTCCCTCAATTACAAATAGGCTACACGCACTTGTAGACTACATACATCACTGTGACACAGGTTATCAGCCAATTCTACACACACCCATGTACACGGCGCTACATGACCACGATGTCACATAGCCCATAAAGAATCAACAACTACAACAACACTCTTCTTGCCGTAAAAAGGAAGATTGTAGTTTTACGTGACCGTTAATCTCGCGATCATGAACCACGGGAACTACCTTTCACGTGGAATCCGAGCCACAGGACATGGCATTATACTTCGAAAATTTTACATGCATTGGCCGGGAATCGAACCCGGTCCATCTTGGTGATAGGTAAACAGCTTGACCACTGCGGCACCACGCCCCCTACTTGCCGTAAAAGAGGTGAAGGCTGGCACAATAGTGTAGACTATTGAGAAGCTAAGACTACCATTTTTTCACTTTTAGAACGGTGAGATTAAAGACGGCATTCTATGCACGTAGGTGACAACAAATCTTACAGACCATGTGCACATAGAGGTGAAAGTACAGGGCTTACTGTATATCCAATGTGAGAGAAGAAAAACACTGGCGGGTGCTTTCAACCGCAAGTCTCATGAATTTGAAATAAACTCATTTGCCTTGATTACCGAGCTAATTCGTCCCTTTAAGGCGAGCGCCACACGCTTTGCTCAGCTTAGTACGCGAGTAGCTCTATGAGGCCATTAAATTAGGGAGAAAATTTAGTCCAAAGATCAATAAGTGTAACACCTCATCCTCTTCCTAGGAATTGAAACTAATGAACGACTTTGGTTTTAACATTTACATGACTTCATTGATCTGATGCCATGGCTTATACGAGTTAAAATCAACAATATCTTGTATGATCTCCTAAGTGAATCGGCATTGGGTGTGGTCAATACTTGGAAAGATGGTCGATTTTGTGTATCATTCAGTGATGGCTTGGAGAAGAGGTGCCTTTAGGCCAACCTACCGCTTGCAGTCTCTAGCAAAGAAAAGGTGAAAGCCTTCATCCCCTTTTGAAATTCCACAGCCTGCTTCCAGTCTCCGACCGGGTCAGGAATGGAATGAATGAAGCTCCCATCTAGCGGCGTGGTTATAAACTGTGCCGGCTGCCGAGGCCTGACGCACTCCTCTGGGGCAATGTTTAAATGAATGACAGATTAAAAGAAATGATAGTGGAGAGTGTTGCTGGAATGAAATTTTGACAGGGAAAACCGGAGTACCCGGAGAAACCCCTGTCTGCCTCCGTTTTGTCCAGCACAGATCTCACATGGAGTGACCGGGATTTGAACCACGGACACAGCGGTGAGAGGCCGGCGTGCTGCCGCCTAAGCCACGGAGGCTTCTTCATCCTCTTTTAATCATCCTATTTTTTCCTATCGAATCGCATAAGTGGCTTAAGAATGAATTCCTAATAAGACACGCTAAATGCAGTTCGAGGAACAGTTTTATAACTTGCTGTGACTCCCTCTTCCTCCAATTTGATCAATATTTCAGGGACGATCGGGGTGTTGTAGTTGCTGCTTTACTATATAGACATAGGCCAGCGCAATCATCATTCCCGTATAACTGGTTCCGTGAAAATGTTACTGAACCTACTACTTTGTTGTCGATGTTCGTCCTTGTTAATATTGGGGTCGGATTATAAAATGTGGTCCAGAATTAAGCCTACGGGTTCCACCCAATATCTTCCTGGAAAGAACGACGAAAACACTCGCACAATTCCATGCTCAAAGTGGCTTCCAAAAGCTGCCGGGAGCTAGATACGAACAAAATGATAATGATAATATTGTTTCTAAGCCATCAATCCTTACCTAGTGTTTTTGTTGCTCACTTCCATCAATTTCCTCACGACGGCTCACCATATGTAGTTATTAATAAAAACCAGTTAAAATATCGGCTTCGGTGGCGTAGTTGGTAGCATGCTGAACTGCTGTTCCCAAGATCGCGGGTTCAAACCCGGCCAAAGTCATCGGATTTTAAGAGCGTTAAAATCCTTCAGTATGCCTTCCTTCGGAGGGGAGGTAAAGCCGACGGTCCGATGTCATAGATTTATGGCATGTAAAAGATCCTTCCACTAACTGAACTTGTGTGAAGCTAAATTTCTAGGTTAGATTTCGTTGTAACGCTCTATCAAAGTTCCAACGTTCACAACTAGGTGTCAGTGATATCTGGTAGCGAAAGTTGGAGCTACTTGAAATTTAACGGAACTTGTAGCTCACCCTATGGGTGTCCGCTTGAAGCAGCTACAGCCTCTGGCGAGCCGAATATGTCCTTGGACACTCCCGGCACTAAAAGCCATACGATAAATAAATAAATAAATAAATAAATAAATAAGCATATAAATTCACTTAGCCTAGGTTTATTTACTCTTCTACACTAATGCGTTGGAAAATGAAGCTTTAGAAATGATTCCCGTAGAACAATTCGCTAGGGATTATTTTTCTCTAGGTTTCATTATATATTGGCAGGGAGAATTCTTTCTATGGGATTGAGTTGTCGTTTCATTTAAGAGGCTTGGATATTCTAGCCATTTAGCCCCGTATACTTGGATGTTACTTTAGAATTTGTCGAATTACCTGTGTTATTGTGACGTTTGTAATAGTAGTGTGTAGACCTATTTGAAATTCAGGTGAGGATTAGGAACGAAGAAGCCGTGGCCTCAAATTAGGAACCATTTCAGCATTTGCCTGGAGTATAAGTAGGAAATAACGGAAAACCACTTCCAGGATGGCTGAGGTGGGACTCAAACTCACCTCTTCTCAGTTTTGCCCCACGAGGCTGAATGTAGCCTTCCTCGTTGCAGCCCTCAGACCAGATTTAAATTTCTTGACAAAGCCGGGAATCGATCCGAAACCTCCGGGGCGATTGTCAGATTCGCTAACCACTACGCTACGAGGTATTTCTGTGAGGTTGAATGTCCGTTTACAATTGAAGGTTGGCAAAGGGTATCACGGAAAATAATGGGATGGATTAACATTTATCTCATACTGTAACTGGTTTTGCAAGGGCAGCGATAAAATGTCTTTTTATTATAATTATTATGAATTATTTTTATCTCTCCCCAGTATTGTAAGCAATTACGGTGAGAAAAGGGATATTCAATCCTCTTTGGAGCATTAAACGGCTGTCCGTAGGCTACTATATTTTAAACATATATATAAATCCATCTTATGACAACTGTCAGCGATGGAACACGTGAGCTAAGCATACAAAACTCAAATACAAATATCATTTTATGGCCTGTATATTAGTTGGGGAAATCTCAATCACTGTAGATCGAGGGTGATGACAGTTGCCAATCAATTTACGTGTGTGGCACGGCAGCGTGAGCGGCGACAGTGGCGCGGGAAAGGGAAAGGGAAAGGGAAAGGGAAATAACGACATTAGAACAATAAAATGACGAAACGAATATTAAAGAGAAATAGCTAAATGAACTCTTGCCTGATGGCCAGCTGGCGAGCAAAAATTTATCTGCCTTGATTCAAGTGATGGAGCCATGTTCTTTTTATGTAGACTAGGCTATGTAAACACAATGAGTTGTTGTTGTTGATTCATTTAGGGGCATTTTGACATCGTGGTTATGTAGCCCCGTGTACTGGGATGTGTGTGTGTGGAATTTGTCTGATAACCTGTGTTACTGTGATAACTGTATTAGTGTGTGTATTTGTAATTGAGATGAGGAATGGGAAGGATGTGGCCGTGACCTTAATTTAAGATCCAACTCGGCATTCGCCTGTCGTATACTGTAAGTGGGAAAACCACGGAAAACCACTCCCAGGATGGCTGAGGTGGGAATTGAACCCGCCTTCGCTCAGTTTTGCCTCACAAGGCTGAGTGTACCCCTTTCCATCCCCCAGACCAGAATTGAATTTCTTGGCAGAGCCGGGATCGAACCCGGGCCTAAGCGGTGACAGCCAAGAGTGCAGGCTATTACGCAACGAGGCGGACTAAACACAATGATACAGTTGATGTGCTTTTCATGTAGCAGCTTGAGACACGGTGGCCATCATCCCAGTGTATTTAAATGAGCAGAGAATCAGTCTGATAACCTGTGCTATTGTCAAGCGTTGGTACAGTGGGGGAAGTATCTTCTCTCTCCCCTCCATCCACGATTCTTCAAATAATAAAACGCTAAGGTATATGTTTCACAAAATTCAAGCTCTTATACCAGAGGGAGTTGAAAGGTACGGTTTGTATCAAAATCTCCCAAATCATCTCAATGATACAGGAGTATTGTTGCATTTCGTGAAAAGTCAACGGAAATATATGTAATTGTTTATAAAGTGCGTTTGAACAAATACACAAGAAGATAACACCTGTCTGAACTGCCACGTCCAGCCCGCATAAGAGTAGGCCTAAAGCCGGACGGGTGGTAGCCTATATAGGCCTACACATGGGGCAGTCACAAGTAACCCATAATGATGTTTTTGATTTTAGGTTCATTTTAACTACAGAGGCTTTTAGAGACGTCAGGATCACAGAATTTTGTCCCGAAGGCGATTTTTAACGTGCCAGTAAAACTAGACTACATCTCGCATTTGCGCACCGTAATTCGGAACTGACAGCGCCAGGAATCGATCCTGCAACCCTGGCCCCATCAGGAAAGAACGTTACCACTCCGCCACGCAGCCAATGACACAAGTAACCGATCGTAACAAATTAGCATCCAATAGAAAGATAATTTACCCGCACCAGTGACGATTTCTGATTTCATAAATAGTAACGATTTGTTTTAAAAGTGCGATTGAATAAGTAAACAGGGCGATAGCCCCTGTAAGAACTATGTCGCGTCGAGCCCGCATAACAATAAAGATGGGCGGGTGGTTTATACACATGCGATAGTTCTCGCAAAGGTCCGCTCGCTATGAGAAAAGGATTGGTGAGTTACATTTTCCTTGTCAGGCCGTTACTCGTAACAGCTACTACTGTATTTGTGGTAACGAGGGGGTAACTGTATCGCCACTTCCTTGAATAGTCACGAAACAAACAGAAAGCTCGCACCTTTTTGCAGATGGAGCAATTGGAAAATTATCTTACAGGCACGAAATGGGCAGAGAATGGACACATACCTACTTAACAGAACAGTGTTGAACAACCTTTTAACAAAACCGCCCTGACATCATGGTCATCAGCCAGGGCACTTGAATGTATGTAGAAATTATCTGATAACTTGCGCTATTATAGTGACCGTACTAGTGCATGTGCTGGCAACTAGGGTTAAGATTGGGAAACCACGGAAAACGACTTCTGTGATGACCGAGGGTAGGATATGAACTTACCACTCAACCCAACTGTTCTCTAGAGGCTGACTAACCTCTTACTAGTAATGAAATTCATCACAGCGCCGGGAATGAGACCCAGGCCATCTTCGTTGATATTCGTCAGGTAGGTCCTATTGCAGATTCCCTTTGTTATTCCACATTAGTGGAATCCACTATTCCGTCGAAACCAAGCAAACTGTTGTATTTTCTTAAGAACCAATTAGGCTAATTAAATATTAATTAATAAACGTCGTTTTCCTTATTGTTCATACGTAATATAGGCTAAAACAAATTAACCCGACGATACCACAACTTAATTCTTTGTCCGTTTACAATAAAAAGTTGTAGTAAGATAATTACATAGCCTATTAATATATTACTATAAGTTAATTCTCTGTACTTTGGTAGGCACAAGTTGTGGTAAGATAGTTAAATAGCTTATTATTTATATTACCACAAGTTCATTCATTGTACTTTGGTAAACACAATTTGTGTAGTAAGATAGTACCGGTACCTCAAGAAAATTTTAATCCGTTACAATGATTATTACCTTCCTAAATGGTTTCAGCCAATTGGCATAGCCTACAAAATTAAATTAATAACAATACTTGCCATAGCCTAAGGTTTGGTCACTCCAAGTCATCATTTATACTAAACAAAGCCGAGACGGAATCTTCATTTAAGAACGAAAATATTGACGTGTGTTTATTTAACACTTACAAAACTCCCTGTGTAAATGTCAACTGTCGAGTTGGGGTCCCTTGCAAATTGCACAACACTGAAAATTACCATTAAAAACAAAGATTTGGAAACCTCTCTAGGTCCCAGGACAAAGTTACACTACTGAAGGTTCATATGACAGGACGTGCTTCCTGCTGTCAGATAGTGTGTTCTAGAAGAACAGATTTCATGGTGCCGAAGGATTTAATGTTTTGAATTTTTTGAACGAATGCAACAATTACTCAGAATATTCGTGCAGTTGTCCGAGGTCGGAGTTTGTCGCAATCAGTAGATCAGTAGAAGCAATCCATAACCAGACAAGTTTGTGTAGGCTATTTTAGAATTCTAAGAATGTGTTGGTGAAGAATATATTAATTTGTGTCAAACAGGTTTACAATAGTTATCAACGTTTTTCAATAACAAACCTCTCGCAGTAGCAAGACCCATGAATTGTAGAATATTAACGACGGGTCAAGGCTGGTTGTGAATAATTAACATTGACAATATAAGCAAAATAAGTAACTAGTCATATTTATAAAATTAAATATGTAGTCTAAATAATAATTCTGGATCTGAAGATGTTCATGTAACGAACGGTAAATGCCATCCACCTAGTTATTATGTGTAGTAAAGTGTACAATTTGTAATTGTATATTTTGTGTATTTATGTTAGGTATTTGAGTAGATATTACTAAATTCACCGAAATGTAATTTCTACTTGCTGACCGACTGATTGACGACATTTTACATAGAATTATAACAAATGATTACCAATAAAATTTACTTCATTTAATTAGCTGATAACAAGTAGGAGATATTGAAACTAGTAGTTCCGTGAAGAACTAATAGGCCTAGAGCCTATTTTCATATAAATACTACTGGTCCCTCTAGGCCTATAGCTCAACCCTCACCCATCAACTAAAATCTTTTGGTTCATGAGCTACAGTATATTGACAACAATTTATAACTCAAAAGTCAGTATCTAACCATTGTTAGCAATTTTCACAACGAACATAAAAACAATATTTTAAGACATCAAAATGTTCTTACCCTGTCGTAAACCAAAGAAGGAAGATTGTAGTTTTACGTGACCGTGAATCTTGTGATTATGAGCCACGGGACCTCCTTTTTACGTGGAATCCGAACCACAGGACATGGCAATTCACATCGAAAATCTCACATGCATTGACCGGGAAACTGTCGTAAACCAAAGTTGTCTTCATTACTTATGATAACTCACACTATCACATCTCTTGCGTCGGAAAACGTGTGTTCTAAGTCACATCATGAGGCATTATCTACAATAAATGATTACAAAACTATACATAATTATGTTTCAGAATATTTAGTTTACGGTACTGCTTTATCAGCCTCCCCAAAGATCAGTTCAATAGAACATCAGTGAGAGATGCTCCTTCGCAGAAATTACATGCGTACAATCTTAAGTTTGCTATAATTGCTCTAGAGAATTGGGAAATATGACTTCGATGATCCACCCTGTAGGGCACTAAACACCACTGTTATTACAAAAAAGCATACGTGTTAGAATATGCCACTTTCTGTATTGGTTGAGATGGCATCATTCTGTAACGAATGATAGTTCATTTTAAAGAAAGTCATATGCACCGTTTCTATAATGAAAAAAAAAATGGTCGAGAATTCAGTACCAATAGATAAAACTTGTTGTGGTGGTTCACAATGCGTAGCTTCACATCGATCGCATGAATAAGATATAAGAAGTAAAAAAATGGTTTAAAAAAATTTCTGACTGCGTTATCTTGATTTTTTAAATGAACAACACTGGATGCCAATACATTTTATTCTAAATTAGAATTTCCTGCTCTAAGGTTTATAGTACTAGGCTGATTAGATCGCCATATAAGCTATTAGTACTGTATTTGAAATTCGCTTGTACACTGTACTGTTCTTGTCTTTATCAGCTACTTCTACTTACCCGTACAGTTTGATTGCTGTAATAGTTTAACATATATTGTATAAGCTACTGGTTAAATATTTCGCACGTCCGCCACGTTGGATTGGTTTAAATGTAAGCCACTGAGCTATGAAACAGTAGCTAGAGATTACAATATGGTGGGTCATTATACACACTTTCAAATCGATCGTTTAAATAGTATAGGGCCTGCGAGAAATAAAGGAACGCTTTAAAAATTTCACACTGTGTCATCTTGCATTTTTGAAAACAATTGAACAACATTAGAATCTGATACATTAATTATTACATAAAGACCCGCTGTGTTAATTTTCACTGCGCTTGGTTGAATAGATTACAAGAAAAGTAATTGTAAATATTTGGAATTCGCGTGACCACCATGTTGTTCATGTGTTTATCAGGCTTTTCAAAGCTACATACGTGTATTTAACTAATAGTTCTCCCCGTACAAACTTTCAGTTTGATAGCTGTTGCAGTCTCGGGGATAGGCCTATTGAGAACTAATGAGATTTTTCGCGTGGCCGCCTGTCGGACATTTATAGCCTATGTAAGTCACAGTGTTATATTAATAATAATAATAATAATAATAATAATAATAATAATAATATCATGTGGCCTCGGATGCCGGGTGCAAGCTTTGTTATTTGACGCCCAGAGGGCAACTTGCATGTCAAATATTGTTGTTGTTTAGAGCGCTATGAGTGTCAAGGAGGTTATATAGCCTATCTAAGCTCCTTGATACTAGCCTATAGCTGTTTCTAGTAGAGAAAGGAGGAATTTAAGTGTTGGCGGAAAATCCCGAGATTAATTTTGCCATTATAAACATGGCCTACTGAATTCAAATGGGTTATTTAACATGACAACAACATATGACATGCGTGTCGAGATTTTTGTCGCCTTTCAAAAATCACTCACCATGGCCAGGCGTTGGTAGACCGACACGATCTCCACTCACACACACCATGGAAAGCACAGTGTTATACTGTATACCAGTAGATAAATATTATATTAGTGGTTCACTACTGTATACAAAGTTTCACTTCGATCACTTGATTAGAATACAAGAAATAAACACATGTCTTCAAAAGTTTGCGCAGCTGCATTCTTTAATTTTTCAAAACATTTGAATTATATTATAGTATTTAGCATAAAATAAAGATTTACTCTTCCATGTTCCACTGCGCTTGGACGATTAAGTGGCCTGACAAGCCCATTTAAGTAGCCTATTTAGTTTTTGTGTGATCGCCATGTTTGTTTTGTTCGTCTCAAGTTTTTGGTCTTGACGTTGCCTATGTTAGCCTGCTTTATAGTCTTCTATCATCATACCAAATTACCGGTCAGTTGCTACAATAGTTTCGGAGATATTGAGAACCGGTGAATTACTTCGTGCAGCTACTATGTTGGATTGGTGAACCCTACTGAAAATTGAAAGACATGGTCCGGATCGGTCGGGATTGTGGTAAGTTCTTGGCAAGTTATATTTAAATCATTCGAACCATTCAGAACGTATTAGGGACAAGCACGCTCGCACATGTACGCACACAAACACACACACACACGGGCTGTAGATTATCCCATAGCCTAAGTCTTTATTTCATAATTATTATGAAATAAAGCTGAAACTAATACTTTTATGTAATTTCGATACTTTTAGTTTCTTATGGCCCACCACAGACTTATCGAAAGTGTCGTTGGCTATCAATCAAGTATTATTTCTCCTTGAGTCATGCAGTCAAAATGCTGTCCTTCTGTACTATTGTCAGCATTAAAATTTAGGTCAGGGAATGCCAATCCTAACTTACTTAAAGCACATTGTGGGGTTTGAAGCCATTTTTCAGTGTAGCCATAGTAAACAAAAGTTCAGTGCTTTTCAGTCGGTCAACACGAATGTACCGAAAAAAAGCTGGGTTATGCCCTAATCCTGAAATAAATTACATGAGATTAATAAATACACTAGGATGACCAGTTTCGATCGTCAAGCGATCATCATCAGATCCATTACACTTAGACTATAAAATCTATGTTTGAAAATACAGGTGAAAATATTTACAATATGTAAATATTTTCACCTGTATTTTCAGAAATTCACACCACTAGAGGGCTTCACTGACCCAGTCAATTATAGCACCAAGTTACAACATATTTGCAATATGTAAATATTTTCACCTGTATTTTCAAACATAGATTTTATAGCTCAAGTGTAATGGATCTAATGATAAACGCTTGGCGATCGAAACTGGTCATCCTAGTGTATTTATTAATCTCATGTAATTTATTTCAGGATTAGGGCATAACCCAGCTTTTTAGGTACATTCGTGTTGACCGACTGAAAAGCACTAAACTTTTGTTTACTTAAAACATATTCTAGCATGTCTCTTCCAGCAATCTCCCCCATTTCCTATCACTTTCCTTGGAGTGCACCGCCTCATTAATTTTTATTCCTCCACCAAAAAATTGCGATATTTTTGAAATGTAGAACGGTCTTGTGCCTCGGCTCGATTCAGGCATTCACCGGGAAACAGGTTTCTATGTCTGTACTGCTTGAATGAAATCATGGGTGCACTCCGCTAGAGGCTGGAAACATTACATTTGACAACGATGCTTTGGTCAACCATGGGGTCCGTTTTACAATCCATCCCTCTGCTAGCTATGAATTGCACCTGAGATAAATAGTAGGTTTACAACAGACCAAGTGCATACGAGTATGTCTCCACATGTAATAATATATATTTGCATCTTGTTCATCGCACTTCCTAATCGTCAGACAAGAACAATAAGCCTAAGTGACAGAAAAATATGCCATTACGATCGCACGCATTGGAAAGCCCAATACCAACATAATTCATTCGGAAAAACACACCGCCATTCACTGACCCAGTCAATAATAGCACCAAGTTACAACATATTTACCAACTATATACGTCACGCAACTAAACATTTCAGGAACTAAATTCTGTAAAGAATCTTAAGAACGATATGGGTTTTACGTTTCATTTAATTATTGCAACTTTAAGGACGCCGTATTACTGGACGTTTACCCTGAAGGGGATCATTAACGCAAACTTGGACACAGCAGACGAAAACATTATTGCTACGCCAGCCAAAGAATTCCAATCAAAGGTCCACACGATGCCATGTGCAACCTATAAAAATTACATGCCTTTGTGATAAAAATAAAAGAAGAAAGAAAGGAACTTCAATTTACTCTTTTTAGTGTTCTGTAGTTTTCTTTTAGTGGCATTTTGGCCACTCAACTATAGGAGGGGATTTAGGGGACATACAGGACCCAGCACGGTATCCCAATTATCATAGTTTCTTTTTGTGTATCAACGTAATTCCTGCAACGCAATTTTACACCGACAAAATTATTTGCTGTGGGATCACCACAGAGTACTTGTCCATTCTTCCTTTCGCCATTTGTCATCTGGAGTCATAAGAATTAATTGCAAGGAGAAACATAGTTCAACAACCACGAACACATCTGTAATCAGGAAAATGAAAAATAAATAATCAATACTTCACCCAACTTCTATGGGGTGAATAAAAGAAGAAACGTAAATCAACTGAGTCACTTTTAAGTACCGATTTATGATCAAGTACAGACTTTTGTATGCTAATATTGTCACAACAGTCACGTAAGTTCCCCTAAGGTACTAAACATCGCTGAAACATTTCTTCTATAGACTAATTGGAATAGGACTTGTTTCAATTCGCATGAATGTAAACACACATCAGTAAGATATCTGTTGTTGACATTCACGATGTTGACACTGTTCCCTTATGGTCTATTATAGAGTGTGTATATGATTGAAGCCACAGCGAACCTAAAACTAGTAAATAAATCCATGGTGGATACTATGAAGGCCATTAGGCGCTGTTGTTGCGGGACAGCGGGACGTGATCCTCGCAGTATTTAGGATAACATGTGTATTTCTAATTCCTTTGAGCTACGCATGAAGTGATCGTCATCATTTCGTTGCATTCTTTTAGATCAGCACAGATTAATTCATGGATTGGAGACTAAAAGCTCTCAGAAAATCAATCCATATTTTGGGGCACCACCTGTACTCTTTGGATTCGGATGAATGTTCTAATTCTGTGGATATTCTTTTTATTTTTCATTCTTGTTATAGTAGCACTTAATTTACATTCTATATTTATCGTCAAGTTCAAAATTCGATTTTTACAATTATTGTAAGTGTCAATAATCGTTCTTCTTTTAATCGTTGATCGTTCCATTCTGTATTCTGACAGGCTCTAACTAAAGGACGATGTTAACATTTACTGTTTGTATTGGCATCTCCACGGGCTTAGGGATGAGAATTCCTATCTGCCGGGAAGTTTTCTGGCTGGATGATCTTGCTGTCACCAACCTCATGAAATGAGTTAATGAGAGAAGATATCAATGAAGGTGAATAAAACTGCATGAGGAGTTGGAAGGAAGCGATTGTGAAGGTACCGTCCCAACATTTGCCCAGAATTGAAGATGAAAAACCTCGGAAAAACATTTCCAGAACGACCGACAATGTGGTTCGAACACAGTCGTCTACCGAGTCCGGAGATAACTTGACCTCATGGCCTTGCACTGAGCCGTAGCGAGCGTAGCTATGAGGGAGATATTAAAATAAATAACAATCACTCATGGACTAACGTTTCAACTATACTACTCTAGTACAGCATAATAGGCTATTCCTAAATAGTCTGGCTGCGTGGCTCAGGGGTAACGTTCTCGCTTGCTGAGCCCAAGGTTGCAGGTTGGAAACCTGGCGCAGTCAGCTGGCATTTGAGGGTGCGCAAATGCGAGGGAGCCGTGTCAGTAGATTTACTGGCACGTTAAAGATCCCCTTCGGGGGAAAATTCCGGCACCCCGGCGTCTCTAAAAGCCAGTGTAGTTAAAAGGGACGTAAAACCAATAACATTATTATTATTCCTAAATATACAGCTCCTAATGAACACAAAGTAAACTATATAAGAATTGAGCCTATTCAATTTTACGAATGACCTTTCCTGCGCGTCTTCTTCTTCTTACTATTATTAATATTAATATTATTATTTGTACTAGTATTCCTCTTTTCTTCCTGTGTAATATTTTGGTACGAAAAGAAACCCACTAAACTGTATAGGCCTAGGCCCATTTCCAAAATTCAAAACGATAGTATAAACGAAGAACTGGCTGGAAGAAATAACAAATAATAAACTAGGCCTATTCGATGTTCTATGAATTCGAATATCACATGCTTAATTGTTCCTGCCAGTATCACATATTCTTCTGACTTATACCTGCTCAATTGAACCTCTGGATCAGTATACTGTAGTTAAGCTTTTCGTTGCTTGGATTCTTCCCGCTGTTAGCCTATGTGTAACTGCATTTTCCGAGTGGCTGGCAGCTGTGGTAGGTAGCATACTGTGGAAATAGCATGGATCACTTCATACTGATGACTGGTTGGGAATAACGCAGTATAATGTGACATTCATCAATCAAGCAGCTCCATGAAATTTTGCGGGAATTGGAAGAAAGTTATTATTAGGTACAGCATTCATTTCAGGTTCTACCTGATGTTCTACCTGAAACAACATATGTAAAAATGACAATAGGCTAATCTTAGATGCAGTCAAATCAGCAAGTTCCTCCATAAATTAATCGCTTTGAATTTTATGCTTCGAAAACGAAGTGGACAAAACATATGCTGTGCTTAAGTATTCAAAATTGAACTGATGGACTGAAAAATACGAAGTGCATCACAAATTTTATCCTTGATTGTTTATTGAATTTTAAGTGTAGTTTTAAGCTAGTAATTTTAATATGTTGTGGTTGTGTAATGTATGTTGTGTATTCTGTTGTTTTATTATGGGATGTTGAATGTGACACGATGTTTGTAACAACAAAAGAGGGCTGAAGAAGGGGACAGTAAGATCCCCGAAACATGTACCTATAAAAAAAAATACATAAGTAAAAGTATTGATTTGGCGGAAAATCCAAGTGTTAAATTATAAGAAAGTTATTATGATTATCTGCCACTTTATAGACATGCAGTCTGGGAACATCCTACAGCAGTCACTGATATAAAATAGTATGTCCTAATCTTAATGCAGAGATGCGTTATGTAATGTACTGTATGTTTTGATTGTGGGGAGCAAGATGGAACAGAGATATCACATCTCGTCTTTCACCCGGACGGCTGAGGCTCAAATACCTGTGACAGCGGTGTGGAAATTTCTCTTGAAAATTCACATGGTGTCAGGAAGGGCATCCGACCTCAAAATCTTGGCCAACATCAAAATGATCCCGCCTGGCTCCGGTGACCCCAGTCAAATTGGGATAGGCGTCATTTCTAAAAACAATTATTGTTCTGTTGTAAGCTAAGTCAAAAATCTTGCAGAACCTTTCCACAACATAGTGCAACGAAAATATAGCAATTTAATTACTAGTAAGTAGGTTTGTGTCATAATGTAACATATACAGATTCATTTATAACAGCGTATATTTAAGAAACGTAGATTTAGACACTACTGTGTATGAGGGACTTTTCCTTTATGCATCCGCCGACCATAAATTGCAGATACAATTTTTGTAAAATAAATAATTATAATAATAATAATGATAATGTAACTTTTTATGTCATACTGTTGTTGATACATCATTCTATTAGTTATTAATTTATTGATAACTAGCAACCCGGTCCGGCTTCGACCGGTATCTTTCACGGTTTATCCAGCAAAAAAGGGGCGTCTTTTTTCGATTTCAATGAACTACAACCTGCATCCGTTTTCCGTCTCGGCATGATGGGTTAAAATATCTGACTGGACTATGAATTATAACATCATGGAGGTAGCGTGTCAGACGTAACTTAAGAATGGCGAGGTACATGAAACACAAACAAATCCCTCTTCCGCCCATAGAAACACTTATAATGGGCGATGTATTGAAGATAGAGATATGCTGTCAGGGACTAATTTGTAGAACTTTTCATGCTGAACAATTCTTTTACTCATAGTAGTCTATAAGCTTATCTATATATTTAACGGTTTACCCAGCGTAAAATTAAAAGGCGCACGGACGGTGGGCTTCTTTTTCGACTTTTCCACCAAAATCGTTACTGCTTGGCTTCGTTTATCCATAAATAAATTATTTCTTCAGAAACCTTCCTCGAGAAATCCTTTACAGATTGGTGAAAACCACATCAAAATCCATCTAGTGGTTCCCGAGAATACCAGGAACATCCAAGAATCGGGGACCTTGTTCTATAATAAGTACAGTAGACATTAATTTACTGAATCATTGCGCTATTGAAGAATGCTTCCTTTTACTCCAAGCTAAAGCGCAAGAAGAAACAGAATACACAGAACACCGATCAATGACTTAATAGAATACGGATTATGAAAACCTAGTTATTGTTGTTTTTTGAATTATTTAGGGGCATAGACATCGTGGGCATTTAGCCCCGTGTGGCCTACTTGGGTGTGGGCAGAATTTATCTCATAGTCTGTGTTATTGTAGTGTAAGGCCTACTGTATTGGATGGGGATTGGGAAGGTGGCAACTGTGACCTTATGTTAGGAACCATCCTGGCATTTGCCTGGAGTAGAGGTGTGAAACAACGGAAGTCTACTTCCAGGATGGCTGGGGTGGGAATCGAACCTACCTCTTCTCAGTTAGGCCTCACCTTCTAGCCCTCGAAATCAGATGTAGCCTAAATTTCTTGGCAGAGCAGGAAATTGAACTCAGGCCTAGGTGATGACAGTCAACAATGCTAGTCACTACATGACGGGGTGGTCGACTCTAATTGAATCAGCAAACTGTAGGCTATTGTAGGATTAAAATACGCTTCCTTATTGTGTTTGAGACAACTCGTAAAATTGCAACTCTGCAGGGATATCATCCCAGGAACATCAGTTTTACTGCTCTTTTCAGTAAATATTTCAATAGTCTTAAGTGTACAAAAGTTTGGCGCTTTTCAGTCGGTCAACACGAATGTACCTAAAAGAGTTGGGTAATATCCTAATCCTGAAAAAAAAAATACATGAAATTAATAAATACACTAGGATGAACAGTTTCGATTGTCAAGCGATCATCATCAGATCCATTACACTTAGGCTATAAGATCTGTGTTTGAAAATACAGGTGAAAATATTTACAATATGTTCAATTATTTAGTTACAGTATTGTAAATGCAACTTGTCGGTGTATGCTAATTGTAGTAGGCTATATATGACTCGACAAGTTGCATTACCAATCATAGCCTAGCACTGTTTTTGTAGGCTACATGTGTACCACAAATGTTGTTGCATCACGCCATATATTTCTCGGCTTAGGCTTCCCTCATTGGACCTGTGCCGCAACTAGAACTCAAAATTAGAAAGCTGACCGTGTTTCAGCCACACACTACACATACATACAAACACAACAAACGAGCGGTACATTCATATGAGCTCGAGCAAATGTAGCTAAGAATATTGCTCAGATTATAAGATGCACATAACCCGTTGGCACTTCAACCCATCTAGAGCCTAGGCCTACCAAGCGACCGCTGCCCAGCCATTTGGCCTGCAGATTATGGGGTCACGCGTGGTCAGTGCGTCGGGTCACACGGCCGTTAATCTTGGTCTCCGTGACTGGGGCGCTGCCGCACTGTCAGACAGCTTCTCAATTGTTCTCACGAGGCTGAGTGCACCCCGTTCCAGCCCTCACGTCTGTTTATAAAATTTCCGGCGGAGCCGGGAATCGAACCCGAGGCCTCCTGGTACGAGGCAAGCACGCTATCCCAACACCACGGGGCCGGCATGAGATGCGACCAATTAGAATCATTCTTGGCCAAATTTGCTGTTGTATCTTCGTTCAGGGTGAAGTAGGCCTATATTGCACACTTATTGTTGGTATCAATACCGAATGATAACCTGCGACATTAACATTCTTGTTGTCCTCTAATTAAGCGATTTGGTACACCGTAGCTCGCAACCTTGTGAGCTTGTTACTTCTAACATGACATTCATTTTTCCCCCCTAAGACTTCACGAAATACAACGGAATGTAATTCATGTAACATAATTACATGTGTTTGCCTAAATAAACTACAAAATGATTATTGTGCAAGAAACTTAAATCGACCCATGGGAGGGTATGACACTTACTAAAGATCAAGCTACTTGCCTACTCAATATTTTCCCATCATTTGTACATGCAGCTATTGTGCAGAAATGGTGCATTGTCCCGTACTTTTGAAGATAGACTATAGAAAATAACCTTCCTAATAGACTGAGCACTTTTAAGCAATACGTGCAGATATGCAGCTATTGCATATTGATTCGTCATTCGTAAGAATAGCCCTTGCCTACCAAGCAGATAATTGTATTATCTTCTCTACTCCGTCAAATCACATTCCTTTGACAATGAATTAGAGTAAACACCTAAATCCTTGACATTCTCGAATTGGCCATTGACATTGAAAGACATGCTTTATATTAGAACACGTGACCTTCACCTGACTGTTAATAATAATAATAATGATGTTATTGGTTTTACGTCCCTTTTAACTACCCTGGCTTTTAGAGACGCCGGAGTGCCGGAATTTTGCCCCGAAGGGGATCTTTAACGTGCCAGTAAATGTACTGACACGGCTCCCTCGCATTTGCGCACCCTCAAATGCCAGCTGACTGCGCCAGGTTTCGAACCTGCAACTTTGGGCTCAGCAAGCGAGAACGTTACCCCTGAGCCACGCAGCCAGACAACCCCTGACTGTTACATTGGAGACAAATGATGATGATGATAATTGTTGTTTTAAGGGGCCTAACATCTAGGTTATCGGCCCCGACATTGGAGACAAAGGAACATCATAAACTATGCCATCGAGTGGGAACATCCACAGGAAGTGGTGGCATGTTGAGAAACTAAGTACTACATTTACCACAGTAAACATCATTAATGTTACCAACTTCAAGAAAATACCAAACTAGCCTACATAAAGTTTCTTGAGTGCTTCTAACAAGCAGGGCGTACTTTCTCTCTTTCTCTCTCTCTTTCTTGCAGTAACGAGCAATAAGTTATAACGCTACCAGGCACAGTAAGAGATATTTTAATATCAGAGACTGAAATTGATCTCTGGACCTAATTATTATTAATAGTCTATTTCTTCTTTTCTCGATCTTGGCCATCTATGGACCAGGGTAAATAACCCACTGGAGTAATTTTCGTTCGTTCCCTGGTTCCTTCCTTGTTTTCCAATAGTTCTTCATTAGGCCAAGCCTATTCCATTTTGCTCCTTTTATCCTCCCTTCTGTCTAGATTTTCCTTCATTCCTCCCGGCAACCCCTAACATTTTGTGTTAATCTATTAAAAGATATTTTGTCCTGTATTATGTCCGCTGTTATTTCTATCCCTTATTGTCACTATTATTGTTACTATCATGACCATTATTAGCCTATTATAATATTATTACTATTATTATTATTAATCATATCCAAAAGAGTAGAGGAACGTTAAGAAAAAGCTTCAGACTTGAAATGGATTCTAACTTAATGATACAGCTTTTCTTTTGACAACTGAAAATGTTTGGTGAAATTCTTACTTTCCCTAGATAGCGTTTAACGGTAGCGTCAAGAAACAGCTACTGTATTATAGAAGCAGGACGACATTAATGGTGATTGAGTGCTTAAGAGAAAATGGATTAAAGACTGCTGCTCTTGTAAATTTCTTATAAACGTAAACGTTATTTTAGCTGCATAAAGCTCCGGCATTCATGTATTATGCATCCTTTGGAGCCCCCAAATTGTTAAGATATATTCTTTGCTAATTTTCCTAAATACTCTTCGGTACATAACTACATCAAAATTAAACTTTCTACTGTAGGCTAGTTGTTGTAGAAATGGGATGATTAAAGGGTGCGGCTATAAATGTTACAGTAGACTTTTTTTTTTAGCGTATGGCTTTCAGTGCCGAGAGTGTTCGAGGACATGTTCGGCTCGCCAGTTTTGTAGCTGCTTCGAGACGGACACCCAATGGGTGAGCTACAAGTACCGTTGGGGAGGGAAGTTGGAATGGAAGAACAAGGAGTTGGAAGGTAGCGGCTGTGGCCTATAGTTAGGGACCAACCCCGGCATTTGCCTGGAAGGAAGATGGGAAACCACAGAAGACCATCTTCAAGGTTGCCGGCAGGGGGATTCGAACCTCCTCGCCTCCCGGATGTGAGCGACTGCCAGCAGTCATGCCGTAACGACCACGGCTAACTCACCCGGTTACAGTATACATATTTTACGGAATAAGATGGAATTGCACGTTACTTATATTGCTCCCCCTAATCTGTTCCATTATCCTACAGATCATCATAAGATGAGAGGCTGTGTAACGAAAACTATTATGCTAGTAATACCTGACATACTGTTTCTCATTCCAGTACCATTGTGGGTCGTGAACGAAGAAAAACAAGTCGGTGTTATTTACAAAAAATAATCAGCTAATGCACATGTAGCCTATATATTGTGAAGGTACATTAAACGAGAAAGATGACAAAGAAAGTGTGCTATACTTTTGTCATTCAATAATCGGCCTAGTCCATGAAATATTATTGATCTAGCGATCACTTTAACTTCTCATTGACTGTGGGGGAACTACTTTCTTTTTCTTGTTCTATAAATTCCATTTTTTTAAATAATTCCAATCTACTTAACATGTTAAAACAATTGGTTTTCGGTTGTGGGGTAATGTTGACGCAATAAATATAACTTCCGACAGACGGACGGAGAGACTGGCAACCAAGCGGGTAGGCCATATAGCACATTCTGGCTATCTCTGACATCAGCACATTCACAGTTTCAGACGGTATATATTTCGCGCGCGCGCGTGAGTGCTCGGGTGTTTCTGTCTCCATGCATTGGGCCTGAGTGTGCTCAGGTATATACAATCTGGTATGATCCCCCCTCCTTCTCCCGCGCCATCGGAAACAATAATCAATCACGCCGTAGAGAGAGAGGTGTAACTCATTTGTGACCGTTGAAGGCAGCGAGGGTGGGGGGTCGTCCCGAGTGTCTATATGCGACCGAAATTGCGAGATTATAGCGCAGTGCTCTGTAAACAATCTTGACAAATCGATAGGCCTATATATATTGGTCGAGAAGGTTACATATGAGACTAAGATTGATTCCCAATTATAAGAGGATGAAGTTTATATGGTACAAAAGGCCATTTTTAAGTCTCTAAGTATCAATTTGAGGAAGATGATTTGGATTTATGTAGATGCCGTGTGCAGAGGACCTTGCTATGGTCTGTTGCTGACGTATTACAAGTGGCATATTTTTATGACTGCAAGTGAAGCGAAATGTTCCATCAAAATTGGGCAACGCTATCAACTACTTTTATGTTACATTCAATGATGTGAAATATAATCGTTATTTGTAACTCTTCAGTCGGTCAACACGAATTTGCCCAAGGGCTGGGCGTGGTACAATGTATAAAATATGTAAATAACACTCTTGAAAAAAATACATGTATTTTTATGATCTCTATTTTCCCATTATAGCCTAATCATCTTAAATTAATGATCATAAATTACCGGAGTGTTATTATTAGGGCCTACATATTATAGGCTATATATTGTACTCTGCCCAGTCATTGGGCAAATTCGTGTTGACCGACTGAAGATTTAGTCTACAAATAACAGTTTGTATAGGCAACACTGCAAGAATGGCTTCAACACTTTACAAAAATAACCGTGTTGTTTCTCGATAGTTAACCTGTTTTGCCGCTCTCACAATTAGCCTACACTGCATCGTTGATGACTAAACCACTGATCATTTGTTTTCTCGATGGCATAAACCTGTAACAGTGAGTTCTTGCGAGAACGAAGCAATGAAGCACTTAAGGCATGTTGAGGTGACTAACGGAAGTTGGCATTTTGAGTTTCTTTACTAGGCCTACTGTAGGCCTACCATGCTCATATTACATAGGGCCTAAGGTGAATATTATGTCATGATAAAGACAATCTAGTTATCAGTCGCATAATCCTTATGCAGTACTTACTGTAAAAGGGGGGGGGGGGGGGAATATAACACATATTTTCTTTACTCTCGTTAAAATGTTGTAGCCTACTGTACGCGCTAGACTCCCTACTCTACGTGAGAATTCATTATATAGGCTACTCAAGGAATTGATCTCGAACACGTGGTAGCCTATTACACGTAAGAAGGACTGATTTAATGTTTTAGAACAGTAATTGATTTTCGCACTTAAGACTTGCGATAAATTTCACCTGATACTTTCTGAAGGAGCAACGAACGGCAACATATTCAAATCTTGAAAATTTAGGCCTAAATTGTAAGTTGCTGTAGTATTAACATGTACCGTACCTGATAGAAGAGGAGAAACGGCTAACATCTAATAGGCCTACCTACCGTGGAAATGAATGACTATGAAAGTGTGACGTTAAGAATAAATATTAAAAAATCTTGTCAGACCTTCAGAAATACCCAGCGGCTACTCAAGTCACCTCTCCTAAGTGATAGACTACACAAAGCATTATGGAATGCTGTTGGCCAAAATAACGTTTAGGCCTACTTCCATAAATAAGTAGAGGAAGCCTTAGAACCCAGGTTTAGTTTTAGATTCCTCAATTCCAGTATAATTCATATCTTAAAACTGATACGGAACTCCGCCTGCAGGATCTACTGGGTGGATTGAGTAGCTCAGTAGTTTCTGTTGCCGGTCCCAAGCCCGGAGAAAGGAGGAGGGTTGGCTTAAGCCGTAAAATAAGAGCCAGAACACATCTTGAGGCAACCTCTAGGACTCACAATCTTAGTTGTATAACGTTGGACTTTGTCCAACCCACATTTACTTTAATATCATGGATTTAGCTTCTATTGGTCATGATTACCCTGAAGACAATGCTAGGCGTAAATCGGATTCCAGGGTGCCTAGCAGTTTAGGGTTACATTATGGTGAATCGGAGCACCACAAGAACAGTTCAAGATTCAAGAAAATGAGAAAATATTTTTTTGGAACATACAATGTGAATTCCTTAATTCAGGTTGGAAAATTAAAACAACTAACAACAGAACTTCATAGACATCACATTACAATATTAGCCCTTCAAGAGACCAGGTTCTTGGATGAGGACACCTTTGAATCTGACAACTTCCGAATTTTCAAAGGAAAAGTTGGGAAGAGAGTGATGAAGAACATGCCACATCTTGGAACAGCTTTTATGGTCAACAAGAAATTTTTGGACGCAGTTATCGCTTTTAGAAGTGTGAATGCCAGACTATCTTTTCTAACTATAAAATCTCTCAATAAGAGATACACGCTAATCAACGCCCATGCTCCTATAAATAAGGATAATAAAACGAATCCAGAGAAAGTTGATGAATTTTGGGACGAGTTAGAAGCCGAAATTCTCAAAATTCCTTCTAATCATGTAAAAATTTTACTTGGAGATTTCAATGCTCAGCTTGGATCTGAGAGAAAATTTTCTGATATAATAGGTAAATATCCCGCTCACAATAGAACCAACAGGAATGGTGAGAGATTGGTTAAACTCTGTGAACATCTAAACTTAAAGATTATGTCCACACATTTTAAAGCAAAACCAAGTAAAAAGAAAACATGGGTCTCCCCAAATGCGTTGCTGGGTGAGTTTCAACTAGATCATGTAGCTATCTCTCGAAATTGTTTCAAAGAAATTCAAAATGTCAAGGTCAGAAAATCCATTAATGTAACTTCAGATCATTACCTTTCTCAAATCAAGATGAATTTCATACCTTTTACACGCAAACAAAATACAACTAGAATTAAAATTCCGAAAATTAATAGAGAGGTTCTTACAAATGAAAAAAGGATAGAATTTCAAGGAAAACTTAAAATACCAACCAATTGGAATGATGTTACTAATAACCTTCTTGAACCAGCTCAGGAAATTGCACCGTTGAACTTTTATAGGAAACATGCTTGGTGGAATGAACAATGTGAAAGAGTGATCAAAGAAAGACATTGTGCTTGGCACAAGTGGAACGGGAACAAGACTCCAGAAAATTTAGAGGAAGTACAAAGATTAAGGAAAATGGCCCACCAGACTTTAAGAACGATTCGAAGAAAATATATGAAGGACCAAATAATGGAAATGGACGACAATTTTAAGAAAAATGACACCCGATTGTTTTATAGAGCATTTAAGAATGAAATCACTGGATATTCAGCGCCGAGTTTAAATTTCAAAAGGGAAGATGGTACGCTAGCATTAAACAACAAGGAAAATTGTGATATCTTGGCTGCGTATTTTGAGAAGTTGTTAAATTGTCCAAAACCGACAGACAAGTTGAGTTTCAAATTTACAACACAAAATTTTGACTCTACGCCCCCAGATGTAAATGAAGTTAAATGTATTATCAACTCACTTAAAAACAATAAAGCCTCAGGCAAAGATGGAATAATTGCAGAAATGTGGAAGCTTGTAGATGATGAATTTTTAATAGCGACGACAAATCTATTCCAGAAAATTTGGATTGAGGAAGCAATTCCAGAAGACTGGTTAATCGCCTTAATTCATCCACTACATAAAAAAGGCTCAAAAATTGATGTCAATAGTTATAGGGGGATCTCATTGTTGTCTGTCACATATAAAATATTTGCCAAACTACTTTTAAACAGACTTGAACCACAGATCGAACCACAGCTTGGCGAGTTCCAAGGAGGTTTCAGAAGGAATAGATCGTGTGCAGAACAAATTCTTAGTTTAAAATTGATATTAAAATATTACAACAACAGGCCAAAGAATATCTTTATCTCATTCGTTGATTTTCAGAAAGCGTATGATTCAGTGGATAGGGATACTGTTTTTGACACATTGAAGGAATACCAAGTTGATCAAAAAACCATAAATTTAATAAAACTTACATTAACTAATACGATTTCCAGAGTCAAATTTTTAAATGAAGTTAGCGAGCCCTTCGAGGTAAAAACTGGGCTAAGACAAGGGGACAGTCTATCACCACTGCTTTTCAATTTGGTCTTGGATAAAGTCATGAGGACGTTTTGGGAGAAGAACGATTCAAGTGCTAAAATTGGTACAAAGAATAAGAACCTCAGAGTCAAAGGTTTAGCATTTGCTGACGACGTAGCGTTGTTTGCTGAATCAGAACAAGAAGCTATTAACCAAATTGATCAGTTAAAAGAAACGGCGGAAAAAGCGGGCTTACAGATTTCGTTGGTAAAAACAGAGATGATGACAAGTGATCAGAAATACACTAAGAAAATGATAAAAACAAATTATGGGAGCACCAGGGTCACTGACCGATTTAAATATCTTGGAGAAATAATTAGTAGCAATGGGACGGATAAATTGGCAATCGAGAACAAAAAAGGGAAATTGGAAAGATTAAATTTTTGTACAAAAAATATATACAATAAAAAGAACCTGTCTATCAATGCAAAATTACGACATTTTAATACTGTTGTTAGACCAGTCATCTTGTACGGCATGGAAACTACAAATATAACCGGAATGGAGAATTTGCTCAAGATAGAAAGAAGAATTTTAAGAAGGATTTATGGTCCTAGGAAAACACAGGAAGGTTATAGACTGAGATCGAATGCAGAAATTTATAGTAAAATCGACAACCTTGAAGTGATGATCAGAAAACGGCGACTTCAGTTCTACGGACATATGGTCCGCATGGATTGCTCAAGGTTAAACAAACAAATTTTTGATAAAATCTGGAACTATAAAGGACAAGGAGGCTATGTAAAACAAATGAAAGAAGAACTTCAAAAATTCAAAATTACTGAAGAAGATTGTCTAAATCGAATAGAGTACAGAAAAAAAATTTTTGGTCTCAAAATTCTTGTCGGGGAGAAGAAAAATCTCAACAGAGGAGAATGGACTGCTGAAAGAAGAGCTGCACAGTCGACCAGGATGAAAGACTTCTGGAAGAGAAAGAAGGAAACTAGACCTATAAAGAAGTGATATTTGCGTGGTCCTTGTTGGCCTGTCCGCGGTGTATATATATATATAAAACTGATACGGCAATTAGCCTATACTGCCACGGAAGTTTTTATTAACCTTGGTAAACTTGTTAGAGAATGCTGACTTCAGTCGCGACAAAAAGCATCCTTAGGACATCTTTAGGACATCATTAAATTACAAGTAGGCCTAGGCCTAAATGGTGCAATCGTATATGCCCTCTGAATAAGCTACTAAAGCCACATTCACAGGATTCCATAACTGAAATATCAGTTTCAAGAAGCTTAACGTTATTATGATTATTTTTAAACTTATTATTATTATTTTCTTAATTTTGACAAAATTATCGGCTATACGTTTTCATGACTTACTAATAAAATATTGCGCATGTAGGCTTCTAATAATGGAGCGATTATAATAACAGAATAATTCAGGATTTTGATCTTTCACCTGAAGGAACATCTTTATATCTCAATGCTGTATGAATTTACAGAATAAGCTTTGAAGGTATTTCTTAGCTTCAAGTTGGTCAAGCTGCATCTTCCTAGAAAGTTACAGGCCAAAGCAACACATCACCAATGAATAATGCTGAAGTGTGCTTGTGTATGCTTAAAAGAAAAAAAAATCCTTTTAACTAAAAATCCATCTGAAAAGAACCTGCAGGCTTATTCCATAGAGTGCAAGATGCAGGCACGTACGAAGTGCTTATGAGAGCTGTGATGATTGATGGAATGCTGTTTTTTATATACTTTATTCATATTTTGTGTTTCCGGAGTGCCAGGCCTAGGTCCTTCCTCACAAGAATTTTCTTTCTCGGGTAGATGCCATATTCCACACATAGCCAGTGACCGTGCACCCTGGGTTTGACGCCTCCTCCATCCTAATGAGTAATCAAGCTTCTTTTTATGACTGTTTGTGATGCAGACAGTGCCGTAATTCAAACGTGCGAGGAGGCCTTCGCATTATATGATATATATTCTGTCATCGAGTTGGGTGTGGTCCAAACCTTTTCTCGATCAGCGTGAGCTTGTGGGGGAAGCTGTGTGGGAGTGTCTACGCGATGAGTTAATTCTTCAATGGGAGGTGCTTAGGGAGTTAGAGGTTGGTCAGCAAGCTCCGCCTACCGTGCGTTTTCAAAACTCCAGTGTTTTGAATAGCGTAAGTCATTGATCTGCGTGGCCAGCGCAGCCAGGTCTTGGGAACTATCATGGCGGCTCTCCCCATGCAAACAAAAGGCGAGACAGACGGACGGACGAAGCCTGCGTGTAGCTTTGCAGCGGTTGCACTCCACCTCGCAAACCACACCCAACAACTTTTCAATCCACGTGTTTCCGTGCAAAATAGGCGTTGCAAAAGCCTATCTACCTACAAGATCTGACTGTAAAAAAGTGAATGAAGCGATGAGAGGGCGGGGTGGCGGTAAGGGGTGGAGTGTTGGGAGCATAATTTTGTTGGGGTCTGGGAAAACTGCAGCTTTGCGGGAGGGGTTGGAGAGGGAAAAACGAGGAAGAGAGAATTTCCATTGGAGGAATATTCAACGTAGAACCACTCGGTGCAGTAATTGTTGGTGCACTGAATTTTCGCTCAAGATGGGGAACATTGTGTTCGATATTTACGACTGGATACGATACGATTTTGACGTGCAACGATATATTCTAAAATATCTGCAAGAAATTATACTCTACGAAACTTATACAGTGAAAATTCTGTGAATCAAAAATTAGCTCGTATATAAAACGATTCTCGCTACCGCATAGCCTACTTGATGTTCCAATTAATTTTTTTCAGACCTGACGTTCTACGTGTTATAACGTAAATATTGCATCATGTCTTGTGCTTCGAAGATTGGATTCATTCTATGGATTTCCTTCGCATAGCCTATTGAGAAATTAATGCTGTTCAAACACAAATAATTTTGTTGTTTAAGTAGAACGTCACTATTTTAATGCTAAAGTACCGTAACCTCATTTTCTTTTCTTAATAATATAATTATCTTACATTGTCATTGTTCTTAATAAGATTCATATTACGATGTAGGCTTGCATTAATTCCTCAAGTAGTCACATAAATTAGTTCCTAGATGCTAATTTATGAGAACTTCTACTTGTTATTTTCGGCCTACAAACAGGCCTAAAAATATACACTAAATTTTTTATGCTCTTTGTTTTTATTTTCAATCTTCTTGAGGTAGTAAACTATATAGTAGGCCTATTCTGTATTATAGGCTATAGCCTATTGTTTAATATTATACTGCAATCATTTACAAATCCAGCACAACCCTAGTTATCTGAGGTCCAGTCACGTAACTTGTTCTTTCTTTACTTTATAGCCTATACATCGTTACAGTGGTTAGAAGATGTGATTTATTTGCACTTGATGGCAAAAAGTATACTTTGATGTATAAGTTATACGTCTTTCTACAGGTTATTCACTGAATTTTTAACGTTCTAATCAGTGACATATTGAATTAAACTGAACGTTTTTATTTATATTTCATATAATAATACATTAAGTCATAGTATAAATAATGGCATGTAGCCTATGTAGGAAATATAGCAATAGCAAGTCAGCATAGAAGCATAGGCTATGCCTTCGATCAGGACAACGCACTAGATGCTAGGCCTAAGCACTGTATTTCACATCCATGGCCCTCGAATCACTAGTGTTCTGCTGCATAGGCTACTAGCTAATTTCAAATAGTGTCAAGATTACGATATTTCTTTCTTAGAATATTAGTGTACATTGAAATTGTATTATAATGATCTCAACTTAATGTTATGAAATAAAGGCAGCACTTGCATTTGCATACTTATTTCCTTTCAATACATGTGTAAACATAGCTTCTTAATTATTTTATGACCATATCATTTGAACTTTAATTTTCTGTACCTACGATACAATACAAAATGTGCAAGAAAAGCACACATGAGTGGTTATCATGTTATCTACTGTAGCCTACGTAATATATGAATCTTAAATTGATTTATTTACTTTGGTGAATGAAAATGATTCCTCTCTGGCATCCACACATGATCAACATGAATTTCATTCTTTCTGTAGCCTACCTAGCCTATTTTAATTTATTTGGTGTTAGCTTTGTTGAGTCACGATTGTAAGATGGTAACCATGCAGATTCTTGACAAATTCTAGAAATGTGAAAAAAAAAAGCATGGGAATTATTTCTGGCGGAAACATAGTTTTGAATCCCAAAAGATGACATTTTCTTACAAATTTCCTCTTTCGATGTTCCAAATTCAACCTTCAGCAGTAGGGTAAATCTTGAGGTTTCATTGTAGGTCTATACTGCCAGTCAGTGAATTCGGCTGAATCATACCCCACATATGCCATCATTAAATTGAGAATGTTGAAATGATGCGAAAATATGCCCGTTAAAACGGTATCTTACCGACTAAATAAGTTTACGTTAGATTCCAATGATGATTCGCTCAAAGAGTTTCAAGCAGGTAGTGCCAGAAGTAGGCATATTTATAAAATAGAACTCAATAAAAGAACAAGCATGCTAGAAATGCAAAAAAGAAAAAAGAAACTTAAGCACACAACTTTAATGTTTGTATGCACTAAAGTAGAGAGTAAGAAGCACATTACGTTCACTTGTAACCAAAGAGTTAAACCCCTTGAAATGACAATTACTCGTTTCATCTGATCAAGAGAACACCTTGAGAGTTAGTTCAATACTATGTAGAACTACAAACCACTGTCTGAAACGTATAGGTCAAAGTCTGCACCTTTCAATGCCTCCTTCAAACTGGGTCAGTAACTGTTTACAAGATCTTCAGTTCCACTCTACATTTTAATTTCTTTTCAGGGATAGACTGTAAGCTTATTTAATCCTTTTATCCTCTTGCGATATTAAAGCATAAACATTATGAATTATGACACTTTAAATATAATTTAATGTAGGCTAATATTAGATGTGTGTTGATAGTGTTATTAACTCAACGCTCCTCGAGTGTAACTTTAATGAATACGTCAGACAGGAGTCTAATACAAAATGTATCTACCTGGCATTATATTTTGCTACGAGAAATGCTGATTTTCCAACAATACCCACTATATTTAAGTTCAAGTTTTAACACTTAAGTTAGTAAGCTTTTGAACGAGTCAGTCATTGCAACAAGGTCATCAGAATAAGATAGGCTGCTTACATGACAACCACCTACCTAAATCCCACTCAATTAGTATCTGCCCTAAGATGAATGGTTCACTTAGCCTATTAAATAAACGGCAACAGTTAAATGTTCATGTCTTTCCTCACTCCCATAACAACTTTATCGAAGGAAGCCTGCTACTGTCAATGAAGAGTCTTTATGCCAAAATTATGGTTATGTCGGGTTAAGTTGTTGCCTGAATCCATCAGGACGCTTAGCATTCACTCCCTTGGAGATCTACCACAAGGTTACCAAAATGCGTGAAGGAGCACTGATCTGCTCGGTTTAGCTCCTTGAGCGAGCTCTGAGCTTGTTCCATTAACTGAGTCCCTACTCCTCTGTCCTCTCACCAATTTCACAAGGAAAGCAGAATACAGACGTCTGAGAAATGAGGATAACAAGAAGTGCAAGGAAGCGAAAGAAGAATGGTTGAAAAAGAAAGAAGCAGGTATAGAGAGTTAGTTGTCTGAAATTAGGAAAAATAGATAGGCCTACAACTTATCGAAGGATTAGCAGTACTTTTGGGGAAAGAAAAACTAGGTGCTGTAATATTAAGGACTCCGATGGAAAACCTCTAACAGACAGGGAAGAAAACGTTGAGAGATGGAATGCTTGCATGGAGTGTTTGTGCGTATAAAGGAAAGGAGATTGAGAATCATGCAATGGAAGGGGAAGAGGAAATTCACGAGGATGCGACAGGAGATTTAATATTGAGATCATAATTTGACAGAGCATAAGAAGACTTAAGCAGGAACAAAGCACCGGGCGTAGATGATAAACCGATTGAGTTGCTATGCCGCATAGGTGATGAAGTTCGGATCAGGTTATTTCACTTGGTGTGTAGGATTTATGAGACAGGTGAGGTACCCTCTGATTTCAAGAAGAATGTTATCATCCCTATACTGAAGAAACAAGGAGCTTACAGATGTAAAGATTACCGCACAATCAGCTTGATTACTTCATGCTTCAAAAATCCAGTCTACAATTATTTACAGGAGGATGGAAAGCCAGATGAAACGGAGTTGGGTGAAGATCACTTTGGCTTCAGGAGAAATGTAGGAAAAGGGAAGCTGTTGATTTTGGAAGGTAGAATAAGAAAAGATAAGATAACGTCCATGGCATTTGTAGACTTAGAAAAGGCTTTTGAAAATGTTGATTGGGCTAAATTGTTTGACATTTGGAAAACGATTGGAACAACGTACAAGGATAGGAGGGTGATCTACAGTCTATACAGAAACCAGACAGCAGTCATTCGAGCTAATGGACATGAGAGAGGAGCTAGTAATCAGAAAGGTGTAAGGCAAGGCTGCAATTTATCACTCATACTTTTCAATCTTTACACTGAACAAGCAATGAAGGAAATTGGAAAAAAACTGGGAGTGAAGATTAAAGGAGAAATAACTTCAACTCTGAGATTTGCTGATGGCATCGTCATCTTGGCCGATACGCTAGAGGACTTGAATGAGTTTCTGAAAGGTATGGACTCCGTCTTGTGGAACGAATTCATGATGAAAATTAATAAATGTAAAACAAAAATATTGGAATGCAGCCGAAATAAATCAGACACCTGTATGGACATCAATTGGCAGGTGAAAAGCTAAAGGAAGTAGTAGACTTCTGTTCGACTACTTAGGAAGCAAAATAACCAGTTATGGACGAAGCATAGAGGACATAAAAAGTAGGTTGGCTCAGGCAAGGAAAGCAGTTCTACAGAAAAGGAATCTGTTGACATCGAATATAGGTTTAGGCATTAGGAAGTAATTTTTGAAAGCCATTGTCTGGAGCGTGGCACTCTATGGGAGTGAAACTTGGACTATTGGTGCAGCAGAAAAAAGGAAAATTGAAACGTTTGAAGTGTTGTGTTACAGGAGAATGATGAAGATCAGATGGGTATATTGGGTTACTAATATACAGGTATTAAACCAAGTTGGAGAGGATAGATGATTCTGGCGACTGCTAATGAAGAGAAGAGATAGGTTGGTAGGACACATACTAAGACACCCAGGAATAGCAAGCTTAGTTATGGAAGGAAGGGTCGAGAACAAGAACTGTAGGGGTAGACCAAGGTTAGAATATGTTAAAGTGATTGCCATGGATGTAGGGTGTGGTAGCTCTGTAGAGATGAAACGATTACCTCGGGACAGGGAGACATGGAGAGCTGCAGAAAACCAGTCAAAAGACTGAAGACTCAAATAACCACTTCGCCTGGCTATTCAGTAATGCAGGCCTACTGTCGACCAAAATATTATGTGCACTCGAGTTTGAAGGTTGTTTATCAAGTAATCAATAGACCTTCATAAAATCCAATAACATAATCATTTTCGTCGTTCTATTTTACGTTCGTTCATGTAGATTTGGAATTTTTAATTTATATTGTAATATTTTTATCGCAGTTGGAACACACAAAGTGTCCGTTTTAAAGCGTGTTTCAACCATGCGTCACATTTAAGAATTATTACAGTATCTCAAAAACCCGTCATCCGATCGAATCCAAATTTTAACACAATATAGGCCTACTGTATATTGGAATGTTTAATAACTGGTTTATTAATTTCAAAATTTTGTGTATCCAAGATACAAAATTGTTGTAATTTTTGTAAGGTAACTTTTTCTTGGCTCGGGGTGTTTGGAAGACGTAGTTATTGGTCGCGTTGTAATCCTTATACATCAAAAGGTTATACTGTATGACTGTGAAATAGGTAAATTAATTCATTTATTTTATATCGGTTTGTATTTGTGCGGGAAAATAAGAGATGGTTCAGCAGCTAGCCGATACGGGGAATGCTGTACAGCGTTGCCGAGATGGAGCCCATCACTCCAGAGCGAGGTGCGCCATGACGTGTTATGGGCTCTATCTCCGCAACGCTGTACAGCTTTCCCCGTATCGGCTAGCTGCTGAACCATCCCTTATTTTCCCGTACAAATACAAACCGATATAAAATAAGTGAATTAATTTACGTATTTCGCAGTCATGCAGCATAACATTTTGATGTATAACTTACGGATTACATCGCGACCAAGAACTACATTTTCCAACAACCCCGAGCCGATAAAAAGTTACCTTACAAATATGATAACAACTTTGTGTCTTGGACACACAAAAGTTTGAAATTAATAAACCAGTTATAAAACATTCCAATATATATTGTGTTAAAATGTGGATTCGATCTGATGACGGGGTTTTGAGATAATAATTCTTAAATGTGACGCATATTTGAAACACGCTTAAAAATGGGTACTTTTTGTGTTCCAACTGCGATAAAAAATATTACAATATATATTCAAAATTCCAAACCTACATGAACTACCATAAACTAGAACGACGAAATTTATGTTATTGGATTTTATGTAGGTCTATTGGTTACTTCACAAACAACCTTCAAACTCGAGTGGACATAATATTTTGGTCGACAGTAGTTACGGTGTGGCTCTCGCCAAGTCCCTTCTCCTGATTCAGCTCCGAGCTAGTGATGGAACGGCACCACCTTACAACTTTAGATTTGAAAAGCACACACATAACTGTCTAATTTCGCCGTAGAATGTTTAAGCTACATGTTAAATGCTAAAAACGTTATTCTACCTTGCCATTGGAGTTTAGAGATCACACCAGTTTTTATCCATCTTATTCCGGCCAATGATACAATTCTTTATTCTGCAATGCCTTAGAACAGACTTATGGCACACATCCCAATTAGAGAGCGTACCAACTTGGCTGGTTCACCGTTCCTTGCTGAACAAGTCTGTGCCAGCAGCTTCGGGACTTTCGGGATACTTCGACCGCATCCGTACAAAACGAACCCGTAATGATGACGTAATCTATAGCCTAACTACAATTAGTTCTCCAAGTGAAATAGGCGTTGCAATATTGAGCGTGGTAGTATGGTTTCGTGAAGATCCATCAAAGGTAGGCAAGCATTTCATTTCATATTTGCTTGAGTGCTTATGCTGCCTGATAATTCTTGTCTTAGAACACTTTACGGGAAGTGTCAATCACAGAAATAGCTGTATAAATACGAGTATTTTGATTTTCGTATTATTTGTTGTTTTGGGCAATTTCTGATTTCGTATAGTCAGAGAATACCTTTCCTAAATCACATGCCAACTCTTTTGTCCTATACAGTGATCTCATTCCTGGCATTAGATTGAAATATCATTTTCGAAAACAATAATTGGTTTCTTATTTCTTGATGTGTAAAGAATTGTTAAGCTGCGCTGACTGATAATCTCTACTTAGTATACAACAAAGTTCCCGATTCTTGGATATTACGGGTAAACTCGAGAACCACTGGATGGATTTTGATGCGGCTTTCATCATTCTGTAAAGGATATCTCGAGGATGATTTCTGTAGAAAATAATTTATTTATGATCAAAGGAAGCCGAGCAGTAACGATTTCAGTGGAAAAGTCGAAAAAAATCCTGGAGTCCGAGCGTTTTGTAAGCTTACGCTGGGCAACCCGTTAAAAATATCTAAATACTATGAGTGTAGGAATTGTTCAGCATGAAACGTTCTGCAAAAAAGTCCGCGAGAGCATATGTCTATCTTCAATACATCGCCCACTATAAGTGATTTACGTTCTTCCAACCGTGTCCATTCCACAACTGAGGCGACAATTTACGAGCTAGCTAAGGGCGAGTCTATCATCCCTGTTACAGCTTAGCTAGCGGGCGAAACAATTGACCCAGATACAGCCAGCAGCAAACCGTTGAGTCGTGTTGAGTTAAGACTTCTGAGAAGGGTGTTTGTGTTTGGAGTTTCCCTGGAAGTGCAACTCGGGTTTTCTTCATTTCGCCTGTGAAACAGTCAAGTTAAGATTGGACGGAAGGGGGATTTTAGTTTCATTCACTTCGTCATTCCATGGAAGTGCATCTCTCATTTCGCCTGTGAACTTTTCGTTCCGCAACATTCACAATCAATTTAAGATTAGACGGAAGGGGAATTATATGTTATTAAATTATACTGATTGGCGTATAATCTCTACTTAGTATGAAACAAAGTCCCCAATTCTTGGGTGTCACGGGTAATCTTGAGGACCACTGAATGGAATTTGATGCGGTTTTCACTATTCTTTAAAATATACCTCGAGGAAGGTTTCTGTAGAAAATAATATATTTATGACCAAAGGAAGTCAAGCACTAACGATTTCAGTGAAAAGGTCGAAAAAAAACTGGCGTCCGTGCGCTTTTTAAGCTTACGCTGGGCAAACCGTTAAAAATATCTATATACTATGAGTGTAATAATTGTTCAGCATGAAAGGTTCTACAAAAAAGCCCTGGAGAGCATATTTCTATCTTCAATACATCGCCTACTATAGGCCTAAGTGTTTTTACGTTTTCATTCCTTCCAAAAATCTCCATTCAGTTACTGAGGCGACAGTTTACAAGCTAGCTAGGGGCGAGTCTATCACCCCAGTTACAGCTTAGCTAGCGGACGAGCTTATTTCCCCAGATACAGCCAGCAGCGAACTGTCGAGTCGTGTTGAGTTAAAAACTTTAGAGAAGAGTGGTTGTGTTTGGAGTTTCCCTGGAAGTGCAACTCGGCTTTTCTTCATTTCGCCTGTGAACTTTTCTTTCCGCAAAATTCACAGTCAAGTTAAGATTGGACGGAAGGGGGATTTGTGTTTCATGCACCTCACCATTCTTAAATTACGTCTGACAAGGATTTGTTGCATATGCATCTCCATGAAAATATAATTAATAGTCCTGTCAGTGATTTTAACCAATGCCGAGACGTAAAACGGATATTGGTCGTTGTTCATTGACATTGGAAAAAAAGCGATTTATGACGTAATGCATTCATAACTGTTCATAACTGTTCCCGGACTAGTATGTAATGTTACCAAATGTGGTGTTACAAATATTGCCTCGTGTTTTGCACATGAAGTACAAGCTCCAGACATACTTACTCCTGCTTATAGTCTTGATAACTTGTTGCTCAAGTACTCTACGTGACCTAGTAGCTGAAAGAGCGTATTTTTTATTTAAACAGTAGTGACTAAGATATTTAAAAAAATACAAATTACTGTGTGGACAATTATTTTCCTATATTAACGAAACACTGGGAGTAAAATGGGCAGTATTGTTTGAGAAAGTAAATGAAATGAGAATCTAAAAATACAAATTTTTACGATTAAGCACATACTGTATGTTACAATAAATAGAAAAGTCAAACAATAGTCTATAAAATATTTAAATTATAATAAAATTGCAATTACAGTGTAGCTTATTTGCTATAGGCCAGTGCTATGTGACGATACTTATTTGTGATGTTTCATGTCAAATATTACTTCTCACGTCTCATATATTTTATTATCAGACTGTACTTTGTTCATTTTAAATTAGTGTAAAATACCAGTGAAGGTAATCAAATTAATGAATTATGATTAATATGTTTACTATTATTACTATTATTATATTTGAGGGATAAACAAACTACTAAACATATATAGGACTACGAAACTCACCAATAATAATAATAATAATAATACCCTAATAATATATTAATAATGCCTAGAGTACACAATTAAAAAAGGTAGGCCTAATCGCTTTAATACTTCAAAGATATTGAAGGCATTGTCAAGTCAGGGGGTCCTTTTTAAGAGCTACAGATTGGATTCCATCGATCTATTTCTTATACCTGATTAAACCTGTGATATATTTTGAGTTTCTCACCTATTTTATTAGCCAACAATAGGCTAGTGATTTTGTGATCAAACCTGCACGCAATGAAAGTTCTTTCACATTATTTACTAGCAATTAGACTACATTTTAGCTTTCTACCCTAAAGTTTGCATGATCCTTAATACTTTTTAAAAATACAGCAACATCCGAAGACATACACTTTTGTTGCCTTGGATCTAGTAGGCTACAGTGGCTATTATTAAAAGCAATAACGTCTCCTTTTATTCATCTTTGACTATGTGTAAGACGTTGCCCCTAACCTATGCAAGCCCACCTTCAGAGTACCTGAAATAAATTACCGGAAGCTAATCACATAATTAGAACGCAATATCACAAGTGATTTAATAACGACTATTTTATTATAATAAACGAGAAAATGGCCGACCCATTTAATCCCGAAAGAATAGTGCCTAAGCCAATATTACTTCGACTTCTAGTATTTATTTTAATATTCAGCACTGTCGTCTACTCTTCGTGTATCCTCATGCCGCATAATGATGTCTCAACAGATAGCCTATATTCCAAGACTACTTGGTTGTTTTAAGGGTATATTTTTAATTTTTAAAATTTAATATGCACAATTTACTTAAAATAAATACGGAGACTACTATGTAATTATGGTTCAAACTGATAAAATTAGAAGAGAATGAAATTCTGAAAAAAAAAAGCTTATCACGGCTATAATATTACATTGATTCCCTGCCAATCGCTTGCATCGAGAAATGCACGATATAAAGTTGGCTATTCTGAGACTAAGGATAAAAATTTCCCGTAGGCCTATTCCCTAAGTGACGAAATTATCTCAACTCCATTATAGGCCTATATTTCACATATTCGTACGATAGGGAATGATACTTTCTAGGCTAGAATTGCTTGCTTTTCAGTAAAGGAATCTAGTTTTATAGAAGATATTGTAACGTCAGAAAATAGTCTTCAGTTGAAATCATAGATAAGAGTCATTATTGGCTCCTAGTTCATGGAACTAAAGAAAAGTTAGGCTATTTAATTTCTCAATCATCAGTAGGCCTACATGCAATTGCTGCCTAGAGCAAATCCGCTACTCTACGAGCGAAATTAACCTCTTGCTTGGTTTGCTAAGAGTCACGAGATGATTTTTCTCCGATGTATAAGAAGAAAAAATGTGCCTTCATAATGTGTTTTAAAAATAAATATTTCCGAAAAAGTTGAGTTTTTAAACAACTTTCAAAAATTTCCTCAAGTGACCCAATCGCCAACGTCGTGCTGCGTCAATTTTAAAATGTAGACTAACCTATAACATCTTGATGTTTGACAATAAGAACAAAATCTTTTTAAAAGTTAAGTTTGATTTCTCTAATTGATAGCGTGGCATTGAATAAGTCTATTGCGATATTAATTCATGGATAATTTTGACTGTAACTGTCAAACAAGTCCAATAGGTATTTCACTCAGAATAGTAGCTCAGTGAGACTGCACTACGAAACTTTGTGCTGTCAACGAGCAACCCTCCAACTCTATTTAAAATAAAAAATGTTATCCTTTTTGCTCAGCCACAGCCAATAATTATTCTTGTATTGTTACCACAATCGACGAGACCACTTCATTGATCAATCAAATGAAATTTTATTTAACCAAGATTTTTTTTCTAATTATGTGGACAATGTCGTTTTTCTTCAAACTGATCATTGGAAAATGTAGAATAAAATTAGTTTATGTTTTTACTGATACTCCCCATACATGAATAAAGTCAATTGAAGATATCTTCAATTACGACGGGGAAAATACAAATGATGATTTATAATAGAGAAACCTGGTGTATCACATGGCTGGAGGCGTGACTGGCTTTAAGGAGAAGAGTGGATGGGAGCAAAATTATCACATATTGTTGATATATAGTATATACTATTATACATTTATTGAGTATAATACATGAAATCTTCACTGGATATTAGATATTCAGGATATTTTCAACACAGTGCTCCTAGTCAGTGGTGGAGATGTAGTTGTGAACGATTATTATGCAAAACCTTTTCCATTGCTCTGTATTCAAGACAGCAGTGAACATAAAAGTATGGCCAATGGACACCCAATATCACTTTGTAAGTTTCGTCCAATGGTGTTTATTTTTACTTAATAGTAGTTGTTGCTTTTGGTTGTTCAGGTTCGGTTCCACACATGATGCTGCCTGCATGCTGCTGTCAATGATATTACCAGGCGCCAATCCTCATATATAAACATTTTGCACCTGTGCTTTGCATGTGAGTAGTATTTGCTTGCTTTTAGGCTAAGGTTTAGTATTTAGCGCAAGGGTAAGGAATTTGTGGCATGCGCTTTTTGATGCTTTGAACGCTTTTAGTTGCTTAAGCTCTTTGCATATACAGTGGAACCTAATTTAGCGGACACCTCTGCAGACTCCTGCCCAGAACAAACGGACACTTCTGGCAAAAGAAATCTCTATTTGGTAATTTCTTTGTTTGAAATGTAAAAATAAAAATTGGGAAACTTTGGTTGGTATTATATCTTCCATGGAGGTAAACGTCCCCTGTTGTATATTTTTAATCATTTAAGACACACTGGTCAAAAAAGTTTTTCATATTGCATGATGTCGTACTTTCTGTCGCTGTATGTCGACATTTCGCTTTTGCACGTTGGCTCATGTGTTAACTCTAATATAACACGTTGGTTTGTTTGTACCGTGCACTGGTATCGGACATGGAGTTTGTGCAAACAACCTGCACAAATGGGGGAAGTGGCCAAACCCCTGCTGTGATTGTGGTACTTCGAACCAGACCATCAGACACATTGTCGAAGATTGATAAACAAGAGCGTACTTAGGTGACCCTAACGACGTTTTCAGTGCTACACCATCGAGCGTGGACTGGAGAAAATAGACTGGACATAAGGTCGAAATAAGGTTGATATCTGTGCTAGTATGTACTTGCTATTATTATTATTATTATTATTATTATTATTATTATTGTGTTGCAAGTCTAATGCCATACGCTACACACATAAATAAAAACAATTATCGGATAAAACACGTGTATTACATTTGGTCCACAAATACATAAGCTTGCAATATGCTAAACGTTTTTTGATCAGTGTATTGTGATTATTGTGATTTTATAACTTATTAAGTATGTCAATAGTAGCCTATAGAAATGTCCGGCTGAGAGTTGCGGTCAGTAACATAAGCTCTTGCCTACTATATTGACGGTTACATAATCGAATCGCGGCTCAGTCGGGTGTATGTGCGAAATATGAGTGCTTGTAGATTTTCGGCCAACTTATAATTTCCCCTCTGAAAGACAAATTTAGGCACCGCGGCATTTTTAGTTGGATATGAGGCAGTCAGCATTTGCCTCCATCTTGGCCAGATTAATTGAACGTCAAAGTTTTGTTGTTTGTGTACTGTGTGTACTTATTTTACTAGTATTTTATTCCATGAGTGCCAAACTGAGGCTCCCAGGAGAGCCGCAAGTGTTGCTGGTACAGTGAAAGACGTAGCCAGTGAGTGATAGGGGAGGTACGTGACCACGCAACATCCAAGAACCAGCTGGCTTACTGGGCTATTGGTCTCTTTGTTCAGAAATAAAAATCTGTGATACAACTGCAATGGTAATTTACCGCTGAAGAAAAAATGTTATTAGAATGATAAACGTACTGTTTTGCTTCAAATAGATTTATTTACATCTTGCATTTTAGAGGAACAAATCGCTTGTTTTGAAAGGTTCTCTGTAAGTTCTTTAAAGCTTGCGTAAATTATCTTAGCCTTCATTAACCGAAGATAAAACAAGTTCAGAGGAATAAGGAGCCAAATGCAGTAAACAATTTACGATTGATTCAGCTCTGCTGCGTTCAACCCACTCAATGCCCATCTTCTAATATCCCTCTGTAGACTATATTGCATTTCGACAGCACGCGCTCTTCGCTGGAACAACCGTTTTGATCACTAACGAATATCTACGATTTGCAATGGCCACTTCGGCTACCTTCGCTAGTGGCTCCTAAAAGAGCCTTGTGTCTGACTGATGGAGCCTCAAACAGCGAAAGAGAGTCAGAACGACATTACTGGCGTTAACCATTACCACAGGTTGACTGATAATAGCTCAGAAAAATATTACAAGATCTGGACAAACTCAAAGCTAACTGTGATGTTACAGTTCTGTTGATAAAGAGTGTATGGAAAGACATTGATTGCCATCAGGTGAAAGTGAACTTTGAATATCTTCCCACTAATAGTCGCTAAATCTAGTCACCGAGTAGCATTGCACGTTTATCAATACACATCGTAAGATTTACGCTCAGCAAGTGGTTCATGTTGATCAACTGTATAGCATTTATCTCTTTGTGACATTTGTATCGGGATTAACTCCAATATTTAGGTTTTAAAAAATGTTCGTGAGTGAAATCAGATTATTGCGCCATTTTGCGATTTAATTCCGGCAATTAACTTCATGATTGGATATAATTCATATTATACTATTATATTACCTAATATATTAAGAAGCCTCCGTGGCTTAGGCGGCAGCACGCCGGCCTCTCACCACTGGGTACGTGGTTCAAATCCCGGTCACTCCATGTGAGATCTGTGCTGGACAAAACGGAGGCAGACAGGTTTTTCTCCGGGTACTCCGGTTTTCCCTGTCAAAAATTTCATTCCAGCAACACTCTCCACTATCATTTCATTTCATCTGTCATCCATTTAATCATTGCCCCAGAGGAGTGCGTCAGGCCTCGGCAGCCGGCACAGTCCATATCCTCGCCGCTAGATGGGGGCTTCATTCCTTCCATTCCTGACCCGGTCGGAGACTGGAAGCAGGCTGTGGATTTTCATTACCTAATATATTAGAATATAATACACATAATGCACATTAAGGTTTACGTTGTTATTTCCACAGCTCTACCAATACAACAGGTAAGCCTATACCTCCCTATGCAAATGAATATCCTTAAGTATCACATTGATAATATGAGCTAGTTTTTAAGAACTTGTGCTATTGAAATCTCTCATAGAAGGCACTCGTCTGGACAAGCACGGATGTCCGCTGAATAATGGCACCACTGTATTTTGATGTGATAAAAATAATACATTTAAGATATTGTATTTATAAAAATTATTGTCTATAACAGTCAATATTCTGAAAAGGGTGTATTGAAATTAACTAACTTGTATAGAAAATAATTCAACATTTCTGCCTCAAATTATTTTAATATTATTATGTAGTAGCCGACATGCTATATTCTAGAAAGTTCAATGTAAATATGACATTGGGGTTGATGACCTAGAGTCGTACCCTTAAAACAATAATCACCACCACATCACTGAAATGTTGGCCTACAATGAAAAATGTCTTTCTACTCGCTTTGAAATCTGTTTGAGAGCATAAGACCTAATCTATATAATTGGGCCAGTTGAGAGAGCGGCGTAGGGTTCGTCTACTGCGATAGCCTTTCAATGCGAGGATATTTACTTGCAGTGGTCTGCAACAACCGAAACCTTGTTTTCAAAGCAGGGTGTGGTGCAACGCAGTGAGCATAGGGAGGACGGAAGCTAGCCGTACGAATCCACAATCTTGAAATTAGTCTCTTGCTCTTGATGAATGGTCACTGCCAATAGATATCTTTGATTTGATATCGCAGTGTGACAATAAGATGTCGCTCTAACGATTCGTCAAGCAAGATTAGGCCTTTCATTAAACGAGATTTTGGTTCTGTTGAAGAAACTATGGTTCTGGACCCCACAAAACGGAGTCGGTGTACTGACAACCTTAACATAATATTATAAAGCTATATTGAAATTATTTTCAGAAGTGCCGTATAAAAAGCTCCCGATGACTCGCAGGTGATACGAAAGGTTAACTGATACGTGACACATTCAAAAATTTTGTTATTCATGTCTGCTGACCTGAGAGCATTGCCCAAAATTAACAACGCATTATCAGGATAGAAGTAATACTTACGTTTTCTTGCAGAAACACGAATCCTCTAGTACTGGTAAAAGGTAGGCCTACATCACAATGCGCGAGTCAAGTGCTGCGACAACTGAAAAAGAAACCACATTTGAAGTACGTAGAACAGTGCGAGTTTTGTAATGAAAATATATAACTTGCAGATTCAACGTGAATTTGGTCGGCTTATGGACCAAATGTATGTCACGTCCAGCCACTGGGAAATGGCGTGAACAATTTGAAGAAGGTCGAACACCGGGATGATGCTGATTGGGAAGAAAGGCCTTGAACGTAGGCTAGAAACGGCAATGTCCTGCAATTTAAAGTGACTTTCGTGGAAATTCCACAGGAGTTGAACATCTCAGTAGATAGTGTGCTCATTCCACCATTTGAAATCTCTTGCATCATCAAAAATTCTGCCTATGATAGGTTCAACGACCAGCAATACTCGAATATAAAGAAGCAAGCTTTCGCCTACGGATTCTCTGGCCTTCCATCAGCGCTACTCTGTTGAAGGCAATGGTTTTTCTAAGGCGCACTATTATGGCTAATGAGTACTGGCTGCAACATATCACGCCTGAATCATAGAGGGTGCTTATGGAATACAGAAACACATCCTCACGCGTGCGAAGAAAAAGAAGTTTAAGTTGCGCCATCAGCCGCGAAGAACATGGCCACAGTTTTTACCAGCTGTCAATGAGTGCTTTTGCAAAGGGACACAACAATAAATGCCAATCCTGACGGACAAACGTCAAAGTCGTTGCACGAAACAAAAGGACAAGAGGCGTGGCGTAAAATGTTAAGCAAAGAAATCTATGTTGTTCATAATCACGTCAATGCTGCTACCCAGAATGTGCGCACAACACAAGCTTTACTTCAACATTCTGGCAGTAGGTGAGGAAGCGTCCGCATCTACAATTCAGATCATGTTCCAGGAAATTTTCGTGTATTCGGGAAACTGAAAAAGTATCCGGTGGAGAGAGATTTGTCAACGATGGACAATTTCTAATAGTGTTTCTCCGTTTGATTCAGAAGAAAGAATGGAATGCCTCTCATCAGGGAATTGGAGCGTTAGTAGTACTTCCACACAGTTGTTTACAGAGAGTGGTAGATTATGCTACGCTCAAAAACGTGGGTGAATATGTGTCACGTTTCATTGTGCAGCGTCACTCGATAAAAGTTAATTGCCTGCCTTAGTAATGTGTGACTTACTATTGAATGCCTCTTATTCTTCTTACAGTAACATTCATCCCGGCAGAGGTGTAATATTCCCCAATATTTTATAATATATGCCAAACATAAAAATAATTTCTCCTAAAATCATTACTTCAATCATTGTGCAGATGGTAACATTTTAAGGAAATTACGCATAAGCTTAGACAATAGTGAAACTTCGGTGTTCCAGACATATGGAGGCTTTCTGCTTTTAGGCTATATCGTATATTGTCCAAGTAAAACAAGCCATATGATAGATGCAATTCACGAAGTCACTACATTCATTAGGGGACATATTCTTTCATTCTTGTTCAACAGCCTTTTGTTTAACCTCCAAATTTCGAAAGTCACACAGTACATGTCATCGAGAAGGTTATATTTGGCTGAAAGAAGGAAGTGATGATGATGATGATGATAATTGTTGTTTTAAGGGGCCTAACATCGAGGTTATCGGCCCCTGAAGAAGGAAGTACACGTATCTTCGTACCATAGGGAAAAGTAACGAAAGCTAAGAGCAAAATGAGCCTGACGGACAATAAGTGAATCATACATGGAGACATCACTCTAAAATAGTGAAACAACGCCTCTAACCTTGATAACCGCTTTGGATCAGTGAGGATGGGTGTACACAAGTTTCTACAAGGATGCCAGATCTAATTGAAGACACTCACTAATGACTACTTCCAAAAGAGGAACCAAATTGTGGAGATGCTGATGTCTGCTGTTTACCCACTGTTGAAAATAGTCCCACATATATTCTATAGGATTAACATTAGGAGACTTAGTGGGCCTGTCAAGATGTGACAGGATGTCTGTGTGTTCGTCAAACCAGTCACGTATGTGTGCAGCCCTGTGAACGCAGCTGTTGTCATCTTGGAAAATGAGGGGGTCCTCCGGTTACTCGTCATGAAGTTTAATGAAAGGCAACACTTGGTCACCAAGACTGTTAAAATAAACTCCCTAATTGGTGTTCACGGTGACCTAATTGAGCGAATCCAAGTCATGGTAAGAGAAATCCTCGCCAAAATTTCACCGAGCCATCTTCAACCTGAGCTGCACCCTCTGCACACTCCAGGGTAGACTATACACTTCATTAGACCGCTGGTGCAATTGATGCTTTGCATTATTTGAAAAGAGGCAAAATCATGACTTGTTAGGCCACTCATCATGTCTCCAGTCAGGTAATGTTCACTTTTGGTATTGCTTGATCCACTGAAGACGTGCTGCTAGTAGACTGGCACACACACTCCCACACTACGTCACTGCAGTGGTATTTGTCAGTGGTGAAGGGTCACATGGCTGCTTGATACCAGTGCAACACTATTTAGTGTGCTCTTTCAAGGAGGGCTCGAATGTTTTATCCGGTGAGCTAATGTAACTAATGTTGTTGCTAATAAATAGTTCCTAAGGCAGTGAGAGGAGTTCAAGAGCAGGTGATTTACTACATGTAATCACATAGCATATCAAAGGCAAAACAAGTAACGTTTACATAGCCTATAGGTAAATGAAATAAAACACAAACCAAAGAACTGTTTTGTGAAAAGGTTTAGTAGAGTCTCCGATAGTATAGGTAGATCCTTTCAATATTGTTTTTTTAATAGAGGAAAATAGAAACTTTGAATCAAGACATTTTCATTCTGTCATTAATAACCACCCATTTCAGAATGTTGACTTAGAAATATTGATAACCTAAAAATGAAAACATTTACCTTCTCTATGATACGAGAAGTGTCATGCAATGTATTTCTCGAGGTAGGATATAGAAGAGAGTCCTTTAACCAATTAGGCCTAAGAACTCGATCTTGGCGGATTTAGTCTTCATAATAGTGTTTATTGAATTGTGCGCATACTTTCCTGTGTTATAGATTTGTCAATCAGTAGGCTATAGTGGTAAAACATCAAGTATAGTAGTATGTTTATTCTTCGCTTCAGAATTTGCAGAAAGGAAATATATCTTTCTCGGGATATTTAATTCATAACCATCCTCAAGGATATTAAAAAATGGGTAAAATACAAGTATATTTAGAGTATAAAGACCTGTAAAAGATTGCACATGTTTTCTTAGTGGATACAGTTAAAATTCAGACACTGTCATTATTAACCGGGTAATGTCAAAATTATCCACTTCTATTGCATGAACTCCGAAATATTACAAAATAAAATACAATAGGAAAATATATTATTTAATGTAAGCACTAAAATGAAATATTTGTATTTTCCTGTATTTTGGTAAATATCGTACTTTTAGCATTCAGAAGAATAGAGAAATCATCAAATTAATTTTTAAATTACCATTATTAAGAACGTCATTTCACTGTTAATAATCAACCGAGTACCAACAGTAAGAATATTATAGCCTATTTAATATTAGTAAAGCCATATGTATCTTTGTTTGCTTGTTAGGAAATAATCTAAACTTATTATTGTTGTGTTTAGAAAAACACAATTTGTCTTACTTACAAAATAACTGAGAATCCAGAAAAATTTATTTATGTCAATTGGTTACAAGAGCCTACATTTAGCCATAGGGACTACATTACACTTTATATTAAATAGAATATCTCTTTACAATCAAATTCCTAAGAGAAATAGATATGGTATCTATACTGACATTTAATGTACCGTCTACTGAATGTTATAGCTTTACATAAAATAAAACACTGTGAAAATGCAGAAAAAATATAAGAAAGTAACAAATCAAAATCATTAATTTATTTACCAGCTAGTGATTTTTACAACATTACTGTTACCAAAACAATGCTTTAACGTTATTAATGGGCAGATTACCTCTTTGTTCTGCCCCTAAAATCAACAATTACTAACTAACCAAAGTAATTTCTTGCGCAGTATTAATACAATTTTTATTTTACTTTTAATGACACTGAAAATGTTCAAAATTATACAGATTAAAATATGATTGTACTATAACAATTATTAAAATGAATTAGAAGTGCATTTTTATAGAAATAACCAAGTGCTGAAAGAAATGTAATCATCATTAAAATTTAGCATGATGTGTACTTATTTTTTTAACCCTACGGATACTATAATCAAACCTTTTAGTTAATGCCCACACTGTTATAATGTTTAAAGTTTTCTTTGCAATACATGTAAGTTGTATGATGTACATTGAGATTCAATATAGGTCAATTGTCAAAACCACTGCAAAGTTCTATCTTGGTAACGGTTCCACAGGTGCTCTTACCACCAGTGCGGTCAATTTATCAATTTTATCCAAGGACTACTGAACAATATTGGCTCCAGACAAGGTTCAACTTTTTCTTTAGAAACAATTTCATTTTGACATTACCCGGTTGGTGTGGACATTATTATAACGCCAACGTAACATACACAAAACGTTCTTCAATCACTACTTCCAACGTTTGAAGACTTTCGAAATTAGGTCTCTTTGTTTCATATTAACTATACGGTACTGTTAAACTTTCAATGAAGAGGTAATTCAAATGTAGCCATCCAAAGAAAAGTTACATTTTGTGGATGTTTGAAGGCGTATCATCTCTCAGTGTGTAGAGAATTTTAAACATGACATGAACATTTCATACAGGAAAGGTTGTTCACTATTTCTTGATCTGTCGTAATTCAGAAGATGGTATTAAAACTATTCACAGAAAATAATAGCTAATACTGTAGTTTCCAGTCAATACAAGAATGGCTCGACTATCTTCTTCCTTCTACCTCGAAAAATATCCTTAGTGACCTCCCATCATCACGTGTAAATATCAGGCTTTTGTGGCTTATGCTTTGGGTTGGCAGTTGCATCTCATAATTCATAAATAAGTGAAATGCTTACTTTTAACATAAAAAGCTCTCTTAGAAATATACCTTAATTTTTATGTAGCTTTACATGATATACAAAAAAATGGTTATGGAAATGAAAATAATGTCAAGATCACAATATTGGTACGGTATACAACAACTCTGAAAAATAAAAGGCAGTTGCAATACAAATTACTTTTAAGTAGTGCCGCATGGTACTTTTGGAGTGATCTGCTTGAATTCAATAGTCGATTCAGGTCACAGAAAAGTATACAAGCATATATGTCCATAAAGTGAACCTGAATCATTATGCCATTCCCAATCTAAAAATATTTGTGAATACTCAGATGAAAACTTAGCTTTCCTAGAGTAACGTATCATCACAGGATGTATCTTACAACTTTAGATTCGTTGTAACATGGAAGAAAGTCCACTCTAAACAGCGGTTATATTTGAAGGAAAATTCAAAATATATAAGACCATTGTGCTAAATATGAACATTTTACGACCAATTTGAAATTTTGAATAACTCTCGACAAACACGATACATCCCTTTTCAACAATCTCGTTTGGGACATTAACAGTGTAATGTAATTATATAAATATAGTCATGAAAGGAACATGTAAATAAAACATCTTAAAACAAAAATATTCACATGGGGTTGATTTGAGAATTTTGAACTAACACCAAGAAATATATAGATTGAAATTTGTAATTTTGCCTTCTATTATATTCGCATTGAATTGTCTTCAGTGGTGCTACCACAAGAGATTGGGCTTTCACACACATGAGAAACAATTTTTATGGGAATATGGAAAATTACCAAAATTTATGAAACTTTCCATTAGATTCCGTTCTCCTTGAAATATGAACCTCTTCTGCCTTCACAATTTTACAACTTTAGAGGATACAATATTCAGTCGTACTTGGATAGGAGAGTTCATGTTTATCTGCTAGATGCTAATGTAAATCAATCGTCAAATTAATTGGTGCGTGAACTGTTCAGATGCCAGTCTACACCAGGTGGTTCAGACCATATTTTATTATTATTATTAATAATGATAATAATACACACATCGAAAAAGGTTTGCATCACCTCGGTTCCAAGAGTTCCGGAACCTTTAAATACAAAGGGAATAGAGATCAACACAAACAACATTTCAGCTCGTTTTATTGCTCATGAGACCCACACATTGCATGTTGTACCATCATACAGCTAGACTTTCAGCATTTGTGGTCCAGATTGCAGTACACACCACTACCTCTAATACCCAGTAGCACGTCCTCTTGCATTGATGCATGCCTGTATTCGTCGTGGCATACTATCCACAAGTTCATCAAGACACTGTTGGTCCAAATTGTCCCACTCCTCAACGACAATTCGGCGTAAATCTCTCAGAGTGGTTGGTGGGTCAAGACGTCCATAAACAGCCCTTTTCAACATATCCCAGGCATGTTCGATAGGGTTCATGTCTGGCGAACATGCTGGCCACTGTAGTCGAGCGATGTCGTTATCTTGAAGGAACGCATTCACAAGATGTGCACGATGAGGTCGAGAATTGTCGTCCATGAAGACAAATGCCTCTCCAATATTCTGCCGATATGGGTGCACTATGGGTCGGAGGATGTCATTCAGGTATCGTAAAGCCGTTTCGGAGCCTTCCATGACCACCAGTGGCGTACGTCGGCCCCACATAATGCCACCCCAAAACATCAGGGAACCACCACCTTGCTGCACTCGCTGGACAGTGTGTCTAAGACGTTCAGCCTGACCAGGGTGCCTCCAAACACGTCTCCGACGATTGTCTGGTTGAAGGCATATGCGACACTCATCGGTGAAGAGAACGTGATGCCAATTCTGTGGGGTCCATTCAGCATGTTGTTGGGCCCATCTGTACCGCGCTGCATGGTGTCGGGGTTGCAAAGCTGGACCTCGCCATGGACGTCGGGAGTGAAGTTGCGCATCATGCAGCCTATTGCGCACAGTTTGAGTTGAAACACGACGTCCTGTGGCTGAACGAAACGCATTATTCAACATGGTGGCATTGCTGTCAGGGTTCCTCCGAGCGGCAATCCGTAAGTAGCGGTCATCCACTACAGTAGTAGCCCTTGGGCGGCCTGAGCGAGGCCTGTCATCGACAGTTCCTGTATCTCTGTACCTCCTCCATGTCCGAACAACATCGCTTTGGTTCACTCTGAGACGCCTGGAAACTTCCCTTGTTGAGAGCCCTTCTTGACACAAAGTAACAATGCGGACGCGATCGAACTGCGGTATTGACCTTCTAGGCATGGTAGAACTACAGACAACATGAGCAGCGTACCTTCGTCCTGGTGGAATGACTGGAACTGATCGGCTGTCGTACCCCCTCCGTCTAATAGGCCCTGCTCATGCATGGTTGTTTACATCTTTGAGCAGTTTTAGTGACATCTATGAACAGTCAAAGGGACTGTATCTTTGATACAATATACACAGTCAACGTCTATATGCCGGAGATCTGGGAACCGAGGTGATGCAAAACCTTTTTTGATGTGTGTACTTCCACAATTATCCATCTTTATAAATATGTCACTTATTTTCTTTTCACTTGCTGAATGGATATCAATGCATAGTTTTCAATTTTAACCCCGATTTAAGCCTACGCTTGAATGCATTGAATGAGTTAAATTTGGAGTGCTTATACAAGAACAGTAAAACACGTTCACGTACTATAAACAACAACAACAAACAAAACATTGGGGAAGACTTACACAATACTTACAATCGGCAGATTTTACCGTGAACCTGGTAGAGTACACAAATATCAAGGGGTACATGTAACGCAATGACTTTCTTCCACGCTGCCACGGATCTCACGTTGCCACGCTCCAACGTTCACAAGTTATTCTCATAGAAATCCAGTTTTGACAAGAGAAATCCACCACCATAATTCAACTCCAATGGTTGAGGTGCTCCGGAATGACGATAATCCTCAAAATGTATTTTTGCGCCAAACCCTATTAATCTACACACCATTGGATTTCTAACGGTACATTTCTTTTCTTCATAGCTCATTCGTAAGTCCACGTTCTTCACATATTACCACAATTAGTAAACGAACCACTGTAGATTTTTAAAATTTTCCTTTCTCGTAGATGAAGGTCTGATCAGGTTATTTCACTTGGTGTGTAGGATTTATGAGACAGGTGAGGTACCCCCTGATTTCAAGAAGAATGTAATCATCCCTATACCAAAGAAAGTGGGAGCTGACAGATGTGAAGATTACCGTACAATCAGCTTGATTACTCATGCTTCAAAGATCCTGTCTAGAATAATTTACAAGAGGATTGAAAGCCAGATAGAAACGGAGTTGGGTGAAGACCAGTTTGGTTTCAGGAGAAATGTAGGAACAAGGGAAGCTGTACTAAGTCTTAGGCTGATTTTAGAAGGTAGAATAAGGAAAGATAAGAGAACGTTCATGGCTTTTGTAGACTTAGAAAAGGCTTTTGATAACGTTGATTGGACTAAATTGTTTGACATTTTGAAATCAATTGGAATAAAGTACAGGGATAGGAGGGTGATATACAATCTGTACAGAAACCAGACAGCAGTCATTCGAGTTGAAGGACATGAGAGAGAAGCTGGTATTCAGAAAGGTGTAAGGCAAGGCTGCAACTTATCACCCATACTTTTCAATCTTTACATTGAACAAGCAATGAAGGAAATTAGAGAAAAATTTAAAGTGGGAGTGAAGATTCAAGGAGAAATAATTTCAACTCTGAGATTTGCTGATGACATCGTCATCTTGGCCGACAAGCCTGAGGATTTGAATGAGTTTTTGAATGGTATGGACTCCGTCTTACGGAAAGAATTCATGATGAAAATAAATAAATGTAAAACAAAAATACTGGAATGCAGCCGAAATAAATCAGAAACCTCTATGGACATCTCATTGGCAGGTGAAAAGCTGAAGGAAGTAAGAGACTTCTGTTACTTAGGAAGCAGAATAACCAGTGATGGACGAAGCAAAGGGGATATTAAAAGTAGGTTGGCTCAGGCAAAGAAAGCATTTCTACAAAAAAGGAATCTGCTGACATCGAATATAGATTTAGGTATTAGGAAGTCATTTTTGAAAGCCTTTGTCTGGAGCGTGGCGCTCTATGGAAGTGAAACTTGGACTATTGGTGCAGCAGAAAAGAGGAGAATTGAAGCATTTGAAATGTGGTGTTACAGGAGAATGATGAAGATCAGATGGGTAGATAGGGTTACAAACAAAGAGGTATTAAGACGAGTGTGAGAGGAGAGATGTTTCTGGCGACTGCTAATGAAGAGAAGAGATAGGCTGGTAGGACACATACTAAGACATCCAGGAATAGCAAGGTTAGTTGTGGAAGGAAGGGTCGAGGACAAAAACTGTAGGGGTAGACCAAGGTTAGAATATGTTAAACAGATTGCCTCCGGTGTAGGGTGTCGGAGCTATGTAGAGATGAAACGATTAGCTCAGGACAGGGAGGCATGGAGAGCTGCATCAAACCAGTCAAAAGACTGAAGACTCAAACAACAACAGACAAACAATTTTGAGGCAGCAAAACAGGCATTGGAAGCAAGGGCAAAAGGGCTTGGAAGAATTGTTAAATGGATCTTAGTGCTTCAAATGGAAATCCTGTGGTGCTGGATTTCTCTAAAACCGGTAAATACTTTGATTCAATTCCTCGTTAAAATGTATGTATTACTCATTTTACCTTATTTTCGAAAATTTTCAACATACAAGGTTGATATTTTTACAAATGATTCCTCCTTATTTGTGTTATATTTTACCAGAGTTGTTTATTCTTTAAATTGATAGCAATTGATATTACTACAATTAAATGTTCATTAAAATGCTGTCCAATTGGCGCCTTTTTAAAAATCACGAAATATACAAAATACATTGGTTTTAAAATATTGTGTGTTAAAGTAAGTAGAGGGTCATAATGAAATTTCCAGAAATATTTCGATTAGTTCTCTATAATAGTTTCTGAGAAGATAGTAAATAACATGATATGAACTTTCCGGAGACCTTAAGCCATTTGAACATAGAACATAGCCTGAATAGCACTTGTCTTGTTTAGAGAGCCCATACGGTCACGAGTGAAGAGAGCAGTGCTGTAAACAGAGTTTAGTGTCTGAGAAAGGTGTGATTAAGAATTATTGAATAGGCCTACTGGTCTTTGAAGATTGTGAATGGAATTCGCCCCAAGGTCTGTAGAAGAATTTCTAAGAAAACACTCTGTAATGATATCGACTGGTTTATGCGAAATCATACAGCAATTGCAGATTGAATTCTTTCAATATTTTGTGGGCGAGATGACTTATTTTTCTGACAATGAAATAAGTTCTGAAAATAGTTTGTAATGTGCAATGCTGCTGATAGCGTTTTGTGCCTAAAAAGATGTGTTAAAAACTGAGATACTTATCCTTTAAAAGATATGTCCTGGTGGAAGACAAATTGAGTTTCCTTTCTTTTCTAGTAGACTTTTGAATATTCACATTTTAAAGCAATGCTTCTTTGGTGCATATTTCTGAAGGAACACACCAATTTAATCCAGTACTGCTCCGCCGTATTTGGTCAACGAGACAAGTCCAGATTTTAGCAGTCTTTCAAAGAAGAATTCTTCATAAATAACGTACTGATACGGACATAGAACAGAAGCTCTATGAGCAATCATGAGTGTACATCAATACAACATCTAATATATATGCATAATGAGTAAACGTTCCTAGAAGCATGGGCGCTGAATTGAATTACAGTAGGTTAATTTGTTGGAATATCTGAATAGCTTGTTTTCGATACGTATTTACCTTTTGAATTTCCTAATTTACGAAGTCGCTATGACCCATGGATCGTTTACTTTGTGTATTTACATGTCATTTGTAGTAGATAAGATAAATATTTATGTTTTTTCTTTTCTTTTCACATTTACACCTTCGACCTGTAGCCAGAAGCAATGATTCCCTGCCATCTGTCGAAGTACAATGTTACAGGGATTGAGGTAAGTAACGAGGCATTCTGTAGTCATTCGTCCATGAGGCCATACTGTATGTTCTTATCTGTGACAACACGAGCAATGGGAAATAGACTATTATTTTGCATGTCGTCTATTAATTTTGTAATTCATAGAAATTGAATCAACATTGTACTCTAGATGGCTCCAATGGTTGTTAACCAATAATAACTACCTTGGTATCTTCTCCTCTTGAGGAATTTTTCATTACATCTTACAAACGGGTTCTTGAATGTGTCCAGGCATCTTATGAGCCGACGATTCTTCATGGCTTGAGCATGTTTAAAAACGTATTCTTCTTGCCGATGCATTTCCTTTAGGACTACAGACATTGTGGTTATCTGCTCCATGTAATTACTGTGTGCAATAAACTCATGTATTCCATTTCTCTAACATTTTCATCTTACTAGAGAACATCACGACTGTGAATCCCCTGATCTCCCTGGAAACTTATGTGTTATATTATATCCCTAATTAATTTTGGGAATCTCTAGATAGGGTATAATTGTCTGGATTCGTGTACTCTGAAGAAACGATACTTGGAGCAGTAAGAGTGGTTGTGGGCGCTGAGTTATCATATCATATTCCGTAGGTCCTCTCACCATAGACAGGCTAATGTGACTGATCGGAGAGAATATGAGAATTCAACGAGAACACCCAAATTTGTTATTCCAAGTCACGTACAATTTCACAACGGTGGCTCATGAAATATCACCACAGGTCCTTTTCTTACCAATTTTCCGACAAGTTTCAGCGAGTTCAAGATGTTCGCACTCAGAATGTTACCTTGTTAGTGTTTCAGCCAGGAGCAAAGAGTCGCTGCGAACTGGTGTAATTGCAGTGTATATAGTGCCAGGAATATCTGAAATTAATTTTCCCTGTGATTGAGAAAGGGACCATGGGACTTGACATAACGGATTATTCCCCAATTTGCTCGCAGAAATCACTCAAGGAAACACCCAATACCCAGGGCAATCACTATGTTTGTGACTAACACCCTCATCATTTAAATCCTAGCCTTCCCGTGACTGTCTTATCAGGCATATCCATGGAAGTATGTAAATAATGTTATGCCATCGTTTTGAACGCCATCTATGTCTACCCCTCATTTAAATACTCCCGTTTTAACGGAGTCGGGGATAAGATACGGCAAATTTCTATCTAGCAGATGGTTTATATGGCTGGCCTCTTTTCTGATGCCAATCTCACCAGAGGAAATAATGATGGATGAAGTGAATGGAGATGATTGACACTGGGAAAAGCACTGGAAGAACGATGCCTTCGCTTCAAAATCAGTCGCCGATGGAATACACAAATAGCCTAGCGCCGCTCCTTAGCGATCGTAGCTACCGCTGTTGGGTTGATGTGCGAATGCAGAAATATTGTCGGTTAGCAGTCAGCGCGCCAGGAGCCAATCAGCATTATCATGTATCAATCTGTTCAGGTAGGCCTACAACAGCAAGAGTACCACACCAGACTTTTCGCCGATCAGAAAGCAGAAATCATTCAATGTATTGTGTATTGTTGCCAAGTAAAACCGTAAAGAATATAACCTGCTTACTAGGGCTCCTCTTGAATATCGACAGTTTAAAATCAGCCTTGTCAAACTGCTGCATACGCGCGCGTGCCTACCAACCTCGCACACACCATTGAGACCTTTGAAAAATTTGAGCGCGTCTGCATGCTATCGATCCGTATTAAATGACATAATCCTCAACTGCTATTAGCTCTTAGAGAGAAGTAGACTATACAATATTAAGTGGAGAGTAAGGGTTCATGGAATAGTTTTTGGCATTTGATTTGCAGAAGCTCTAGCGCTGTACCTACGGCTTAAATGCTGGCACACTGGCAACACCAGGTTTAGAAGATCGATACTTACTACGTTTAGTGCGTTTCAAAATCAAAATTTTAAATAAACCCCGCTCTAGACTTCTGAGCACCGAATATGGCGAAAGTAAAGACGCCTCAGAGCCAAATGAAGGAATCGTACTGATTTTAAACGTTACCACTTACATTTGTTCAAAAGAAAGACACCCTTAGCGTTGAGGCCATCACCACATTGCATTGTTGGGTTGGGCAACGAACGCCGTCAGCGAATAATAATTTCTGGTTGCTGATGAATTTAATCCATAAATGGACTCTGTGCCGAAGCATCAGAGTGAGACCTTTGTCCACTTAACGGCCCCAGGAATTGAGAGTATCAGGATGCGGAAAATCCATCCTACCTCACAGCCATCGCAACACATTAGTGAGCAATCCGTAACAGCTGTCATTACAAAAAAATTACACAGTACTTTGACAAGCAATTTTCACAGTAAGAATAGTCTTTGAAAAGTAATTTACATGGTAACTCTTGTCTTTGACAAGTATTTTACACTGTAGCATTTGCCTTTGACAGGCACATTCTACTGTAACAGTTGTCCTGGACAAGCACTTTATAGTGTAACAGTTGTCCTTGACAGGCACTTTATAGTGTAACAGTTGTCCTTGACAAGAACTTTATAGTGTAACAGTTGTCTGTGACAAGCACTTTATAGTGTAACAGTTGTCCTTGACAAGCACTTTATAGTGTAACAGTTGTCTGTGACAAGCACTTTATAGTGTAACAGTTGCCCTTGACAATCAATTTATAGTGTAACAGTTGACCCTGACAAGCACTTTATAGTGTAGCAGTTGTCTGTGACAAGCACTTTATAGTGTAACAGTTGTCCTTGACAAGCACTTTATAGTGTAACAGATCTCTGTGACAAGCACTTTATACTGCAACAGTTGACCTTGACAAGCACTTTATAGTGTAACAGCTGTCCTTGACCAGCACTTTATAGTGTAACAGTTGTCCTTGACAAGCACTTTATAGTGTAACAGTTGTCTGTGACAAGCACTTTATACTGTTACAGTTGTCTGTGACGAGCACTTTATAGTGTAACAGTTGTCTGTGACAAGCACTTTATAGTGTAACAGTTGTCCTTGACAAGCACTTTATAGTGTAACAGTTGTCCTTGACAAGCACATTATAGTGTAACAGTTGCCCTTGACAATCAATTTATAGTGTAACAGTTGACCCTGACAAGCACTTTATAGTGTAGCAGTTGTCTGTGACAAGCACTTTATAGTGTAACAGTTGTCCTTGACAAGCACTTTATAGTGTAACAGATCTCTGTGACAAGCACTTTATACTGCAACAGTTGACCTTGACAAGCACTTTATAGTGTAACAGCTGTCCTTGACCAGCACTTTATAGTGTAACAGTTGTCCTTGACAAGCACTTTATAGTGTAACAGTTGTCTGTGACAAGCACTTTATACTGTTACAGTTGTCTGTGACGAGCACTTTATAGTGTAACAGTTGTCTGTGACAAGCACTTTATAGTGTTACAGTTGTCTGTGACAAGCACTTTATAGTGTAACAGTTGTCCTTGACAAGCACATTATAGTGTTACAGTTGTCCTTGATAAGCACTTTATAGTGTAACAGTTGTCCTGGACAAGCACTTTATACTGTAACAGTTGTCCTTGATAAGCACTTTATAGTGTAACAGCTGTACTTGACAAGCACTTTAAGGTGTAACAGTTGTCCTTGACAAGCACTTTACAGTGTAACGGTTGTCTGTGACAAGCACTTTATAGTGTTACAGTTGTCTGTGACAAGCACTTTATAGTGTAACAGTTGTCTGTGACAAGCACATTATAGTGTTACAGTTGTCCTTGACAAGCACATTATAGTGTAACAGTTGTCCTTGACAAGCACATTATAGTGTTACAGTTGTCCTTGACAAGCACTGTATAGTGTAACAGTTGTCTGTGACAAGCACTTTATAGTGTAACAGTTGTCCTTGACAAGCACATTATAGTGTTACAGTTGTCCTTGACAAGCACTGTATAGTGTAACAGTTGTCTGTGACAAGCACATTATAGTGTAACAGTTGTCCTTGACAAGCACATTATAGTGTTACAGTTGTCCTTGACAAGCACATTATAGTGTAACAGTTGTCCTTGACAAGCACATTATAGTGTTACAGTTGTCTGTGACAAGCACTGTATAGTGTAACAGTTGTCCTTGACAAGCACTTAATAGTGTAACAGTTGTACTTGACAAGCAATTTATACTGTAACAGTTGTCTGTGACAAGCACTTTATAGTGTAACAGTTGTCCTTGACAAGCACATTATAGTGTAACAGTTGTCCTTGACTAGCACTTTATAGTGTAACAGTTGTCCTTGACAAGCACTTTATAGTGTAACAGTTGTCTGTGACAAGCACTTTATAGTGTAACAGTTGTCCTTGACAAGCACTTTATAGTGTAACAGTTGTCCTTGACAAGCACTTTAAAGTGTAACAGTTGTCCTTGACAAGCACTTTATAGTGTAACAGTTGTCTTTGTCTAGCACTTTATAGTGTAACAGTTGTCCTTGACAAGCACTTTATAGTGTAACAGTCGTCTGTGACAAGCACTTTATAGTGTAACAGTTGTGCTTGACAAGCACTATATAGTGTAACAGTTGACCCTGACAAGCACTTTATAGTGTAGCAGTTGTCTGTGACAAGCACTTTATAGTGTAACAGTTGTCCTTGACAAGCACTTTATAGTGTAACAGATCTCTGTGACAAGCACTTTATACTGCAACAGTTGACCTTGACAAGCACTTTATAGTGTAACAGCTGTCCTTGACCAGCACTTTATAGTGTAACAGTTGTCCTTGACAAGCACTTTATAGTGTAACAGTTGTCTGTGACAAGCACTTTATACTGTTACAGTTGTCTGTGACGAGCACTTTATAGTGTAACAGTTGTCTGTGACAAGCACTTTATAGTGTAACAGTTGTCCTTGACAAGCACTTTATAGTGTAACAGTTGTCTTTGACAAGCACTTTATAGTGTAACAGTTGCCCTTGACAATCAATTTATAGTGTAACAGTTGACCCTGACAAGCACTTTATAGTGTAGCAGTTGTCTGTGACAAGCACTTTATAGTGTAACAGTTGTCCTTGACAAGCACTTTATAGTGTAACAGATCTCTGTGACAAGCACTTTATACTGCAACAGTTGACCTTGACAAGCACTTTATAGTGTAACAGCTGTCCTTGACCAGCACTTTATAGTGTAACAGTTGTCCTTGACAAGCACTTTATAGTGTAACAGTTGTCTGTGACAAGCACTTTATACTGTTACAGTTGTCTGTGACGAGCACTTTATAGTGTAACAGTTGTCTGTGACAAGCACTTTATAGTGTTACAGTTGTCTGTGACAAGCACTTTATAGTGTAACAGTTGTCCTTGACAAGCACATTATAGTGTTACAGTTGTCCTTGATAAGCACTTTATAGTGTAACAGTTGTCCTGGACAAGCACTTTATACTGTAACAGTTGTCCTTGATAAGCACTTTATAGTGTAACAGCTGTCCTTGACAAGCACTTTAAGGTGTAACAGTTGTCCTTGACAAGCACTTTACAGTGTAACGGTTGTCTGTGACAAGCACTTTATAGTGTTACAGTTGTCTGTGACAAGCACTTTATAGTGTAACAGTTGTCTGTGACAAGCACATTATAGTGTTACAGTTGTCCATGACAAGCACATTATAGTGTAACAGTTGTCCTTGACAAGCACATTATAGTGTTACAGTTGTCCTTGACAAGCACTGTATAGTGTAACAGTTGTCTGTGACAAGCACATTATAGTGTTACAGTTGTCCTTGACAAGCACTGTATAGTGTAACAGTTGTCTGTGACAAGCACATTATAGTGTAACAGTTGTCCTTGACAAGCACATTATAGTGTTACAGTTGTCCTTGACAAGCACATTATAGTGTAACAGTTGTCCTTGACAAGCACATTATAGTGTTACAGTTGTCTGTGACAAGCACTGTATAGTGTAACAGTTGTCCTTGACAAGCACTTAATAGTGTAACAGTTGTACTTGACAAGCAATTTATACTGTAACAGTTGTCTGTGACAAGCACTTTATAGTGTAACAGTTGTCCTTGACAAGCACATTATAGTGTAACAGTTGTCCTTGACTAGCACTTTATAGTGTAACAGTTGTCCTTGACAAGCACTTTATAGTGTAACAGTTGTCTGTGACAAGCACTTTATAGTGTAACAGTTGTCCTTGACAAGCACTTTATAGTGTAACAGTTGTCCTTGACAAGCACTTTAAAGTGTAACAGTTGTCCTTGACAAGCACTTTATAGTGTAACAGTTGTCTTTGTCTAGCACTTTATAGTGTAACAGTTGTCCTTGACAAGCACATTATAGTGTAACAGTCGTCTGTGACAAGCACTTTATAGTGTAACAGTTGTGCTTGACAAGCACTATATAGTGTAACAGTTGTCCTTGACAAGCACTTTATAGTGTAACAGTTGTCCTTGACAAGCACTTTATAGTGTAACAGTTGTCTGTTACAAGCACTTTATAGTGTAACAGTTGTCCTTGACAAGCAATTTATACTGTAACAGTTGTCTGTGACAAGCACTTTATAGTGTAACAGTTGTCCTTGACAAGCACATTATAGTGTAACAGTTGTCCGTGACAAGCAATTTATACTGTAACAGTTGTCTGTGACAAGCACTTTATAGTGTAACAGTTGTCTGTTACAAGCACTTTATACTGTAACAGTTTTCCTTGACAAGCACTTTATAGTGTAACAGTTGTCTGTGACGAGCACTATATAGTGTAACAGTTGTCCTTGACAAGCACTTTATAGTGTAACAGTTGTCCTTGACAAGTACCTTATAGTGTAACAGTTGTCCTTGACAAGCACTTTAAAGTGTAACAGTTGTCCTTGACAAGCACTTTATAGTGTAACAGTTGTCTTTGTCTAGCACTTTATAGTGCAAGAGTTGTCCTTGACAAGCACTTTATAGTGTAACAGTCGTCTGTGACAAGCACTTTATAGTGTAACAGTTGTCCTTAACAAGCACTTTATAGTGTAACAGTTGTCCTTAACAAGCACTTTATAGTGTAACAGTTGTCCTTGACAAGCACTTTATAGTGTAACAGTTGTCTGTTACAAGCACTTTATAGTGTAACAGTTGTCCTTGACAAGCAATTTATACTGTAACAGTTGTCTGTGACAAGCACTTTATAGTGTAACAGTTGTCCTTGACAAGCACATTATAGTGTAACAGTTGTCCGTGACAAGCAATTTTACTGTAACAGTTGTCTGTGACAAGCACTTTATAGTGTAACAGTTGTCTGTGACAAGCACTTTATAGTGTAACAGTTGTCCTTGACAAGCACTTTATAGTGTAACAGTTGTCCTTGACAAGCACTTATAGTGTAACAGTTGTCCTTGACATGCACTTTATAGTGTAACAGTTGTCCTTGACTAGCAATTTATAGTGTAACAGTTGTCCTTGACAAGCACTTTATAGAGTAACAGTTGTCCTTGACAAGCACTTTATAGTGTAACAGTTGTCCTTGACAGGCACTTTATAGTGTAACAGTTGTCCTTGACAAGAACTTTATAGTGTAACAGTTGTCTGTGACAAGCACTTTATAGTGTAACAGTTGTCCTTGACAAGAACTTTATAGTGTAACAGTTGTCCTTGACAAGCACTTTATAGTGTAACAGTTGTCTGTGACAAGCACTTTATAGTGTAACAGTTGTCCTTGACCATCAATTTATAGTGTAACATTTGTCCTTGACAAGCACTTTATAGTGTAGCAGTTGTCTGTGACAAGCACTTTATAGTGTAACAGTTGTCCTTGGCAAGCACTTTATAGTGTAACAGTTCTCTGTGACAAGCACTTTATACTGTAACAGTTGTCCTTGACAAGCACTTTATAGTGTAACAGCTGTCCTTGACAAGCACTTTAAAGTGTAAGAGTTGTCTGTGACAAGCACTTTATACTGTTACAGTTGTCTGTGACAAGCACTTTATAGTGTAACAGTTGTCTGTGACAAGCACTTTATAGTGTAACAGTTGTCTGTGACAAGCACTTTATAGTGTTACAGTTGTCTGTGACAAGCACTTTATAGTGTAAGAGTTGTCCTTGACAAGCAGTTTATACTGTAATAGTTGTCCTTGACAAGCACTTTATAGTGTAACAGTTGTCTGTGACAAGCGCTTTATACTGTAACAGTTGTCCTTGACAAGCACTTTATACTGTAACAGTTGTCCTTGACAAGCACTTTATAGTGTTACAGTTGTCTGTGACAAGCACTTTATAGTGTAAGAGTTGTCCTTGACAGGCACTTTATAGTGTAACAGTTGTCTGTGACAAGCACTTAATAGTGTTACAGTTGTCTGTGACAAGCACTTTATGGTGTAGCAGTTGTCTGTGACAAGCACTTTATAGTGTAACAGTTGTCTGTGACAAGCACTTTATAGTGTTACAGTTGTCTGTGACAAGCACATTATAGTGTAACAGTTGTCCTTGACAAGCACTTTATAGTGTTACAGTTGTCTGTGACAAGCACTGTATAGTGTAACAGTTGTCCTTGACAAGCACTTTATAGTGTAACAGTTGTACTTGACAAGCAATTTATACTGTAACAGTTGTCTGTGACAAGCACTTTATAGTGTAACAGTTGTCCTTGACAAGCACTTTATAGTGTAACAGTTGTCCTTGACAAGCACTTTATACTATAACAGTTGTCTTTGACAAGCACTGTATAGTGTAACATTTGTCCTTGACAAGCACTTTATAGTGTAACAGTTGTCCTTGACAAGCACTTTACAGTGTAAGAGTTGTCCTTGACAAGCACTTTATAGTGTAACAATTGTCCTTGACAAGCACTTTATAGTGTAACAGTTGTCCTTGACAAGCACTTTATAGTGTAACAGTTGTCCTTGACAAGAACTTTATAGTGTAACAGTTGTCTGTGACAAGCACTTTATACTGTAACAGTTGTACTTGACAAGCACTTTATAGTGTAACAGTTGTCCTTGACAAGCACTTCATAGTGTAAGAGTTGTCCTTGACAAGCACTTTCTAGTGTAACTGTTGCCTTTGACAAGCACTTTATAGTGTTACAGTTGTCTGTGACAAGCACTTTATAGTGTAACAGTTGTCTTTTACAAGCACTTTATAGTGTAACAGTTGTCCTTGACAAGCACTTTATAGTGTAACAGTTGTCTGTGACAAGCATTTTATAGTGTAACAGTTGTCCTTGACAAGCACTTTATAGTGTAACAGTTGTCTGTGACAAGCACTTTATAGTGTAACAGTTGTCCTTAACAAGCACTTTATAGTGTAACAGTTGTCCTTAACAGGCACTTTATAGTGTAACCGTTGTCCTTGACAAGAACTGTATAGTGTAACAGTTGTCTGTGACAAGCACTTTATAGTGTAACAGTTGTCCTTGACAAGCACTTTATAGTGTAACAGTTGTCCTTGACAAGCACTTTATACTGTAACAGTTGTCCTTGACAAGCACTTTATAGTGTAACAGTTGTCCTTGACAAGCACTTTGTAGTGTAACAGTTGTCCTTGACAAACACTTTATAGTGTAACAGTTGTCCTTGACAAGCACTTTATAGTGTAACAGTTGTCCTTGACAAGCACTTTATAGTGTAACAGTTGTCTGTGACAAGCACATTATAGTGTAACAGTTGTCCTTGACAAGCAGTTTATAGTGTAGCAGTTATCTGTGACAAGCACTTTATAGTGTAACAGTTGTCCTTGACAAGCACTTTATAGTGTAACAGTTCTCTGTGACAAGCACTTTATACTGTAACAGTTGTCTTTGACAAGCACTTTATAGTGTAACAGCTGTCCTTGACAAGCACTTTATAGTGTAACAGTTGTCCTTGACAAGCACTTTATAGTGTAACAGTTGTCTGTGACAAGCACTTTATACTGTAACAGTTGTCCTTGACAAGCACTTTATAGTGTAACAGTTGTCCTTGACAAGCACTTTGTAGTGTAACAGTTGTCCTTGACAAGCACTTTATAGTGTAACAGTTGTCCTTGACAAGCACTTTATAGTGTAACAGTTGTCCTTGACAAGCACTTTATAGTGTAACAGTTGTCTGTGACAAGCATTTTATAGTGTTACAGTTGTCTGTGACAAGCACTTTATAGTGTAACAGTTGTCCTTGACAAGCACTTTATAGTGTTACAGTTGTCTGTGACAAGCACTGTATAGTGTAACAGTTGTCCTTGACAAGCACTTTATAGTGTAACAGTTGTTCTTGACAAGCAATTTATACTGTAACAGTTGTCTGTGACAAGCACTTTATAGTGTAACAGTTGTCCTTGACAAGCACTTTGTAGTGTAACAGTTGTCCTTGACTAGCACTTTATAGTGTAACAGTTGTCCTTGACAAGCACTTTATAGTGTAACAGTTGTCTGTGACAAGCACTTTATAGTGTAACAGTTGTCCTTGACAAGAACTTTATAGTGTAACAGTTGTCTGTGACAGGCACTTTATAGTGTAACAGTTGTCCTTAACAATCACTTCATAGTGTAACAGTTGTCCTTAACAAGCATTTTATAGTGTAACAGTTGTCCTTGACAAGAACTGTATAGTGTAACAGTTGTCTGTGACAAACACTTGGTAGTGTAACAGTTGTCCTTGACAAGCACTTTATAGTGTAACAGTTGTCCTTGACAAGCACTTTATAGTGTAACAGTTGTCCTTGACAAGCACTTTATAGTGTAACAGTTGTCTGTTACAAGCACTTTATAGTGTAACAGTTGTCCTTGACAAGCACTTTATAGTGTAACAGTTGTCTGTGACGAGCACTATATAGTGTAACAGTTGTCCTTGACGAGCACTTTATAGTGTAACAGTTGTCCTTGACATGCACTTTATAGTGTAACAGTATTCCTTGACAAGCACTTTATAGTGTAACATTTGTCCTTGACAAGCACTTTATAGTGAGTAGTGGAGTACTAGGAGTTCTGCCCCACTTCAAAACCCCCCTTGCTCTACTACTAAGCCTCAGCCATGTTAAATATCTCTTGAACGCATGGTCCGATTTTGACAAATGAGGTATTGTTGGACTCGGGCTGACGTCCTCTTTGCTATGGACCACTCATTATATTTTTCAAAATTTTTTTGAAAATTTTTGTTTTCGAAAATAGGCGATAGTTTGAAAACCAAACAGGATAGAACGTTGTGCCATGGCTCAAACGAACAGTCTTTATGACCTTTATTTTTTGTAATAAAAAATTTTTATTTTTTATATTTTTTTGAAAACACTCGAATTTTGAAAATCCTATATTTTGGAAACTAGGAACTCTACAAAAAAAATTGTTTAACGTAAATCAATGGTCCCTACCCCCTCTACCCCCAAAATAAATTTAAAGTCTCTAGAATGAAAACCTGCAGTAGTGTGGTAAGGACAGAGCTGCTTATAAAAGCAAGTGGTGAGCCCCTGCGACCTTGGAATGGAAGGAGCCATGCTAGGAGGGCGTGCTTGGATTCGTTTTTTTCGTCTCGTTGTGCTCTTTACGGGAATGTCGGTGTCGAAAAGGTGAAAATCTGGAAACACAGTCTTTTTGGGGTAAAAACGTGATTTTAGACTTTTTGCTATATCTCGCGAACCAATCATGCTAGAGGCATGTTCGACAGGTCCAAGGACTCGGGGTGACGTCCTCTCTGCTATGGACCACTCGTTATAATTTTTAATAAAATTGGAAACTCGATTTTGGGGTAAACACATGCTTTTTGTGATTTTGCCGATATCTAACGAACCAATAACGTTAGAGGCATGTACGACGGGTCCAAGGACTCGGGGTGACGTCCTCTTTGCTATGGACCACTCGTTGTAATTAAAAAAAAATGGGAAATGCGATTTTGGGGTAAACACGTGTTTTTTATGATTTTTGCCGATATGTCACGAACCAATAACGCTAGAGACGTGTACGAGGTGTCCTAGGACTCGGGCTAACGCCCCCTTTCAAATGTGGTAGATATTTTTTTTCCAAAAAGATAATTCACAAAGGGCCTAACGCCATACATGTTGAAAAAACGTTTTCTTTTTCTTTACCTGTTTATAATTTTCATGGAGCGTGGTGGTTGAGAGAGACGATACTGCTGGATGTGTGTGTTTCAACGAACTTGTCGCTGACCAAGGTGGCTGTGTTCAATAGATCAATTGATATTTCGACGAGTCGGTGTATGACAGAGCGAGCGTGCGTTTTCTGATATTTTACCTTTAACGTGTAAACGGTGATGAGAACTAGGTTCTATGTTGGTCGAAGCGAGTAGAGAAAACAAACTTACAGGAGGTGAATGTCATTTGAGCTTATTGGAAGGCTCCGATCTGACTTGACAATAGGTGACGCTTGAAGGTGAAATAATCTGACCATCGTGGTGGCAGGGGAGTGTGAAAGGCATGCACACACATTTGTGAAACCACATGTAGGCTAAACCAGTGACATCCTGTCTTGCTTCGTACGTGACAAAATGCAAGTTCAGGTGACATTTGATCTACCTCAGGTGTTCGCTTGGGACGTTATCTATCTACATGCGCGATAACTGTTAACAAGTTACATCCTGTCTTGCTTCGTACGTGACAAAATGCAAGTTCAGGTGACATTTGATCTACCTCAGGTGTTCGCTTGGGTGTTATCTGTCCACGTGCACGATAAGAGAATGTTCAAAGCGTGGGAATCGCTGAATCAGTAAAAAGTATAATGCAACTTGTCGGAATAATGTCACAACCAATAGATAGGCAAGAGCTGCAAACAGCAGTGGTGGGAGGTGAAGGGAGGGAGAGGGGAGGGGGTGATGTATGAGAGAACACAGGAGGAAAGGGAAAGACAAACATGTATGAACATGCATGAAGCGCGGAGCGCTGTACACATAGAGCTATAGGTGGTGTACAACATGTGTGAATAAATAAAAAGTACACAGGTTCACACAACATGTAGTTTATTGATCCAAGAATTAAACGTAGAGTTAAACCCTAACCATTTGACGTAGAGTTTATTTCCTTTTTGTTTCAACACTTTTTCCACAAGATAATGCTGAGGAAATGCTGTTTTCTGAAGTTCATGGAGATAAAATCTACCTTTTATGGGTTGATGGTTGAGGTCCTCGAGTAAATAGGTGACTGGACTGTCCAAGTAGACTCGACGAATTCGAAATAGTTCAGTCCCCCACTGAGGCGTGTAGCCCTTATTGAAGACAGACTTAAATTTGCTTACACGAACAAAATCCCCAATGTTCAGTCGGTGACGTTTAGGATCAGCTGCTTTTATGGGGTTAAACAGTTTATCCAATCGCTGAATATTTTTAGTCACGAGGCGTGGCTTGGTCCCAATCGTTCTATGTTTGGTGTCATTGTAACGTGATACTAGCTCAGGTAACATGTCCAACCAGCGATAACTGCCCTGAGCGGTAAACGCTTTCCACATATGGGTTTTCAATGTTCGGTTGAACCGCTCGACCACACTGGCTTTCAGATTGCTGTACGTGGTGTAATGGTGAATATCCTTAGATTTGAGAAAACTGGAGAAATCCTTGTTGAAAAATTCTTTCCCCTGGTCGGTTTGTAGCAACTGAGGTTGACGTTTGGAGTGTTGAATAATATGTTGAAAGGCCTTGGTAACTAGTGGACCAGACTTGCGACGCACAGGTTCAACAAAGGCCATTTTGGAATAGACATCAATGACGGTCAACATATAGCGTACACCGTCGTTAACGCCAGCATAGGGTATCATTTCAACCAAGTCAGCCTGCCAAAGTTCATCCACACCTCGTGAAATCACCTTGAGTCGCGGATAGTGACGCCTAGCTGGGCGATGCAACTCGTGAGCAATACCCATTTTAATGGGTGAGGGCTTAAACAATAATTTTGGCATTTCGAAGTTCTTGTTCAATTTCTTGAATTTCCCAATCGTGACCGGTGTGGCCAGCTTGACGTGAGGCATGCAACAATTGTAGCCGCTGGACGAGCTTATTGGGATTGTGCCAGTAGGTAACATCCACAAGGGGTTTTAATGGTTTAAAAGTCACTCCCGAAGCGGACACTTTACGACGAGTACTTTGACTGGTGGGAAACATTTTTGCAATGATGGTTTTATATTTTTGAGATATATTGGCATTCACTTGTTGCGTGGGATCATACTGTCTTTTGTGAGCATGGGTATCCAATAAAATGGATTTATATTTGTCAAGGTCCTCTGACGTATAATCATGGGAAGAGGGGGTCCGAGAAAAGAGCAGCTTTAACAGTCCTGGCGTTAATTTATAGTTGATGTTTTTAATGACAGCTTTAGTACGAGCAAATTTAATGGATGAATCGCCAATTTTAAAACTATCATCCTCATAGCGAACACCATACGTGGTATCTGTGTTTCCAATAAATAGATCGGTGAAATAGGGTTCCAATGTTGATCCATAATATTTTATTAAAATGGTTTTCAGTTGAGCTTTATGTTGAGGGGTGGCCAAGAGTTGTGAAAACGGAGACGCTCTGGAAGGGCAAGGTGTTTCGACCATGGCCAAGGATTTCTTTTTTCTCAAAAACTCTGCAAGGGGTGCGGCCTTTTTTTGAGGCGTAAACACTTGTTCCTCCTCATCCTCAACTTCACTATCACTAGTCAAATCTTCCACTTCCTCTTCCTCAGGGTCCTCGTGCAGCGTCTGCGTGGCTTGTGAAACGGTGGGTAGCGTTTCAGATGGCTTGAAAGAGGGTTTCAACATGGCTTTTAGTGGAGGTGCTAAATGTTGCTGAATAAACAAAGCATGATTGGCACGTGATTGTTTCAATTGACGAAACTTTTGGCGAATAGTATTTTTTGCTCTAATAATATGCTTTTTCAATTGACTCTCTGCTAACGCCATGGTGTCTTGACAAATGACTTGATGGCGAATGAGACAGGGCCTTAAATAGCAATAAAATGATCAAACCCTAAGCGATACCGTCCTTGGTTGAGTTCACTTTGTTTGTCAATCACTAAACAGGCATGACGTTGAGTGTTCCAGCACTTGGCACACAATTCTGTAAACATTTGAAAGGTCATATCCGGATTCACATGTTCATTATAAATGTGACGACTGTTCCTCTCGTCCTGACGAAATAAAACAATGACATTGGCATTGTCACGAATCAACTGTTTGGACATTTTAGAATACGTTTGCCCAAGATAGAAGCAATCGATATGTTTGTGTCGACCCATGCTGAAATAGCTTTGAATGATGCCTTGACGTTCAGTGGATACATCATCGAAAATCATGAGTGAATCAGGCTTTACCTCATCCGGTGAAATCACATTTTCTTGCATGGAAAATGTAAAATAACCCATATTCTCTTTTTGTAATCCAGACATGACTTGATCCAGAAACACGTAGAGGGGTTGGTAGAGAGATTTTGCAAAAATATAAATATTTTGAAAACGCAGACCATTGGGCGCTGTAATGAGCGTTAGCAAAAGATTAGTCTTTCCACAGCCGGAAGGCCCCACAATGATGCAGCGAATGGAAGATGGAAACAGTGAACCATGGCGTTGTTCACGTGATGTGGGACAGAGATGGGAAACCATGTCCCCCACGGGGAATGACTCTTGCTGCTTAATAATCTTCATTTCAACTAAGGCTTAGAAAGGCTAGCAGGCTGTCTATATACAGGACACCGAGCCTTGTCATAGAAACAGTAGACTGGTACTACAGGTTGACGATGGATGTCTTTGGACGTGCGTTGATGGCCAAAGCTAGGCCTGTCCCCATACATGATCCTAAACAGGAAACAGATCCTGCTAATAAACACTATGTGGATAGGTCAGTAGTGCCACGCACAAAACAGGGAGATTATGACTTTAAGGGAAAGCGGTTAACCCATGTAAAACATCCTCAAGTGTCTACAGACGTTACTACGAAAAAGTATGTGGATAACAAAGTGTATGAGTTTTATGACAAAGTGCCCCAGCTTATGGTGAATGGCTATAGCGCTAATCACCATCGGATTATTCACGTGGAAGACCCACAAGACGAAGACGATGTTTGTACCAAGCGTTACGTGACCCATGAAATGAAAAGGCTTTATAAATTTATCCCATCTGTGTTTTTAGTGTATCTGACAAATGAAAAACCTGTGAATGACAGAAACCATTTACCGCTAGTCCATGATCAGCACTTGACCTATGCGCTTGCTTCGGGTTTAAGCCACTATCGATTACACTATGATGGAACCATTCACATCAAATATGCCATACCTGATGAGAACCATTTACAAATAAAGATAAATGGTCATAGGATGTTGCTTCATAACCATGAAATGGTCAATGCAGGTGACGAATTATCCTTTTATCTCATGTTGACATGGGATGAAAAGCAAGCGGGAAAAACCATAAACGACTTCCCACTTTATGTGGAATTGGAATATACAGCCATGAAATAACCATCTGACGTTAGTTGTGATTTAAACTTTCTTGTGAAAGGTTGTGGGTCATTATCATCATGGTGAAACAAAGGTATGCAGTGAGAAAGACTAAAAAAAGGACTTTGTCCTTGGCAAAGCCAGGGCTTACAACATTCGAGGACAAGCCCTTGCGAAAGAAAAAAAGAAAAAATAATGTATTGACCATAAGGAAAGCCCTTCGAGCAGCACAGAGACAGGTTATTCCAAAACGTCGGCGACAGGTTTCAAACCAAGGGCGAGTGATTCCCGTTCCCAAACGAGCGGGATTTTTACCTGCATTATTTGCTGGTTTGGCTGCTCTGGGCTCACTTTTGGGCGGTGCCAGTGCAGTGGCGAAAACCATTAAAGCCGCGCAGCAGGGCAAGCAACAACTCAAAGAAAGTCAGCGACACAATGAAACGATGGAAGCGATTGCCATGGGGGCTAGAAATGCCAATTTAAAGCCAGCCTTTTATCAACAAGGATTTGGGATTTCACCATTTCGAAATATTAAAAAAAAAAAAATTTAACCTCAGCCATAGCGAGACATGCCCTGACGCATCAACAAGTGGAAAGCTATGCTAAACAACTAAAGCTTTCTCATTTTCGAGGTGTGTTTATGCGAAACCAATTACCCCCACGACCCTGGAAACAGGAATGTGCTGTTGTCAATTTGGATGATCACCGAGGACCAGGAACGCATTATGTAGCTTATGTCAAAGAGGGATCCACGGTATGGTACTTTGACAGTTTTGGGAATTTGCCCCCGCCCATGGAACTAGTGACCTATTTTGGAAACAGGATCAAGATATATTATAATGTGAAACGTGAGCAAACGTTTAACAGCCAACAGTGTGGACGTTTGTGTTTAATTTTTTTATATAAGACGCAGCATAAGCAAAAACGCCACCAGTATGTCGGTAGAAAGTAAAACGTTTACAGTGCATGGACGTGGACCTGAAGTCAGCCTAGACTTTTACTCGCCTATCGAATTGAGTGAAAAACCCTATGGTTTAGGACTTGTTTCTCTTGAAACGTACAATCGAATATACAACATACGTGAAAATGTGAACAACAAGTTTTACTATGATGATTCTGTGCTCACCCTGAACTCTGGTGGATACACGATCGATGATATTTATGAACACATTTATGTGGTGTTGATCAATCAGTATGGTTTAAAGTCATTTCTCGACGGAACGCACAAGTTTGAACTTGTAGGCAATACTAACACTCATCGCTGCAGTATTTTCTCTACCTTCAACATTGACTTTAAAACACACCCCGATTCCATTGGCCCATTACTCGGATTTAAACCACGTGTGTTGGAGCCCAACAAAAAACATGAATCGGACCATGAAGTGAAATTCATTGAGGACCATCATGTGTCGGTGACGTGTAATATTATTAGCCAAGTGTACACCAATCAAGAACCATCGCATTCGCTTTATGACTTTATTGTGACATCGCCCAATGGGTATATTATTCGTGAAAACCCTCCAGTGGTGCTTTTTCATGCTGTGGCTGTTGATAGTATTAGTAATATAACATTAAGACTGATCAATAGAGATCAACAACTCATTGATCTAGATTCCACTACACCAGTGACTTACAAGTTGGTGCTAAAGCCACTATGAAATTTGTGTATAAAGCAACAACACCGTCTAGGAATGGTGTTAGTTGTTTGCCGCGTGAATACACGTTAACATCTCAAGGCAAGCAGATTTTACAGCATTTGGGTTACCACGTCAACCCTTATAATGAATTCTATCCTAGAGATAGCGAACCACATCGAGGAGCAACCAGGAGTGGTAAGAATTGATCTCCATTCCTATCAAGCTCAAACACCTGGACTCAATAACAATGATGAAATTCAATTTGTTATCAACAACCAAGATATTTACACCCTACCGCATGAAAGTGTTATTCAGATTGAAGGTCGGCTCACCAAAGCCGATGGCTCTACACCCACTACATCCAAGTTGGCCAACCATGGTTTAGCCTTTCTGTTTTCTGAAGTACGTTATGTCATTAACGATATCGTGGTGGATAGCACTCGAAATGTGGGTATTTCCAGTGTCATGAAACTATACCCCTCTTATAGTGAGGAAGAAGGTAAAACACTTTGCATGGCAGCTTGGTGCCCTGACTCGACCAATGACTGGATGGTACACACCGATGGGACCTTTACTGGATATTTACCTCTTAAACTGGTTCTAGGCTTTGCCGAAGATCACCAACGCATTGTGGTTAACGCAAGGCAAGTGCTTTATCTAGTGAGAGACAGGAGTGATAACAATGCACTCAAGGGGGCCGACAATGCCCCCATCGATTCAAAAATTCAACTACAACGCTTGCTATGGAAAGTGCCTCATGTGACCCTTAACGATAGCAAAAAACTGGACATACTCAAAATGGTAAAGAGAGATATGCCTCTACCCATGGAATTTAGAAGCTGGGCACTCCATGAGTATCCGCTATTGCCCACCACCAACACACACAGTTGGTCTGTAAAAACAGCTCGCTATACAGAGAGACCTCTCTACCTGATCGTGGGTTTTCAAACGAATCGCAAGTATCAACAAACCAAAGATGCCACGCAATTTGATCACCTGCAATTGAGAAATGCACGTCTTTTCCTCAACGGAGCTGTGTTTCCCTATGAAGGACTGGATTTGGATTTTTCAAAAAATAAGTTTGGCCCCCTGTACGACTTGTTTTCTAAATTTCGATGGTCGTATTATCAAAAAGAGAACGGTCCCATGCTACTACCCCAAGCGTTTAAGGCAAGAGCACCACTGATTGTTTTTGACTGTTCTTACCTGGAAGAGTCTGTCAAGCCATCCAATATCGACATTCGACTAGATTTTGAAACGCATGACAATGTACCAGCCAATACGACAGCCTACTGTCTGATTATTCATCACAAACAAGTCAACTATTATCCACTGTCCAACCAAGTGACGAGTGTATAAATAACAGCTCAACCCACGTTAAGTCGCTCAGTCATGTCTTGCTTTAAAGCCTCAAGAGACGTTACATCCATGAATTTAAACTCTGAGGAACAACGTTTCAAGACTTTTGCCACATGGCCAGTGCCTTTCATAAACCCTCAAGCCTTGGCGGCTGCTGGATTCTACTATTTAAAAACAAGAGATGAAGTGAAATGTGCCTTTTGTCCCATCATCATAGACCAATGGCAGGAGGGCGATGAACCCATGCAGGAACATCAGCGCTGGTCACACACCTGCCCCTACCTGTGCAGAATGAAAGTGGGAAATATACCCTGTCATTCAAGCTATCCCTCACTTGTGTCTCTGGGTGATGAAAAAAATACAAGTTATGATACATGTGGGCCGTATGGTATCCATGGTGCTTCGGTGAGCAGATCACCATCAAAAACGCCTAGTTTAGAGACATTGGGACATCATCGGTGTTATGGACGTTACAAACACAAGAGACTATTTTGTTGTATCAGTTGCTATCGTCCTTATCCTAAAATGAGAAAAGCCTGTAAGACGTGTTATGATAATAAAATGATGTAATTCTTAAATTCTTATTTTTGCATGTCCCCCTGTCCTACCCTAACCTTCTTTTTTGAAACTAGCATGGCAGGTAAGTCCATGCCATGATCACACGTGATCGTCAGTCAGTCGTCAGTTGAACTTGGTCCAGGCAAGCGTCAACATGTTGCGCACACTCATTGTGGATTGCCAAGGGTTTAAAATTGGTGACAACAAATTTATATTTAAACAAGTGGCCATAATCGATTGTACCACGTTTTGGATATCGCAAGCTACGCATTTGCTATTTAAACCACCCCATGCTTTTGATTTGTTGTGTGAAAAAGACCGTAAACAAACCCAGTGGATTGAAAATCATAGGCAACTAGACTGGAATCAGGGAACCATTTCCTATAAATATTTGGACGTGGTCATGAAAGCACACTTGTCCTCGGCCAATGTGGTATTTGTGAAAGGTAATGAAAAACGTCAATGGTTGCAACCATTTTTGGCGTCTTACTGTCAATGTATCGACCTCATGGAGTTGGGCTGCCCCTCCCTGCAAACGCTCATGGATACTTGTTCCTGTGGCAACATTACCCATACAGCCCTATCGCATGCGTGGCATCTCTTTCATTGGTTAACCACTCATGCCTGCTGGGAGTTGTTGAACAAAATTATAACTCAAGATTTACCTGTGAATGACGTCAGTGAGATTTCTACTAGCGACGTGTAAACATCTACAGCACATGATACCATGGAGAAAGGCAATGCTACGGACAAAGCCATCGGCAAGTTCTTTGTGTGCAAAAAGAAACTAGACAGTTTTACCAAAGAGGAACTCTTGGCACTGCCCAAGTCGTTCATTTATTATGTGGCCGCCAACGCGGTCAAAGAAATCTGGCAACATGTACCAAAATCATGGACTCAAGACCCTGTGTTGAGTGAATTGCAACCCTGTACGGATTACGATCACCATAAGCAAGTGGCCATGGCAAAAATACCGTCTATGCGTCAGTGTGCGACTTGCCAGCTAGTGAAACTGTATCACGGTCATAAAAGTCCGTGTAAAGACTTTGTTGAATCATTCCACGAGTGTCATGGCGAGAAAAAGCAACAACAACAACAACAAACACAAACATCGTCCACAGAGGAGGAGGAAGACCAAACCTTTTTACCATCGATGGAAAAGGATATGCCAGACCTGTACTGGCAATGGCGTCATTGACAAAGTGATTCAATACTTACCTTACGAAATCCATCTTCCAGGTTATCGTTTTTGCGGCCCTGGAACTCGTCTCGAAAAACGTTTACAACGTGGTGATGTACCCATTAATCTTTTGGATCAAGCATGCAAGGAACATGACCTTTCTTATCGCCATAGTCATTCTGGTTTAAGACATGTGGCAGATAAATTGTTATTGAAGAAAGCTAAACAACGTTTCACATCCAGTGATGCCTCAGTAGGTGAAAGGATGGCAGCCCTAATTGTCATGAGTGCTATGAAAGGAAAGTTGATGATGCATGGACATAAACATTGAGGAGTGAGGAATTGGGATTTGTTTGTATTCTATTTTTCTTTTGTCAATTCACTATGACTATGAAATAAAAACAAAAGTTTTCCAGAGCACGATGTTTTGTTATTTTTAATTTTAAGAAATCGTGATGTTGATGGCTGATTTTTTCATTTTACACATTTCACACATGATGAATTCCACACACTGTCATTTATCATTTTGCAATTTACAGTTTTTGAAAACGTTCGTTTCAAGTTTAACGTTTTTGATGATATGGATTTTTCCATTTTGCTGATGACACATTTTAAACAATGTCCGTTTGAAGTTTTTGAATTTTCAAATTTCACACATGGCCATTTCCAGTTTTTAAAAATGTCCGTTTTAAGTTTTGCTGTTTTGGTGATATGGAAACATGGAATTTCCATTTTGCTGTTTTCATATTTTTTCCATTTGGTGTATGTCGAAAGTTGAGATTTGACAATGATGTTGATGCGAGTGCTTGACCTTGATAATACTGCAATGTGTTGATGTGTGTTTGGAGAAACGTCGAGGTCTACGACTACTGCAGGTAAGACTGTTTTTACAAAAATAATGTCTTTTGACTGTCACATTTCAATGAAAAAACGAAACTATTTAAAACAAAATGAATATATAAGTGACCATTTACCCCCACCCCACCCACCCACTCTACCTCATCGTGTTTGCTCTGGTCAATCATACACACCAGTTTTCTCTCTCCACTCATACATTCACACCTGTCTTTGGGAACAAACACAACCACTTTATTTATTCCCAAAAGCACATTCTCGACATGCACACTCATTCCAAAAGAACTTTTTAGTTTATCATTTACATTACGAAAAATAATTAAATACTAGTTATTAAAGTTACTAAAAATCTTACTTATTTCATATTTACAAAAAAAACTCAACTTTGTACAGCGTTAAAAGAATCACACTATTTACCAATCAAAAAAATTTTAAAAAATAAGGTTGCACACAACTTTTTAAAGAGCAAAAGGTCCAAGTGAATTGTCACTATTTACAAAATCTACTATTTACAATGACAGAAACCAATATTTACAAAATTCTAAATCTACAAGTTACAAAAAGCCATGCCCCATAAACGATTAAACAGTGAAATCACACCTCCTCCTCGTTGCGATCATAACCCCAGGGCAGGCTAGTGAGCAGGTCATCAGCCCACACACGCTTGTTATCCATGGAGGCGAGGGTGCGTTTTCTCTGTTCCACAAGATACAAATGATGGTTGCTGGATTGTATCCTGCACTGTGTATGAGACATAGCTTTGCCAGTGCGTAAAACCGCTAAGTAATCGTCTACACGTAGCGATTTTACCACTGCCCTACCTACACCTTTTGCTCTCTTGGCTTCCTTACAGTCGAGTGTGCGGTAAGCATACATTTTTGAAGCCAAACCTACGAATTCCGTCATAATGGAATCACTGCATTCATCTTTTAAAACGCCCATTTCCTTCTTGTTCTTTATGGGCAGCTGAAACACGTTGTCAGCACTATAGCAAGAGGTGTCGAACCAGTCACTATGTTGCCTCATGACGTCATAGGGGTTGCAGTGGCGAATGTGGTAAATGAATGAGTCCGTGTCCATATACAAAAGAGAGACGTCCTCAAAATGGCGTTTCGCAAACTCATAGTGGAATCGATACATGACCGATTTAGAAAAGTCTAAAATGACTTGACCCAAGTAAATGGGCTTATCCATGGTCACGCTGGTCTTACTCATTTCAATAGTAGCCAAATCCTCATCGATAATTTTGATCGATTTGAAATTTGGCTTGGCAATGTACCGCCGGGCACCCCACCGCCCCTCCCAGACATTCATCAATTTAATGTCACGGTATTTGCGGACATTCTCCATAGACTTGCCATAGATGCAGTTGTTCATTAATTTAAAAAAATTAATTTCAAACTGCTGTGTTGCCATTTGTCGGTGCTCTGTGTTGAGTCGCATGTATGGCTCAAGCCATGCTTTTTGAGCAAAAGAAATACCCCTGTGGACTTTCTTCAACACCAAGCCTTGGGCGAGGCATTGCACCAACATTTGGATATGTAGCACATACCGATTTTTGTTGTAAAGTGTGCCCATGAGTTTTTCAGTTTTCACTTTACTGTCAGGGGGAACCATTTGCTCAAGACAGAATGGGAAATCGGCATGTTCATCATACAAGGATGATGGATATTCAATATCCACTTCTAGCACATATCCACGGCCTGTTTCTTGGCTAGCCATGTTCACATGAAATTCTGACACTTGTTTCTCTGTCAGCCAAGCAAACTTCCCATAGGGCAAAGGCTGACTCATGGCGTAACCGTACAAATTATTCACGTCATAGTACATTAAGTACGATTCTGGTTTGTCTGGTGAATAATCAGACATGTAGACATTGTTCGCTTCAGCATGGCGTTGGTTAAGTGACACAAAGCCGCCACGAATGCCCTTTTCAAAAAATAGAACCATGTCTACGTCAGTGAGTAAATCCAATTCCACTTGAGTGTATTTCAAAGCGGCATCGAACGAGAGTCCAGGACTCGTGTAATAGTGAGCCGGATCAAGACCGTAAATGTGTTGACACAAGTTACGGAATTTTTCAAACACATCAGTGAGCAGCAATACATCCAGTTTTAGGTAATGCAAAGCATATTCACTTAGCGTCTTCATGCCAAACACTCGCCAAACTTGACATGCATGTGCATAGTCTTCATCGGAAACGGTACTGCGTGTTAGTTTCGAGTAAAATTTCTCTTGTGGAGGGAGTTTTCTTTGCTTTAACACGTCCCAGCTGTTGCAGAAATCATACGGGAATATACCTTTCCGAATGCACAATTGAAATTGCTCAGGATCATTAAAATGCATTCTAGTATTTTTTAATTCCTCCTCATTCAAGCCATTCACAAGGCTGTCTAGCGAGGATGCCATAAACTTAAAGGAATCCAAAAATCGAATGCTAAAGTTGCTCAACCACCATGTCAGGGCTGTAAAACGCTCATGGTTTTGGGGAATAATGGTAAACGAGCCCTTGTTAACATGGCCCAATTCACGAATCAAAAACTGAATGTCATAATTCGCCAGATTGTGGAAAAAGACACCGATGAAACGAGGAGCTGGAAAGTTCAAGTTGCATTTACTATGCGCAGCTCCACGAAACTCCCCCGTAAAGTGCGAGTGATCACGAACGGTGTCTTCAGCATTGATCAGTGGCTTTTCGCAAATATGGCATGTCATGGCATGCTCATACTGCTGCTGTTGTTCTGGAGATAGGCTCATGGGTACTGGGTGGTCCAGTAATTCCTGTACATGGTCGGCCAACTTGACAAGTTCATCCAAGAACCATTTGGCACAATCTGGCCCCTCACGGTATTTGTAAACGGATTGTGTGGGGTCATGGGCACACACCACATTAAATCCTATGGCAAAGGGTTCATGTTTTTGAATGGGTGTGGTTGAGCTCATGGAGGGATCTGGTTCACATCCCGCCATGGGTGTGGTGAGAGCTTCGAAATCTGCATATACCACATAGGGAACAGTGTCACGCTTATGAATGTCCTTAAACTTTAACACAGCCTTGTCCCCTTGTGGCAATATCAATCTCACCGCTTCCTGAGTAACACAATCTACCCTATGACGTTCCAAAGAAGTAGGCGTCCAAAAGTATTGGAGACAACGGTCACAAATATGCTTTATACCATGTGCTTTGGACATTTGACTGCTTAGCAATCTACTCAGGCTTTTAATGAGGCAATAGTGATTCACTTCTCCTACAGATAAATATAAAAGATGAATGTGATGTCGTTTCGGTTCTTTTGTGGCATAAAGAGGATCCACAATCTCATCACCGTCAAGGCCATACACCATGAACGAAAAGTCCTGGTTGTCTCGTTCAAACCTATGGATCTCGGTTAAGTCCATAGGGAACGTCACTCGAGTTAAATTTAAAGTATGTTTCAATTCAACAAACTTGGCCTTGTACATTCCTGGTCTGTTAACATGACGATCTTGAGCTGGCTGCAAGTACGCAGCCACAGCCCACAGAAAGCAATCATTGTCATGGTTCTCAATATTCACCACAGCCTTTTTCGAAGCTATTGCTGGAGGTGTTTTAATATAGCTAGACCCAGCATTCAACGGGTTGAAATGACAAATGTTGATTTGTAAATGATGAATTTTGTCTAAGGCTAGACCACTCGGTCCTTGTTGCAGTTTATCAAATTTTGACAGCAAGGCATTCACCACGTGGGTTTCATACCACTGTTCCAAATTATGGGCTATGAATAGCTCTTGCATTTTACTGCAAATATAGAATGTCTCTTTATGCTCTACATCCTTCTTTTTATATACGAAATCGCACACTAGTTCTGTATTCACCTTTAAAGCCATATGCAACCTTTGCGCTGTACAAATTTCAATTTTAAAAATTTCAAAACAAGATTCTAAAAATTCTTTGGGAATCGAACTTTTTCTAACATTCACTATGCGGCCAGAGCACACACGCGATTTGAAACAACTGTTTAGGGTTTCCCAAGTTAACGTATCCGCAGCAGTAAAAGACATTATTTTGAAAGAACACACTCACCTGAGTTTAGAAATGTAGACTGTCTGACAATAATCCAAAAAACAGACACGTTCCTGGTTATTCACTGAGGTCAAGCGTTTTCCAACACTCTAAAAAGAAATAAAATAAACCACCATAAGTATATCCATTCCATATAGTTTATGCATTTCATAAACAAAACAAAATCAAACAGGTTATATATTTAAAAAAACAAATCTCACCTTGACGTGTAATGCTTTTCTATATTCCCGTCTCGTGGGCTAGTATGGAAATGGTTTTCTTTTCTAGTTGTCTGTCTTTCTCTTTCTTTAATATATTTCCCACAGACACACGACAGGTAGGCTATACACGTTATCTGCAAACAAATAAATAAATAAAATCATTAATTATCTAATCAATAAATAATTGCATGTATTTATATAAAATCAATAAATATATAAATGAATAAATATATACCTACCCCACAACAAGGTTAAGTATTTTCCACCAACACCAAAACTGATAAACGCAGTGTGTTCAAAGGTAGTCACCTAAGTGAGCGTGGAAATGATAACGACATGTCTTTATATATGCTACATTGCATGTATAATCTTTTTTTTTTTTCCACGCTTTGACCATTCTGTTATCAGGCACGTGGACAGATAACGTCCCAGGTGAACACCTGAGGTAGATCAAATGTCACCTGAACTTGCATTTTGTCACGTACGAAGCAAGACAGGATGTCACTGGTTTAGCCTACATGTGGTTTCACAAATGTGTGTGCATGCCTTTCACACTCCCCTGCCACCACGATGGTCAGATTATTTCACCTTCAAGCGTCACCTATTGTCAAGTCAGATCGGAGCCTTCCAATAAGCTCAAATGACATTCACCTCCTGTAAGTTTGTTTTCTCTACTCGCTTCGACCAACATAGAACCTAGTTCTCATCACCGTTTACACGTTAAAGGTAAAATATCAGAAAACGCACGCTCGCTCTGTCATACACCGACTCGTCGAAATATCAATTGATCTATTGAACACAGCCACCTTGGTCAGCGACAAGTTTGTTGAAACACACACATCCAGCAGTATCGTCTCTCTCAACCACCACGCTCCATGAAAATTATAAACAGGTAAAGAAAAAGAAAACGTTTTTTCAACATGTATGGCGTTAGGCCCTTTGTGAATTATCTTTTTGGAAAAAAAATATCTACCACATTTGAAAGGGGGCGTTAGCCCGAGTCCTAGGACACCTCGTACACGTCTCTAGCGTTATTGGTTCGTGACATATCGGCAAAAATCATAAAAAACACGTGTTTACCCCAAAATCGCATTTCCCATTTTTTTTTAATTACAACGAGTGGTCCATAGCAAAGAGGACGTCACCCCGAGTCCTTGGACCCGTCGTACATGCCTCTAACGTTATTGGTTCGTTAGATATCGGCAAAATCACAAAAAGCATGTGTTTACCCCAAAATCGAGTTTCCAATTTTATTAAAAATTATAACGAGTGGTCCATAGCAGAGAGGACGTCACCCCGAGTCCTTGGACCTGTCGAACATGCCTCTAGCATGATTGGTTCGCGAGATATAGCAAAAAGTCTAAAATCACGTTTTTACCCCAAAAAGACTGTGTTTCCAGATTTTCACCTTTTCGACACCGACATTCCCGTAAAGAGCACAACGAGACGAAAAAAACGAATCCAAGCACGCCCTCCTAGCATGGCTCCTTCCATTCCAAGGTCGCAGGGGCTCACCACTTGCTTTTATAAGCAGCTCTGTCCTTACCACACTACTGCAGGTTTTCATTCTAGAGACTTTAAATTTATTTTGGGGGTAGAGGGGGTAGGGACCATTGATTTACGTTAAACAATTTTTTTTGTAGAGTTCCTAGTTTCCAAAATATAGGATTTTCAAAATTCGAGTGTTTTCAAAAAAATATAAAAAATAAAAATTTTTTATTACAAAAAATAAAGGTCATAAAGACTGTTCGTTTGAGCCATGGCACAACGTTCTATCCTGTTTGGTTTTCAAACTATCGCCTATTTTCGAAAACAAAAATTTTCAAAAAAATTTTGAAAAATATAATGAGTGGTCCATAGCAAAGAGGACGTCAGCCCGAGTCCAACAATACCTCATTTGTCAAAATCGGACCATGCGTTCAAGAGATATTTAACATGGCTGAGGCTTAGTAGTAGAGCAAGGGGGGTTTTGAAGTGGGGCAGAACTCCTAGTACTCCACTACTATAGTGTAACAGTTGTCCTTGACAAGTACCTTATAGTGTAACAGTTGTCCTTGACAAGCACTTTAAAGTGTAACAGTTGTCCTTGACAAGCACTTTATAGTGTAACAGTTGTCTTTGTCTAGCACTTTATAGTGTAAGAGTTGTCCTTGACAAGCACTTTATAGTGTAACAGTCGTCTGTGACAAGCACTTTATAGTGTAACAGTTGTCCTTGACAAGCACTTTATAGTGTAACAGTTGTCCTTGACAAGCACTTTATAGTGTAACAGTTGTCTGTGACATTACTTTATACTGTAACAGTTGTTCATGACTAGTACATTATGCAACGAGCCTATAATGGCTATAATTAAGACACGAGTATTTTTTATAAAACGAGCGTATGCGAGTTTTATAATTTCCATACGAGTGTCTTAATTACCATTATAGGCGAGTTGCATACGACTGTTTATGTTCGACGATAATTATAACTTTATTATATGTTTTAACATAAATATTCATAAATATCGTTTGAGAGTCAGCTACTGGAATTTTGTGATCGCAGAGCGAGCGTTGGGTGTTATATCTTTGTCTTTCAAGAGCATTGAACAACCGACGCATGCGCTCTGTGTGGTTGCAATGCCATATGCAACCATATGTTTACATCAGCCGTCCCTCAGTAATATTGTCACCGCAGTCATTTGAAGACAATGCGCTGTGTAGAAATTAGTGTTGGTGATTTTAAGGTACAGTGCTATTTCTTGTCTCATATTCGCCAGTTTATTTACGCGAACATATGGACGGAGGGTATTCCATGTCGGTAATTTATTATCGTTCGATGTTGTGTTTATGTCCGACATGTTGGATTTTGAGCGCATGCGCGAAGTTATCGTTACCTAATTGGTCAATGAACGAGCTCTGATTGGCTGGAGAAACTGTATCATAATGGAAAACAGTGTTATAATGACCATCATTATGATACAGATATCTGACACATAATAGTGAGGGTCGAACATAAAAGTACTTTATATTGTAACAGTTGTCCTTGACAAGCACTTTATAGTGTAACAGTTGTCCTTGACAAGCAATTTATACTGTAACAGTTGTCTGTGACAAGCATTTTATAGTGTAACAGTTGTCCTTGACAAGCACATTATAGTGTAACAGTTGTCCTTGACAAGCAATTTATACTGTAACAGTTGTCTGTGACAAGCACTTTATAGTGTAACAGTTGTCTGTGACAAGCACTTTATAGTGTTACAGTTGTCTGTGACAAGCACTTTATAGTGTAACAGTTGTCTGTGACAAGCACTTTATACTGTTACAGTTGTCTGTGACAAGCACGTTATAGTGTAACAGTTGTCTGTGACAAGCACTTTATAGTGTTACAGTTGTCCTTGACAAGCACATTATAGTGTAACAGTTGTCCTTGACAAGCAATTTATACTGTAACAGTTGTCTGTGACAAGCACTTTATAGTGTAACAGTTGTCTGTGACAAGCACTTTATAGTGTAACAGTTGTCTGTGACAAGCACTTTATAGTGTAACAGTTGTCTGTGACAAGCACTTTATAGTGTAACAGTTGTCTGTGACAAGCACTTTATAGTGTTACAGTTGTCTGTGACAAGCACTTTATAGTGTAAGAGTTGTCCTTGACAAGCAGTTTATACTGTAATAGTTGTCCTTGACAAGCACTTTATAGTGTAACAGTTGTCTGTGACAAGCGCTTTATACTGTAACAGTTGTCCTTGACAAGCACTTTATACTGTAACAGTTGTCCTTGACAAGCACTTTATAGTGTTACAGTTGTCTGTGACAAGCACTTTATAGTGTAAGAGTTGTCCTTGACAGGCACTTTATAGTGTAACAGTTGTCTGTGACAAGCACTTAATAGTGTTACAGTTGTCTGTGACAAGCACTTTATGGTGTAGCAGTTGTCTGTGACAAGCACTTTATAGTGTAACAGTTGTCTGTGACAAGCACTTTATAGTGTTACAGTTGTCTGTGACAAGCACATTATAGTGTAACAGTTGTCCTTGACAAGCACTTTATAGTGTTACAGTTGTCTGTGACAAGCACTGTATAGTGTAACAGTTGTCCTTGACAAGCACTTTATAGTGTAACAGTTGTACTTGACAAGCAATTTATACTGTAACAGTTGTCTGTGACAAGCACTTTATAGTGTAACAGTTGTCCTTGACAAGCACTTTATAGTGTAACAGTTGTCCTTGACAAGCACTTTATACTATAACAGTTGTCTTTGACAAGCACTGTATAGTGTAACATTTGTCCTTGACAAGCACTTTATAGTGTAACAGTTGTCCTTGACAAGCACTTTACAGTGTAAGAGTTGTCCTTGACAAGCACTTTATAGTGTAACAATTGTCCTTGACAAGCACTTTATAGTGTAACAGTTGTCCTTGACAAGCACTTTATAGTGTAACAGTTGTCCTTGACAAGAACTTTATAGTGTAACAGTTGTCTGTGACAAGCACTTTATACTGTAACAGTTGTACTTGACAAGCACTTTATAGTGTAACAGTTGTCCTTGACAAGCACTTCATAGTGTAAGAGTTGTCCTTGACAAGCACTTTCTAGTGTAACTGTTGCCTTTGACAAGCACTTTATAGTGTTACAGTTGTCTGTGACAAGCACTTTATAGTGTAACAGTTGTCTTTTACAAGCACTTTATAGTGTAACAGTTGTCCTTGACAAGCACTTTATAGTGTAACAGTTGTCTGTGACAAGCATTTTATAGTGTAACAGTTGTCCTTGACAAGCACTTTATAGTGTAACAGTTGTCTGTGACAAGCACTTTATAGTGTAACAGTTGTCCTTAACAAGCACTTTATAGTGTAACAGTTGTCCTTAACAGGCACTTTATAGTGTAACCGTTGTCCTTGACAAGAACTGTATAGTGTAACAGTTGTCTGTGACAAGCACTTTATAGTGTAACAGTTGTCCTTGACAAGCACTTTATAGTGTAACAGTTGTCCTTGACAAGCACTTTATACTGTAACAGTTGTCCTTGACAAGCACTTTATAGTGTAACAGTTGTCCTTGACAAGCACTTTGTAGTGTAACAGTTGTCCTTGACAAACACTTTATAGTGTAACAGTTGTCCTTGACAAGCACTTTATAGTGTAACAGTTGTCCTTGACAAGCACTTTATAGTGTAACAGTTGTCTGTGACAAGCACATTATAGTGTAACAGTTGTCCTTGACAAGCAGTTTATAGTGTAGCAGTTATCTGTGACAAGCACTTTATAGTGTAACAGTTGTCCTTGACAAGCACTTTATAGTGTAACAGTTCTCTGTGACAAGCACTTTATACTGTAACAGTTGTCTTTGACAAGCACTTTATAGTGTAACAGCTGTCCTTGACAAGCACTTTATAGTGTAACAGTTGTCCTTGACAAGCACTTTATAGTGTAACAGTTGTCTGTGACAAGCACTTTATACTGTAACAGTTGTCCTTGACAAGCACTTTATAGTGTAACAGTTGTCCTTGACAAGCACTTTGTAGTGTAACAGTTGTCCTTGACAAGCACTTTATAGTGTAACAGTTGTCCTTGACAAGCACTTTATAGTGTAACAGTTGTCCTTGACAAGCACTTTATAGTGTAACAGTTGTCTGTGACAAGCATTTTATAGTGTTACAGTTGTCTGTGACAAGCACTTTATAGTGTAACAGTTGTCCTTGACAAGCACTTTATAGTGTTACAGTTGTCTGTGACAAGCACTGTATAGTGTAACAGTTGTCCTTGACAAGCACTTTATAGTGTAACAGTTGTTCTTGACAAGCAATTTATACTGTAACAGTTGTCTGTGACAAGCACTTTATAGTGTAACAGTTGTCCTTGACAAGCACTTTGTAGTGTAACAGTTGTCCTTGACTAGCACTTTATAGTGTAACAGTTGTCCTTGACAAGCACTTTATAGTGTAACAGTTGTCTGTGACAAGCACTTTATAGTGTAACAGTTGTCCTTGACAAGAACTTTATAGTGTAACAGTTGTCTGTGACAGGCACTTTATAGTGTAACAGTTGTCCTTAACAATCACTTCATAGTGTAACAGTTGTCCTTAACAAGCATTTTATAGTGTAACAGTTGTCCTTGACAAGAACTGTATAGTGTAACAGTTGTCTGTGACAAACACTTGGTAGTGTAACAGTTGTCCTTGACAAGCACTTTATAGTGTAACAGTTGTCCTTGACAAGCACTTTATAGTGTAACAGTTGTCCTTGACAAGCACTTTATAGTGTAACAGTTGTCTGTTACAAGCACTTTATAGTGTAACAGTTGTCCTTGACAAGCACTTTATAGTGTAACAGTTGTCTGTGACGAGCACTATATAGTGTAACAGTTGTCCTTGACAAGCACTTTATAGTGTAACAGTTGTCCTTGACATGCACTTTATAGTGTAACAGTATTCCTTGACAAGCACTTTATAGTGTAACATTTGTCCTTGACAAGCACTTTATAGTGTAACAGTTGTCCTTGACAAGTACCTTATAGTGTAACAGTTGTCCTTGACAAGCACTTTAAAGTGTAACAGTTGTCCTTGACAAGCACTTTATAGTGTAACAGTTGTCTTTGTCTAGCACTTTATAGTGTAAGAGTTGTCCTTGACAAGCACTTTATAGTGTAACAGTCGTCTGTGACAAGCACTTTATAGTGTAACAGTTGTCCTTGACAAGCACTTTATAGTGTAACAGTTGTCCTTGACAAGCACTTTATAGTGTAACAGTTGTCTGTGACATTACTTTATACTGTAACAGTTGTTCATGACTAGTACATTATGCAACGAGCCTATAATGGCTATAATTAAGACACGAGTATTTTTTATAAAACGAGCGTATGCGAGTTTTATAATTTCCATACGAGTGTCTTAATTACCATTATAGGCGAGTTGCATACGACTGTTTATGTTCGACGATAATTATAACTTTATTATATGTTTTAACATAAATATTCATAAATATCGTTTGAGAGTCAGCTACTGGAATTTTGTGATCGCAGAGCGAGCGTTGGGTGTTATATCTTTGTCTTTCAAGAGCATTGAACAACCGACGCATGCGCTCTGTGTGGTTGCAATGCCATATGCAACCATATGTTTACATCAGCCGTCCCTCAGTAATATTGTCACCGCAGTCATTTGAAGACAATGCGCTGTGTAGAAATTAGTGTTGGTGATTTTAAGGTACAGTGCTATTTCTTGTCTCATATTCGCCAGTTTATTTACGCGAACATATGGACGGAGGGTATTCCATGTCGGTAATTTATTATCGTTCGATGTTGTGTTTATGTCCGACATGTTGGATTTTGAGCGCATGCGCGAAGTTATCGTTACCTAATTGGTCAATGAACGAGCTCTGATTGGCTGGAGAAACTGTATCATAATGGAAAACAGTGTTATAATGACCATCATTATGATACAGATATCTGACACATAATAGTGAGGGTCGAACATAAAAGTACTTTATATTGTAACAGTTGTCCTTGACAAGCACTTTATAGTGTAACAGTTGTCCTTGACAAGCAATTTATACTGTAACAGTTGTCTGTGACAAGCATTTTATAGTGTAACAGTTGTCCTTGACAAGCACATTATAGTGTAACAGTTGTCCTTGACAAGCAATTTATACTGTAACAGTTGTCTGTGACAAGCACTTTATAGTGTAACAGTTGTCTGTGACAAGCACTTTATAGTGTTACAGTTGTCTGTGACAAGCACTTTATAGTGTAACAGTTGTCTGTGACAAGCACTTTATACTGTTACAGTTGTCTGTGACAAGCACGTTATAGTGTAACAGTTGTCTGTGACAAGCACTTTATAGTGTTACAGTTGTCCTTGACAAGCACATTATAGTGTAACAGTTGTCCTTGACAAGCAATTTATACTGTAACAGTTGTCTGTGACAAGCACTTTATAGTGTAACAGTTGTCTGTGACAAGCACTTTATAGTGTAACAGTTGTCTGTGACAAGCACTTTATAGTGTTACAGTTGTCTGTGACAAGCACTTTATACTGTTACAGTTGTCTGTGACAAGCACGTTATAGTGTAACAGTTGTCTGTGACAAGCACTTTATAGTGTTACAGTTGTCTGTGACAAGCACTTTATAGTGTAACAGTTGTCTGTGACAAGCACTTTATAGTGTAACAGTTGTCTGTGACAAGCACTTTATACTGTTACAGTTGTCTGTGACAAGCACTTTATAGTGTTACAGTTGTCTGTGACAAGCACTTTATAGTGTAACAGTTGTCTGTGACAAGCACTTTATAGTGTAACAGTTGTCTGTGACAAGCACTTTATAGTGTAACAGTTGTCTGTGACAAGCACTTTATAGTGTTACAGTTGTCTGTGACAAGCACTTTATAGTGTAACAGTTGTCTGTGACAAGCACTTTATAGTGTAACAGTTGTCTGTGACAAGCACTTTATAGTGTTACAGTTGTCTGTGACAAGCACTTTATAGTGTAACAGTTGTCTGTGACAAGCACGTTATAGTGTAACAGTTGTCTGTGACAAGCACTTTATAGTGTTACAGTTGTCTGTGACAAGCACTTTATAGTGTAACAGTTGTCTGTGACAAGCACTTTATAGTGTAACAGTTGTCTGTGACAAGCACTTTATAGTGTTACAGTTGTCTGTGACAAGCACTTTATACTGTTACAGTTGTCTGTGACAAGCACGTTATAGTGTAACAGTTGTCTGTGACAAGCACTTTATAGTGTTACAGTTGTCTGTGACAAGCACTTTATAGTGTAACAGTTGTCCTTGACAAGCACTTTATAGTGTTACAGTTGTCTGTGACAAGCACTGTATAGTGTAACAGTTGTCCTTGACAAGCACTTTATAGTGTAACAGTTGTACTTGACAAGCAATTTATACTGTAACAGATGTCTGTGACAAGCACTTTATAGTGTAACAGTTGTCCTTGACAAGCACTTTATAGTGTAACAGTTGTCCTTGACAAGCACTTTATACTGTAACAGTTGTCTTTGACAAGCACTGTATAGTGTAACAGTTGTCCTTGACAAGCACTTTATAGTGTAACAGTTGTCTGTGACAAGCACTTTATACTGTAACAGTTGTCCTTGACAAGCACTTTATAGTGTAACAGTTGTCCTTGACAAGCACTTTATAGTGTAAGAGTTGTCCTTGACAAGCACTTTCTAGTGTAACTGTTGCCTTTGACAAGCACTTTATAGTGTTACAGTTGTCTGTGACAGCACTTTATAGTGTAACAGTTGTCTTTGACAAGCACTTTATAGTGTAACAGTTGTCCTTGACAAGCACTTTATAGTGTAACAGTTGTCTGTGACAAGCACTTTATAGTGTAACAGTTGTCCTTGACAAGCACTTTATAGTGTAACAGTTGTCTGTGACAAGCACTTTATAGTGTAACAGTTGTCCTTGACAAGCACTTTATAGTGTAACAGTTGTCCTTGACAAGAACTGTATAGTGTAACAGTTGTCTGTGACAAGCACTTTATAGTGTAACAGTTGTCCTTGACAAGCACTTTATAGTGTAACAGTTGTCTGTGACGAGCACTATATATTGTAACAGTTGTCCTTGACAAGCACTTTATAGTGTAACAGTTGTCCTTGACATGCACTTTATAGTGTAACAGTATTCCTTGACAAGCACTTTATAGTGTAACATTTGTCCTTGACAAGCACTTTATAGTGTAACAGTTGTCCTTGACAAGTACCTTATAGTGTAACAGTTGTCCTTGACAAGCACTTTAAAGTGTAACAGTTGTCCTTGACAAGCACTTTATAGTGTAACAGTTGTCTTTGTCTAGCACTTTATAGTGTAAGAGTTGTCCTTGACAAGCACTTTATAGTGTAACAGTCGTCTGTGACAAGCACTTTATAGTGTAACAGTTGTCCTTGACAAGCACTTTATAGTGTAACAGTTGTCCTTGACAAGCACTTTATAGTGTAACAGTTGTCCTTGACAAGCACTTTATAGTGTAACAGTTGTCTGTGACATTACTTTATACTGTAACAGTTGTTCATGACTAGTACATTATGCAACGAGCCTATAATGGCTATAATTAAGACACGAGTATTTTTTATAAAACGAGCGTATGCGAGTTTTATAATTTCCATACGAGTGTCTTAATTACCATTATAGGCGAGTTGCATACGACTGTTTATGTTCGACGATAATTATAACTTTATTATATGTTTTAACATAAATATTCATAAATATCGTTTGAGAGTCAGCTACTGGAATTTTGTGATCGCAGAGCGAGCGTTGGGTGTTATATCTTTGTCTTTCAAGAGCATTGAACAACCGACGCATGCGCTCTGTGTGGTTGCAATGCCATATGCAACCATATGTTTACATCAGCCGTCCCTCAGTAATATTGTCACCGCAGTCATTTGAAGACAATGCGCTGTGTAGAAATTAGTGTTGGTGATTTTAAGGTACAGTGCTATTTCTTGTCTCATATTCGCCAGTTTATTTACGCGAACATATGGACGGAGGGTATTCCATGTCGGTAATTTATTATCGTTCGATGTTGTGTTTATGTCCGACATGTTGGATTTTGAGCGCATGCGCGAAGTTATCGTTACCTAATTGGTCAATGAACGAGCTCTGATTGGCTGGAGAAACTGTATCATAATGGAAAACAGTGTTATAATGACCATCATTATGATACAGATATCTGACACATAATAGTGAGGGTCGAACATAAAAGTACTTTATATTGTAACAGTTGTCCTTGACAAGCACTTTATAGTGTAACAGTTGTCCTTGACAAGCAATTTATACTGTAACAGTTGTCTGTGACAAGCATTTTATAGTGTAACAGTTGTCCTTGACAAGCACATTATAGTGTAACAGTTGTCCTTGACAAGCAATTTATACTGTAACAGTTGTCTGTGACAAGCACTTTATAGTGTAACAGTTGTCTGTGACAAGCACTTTATAGTGTAACAGTTGTCCTTGACAAGCACTTTATAGTGTAACAGTTGTCCTTGACAAGCACTTTATAGTGTAACAGTTGTCCATGACTAGCAATTTATAGTGTAACAGTTGTCCTTGACTAGCACTTTATAGTGTAACAATTGTCTTTGACAGGCACTTTATAGTGTAACAGTTGTCCTTGACAAGAACTTTATAGTGTAACAGTTGTCTGTGACAAGCACTTTATAGTGTAACAGTTGTCCTTGACAAGCACTTTATAGTGTAACAGTTGTCCTTGACAAGCACTTTATAGTGTAACAGTTGTCCTTGACAATCAATTTATAGTGTAAAAGTTGTCCTTGACAAGCACTTTATAGTGCAGCAGTTGTCTGTGACAAGCACTTTATAGTGTAACAGTTGTCCTTGACAAGCACTTTATAGTGTAACAGTTCTCTGTGACAAGCACTTTATACTGTACAGTTGTTCTTGACAAGCACTTTATAGTGTAACAGCTGTCCTTGACAAGCACTTTATAGTGTAACAGTTGTCCTTGACAAGCACTTTATAGTGTAACAGTTGTCTGTGACAAGCACTTTATACTGTTACAGTTGTATGTGACAAGCACTTTATAGTGTAACAGTTGTCTGTGACAAGCACTTTATAGTGTAACAGTTGTCTGTGACAAGCACTTTATAGTGTTACAGTTGTCTCTGACAAACACTTTATAGTGTAACAGTTGTCCTTGACAAGCACTTTATACTGTAATAGTTGTCCTTGACAAGCACTTTATAGTGTAACAGTTGTCTGTGACAAGCGCTTTATACTGTAACAGTTGTCCTTGACAAGCACTTTATGCTGTAACAGTTGTCCTTGACAAGCACTTTATAGTGTTACAGTTGTCTGTGACAAGCACTTTATAGTGTAACAGTTGTCCTTGACAAGCACTTTATAGTGTTACAGTTGTCCTTGACAAGCACTGTACAGTGTAACAGTTGTCCTGGACAAGCACTTTATAGTGTAACTGTTGTCTGTGACAAGCACTTTATAGTGTAACAGTTGTCTGTGACAAGCACTTTATAGTGTAACAGTTGTCCGTGACAAGCACTTTATGGTGTAACAGTTGTCTGTGACAAGCACTTTATAGTGTTACAGTTGTCTGTGACAAGCACTTTATAGTGTAACAGTTGTCTGTGACAAGCACTTTATAGTGTTACAGTTGTCTGTGACAAGCACTTTATACTGTTACAGTTGTCTGTGACAAGCACGTTATAGTGTAACAGTTGTCTGTGACAAGCACTTTATAGTGTTACAGTTGTCTGTGACAAGCACTTTATAGTGTAACAGTTGTCTGTGACAAGCACTTTATAGTGTAACAGTTGTCTGTGACAAGCACTTTATACTGTTACAGTTGTCTGTGACAAGCACTTTATAGTGTTACAGTTGTCTGTGACAAGCACTTTATAGTGTAACAGTTGTCTGTGACAAGCACTTTATAGTGTAACAGTTGTCTGTGACAAGCACTTTATAGTGTAACAGTTGTCTGTGACAAGCACTTTATAGTGTTACAGTTGTCTGTGACAAGCACTTTATAGTGTAACAGTTGTCTGTGACAAGCACTTTATAGTGTAACAGTTGTCTGTGACAAGCACTTTATAGTGTTACAGTTGTCTGTGACAAGCACTTTATAGTGTAACAGTTGTCTGTGACAAGCACGTTATAGTGTAACAGTTGTCTGTGACAAGCACTTTATAGTGTTACAGTTGTCTGTGACAAGCACTTTATAGTGTAACAGTTGTCTGTGACAAGCACTTTATAGTGTAACAGTTGTCTGTGACAAGCACTTTATAGTGTTACAGTTGTCTGTGACAAGCACTTTATAGTGTTACAGTTGTCTGTGACAAGCACTTTATAGTGTTACAGTTGTCTGTGACAAGCACGTTATAGTGTAACAGTTGTCTGTGACAAGCACTTTATAGTGTTACAGTTGTCTGTGACAAGCACTTTATAGTGTAACAGTTGTCCTTGACAAGCACTTTATAGTGTTACAGTTGTCTGTGACAAGCACTGTATAGTGTAACAGTTGTCCTTGACAAGCACTTTATAGTGTAACAGTTGTACTTGACAAGCAATTTATACTGTAACAGATGTCTGTGACAAGCACTTTATAGTGTAACAGTTGTCCTTGACAAGCACTTTATAGTGTAACAGTTGTCCTTGACAAGCACTTTATACTGTAACAGTTGTCTTTGACAAGCACTGTATAGTGTAACAGTTGTCCTTGACAAGCACTTTATAGTGTAACAGTTGTCTGTGACAAGCACTTTATACTGTAACAGTTGTCCTTGACAAGCACTTTATAGTGTAACAGTTGTCCTTGACAAGCACTTTATAGTGTAAGAGTTGTCCTTGACAAGCACTTTCTAGTGTAACTGTTGCCTTTGACAAGCACTTTATAGTGTTACAGTTGTCTGTGACAAGCACTTTATAGTGTAACAGTTGTCTTTGACAAGCACTTTATAGTGTAACAGTTGTCCTTGACAAGCACTTTATAGTGTAACAGTTGTCTGTGACAAGCACTTTATAGTGTAACAGTTGTCCTTGACAAGCACTTTATAGTGTAACAGTTGTCTGTGACAAGCACTTTATAGTGTAACAGTTGTCCTTAACAAGCACTTTATAGTGTAACAGTTGTCCTTAACAAGCACTTTATAGTGTAACCGTTGTCCTTGACAAGAACTGTATAGTGTAACAGTTGTCTGTGACAAGCACTTTATAGTGTAACAGTTGTCCTTGACAAGCACTTTATAGTGTAACAGTTGTCCTTGACAAGCACTTTATAGTGTAACAGTTGTCCTTGACAAGCACTTTATACTGTAACAGTTGTCCTTGACAAGCACTTTATAGTGTAACAGTTGTCCTTGTCAAGCACTTTATAGTGTAACAGTTGTCCTTGACAAGCACTTTACGTTATAAAATTTGTCTTTGATATGTTATTAACATAGTAACAGTTGTCATGGACTAGCATTTTTCACTGTAACAGTTTTGTTTGACAAGCACTTTTTGCGTGACAGTTGCCTTTGACTAGCAATTTTCGCCGTGACATTTGATTTTGACATGCACCTTTTGTCAACCATACTCCAATGAATCCTCACTGTCTTGGAACCCTTTTCGGATAAAGTCTGGATTACTGCTCGTTGGTCTCCTTCGACGGGTTCTGAATCGCACCAGCCATCTTGATATACTGCCACGTGTCAATGAAAAACTCAAAGGGCAAATATCTGACCACATGTCCCATATAATTAACATTACTTGCCCATCAAAATATCCAGCCTCAAGTAACTACACATCACGTAGTATGTTTTGAACTGGTTTCAATTTAACACACCTCGCACATTTTAAGCGGCGCATTCTCATGGTGGATTGTAAGATCCTAATCCACCTTATCTAGTGGATAAACTTGATGTTCTATCCCTTAAAATATCTATCACAACCTAAGTGTCTTCACTCATAAGTTATTACCTAAATGGGACCTATTCATGAAGGCAATACTGAACCTCAGTTTTAATAAGAATGTATGGGTTAAGTTGGTATATTGCACATTAATGAATTCTCAATTAAAACCTGGATAAGATGAAACTGAGTAGGTTCCATGCGGGATAAATTAAGCCTAGTGAGAGTTAATTGATCAATTCTCAACCGAACAATTCTTGTTCAGCTAAGTCCAAAGCGGACCCGAAGGTAGTGACTGTCTATTATGCTCAGTGATTGGTTGATGTTTATTTGGAATCTTTGAATTAATGGAGTTAAAAAATACTATGAATGCAGTATATGACGCTTAGGTGTAACTCAAGCCTCCAATCCACAGGTTTGTACCAGGATATGCAAGGCGGCAAGTTAGTATTCAGGCAAAAATAAGTACTCCATTCAACTCATGATGTGGCCTAGTTGAACTTGTAAATTGTGTTTATTGCCACCTTGTGGGTGGCCAGCATACATGGCTTTCAATATTGAGGTCTGGGTTCGATTCCCGACTCTGACAAGAAATTATTTTTTGTCTGGGAGTTGAAACGAGATACACTCACACCGCAGATTCAAATCTCAGACGAATTGCATTCGTTTCACTCCTCAGCCATTCTAGAACTGGTTTCCGAGATTTAGCACTTCTACTCACCTCATATGCCGGGATGGTTCGTACCGTAAGACCTTGGCCACCTCTTTCCCTATCTTAACTTCAATTACAAATTCATACACTAATATAGACTTCCCAGGATATCGGATACATGACATCGGACATATTCTACACGTGGCCAAGAAGGCTACATTGAGCTGAAACGTTCACAATCTCGAAACCTGTAATTGTATCAACAGCAACAGCAAATTATCTCTGCATTGAAATAGGACTGAGCACATTAAATACCGCAATTTTATCTTTATATCCTAAAGCTTTATTAGATTTACGATAAAAGACAGAGTCAGGGAGGAAATATCAGTTTAACTCTTTCAACATCCTAGGTAACAAGTCAGTCCCCCACCTGCGAGAGGGAGCTCTTGACCTTACGTTTTGGTTGCCTGATGAATGAATTAGTTTACATTCAATTTTAACTCACATCAATTTTTGGCACAGTGTTCATTTCTTGGGATTTATCCTAGCGGTGAATCGGGGAGCGTGATGGCGCAGTGGCTTAGCTGCTCGCCTTTCACCCGGACGGCCGGGGTTCTAATCCCAGTGACAGCGGGGTGGAATTTTCACCTGAAAAATCACGTGGCTATAGGAAGGGCATCCGGCCTTAAATCACCAGCCAAAACCAAAATGAGCCTGGTTGGCTCTGGTGACCCCAATTAATTGGGAAGGGCCGAAGAAAGTTTTTATCCTATTGGTGAATTGAGAAGTAGTTGCAAATGCAGATAGGACATAACATTGCATTGCAGTACGGGTAGTTCAGGGCTTGTTCCACTCCTCAAGGAAGAGAGTGGCCCAACTATGTCATTCCCCTCCCTCGGCTAGCCGCTCGCGCATCTGGCAGCCACAACTTCTCAGTTCACCTCTATCAGAGAAACGCTTTTATTTCCTCTGCACATTAATGGACGCGATAATAATTGATACGGATAATAAGTTATCCCATTTAGGAGCATGAAGGAGGCCAACTCATTCTTCACATTTTCGGAAATGTGAATTTTTACGTTCATGGTTGATAAGTTCTCATCCAAAATATGTACAAAGTTGGTCACTCCACCGGCAAATAACGTCTAAGCCGTTAGAGATAATATTGCGTTTTTACTTTAAGAGTAACGATATATTTAATGGTTCAGGAGATTTTTGGGAATTCATTGATGACTAACCTCATACAGGGTATATTTTAGCATGGACGACGGATGCCGCGTAGCCCGCTGGCCGGGACTCGAGCGCTCAATGTCCGAGATGCGTGTAACGCACTCCCGGCTGTCAGCGGCAAGGTAGGAATGAAGAAACGGAATATAGCATGCGTATTGTTAAATGTGCGGTACTTACATGGAGGTACTGTCCCTCAACTATCAAGCATTGCTAACAACTTTGGATGAAGTTGCCATTCACTTGAGGCAGATCGTCTCAGATCGAGCTGGCCACACGTGATTTGTTATTGATATGTCTTCGAAAACATCAAACAAACAGTCTTATTTCGCGTGACGAATATTACTGTTGGGACAGCCAATGGACTTACTCCAGTCTGCTGTGCAATACGTCAGATTGGTTTCCGAGGAGAATGTTCAATGCTTACTAGGATTTCATCCATCCTCTCTTATGTAAGAAGACGACATTTAATCTGCGATTGTTTATCGAAAAATGCTCCGGTCGTTTAAACTTTCCTTGCCAACTTATGAATTGTGAATCTGTATGCAACACGTATACGCAGCACTATGCTTTTCTTCACAAATTTACTGCACAGATAATTAGCCTACGTTATTCAAAATGAATCGCTGAAACTCCTTTAAAATTCTAATTTTACAAAAGATCACAAGAATGTAAGCATTTTTAGTTATACCTAGTCAAAACACGCGATGTCACTCACAGCATAGTCAACACACGGCGCCTGATACAGCTGGACACAGGTTTAGACCTATCGATCATGGTTGAAATCACACTGAATAGTCTATATCACATTTCATTACATAATTCAAATTCATGGTGATACAGATAATTTTACTGAAGTACCAAGTTGTATCAATGGACTTGTTTGATAGTTCTCTGTCGTGACACAAATTTTCAGACTTGTAGGTGTAATAGATTCCGGGAAAATGCAATTCAATTTAGAAAATTCGTGAGGAAGCCATCTTGATTTCTTACTGTCGCGGTTTTGAAAGTCATATCATTGAGCTTGCTTTATACTGTAGTCGTCTTTCACTGAGAAACATTGCCAGCTAATGGCTGCAATACGAGCAGAAATATTGAATAGGCCTACTGGTGAAATATTTCTCGTGGGCGCCATGTTGGATGGGCTACGATTAAGAAATTATAAAAGGCGCACTAGAGGTGTTTGGAGATGGAATTCGTTTACTACCGAATTTCAGTAGCATCGACCTACTAGATGAAAACAATGGTGGACATATACGTATAAATCCGGTGGGACAGAAGGCAATCAGAGAAACCTGTATTGAACTTGATGAAAATTGGCTAACAAGAGTAGTTCTTCTTGCATTGTCGAGTTTGTCTATCTAATAGCCAACGTAGAACAAATGTAAGAATAACCAAGCAATTGTGTGAAATAGTTAATAAATGAAGTAAGGATGAATCTGTACAACACAAAACTCTTATTATGACAATATTATTAATGATAATATCTTCCAGAAACGTAACAAGCTTAAACTCAACATTAAAGTCACGCAAATTTCAAATAAATAATTGATCTTTCTGCCGCTCTTATTCAAATGGAGTGAAACTGGTATACGTCGCGTATACTATAATGTAACAACTGTTTTTTAAATGTTCAAGATGGAGACTGTGCAAAATTATAATTTATCTTGTGTCAAATTAATGTGATCCACGTGAAACTTTGATTGAATTGTTACTATAATTTTAATCCGATGGTACATATTTCCCTAGCTTAGCTTAAATTATAGATGACGCACTTGTGCATTAAAACAAATCCTTTATTAATCCTGGAAAATTTAACCTCCACCAAACTTGGTATGGACGTGGTATGCAGTACTTTTAACGATCCCTGCCAGGTCTCCAATATTTCGATAAGTGACACCAATCCAACAGTGTAACTGCGTAAAATAATTAAACGCATATCAGAATCTTGAAAACGACCACAAAAACAACGTGGACTCTCTCAGAAGACGACGAATAGCATTCTTAGCCTATAGGTCACATTCAGAAGGATCATTATCACAGGGCTAACATAGCGACCACTCGAATAAAACATTTTGCTTTTCCTGGAGCCTTTATCGACCAATCGCAGTGAATCTTGTCATAACAAATCAATGTTTAGAGCTATATTTACATCGACGCCTAATGCAGTATAATGCACCTTCACAATAGCTTTAAAATACTGATACAGGATTGTTCTGGATAAAATCAATAAATTATAGTTAGAGTTTGTGCTTATAAAGCATTTGCAATAGACGCTAATTTGTTTAAATCTCGTCACATCACGTATCATTATATTCTGTGGCCACCTAAGATTCGATTTCACCTACAATTAATACGCAATTAACTGCGAAATTGACTCAAAATAACGAATTTGTTCGCTTTGTTCGAAATAATGTTTTATACTTGTTTTTCTATAAAATAAACAAATTAAAAATGAAATTATATAAATACTTTCTCAAAAACAGCTAAAATTCTAGAGTCATTGATTCATTTTCTCAACCTATCTTTCCTGATTGTGATTAAGTTCGGAATTTGTCAACGCAAGAGATCTTGTTAACAGTCAGAGATCAAAATGCTAGATGTTTACTAAACTATTAACAGTCAGCGATCAAAATGCTTAAGGTTAACTGAACTGCTAACAGACAGCGATCAAAATGTTAAAGGTTTACTGAATTGTTAACAGTCAGAGATCAACATACAAAAGGTTTCCTGAACTGTTAACAGTCAGAGATCAAAATGCTAAAGGATTACAGAACTGCTATCAGTCAGCGATCAAAATGCAAAAGGTTTACTAAAATGTTAACAGTCAGCGATCAAAATGCAAAAGGATTACTAAACTGTTAACAGTCAGCGATCAAAATACAAAAGGTTTATTAAACTGTTAATGGTCAGCGATCAATATGCAAGAGATTAACTAAACTGTTAACAGTCAGCGATCAAAATACAAAAGGTTTATTATATTGTTAACAGTCAGCGATGAATATGCGAGAGATTTACTAAACTGTTAACAGTCAGCATTCAAAATAAAAAAGGTTTATTAAACTGTTAACAGTCAGCGATCAACATGCAAGAGGTTTATTAAACTGTAATAGTCAGTGATCAAAATGCAGAAGGTTTACTAAACTGTTAACAGTCAGCGATCAAAATGCTAAAGGTTCACTAAACTGTTAACAGTCAGCGATCAATGTGCTGAAAGTTGAATAAACTGTTAACAGTCTGTGATCAAAATGCAAAATGTTTACTAAATTGTTAACATTTAAGGATCAAAATACAAAAGGTTCACTAATCTTTTAACAGTCAGCAATCAAAATGCTTAAGTTTTACTGAACTGTTAACAGTCAGCGATCAAAAAACAAAGGGTTACTAAACTGTTAACAGTCAGCGATCAAAATACAGAGGGTTTACTAAACTGTAAACATTCAGCGATCAAAATGCAAAAGGTTTACTAAACTGTTAACAGTCAGCGATCAAAATGCAAAACGATTACTAAACTGTTAACAGACAGGGATCAAAACACAAGAGGTTCACTAAACTGTTAACGGACAGCGATCAAAATACAAAAGGATTAATAAACAGTTAAGAGTCAGCCATCAAAATGCAATGGGTTTAATAAACTGTTAACAGTCAAGAGATCAAAATGCAAAATGTTTATTAAACAGTGAACAAACAGCGATCCAAATGATAGAGGTTTACTAAACTATAACAGTCAGCGATCTAAATACAATAGGTTTACTAAACTGTTAACAGTCAGCGATCAAAATGCAAAACGTTTACAATACTGTTAACAGTTAGCGATCAAAATGCGAAACGTTTACTAAACTGTTAACAGACAGCGATCAAAATTCAAGAGGTTCACTCAACTGTTGACGGGCAGCGATCAAAATGCAAAAGGTTCACTAAACTCTTTACAGTCAGAGATCAAAATGCAAAACGTTTACTATACTGTTAACAGTCAGAGATTAAAATGCAAAAGGTTTATTGAACTGTTAACAGTCTGCAATAAAAATGATAAAAGTTTAGTGAACTGTTAACACTCAGCGATAAAAATGTGAAAGGTTTACTAAACTATTAACTGTCAGAGAACATAATGCAAAAGGTTTACTAAATTGTTAACAGACAGCTATCAAAATGCTAGAGGTTTACTAAACTGTTAACAGTCAGCTAACAAAATACAACAGGTTTACTAAGCTGTTAACAGTGAGCGATCAAAGTAATAAAGTTTTACTAAACTGTTAACAGTCAGCAATCAAAAAGCAAAAGTTTTTCTAAACTGTTAACAGTCAGAGATTAAAATTCAAAACCTTTACTAAACTGTTAACAGTCAGTGACCAAAATGCAAGAGGTTTACTATACTGTTAACAGTCAACGATTAAAATGCAAAAGGTTTATCAAACTGTTAACAGTCAGCGATCAAAATGGTAAAAGTTTACTGAACTGTTAACAGTCAGCGATATAAATGTAGAAGGTTTTCTAAACTATTAACTGTTAGAGAGCATAATGCAAATGGTTTACTAAACTGTTAACAGTCAGCGATCAAAATGCAATGGGATAACTAAACTGTTTACAGTTAGCGATCAAAATGCAAAAGGTTTGCTAAACTGTTAACAGTGGGGGATCAAAATGCAAAAGGTTTACCAAACTGTGAACAGTCAGCGATCAAAATGCTAGAGGTTTACTAAACTGTTAACGGTTAGCTGACAAAATACGACAGGTTTACTAAACTGTTATCAGTCAGCGATCAAAATAATTAAGTTTTACTAAACTGTCAACAGTCAACAATCTAAATGTAAAGGTTTTACTAAACTGTTAACAGTCAACAATCTAAATGTAAAGGTTTTACTAAACTGTTAACAGTCAGGGATAAAAATGCAAGAGGTTTACTATACTGTTAACAGTCCGATTAAAATGCAAAAGGTTTATCAAACTGTTAACAGTCAGCGATCAAAATGGTAAAAGTTTACTGAACTGTTAACAGTCATCGATCAAAATGTAAACGGTTTACTGAACAATTAACAGTCAGAAAACATAATGCAGAAGGTTTACTAAATTGTTAGCAGTCAGTATTCAAAATGCAGTAGTTTCACTAAACTGTTAACAGTCATCGATGAAAATGCAAAAGGTTTACTAAATTGTTAACAGTCGGCGATCAAAATGCTAGAGGTTTACTAAACTGTTAACAGTCAGCTAACAAAATACAACAGGTTTACTAAGCTGTTAACAGTGAGCGATCAAAGTAATAAAGTTTTACTAAACTGTTAACAGTCAGCAATCAAAAAGCAAAAGTTTTTCTAAACTGTTAACAGTCAGAGATTAAAATTCAAAACCTTTACTAAACTGTTAACAGTCAGTGACCAAAATGCAAGAGGTTTACTATACTGTTAACAGTCAACGATTAAAATGCAAAAGGTTTATCAAACTGTTAACAGTCAGCGATCAAAATGGTAAAAGTTTACTGAACTGTTAACAGTCAGCGATATAAATGTAGAAGGTTTTCTAAACTATTAACTGTTAGAGAGCATAATGCAAATGGTTTACTAAACTGTTAACAGTGGGGGATCAAAATGCAAAAGGTTTACCAAACTGTCAACAGTCAGCGATAAAAATGCTAGAGGTTTACTAAACTGTTAACGGTTAGCTGACAAAATACGACAGGTTTACTAAACTGTTATCAGTCAGCGATCAAAATAATTAAGTTTTACTAAACTGTCAACAGTCAACAATCTAAATGTAAAGGTTTTACTAAACTGTTAACAGTCAACAATCTAAATGTAAAGGTTTTACTAAACTGTTAACAGTCAGGGATAAAAATGCAAGAGGTTTACTATACTGTTAACAGTCCGATTAAAATTCAAAAGGTTTATCAAACTGTTAACAGTCAGCGATCAAAATGGTAAAAGTTTACTGAACTGTTAACAGTCATCGATCAAAATGTAAACGGTTTACTGAACAATTAACAGTCAGAAAACATAATGCAGAAGGTTTACTAAATTGTTAGCAGTCAGTATTCAAAATGCAGTAGTTTTACTAAACTGCTAACAGTCATCGATGAAAATGCAAAAGGTTTACTAAATTGTTAACAGTCGGCGATCAAAATGCAAAAGGTTTACTAAACTGTTAACAGTCAGCTATCAAAATTTAAAAGGTTTACTAAACAATTATCAGTCAGAAAACATAATGCAGAAGGTTTACTAAATTGTTAGCAGTCAGTATTCAAAATGCAGTAGTTTTACTAAACTGTTAACAGTTATCGATGAAAATGCAAAAGGTTTACTAAATTGTTAACAGTCGGCGATCAAAATGCAAAATATTTACTAAACTGTTAACAGTCGGTGATCAAAATTCTAAAAGTTTAGTGAACTCTTAACAGTAAGTTATCAAGATGTAAAAGGTTTACTAAACTATCAACAGTCAGAGATCATAATACAAAAGGTTTATTGAACTGTTATCAGCAAAGTATTTTGTGATATCTCTATTGGTAGATGAAGTTTAAATGATCATACGAAACGAATGTTGCTCAATTCCATTACTTGTTAGAACACTTCAGTATACTAGGCTATACGTCAAATGGTTGACACCTGTAAACGTACTCTGTATACGCTCGATTCCTGGCGATAACCTCACAGATCTACATTAAAGAACATATAGTATTCGGATTCTTCTTGCAGCATTGCCACGTCAAATATCATTCCAAACAAGAAAGTTTTATTCCCAAATCAGTTCATTGTTCATAATATACCTAAGACAAACCTAACTATACAATGCACCTACTGGTTGGCACCTAAAAAAAATTGTACGTTACACATTGCAATAGTCTAAAAAGTTACTATAATATTTTTCAATTATTCAGTTTATTCTTGAAGTTCGAGTGAAATATCTAATACAAGGAATCATTCATATAACAACACGGTATTATTAAATCATTATACAATATATACATATTTTGTGAGGACATCCTAACAACTATAACAAGAATAAGCTAGCAAATAAGGCTTTGAATTTGGTAGATGTCCTAGGTAAAAATCTCAATTCCCTCTATCAATGTTTACAATTTCACTCCCATCCTTCGAACGCCAACGACACAGTTTAGAAACAAATTCTTCTAAGTGTTTTTAAAGCATTTGGAACTTTTATTTAATGACATTTTTGTAAGGATAACTTATGCATTTTATACAATTTTCATAATGTTAAACTGTGAAGAAAATATCAATTCATATCGAAACATGTACAAAAATATTGAATAGATATTTCATAATATGTATTGATAGGCGTGGTATACTTAAGATTTACTTGTCACATTAATTCAGTTTTAGTAAAATGTGAAATGTGACTTTAATTCAATGATATATTTGCAATTATTTTAATACAAGATTGAAGATTAAAGTGAGTCCAAACGAATGACTTTGGTGTAATAAATATTCGCAATTATTTTAATATACGGATGACAGAATCAAGTAAGTTGGGGCTCAATAGATAACGCGTAACGTGCATCGTGTCTCAAGGTAACAAACGTTGTCGTAGCACAGTTACTTGTCACTTTATTTCAGTTTGAGTAAAAGGTGAAATTCCTTGCCGATTATTTTAAAATACTGTATAGGATCATTATTTGATCCCTCTTAAGAAACTAAGGAGCGCGTTAGGAATTATTTAGTAGAATTACAATGTTTCCTCTTTTCTTCCCAATATCTCTTCATCTGTTCACAGAGCTCTCTTTTGCTTTTTTTGTCCATCCAGTATTCCTCCGTGTAGATTCTACGCAAATTTAAGACCGATTATTCAGGTTCTAAATGTTGTTCTATTGTTTATGATTTCTTCGTAAATACAATTTTTTAAGGTAATGTGATATTTTTATTAGCCAATTGTTGTGGTTTTCAGAGATAATACTGGGTTTAAAATTGTCTTTGTTTTCGTATCGTCATCCATTCTGTGTTTGTGATCATAAAATTTCTGACTTCTTTTTCTGAAGGAACCTTTGATTTTTCAATACTTTGATAGATTTCATGTCACTTCCTTTTTATTCAAATCCCATTTTTTCTGAGGATTTTTTCTCGTGTTTGTCGATGATTGTAATTTGTGATCTGCCCCAATTATCAAAGTTTCAGAAGCGTAAAGCGCTTCAGGTTTGACGACAGTATTGTATTGTAATTTTGCATTTTGTAATAACTTATAGATTTTTTGTTATGTCAGTTCCAGGTAATTTTATATGCTTTTGGTAATTTTGCAATTCTTTCCTTGTTTGCTTCTTGATTTAACCCTTTTGACTGAATGATTTCCTAAAAGCTTGAATTTATCTACTGTAAATAAGTGATATTTCTAAATTGGGTGATTATATATTGGTTGTTGAATCCTGATTTATTTCCTTGAATATTCTGGTAATCAGTCTTCTCATAACCATTTGGCTACTATTAGTATTATTATTATTATTGTTAATTATTAATATTATCATTATTATTCTCATTATTATTATTATTTGAGAGTTTGGTCCATCTTTGGCTTCTTATCGGCTTCGATAAAGACTACGTTGGATTATTCATAAGTATGACTTAGAAAAAAAACACATCCTAGCCTAGTAACCGATGTCTTGATATTATAATAATTAATTTCAAGACTGCAAAGACACTGGGGGACTGGTTATTTTATTACAACTATATCTTCCTATCTACCAATTCTAATGGCTCTTTCAACACTGTTTCACAACTTCTCCTTATATTTGCTCACAAGCAAGTGGGAAACAACCACCGCATCATTATGACGGTGACATTCAATTGAATCAATTCCATTTGAAGACCCCATGGAAAGAACGGGGTAAGTCCATTTTCTTTTCAGAAATGAGTTTATGGTGCATTCTGGTGGCCAGACATCCTCACTACAGATCATTTGAAATTAATTTCAAATATAGCTGAATGTCACCGAGTTACAAAGGTGTTTTTAGTGGAAGCGGAAAGAACGTTCCATATACTCTCACTTTTTCCGTAATTTAATTTTAGTTGTTTGTTTTACATGTACTTCCTTTAGAAGAAATAAATTTGGCAAAACAACTATATCGCTTACCCTCAATTGGGGTTTTTTAAGTATTTCCTATTACTGTTGAAAGTTTAAATTTGCTCTCCTGAAAAATTTACAGAATTTGACTTACCCCGATTTTCCCGAGGAGTCTTCATTTGTTTAACTAGTGATAGGAACAACTTCTTGCTGTACATTATTGCATAAAATTGACACGCAATAGCCTTCAATGTTTTTCTAAATGTCGAATTACTCTTGTTTGGATCATTTACTTTTTAACATTATTATATACCTGGCCTGGCCAGATTTTAAGTGTTAAACCAAATATATCCAGGATGTGCTTTAAAATGAGTTGTTCGTCAATCAGAAAATCCCCGAGATCTTTGATGGGTTTTGCGAGAGATCATAATTGGATACACAATTATCTGTTCGTCTCTTTATCTTTAGGACAGTCTAGTATGAAGGAAGACTAAGAAAAGACATATGTATGAACATGAAAAAATATGTAATGCAAATTAACACCCAATGTAACGACAGCTTATCAGCCAACATTATGACTCGTCACTGACTCAGTGAGGAATCATGAATACTTTGTAAACAAAAGAAGCGTTTTAATGATCTTAGAGAATTTATACATATTAGTGTATTGTGTATTTGTGCTTTTAAACCAACTTAGAGAATTATTTTCGTCGCTAAGAGTGTTAAAACTTAGTAAATTTAATTAGTTATTTGATTAAATTCAATATTAGTAATTTGGTATTTGATTCATGGTAAAACAGGAGAAACGAGACGATAGACTTCTCAGTAAATTACTATTGAAAACAAAAATATCCATTTTCCCAAACTTTAATTTACGATTGCCATTAACAAATTATATGAGATATAAATATTAAAAATGTTTGTGATAGTCAATGTGTTCAGTTATTTTATTTTATATTTTAAATTTTATTTTCAATTTACATAACTGTTCAAGAATATCAGACCCCCTAACATTTGAACCGTTCAGAGTCTAAGTGGTGTAACTCCTCTTGGAATTACAGGCAAGTCTAGTCTTTGTGGCCAACAGACGCAGTGCTCACTTACAATTCTCCGCACACACTTGCCCTGAAGTATCCAAACAATAGTTATGAATAAACCACATCTCCAACACGATTTATCTGGTTAGTCGTATGAATAGTTGCCTTCGATGTGTATTTTCGATACTTAATGCTGGTTGTATATATATTTAAGCATTGAATGTATAATTCTAATAACATTACAATAAGAAATATAATTTACATTGCTTCTAATCTTCGCACACGTGGCATTATAATGCTCAATTTCTAGTTCATCAAATCGTGATAAGTGAGGTACGGGACGTTCTTTTAATTAATAACCTTGAGTTCTAGCGGAGGATATTCGAGGAAAAGTTCAGACAGAGATTTCATGCTTCAACTCGATATACACGTTTGTTTAGCCTTATAATAATTGCAAAGCGTAGGCTCTATTTCTTTGCTCTTACAAGCCACTGAATGTCGTAAGGAAAATTTCTAGATGTAAATATATAAACCACTCGACCTCCTTCTTGAATCAATATGAGAAGTTTTATGGCTGTGTTAGTTTAGTAACAAAGGTAAAATTATAAAATGCCGGAAGAGGATTTGACGGCGGCTTGAGTACGGAGATAGCGCGAGCCGTGCAGTGCGTCCCCCACTGCAGGACCCGTCAATAGTCTTACACAGACTGCGCAGTGCGCCGGTCGGACTTTTCATGTATTCGCTGACAATTACATTAGAACTAAACAATCGTCTCCAAATTGTATTCGAGTGAAGTGGCCATCTTTTACTCAACATTGAGATGTACAGATCTGTATCTCTTCCATTAGCATGGGGTGGCAACTATAAGGAATATTTCGTTTGGAATCTTTTACTGAGTTTCCGAGTTTATAATAACTGCTTCCAGTTTACATACTAGTACACTAATCTGATTCTGTCGCATTACAAGCAAAAAAACTTTGATAGGTTTAAGGAGTAAAATTTCCTTAGGTTAGAGGAAATTTCACACACATAAAATAAAGAAATTGGTGGAATAGAATTCTCCCCTCAATTGTTCAGTTCTTTAAATTATATATGAAGACTTAATCCAGATCACTTTGTATATATTTGTATCCGGAATAATGTTACACATAACACAAATAATTTACTTATAACTTTCCAAGGATCAGGTATTTCTGTTAGGCAATAAGTTTAGGTTACAATATAAGAAATAAAATTGCTTCTCACTTCCATCTAAACTGAACGAAAGTCGACGAGGGCTACAGCGAAAGCATGTGGGTATTTGGTGCCCGAATATACAAAATGAGTATTTCTCCGTGTTTCGCACCATTAAAACGACACATTGTTCCAAACTCCAAGACAAAACTGCCATTGTACGTATAAATACATTGATGACATGCTCTACCACAGATACGATTACCAAATCATTTGCAGAAAAACTATTTTACAACGAACTAGAACGTTCATTTAAAATTTTCATGTTGAAGAAGTGATACGAATGGGTTAAACTTTGTTGTCCGACCAAAACAATTACAATACTGAAGGTATTGTCTAATTTATCTTGTGCCATTCGCAGGCGGTATTCAACGTACAAAAAGAGCAAATTTCTTGATTTCTCTTCCAGACTGCCATTTTCACAGCTTATCTTCAAAATTTTAAAATATTAAATAACAACGATGTATTTTATGGGTAGAAAGATTGTTAAATATTTTCCAAAAGAGACCGAGAAGATTGAGCTGGTATTAATATTATTATTATTATTATTTCTATTATCATTATTAATATTAATACCATTAATATTATTATTTTAGCTTAGAAAACCTATAACACCTACCAATATCAAGTAAAAGCCAAAATATTTAAGGAATGTTCACTGCACAAAATCAATTGTTTTTTCTCCAATTCTACTTACTGTTCTGCGGTAGAAATATATTTGAAAGACTTAAAAAATTCCTCTGAACTCGTTTTTCTTACTAGTGCAAGATTAGGTTATGATTGAAATTTCCTGTGCGATTGGAGCACCGCCATGCTTTTAAAATACAAGCAGTAGAAATATTCATAATTGCTATTAAAAATTTTCAATTTCTCATGTGGAATACAATAGTTTCGCTGCAATTATGCCTGAAGTTATTTGTTTTGAGTCATCATCGCTATTTATCTGCTAAATATAAGTTTGTAACTCTTAGACTCTATACTGAATATATCACACGCTTTACGGAATCAAGTTCATAATCGTCCACTATTGATTTTCCAATGTTTTGAAGAATAATGTCTTTCTAATATTACAATACGACCAAATGTATTTTTATCTATAAGTAGGTTGTAATTGGTGTGATTTGCTTGATGGCAACATCTTGTTAAACTCACGCAGTACTTTTGTAATAAGGATGAATATTGAATATAATCCGCATGTAACATGAAAGATATGTGAAGCATTTACCGAAGAAATTATATATTACCTCATTCTTGGACACAAGAACTACATATTACTTCAGCCTTCAAAACTCTAACATTTAAAGATAAACGTGAAAGACTTTCAATATTAATTTATAGGTGTTGAAAAGGAGGTACGGTTCAATTTTAAACATTCCTTAAAAGCTGACAAAATATTTGTTCGGGAGAACATTATGTTCGCGTCTAGGTGAACTAGGTTTAAAGAAATGAGGATAAGACAAATAATATCTCACCAGATCTGCAAGTTGGAAAGTAGCACAAATACGGAATTGCAATTCTTGTGTGTGTAAACAAACAATTAAATTTGTTAGATGTACAACAATTAAAAAAACTACTAGGATTCATTTTTAAATAGGATATCTCTGAAAAACGGACACTACATGATTCTTACAATATTACAGCACGACGACTCTACTGTAAAATGCACACAAATTCTTCCAATAATTTAAGATAATGAAAAGGGTAGCATAGAGGTACTATGTAATTCAGTCGGAAGGTACATCATTGACATTCCACGGGGTTCGAAGTAATAATGTTCTACACCAGTATTATTGTTTTACCTGGCACTGTATTTCTCAGCTATTTATGGAACAATTCGAATATGCTCAAAGAAGATGCCTAATTCTTATTTGCTGCATCCAATAAACCTAGTGCTTTTCTTTGACACTGCAAGGTGGCTGTAGGGGTCTCAATTGGCAAAGACGTTGATCGGACCATCTACAGTAAGTTTGTTGGCAGTAGCATTATTGGTACTGGACCAGAGTGGAGTACATATGAAATGCCTGGGGGAAACATAGCTTGCTTTGACGAACCATATTTAGTCAATTTTATTCTTGAGAGTCTCTGAAAAGAATACTGCTTAAAGCCTTCGACGCATTCCCACATGAGCTCATAATTAACAGGCTAAGCTTGTGAAGTAGGATTTGGATGGATAGGTATACCTAAGCATGAGGTACATCATCCATAACAGAGCGCTGAAAGATAAAGGGGAAATATTTTTCTTCGAAGAACTACAAATTTTCTATATTCTTCGTCCTCCATCATTCCTCACATTTATAAATGACCTCACGATGTCTCATAAAACACATGTGAAATTATTTCTGAAGAATAACGGATCGTGTACTAGTTTGTATTGACGAAGTTCTGCGCAGAAGGCAACGCGGAAGTTGAAGCCCGTGAACGTTGTCCGCACTTACCACGAGAGCATCAGCTTCATTGAATCTCGCCCGTCAGTCAGAAAATTAAGTATCTGCTGTACGTGTTGCAGTAATAAGTAGATATATAATTATTGCCGAAGGTTGTAATATTCTGTGGTTTGATATAGGCTAAGATATTTGTTTTTGATGTGCATTTGTCACTACATTACATATATTATTTTATGAATTCGACGGATATTTAGTGACTTCTTAATTATGAAGTCAAATGACTTTTCAGTTAAGCAACTGATTGGGTATTGCGTATCGATGATCTACATAACCATGTTGCTGGAATTATGCAATATGTAATGATGCTTCATTACGGTGTCTACTCATCATTGTCAACTAATGGTCGTGCACATACAGTAGTATTATCTTCAAAAGATTATAATCTCATTCTTGTGAACAATCAAGAAGCTGTTATTGAGATGCATCCATTTGTTATGGATTTCTCGCTCATTTTATTGTTTACTTTTGTGCCTTTTTCCGCGTCAGTTGGAACATTGAGACGTTGAACTTTCTTCATTCCGCGTCTTTCCCCACTTTGTACGTTTATGGAAACAAAGCTTCAGGATTGACTCGGACACTGTGCTTTTAAGGCATAGATTCGGAGCGATCAAGAAAATGTAATTGAATGTGTCCCCACCATAACGATGCAAGTGACAACCTTTTCCCCCGGGAAATGCCACTAGATGACTGGAATAGTGGATAAAAAACATCTAGTGGCATTTCCCGGGGGGAAAAATTGACGCTTGTAACATTATAGTGGGGACACATTCAATCTTTGAAACAACGCAATACCAAGTGACAGATTATGTTATTGGTTATAGTTCATTCACCAATATGAGGAAAAGTAGTGACTAACTTAGATTGGTGAGGGGTATTCCATAATTTCTTCCTGTAACTACGCCTAATCACCCAAAATAATTATTTAACTGATGAAATAAAGCATTATGTAGATGTAGTCATTAACAGTTATGATGTAGGCCTACTCACGTTCGAATTAGAAATATGACCATAAGGAGTCAGGCCAAAAAATTGCTTTCCATATACAATTTGCGAGTAGTCTTGAAGTGCAGCCAGACGAACTAACACTTGTTAATAATAAAACGGAGCAAATGAAAGTGGTAGAACATTTCCTCCGCTAATTTTCTCATAATCAGCGTATTTCCGGATTGATAAAAACATGGCATATAAATTAATTCTTGTTAGGAATTCGTTTTGGGGGATTGAGACATCTTGGTCATCAGCCCAGCATGGAAATGATAATAACAAGATACCCAGGATTGCATTATGGGTTAATATTTCAACTGGACTATGGGGGTATTTTGCTGCTAGTTTACATAGGAATGCAGAAAGCATTATTATTACTCTAGTAATTGTGATCTAGATGAAAATACAATACATTTGCAAATAATTTCATTGAAGAATACGGGTGTTAGGGTAAAGGAATATACAGTATTTTCCTAATGAAAATACTCTTTATCCTTTAGAGAGGATAATGCCCTACCAAAATAAAATTTTTGAATACATTAGGGAGGGAATAACTTCCTAAGATATTCTGCTAAAAGGGAATTCCTATCCTGTGAACTACGTGTTTTCGATACAGGACCCCACTGACAACTATCATATATGACGTTAATTAAATTTTATATTCCCATAACACTCAAAACATAATATAATTTCGATCCTTGAATAGGCTATGTTTCTCTGATCTAAACTCGTGTCTGTTTTAGTCTTATAGCTCGTAAAAATATTGATTTCTGTTTAAACTTTTACTGACAATTGGTTTATAAGTGAAATGTTCAGACAATTATGTAGAATAATGACAGATAAGTTTCAGACCTCTTTCAGACGAAAAATTTTAAGAAAAATTAGATGAGTTAAAAAATGAACCAATTCCAACTATATTGCAAAGAAAAATCCTTCCAGCTTTCAGATATTGAACAATACAATGGAACATGTCGTTCCTAGAAACCTAGAGTATTGTAAGATGCACTTTTGGTGATGGTGCACATCTTACTACTATATCAAAAACAATCATATATACTTGTAGGTAAGATTTCTTACGTGGCAGACGATTATATTTAAAGCAGCATTCTGCTATGAACAAAATATAGTGTAACCATCAACACTAAATTTTAACAGAATTTAGCGATTCATCAAATTGCCACTTACGATACGCTAGCTTTGCTGGGTGTGTTAATTCCGTTAACCCATGCACAGTACATTTTTACGTCAGAGATGAACTTGTATTTACGGAAAGAATATTGACATATGTTAGATTCATCTAACATTCGTGTAATGTGAATGTAAAGTGTCGACAAGCATGCAGTTTGCGTCTCAAATCCATTTTTGGAATTGTCATCCACTGATTTCATGTGGACAAATCAAGAATCATCTGTCATATCTTGCTGATAACAAGAATATTTTTACTGATTGATCCGTTAAGCAGCAATGTCATGTCTCATGTAATGGATTCAAGGCCCAATTGCAAGTAAGCAGTAAATTACTGTTGTGATTTTAAAAGAAAATATTCCCAATTGCAATAACAGTTTACATTAATTTCCACTTTGAAGGCTTGCTGAAAAGGCAAATGTATTTGTTGTCAATCAGTGTATCTTCAGTTATTAGCTGCTATTTCCGTGCATTTTGCTTAAGAAGCCTATTGTTTTGTATTTATTTCATTTGACGGACTTAGGACATCTTGGTCATCAACGCCGTGTGCTTGGGTGTGTGGTGAACCTGTCATATAATCTGTGTTTATGTGATGACTGAGGTAGTGTTTCAGACCAACGAAAGCATTCTTGGTTCCCTCATACATATCTTGAATATATTCTAGAAGGAAACACACTATAAAGCTTCATTTCGTGTTCAGTCAATTGTGAAAAAAGATTTGGATACCTACCAGCGCCAAGCGTCAAAAACGAATTTTGTAAATTGTACCAAGGAATTTCCTGAAAGGATTGAAGCACCCATTTTCTGGAGGAATACACTCGGTCTCCTGACAAACCTTTCATCTGATGCAACAGCATTTTAAAAGGCCCTAAGTAGGAAATTCCCTTTTTCTTTAACATCAAAGTGTTGAAGTATGATAACATCAGCTTAAAAAATGAGTATTTTTCATCGACAAGAGAAAAAATATTAATGTCGACCGACTGGAAAGTTTTCTTTAATAGAATTAGGCAACACTGGAGAATAGCTTATATTACTTCAAAAGAAAGACGTTGTAAGGTCGTAATTCTCAAAACAATATCCAGGAGGTATCTGAAGAGAAACCTGCAGCCGTGGATAGGGTTCCACGCAAAAATTAAAGTTCCATGATGCAATCGGGTGCACTTAGCCTGGTGAGGGCAACGTCTACTAATACAGTGCGTCTGCTACTTCTACCATGATGTACCGACTTGATTTGAGAAATAACATCCCATGGCCTAAATCTCAAGGTGAGAGTGTCATCGCGTTAGACACTCGTCCACCACACTACACAGGCTACAAGCTGGGTAGCAGTCTTCCATGGATTCGCGTGATCCTCTAGGGGCATTCGTAGGGTTATTTTTGTAGTAGAGTTTAATTATTTATAGACTACATTATATAGATACATTACTGAGTGTCCTTTGAACTTGAATTTGAAGAACTAAATGGACTTCGTTCACCGGTTTATTAATATTATCTACCTGCTTCATTCTATAGTATACATGCAATTATCGTTGAATATTGTTCAAAAATCTCATTGCGATTCTTTCGGTTAGCCTAGCTCAAAGCTATTGCTAGCAAAACATTATATAACAACTACACGAATTTTCTTTTTAAAAAGATGGAACTACTCTAAAGGATATAAGATCATATAAACGTCATTGTTGTTCTGAGGGGAGAACAACGAGATTATCTGTCCCTGGTGTTAAAGATGCTGTTGAAAATGTTTAGGTCTACTACTACGTATGCTGTTATTGGAACGAACCTACTAGCCCTACTTCCTAACTTAAAACTAACAGATTGGTCCAGAGCTTCTCATGGTCATTTGCACCATGCGAAGAAGTTTGCACATGGATAAGAACCGTCTGCTCGCCTCACTGCGAATTGCAAGTTATACATGACGGCACATGACGTGAGCAAACTATTATTCTTGTTGCACTTGAAGGACCGTCATGTATGTTTGTTGTTTATGAATTGCAAATATTATTTTTATATGAACACCTAATAATATTTAAACATATTTAAAATTGTTCTCCATTCTTAAATTGTTTTCGTTTTTATCGTTGAAATTGTCCTTGTATTATTAGCTCCTTCTACAGTATGATCGGACTTTCAGTGTTATTCTGAACCTCCCTGAATATCACATTACTGTACTTCTATTAATGGCCCTGTGAATGAAGCATATTGTGCTCTCCTCTTGCACTACAAAAAAGCATTTTGCCATTACTTTTTACCGGTAACATAACGGCGTTTCACTATTTTTGGTGTTGAATGAACAATTCCAGGCCTATCCCTTTAACAACCACGCCATGTCAAGCCGACAACCTCAATCAGTCCACGAGGGATATTGGTTTCACTGCGCATTGCACACCTGTTTGTGTAGCACTGCCCTAGAAAATGAAATCAAAAATTAAACGGTTAAAAGAAAGAAAATTGTTTTTTGCCCTCGAAGTATGAAGATGGAGAAACTTAGAATGGAAGAAAGTAAAGGGGAAGAGGAAAGGTTCAGTCCCAAAGGCCACCGCAAAAATTCAGGAATCCTTGAAGGTCACTAACTCCCAATCTCACAAGCCGTGAGCTCTTGATGGAGTAGGCCACTTGGTCTTACCGAGGGTGTATCACGCGTGGTGAACTTGTCTCTGTATGTCCTCTTATTAGAGGCATGGGATACCCTGAAAAGTAGAACAAGAGGTCTGAACCCTCGAAAACTGAGGGTACCAGGAAGTAGTTCAATGTAAACTACCATAAATTATTTTGACAAATTCTACTGGACCTTCACATAAAAAGTTCCCTGTTAGTTGAGTAGATTATCCACTAAATAGCATTCGGTTTTTGACCCAAACTGTGATAAAATAGCTTATAGGATTATTTCAAACTTATAATTCAACACCTAAACACTGTAGCCATTTAATAAAACAAAATTATCTTGGCAAACATTAAGTTATTGCCTAATTTTAAAACTAAGCTGCCACCGTTGCTCAAGATATCTCCCATCCACACATCTCCAACTGCGGTAAAGTCACATGATGAGGCGCTCGCATACAATACAATTAATAAAACTCGAAGGGAGTGCCAGAGTATTTAATATGCTGGTGCATTTGGAATTCCTTAAAAATAAATATTTTAACCTCCAAATAAAGCTTACCTCTTCTGACAAGTTTCATTGTGATGGGATGATTAGATCGTTCGAAAAGCCCATTTGAATATTTGAAATTTGATTGGCAACCATGCTGGTTTTATGATGATTAGTGATTTTGTATGGCACATATGTAAACTTACTTTATAATGTTTATTCCTACACAAAGTTCCAGGTTGATCACTGGAACATTTTTGAAATATTTCGCGCTTCTGCCATGTTGGAATGGCGATAATGAATTTTCAATGGTCTCTTAGAATTCTAACGGGGTTGTAGTAAACTCGTGCAATATTGCATTCAAATCGCTCCAATCAAAATTTATTAGGTCACACGCACATCCGCACATATACACGCACGGACAAAAGGTGACCTCATAAGCCTATATTTCATGTGATGAAAATATCCTAACAAGAACCTATTAAGGTGGAAATAGAAACACACATTTGTTCTCGGATACAGAGTACAAGAATAAAAGAGTTCAAGGATGATCGCAAGGAAAGATGAAAGAGAACAGGCTGGAACAAGTCGTGAATCATAATAATACAGCTAAGATTATTTTAACGATTAACGAAGCGTTCTTCTTTACGGTGCTAGATAGTAAGTTATTGTTGTTTTAAGGGGTGGAACTACGAGGTAATTTGCCCCCAATCTTTTCAGCCCTGTTATAACGTACACGAAATTATTATTTTTTTAAAGTCTGTGTGCTCATTCATATATTTCGGTTTCATAGGTATTCCTTCCACAGTATTGTTGCTGTCTAATGTAAATAAAACATTACTACTACTACTACTACTATGCCATTATGGACACGGCCTACTGAATTCAAATGGGTTCTTTGACATGCCAACATCGTATGACATGGTGTCGTAATTTTTGCCGCCTTTCAAAAAATCACTTACCACGGCCAGGAGCGAACCTGCAAGCTTGGGCTTAGTAGACTGACACGTTGACCACTCACCCACCGTGGCAAGCAGTAATAATAATAATCATTATAATAGGCCCTAGTAATAGTGTCATGGGATTTATGTCCCTATTAAATACCGCGGCTTTTAAAGACGCAGGAATGCCGAAATTTTGCCCCGAAGGGGATCTTTAACGTGCCAGTAAATCTACTAACAGGGTTCACTCACATTTAAGCACCCTCAAATGCCAACTGTCTGCACCGGGATTCGATCCCGTTATCTTGGGATAAGCAGGCGAGAACGTTACCGCTGAGCCACGCAGCCAGTCCCAATGTAAATTGGCTCCTACTAATGTGATGACTGACTGAAGATCAACCTAAGAATAAAATTGATAAAAATGAACCGTAGTCTACTGCTGTTACCATTGTGTCATATTAACAGCTTAATGGAAAAATGTCCCCGATTATTCGCTCCAATTAATGGGATCCCTATCCAAAGGACTGCTTGATGGAAGACAGTTATTCTTGACTTGAGTGTAGTTGTGTGTGTGAGTGTGTATACACGTATACGCACCAGCGCAAGGCTATATATACTTATGCATTGTTGGAATGCCTGCAATGTTAATTATCTTGCAAAGGAGGTAATTTTGCAGTCTGTGTTACTGCGTGCCATTAGACTGAATATGCCATCATTGGTTCTTTGTAGGTATGTCTGACCTGTAGACAACGCCTTTATTGTGTGTTTATGTTCCCCACCATGGAAACTAGAAATTCCGGTGCACGATGAGTGTCTTCATTGTAAAGCAGCATATTCTTTCCTCCAACTAGAAATTATGAAACCAGCTAAATTGTTGTATGTTATTCCTTTCTGTAAATGACGAATTTAACGGGAATTTCTTTTGTCATAACAATCGTTCCGTTGAGATAATTGCTTTTTTTATATAGTTTCCTTTGTTAAATGGCCTACTTGTTTTCTAGCACTCGGTGTTTACCTCTACCAGTTGGTTCGCAATGATGTCTCCATAATTAGAGGAACTGCTTATTATCCAAGAGGGAGTTGAGTGTTGAGCTCCACGGCTATCGGGACCCATACGCGAGTGTTTTGCTGTGTTGTGGGTAACAGTTTATTGCCCACATGATTGCCCTTATTCTGAATTCGGTGTTGAATCACAGTTTTCGAAGATATAAAATAATATTTCTTATGCATGTGTACTTAGTAATGATCAGATAACTCCTTCCTAAGTAAAGCCACAGCATACCGTCGTCTTCTAGAATTACGTATGATAGCCTTGCTCGCTGACAGCCCACGCTCGGTTCCAGGGCATGCCATGGGGTGTTAAAATCCACATGAGGGTTGAATTGTGTTACACTGATAACTGATAGCTTAACAATTATCATGAGTATGGCAATTATGTTATAAATAAATAATAAATATATATCCCTTATAATTTCTCTTCATTTATCGAGAAGTTTTCTATAAATTTAAATGGTAGTTTTTACTCGTACTATGTTATAATATTTAACTAGAATTTAGTGCTTTGGATTGAATCGGAATATTTATGATCCATTAATGCAGCTCTAGAATTATTCGCAGTGACATGTCAGGTGAATACGGTAGCTCCTCCAGCACCTCCCAGCACCCATGACGTAGTAAATTATTTATGGCGTTAGCAGTGTGTCATGTCACCCTGCATGGTTGAGAAGGATCAAGTGAGGATCAAGCTATTCACCTGATATGATTCTGAGCAATTATAATCTCTAAGACACCCATTTCGTAGCAATCATTCCGGCACAAAAGAGACTACCATTCATTTCGTAGGGTTGTCACTGATGGGAGTCACCAGAAATGCTGCTAAAGAAAATGCACCCTCACAGAATGAATTCATCTTCGGCCTGTGCGTGTGCGAACCAGGTTGGAAAGACCACGATGAAGTTCACTGCTCATCTACTAGTGCTAGAGTGAACAGGAGAGCTACCCACTCACATGTTCGGAGCTAAATTATGGGAAATGAGCTAGTAAAAACACAACCGTATCTACGGTGTAACGTTGCCAGGCGCAGTGAGTATAGCTGGCGATGTTGATACTTTTACAGAGGGGAGGTGCCTAGGAGCTGACCTTGTCAAGTGGGATCTATCTCACAGCTGAGGCGAAGAGCTAAACGGAGCAATGTAACTCTCATCCTTGCATTTGGTTAACCTTGTACTACAGCATCTCTAAAAAGTCGCCTATTGTTGTGATTAATAGGGAGCTGCATTAAGTGATTTTGGTAGGACATCTTTTGTTTTAAGGTCATAGAACAAGCTGGCAAATTTGATGCTAAAAATAATGGTTTTTATAAATCATGTTTTCTTTCTTTAGTGACGATTAAAACATATCCCTTAGAGTTTGGAAATTTGTTCGCAGGAAAATATAATCTAAGAACTTGCAGTAATTTAGGTGCAATAGATTGAAGAAATATGAATTGAAGTACGTTAACTTAGTTCTCCTATGTAATTGAACTGACACGTTAATTATCGGAAATCCCATGACATAGCAATGTGCGTCAAACCTGTCACCACGACCACAATGAGGAGAATGAAATTTGGAATCTGGGCACTGTTCGTGGCTTTCCTGCGTGTGGTATCCCCCGGCTTTACCAACTCTCCCTCCAGGCAAATGCCGGGATAGTACCTTACTTAAGAACATACATTTTTTGTAGTTCAAAGTAATCAAGGCTGTTATCAGCGTACTTTCATTCTTTTCTTTTATAAATATGTAAGTAGGCTTATGAGATCAACAAGGGCAAAAATGTCCGTGTGTCTGTGTGTGTATATAAATGAATGTGTTTATGTGATCTCCCTATCAATTCACTCACGACGAAACCGAATTGAACCAAATTTTGTACAGAGGTAGCAATACCAAAGGGCACCTCAGTGTCTTGTTTTATATTGCTGCCATCTTAATGAAAAAAAATGGTGGCCAGCCAAATATTCAAAGCTTAAATCAAATTGCACCTAACTTAATAAGCGGATCTCTACCAAATTTTAGAAAAACATACCTTTATGTAGAATGCGTCTGACGCGAAAACTTCTATGTGAACAGTCAAAACTTTTCAAGATGGCCACCGTGCAAATCATGCAAGCACTATAATCCGTAACATATGATCCAATGTATCGATGTTACAGTATTTGATATTAAATTAGTTTTATATAAGGGCCCTCTGCTGTCAACGTATGAATTACATAAGACTGTATGTTACGCGCAGCGGCCATCTTGAAATTATAAAAATAAATAACTCTCAAAACTTAACACTAACAAAAATTACTGACAAGGACCGTATAATGTGACCTTGTATAACCAAGGCAAAGAAACAGACACTCTATACATTCCATATGCCAGCTGTACGAACTATTGGAACATTGAAATCGACAATTCCGAAAGAAATTGGGTAATTAACATGAATCTTGCCTAGATGCATCATATATCTCATAAGGTTGTCCCACGGAAAATAGCGCACAGTAGCCATCTTGGAATTTCAAAAGAATGTAACAACATTCGTTGTTCCAGAGCTATCATACTGAAATTTAATTAATAAATCTGGAACCTTATATGTCGCTTCGTATGCCAAAATCGAAAGAATAATGACTCCATAGATTCGACATGGTGGCTAAACGTGTCAATAATGTATACAAAGAGGTAGATGATCTCGCTGTTCCGCCCCTTAAAGCACCAATAACAACAGTTTAACAAAGTATACAAATTAGTAACTTAGTATGTTTTTGAACAATTAAGGCAAAACGTGGTAGAAGTGGTGATTTATATTAGAGGCGTCAATAATGTTAGTGATCAAGTTATCATACTGAATATAGCACAAAGCGGCCTTCCTGAAAACTCATAGTTTAAAAATAAATAGTTTTCTGTGAATTAAAACTACCCTAACGAAAATTTGCGATAAAGTGAATCATGCATTTACAGGAGAAGACCCTTTTTTGAAATAGAAAAAAAAATCAATCCCCCTTGAAATTGCCTCTATGTCCCGGAAGATGGGGTGGCAAAAAAAAAATTAAAATATTTATATTTCCTATCTAAAGAAAATTTTAATTATAAACTAATTCATAGTAGGCCTACCTACACTTTTAATAAACTTTATAAAGTGAAGCATGTATTCACAGGAGAAGACCCTTTTTTGAAATAGAAAAAAAAAAATTCAACCCCCCCTTGAAATTTCCTCCACGTCCCGGAAGATGGGGTGGCAAAAACTTTTTTAAATACTTATATTTCCTATTTAAAGAAAAATTTAAATATAAACTAATTTATAGTACCTACACTTTTAATAAATTTTATAAAATATATCTACAAAAATTTCTATAAATTATAAAAAAAACTATAATAATTTACATTATATTATTAATCAGTCAGCATCTGTATTTTATCTATATTATCCTCCTTAAACGAAGTGCCTGATTAAAGGATTAATCAGTCAGCATCTATATTTTATCTATATTATCCTCCTTAAATGAAGTGCCAGGTTAAAGGATTATGACCAAATCAAATAACAGTGACTTTCTATTTTAATATGGCGGCCGGGTGAAATATTAAAACTTAATAGTGAATCGTTCAGATATAATTGCAGAATTTAAACGAAACTAGGCAAGAAAAAGTACCATATAAGGGTTTTGCTGAAATAAGTCTTAAGAATAACACACTGATTATAATGAGCGTCGGCCATCTTTAAAATAATGAATAACTCAAAGTGCTTTTAAGATACAACAACAAAAATAGGAAATGGAGTAGACCTACTATTAGAACATTGCACTGTCTTACTATGAAAACGTCAAAAGTGCAGCGACTCCATATGTTCATAATGGCGGATGGACGTATTTCTAAGACTTGAATATCATTAAGGTATTCGAAGCTAACTTTCAGTGTTGCCTAGTTCTATTAAAGAAAGGTTTCCATTCGGTTGTCCGACTGGAAACCTTTCTTGATATTTACTTGAATATCATTAAGTCACGAAACAATACCGTAAGTTAATTACGCGAAATTTAGTGACAGAGGAGTAGTCTACCATACAAAAGACCTCGGCACCATAATGCATTCGAATAACACACTGAATATAGCGCGAAACGGCCATCTTGAAATTATATAATAGACAAGCAAATAAATCTATATAAATTATCTTAGAGATACAAAATCTCAAATTAGCATTAATTTTGAACCATATATTTATGAGCATTGTATGCCACAGGGAAAAGACCATCCCCAGCATAAAAACAGGATGGTGGCTGAACATACTGTTAAAAATCAAAGTCAATAAGTCAGGATCAAATTGCAAAATTAACACGAAACTTTATAAGATGAGGGAAACAGTATACGACACCTCGCTTGCATCAGTCATAAGTTTATCAGTTATCACACTACATTTAGCACGAAACTGCCATCATGAATATTTAAGTGATTAATATCAACGATCCCGTATTTATTACAGTTACAATGACGAAAGTCGGCAAACATTTAGTCTCACATAAAAGATTTTCGCTGCTGAAGGCACAATATAAAGAGATTCCATTTTTCTAAAGTCCCAATCAATTCCTCTCGATGCTAAAGGAATTATGACGAAACTTATTAAACGGGAAGTCTCATGTAGGGTACAGCATTTAACATAACTTACATCACAAGAGCATTCAACTATACTCCTTGATATGAACGAAGAGTCATATTACCCTACTTTCGATTTTTGCAAGAAACAAGATGTTCAGGAAAGAACATAGCCTACTTTCTCCTAAATGTATGGGTATAGTTATAACTCTTTGTCCTTATCACCTCCTATTTTCTTCCTATTTGAAGTGCAAAATGGCACACATCAGTATGCCATACTGGATTTCAGCAGCGGCGTTCAAACCATAGTTTATAATTTACCCCAGCATTTTACAATTTCATCAGCAAACACTCCAAAAACGTAGGAATTTAGTATAATAACACCGACTCCTTACAATAATTGAAACTGAAACAAAACTTTCTTGGTCTAAACGTATCACTGGGAGAAACACATTTAATAAACCTACTGCACAGCTAATTTTTAAACGCGCCTATCCTTGGGGGCAAGTGCGCTCTATCACCAACAAGAGGACATTTTTCAATTATACCGTATGTATGGGTTCACTAACTGGGAATGTCAAGACCGGTATAGAGCGCAGCTCGCATCTAGTAGGCCGTGGTTAGCTCACCTATAGTTTAATTGGTTGCTAGTAGATGTCACTCGTGCATATCCGGTGGACACTTTGGTTTTATAAAATATATATTTTCAATTGCAAATGCACAATATAACGCTAAATTTTATAATGCCTCAGTACTTAAAAACAATAAATATAAAAAATCAAGCAAAGAATCACCACTCTGACAGGTATTGCACCCCAGCCGGCCCGGTGAATGACCAACGCTCTAATCACAGAGCAAAACATGTGATCCCCAGTAATACGTTATCAATTGATTTACATACAATATCTTACCAAATAAATACTTTGACTAAACGATTTCTTCACTGGAATATATATATATGCATTATAAGCTATTTCATACAAAGTTCATATGATTTCTATCACTAGGCTATATCACATGCAACATACTCAAATTAGTGAAATATAGGTCAGAACGAGAGATCAGCTGCCATCTTGTCTTGTAACCGAGAGGGCTTAGCTTTTAAATGGCACTTCTGCACTATAATATTACAATTACGGGCCACGTCCTTTAGAACAGTTTAAACGATTCTCGGTTCGATAATCGGAACTGGTGGGTTCCAAGTTATAGATTATAAAGTTTGCATAATTCACATGGCCGCTATCCTGAAATGGTATGGCTGATGACCTTGTAGATTGTGTGCAAGATGCGTCCCATTCGAAGATATGTTTTTATCAAATTTGGTATTGATCCGATGATTAGTTTGGTCGTAATTTTATATTAATTTTTGACCATTTGAATGGCCGCCATTTAGTTTTGGTAAATATGGCGGCAATATAAAACATGATACTGAGGTGCCCTTTGTTAGTGCTACCTCTGTACCAAATTTCGTTCAATTCAGTTTCGTCGTGTTTGAATTGATACGGGGGAGGTGGAGGGGGACAGAATACAGTATGCACACACAGACACACAATCTTTTGGTTCTGTGTAGATCTCATAAGTCTACTTTAATTTTTTGCAAAAATCAAAAGTCGGCTAATGAAAGTAGACTTATGAGATCTACACAGAGCCAAAAAAAAGTGTGTGTCTGTGGTGTGTGGGATATGGTAGTCTGTCCCCTCCTCCCATTAATTCAAACACGGTGAAACCGAATTGAATGAAATTTGATACAGAGGTAGCACTGTCAAAGGGCATCTCAGTGTCATGTTTTATAACGCCACCATCTTGACGGAAACGCAATGGCGGCCACCCAAATGTTCAATGCTTAAATCAAATTACGCATAGCCTAATGTTGCAACAACATACCATCATGTGGGAAGCGTCTTTTGACTAAACTACAAGATCATCAGCCCAATAGTTTGAAGATGGCGACCGTGGATGTGAGAAAATCGATCCCCCCCCCCCCTATCAATTAAAACACCCACCAAATGTTCTGAGCTTAAATCAAATTACGACTAACCTAATCATCCATCTCTACCAAATTTTGCAATATACCTTAATGTGGTGGGAAGCGCCTTTTGCCCAAAATACAAGGTCATCAGCCAAATAGTTTCAATATGGCGGATGTATGAATCATGCAAGTATTGTAGCCTTACTGCAACTTACGATTCAACAAGGCCTGGCCTTATTAAATACTATCATCGTTCATAGGGAGGTATAAACTGTCCTCGAGGAGGTGACCGGTAGGATATTAGCATTTTAAAATACCGGGTGCCAGGGGGAAAAAAGTAGCGTCATCAGTTTAGTTGGCAGCACGGTGTCCTTGATAGGGTGAAGGCCACATGTGTGGGCTGTGGGCTGTCGAAATCATCAATGTGTAATAGTTAGATTATTGGAAGAGTACAACAGTATGTTATGAACGGCTGTGGTGAGTACAAAGTTTACTGTTTGTTTGTTTGTTTGTTTCTTTGTTTTGATACAAGCGACAGCCGTGCTGCCAACGTAACTGGTGACGCTATCTTTCGCAGCGGCATGTAGGCACTGCGGAGTACAATCCCTGGCGCCGTGTAGAATATGTAACCGCAGTAGTGACTAACAGTTCAGGCTCACCGTGCTATATCGTGCTTGCCCGTGCCGTCCCGTTGGTTCAAATTGGCCAGTTTTGTTTGCTCGTAAATCCATATATTTCCGTAACTTTGTTTGTTTATATCCTTTTAAGGATTGTACTGAACAAAATAATGCATATCTATCTATACTAATATAATAAAGCTGAAGAGTTTGTGTGTTTGTGTGTTTACTTGTTTAAACGCGCTAATCTCTGGAACTAACAGTCCGATTCGAAAAATTCTTTTTATATGATAGTCTGATTCAAGAGGAATAGTTTAGGCTATGTAGCATTAGGCTACACCTCTCAGGTGACCTTCAAGATTGATTTTTGTTCAGTAAGTCGGTAGAACAAGTGCTCCCGAACAGCTCTATCCACATGCGCTGGCGTTATGGTTAGTGATACGTACACCGTTTCACCTATCTGAACCAAAATTTGTATACTTACCCTTTGGAACCCTGATAGTAACACTGTCTACGTGAAATTTATGACAGACCAGTCCATTCCCTGCATTTAGGCCCTTTGGTTCAAATCTACTCCTTTTCCCCGATCTGAACCAAAATTTGTATACTTACCCTTCGGAACCCTGCGAGTAACACTGTTTACATGAAATTTCGTACAGACCTCTCCATTCCTTGCATTTAGGCCCTTTGGCAAAAATCTACACCGTTTCACCGGTCAGAACCAACATTTGTATACTTACCCTTTGGAACCCTGCGAGTAACACAGTCTGCATGAAATTTCGGACAGAACACTCCATTCCCTGCATTTAGGCCCTTTGACACAAATCTACACCGTTTCACCGATCTGAACCAAAATTTGTATACTTACCCTTTGGAACCCTGCGAGTAACACAGTCTGCATGAAATTTCGGACAGAACACTCCATTCCCAGCATTTAGGCCCTTTGACACAAATCCACACCGTTTCACCGATCTGAACCAAAATTTGTAGACTTACCCTTTGGAACCCTGCGAATAACACTGACATCATGAAATTTTGGACAGACCCCTCCATTCCCTGCATTTAGGCCCTTAATCACAAATCTACACCGTTTCTCTTAATTGCACCAAATTTTACATACACTTTGAAACCTTGCTGGTAACACTGTTCACTTGATATTTTGGACAACGCTCCCCTTTCCCTACATTTAGAATAACATACAAAACGAACTTGAAAACCTCGTATTAAGGCCCTAGAACCATTCATGTCCGTAGTAATGTAACTGTAAGAGTATTTTAATAAGTCTGTTGTTGACGGGCAGTTCGGGCTGCATCACGTCACCCCTACCAGTGTTCTGGTGCAGAATTGCGAAAATAGTTGCATCTTGCGCTGTTTATAAATTGTAGTCACGGGGGGTAATTAGTGCAAAAATATTTCTTAGGCCCCTTTAAACAGTTATCATCAAGAAAATATTATGCCTCTGTATAAGTGCAATGGTGTTGGTGCAGTATATTGAGGTTATCAGCTGCAATAAGCGTTGGTGCTTTCAAATTTACCTTCATTTATTCTGAAACTTATCGTTAAGCGTTTTGTGGCGATAAATGATACTATTGCTACCTCAGTAGCTCGGGACAGCCGAAGTTTGCCAAAGAGTTCTGATTATTTTCCTACGGCGCTATGCGACAAAAGACGACACTATTGGTCTCTACATTTCTAACAGCCAATGAAATATAGGCCCTAGGCAGTGTCTTTTGTTTCACTTACTGTTCTTTCTTTTTTTTGTAAATTTGTTTGTAAATTACATGTGTCAGTGCTGTAGTTAGTAAATAGCTGTTTCCCTATTCATAATTATCATTACGGTAAATTGACCTAAATGTTACGTCCATTATACTGTACTACTTATCACCCCCACTACAACCACCACCACCACCACCACCACCACCACCACCACCACAAAAATATATATTTTTAAAATAGTGGTTTCTGTTAGTTAAGTATCATGTGCCAGTTCTGTAGTAGTATTCATTATCATTCATAAAACTAATAAATCCACCGGGCGAAGCCGGGCACTACTACTAGTTTAGTATAAAATGGTACAGTATATAGATACGGCAGAAAACACTAATGAAACCGTTGATTTCCAGACAAAAAAAAACATCATGGAGTTATACTAAGGCAGTTGTTAACCAAGTATTAGTGTGCGGCATCTGTGGCGTACTGACAACAACCTGGACTCACAGTCTGGAAAGGGCCGATAACGTAGATCTTAGGCCCCTTAAAACAACAATTGTCATAATCATCATCATAGTCTAGAGGTACGTGGATCAAATCACAACAGGTCCAGTTTTTTTACTTCGTATTTTTGTATTAATTGATTTATAACTACTCACACATTATAATATTATGCATATATATAGGTAGTGTGTATTTGCAATCGAAAATATTATGTACAGTATATACTTATAACACCACATATTTCAGCACTCGACTGTAGCGATTAAAATTCGTTGTCCTTGATCCGTGGTAGAGTCTATTGTTGTTGTTGTTTTTGTTGTTGATTCTTTGGGGGTTTTGCGGCATCATGGTCTTGTAGTCCCGTGTACTTGGGTGTGTGTAGAAGTTGTTTGATGATCTGTGTCACTGAGATGTCCGTAGGCTTACAGGTGTGTGTAACTCTATACGAGGAAGGATTTGGGTAGGAAGCTGTTGTTGTTTCATTTGAGATGCATGGACATCATGGTCATTTAGCCCCGTGTACTTTGGTGAGTGTTGAATTTTGTCTGATAACCTTTGGTACGATGGGTGTATTAGTGTGCGTAGACCTATATTTAAATTGGGTGAGGATTAAATCAATCAACGTATAATATCCGTATAGCACGTTGTATTTCAACAAGCTTTTACAACCAACATTCAATTATTCTCCATGAACAGGACAAAGAGTTATAACTATACCCATGCATTTAGGAGAAAGTAGGCTATATGTTCTTTACTGAACATCTTGTTTATACCTATACATTTAGGAAGAATTTGTCTATATGTTGCTCACTGAACATCTTGTTTCTTTCCCTAATGCGGAATTGTAAATGGATTTTGGCTCTAATTGCAAAAGGGAACACCTGCTCAACATAATGAAAATGTTCAATCTCAGTGCTTTTTTCTTTCATGCTGGACACACCGGAATGCCATTTCGTGGTTTCTTCGCGGTAATAATTCTGATAATAAAAAATGGTTATGAAATGACATTTCCTTCATTAGCCTCATTCGCGATTTCGATGCTAAGATATGTATTAAATATTGTAGATAAATTGGTAGGGGTGGTAGAAGCTCTTAAATTTTGAGAGCAATCGCTAATACCATAATGTGTCAGTAATGAAGGATTTTGACTTCATTTCTTCAATGATCATGCAAATAACCGATCACATTGTTGCATCTCTTCGCTAAAAACAGGAAATAGTATTACTGGTCTCTTTCAATAGATGAAATGTTGATTTCCCACTTGTATTATTTATTAAGTTGCTGGATACTTTTAAACAGTGACATGTGGTCCTTTCTTGAAACACTGGCAGCGCTAGAACACTCACTAGAACGAAAGCAGGTCTCCAGTTCAGTAACGAAATACAGTCGAACCTGGTTATAGTGAACCTCTGTATAAGAAAAACCTCTGTATTGGAAATAAGTGTCTTGCTACAGTCATTTTTACGGTGAAATACTCCATACAAGAAACTGTATAAGAAAGTTGTGTTGGACTCGTTTACCTCTGTATATAAGAGGAAGTACGTTCATGACCTCTACATAAGAAAGTGGTGCCTCATTTTTCCTGTTGTTGTCCCTGTTACTCTCTGCATCAGACTATGTATTGCACTGTGCTGTATTATCCACACTTATTTTACTGTACTGCATTGTTTCCATTGTCATAATTCAGTCTGTTTATAGGAGTGAACGTGCTACGGTATCATTACAATGTCTACGAAGCGGAAATAGTTTTCTTTAAGCAATAAACTGAAATTGACCTCCTTACAAGAAAATGGCTTGGATAAACATGGGTATAAGACAACCTGGGTATAATGAAAACCTCTAAATAAGAAAGAATAACACTTTACCCTTCAACATTCTTGTAACCAGGTTTGACTGTACAACAAAATATGAACGTTAGTATCTCTTCAGTCACGAGGATCTTTTCAGCGTTGCCAAAAGCATTTTCGTGCCAATGAACAACACCGCTAGACACCTAAATGCCACATTCTTGTCAAGGGAATATGATCTTGGTGTTCCAATTATTAAAACACTCTTACTCTAAGTCACTGTTCGTTATCTGATCACGTAATTAGCATTGATAGACACCTGAAAGCCAAGGTCCTGTCGTGGGAAGATCTCGGTAATCCACCTACTGTATTTAAACAACAGTCACCAATATCACCACGTCACTGTTAATTTTCTAATTGACCACAAAAATATACATTTATCTACGCTACACCACTGCGAATAAATTCTTGATTTCATACTTGTGCTTATCAAGGGTGTCTAAACATTTAATTACGAAATATTATACACATACATTTCTGTGTCGAATTTCTGGCGAAATTTCTCCCCAATGACAAGAATTTTAAATATGATAGACTTGTATGGTACAAAACGCTAATTTACTCATATATAATCTTTAATATGATAATCTCAACTGTTATAAGACGCCATATTCACCATTCAAATTCTTAATTTTGTATTTGAAATCTATACGGTAATTCACAATAATATAAGAGAGGTTAAAACATCCGTTTTTTACCGAAAGTACTACTGTGTTGTAGTGCCCTGAATTCACAATAAAACGTTAGTGATGAAGAGTATTAAAATTTGAATTCAATATTCCCATAAAAATGTATGGGGTAAGCATAAAAGAACTCAACCATTACTATTGAACGAAGTGAACGATTAAATAATGAATGACTTTACGCCTTAGGCTGTTTACATAAGGTTTCGACCTAACAGGGCAAGCTTTAAAATTCTCCTACTTACTAATTGATAACCGATTTTAACTTTTTGTTAGCATGCACATCTGTCAACATGAATTCATTAATCCGCTGGCCTTGTGCCGGGTATGGATAGAGTGTCTGCTAGGAGTCGGCCTTCATGCTAAGTCCCATCATTGCAGCTCTAATAAATTGTGAGTTATCAATTTTTATGACGTATACTATCAATATGGCAGCTGTGCGCTATATTCAGTTTAATTACCTTACGGCTAATGCTAGTGAGGTCACTTACATGCTACATCTTTTGAATCACGTTTCTTGTTAATTTAGCAATATTGCATCCCATTTCGTTGATTATACACCCAGGCACCATCCACTGATTTCCTTTCTTGGACATTTTTAATATTAATGTTTCGTCTTTATAGCTGTAAGAGTTATGAGAGTTATTTATTTTTATTTTCTATAATTTCAAGATGTAGCGTGCGCGTAATGTTTAGTCTGATTAAGTTTTCACAATGTAATCACGAATTTTTTATACCTAGGTATAAGAGTCAATTTACTATATACCAATTATTTCGAGAATGCTTCATTGGAGCACGAATAATGGATTATGTGTCTGAATGTTTCGCTTGGTCATCATCTTGAAATTATTTAGCTGATGACCTTGTACATTGGATCTCTGACGATTCACTTAAGATAATTTGCTTGTAATAATTTAGTAAAGTTCTGTTTTAGTTTAGTCGATATTTGATGTAGGCATTGAACACTTGGGTGGCCACATTTTTGTTTTCGTCAAGATGGTATTGTATAAAATATGGGATTGCTCGGATGTAGGCTGTGGAAGCTATGTAGAGATGAAACGATTAGCTCAGGACAGGTTAGCATGGAGAGCAGCATCAAGCCAGTCGAAAGACTGAAAACTCAAACAACAACATGTGCCCTCTACAAGCGCTACCTTTGTAACAAATTTTATTGAATTTGGTTTCGTCATTTGGGAATTGATTAGGAGGGTTGAAGACATGCACACGGATAGACAGTCGGACAGTTTCTCACGTATTAATCTCATAAGTTTACTTTCACGATTTGCAAAATTAGAAAGTAGCCTATTTTGGGGAACTTTTAACTTAATCATTAATTCAAAAAATAATGAACTCCAAACATTAATCGTTAATATTTTTCATATCGACGAAAAATAACATCAGTTAGTTTTGTGTTTCTCTGGAAGCGGAGTGTTTGCTTAAGTGAATGATGGATGACAGTAGAAAATTTGTGAGACTCGGAAACGTTTCTTTAATAATAAAATTGTATTGTTCAAGGAACTGTGGTTTTTCAATGTTATCTCTCTGCTCTGGAAATTTTCATTTGGTCTTAAAAAACTATTATTAATGAATATACTGTCTTTATGATGGGCACATTTTGTCATTTTGTAACTTTTAATTTCAGTAAGATTTTTTTTCTTAATTTCAATGTTAGTCAGTTAATACTGGAAGATATATCTTTTAACTTTAATGATGGTACATTATTCATACTGAAAATTGTAAATCTAAATGATAAACTTTACATTTAAATGGAGTTGTGGAATATAAACTCTTATGGATCCCTGGAATAGTTTCTACAAAACGAGTGAAGAGAAAGCAACAATATTCCTTTCGGAAATAATGTCGTTCAACATAACCTTCATTTTCATTACGAATTCTGAATAGTAAGACTCCTGAAAGTGAAAGCATTGTGTGATATTCTGGATTAATACGTATATACTATTGTTATTTAAGATCAAAATACATCTGTTCATCATAGATTCCTACCGATTGTGATGAATAATATGCGATGTTCCTCTTTTAATAAATAAAATTACCGGGAATTTATTACAATGCTGTAGCGGTTCCTGATTCAGTGTTGCTTTATATCGCCGCGAACTCTGCCTCAGACCGATGGGAAAGTGGCGCTGTTCTCCGGGAGAAACCAGCCTCACGCTCTCCGTTCGTTCCCGTCCTAAACCGGCCTCTGATTTGCCTTGATGATGTCCTGTCCTTTATATTCTGTTGGATAACCCTGAAATCTTTATGATCTCTGTTCATTTCGTTTTGCTTGAAATCAATTGTAGAGAAATTAACGTTGAATGTAAGCCCTTTCGTACAACTGTCAAATTCACAAGGCACTATGCTTTCTTCTATCGAGCAAACGTAGTATGATTTCACTACTTAACTGGTTAAAATATCGTAGACTGAGAATGAAAGTGACGATTCGTTAGAAATACCGTGGAAGGGCGTAAATATATGTGGATATATATTTCTACAGTACAATGTTATAAGGTTCATTTTCCTTCACATTTACAGTCAGGAAAATTGAGCTAACCTAATTTGTTCTTCTGGACTGTATATTCATGTATGGCTGAGAGGTCGCCAATCATAAGGAAAATAATGGTAAAGAAGAGATTTGTCTGATATTTGTGGTGAAGTTCAACGACGTTGTACATTAGTTCACGACTTACCATTCCAGCATTTTCTGCTGTTCTATAAGTTGATATCAACCTACAATAAATAACATAATACCTGAGCAGACCAGCAAAGGTAAAGCAAGTAATTGGGTTTACAGTAAATCAACCTACAATGACACGGCGTAGATGTCGAATCTATCTGAGAATCCTCGCTTTAATCTTATTGAGTTTCCGTGTCCTCGACTCGATTGCTCACGAGTTACAGTAATTAATTTTATACTGCGCATAATGAACTCTCGAAGAACACTTAGGAGAAATGTGTATCAGAAAGTCTAAACAAGACACACACTCATTACATTCAGCTTTTCTGGTAGCCTATAAGATCAAATATTTCATTTTATAAACAAGTGGGCGACATAATCCAATGTTGTGCATACAATATTAACCAAACGCCGCATGATATGTAGAATTTGGGAGTATTTTAAAACCAGAAACAACTCGTTTCTTCATTATAATAAATATAATATAATATAATATAATATAATATAATATAATATAATATAATATAATATAATATAATATAATATAATATAATATAATATAATATAATGTAATAAATCTTGATAATAATAAAGAATGATTAATAATAAAACATTCATTCTCTAAAAATTGGCACAGACTCCATCTACTATTTATAATTACCACACCAAATAATTTTGTATAAGAAATTAACATTTGGGTTGTTTCAGCGTGCCCTTATTAATTTCTTCACGCAGTTTCAGTATTAATTTTCAACATTTTTCGAAGCGTATGACGAGTTCTTGCAAACACTTGACATAGAATTCTGCTGTTTGCGAGGAAAGTCTTACTCCAATATCAGTTTTCATTTGTTCATCAGTGTCGAAAAGCTCGCCACTCAAACACTTATTGAGGTGCAGGAAAATGTGGTAGTCACTAGGGGCAAGATCCTGCCTGCAAGGAGGATGATCCAATTGCTCTTATCTAGAGGATGCGATCAGTGAACTCAAGAAAATCATGTCTGTATCAAAGCACTGTTACTATAATCGTATGATTTGAGAGTGTTTAAATTTTACTTCAGTCGAAGAAAAAAATTGTTGCCACAGCATGTTGGACACACACATCTCGTTTCCTGTGATGATATGATCCAATAATCCAACATAATTACATCATTCTCCTGAGAACGGGGAAAAATGCTACAACACAAGCAAATCTTCAGTTATACATACATAGTTTTTGGAGCTCCTGCGCACCCATCAGGATTACAATTTCTTCAATTACTGACAAAATGGTGTACAGAAGTAAAACTTGCAATTCTAACAATTGAATCAATCGCCAAATAACTGACCACTGCATCATCAAAAACATTGCAGTCACACAATGACAACGTGGCTACAAACGATGTCTGCTTGTGCGCAAGGGACGCTGGAATTTCATGGGAATTAAGCTGGCAAACGAACGTTATTTTTAAATTATGTTTCATATAATCACTAAAATTGAGCCATTTTGTTCCAAAACCTGGCAGGAAGACGACTCAATTGTTAAATTTCATGTAGGCCTAGTAACGAAACAATCATAATGAAATTTGCCTCACAATATTCGTGCAGCAATTGATACTATGTTCAGGAAAACTACTTGGACAAAATCTAGATTTTTCAGGAATATTTTGGAAGTGACATTTTAATCATGCTACAAAAAGAAACACAGTATTGTTGCCTAGAAAGTTTAACAATGACAAATTTGGAAAAAGCATCCCTGAGTTGATGGGTTTATTGTCTCCGACTTAAGTATTGTTTATTTCAGTGAACAATAGTAACGAAAGAAGAATTTAAAGATGACATTTGTGATTCGTGATTTACAGTTACTATTTATTGCAGGTTGGTAAAGTATGTTCACTGGGTAAAATATCCTCAAGCATTTCCACTTTGTTTTTGTATTTTTCATCGGCATCCTTACCTTATGTTGTGTTTGCAGATTGAAGGACAAGCACGTTTCCTCAATCTGTAAGCAATTCATTGAGGTATTGAGATTTTTATGTTGAGAGAGTGCAGAATGCTCCGGGTAGGCGCTGTCAGAGCCAGGGTTTGAGCCTGAGACCTCAGAACGTCAGCTACTCAGTCCAGATTTAGAGTGTGCCTAAGACCACTCACTGGCGCAGCACTGCTGACAATAAGTTTATTTAGAACTCATTTATAGCTTGTGTTGCAGAACTAATATCAATCACAAGTATTCGTACTGATAATGTAGAAAACTTTTTGCATTTATTTCAATTTTGCATAATAAGATTTTATGTAACGATTGCCTTTCAGTCGGCCAACACGTACATGGGGCCCAATTTTTTGGCTGTGTCCTACAATAATTATTATTTGGCCACGTCTTTTGAATGAAACAGTCCAATAGGAACAAGGCTCTCCACCATTTTCCATATTCAGATAAGTCAGTGTAACCTGCATTGCATAACATATAATTTCGATCTACGGTGTTCTTAATTAATCAACCTTAGCCTATGTTTAATAAAATCAGCATAGTTAATTACTGATTAATAGCGGCCGAGACAAACTGATGTAAATAATATAGGCGACTTATACTTTAGTAACCAGTCATTTTCTTTCATAAAACTTAACATAGGCCTATACTAACGTTATCCAATTAAAACTTTAAGATGATAGTGTCGATTGTTGTTGATTCTTTTGGGGGGGGGGGTTTATACACCGTGGCCGTGTAGTCCCACGTACGTGGGTGTATATGGAATTTGTTTGATAACCAGTGTCACTGTGATGTCTGTACTAGTGTGTATTTTTAATTGAGGTAGGATTTGGGTAGAAAACGGCCGTGGCCTTAAGTTAGAGATCATTCAGGCAATTGCCGGGAGTAGAAGTGGGAAACTACTTCCTGGATGGCTAAGGTAGGAATTGAATCTGCCTCTTCTGAATTTTGCGTCACGAGGCTGAGTGTACCCCATTCCAGCCCTCAGGCCAGAATTAACTTTCTTGGCGCAGAGCCGGGAATCAAACCTGCGTCTCCGCGTGACAGATAGGAATGCTAGCCACTACGAAATGTGGTGGACAATTTGATGATATAACACATACCAACCTCCTATTTACAATTGTGTGTAGTGAAGTGCATTAATTTGCAATTTTATTGTTTATGTATATAATTCAGTTTCTAAAGATATTTGAATAGCATTATTAAATTAACCGTCCAAATTAATTTGACCCCTTGTCTATGTGTTGGCCGACTGAAAACCAATCTCTACATGTTACAGAAAATATCCCACGTCCCCCGGCATTATTACCACACTAATTACGATAATGATCTGTGTTCAATTTAATTATTTGTTTACAAGTTTCTCAGTAACTTCCCTTTTTCAAAAATAATTTACACTGCATATTAATTTCCAAGGAAAGCGACCAGCATATTTCCACACACTAAGACACGAGACGAAGTCTCCAGGCTCAAGGGACGAGTAGGTTCGAACCCCATCTTGTACTGTAAAAATATTTTCACTTTTCAATTTGATACAAATCCCTGCAATATAGCTTGTAATAGAAAAAGGCCGCCTCCTCCCAACTCCGTGTACCATAGTTCATCATTAATTTCTTCTCTCATAATCTCGTCCAATGACGTTGCCATCACGAAGGGCACAAAAATGTTCCCATTGCCACATTAAACTCATTTCACATAATTTCTGATCCTTTAATTATGGGAAAACTAAGCAGTAGAAATAAAATTACATTCCCAGAACCTGTCCAGCATTACAAGATGAAAAGGAAGGAAGTTTGTAGTTTTATGTGAATAGAAAACTGGAAGAAGAAAGAAAGGCAGTAAGAACGGAATATAGAAAGAAGGAACAAAGGAAGGCAGTATGATCGGAAGAACGGGAGTAAAGAAGAAAGGAAGAAAGAAAAGAGCGAATGAAGAAAGTAAAAAATTAAGAAATAAAGCAAGAAAGAAAAGAAAGAAAGAAAGAAAGAAAGAAAGAAAGAAAAGAACGAAAGAAAGAAAGAACGAATGAAGGAATGAAAGGAAAGAAGGAAGTAATAAAGGAAGGCAGGAAGAAAGAAACAAAAGAAGAAAGAAAGAAGCAAACCTGTAGTTAGTATTAGTTATAGTTTTCATTACTTCTCATCTTTCATTATCACCCAAACGATGAGGGGCCGATAACCTAGATGTTAGGCCCCTTGAAACAACAAATATTATCATCATCATTTGATAAGAAAGCTACCTATTGCAATGGGTACCATGTTTCGACTTCGGGAAAATTTCGACATATATTCGCGTTCCTTTCCTTGACATGTAAGTGGGCAACGCCGTTAATAGGGGACCGTATTGAAATTTACATGAGTTATGTTAATGAATATTAATATATATTTGTTAGTAATATCTTAGTATTTTATCGTTATTAGAATTTTAGGATTTGTTTGTTAGTAGAATGTTAAGACTTTTAATAGTAGAATTGCTTTATTACCTTATCCTGAAGGGGAGTAGCAGCCTTTCAGAATAAATCAAATCTTTACTTGCCTTATTGACAGTAAGGATATTGATAATATTAGCCAACTAGTGGCTACACTGCGTTTTGCTGCACGGCTGAAAGCAACGGGAAACTACGGCCGTATTGCTCTTCCCGAGGATATGCACCACTCTATGCATAATTACATTGATGATGGCCTTCTCTCTTGTAAAATTTCAATCCGGAGGTAAACTAGTTCCCCGTTCGGATCTCCGGGTGGGGACTACTCGAGAAGGGGTTAACATCACAGAAGTGACAAAGAGAAAATCTGATATTCTATGGATCAGAGCGTGGAATGTTAGAAGTCTGATAGGCAGTGGAAGGTTAGAAAACATTGAAAGGGAAATGTATAGGTTGAAGTTGGATTTGGTTGGGATTAGTGAAATGCGCTGGCAGGAAACATAGAAAGGGAAATGTATAGGTTGAAGTTGGATTTGGTTGGGATTAGTGAAATGCGCTGGCAGGAAGATCAGAACTTTTGGTCAGGAGACCATAGGATCGTTAGCAATAATTCAAACAATGGCCAAGCAGGGGTTGGTCTTATATTGACTAGGAAACTTGGACAGCGGATAGAATATTATGAGCAATATAGCGAACGGATTATTGTAGCAAAAATCAGTAGCCTACAAAACAAAAGTGCACCACAGTGGCACAAGTCTATATGCCCACCATTCAAGCTCATGATGAAGATGTTGAAAAGGTCTACGAAGAAATTGATAAAGTTCTAAGGTATGTCAAGGATGATGAAAATGTTATAGGCTAGTAATGGCAGAATGGAATGCTGTGGTAGGAAAAGGAAGATAAGGGAAGATAAATTCGGATTAGATGAAAGGAATGATCGAAGACGCAGGCTGATGGTATTTTGCACCGAGCATGAGTTGGTCATAGCTAACATCTTATTCTATAACCACAAAAGAAGAATATACACATGGATGAGACCAGGAGATACAGGGCGTTACAAAATCGACTTCATTATGGTCAAGCAGAGATTTCGAAACCATATTTTGGATTGCAAAACATATCGCGGTGCTGACATAAACTATGAGCACAATCTGGTTGATATGAAATGAAGATTAAAGTTGAAGAAATTGAGGATAAGTCAAAAGCCAACAAGGAGGACAATTAACAGACTGAAAGAACAGGACATGAACAAACGATGGAAAACGAGTATAAAGGAAGGACTAAGGAAAAACCCTGTACAAGCTTTAATTGCAGAGCAATGAGCACTTTTGAAGAATGAAATAATACAATCCGCAGATGAAAGCATTGGTAGGAAAGAGAGAATAGGTAGATGACCGTGGATCACGCAGGATATACTAGAATTAATGGACGAAAGGCGGAAGCACAAGAATGTAAGAAATGAAATGGAAATAGCAGAATACAGACGTCAGAGAAATGAGGTTAACAAGAAGTGCAAGGAAGCAAATGAAGACTGGTTGAAAGAGAAATGTACAGGTATAGAAAATTGTCTGAAATTAGGATAACTTGATACAGCTTATCGAAGGATTAACAGTACTTTTGGTGAAAGCAAGACTAAGCGCTGTAATATTAAGGAAGAAAAGGTTGAGAGATGGAAAGCTTACATAGAGTGTTTGTATAAAGGAAAGGAGATTGAGAATCATGCAATGGAAAGGGAAGAGTAAATTGATAAGGATGAGAAAGGAGATTAATATTGCGATCAGTATTTTACAGAGCATTGGAAGACTCAAGCGGGAACAAAGCACCAGGCATAGATGATATACCGATTGAGTTGCTACGCTGCATAGGTGATAAAGGTGTGATCAGGCTATTTCACTTGGTGTGTAGGATTTATGAGACAGCGAGGTACCCTCTGATTTCAAGATGAGTATTATCATCCCTATACCGAAGAAAACGGGGCTGACAGATGTGAAGATTACCGTACAATCAGCTTGATCACTCATGCTTCAAAGATCCTGACTAAAATAATTTACAAGAGGGTGGAAAGACAGATAGAAACAGAGGTGGGTCAAAACCAGTTTGGTTTCAGGAGAAATGCAGGAACAAGGTAAGCTGTACTAAGTCCTAGGCTGATCTTGGAAGCTAGAATAAGGAAGAATAAGAAAGCGTTCATGGCATTTGTAGACTTAGAAAGGATTTTGAAAACTTTGATTGGAGTAAGTTGTATGACATTTTAAAACCTATTAGAATAAAGTACAGGGATAGGAGGTGATCTACAATCCATACAGGAGCCAGACAGCAGTTATTTGATCAGAAGGACATGAGAGAGAAGCTGGTAATCAGAAAGGTGTAAGGCAAGGCTGCAACTTATCACCCATACATATCAATCTATACATTGAATAAGCAATGAAGGAAATTTGAGAAAAATTCAAAGTAGGAGTAAAGGTTCAAGGAGAAATAATTTCAACTCTGAGATTTTCTGATGACATCGTTATCTTAGCCGAAACACCAGAGGATTTGAATAGGTTTGTAAATGGTATAGACTCCATCTTGAGGAACGAAATCATGATGAAAATTAATAAATGTAAAACGTAAATATTGGAATGCAGTCGAAAGAAATCAGTAGCCCCATGGACGTCGAATTGGCAGGTGAAAAGCTAAAGGAAGTAGATTTCTGTTACTTAGGAAGCGAAATAACCAGTGATGGACGAAGCAAAGAGGATATAAAAAGTAGGATAGCACAGGCAAGGAAAGCATTTCTACAGAAAAGGAATCTGTTGACATCGAATATATATAGATTTAGGTAATCGGAAGTCATTTTTGAAGGCCTTTGTCTGGAGCATGGCACTCTATGGAAGTGAAACTTGGACTATTGGAGCAGCAGAACAGAGAAGAATTGAAGCGTTTGAAATGTGGTGTTATAGGAGAATGATGACGATCAGATGGTTAGATAGGGTTACGAATGAAGAGGTATTAAGACGAGTGGGAGAGGAGAGTTGTTTCTGGCGACTGGTAATGAAGAGAATATATAGGTTGGTAGGACACATACTAAGGCACCCAGGAATAGCAAACCTAGTTATAGAAGGAAGCATCGAGGATAAAAACTGTAGGGGTAAACCAAGGTAAGAATATGTTTAACAGATAGCCTCGGACTTATGGTGTGGTAACTGTGTAGAGGACATAATTAGCTCAGGATAGGGAAGCAAGGAGGGCTGCATCAATCCAGTCAATGACTGAAAACACAAACAATACAACAAGAAAGTAAGATAGACAGAAAGGTAGGAATGAAGCAAATAAAATAGGAAGGAAGAAAGAAAGATAGAAAGAAAGGAAGTAAGAAAGGACGAATGGAAGAAAGTAAGACAGGAAGAAAGAAAGCAAGATAGAATGATAGGAGGGAAGGAAGAAAGGAAGAAAGGAAGGAAGGAAGAAAGGAGGAATGGATGAAAGTAAGAGAGGAAGAAAAAAGGAAAGAAAGAAGAAAGAAAAATAAACAAGTAAGAATGAAAGGAAGTAAGTAAGAAAGGAAAATAGAAAGGAAGGAACTAAGAAAGGAAGAAAGGAAGGAAGGAAGAAAGGAAAAGGAGGAAGTAAGAAAGGAGCAAGGTAAGAAAGGAAAAAAAATAAGTAGGAAAGGATGGAAGGAAGATAAGAAGGAAGAACATTAGAAAGGAACGAAGGAAGAAATAAGTGATGTAAGGAAGGAAGAAAGTAAGATGGGAATGAAGGAAGGACGTTAGGAAGGAATTAAGAAAGAAATAACTGGTAAGAGAGAAGGAAGAAAATACGAAGGAAATAAAGTAAGTAAGAAGGAAAGGAAGTGAGAAAGGAAGTAAAGAAGGGAAAAAGGAAGGAAGAAAGAAAGGGAGAAAAGAAGGAAGAAAGAAAGGATGAAAGGTAGCAAGGAAGAACGGAAGGAGGGTGCGAGACAAAGAAATAATGAATGAAAACTAAAGAAAGTTGTAGCCTACTACATCATTAATAGTCCCAGCGACTGATAGTCGTTATCAATATTCTGAAATTCTTTCAATATCCTGTTTCACGAACTTCTCAGGTAGTTACGTTAATGGAATAAGTTTTTGCAATCACAAACATTGGCGAAGAGGAATGTTCCCGCCTGCTACCAATTGGGAAAAGTGGAGGAGCGTGATTAATACAATATCGATAGAACTCATCACGTCTGCTGAGTTATTGTCGGAGAGACTGTGTTACAGATGAAAGGAACATTTGAACGGTTATAAACATTCAACATACGGAAGGTATATTTCAAAAGGCCATTCTTCAGTTACTGAATTATAACGCAAGGCAAGGCAAGTTGTGGACTAATAAAACAGTAGGTGAGACTAGACCGACAGAATTTCCCTTTCCACATCCGGCAATTAAAAATAAAAAAATGTTTACACAGAATGGCACCTGCAGAATATTTAGTATGTAGACTCGCCTATAGTAGTGATGCCTCTAGGCTTGCTTGACCGACGATCCAAACAATACTTTCCTATTTCAGATTGGTTATTGAAAAATAAATTGTTTTTTGGGTTCTTAGGAGTAACATTTCCAAAAGTAATAATAAAAATAATTATAATACTAATGTTATTGATTTTACGTCACATTTAACTACTGCGGCTTTTAGGGACACCGGGGAACTAGAATTTTGCTCCGAAGGGGATCTTTAACGTGCCAGTAAATCTACCCACATGACTCCCTCGAATTTAAGCACCCTCAAATACCAATTGATAGAGGTGTTAGTTTTTGTTAATTCGCGATAAAACGAAAAGTCATATTTAGAGGTTAGGATGTTTTATTTTCACGTATTTACATGTTTCGTGCCACCCAGGAGTGAAATTAAATCTCGAAAAAACGCGAATTTTGTGAATAACACCACAAATACCGCAATCTGCGAAATAAAAACAAATTTTCATATTTTTTCCCCACACCAATCCGAACATTTTTGTCCACAAGCCGATAATCGAATTTGGTTGGTGTTCAATTCGAGAGAATGATCGATTGTATAGTTTCGCGAGGGGTAATACTACGATATACGTCATATTACGATATATTGTCGATATTCTCGTTACTCGTTGGATTTTAGCGCTGTGGTAAACAGCTGTTATATCGCGGCGTGAATAGTTTGGCCGACTACCTCCAAAAGGTTATGTGATAGTTGTTCATAATGTAAACTACGTTTGCCTCCTGTTACATCGGTAGCGAGTGTAAATTATAGTAGAGAATTCTATATAATTTAATAAAAAAGTGCGCAAATTGTGCGTTATCATCGAAGCTAGTGTGTTATTTGCGTGAATCAGTTGGCGACCACGTGTTCGTCGTATTAGTTCCGAACTTAGCAGTACAGGAAGATGAGACGCGAAGTAATTTAAATATTATGACACGAATTCAGAAATACATTTTGCGTGTGGTTACGAATTTATACTGGCGTGTGACTACAGTCAACCGTGTGATAACAGTGTTTGTTACTGGGCATCGCTCAGTTGAGTTTAAAAATGCCGAAGGTAGCTGTTTCTGCCACAGACAGACTTAAAGAATATAAGAATGAAGGATTTATAATTTCTTGTGGCATTCTTATGTGCAAATATTGTGATTGTCGGTTAGATTATCGCAGGAAAGATGCATTAGACAAACATTGCAAATCGGAGAAGCATTCAAAACGCCGAGAAAATTCGCGTCTTGAAGTTAGTGTTCCTAGAGTGGCCACCTTGAAAGAAACATTATCAAATGCTAGTCGTGTGAAGGATATGAAAGAAGAGTTTATTTTGGACACTACTACTGCGTTTGTGAAAGCTAATATACCAGTAGAGAAACTAGACAATCCTGCTATCCGTACTTGGTTTAATAAGTACGTTCGCGGAAGTGGAGATTTACCATCAGCAAATCAGATTCGTCAGAAATACATCCCCATGATTGGCGAAAGAAGGAGGGAAGAAATTAGGGAAGATATAAAAAACAAAGACGTGTTTCTGCTATGTGACGAAACAACTGACAAGAATGGTAGGTGTGTTTTCAACATTCTTTTTCGTCCATCAGTACCATCAACTGAAATGAACACCCATCTGGCTGCCTCTGTTGTTCTAGATTCTGCCAATAGCGTAAATTGCTCCAATGCGATATTAGACACCTTGAATTCCTATGAAATTGAACGGGAGCGTGTAGTGGCAGTAGTTACGGACTCAGCACGCTACATGACAAAATGTGTAACTACTCTTCAAGGATTGATTGAAGAATTAAGTCATGTCCAGTGCTGGGCTCATAAAGTCAATCTTATCGGCTACGTATTTGAAAACGAGCTGGACGAATTGAACATGTCTATAGTAAAGACAAAGAATGCTTTTTTAAATACGCGAAAAAGAAAAAGCAATTACGTTGCATTTCTAAGGGAGAAATATGAAAACACAGAAAAAGAGAATGAAATTCTAGCTTTCCCAATGCCTGTATGTACAAGATGGAATTCATGGTTTAAGGCTGCAATGTATATGGCCACGCATGTGGAAGATCTGGTAGAATTTTTCAAAACATTGGAAGATTCAAATTCTGGGGTCAAATTTTTCCAACAAACATCGACTTCAACAATACAATTTATACAATTACAAGCATTGTATGTTTCTGTTGTTGGTGCCTCTCTTATGGACTTGCTTAATTTCTTGGAGGGATCTAAGTACCCAACAATTCACTTACTGGCTGGGAAGCTAGATGACCTTGAGGTAAAGCTCAAGCTATTAGGCGATGGTGGAATGTTCAATCATACGATCCTCCAGAACTTGGAACAGCTTCCTCAAAAGATGCAGATAAAGGTTAAGTCCAAGCTTACGTGTGTTGCCCAGTCAGTTCTAGTGAAAGTCAAGACTTTAAGGACCACGGATCCAGCCAGGGAGACTGTAGAAGCCATCGGGTGATTGTTTGATCCTCGGCATGCACCTAAGAACGTATCTCCCACAGAACTGCTCCAATTTAAGAAGAATGCCCCATTTCTTACGAAGATGGAGTCTCAACAGTTTTTAGAGGCTCACAGCATTTACCTGACTGCAATCAAGAACCAACTGCGTCATGAAGATAATGTGAATGTTCCAGAGATCCTCATGGGATTAAGGCCTGCTCACCGAGACTATGCAACAGCTGCATTAAAGTGTGTGTGGTATCCCTGTTCAAATGTGGATTCTGAAAGGTCATTTTCGAAATACAGTCTCATAGTAAGTGATAGGAGGCGAAAATTGACAGCTGCAAATGCTGAGACTTTAACCATGATCTACTTCCAGTGATTTCACCGCAGTATTTGGATAAAACTGAAAAAGGTATTCACTGAAATGTGTTTCGAGATGGTGAGTGTAAAATAAAAATGTGACTTCCATATAAGTATTATCTCATTCTTCCATAGCCATGTTTAACGTTTTACCCTGCTGTTTTGTTTTTTACTTTGTTTTATTAATTGTTTATATTTTTAAATGCACTTATTGTACAAACCTTATCGCTTTCCAAATTTTAACATGTCATCCCCCGAAAAAATAACAAAAACACAGAACACATCCTTTTGAATTTTAAATCAACAAATCTTCAAAAAAGTAACAACACTTTCTAACACCTCTACCAATTGACTGTGCCGGAATTCGATCTTGCTATCTTGGTCGAACCAAAGATATTATGAGGAACGAATTACATGTATTATTAGTGTAATGGCGCAAGGCATACCGGATTTTACTCGTATCAGTTAATATGTGTGGATTTTTGGAAGTGCGCTGTCACGTCCTTTTAGTTTGAATTCCACGCCATCAAGGAGATTATCAGTATTATCTACATGCTTTATATCAACGTGAACACCATGCAAGATAAAGGGTACTGGATGGGTGCAAAGGAAATAAATTCGGGTATAGAAAAACGCAAACTTGACCTTTTTCTTCGAAACTATCACATACATAGGCCTAAACCGGGGATTAAACACAATCCAGTTTGGTCCAAAGTAAGCAGCTGTACAAATATGCCATCACTCCTTCAAAAATAGGTTTTAGATACTTAACCTGTAAACAATAATATGGTCACCATCCAGTTGTGTGAAATGCATAGACTAGTCGTAGTTGTGTTGCTTATCATAGAATTAAGAATATTTGCACAAGAAATGGCCACGCTTCACAAAAGACTCATGGACAGTGCGTGTTGCACGCGTGCGACCCGGTGCTGCTTGTCCCGGCTAAATATTGTCCACCTCGGCCAGTCATCTCGTCCCTGGTCTTGTGGTTCGTGGCTGTCGTATCGTTTGACTATACTGGATATTAGAAATTTGTGTCGGATATAAATTGGCTTTTCCTTCTGCAAACCCACAGTAGGTGGAGCTTGATATTGTTTTCCTTATTTTAATTTATTTTGTCACAAATGTAGCTATTAGAATATAATTCTGTAGGAGAGCCAGAAATTCTGGAAATAATGTTGTTCTTTAAATGTGTTGTGTTTAGCTTCTAAACGCCTCAATAGAGAAAAACTTTGTGTTAATTCTATATTGATTTAATGAAAAGAAATCGGAAGAAAAGGAGATAATAGTGATTGTGGGACGAAACTTTCAAAAAGAATGGAAGAAATCGTATTAAGGAGCATTTTATTTTCAGACAATCAGTCAAGTAAAGACGTAATCGGTGGCAATATTCCGTTGGCTTTTTTTTTTATTGAATTGCCAGTTAATGAAAAATTGAATACATTGCGGCCACAAAAGGTAACGAAATCGAGCCACACGGAACATAGCCGTCTACCGTGAACACCTCAAGTGGGCTGTCTCTTTCCTCCCTGCCTTCCAACTGAAGCAGAGTGTAGCTACGAACATAGTGAAGGAATTATACGACTGCATATAAGACTTTCGTATACATGCGTCTCTTCACCCAGTCTTAACTCATGGCCATCCCTTATCCAGAAAGTGTAGCCTATTTAAATGGCAGGGAAACCATTACCTGTGACAATATAAGAACTGTACAATTTACGCAATATTTCCTGATAAAAAAATATATAAATAATAACTGTTTAAAGACCAGATAGTATGATGGTAGGAACAACGTTTAATTAACAAAATCGTAACAATTATTTGGGGATAGATCGGGGATGTAAGGGTGGTTGCTGAACTTATGGATATTGAACTTAACACATGGGTAGGAAGGAGAACTAAATATATAATATGCCATATCATCACTGAGTTTAACTCAGGAAATCCATCAGAAAATTTTTGGAAGAGCATGGTCTCTCTCGGTTATATGGAAATTGATCCTCAATTGATTGAATATCGTTGAATGGTTAGATCTTGAGTGCAGACAAGTTGGTCGGTAGGCGTACAAGTAAGGGTGGACGAGTGCGGGCACAAGGAATTCGGGTAAATGCAGTTTGATAATCAGTTAGGAGAAATAGATGGAAAAGATGTTCGGGATATAAAGTTACTGGGATACACAGATGCAGTAGACCTTATAAGAACAGGCAAATGTATGTCTTGTTATCAACGTTCATAAAGATTGGGGAAATGTTGGAATGTTGCAGTCAAGGTGCATGCTAAAGTAAAAAGAAAGTATAGGAGAATAAGCTCCGAAAAAGTAATCTTGCAGATAGTGAGCATAATTTAGAGTAAAGGAAAATGAAAGGACCATACTCCAAGAAATTATTGAATATTTCAAACGTTAATCTAAAGGGAGGGAAGGGGGGGGGGAGGACTGCATGAAAACCATTTTGGGGGTGTAAGAAAGAATCTCAGCAATGGAGGGTGGAGTGTGCATGAGCAGTGACTTGGATAAATCATTTGGATGAGCTCATTCCAGATCCTGAGGATACGTTGAAGAAGTGGAAGGAATATATTTACTGTAAATTCTGTTCAATGTCTGTGAACGTCTTCCTGATTTAGTCTCAATATTTTATATTGAGTTGAAGCAGCTGGCAACAGTCTGCTGCTGCTGTTACAAGATGAATATATATGTATTTTATTTTTTATGTAAAGAAGGCACCTGATCAATTATCAGGTGATAAAATGACGGATTTCGTAAGATAATTGGTGTCTAAGCCAAAATATTGAAAGCAAACTAGGGTAAAATTATGTAAGAAATCAGTCTGCAGTGAATATCAAAGACAGGGTTTGGACTTCGTGCAAAGTAGTTACTCGAAAGATGCAATGTTGTAACAATTCCCCATAGATGTTCATTTTGTATCTCGATAATTTATTGACATTCATTAACTGGCAGAATGAGATTCATTTCAGTGGAAATCATGTAGTCTAAGCAGTTTGGTGTAGGCTACGCTGATAAACCCATTATAATGATAGAATTATTTATAGGCTTGCAGTCGAACACGTGGAAACCTGCACAGAAATTGGTTGGTGTATTGCATAAAAAATAACTATTTTACAAAGAAAGGCGATAACGGTGGGAAAGATTCATGGTAGAAAAGATAATAAATTGTATCAGATTGATCATTTTGTGTACTTGGAGTGTGTATTCTTGAAAATAACTAGAGTACATAGTAGAAGAGACAGAGAGTAATGACTCGATGAAGTTAGTTCTGAGCTGTATTCTTTAAGAAGGGAATTAATGCTCTTCAGCGTTCAGTATTAATCCGGATTATTGTCTAAGGGGATGGGTCAATTGAAGTTTGTCTGAATGGCCACGGGTTAGATGACTGGCTGTGTCGTAGGAGATTTTAACATCCTACTCTCAATTACCTTTGCTTGGGTACTAGGTGTTTACATGTTACTCTTATCCTAACGCGCTGGTCGCCCAAGGGAAACAACATGAAATAGCTGCACCAGTCCTCTCTAGAGGCCACACTCCAATGCTATTATTATTGTTATTATTATTATTAATAATAATATTATTATTTAACGTACGAATTGAGCCACTACGGACTACGTGTTAACAATCAATATCATTTCCTCTGCGTTGCTCTTGTTTGTCGGCCAGCTTTGATGCTTGTCAGTATCTCTCGAGCCCATGCCTTCTTACGATCTTTTGAAAAAGGTCCCTTCCGTTTAGTGGGTTCTGCCCCTACCGTAAAACCCAAGTAGTATTTGGTAATTTGTCTAAATTCATTTCTGTTCAGAATGTTGTCCTCCGGAATACCGATTTTTGTAAGATCTTTATTACATCCTTGGAACAATCCCATTTTGTTTCCCTTTGGTTTCACGAAATTCCAAACTTTCTTTGTCAGTCGATCATCGGGCATTCTGAAGATGTGTCCATAGAATATCAAACTTTTCTGTTTCATTATTGACGTGACTGGTTCTATCTATTATTAGTGTTATTATTGTCATTGTCATTACTGTTATTATTATAATTATCATTATCATTATTATTATTATTATTATTATTATTATTATTATTATTATTATTATTATTATTATTATTATTATTATAGTTTTAGAAAAACAAAAAAGACACATCATATAAAGAATATAAAAATAATAAAATAAAAGGGAGGAAAATAAAAAATAAAAATTAATAAATATAAATATATGCCCATATAAAAATTAAATTAGGAAAATAAATAAATAAATTAATTAATTAAAAGATGAAAAAATTGTGTAATTGGTTACTTACACATTTTTTACATAATCATCTTCTTCTTCTTAGTCGTTTACCCTCCAGGTTGGTGGAACCCACGGACTCAGCGAGGGAACTCACCACTACCGCCTCTACGGGCAGTGTCCTAGAGCTGGGAACATCTAATCGGAGTGGATACAACTGGTGAGGTGTGATTGGCACCTCGCCCAGGCGGCCTCACCTGCAAAGCGAACAGGGGCCTCATGAGGGATGGTAAGGGATGGTTAGGATGGATAGACAAGTAATAGGGAAGGAGGCGGCCGTGGCCTTGAAGAAGGTACCATCCCGGCATTTGCCCGAAGACGAAGTGGGAAACCACGGAAAACCACTTCGAGGATGGCTGAGGGGGAATCAACCCCCTCTACTCATTTGGGCCACCCGAGGCTGAGTAGACCCCGTTCCAGTCCTCGTACCACTTTTCAAATTTCGTGGCAGAGCCGGGAATCGAACCCAGGACCTCCGGGGCGGCAGCTAACCAGGCTGACCGCTACACTACGGAGGCGACTTTTTTTACATAATAAATTTTAATTTTATCTCATTTTTAATTGCTATTTCTTTAATTTTCTATGGTTTCTGAGGGCGCAATGGCGCAGAGGTCTGGCTGGTTGCCCCTCACCAAGGTAGACCGGGTTCCATTCCCGGTCCAAATCTGTGAGATTTTCGAAGTGAAATGCCATGTCCTGTGGTTCGGATTCCACGTAAAAAGGAGGTCCTGTGGCTCATGATCACGAGAATAACGGTCACGTAAATCTGCAAACTACCGTACCTGTTATGGTTCCTTTCTTCTTTTCCTTAAATTTATTTAAATTCAATATGTGGCACTTGTTATGTACTGTAATGCATAATATATTATGCAATAAAATATATCGCACAGATAATTTGCTACTTCCTCCGCCGATTCGAGGGGCATATTGCTATTGAATTCAATTTACTTAGAGAATAAATTATATTAAATCGTTATTACTATTATCACTATTGGTATTATTATTATAATTATTATTATTTTCATCATAATATTGTTATTTTATTATTACATTATTATTATTATTATTATTATATAAGTGGCGGTGTGCAGTATCCTGCAAGGGAGAAGTTAGCATAGCGACGAATCTCCTTCTACATCGCTCAGTAATTTGACAAACCTGGCTGTATGAGAGTGAGAACATTATGGGTTCAGGATTTCTGATGAATACCGAGATGTAACTAATATTAGGGTAGCACGAATTATTGTTGGGTCAAATAGATGAGGGCAATGGCAGGAAGGTATTCTTAACTCTTAGAAATGAACGCGTTAGATGAGGCTGTTTGTATGAGGAAATTGTGGGATGTTGTGATGCGATGGGCAAGGAGAGTTTACCTAAGAAGTTAATGAACTCGGCTTTTGAAGGTAAGAGCAGCAGAGGTAGACCTAAGAGGCGTTGATTAGACTCGGTGTTAAACGATTTCAAGGTGAGGGGCATATAAAGACTAGAGGCTGCAGTCCTAACTGCTAATAGGGGATCACGGAGGCGACTCGTTCACAAACAGGGTCTTTCAGACTAGACTGCTCACTGACAAGAAAATCAGATTAAAATGAAAGTGAATTATTATTATTATTGTTATTATTATTATTATTGTTATTATTATTATCACTTGCCATTGAGACTATCGATTTCGCACGGGACTGAAAGCTGGGTGGACACGAGTTATCTCATTCATTAGCTGGAAATAACTAAAATGAAGGCAGTGAGGTGGTCGCCGGCTCTAATACAGTAGGCTAGGTGGGAACAACTCGTAATGAAGAAATAAAGGGAACGTTAGGATTGAACACGGTGGATTAAGCTGTGCCTACAAGTCGACTTCAATGGTTGAGCCATGTCATACAATTGAATGAGGAACGATTACCTAGGAGGCTAATGGATTCAACTGTAGAGACCAAAAGAAGTCGGAATAGACCTTGAATATGATGGCTGGTTTCATATTCAAATAATCTGGTGATGAGAGATGTGGCTGCAAGTATAAGATCGAGGAGGCATCTCAGCGACTTGTAGACAGGAGGCCTAAAGCATAGCAATTAATTAAATAAATAAATTATTTAATTAATCAATAATAGTTCATAATAATTAACAACTAATTAGGAAAACCTTATAAACTAGTTTTACATACACACAAAAGAGATACAATAAAGGTGACTCTTATAACTGTAAGTGTTTCCTGCCTTTGGCTACACAAATTTGAGTTACCTACACTATTTCATGATGACGTCCCGCAGTGCTCTTTTTAAGGTAAACTTTACAATCGCGTTAATGGGCAGTTGGGATAAAACGCTTCTTGCCGAACGCTTTTTCAGTTTTGTGACGCATACAGAAATTGCCATAGAGTTGTTAAAGGGTTTTCAATTCTTTACCGAGTTTCGAGAGAGAGAGATTGTGTCACGTATGTCCTAAAACAAACACTGATTATTATCAAAAACCAACGTTGGCAGTTATTTGTTTAAGATGGACTCTTCAAGCTATGCGTATTTAAAATGTATAGGCCTAATAACTGGGACAAGGTTTTATTTATTTATTTATTTATTTATTTATTTATTTATTTATTTATTTATTTATTTATTTATTTATTAATGCTTAGTATTGAGACATGAGCGAAATAATTTAATGAAAACTCTCAATCTCTGTCGATTGGTCTGAGTCACGTTCTAAGACTCGGCTGGCGGATGCAGTCCAGATCGTGGTTCCTTACCTTGTTCTTACCCACTCAATCCAGGAATATGCCGAGTTGTCAGTTGGACTATTCTAAGTTCTTATAGCAAACCAAGTTCGTAAAAAACAAAATCTGGCACACAGATTCGTTCATTACAACAACACACGCTATGAGAACAACAGTAATCTATGTATAAACACAAGTACATGACACTGCCGACCACGGTTTTCCTGGCCCCTAAGGTAAGTAATTACAAAACAAATCAATGAACAGTTACTGTGCTCTACGCGAGACGATTGTTGACTCTTATTCATTGGCAGAACCTTGAAAAACATCATAAGTAAACTAACTCCAAAACAAATACTATTTTAAATTTCAATTAAGATTTAAAATGGATTATATTATTTCGAATTATCGTATGATTTGAATTACCCAACGCCGAATTAAACACTCTTCAGACAGGTAGTGTGAGGGGTGCGAATAAAGAAGCAGTATTTGGTGCAATGAGGCTGTATTGTAAGCAGGGTTGTGGATGGAAGGCTTGGCCGGTTTACTCGTCTGTAGCCGGTTCCCGACCCCAAGAGAACTATTCCAGCGCGTCCCAGTAGCATCATTTAAACCCATCCTCGAGACAACTTTCACACGAGCTGTAGGGCTGCTTGCCAACTCCGAAAAAATTAATACTGTGTGGCCCCTAGAAGAAAATAATGTTCATCCGCCATGCCCGTCCTTACGGACTCCATTACAATGTGATGAAATTGAGCTGTGGCCAATAAGCTTATTGAGGGAGCATTACACTACGGAGTCTTTCAAAACACAAAACCATATTAGAAAGCAAGAATCCCTCTTAGACTGAGTACAGTACATCTAACGAAGTATAGGCTACTAATAAAAAATAACAAGGGAACTGAGTTTATACAGGCTGACATTAATACTAGCCGACTGATGGGCGCAATTGGCTGAGGTGGTCGTCTCCTGAGACAAAGTTTACAGGAACGAATTCCAGCAAATAGGTTGACAGTAAAGTGTTCTTAAATCAAGTGGATCCATAAAGAGTGAGTCCAGAGCAAAATCTTGGCACACCAGTGGTTTGGAAGTCAAGAGGGTCGTAAAAAAATATGTAGGCTTAAGCTAACATTTTACAAAACGAGAGATTGTAATTTAAATGCTTTTCAGTCGGTCAACATGTTTTACGCAAATTTTAATGTGTGTTATTCTCTAAACCTGAAAGAAATACTTGAGATTAATTAATTAATTAACAATTAATAACCGGCCACGTTGGCCGAGGGCGCTAACGCGCTTGCCCTTATCTTGCTTGCATTAGGAGAGCGTGGGTTCTAATTCCCCCTCAGCTGTCCTGAGAATGATTTTCGTGGTTTCCCATTTTCACCACCAGACAATTGACTGGACGGTTCCTTTCATCAGGTCTAAGGCTGACTTCCTTCCAAAATCCCTTACCAGACCCCTTCTTAATTACACGCAAGTAAGCGGTCACCTGGGTAATCGATCTGTCAACATCCCCAGTTGTATCTGCTGACAAAGTGTGTTCAACTCCCAGACTCCGTCTTTGCGACGGTAGAGGAATGATCCCTCGCAGAGTCTTTGGGTGAAGCCGAGCTGGGAGGATAAACCATTAAATGGAAATTAATAATTCTAATAAGAGATTGGTCAACCTATTATAAATGCTTCAAGGCTTTTAATCCTACAGTAGCCCATATAACAATAGCCTATGTATTAAGATTCATTTCCTATTGATGAAGTTGATTGGAATAAAAGCATTTTTGTCAATTGCGATGAACGTGCTCTAAGGTGGCCATTTAACCAGCCCTGTGGTGTTGAGGTAGCGCACCTGCTTCACACCCGGAGGCCCTGGGTTTAGTTCCCGACTCCGTCAGGGGGATTTAGAAACTGACACCAGGGCTGGAACAGGATTCACTCAGCCTCGTGAGGACAATTGAGTAGCTGCCCAACAGTGAGGCAGCATGCTGGTCACAGAAACTAACATTAAAGGTAGACGGATCCTGACACGCTGACCGCGCGTCAGCCCGGAGAGTCCGTATCGCTGGGCAGCGGTCACCTGATAGGCCAGGACTGGGGTGCCACGGGGGCATTGTTTCTTTTAAGGTAGTTATTTCCTTTCAGTAAGTTACTTGTTTCTTATGCCATGTGTAGGTGGATAGGACGTGCACATACTCCGCATTAGGTTGCTGGGTTACCCACTTCCTTTTCACTAGCTGTTGTTTATTTGCACTAAGGGCTTGGGTTTCCACTGCTTATCAGCCCCGTGAACTTGAGTATGTATTGAATTAGACTGATAACCTGTGTTTCTGTGGTGACTGTAGTAGTGTGTGTAGCTGTAATTAGTAGGGTCGGGGATGAAATTAGGTAGCTGTGACATTTGCCACGAAGGGGTGTAGAACAATGAGGAATAGCTAATGTCAGCGCTGGTATTCAAACCTCAAATCACCGGACTTGGTGCAGCCCCCATTCGCAGTCATTGTTGTTGTTGTTGTTGTTTCGCTAGAGAGGATTAGACATCGTGGTCATTTAGCCTTATGTACTTGGGTGTATGTAGAATTTGTCTGATAATCTGTGTTATTGTGGTGTCTGTAATTGTGACTGGGGAAGAGGCGGCCGTGGATTTATGTTAAGAACCAGCCAGGCATTTACCTCGGGTAGAAGTGGGTAACCACGGAAAACCACTTGTGGGATGGCTGAGGTAGGAATCAAACCTACCTCGTGTCAGTTTGGCCCCACGAGGCTGACAGTACCTCGTTCCTGCCTTCACACAAGAATTACATTTCTTGGCAGAGCCGGGAATCGAACCCACACATCTGCGGTGAGGGCCAAGAATGCTAGCCGCTACACATCATTATGCACACGGCTACACCACGGTTGGTGTTATCCTTGTTTACTAGCTATAAACAGTAGCCTACTCAGATTTTCCTGCGACTGGGTAGCAACGGGAGCAGGATTATGCGAACTTTGCAACTTGTGAGTTTGGACCCCACCGTCTGTAATCCTTCAAATAGTAATCAATGGTGTTCCATTTCCAACTCCGAGGCTATTTTTCTTTGTCGTGTGGCCTCCAGAGAGGCCGAGTGCAGGTCTTTCTAGTCGACGCCCGTGGGCGACCTGCGCGTCGGGATGAGAGATGACATGGATGTAGAAGAATGAAACTGTGAAAGGATGTTGAAGGAAGCGGCCGTGGCCTGTCAGAAAGTACCATCCCAGCATTTGCCTAGTGTTGAAAACGGGAAACCCCGGAAAACCATTTCAAGGATGGATGTCGGTGGGGCTCTAACCCACGCGTCTACCGAGTCAGCAGAGAGCTTGGCCCCCTGACCTAACGCTGCGCTTTAGGGAGCGTAGCCACTGCTGTCGGTACTCCGAGGCCCTTCTAATAGGCTAATCCAGTATAGTGGCTGGCGTTCTTGGCTGTTGCCCCGGAAATTCGGATTCTTTTCCCATCACTGCCAAGAAATGTAATTCGTATCTGAGGTTTGGAACGGGGTACACTCAGCCTCGTGAGGCAAAACTGGGAAGACATGGGTTCGATTCCCACCTCAGCCATCTTAGATGTGGTTTTCCATGGTTTCCCCACTTTTACTCCAGGCGAATGCCGGGAGGATTTCTAACTTAAGACTACGGCCGCTTCGTTTTCAATCCTCACCTACATTACAAATACACACAACCATAACTTACAGCCAGTTCAATATCACATGTTATCAGACAAAATTACACACTCACCCAAGTACACGGGATTAAATGACCACGATGTCCAAGCCCCTCAAATGAAACTACAGCAACATCTTATAGGCTAGGGCCTCTTTCTTCAAAACCCTTGCCCAGTTGGTATGATTCCATTCATTCCATGTTTCTCAAACTCTTCTCGTGAGGTTGACGCCAGGAAGTCTATCAAGCCTTAAAACGATTTGCCACTTCGAAACTCATGTCAGCTCTACCCCTGGTGATCTTCTTTAAGTTCATGTTGCAGGAAACTAAGACAGACAGACTTTTATTCATTCTCTCTATAGCTTCTGGGCAACTGGTGCTTTTTTCATAACTTAGCACTTCAAAGGCTACAATCCCCAACACCATATAATACGGTAAAGTTTTAATAGACTATTGTATGTACGTTTCTGTGGACTTCAATCACGATATCCTGGTAATCAGCTCAAGTTAGGGAGACGATTAATTTGGACTCCACTGCACATATCTTCCCAATATTCCTACGACGTAGCCGTGTGCGTTAAATCGCTCAGCCCGACCACAATGGGGAGATCTGAGGTTTGAATCTCAGTAATGACAGCGGCTGTCCTAATTGTAGTTTTCCCCGGGTTTTTCCATGCTCCCTCCAGGCAAATACAGCGATAATACGTTAATCCTCAACTCCAATAATTACAGCTGCACATCACTACGTCCATTAAAGAAACGCAGGTTGTCGGAGATATTGAACACACACCTAAGTACACGGGGCTGAAAACCAAAGATATTCCAAGCCCGTAAAACAAATTGAAAATTAAAAGCTGTAAGGGAGGATGTCGATTGAATGGGAGTGGTGGTGACCTAATTGTTGTTGTAAGGTTGAAACTTCCTTCGATGTACAAAAACTATTTAATTACGAACAATTTAAATAGACCACTAGAAGAAGAAATAAACAAACAACAACATAGCAAAGGGTCAGGGAAATGATATACTTTCGGTCCTGGAATTATGGAGACTGGGGAGTTTAAAATGAAGTGGAGCCATAAGAGGCAGAAAGGAAACAGGGCGAATCCCTCGAGATCGTTTATTTCCAAGATCACTAGCAAGGAAACCTCGAAGTTGTATACCCTTTAGTGGTTAAGTTACTAACTTACTAAGTGTAGGCTACTTGGGTGAGTGTACAAGTTGTCTGATAACCTGTATTAATGTGGTGTCTATAATAGTAGTGTATGTACTTGTAATTCGAGTGAAGATTGGGAAGATGGCGACTGTGACCGTTAGCACCATCGTTTGGCTGGAGTAGAACTGGTGAATCACGGATAACCACTTCCAGGATAGCTGAGGGCGGAATCGATCCCACCTCTTCTCACGAGGCTGAGTGGACTCCGTTTTAGCCCTCAGACCGGAACTAAATTCCATGGCAGAGTGGGGAATCGAACCCGGACATCCGGGGCGACAGTCAAGAATGGTAGCCCCTACACTAGGAGGTCGAGCGAGTAAGTTAGATGAAAGTGAATAATAGGCTAGCTTAAGTTGTTCTCCGGAAAAATATAAAGAAATTCACGATGTGTCAGAGAAACCCGTTTGGTCATTCTAAAGTTATAAGTAAACCTACAGCGTGACAGAATAACAGATATTCTATTTTATTGATATCATTATATGAAACTGAATCAATTGTATGGTGCCCGCGACTATACCCGCAACGATGTGTCCTACAGTCGCAGCAACGATGTTACAAGATTGAATCGGTTATATGCTGCCTGTGACTAAGCACAATGCGATGAGTTCTGTCATCTTTTATATGCTATCAAATTGAATATATTATATGCTGCCTGTGACTACTAAGCATTGAACGTTGATTTAAATGTTTAATCATTCGCATTGCGATCAGCGTTTGCTGGTATGCTCGAGCTGAATTGCAATCATGAAAAAGGCTTTGTCTGTTTTTTCTTAGGCACTGAGTGCGTGATTCACATTCACAAACTTTATATTTCGAACATGGATTAGCAACGAAGATCACGCTGCACCATTCGAACCTGGCGCCACTGCACGTGGTGTCTTGTACTTCACTTGGTTTCCTGTGAGATATGCCATATTCATTCGATGTAATTTGATTGAGCCCCCTTTCAACCATTGCCACAAATTTAGCATCCCTAGGGGAATTCACCAATTAAAGAAACGGGGTTTTATAAGAAAAAAAATGTCTGTCATTAACTCAATGTCATGTCAAAGTGTTATTGGAGATATTGTTTGTAATCATTCCAGAGCGTGGAAACATTAGCGTGATGAATGCACAGAGCCATTGGGGCGCTTTCTTATGCTTACTTTTATCAAAACACATTAGTGGAAATGTTGCTGGGTTCTTTAAAGACAGAGTGAAGTCCAGCAGAATTCTTATCATTGTTTCCCCTGGACGTGATGAAAGCCGAATATTAGGAATTTTATATTTCCATTTTAATTTGCAAGGCAAATGATACGTTTGTCTTAAGAATAAAAGGGAACTTGAGCATTCCGGCGTAATGAAGCGGTTGGAGGGGGAGTGTAACGGGGGGAGGATTGGGGGAGGGGCTGGGCGATGGAATATTCCGGCCGTAATATGGCGGCGAGGGGATGTGTAAGGAATCCACGAGTCAGCTCAGCTCCTGGAGGCTAAAGGATCAGCGGCATTCGGCAACCACAAGTCCCTCGCCTTCCTCTGCCCAATTCACTTCGCACTCTACACGTTCCGATCCTTGGTTCAACTGCAGCTTACAAAAAGACTTTACTTCCTTTATTTTTTGCACTAACCAGCACTGTCTTCTTTTTCCATTAAACTTTCGATTATAAGAAATGAGATCTGCGAAGCTCAGTCAGTAGAAGGGCTGTGCTTCTAACTAAAAGGGAGTAAGTTCGATTCCCTCCTGGGCAGTGTAACTTATTTCAGATACAAAACTAACACTTCCTGAAGCGCAAATGGCCCTTCGGGATTACACAGTCAACAACAAAAACGAGTACCAAGGTAATTTCTGAGAACAAAGGCGGCCAGGCATGATGCTGAACATTCCATCACATATTTAACTAACCGATGTACGAAAGAGTTGAAAAAGAAAAGTCAGCCTCGAAATTCCACTACCCTATGGGCCTCCATATCCTGTGAATGATTCTACCTCCTAGTATAGTGGCTAGCATTCTTATCTGACTCCCCGGAGGTCCGGGTTTGAATCCCACCTCAGCCATCCTGGAAGTGGTTTTCCGTGGTATCCCACTTCTACTCCAGGCAAATGCCGGGATGTTTCTTAACTTAAGGCCACGGCCAATTCCTTCCCAATCCTCACCTGAATTACAAATACACCCACGACTACAGCCTTCACAACAGCACAGGTTATCAGACAAATTCTACACACACACCCAAATACACGTGGCGAAATGTCCAAGCCCCTCAAATGGAACTACAACAACAACCTGTATGGGAGATTAGCTTTTTTTATTTTTTAAGAATGGCTGGTATGCAGTTGCTGACTACAAACAAATATTTGCCAAGGAATGAAGAGTAAGTTAGGTAACCCTGCATTTTGCTGGTTTATTTTTTCTCTGTTTTAGGGAATTGGTGGGATTGGACAAAGCATCACATCCATAATATCTTAAGCTTACATTATAATCCTGGCTTCCATTCCTCGAAGGCGTGTAGCTGGTATGAGGAAATATCAATACCTCCTCAACGAGACCGGGGGACAGCGCAGTAGCAGACATCACCTTAGTAAATGTTAAAGCTAGAAGGGATTATTTGACTATTTCTTTCAAAACTATAGTGCAGGTGAAAGAAGAAATGACGTCACGCTCTGTCACAAGGGCAAGTGTTCGAATACCGAGATGTTGAACTCCTGTTTGCCCTAAAGCGCTGATTTTCCAGTAAATAGAAGTTTGAAGACGTTGGTGATGATGCAGCAGTTTGCAGTGGATATATTGCTTAGCGTTGAGGATTCATGTGCCTGACTGATCACTCATGAATTCGCTTCACCAAATTATTTACAGTCCCACTCGCTAGTGTCCGGCCCATTGGTAATAATAATAATATAATATCGTATGGCCTCGGATGCTGGGTGCAAGCTTTGTTATATGACACCCAGAGGGTAGCTTGCATGTCAAATTTCGTTGTTCCTTGAAGCACTACGAAAGTCAAGGAGGTTAGATATCTAAGCTCCTTGAACACTATAGCGCTTTCTAGTTGATAAATGAGGAACTTTGTGTTGGCGGAAACTCCCGAGATTGATTTTTCCATTATGAACACGGTCTACTGAATTCAAATGGGTTCTTTGACTTGCCAACATCGTATGACATGCGTGTCGTAATTTTTTCCGCCTTTCAAAAAATCACTTACCACGGCCAGGAGCTAACCTGCAAGCTTAGGGTTAGTAGCCTAGACCTACAAGATAACCACTCACCCACCGTGGCAAGTGGCTCATTGGTGAAGTATTGGCATGCTTGCCCCTTCACTTAGATGTCTCTGGTTCCATTCTTGACTCTGCCAAAGCTTTGAGATCGAGATGAGATTCAGAACGGGGTGACTGAGCTTCGTGGGGACTATTGAGTAGCTCCTCAATATGAGAATTCACACCACAGAGCCTAAAACTAAGGTAATGCGGCTGAGGTTGTCACTCTTCTGGTCACATGTTCCGTATAATTCACAAGCAAGGAGGTAGGTGGCCGTTGGCAATGGTCCTCTGAGGACAAAACCTTTAGCTCCATTATCCAAAGGGCACTACTGAAGCCTATGTCTCGTATCTGGGACGTGGCACTTAGACTAGTTTGCTACCCCGGTGACGTCAAGACACAGTGTAGGCTACCATGCGTCTCCTGGTGATACCGATTTTATCCACCTCGTTTTCTAGCGGCTACCATTCTTGGCTGTCGTCCAAGAGGTCCAGGTTCATTTAGGGGGTTGTGACAACATGGTCATATTAATTCTCGTTTATTTGGGAGTGTGGGTGTGGAACTATTCCGATAACCTGTGTCATTGTGATGGCAGTACTAATGTGTGTAGGCCTATTGTTAATTAGGACTAGGATTGATAGAAGGTTGCCGTGGGCTGACATTGGGAACCATCCCAGCATTTGGATGGAGTGGACGTGTAAAACAACGGAAAACCTCTTCTCGGGAGGCTGAGGTGAATTCGAACCCACTTGTTCTCAGCTCTGTCACACGAGGCTGAGTGTACCACGTTCCGGCTGTGAGACCACAATTAAACTTCTTGACAGGCAATGGAATCGAACATGGACTTTAGGGATAGTAGCTAATATTCTAGTTATTATACTGAATAATAACGCCTGTGGTCCTATTTCGTTCCCATATTCATGTTGTTTCGTTTATTGTTTCAATTGGGGGGCTTGGACATCGAGGTCATTTAGGCTCGTGTACTTGGGTGCATGTAGAATTTGTCTGATAATCCGTCTTACTATGATGGCAGTAGTTGTGTGCTTGTTTGTAATTCAGGTGAGGATTGGGAAGGAGGCGGCCGTGGCCTAAGTGAGGAACCCTCCCGGCATTTGCCTGAAGTGGAAGTGGGAGACCACGAAAGATCACTTCCAGGTTGGACCTCTGATCAGTTTTGCCTCACGAGGCTGATTATAGGCCTAGGCTGCCCTATTTCAGCCCACAGACCACGTTCTCAAATTAATTTGGGTCATTCTTAAGGTGGCCCAATTACGCACGTTTAAATACGCTTGCGAGATAAATAACTTATAATTTAAATTGCGGTGTTTCAACCTACGTCCCACAGACCGCATAGGCATAAGTTGCCACACACCGAGCGGTTTGCTTCAGCCGGCCATTTAAGTTACAAATCTCGTCTTGTTAGTGTAAATTAAATAAAAGCGACATATGTTGTTCTTGTGGTCTGAACAACATGTGTAACACAGTTAATGAAGATCGGCGAGTTCTCATTTGAAAGGTAGGCCTACCCTTGTGAGTGCAGATCAGAGGTCGTCAATATGTGGAACGTGAAACCCCATTGGGTACGTGGTAATACCTTATAAGTAAAAGTTTTTCAGCGCGTGGATTGGTTTGCACTTTCGAAGAGGTGATACTGAGCAGGAGTTTACTTGTGGTAGGGTGGCCAGTAAATTTTACCTCCTTGCGTTCCGCCACCGAAAGCCCTTGGTCCCACAGAACCGGTCACCTGCCTTGCAGGATACGTGAACTGAACAATCCGGGACAACTTTAGACTTTTCGATAGGAAACATAGGCTAGATATGGGTTCGATATTTTGTTCTGCCAAGATATCTAATTCTGGTATGAGGGTTGGGACTGTTTACACTCAGCCCCGTGAAACAAAACTGAGAAGTATGGTTTCGATTCCGACCTGAGTTGTCCTATAACTGGTTTTCCGTGATGTGTCACTTCTATTCCAGGCAAATACTGGATGGGAATAATTTTAGGCCGTGGCCACCTCCATCCAAATCAAAGCCTCATTTAATATAGGCCTACACACACTAATACAACCATCACAATGGCACAGTTTATCAGACAGATTTCCCTCAGAACAAAGTACACGGGGATAGATGGCCACTTCCTAGATGACAGCGATGGGAATCGAATGCTCCTCTTCTCAGTTTTGCCTCACAGGTAGAGTGTACCCCATTCCAGTCCTCAGACCAAAATTGAAATGTCTTGGCAGATCAGGGAATCTAACCCAGTCCTCCAAGGCGGAATGTTTTTGTTGATTAATTGAAGGGCTTCGATCATGTAACCCCGTGTATTCGGGTGCGACTGGTATGTGTCTGAAAACCTGTGTTACTGTGATGGCTGCATTAGTGTGCATAGTTGTAGGGCTTAATTCAGAAGAAGATGGGCGTAGGCGGCCGTGGCCTTACATTAGGAACCATCCCGGCATTTGCTTGCAGTAAAAGTGGGAAACCACGGAAAATTATGGCTGAGATGAGAATCGAACCCAACTGTTCTCAGTTTTGCTTCGCGAAGCCGAGTGTAGCCTACCCCGTTACAGTAATATATAGTCTAACTACAAACTACTTTGGGATGCAACATTGATGGGAATTTACAACTGGTTTCAGCTAAGCACCGCAACCAGTCCCAGGGGAACCGTTGTGGTTGTTGTTATTGTTGTTTCAACTTTGACCTTGGTTATCGTGGCCATCAGCCCTATTTACTAGGAATGACGGAAAATTTGTTTGATTACATGTATTTTTGGTGTCTTATGGTGGAAAGTAACTGAACCTAGCATTGGGAAGGAGCTGGCCCTGGCCTTAAATTAGGCACCCCTCGGCATCTGCCTGGAATAATAGCAGGAAGCCACAGAGAACTGTTTCCAGGATGGCTGAGGATGGAATCTTCTGCCTCACGAGTCTGAGTGTACCCTGTTCAAAATCCTCGGGCAAGAATTATATTTAATGACAGAGCCAGGCATTCGAACCCGGGACGTTTGGGACCATAGTTTCAATACTTATCCCCCTGCAATACAGAAGTGACCGATTCGTAATCAGATGTACCATCATGTAAGCCTATAATAGATAATATATTCTAGGTGGTTTAGGGAACCATGAATGATTGTGGAAAGATTAGCTTCTTAGTCGTTTGGATTGTTACGTTAAGTCTTAGACCACACCGAAATCTGGGCTTCTAGTCGACTCAGCCTGGTGTAGCAATGAATACCAGATGGATTTCCCTAATTAAGGAATTCCCTCTATTGTAGAGCGCTACGCCCCCCCCCCCCCCACCCCACCTCCTCTTTCCTGGGAAGTAGGCATAATTTGAAAGAAAAGCTGTGTTGAAATACGTCGCTGTGTAGTTGGATTGCAGAAGGTTGGACCGGTGGAACTCGCCGCTAGTAGCCTATGATACATTTGCTCTCATTTTCACTACAATTTATTGTTGCAGCCGCCATACACCGACCAGTGGTGTCTGCCACACAAGGCTCTACAAGAATCGGAAACGGCCTTTTGACACACACTTCACAATGTGTATCATTTGATTTCTTGAACCATGTAAGATGCATTATACTATAATACCAAATTAGGATTGTCTTCTATTGCAACGGAAGGTTGTAGGTTCTAGTCCTGGATTCACGGGTCAACATCTATTTGACTTGTTGACTACTGTTTTGTGCATAACATGACCAAGTAGTTCATAAATCTCATTTGTTAATTCAAATAGTGTAAACATAACGAAAGTTGTAGTTGTTGTTAATTCTTATTATGGACTTAGAAGATCTTTGGTCATCAGCCCCGTGTATTTTGGTGTGTGTTGAATTTGTCTGTAAACCTGTGTTTCTGTGGTGACTGTAGGAGTGTTTGTAGCTCTAATTAATAGGGTCACGAATGGGGTAGGTGCCTCGAGATTTGAGAAGAGGTTCTATTCCGGCATTTGCCAGTAGCGAATGTTGAAAACATCGGGGGAAAATCACATTTAGGGAAGCTTCTGCCAGCGCCGGGATTCGAATCTCGGATCTCTGGACTAGCTGCAGCACCTCTTCGCAGTCATGGGTTTGATTTATCGTGCATGGCCACGTGTCATGGTGGAAAACAAAACGTAGCCTAAAGCTACGTAACAATACATTTCTTTGTTGTTAATTCATTTAGGGGCTTTGCCACTTCATGGTCATTTAGCCCCATGTACTTGGGTGTGCGCAAGCGCAATTTTTACTCTTATAACCTGTGGTATTGTAGTGTGTGCATTAGAGAGAGAGTGTGTGTGTGTGTGTAGGCGATTGGTAATGCAGCTCTTCGCAGTAGGCCTATTGCCTTACGAGACTACGCGAAGCCCATTCCAGCTCTTATACCAGAATTAAATATTTTGGCAGTCCCGGCAATTGAATTCGGACCTCTAGGACGACAGCCAAGAATGCTAGCCGCTACACCAGGAAGTGAATCGTAACTACGTCAACAAATCTAGTGTATTTTTCTAACTAGGAAACATCTGGTCGTTGTAAAATACTGTGACCCTGTTACTGCCCAAAATCGTGCAATTTTTTGCTGCATTTACTATCTCGTATCTAAGGGACTATATAGGCTAAATCATTTTCATTTCTTGATCTAAGCATTACTATAATTTCTTGTGATTGAAAACCCTTCAGTTTATTACCCTTAATTACCTTTATTCTGAGACAACGGTATAGCCGGATACGCTGACCCATAGCTTATAGTGTTGCCAAAATACAAAAGTAAGAAACTAGGACACATTTCAATGGACTCATACACTCAATATGTGTCAACCATAGGCCTATCTAACTACTTAGTCTAAGGATATCAGGTCTTGCAGCATTTACATCTTCAAAAAAGAACTTTATCCCTGTTAAATACACTATTACTGTTCAGGTCTTATATCACTTAGGCTACATTAGTCTATATTATACTGAACTGTGGACAGGAGAGGAATTTAGTTTGATTTTGAATCAACTTACGAAAGTCGTTGTATGATACTGCGTGTTGTGCTATATCTGAAATATTGCGTTTACTGTGTTCATTTAATATTTTCCTTTGTCCAATGAGTATTCATAATAGAAATGACTCACTCCACAAACACATTGCCAATATGTCAAGAAATAGAGTACATTAGAAATATTCTAGCCTACAGTACATGAATCTTTGGTGGTAACCTTGAAGTCTATTAATTGGCGTTCAAATTTACAACATATTTGAAAGGCTGCAATCATTTTCGGGGAATTTTGTCCATTCAGCCATTCGGTCCAGACGATTGTTAATTCCCTAAAATGACGGACTGTCGCGAAATCCAGGGCATAGTTTGTAATGCGGTCTCTCATTGAATGTGGAGAATGAGTTGAACGATGGGCTCTCCTGGCTGTGTCCCGCTCAGGGATAGCTTAGGTGCTGACCTCAGCACGTGTCACACAACAGCATTGAGGAACTTAAGAAAGTCCCGGTCAGGAATTTTACCTGTCAAAGCTCTTGAATAGCGTAACATGACCCCCATTGAGGTGTCCCGCACGCGACCATGCGCCCCATCTCGTCTCGTCCCGTTCTTGGATCTCGTGCTACCTAGCCAGGCCTCCTCATGCCACGCTTCAAATTTCAATAGGATATGAGCCGCCTATAAAGCCTGTATTACCTGTGGCCGCTACAAGAGCTTTGCTCCTTACTTCCTTGTGTGGTGGGAAGACCAATACTTTGGATGAAGTATCGCATGATCGATACGTAGGGTATGCCGAGTTCTAAAGACCACGAAGATGGGACGTATCTTATATAAAATGTAGGATGTTTCGCTAAATATAAATGGAAATGTCTTTTAGATTTTGGCTTTTAAGAATGTTCATGAAGGGGTTTTGAAGATTGTTGTTGTTAATTCATCTGAGAGGCTTGGGTCAACTTGGTTATCAGCCCCGTGTAGTTGGATATGGGTTAAAAACGTCTGATAACGTGTTTTTATGTGATGAGTGTAGTAGTGTGTGTACTGTATACGGGACAGGGATGGGTTATGTTCCCCGAGACTTGAAGTAAGGTACAATCCCAGGACTTTCCTGTAGGGATTATGGAACAAAATGAGGAAACATACACTCAGGATAGACACTGTCGGCACCGGGATTCAAACCACCAACCTTTGAACTTGCTGCAACTGCCCGCGCGGCTGTGGTGCACGATATTACGAGTACTGCTATGGCGAGGGCGGGTTTTGTAATGAATGATCATAAATATGTAGCTATGATCCTCAATTAAAGAGAATACGCTTTTCAGGACAGAATGTTACCAATTAGTTCTGAATTAATATGTTTGAAAGGCTTATCATGATAATTAACCTAAATACCTGCTGCGTTATTATAGAGGACTCTGAAATACTGTTTACTTCTAATGACCACACCACAAACTACTCGCGGGGATCTGCGGTAACAGAGCAGCGACGTTCACTTTCTACTTTGTATCAGAAAACTGAAGCGGTTGCTTTAACGTGGCATCATTACATTATTAATGTCATGTGATCGAGAGAATAGCTGTGGCAGATTAACTTACTTCATTCATAATATAGATAGAGACACATATTTGTTTACTCTTGTTTCATTTAGGGACTTGGACATCGTGGTCACCAGCCACGCGCTCTTGGGTATGTGCGTGCAGAAATTGCCTGATAAACTGTTGTATTCTAGTAGTGAAATTATTACTAATGCACTCCATAGCGTAGCCGTGAGCGTTTAATCGCTCACCACGAACCTGATGGGGTGCTGCATTAAGTCTGAGATTTGAATCCCGGCGCTGACATTGGCTGCCTTGAGAGTGGCTTTTTCCCGTATTTGTCCACACTTTCACCACGCAAGTGCCCCGATAGTGCCTTATTTCAAGTTCTGGCTTACCTACCCCATCCTCTATCCTAATTACAATTACACACACTACTACAGTCACCACAGACACACAGGTTAACTGAAAAATTGAACACCCACCCAACTCGTACTGATGGCCAAGATGTCCCAAGCTCCTAGTACGAATTAACAACAACTATTATTAAAGCCGTGAAGGATGCGGCAGTTGGTTTTAGTAGAGCACCATCCCAGCATTCACATAAAGATTAAAATAACTTCTTGACTGGATGAGAGATGGATTCGAACCCACCTCTTTTCACTCTTGTCTCGCAACGTTGAGCGCACTCCTCTCTCTCCCTCCTAACAGAAATGAAATCCTCCACGTCATAGCTGGGAATTGAATGGAATAGGAGAACTGTGTTTACCTCTAGCAACCGCACAGCGGCAACTGACAGATGTAATATTTTCCTTCAATGTGAAAGAGTAAACTATTATTAGGGATTAGCCTACATATTCTACACCTTGAGAGCAAAAAGTAAAGTTCCTGATAAGACATAGGCCTAGCATAGCCTACTCTTCTGTATAGCTACGTGACTGACCGTTCCTTTTAGTTTTCTGACTCCTCAACCGTGTCAAGCCTCTTTCCACGCCAAAGTAGTGAGCCATGATATAGTGTGTTTCCAAAATTTTCGTTAGAATATCGTTTGAAGAAATAATTTAACTAAGTGAATCCTGGTTCCTCTACAGTAAAAGAAAAAAGTGCAACCTTTTCTCAGTGGAATATTTTCCAATAATAATACTCGTATTTTATTTTTCGTCACACTAGGACTAGGCTACTGTACTTCTGCAGCCATCAAGTATTACAAGAATCTTGCAGGAATGGAGATTTAATAATGCAGGAAAGTGGACCAATATTGAATAATGGCTTCACTGTATTAACTAATCTAGTGCAAAGAATAGCATAATAAATCACTCGTTAGGCCTTTACAGTAGGCCTATGTTTACGAAGAACTAATGTACCACAGAGTAGGAAGAGATGGGATAGACTCTAGGTCTATGTTTTGAGCTTAAAATAAGGAAGGGTTGGTGAGGGTTAATTAGGATACGTACGTGCCATGGCTAGATGAGAGCATATACTGTATTATATAGCCTAGACTAATTATGGAGTATATGACCAGACATAGACATGATGAGCAGAGCAAGGGAACAGGTATAAGTTACAACGTTGCTGGGATGAAATATCTTTTGTGAATTGAAGTACTGACAGACTGCTTTGTCTTGTCTAGATGGAGCATTAAATTGGTTCAATTGGAGTCCGTTATTGTTCCAATTAGCGATTGAAGGTTGTTCTGACTTCATCTAATGGTGGTATCTGTAAATACAGATGAAAAATTCAAAACATTCACGATTAAATTTAGTGAAATTTTTAAATCTTTCTTGACGGGAGGTTATGTTTGATTTGAAGATAGAGAACCAATAGGTAAGAGGAGACACCGGAAATTCACCCAGAGATTTAAAAGATGAAAAATATATGTCCAAAGAAGAATTTAAGCAATTTCTTGAGGATGAGTTGTGTGCTGGGTATGCCATGTCCTGGCTGCTGGCTCTAATCAAGCCTCGGCAACTACTTGCTTCCCTGCTGTATTGATCTTGTTCTCAATGGAGGCAGCGGAGGAGAAGTGGTCCTTGCTTTGCTCACCCTCTCTCTTGCACACTCTCGTGATGGCAGGGGAAATTACTTCCCATGTATAAACACTTTGCCTATGTACAGCAGGTCTATGTACCGTGCGTGTGAGCCGAGGCTGCCTTTGATGGCGGCACGAGGAGGTGGAGGAGGAAGAGGAGGCTTGGCGGGGAAGGGGAGCTACAGTATTTGTAAATGCAAAGTAAGCGCTGGCCGTGGACCTTGTGGCCAAGGGGAAGGGGGGAGGAGAGGGAGAGGGGTCAGTTGGGAGGGGGCCATGGAATTGCAATGCATAGGCTTGCGTGCAGCACTAGCTTGGTTGCTTGCTCGTTGCGCAGCAAGGGGAGAAGCCTTAAACTTTTTTCTTGCGTCTCTTACTATAGACAACCTGTTTTTCTAGAAAGAGATGAGATAAAAGGCAGTGCGCACAGGGGTGAAAAGTACCGGACTAATCGCTATATTAAACGATTTTGAAGGGTGCGGTTACGAGAATATATAACCTCTTATAGAAGCATTTTTTATTCTTATCTTTCATGAATCAACCAGTTTTGAAAAGCGTCAAGAAAAGATGCTGCATGTATCTGAATACAAGCCTACATTATTACTCATCTCAGAACCTGGGAATCTGTTTGAACATTCGAGATGCTGTAACGGAATTTCTTCTAGAGGAGGCTATGGTCATTTGTAATAAGGGGAGAAAGTTTCTTCTTCATATTAGCTTAGACTACATAGCCTGTCAGTATAGTCTCGTTCCTCAGTCTAATAGTCTAAAGTTCCAATTTAACTTATGATATTTTTGTTATCAAATGAAACATAAACATAACAATTAACTGTGCTCCTTAAAAATTTGCGAATGAAGGAAGATACGAACATGTATTTGGAGGGAGAAGAATATCAGTGATATTTTGCACTTGGAAATATAAATACGAAACAGAGAAGAAGTAAATACGTTAACAGTCGCTAACGAATAAACCTAGCTTAAATGAAAGAGTAGCGTATCGTTTTGTAAAATAATGGTGAAAGGATCTTTATTTAGACGTGTTCATTCTTTTCTAATGATCCGAAAGGAAGCGTGCCTCGTACAGACGTGCCCTGCGCTCCGCGTGAAAAGGAGTTCAAGCTTTTTATGAATCGAATGGCGCGGCTGAGAGCGCTGCCAACTGAAGTGTTACCAACAGAAAAAAGTAGCGGGGGAGGTAAACGGGAGGGCTTGCGCGCGAGGTTCAAGAGTCAGTGAGGCAGCGACATTCCGTCTGCTTGTCTGTTGTCGCTGTTTAATAGCTCTATTACCAAGGAAATATTTGAAGACAAGCCTAGCCATATGAATGAAGGTTAATGCTTGGCTACGAAACATACCTAGGGCCTGTGTTATGCAGAAACGCATTAATGCGTTCGTTGCCGTGTGTTTTATTTTAGAAATTGCTTACAGTGCTATCAAACACTGATTTAGGCCTACAAGTGCTTTTAATTCTATTCTTTGAAATGGCACAGAATATGAAACTATCACAGACGGGTAACTTATTTAGAACCAGAAACTAGACTACTAGTAACGTTTCACAAAATAATTCTCACGATCTGGTGAAAGAATAAATTCCTTTATTCCCCTCCTTTCTAAACTAGTCTAATTGAAAATAGAAACAAAGTCATAAATTAATATATCATTTGATAGCTCGGACAAATTATCAGGATAAATATTAATACTGTATCAGAGCAGTTAGGCATACCGTTGTATAGGCCTATATCATTGATAGCATGAATAGCAGCTTTTTAAGATGCGCAAGACCTTGGTCATCTGCCCCAACAATAAATGATACAATTTCCTGTGGTTTCATATCCCCGTCAATCTAGGCTATAGACCTAAGTAAGTTACCGTAAATTATTAATATAGGAAAGTTAGTCCCCAATGATATAGACCGAAAAAGACAAGTTAGACTATGTATAACTAAATAATAATAGCCTAATAATAATAATAATAATATAAATAGACTATATAACCCCTGGCACTACAGCCCATGAAGGGCCTAGGCCTACCAACCGACCGCTGCACAGCCATTTGGCCTGCAGATATTCGGGTGACGCGTGATCAGCGCATCGGGTCACCTCGACTGATGATCTTGGTTTTGGTGATCGGGGCGCTGCCTCACTGTCAGACAGCTACTCAATTGTCCTCACGAGGCAGAGTGCACCCCGTTCCAGCCCTCACGTCAGTTTCTAAAGTCCCTGACGGAGCCGGGAATCGAATCCGGGGCATCCGGATGAGAGGCAGGCGCGATACCCCAACACCACGGGGCCGGCAATAATAATAATAATAATAATAATAATAATAATAATAATAATAATAATAATAATAATAATAATAATAACAATGATAATAATGTAGGTTAATAGATTTAACGGATCAGTAAATCTATTGACACTAGAATTGTAGGCCTACCTTTTCCCACCAAGAAAATATGAATAAGATGTCTCCTCCATTAGATTACTACTTAGAGTGACGGCGTACAAAGCCGCAAGTCGCAATTTAGAGGATCATGTCCCAGATGGAATCCTCGGCAATGGAGGCAAGCGCCTCTTATCCGTGTATAGGCCTATGTGTTTTTGGGATTAATTTGATGAATGTGTTATTCATGTATCTGTAAAAGTGTAGATATCCCTAATTTGTAGCCTCCGTGGCCTAGGCGGCAGCACGCCGGCCCCTCACCGCTGGGTCCGTGGTTCAAATTCCGGTCACTCAATGTGAGATTTGTGCTGGACAAAACGGAGGCAGACAGATTTATCTCCGGGTACTCCGGTTTTCCCTGTCACAAATTACATTCCAGTAACACTCTCCACTATCATTTCATTTCATTTCATTTGTCATTCATTTAATCATTGCCCCAGGGGAGTGCGTCAGGCTTCGGCAGCCGGCACAGTTCATCTCCTCGCCGCTAGATTGAGGGGCTTCATTCATAGCATTCGCTGACCCGGTCGGTTGACTGGAAGCAGGCTGTGGATTTTCATCCCTAATTTGTTACAATGCGACCTAAATCACTCGTGATTGAAGGTTTGCAGTGCAGTTCCATTAGGAGATCTGAAGTTCAAATACCCTTACTGCTTGTGGTCATTCTGAACAAGGTTCCTTCACAATAACTCCAGACGTAAGATAGGCTACTGTAACACGTATCGCAATCTGAAAATCAATAACAAAATTACGGCATAGTAGGCCTATAGCTAGAGCCCTGCGCGGATAAACAAAACGTTACCCATATTCGCCCCGCATCCACACGACCGTTATCTGCATCCGCCTCGCATCCACACGACTTTATCCGCATTCGCCCCGCATCCACACGACCGTTATCTGCATCCGCCCCGCATCCACACGACTTTATCCGCATTCGCCCCGCATCCACACGACCGTTATCCGCATCCGCCCTGCATCCACACGACTTTATCCGCATTCGCCCCGCATCCACACGACCGTTATCCGCATCCGCCCCGCAACCACACGACCGTTATCCGCATCCGTCCCGCATCTGCACGACCGTTATCCACATCCGCCCCGCATTCACACGACTGTTATCCGCATCCACCCCGCATCTGCATGACTGTTATCCGCATCCACCCCGCATCCACACGACCGTTATCCGCATCCGCCCCGCATCCACACGACCGTTATCCGCATCCGCCCTGCATCCACACGACTTTATCCGCATCCACCCCGCATCCACACGACCGTTATCCGCATCCGCCCCGCATCCACACGACCGTTATCCGCATCCACCCCGCAACCACACGACCATTATCCGCATCCGCATCCGCCCCGCATCTGCACGACCGTTATCTGCATCCGCCCCGCATCCACACAACCGTTATCCGCATCCGCCCCTCATCGGCACGACCGTTATCCAATCCGCCCCGCATTCACACGACCGTTATCCACATCCACCCCGCATCTGCATGACTGTTATCCGCATCCGCCCCGCATCCACACGACTGTTATCCGCATCCGCCCCGCATCCACACGACGGTTATCCGCATCAGCCCTGCAACCACTAGACCTTTTTTCGCATTCGCCCCGCATCTGCACGACCGTTATCCACATCCGCCCCGCATTCACACGATTGTTATCCGCATCCACCCCGCATCTGCACGGCCGTTATCCGCATCTGCACCACCGTTATCCGCATCCGCCCCGCATCCACACGACCGTTATCCGCATCCGCCCCGCATCCACACGACGGTTATCCGCATCAGCCCTGCAACCACTAGCCCGTTTTTCGCATTTGCCCCGCATCTGCACGACCGTTATCCACATCCGCCCCGCATTCACACGACTGTTATCCGCATCCACCCCGCATCTGCACGGCCGTTATCCGCATCTGCACGACCGTTATCCACATCCGCCCCGCATTCACACGACTGTTATCCGCATTCGCCCCGCATCTGCACGACCGTTATCCGCATCCGCCCCGCATCCACACGACCGTTATCCGCATCCGCATCCGCCCCTCATCTGCACGACCGTTATCCAATCCGCCCGGCATCCACACGACTGTTATCCGCATCCGCCCCGCATCTGCACGGCCGTTATCCGCATCTGCACGACCGTTATCCACATCCGCCCCGCATCCGCAGAACTGTTATCCGCATCCGCCCCTCAACTGCATGACATTTTTCGGCTTTCCCACGTTTGTTATCTGAATCTACTGGCATTACAATAATACTTTTAATTAGATAAAGCATGAATTATTAAAGCAATATATTTAGACATTAGAGGAAAAAGTCGTTCACTTGGGCTTTGTATGTCATGTGCAATGTTTAAAATGAATGTTACACAGCCAGAATTGCGACCCTTTCCTGTTCGGAGTGTTAATTATGCTTAATGACATAATATGAATGAGTTTGGTTGGTTGGTTCTTAAGTTTAGGGGCTGCGACAACGCGGTCATGTAGCCCCGTGCACTTTGGGTGTGTGTAGAATCTGTCTGATAACCGGTGTTAATTGTGATGAATGTATTAGTGTGTGTTATCTGTTTTTTAATTTAAGTACTGCAACTTAGATTTTTTCAAATAGTTCCTACTTTTGACGCCAAGCACCACCGTCAACGACTACTAGGCCAAGTTCAGAACTTAGCTACTAGACGCCACCGCAGTCGGCTCTTGGCAACGAACGTAGCAACCTAAGAGCGTTGTTTACATTCTTAACCTATCCAATTTAGCTTCACACAGTTGCAATTAGTGGAAGGTTCTTTAACATGCCATAAATCTATGACATTGGACCGCCGGCTTTACTTCCCCTCCGAAGGAAGGCATACTGAGGGATTTTTAACGCTCTTAAAAAATCCGACGGCTTCGGCCGGGATTGAACCCGCTATCTTGGACATAGCAGCTCAGCATGCTACCGACTACGCCACAGAAGCCGCTATAAAATGAATGCGATTAGCTTAAATCATCATTTTACATTTGTCATGAAAAAAAAAAAGAAAAAAAACTAACGGAAAAATAAGATACCAGTATGTTATAAACATCTGGGTCCTAATAGGCTATTGATATTAAAGAGTTCGGATTGTATTCTAAAAACTGTCCGCAAATTTTCTCCAAATATTATCCGCAGCTTATCCGCTATCCGCACAGCCATGCAAACCATATCCACATGGCAAAAAATTTAGCGGATATCCGCGGGTTTATCAGCGGATATCCGCATCCGCACAGGGCTTTACTTATATCCTAATACACAACGATAACTTATCCGTCACTTAAGACACATTCGCAAGTGCTGTCTGATGACTGGAATGTGTCTTGCATAAACGCTAATAAAAATGTGTAATTAACATCCTAACCTGTCCGCCTCGTTGCGTAGTGGCCAGTACTCCTGTCTGTCACCGCGGAGACCCGGGTTCGATTCCGTGCTCTGCCGAGAAATTTAATTCTGGTCCGAGGGCTGGCACGGGGTACCCTCAGTCTTGTGAGGCAAAACTGAGAATAGGTGGGCTCGATTCCAACCTCAGCCATCCTGGAAGTGGTTTTCTGTGGTTTGCTACTTCTACTCCAGTCGAATGCCTGGATGGATCCTAAATTTAGGCCATGGCCGTCTCCTTCCCAATCTTCATCTGAATAACAAATATACACACTAATACAGCCACCCCAATACGACAGGTTATCAGAAAAATTCCACACACACCCAAGTATACGGTGCTACATGACCACGATGTCGCAAAGCCACTAAATGAATCGATGACAACAACATCCTAACCTAATCGAACGGGCTGCGGTGGCTACGAGCGTTATGGCGCAAGGCTGCTCCGAACGAGTGTGTTCGAACCCCACCGTCGCCCTCCTTTCAAATGGTTTCCCATTCATTCATATTCTTAACTCCGGGCAAATGCAAGGATGGTAACTTGCAATAGGCCACATCCGCTTCCATCCAGCTCCTTGCCCAGTGTAAATCATCTTCATTAATTTTATCTCATCAGGAAGGGCGTCCGGTAAATGTATCCGTCGAGTAGATATTCATCATATCTCATCCCTGACCCCATAAGAAGGGGATAGCCAATCTGAAGAATCTATTCGTGAATGATTTGATTGTCTAGGCAACGATATTGTGAAGTTCGATAAGTCTACAGTATGCTGTAGGCCCTAAGCGATCTGGAAAATCGGAATGCAAGCGCGGGACATATCAAGTAGGCCTACTTATTTAAGGCATATAAAATAACAGTAGCAGTGGAAGTAACATGTCTGGCTTCGTAGATAAGGGGATAGCATCCTTGCTTTTGGTTTAATAGATTGCGAGTTCAATTCCTGCCTGGGTCGTGGAATTTCCACTTCATAGTGTAATTTCCACTGGTTTAGGGACTGGGTGTTTGTTACGCTTTCACCATCATCCATTTCAAACGCATCACGAAGCGCAGTTTGCCTACGAGTACCAACTAGAAAAATTTACACGAAGCCTCTCCTGAGATCAAAATCCATTAGGCTAATTAGGCTATTATTGGTACTAGAAATAGCCCATCATAATAAAATGAGATGTAACTTACTGTCGTTCAAATGAAGCTTGAGCTCGCACTTTCTAACTGCTTTGACCAAGTTCCAATGGTGAGTTTACAGCAAAATTTAAAGGAAAATACGAGGTCACTTTAATAAGTTCTTTGGGTTTTTACTCTGGACTCCAGAACTAAACTAGGAATAAAGAAGGAGTGTGCTCGCTTTTTGTTTGATTAACTCTTTGAAATGCTTCACTAAATTGATTCTAGGGTGACAGGGAAAATGCCAATGAGTGAAAAAAGCCGCGTTTCGGCACAAATAACTCTGTGTTTCCTTAAGAATGCTACATTAGACACTTTGGACTGCTAAAGTTTCTCAACACAAAATAGGTCTAAATACACGATTCAGGGGAAGAGAAGTTGTGTTTTATGTAAAAGCATATATCGAACAGTTAGTTGTCTCTACTGAAGAAATAATTGTTTTTAGTTACTCGCTTTTTTCCTGACACTTCAGAATTAACCCAGATAAAAATGCAGGCTATGCACAATTTCACTATGTAGAAGATATTCCACTCAATGCAATCCATGGGAGATATTGTGTCATTTAAGGGTTTGGATATCGCGGTCATTTAGCCCCGTGTACTTAGGTTTGTATAGCCTATAATAAGTCTAGTAACCTGTGTTACCCTGCCTGGGCCGTGGAATATTAACTTTTAGTGGTATTTCCACTGTTTAGGTACAGGGTGTTTGTTATGTCTTCATCATAATTCATTTCTGTATTAGTGTTGTAACGATTCGATCCCCAAGCTTTTATATTTATAATAATTAATCTTTTTCGCTTTATTTATATATATATATATATTAATTTTTTATTAAGTAGTATTCCATGCTACAAGATTTTATCTGTCTGTAAGCAGCTCAAATCATTCTGAACAGATTTCCATTTACGAATGGTTGTAAGGTTAGTTGTCAGAGAGACGTGGGAAGTGACAGGTTCGCTTACATTTCTACAATTGATGTTATGTCCTAAAGGAGGTCCTAGCGCGTGACAAAGGCAGGCGATGCGGTGTCCGGTCACTATTAGTGCCGGTAGTGGTAAATCTATTCTCTACCCCCGAATGAATGTAAGAAACCCTGGCAGCTGTGTCGAAATAACTGAAGAAATGACATTATTCAATAATGGGAATGTCAATATTTCTGATGAGTATTGTTCGTTAAGGAGCAGTGACTTATAGACTGTGTCTAATTGAAAGGGTTGGACTTTAAGAAACATTCGCACCCCCGAATGAATGTAAGAAACCCTGGCAGCTGTGTCGAAATAACTGAAGAAATGACATTATTCAATAATGGAAATGTCAATATTTCTGATGAGTATTGTTCGTTAAGGAGCAGTGACTTATAGACGGTGTCTAATTGAAAGGGTTGGACTTTAAGAAACATTCTCAACCCCAAATGAATGTAAGAAAACCTGGCAGCTGTGTAGAAATAACTGAAGACATGGCATATTCTATAATGGAAATGTCAATATTCCTGATGAGTATTGTTCGTGAAGGAGCAGTGACTTATAGACTGTGTCTAATTGAAAGGGTGGACTTTAAGATCCATATTATCGACAAAAACTTGAAAATACTATAAATATGGTAGCCCAAGCCAGAGGAAGAACACTTAATATTATTCATTCAGTCACTCCGGTAGTCCTACGTACTGGGAGTCAGTGTAACGTGAGTTGGGAGTCGCCAGCAAGCCGTCGTTCCCTGAGCATCGACCAGCCAATATTATACATTCAGAGGAAAATATTAGCGAGGCATCATGAAGGAAGTACTACAACATGTCAACTACGGGACGGATCAACGAGGACATCAGTCATATTATCTATATATATGACAATACTTCAAGAGGTGAGCGAAGATCATGATTTATCTCACGTCTCTCAGGCCATGTAAAATCAAGCTTGTATTCATTTTAGTTAAATCCATTCATTATCCTTTATCTGTTGAGCCGCAGTAAATTTTCTTTAAATTCAAATTTGTAACTATTCTTATTGTGTTTTTCTTTTTATATTTGTTACCTAGATTCATTAAATTCATTTAAGTCAATGTCAGGACCCTCATTTATAGTAGTTAGTAATATTATATAAGGCAAACCCAACTATCCTTCATAATGCTGAATCGGTTTGAGTACTTCGGTTTCACTTCGACCGGGGGTAAGATATCGTGTTTTCTGCCAATGAGTAGCTGTGCAATCCCCTTCTTTTGACTATCTAATTAGTCTGGCGCCCATACCAAATCATATCATTTTTAGTGTACAATTCAAGGTAAGTACAAAACAAAAGTGCATATTTTAATTGTGTCTCATTTTCATTTCATTCATCATTTTATGTTAATTTATTTCCCACATATCTCTCATAACGCCCCATTACATTATGGCGCCCAACGTGGGGATCGAAAACTTGTTCAGTATTTATGAAAGGAAGGTATAAATGTCAGTGCAAGTGTGATTTTGAGGGAGTGAAGTGATTTTGGAAGGGCAATTTTTAAAACGGTGTACTTCGAGATGGCGAATGAGAAACAGAAATCTCCAGATATTCCGGAAGATAAATCCGCGGCAATCATGAGGGCGTTGCAGAATATAAAGAGTAATAATCAGGATCTGAGTAATAAGTTAGAAGCCACTAATGCTAAAATTGAACTTAATAATGAAGAATTAAATAGGAAATATGGTATATTGCAGAAGAGTATTGAGGGGATGAAACAGGAAATCAGAGGTGAAATTAATGAGATGATAGAAGTGAAGGCTAGATATATCATAGAGAAAATGGATAAACAACTAGAAGCAGTAGAAAGTAAGATTGAAAAGAAAATAGTTAAACAAATTGAGGAAAAAATAGCAACTCAAGGTGAGATTGTTACCAAATTAGTAGAAGCAGAAACTAGGCAGGTGAGAATAGAGCTGGGGGACAAGATTGAGAGAGTCGAGTCTGAATTTCATAGGAAGGTAGAGGAAAATCACTTGAAAAATACCGAGAATTATCAAGAGATTCAAGAGAAACAGAAGGTATTGAGAAGGGAACTAATGAATAAAGAAAGTAATTCCCAAGAAAAGGTGGAAATGGTAGGAACGGTAGACGTAGATGAAAGTAGCTTAAAAGAGGAACGACAGTCAGCGGAGTTAGTAGAAGAAATCATAGTAGAGTTGGTAGAAACGGTAGACGTAGATGAACGTAGCTTAAAAGAGGAACGCCCGTTAGCAGAGATAGTAGAAGAAAGCATAGTAGAGTTGGTAGAAACGGTAGACTTAAATGAAAGTAGCGTAGGTGAGTAACAACAGTCAGCGGAGATAGCGGAGGTAATAGGTGAAAGCAGGATAGATGTAGAAGAGATTATAGAACGTAATGAGATAGGGGAGAAGTGTAAAGAAAATATAGCAAGGGAAGTAGGTAAAATAAAGAAAGTACTAAGCACTCAAGAAATAGAAATGCAGAAAAACATATATGAAGAGAAGAGGCAGACAAGGGAAGATTTCCAAATTGGTATAGCGGAAATTAATATAAAATTATTAGAGGCAGAGGCGTGCGTTAAGTAACAGTCATAAAGACATGGTTATCGAACAAGGTCAGCAGGCGGCAGATTACAGTGAACGAGGAATGCAGATGATAGGATTTAAAGTCTCTAGGAGTAGGTCAAAGCGGAAAATCCAGGTCACATTGTTAGATGAGATTAGAAAGATATTTAAAAATAAGAATGAAGATTACTATTTGGAATGGAGGCTAGAATTAGAGATATTAGGCGAAAAGTTAGGAGGAGGGGTTAAGGGTAGCTTCACTGCAGCGATGTATTGTAATGAGGAGATAGAATCTATTGTGATAAAGAGAGAAGGATGTATAACTAATAAGAAAGGTAGAATCGAAGAAGAAAGTGGTGAGAACGTTAAAATAACAGAGAGAGTAGTTATCTAAGTGTGTAGTACCATGTGTTAATTATCCGTAGGACCTTAATATTCGTGATGAATTACTATTTGATTTATGTGAAGTACCAGAGGAACCAATTAGTAATAAATTCAACTCAGTCGTAGAATTTAGAGTGCGAGGGGCGCACATACATGTGCTTCTTGATAGTGGGATAGGTAAACATGGTAAACTGCTTAACGATAGGTAGCTTCTATTAATATGTGCGTAGTTGGAAGAAGTATTTAAGTGTATTAAAACTGAAATGATAAGAATATATTGAAAGTAATAACTATTATGCCAACCATAATAATGAGAATAATAATAATAATAATAATAATAATAATAATAAAGTAGAGATGGTTAATTGATTTACGTTGAGGTGGTACAGTGAGAATAAAATTAATAAGTTGATTAAGTAAATATTGATATACAGTAATTAAGTTTCAGTTGAGGACATCGAGGTCATCAGGTACTATAAGTGGAGAAATGTACAAGTGGTTTAAAGTTAACGAAGGTAACGCATAGTGAATTAACCAACATCTGGTGGAGAAAAGAGAGTATTGGACTAATAGGACGTCGGATACGTGGAGAAGAATATATGTGGATGTGTAATGTCACATAAATGGTGTAAGGAGGAAGTAGGCTAGCGATGTTTAGTGCCATTGAGCATTTGGGGTTTAAGATTTGGTAGTTGGCCAAATGAGTTTATTGAAGTGAGAGTTGAAGAAATAAGTGTGCCAGAGTAGATTGGTATCTCTGAGCAAGAGTTTTTTTATGGTGTCTAAGGACCACGTGGAGGTGATGCTGGGAGTTTTTGGAATAGGAAGAAGCGCTGTTGTATGCAAGGGAATACAGATGAGAGTTGGTCCAAGTTTTTGATATAGATCGTTATACTGTACTTAATTTATGAACACATCCAAATAGATTACAAAGCTTAATATCTAGTTGAACCACTTCTAACATAAATTGCTGATGATGAGCGAGAAGGAATTAATGGTATATTGTGTTATTGTTCGACGCAAGTTTAAAAGTAAAAATAATAATAATAATAATTATTATAATTTGGTTGACATAATATTCAGAAGTTATTGAAAGGAATTTGTTATAATTCAAAGATAATTGCTTGAATGGTTGAAGTATTCGGAGAAGAAGTTAATGTATGCAAAGTGGGACTAATTCATGTGAAATTTAAAATGAAGTGGCGGGTTTACTGGTAGTTTATTGGGTGAGAAAGCATTGAGACTTATTGTCAGAAGAGATTTCGGTGGAATCATTTATTAATAATTTTAAATCAGTTAAAGGGATAAGGGGTGCGCGGTGCTACATTTATTGATAGTGAGGTAATCACGGTACTCTGGATTTAAAGGTAAGTCATTTCTTTAGAGGAGAAATTAAAATCTCATGTTATCAGGCGGATTTCGCGGAAGGATAATAATTAAAGAGTATTAAGGCAGGTAACTACGGATAAAACAGGTAACGGTAAGTGAGGGTTCTATGTATAATTGTACGAGAGAGTGTTATTAATAACCTGTGTTATTGTGTGTCCGGATAAGAGCAAGTAGGATACATGGGAAAATATAATATCAATTGACGGAAATTTCATGTGTATGTGGGGTAATTTCATGAGTAATACATATGTACTGACATTTGGGTTGTTTTATGAGTATTGCTAATTGTTCCTTGTTTCTACATTTACATATTAAGCATCACCAGATTGATTCATTGCAACTTCGTAATTCTTTTAAAGAGACGAAAGATAAATTATGTAATTCGTGAAAGTAATCGTGTGCAGTGATGTGTATCGAGTGATATTGTCAGTAGTACAACTACTATGTATTCCTACACTAGGCTGACAGAAAAATTCTACGCTCATTAGCTATAAAGCTAACACGTATGATATGCATACGATATCTCAGTTATTAAAGTGCAACGAAGACGAATTACGTCTAATGCGAAAGTGAAGGGTACATCAATGTCTCTTTCTTTCAGGAATTCCTTTAAATAAAACCAAAGACTATATGAACACTTGAGAAGTTGAGAAATGGGGAACGCAAATATAAAATGAAGGGTATATTTTGTTTATATGTATAATTTTGTGGTAGTGTAATTGTATATTGTGATGGTGGAGATTTTTCTTTATGTTGTCATTCTGAAGTGTATTTGTGTATTTTCATTTTGAGTGTAACGTATTTAGATATTTTTTGGCAGAGTGCATTGAAAGAAATAATGTTGTCATTTCATGTAAAATCATTTATTTCAAGGGGCGATTTGTAACGATTCGATCCCCAAGCTTTTATATTTATAACAATTAATCTTTTTCGTTTTATTTATGTATATATATATATATATATATATATATTAATTTTTTATTAAGTAGTATTCCATGATACAAGATTTTATCTGTCTGTAAGCAGCTCAAATCATTCTGAACAGATTTCCATTTACGAATGGTTGTAAGGTTAGTTGTCAGAGAGACGTGGGAAGTGACAGGTTCGCTTACATTTCTACAATTGATGTTATGTCCTAAAGGAGGTCCTAGCGCGTGACAAAGGCAGGCGATGCGGTGTCCGGTCACTATTAGTGCCGGTAGTGGTAAATCTATTCTCTACCCCCGAATGAATGTAAGAAACCCTGGCAGCTGTGTCGAAATAACTGAAGAAATGACATTATTCAATAATGGGAATGTCAATATTTCTGATGAGTATTGTTCGTTAAGGAGCAGTGACTTATAGACTGTGTCTAATTGAAAGGGTTGGACTTTAAGAAACATTCGCACCCCCGAATGAATGTAAGAAACCCTGGCAGCTGTGTCGAAATAACTGAAGAAATGACATTATTCAATAATGGAAATGTCAATATTTCTGATGAGTATTGTTCGTTAAGGAGCAGTGACTTATAGACGGTGTCTAATTGAAAGGGTTGGACTTTAAGAAACATTCTCAACCCCAAATGAATGTAAGAAAACCTGGCAGCTGTGTAGAAATAACTGAAGACATGGCATATTCTATAATGGAAATGTCAATATTCCTGATGAGTATTGTTCGTGAAGGAGCAGTGACTTATAGACTGTGTCTAATTGAAAGGGTGGACTTTAAGATCCATATTATCGACAAAAACTTGAAAATACTATAAATATGGTAGCCCAAGCCAGAGGAAGAACACTTAATATTATTCATTCAGTCACTCCGGTAGTCCTACGTACTGGGAGTCAGTGTAACGTGAGTTGGGAGTCGCCAGCAAGCCGTCGTTCCCTGAGCATCGACCAGCCAATATTATACATTCAGAGGAAAATATTAGCGAGGCATCATGAAGGAAGTACTACAACATGTCAACTACGGGACGGATCAACGAGGACATCAGTCATATTATCTATATATATGACAATACTTCAAGAGGTGAGCGAAGATCATGATTTATCTCACGTCTCTCAGGCCATGTAAAATCAAGCTTGTATTCATTTTAGTTAAATCCATTCATTATCCTTTATCTGTTGAGCCGCAGTAAATTTTCTTTAAATTCAAATTTGTAACTATTCTTATTGTGTTTTTCTTTTTATATTTGTTACCTAGATTCATTAAATTCATTTAAGTCAATGTCAGGACCCTCATTTATAGTAGTTAGTAATATTATATAAGGCAAACCCAACTATCCTTCATAATGCTGAATCGGTTTGAGTACTTCGGTTTCACTTCGACCGGGGGTAAGATATCGTGTTTTCTGCCAATGAGTAGCTGTGCAATCCCCTTCTTTTGACTATCTAATTAGTCTGGCGCCCATACCAAATCATATCATTTTTAGTGTACAATTCAAGGTAAGTACAAAACAAAAGTGCATATTTTAATTGTGTCTCATTTTCATTTCATTCATCATTTTATGTTAATTTATTTCCCACATATCTCTCATAACGCCCCATTACAGTGTGTGTATTTGTAATTCAGGTTTCGATTCCTGGTCAATGCATGTGAGATTTTCGAAGTGAAATGCCGTGTCCTGTGGTTCGGATTCCACGTAAAAAGGAGGTCCCGTGGCTCATGATCGCGAGATTAACAGTCACGTTAAACCACAAGCTTCGAGCTTGTAATTCAGGTGAGGATTGTGATGGAGGCGGCCGGTGCTGACTGAAATGGTCTTCCTGAAATAGTTATAGTCTTTCCTGAAGAATGTAGGCTACATATATTCTGGAGTAGAACAATGTGAATGAATTAATTGTTGTAGCCTACATTTGTTTAGGGCATCATTGGTCATCAGCCCCGCATGCTGAATACACGAATGGATACTGAAATGAATGACTGAATGAATTATAACGTACAATTACACAGAATTTAGTAGGTTTTGGCTATGGTAAAAGTAAATTAAGTAGGCTAATGTAATTTTAAGTCACTTTAATTACGATTACATAGCTTCCTTATTTATTGTATTATTGTATTTCTTGTTGCCGCCAGGACTCAGTGCCCAAATGCAATGTATAATAATAATAATAATAATAATAATAATAATAATAATAATAATAATAATAATAATAATAATAATAATAATATCAGAATTATTATAATTAATTTCATTATAATTACAATTATTATTATTATTATTATTATTATTACTATTGTTATTATTATTATTTCCATTTAAACTCCAGACAACTGTTAAGGATACATAGCTTACATAACAGATCTCAAATACGCCGTATGTACGTGAAACAGATAGTAGTTGAAGGTAGAACGAGTTAACGTTGGTGGCGATTGTTGTTTCGGTCCGCTCTTGGCTCTCACCACGGAGCCCTGGGATCGTTTCCCGGCTCTGCCAAGAAATTTAATTCCAGTCTGATGGCTGGATCGGGGTTGGCCTACACTCAGGCTCATGAGGCATATCTGAGAAGAGGCGGGTTCAGTTCGTAATTCAACCTTCCTGGATGTGGTTTTCCGTAGTTCTCCACTTCTACTCCAGGACAATGCCAGGATGGTACCTAACTTAAGGCCACGGCTGCTTCATACCCAAATCCTACCACAATTACAAAAACTCACACTCGTACAGACATTCGAGTGACACAGGTTATCAGCCGAATTTTACACCCACCCAAGGAAGTTACTCGGGGATACATGACAATGATGTATCAAAGTGCAGAAATGAATCAACAAGAACATCAACAATTATTATTGTTGTGTTTAAGGGTATAACATAATATCGGCCATCTGCCCCTAATAATAGCCAATGCTTGATAAACGAAAATCATATACAAAATGAATACTACTGAATACGTGGACAAAATATGAGAAAATACACATCTTTTCCCAATTTTATATCAATTTGCAACCTTGACTAAGTATTAATCTCCATATTTTTTGATATTTTCATTACTGATACTGGTGGCCTTGAAATTCCTAGTTCTTTTAGATATTTGTTATTTTGTGCCATTCTTGTAAGCCAAAAGGTCTTTTACTGTGGCATTGTTGTGTGAAGAATATCAAACTCCTTCCGCATAATCCCAGATTATTGTTAATCAGAAGACACTCAAATAACAATGTCTGTCTAATAAAAGGATTCACAAAATATTTTCGGTATCTTAGAAATTAGGTGCTGAAATGTAAATAAATATTTATAATTAGGTACTAGCAATAACGTAGAGATTACCACAGCTCAGCGCTAGGCCACGGGGACAATCTATCCGCGGATTCGGTAGACGTGGGCTCGACCCACACCATCTGCCGTCCTTGAAATGGTTGTCCGTGGTTTCCCATGTTCAACTCCAGAAAAGTGCTAGGATGGTACCTTCTAACATGACCCAGCCGCTTCCTCCCACATCCATGACCAGTTACATTCATCTTCATTCATTTGATCTCTCATTAACTGCTCTCATGAGGTTGTGGTCAGGAAGGACATATGGCCGTTAAGACCACTCGCCACATAGACTTTCATCGCATCACATCTCCGAACCCCTTGAAAAAGGGAATAATAAGGAGTAGACAACAAACTCTAATGTAGCGACGTTTCTTCATGGGAACTTCTTAATATCATTGTTTTAAATTCATGTTAAAATTTGGGGTGCAAACGTACCCAAACGTTGCAGTGCAGAGCTCAATAAAGGGCTGTACTAACTTATAAAGGCATAGTCTACTATTCTCAGACTACTTAAGTATCTTTCAACCAATTATTCCTATAATTTAACCTCGTCTGTACTGCTAACTACTGATTTTATTCCAGCGTACATATTAGAAGAAGAAATTAACACAAAAGGAATAAGGAATAAAGAAACATCATCAACCCTCCAAGAATGAGGTTGAGAGACTCTGAATGAAGTATATTCATGAAAGAGACGACAGGGTCAGAACCAAAGTAACTGGAAAAGGAAAACTCCTAACCCAACTATCTTAGGAATACCTGGAGGGTCGCGAATTCTCGAGCTAACCAGCCGCCAGCCCTTGAGGATGTTGGGCTATCCAGGGTACACCATGCATGGTGGAGCAACGCACAAGCTGATCCACTAGGGCCTCTCATGGATGGTAGGCTACCATGTAACAATAGTAGTGGTTTCAACCCTTTAAAATTAGGGCATCGTAGAGGAGAAGGAAGGGCAAAGGCGTAAAATGAAACGCACCCTAGGTCTCAGACACCCTAATACCGTCGCTGTCGGAGGAGGAGAACAAGTGTTACCAAGGGAGGTCAACAGGAAGGGTGTAATTGAGTAGAACATCACTAGTACCCTCAGTGGAGCAATACCGGACTTTGCTGGGGTCTCGTGGTTGACCTAAGTTATTAGTTGTGGCCCTGGACGTACAGTGAAATGAGTTTCTTTGGGATTTTCATTTGAGGAACTTAACATCATTGTCATCAGCACTATGCTATAGTTATTTCAGCTCATTAGGTAGGCCTAGTTAGCGAATGCCTACATGCATTTCCAAGGTAAAACCTATCCAACACTGCTTTCACTTATGCCATGCTCTGACAGTAGTTCGTAGTTTTGATCCGATCTTCCATGGACGATTCTTGACCTTTTCTGGCATTGGCATCGTTATAGCGTTATAGGCATGGAAGTTCTAGTCCAACCGTCATTCATTATTTCTTCCATCTTCCCTTTCTTTGTTTCTCTGTCTTTCTGTATGCTCGGCATCGTGTGATAAAAAAACGAATCACCTTTCGAGGGGCTTGTGCATCGTTGTCATTTAGCCTCGTGTATTTGGGTGTGTGTATAATTTATCGGAAAACACGCGTGATTGGGGTGTCTATAGTAGGGTGTGTATTTGTAATTCAGGTGAGGATTGGGAAGGTTGCGGCCGTGGTCGAAAGTTAGGAACCGTCAATGCATTTGCCTGGAGAGGAAGTGGGAAACCTCGGAAGACCACTTCCTGGGTTGTTGAGATGGGTGTTGAGCCCACCTTTTCTCAGTTTTGCCTTTTGAGGCTGAATGTAGTTGGTGCCAGCCCTCAGAAATGTATTACGTTCCTTGACAGAGTCGGGAATCGAACCCGCATCTCCTGGCCAACAGCTATGAATAGCAACCGCTACACTACAAGATGGTCTTCAAAAGATTCAATCAAAATCCTCCATCGTTTATAATGAGGATGTTGTTGTTGCCTCATTTAGTGGCTTGGGCAAGGAGCCCCTTCGACTAGTAGAATTTTCTTGTAACCCGGGATATTTTGGAGTCAGAGTTAGTAGGAGTTGTTGCTTATTTTAGGGGGAGTGACATTGTGGTCATGTTTCTCCGAGTACTTGAATGTGTGTGGAATTTGTGTGATAACCCGTGTTATTGTGATGGCTGCACTAGTTTGCGTATTGTAAATTGGGGATAGGATTGATGAGGAGGCAGCCTTGGCCTTTCTGTAGCCTATGTTAGGTACCATCCCAACACTTGCCTCACGACGTTGAGTTTATTCGTTCCAGCCCTCACACTAGAATTTAAACTTCTTGGTAGAGCTGGGAATCGAACCCGGATCTTCGGGACGACAACCAAGTAGGCTAGCCAGTACACCACGAAGTGGTCACTTTTAGTAGTGTCCACCTCGTGCTGTAGCGGCTGGCGTTGTTGGCTGTAATCTCAGAGGTCCAGGTTTGTTTTCCGGCACTGCCAATACATTTTAATTCTGGTGTAAGTGCTGGAACGGGGGTACATTCAGGCACATAACATAAAACTGAGAAGAGGAGGGTGCGATTCCCACCTCAGTCATCCTGGGATTGATTTTCCGTGGTATTTCCACTTCTAATCCAGGCAAATGCTGGGATGATTCCTAACTTAAGGCCATTGCCGCCTCCTTCCCAATCCTATCCACAATTTACAAGTAGGACACACTCTTGCACAGCCATCACTATAACACAGGTTATCACACAAATTCCATACACACACATAAATACACAGGGATATATGACCACGATATCGTTGACCCTAAAATTAGCTTCTCTTTTGAGTTTGGTGTCGCGAAGAGCATTTTTTCATAAATAACATTCCCCGATTAGGGTGTAATCTCTGCCCATCCCCAACCCCATGAAACGGGAAAATGGATACAAATTCATGACAGAAATAAACCCTAATATTGAATTATTTGACGCAATCGGTGTACTTGGGTGTGTGTGTGTGTGTGAAATTTGTCTGATAACTGGTGTCGTTGTGATGCCGGTCCAAAGTGTGTATTTTTATTGGGGTTAGGGGATGTGTAGAAGGCGGCCGTATTTTTTTAAAATAAAATTTAATTATTAAATTATTATGTCTATAAATTATAAAAATTATTATATTAAATATTATTACCGCTTCGGTTGTGTGGGTTAAGGGTAGCATGTTCACCTCTTAACTAGTATGCCCCTGGTTCAATTCCCGTCTCTGTCATGAACTATAGGACTGACGTGGGGTTTGCACTCAGTCTCATGTAGACAATTGTTTAACAGTCTGATCTGAGAGGCAACGACACTGGCCAAGAAAGTCAAGATTTCTGACCAAACGGACAAGTCACACTGACCTTGCGTCACCCCACAATCTGCAGGTCATAAGGCTGTCAATTGCTCTCAATAGGCTGTATGAGTACATCCATTGGGTGTTAATACAATTATTATTATTGGTCTCTCCCAGCCTATTTCACAATTTTTTCCACCAATTCTACAAAATTACGTCCATAACTATTTACAGCGCTGCTTTACTTTTGCTTTTTACAGGAATGATGGAAATTCTGTCGAAATAAGAATTGATCGAAATTAATTCTTTTCATTTGTGTTGACCGACTGAAGATCATTAATAATTGTAATAGTAATCTATAGCAATACTGAACAGTGGCTTCCACCACGATAATAAACAAGAACTGTTTTAAAGAATTTCGAACATCACTAAATGGAGACGACCAAGAGCGTTCAAAGATTTTCTTTTGTAGAAAATTCTAAAAATATTTCAGATTCATTGATCAGAAGATCACCTCTGTTATAAATCTGATGTCGCACCACATCGATTCTTTCTTTTTTTACTTCAAGATGCTCCTGTTGCAAATGATTGAACGATGCGGTGCACTTCAAAATATAATTATATTTCTTCTTATTTCGAGTTTCTGTATTTGATGATTGTTTCCTGAACTTCTGTCCAAATGTTAAGTTTTGAATACATTGTGTGATTTAGGGGAAGGGGTAGAGCATCTCCCATGATCAGGGGCTACATTAACTTGTTTAAACGAAAAGAGCAGATTTCCTAACGATCATCGATTTTAAATATATTATTGGCATTCTGCTCCAAAATAGACACAACTTTAAAATTCAATGTAGGCTATAGACTAATTTACAAGCATAATTATTTATCTTATCAATTTGACGTCTGATAAAAGTTAGACCACATTTTTATTTACAGTACCAACAATGAAGTTTTGAGTGTGGCCTAGTATAAATCAATAACAAAATTGCACTCCAAGACACACTATGACTAGTAGCTTGCTTCTCGTCAAAGAAAACAATAGATATTTCCGTATTTTAATTCAAGGAATCGGACAGTTGACGAGTGGCCTATTGCCACAATATGTATGGCGAATAATTTTAAATTGAAAATCAACAACAACTTACTTCTACTCTGGTCTGCTGAAGTGATATAAAAAGAAAGGTTATTAAATTTGTTGTTGTTGTTAATTCATTGTAGGGGTTTGGGGCATCTTGGTCATCAGTACCGTGCAGTTGGGTGTGTGTTGAACTTAGGCCTCCCTGATAACCTGTATTTATGTGATGACTGTAGTAGTGTGTGTAACTGTATTAGGGACAGAGATAAGGTACGTGCCCAGGGCCTTGAAGTAAGGTACTATCCCCGCGTTTCCCTGGAAGGAGTGAGGAAAACCCGGGGTAAAACCACATTTAGGATAGCCACTCAGCTTAAAGAGATTAAATACCTCTTAAAATTTTGAGATACCACAGCTGATGACCACAGCATTACTAACCATTAAATGAAATGGAACAATGAGCGTGTTGTATCCACTCATAATGATTCCCCACTTCCAAAGTTGTAGAAATATCTGCAGAATAGAGCTGGCCAACGTTCCGTTTGGAAACCATGCACATTGTTGTTGTTTCATTTGAGAGGCTGGAACATTGTGATCCTTAAGCCCCATATACTTGAGTGTGTGTAAAGAATTTTTGTGATAACCTGTGTTATTGTGGTGTGTATTTTTATGGGTAGGAGGCGGCGGTGGCCTTAATTTAGGATCCATCCCGGCATTCGCCTGGAGTAGAAGTGGGAAATGACGGAAAACCACATCCAGGGTGGCTGAGATGGGAATCGAAGCCATCCTTTACCAGTTTTGCTTCACGAGGCTGTGTGTAGGCTATTCCGTTCCAGCCCTCAGAGATGAACTACATTTCTTGGCATAGCTGGGAATTGAACCCGTACCTCCGGGGCGACAGCCAAGAATGCTAGCCGCTACACTATGATCGACGTTAACAGGTGTGTAGTAGCTTTATACAGCGCATCCTAACAAAAACGAAATACATTTATGTAGCGGTGCCTGCGGTGGGAAATAATTCAGGTATGATCTCATGAGAGACATAATTATCACCTATTGTAGAAGCTTGCTCACGAAACTCTTCAAGGCGTTGCAATAATTTACAGAAATAAGTTTCAGTGACATGTCTCTTAAATATTCTCCTATTGACAGATATAATAACTTATAAGATACACGGAGCATCAGAACCAACTTCCCGAAACATCTGACTAAAACTAATTTAGTCATATTACGATCTACTTTGGAGCATAGCTGTGCTCGTTTAATCGCGCATGTTGGCTGTTCGAGGGAGCTGGATATCCGAAGATCAAAGGCTCGAATCCCAGAACTGAAAATACTGAGTGCACTTTCGCCCGTTTTTGTTTCTTAACTTGCTTCGGGTAAATGCCACGATGGAACAGTACCTTGTTTCATGACCCGGGGCAGCTGTTCCTATCCTAGCACCTAAAATTTAGAGTTACACACTACACTAAAAACACCGCAGAAACACAGGTTATCAGAGGTAATCAACACAGGGCTGATTACCAAGATGCCCCAAGTCCGTAAAATAAAACAACAACAACCAAAAGAAAATTTACAATTGTCTGTTGCATGCATGTGGGGTGGTAGTTGTACAATATTAATTTTAATGGTTTTAATATCAAAATCATTTATATCTGAATTTCTGGCTTACATTAAGCTTTATGTTAGTTGTCTCACAGTGCACACTGGTAGCCTAATACAAACTTAAGAATGTTTGACTGGTTTCTTATAACAAGTTCAGGCTTGACCAGCGAGGGATAGATACTTGTCTTGACCCCTATGATCCTTGCGAGAGAGCATTTACACTCATAACACAGTCCAGCGTTGCCACATTGAACGGTTTCATCAATTTTTCATTTCCAGTGGCAATATGAATTTCTGTTTGGTAGTTATTTCTTGTTTGTTGTTGTTGTTGATTGTTTTAGGGGCTTTGCAACATCGTGGTCATGTAGCCCCATGTACTTGGGTAAGTGTGGAATTTGTCTGACAACCTGTGTTATTTTGATGGCTGTATTAGTGTGTGTATTAGTAATTCAGATGGGGATCGGGAAGGAGGTGACCATCGCCTTAGGTCAGGAACCATCCCGGCATTTTCCTAGAGTAGAAGTGGGAAAATACGAAAAAAAACACTTTCAGCATAGCTGAGGTAAGAATTGTAACCGCGTCTTCTCAGTTTTCCCTCACGAGGCTGGGTGTACCCCGTTCCAGTCCTTAGACCAGAATTGAATTTCTTGGCAAAGCCGGGAATCAAACCCGGGCCTCCGTGGTGACAGCAAAAAATTATGGCCACTACGCAACGACGTGGACGGTGGTTAGCTTCCCATTTGGTCAGGTAAAGAACACCATCAGCGAACTTTCCTTACCTTAGTAAACGTTAAGAAAAAAGTGACAGTCAGTCTGAAAGACTAGACTTTGTATCATTTTAAATGCTAAAAATGCTGAAAAATGCTAGAAAGGCTGGAGGCTTCTCGCTTCGCTCGAAGCCAAAACTCTTGACATATTAGAAAATGATCTGCATAATACTTATCTTGCGTATTTTGTTTCAAATTACTCGCGAACGGCAAGTGCAAACCAAGGGCAAAGCAAGGTCAAGGGTGCGGGATGTCGTCACGCTCACCAGAGCGCGCGGGGATGCGCCCCTTCCATCCAGTCTAAAAACACTTATAGTGGGCGATGTGTTGAAGATAGAGATATGCTCTCGCGGACTTTTTTGTAGAACTTTTCATGCTGACCAATTCTTACGCTCATAGTATATTCATATTTTTAACGGTTTGCCCAGCGTAAGCTAAAGAAGCGCACGGACTCCAAGTTTGTTTTCGACTTTTTCACTGAAATCGTTACTGCTTGGCTTCCTTTGATCATACATAAATTATTTTCTACAGAATCTTTCCTCGAGATATCCTTTACAGAATGGTGTAAACCGCATCAAAATCCATCCAGTTGTTCTCGAGATTACCCGTGACATCCAAGAATCGGGGATTCTTGTCTTATACTAACGAAGTAGAGATTGTCGGGGAACACATGCACCAAGCAGTACTATGACGTCACACACCTCGGTGCATCTGGATACATTTCGTCCCGTCACCGTAACGTAACGCCAGACCCCAGCGTAACGACGAAGTCGACAAGATCATTTAAAATGATAAAATGATCGACGTGATGGATTTCAGAACAACGATACTCACATGAGGTCAGATATATCCACTGGACAATACCTCGCTGCTAGTGTTTCCGAGTCAAAAGAATATCAACCCCGCAGCGCATCACCTCTGTTATTGGGATCAGCAGAAGTTGCAGGTCCGGAGAGTGGTGGTTCGAATCCCGGCGCTAACAATGGCCATTCTGGGTGTGGTTATCTTAAGATTTTTCCACACTTCTTCCAGACAAATTCTGGGTTAGTACCTTATTTCAAGTACTGGGCTACGTATACCAGTGGTGACCTCGTGGCGTAGCCGTGCTCGTTAAATCGTGCACCATGGCCGGGAGGGCAACTGCAGCAACTCCGGAGATCATTGACTGGAATCCCTGCGCTGACAGCGTCTATCCTGAGTGTGCTTTGTTCTCAGTTCTCACACTCCCTCCAGGAAAATGTCGAGATAGTAGACTACCTTACTACAAGTCCCAGGGCGCCTACCCCATCGCTGTCTCTAATACAATTACACACACTTTTACAGTCATCACTGGAATGCAGTTTCTCAGACAAGTTCAACACACACCCAACTACACGGGGCTGACAACCAAGATGTTCCCAAGCCCCTGAAATGAATTTAAAACAACGTACAGTGGCTAACACTACAATGGAAACACAGGTTATGGGACAAATACATCATACACCAAAGTACATGGGCTGATGACCAAGATGTCCCAAGCCCAGGCAGTGAATTAACAATAACAACAACAAAAACCAGTTTCAAGTTTAGGGAATGACCGACCACTTTTATCATTGTTCCTTATTAGCCTATACTGACATCTATTATTTGTGTATATTTTTATTTATAATTGAAGCACATTGGATGATATTTTTACTTACATTATATAGTATTTTCTTTCATAGCCTGCATTACCCATCATAGACGGGCTCTGAGCATGAAGAATACTTCTAGGTCATGTCCACTTCCTTTTACACAAAAATGATGGACAGCCTTGCCCTTTAAATCGTTAATAGTGAAGTAAATTACACAAAAACTCAGTTCCTTGAAGACTAGCTGCGTGGCGCAGCGTTAACGTTCTCACCTGCTGTGCCCAAGGTTGCAGGATGGATTCCTGGCACAGTCAGTTGGTATTTAAGGGTGCGTAAATGCGAGAGAGCAGTGTGAGTAGATTAACTGGCATGTTAATATTCCCCTTCGGGGCAAAATTTTAGAACCCGGCGTCTCTATAAGCCGCAACAGTTAAAAGGGACGTAAAACCAATAACATTATTATTTATTATAACTATGTTCCTTGAAGAAATTAAGTACTTACTATCATTTTAATCTATAGCAAGAAATCAATGTTAACTCATCCTTTGTTTAGAAATAAAAACAGGGGAGTAGGGGTGAAGCAGTAATAAACATAAATTAGGTATGAAGAGATTCGATCATCACTTGTCCTGGCGGGAGGTAGAGATTAGTTAGCGTGCATGTGGACTCACTTCACGCTCCGTACTGCTTGATTTGGATACACGCATGCCAGAAGGATGTGCATCTCCTCTTATCACGGAAGTATTGAGTGATTTGGAGCGGTCTCGGAGCGTATAAGAAAACATGTCTGAGCGTACCGCTCATGTCGAAATCACGCTATTGTCTTGCTGTCTTGATTGGAGGTTAGCCTACCTCATAATCCTTTCACCTCCTTATATTACGTGTATAATTTTTACACTAGTTTTATTTTGGGGGAGGCTTCAACTTAAACATGAATAGTCATGCCAATCACCAATAACAAACAGACAAACAGACAAAAATAAAACATAAAGTAATTTGATCATTGAACACGTCGTACGGGATAAATACGAAGTTTCAACCTAACGTTCAAAATGCTCAGAAAACTCACTTTATTACGTAGGTGGTAGCAGTAGCAGTCACCAAATATTTGGAAGAAACACAACTACTGTTCGTTTTATATATTTTTCAGCATTATCGTGTTCGAAACAACTTTTCAGCATTGCCTTAGCAATCAAAATCTTATGCTTTTCAGTCAGTCAACACGATTGTACCCAATATTATTTTATTATTATTATTATTATTAATAATAATATTATTTATATTGTATTGGGTATTTCCCTAATACTGAAAAAAATCATGATATGAATAAATTCAAGTACAATCGTGTTGGCCGACTGAAAAGCATTACTATTTCAATAAAATTATTTCAACATTGAACAGAACTTAAAAGTTACATAGAGAAGTTACAAGGATCAAAAAAAAAAATGAAACTACTTTTTGATTTCTATTCCATGATAAAGGCATGTTAAGCTTTGCCATCTTTTAAGTTTAGTTCACTTCCACTACACATAATTTCCAGCAGAATGCGACATTATGATAATACATTTTTATTTGAGACTGTTTTGCCTTCTGGCGTCCAGTCTAGTCAGCGAACAAGTCGCCTCCTTGATCCCCTATTAGCAGTTGGCATCTTGGCCTCCTCTGCTTCCAGGCGACTCGCTTTGAAATCGTTCAACACTGCATCTAACCATCGCCTCCTAGTTCTACCTAGGCCTATAGACTAATGTATTATGAAATATTTTCATTTTGCTCATGTGGACACTTTTTATTGCGCGGATTAGAAGGAAAAGATTTGACATTCAACAATGCATAGGTTTCTTTGATACGTAACAGTCATATGTTGATTCAAAATTCTGTTGTAGTCACAAGAAAATGTCGCACTAAATCTGCTACCATAAGCTTTCTTAGTAGATATTGAAGTGAATCTAGTTCGTATTTTTTATCCTTCAAGATTGCAAGAGAACAACGTGTTTTTAAAGAGACAACAAGTAGTTCTGTGAAGAACTAAATAGGCTATTTTCATATATCCTATTTATGTTAATTGCCTCTATCAATATACAAAATTTCACTTTCATTGGTGTAATAGATTAGTAGATATTGAGAACCGTCAAAATATTTCGTATAATCGCCATTTTGGACTTTTATATAACCTAGGCCATAGAGTTATGTAATATTATATGACGATTATTGCATAGGTTCATTATGCAAAGCCCTCAGGGGCTCACATCTAGTGGGACGTGGGTTGGCGACCACGGGACCCCAGCTGAGTCCGGCATTGCTTCCCCATACTTGTGCCGGGCTCCTCTCTGTCTTCTTTCCTGTCGACCTCCCTTGGTCAACTCTTGTTCTCTTCCGACCCCGACGGTATTAGGGTATCCGAGGCCTAGGGAGTCTTTCACTTTCCCGGCTTAACTGGCCCTTGTCTCATCTTTCCTGATTCCCTCCTTCTGTGAGGGGTCAGCCTTCTTTTTCTTTTCCTTTTACCTCCTACCTTGTGCTCAAGGCCCTTAAGGAGGCTGGGTGTATGTAGCCCCACCACTTCTGGTGCACCCTAGATAATGCTACACCCTCAGGGGCTCACGGCTGGTGAGTTCGGGAGTTGGCGACCCCGAGGGATTCCTGGGCTGGGTCCGTTTTTCCCCTTTTGTCCCTTACCTTTGGGGCGGACCCTCTCCTCTCTCTCCTCTCCTCTCCTCTTTTCCTTATATTTCCTTTTCTCTTTAAGATTCCCGCACTGTTTTGTTACTTGGTTCACCGTGTATCTAAATTCCCTTGTAGCGATTTTTAAGGCATTTTTAATCTACGTTGCATTTTGTAAGTTTTTTTTCTATCTAAATTACATCTCGCGATTGTTTTCAACCTCAATTGCATTTTGTAAGGATTGGCAATCTAAATTGCTTTTTAGTAAGTCTTTTATGGAAGGCACAGGACATTTTAGTGAGGTTATTGAATTTCAAGTACATTTTGTATTTTCCACCTAAACCGCATTTCGCACGAATTTTGAATCTAAATTGCATTTTGTTTGGCGGGCAATTTGCAAATATTTTGATTCTCAATTGCATTTTGTGGATATTTTGAATCTAAATTACATTTTGTCACGTATTTTCAATCTAAATTGCATTTTGTAAGTATTGTCAATCCACACGAGTCGTTTGAATCTACCGTACATTTTGTAAGCATTTTCAATTTCAATGCATTCTGTAAGTATTTTGAATTTCAATCGCACTTTGTGAATAATTTGTATTGGAACTGGGATATTTCAATCTGAATTGCATTGTGTATTTTCAATTTCAATTGCATTTTGTAAGTATTTTGAACCTCAATTGCATTTTGTACGTATTTTCGATCTCATTTGCATTTTGTAAGTATTTTGAATTTCAGTTGCATTTTATAAGTATTTCGACGCTACATTGCATTTTGTACGTATTTTTAATCTAGCCTACGTTTTGTGGGTCTTTTTCAATCTATTCTTTTTGTGAATCTTTTCGTTCTAAATTACCTTTTGTAAGACCATATTGTGAGTTGTTTCCATCTGAGTTTCTCTTTGTACGTATTTTCCGTCTCACATAATTTTCGTTCTGGAATCCATTTCATTCTCATTTTCGCTATCACCCAGATCATTAGGGGCCGATAACCTAGATGTTAGTCCCCTTAAAACAACAATTATCATCATCAACATCATTATGCAAACGTTTACTTCAATCACATGATTAGGACACAAAGAAAATAAACCTAATTTTAAAATTTCGCTCAGCCGCCATCTTGAGGTTATTTAAACAAATTATAGCCTATGTCAGTGCATTACAATGTGTATAAACATTTGTTGTACCATGTTTCACTGCGCTCGAATGGTTAAATCGCGAGAAAAAACTATTTAAAAGTTTCAAATTCGCTTGGCCCCCATGTTCGTTATGTACTAAATAGGTTTAGAAAGTCACATAGGTGAACTTCTAGTAGTGCATTTTATCACCCTCAAGGTTGCAGGATCGAATCCTGGCGCAGCCAGTTGGCATTTGAGGATGAGCAAATGTGAGGGAGCCGTGTCAGTAAATTTACTGGCATGTTAAAAATCCCCTTCGGGGCAAAATTCCGGCACCTCGGCGTCTTTAAAAGCCGCAATAGTTAATAGGGACGTGAAACAAACAACATTATTACCTTTATCACCGTAAAAAATTCTGGGTGATATAAGTAAAAGGTTTGAGATATAGAATGGCAGTGAAATAGTTTGCATTGCTGCATTGTTGGATTGGTGTGACGTAATAAAACTTGAAGGGCACGGTCAGAGTTGAACAAAATAGTACTATGACCTTACCGAGTCCCATTGAAATCGCTTCAGCCGTTTAGATTTTATCGGGGACACATACACACACGGACAAAAGTTGATATCATACACCTATTTTTTTCATAAATGAAAATTGGCTAAAACCGAAAGATTCAGAATAATTAATTAGAGTATTGTACATAGCACGGGATGCATTTCGTAAACACTGGGTACGTCAACACCGGGGTCGACTAGGCCCCTCTTGTTAAACTTCTATATCCACGCCTGACAACAACCACAACAACAACAAAAACAACTATGTCGTAGACCCAGTGTCTCTATATTCTTGGAATGAAAATGAAAATCCACAGCCTGTTTCCAGTCGATCGACCGGGTCAGGAATGGAATGAATGAAGCCCCTATCTAGCGGCGAGGATATGAACTGTGCCGGCTGCCGAAGCCTGTCACACTCCTCTGGGGCAATGATTAAATGAATGACAGATGTAATGAAATGAAAGTGGAGAGTGTTGCTGGAATGAAATATTGATAAGGAAAACCGGAGTACCCGGGGAAAAACCTGTCTGCCTCCGCCTTGTCCAGCACAAATCTCACATGGAGTGACCGGGATTTGAACCACGGACCCAGCGGTGAGAGGTCAGCGTGCTGCCGCCTAAGCCACGGAGGCTCTCTTGGAATGAAAACTTTCTTATTTCCTTGTGTTATTAAATTTCAAACCACAAGATACGTTTCAGTTATCTTAAGTTGTAATTTTATGTAATTAATAAATTATAACTGAAAAACAGCTCCGTGCACTTTGATATGTGTTGAATCGGTCTGATAACCTGTGTCATTATGATCGCTGTACTAGTATGTCCAATTATGATTGCGGCGAGGAGTTGCGTGTAAGGTGGCCGAGGCGTTAAATTAAGTACCATTGTGGTATATTTCTGAAGTTGAATTAGGAAAGCATGGAAAATCACTTCTAGGACTAACTAGGTAGGAATCGAACGCATCGTTATGTGTAACGAGGCAAAATTACTTGGTAGAGCCAGGAATCGAACCTAGACTTTCTCGATGATAGTCAAGAATGCTAGCCACTGCACCACGAGGTTGACAATGTGAATTTCTGGTGCACTGTGCATTGCACCGTTGAGAGGGCCATTCTTTGCTAATCCCTGCTCGAAATTTGAGCCGGTGGACTGATTCAAGGTGAAACAAAACAAATGTACAGTAGTTGGGTCTCGGAGACCGCATGAATCCAAGGTCTATTGTCACCCAACTCATGCCCTGCGGATTATAGGGGCCGCATGGCCAGCGGGACGACATTCTCCGTCTGTTTACCTATTTCTTAGGGTTTGAGCAATACTTCTCATTAAGGAAGCTACTATTGCACTCACGCGGTTGAGAACACCTAGTTTCAGCCCCCATATGAGATCTCAAATCCCTTTCGGAGCCGGGAATCGAACCCTGGTCTTTCTCAGTAACTGGCATATGTGCTACCCCTTCCTTACAATCGTAGTCCGTTTGCAAATAAGCACACCAGTAGGCCTACAGCCCCACAATAACGTTGGTTGTCAGACAGATTCAACACGCACCCATCCAGACAGCATTACAAGTCACAACAGTATAAAGAACATCTATGCGCCGGATTTTTGTTGTCAATTCATTTGAGGAGCGTGCGACATCTTGGTCATCAACCCGGTGTTGCCTGATGTGTGATGAAATTGTCTGATAACCTGTATTACTGTGATGACTGTGTGTAACTGTATCAGGGATGGGATGGGGTAAGCACACTGGGACTTGAAGTAAGGTACTCTCCCGGCATTTTCCTGGAGGGAGTGTGGAAAAAGACGAGGAAAAACTACACTCAGCATAGCTGCTGTCAGCGTTGGGATTCGAACCTATGATCACCAGACTGGTTATGCTTGTAAACCTCACCTGAAGGGGACTGCTAGAACGTTTGTTATTGTGGTTGTTGTTCAATTTAGGGGTTTGGACATTGAGGTTATAGGTTCCGTGTACTTAATTGTGTGTAGAATTTGTATGAAAACCAGTGCTATTGTGGTGCCTATATTTAAGCGTATTTGTACTTGTGGTTAGGATTGGGATGGGGACGGTCATGACATTAAATTAGGAGACCATCTGTCTGAAATAGCAGTGGGAGACAATTGAATACCAATTCTAAGATTACTGAGGTAAAAATCGAACCCACCTCATCTTTGGTTTGCCTCAAGTGACTTATGTACTCCGTTTAACCCTCAGACTAGAATTGAATTTCTTGGCTATACTGAGAATTGAACCCAGAACCTTTCGATTTGGAAATAAATGCTTTTTCTTACACATTTTCTTCATCCAATACTGCAAAATCTGATATATAAGAACCCGTGAAACATAGTCTTCAAAATAAGCTTCTCCACTAAAATTTACACACCAACCATCCCTCGAAAGAAACACTATTTTTATAGCAGAATTCCAATATTTGCAACCATCATGCAATGGAATGATGAGTGCTTACTCCACTACAATTTTCACCGTACTTTTGGGACTCCCATATGCTGTTACTAGAATACCTAATCCAAGACATCTAACTCCGTATGTTCACAACTTTTGCATACAAATCATCAGTATACCTAAGTTGAAACCTCGGTGGACCAAAGGTTATAGTATCCACCAGGCAGAACCTCGGTAAACCAATGGCTATAATATATCTACCATACAAAACATTTGTTCACCGTGTGGCTACTTGTTAGCATTCTTGGCTGACATCCCCGAGTTTCGGGTTTAATTCCAGCCACGGAATTAAATTGTATCCTAAGAACTAGAACAGGGTACACTCAGGACTGCGAAGAGGTGGGTTTGTGGGTTTGATTTCCTTCTCAGCCCTCCTTGAAGAGGTTTTTCGTGTTTTCCCACCTCAACTCCAGGCAAATTACTGGTTGGTCTTATATTAAGATTAAAGTTACATTCTAACCAAATCCTAGCCCAATTATTACAAATAAACACACTGGTACACCGGTAACACATGATGTAAAGAAAACATAACTATAGCACATTTGTCCTACAGTAAAGTCACACTGATGAACTTTTTTTTTTTAGCGTATGGCTTTGAGTGCCGGGAGTGTCCGAGGACATGTTCGGCTCGCCAGTTTTGTAGCTGCTTCGAGACGGACACCCAATGGGTGAGCTACAAGTACCGTTGGGGAGGGAAGGAGGGAAGTTGGAATGTAAGGACGAGGAGTTGGAAGGTAGCGGCTGTGACCTATAGTTAGGGACCAACCCCGGCATTTGCCTGGAAGGAAGATGGGAAACCACAGAAGACCATCTTCAAGGTTGCCGGCGGGGGGATTCGAACCTCCTCGCCTCCCGGATGTGAGCGACTGCCATTAGTCATGCCGTAACCACCACGGCTAACTCACCCGGTACTGATGAACTATTATATTATGATGACCTCTCTAACGCATGTACTGTCAGACTTCTTCAGAACCGTAGCCCCTCAGTGAAGCACTGATGCCACAAGGTTCCAGTACGTATCTGGGAGTATCTAATACCATAGGTGAACTACAAGTTCCTCTAGTTGGCGAACATTGTTGGGTAGTCATGATGTTCACAAAACCTAATTCTTCAACTGGGTTAATACAGGCTTTTTGGTTGGGAGACATCGCAGTACAGAAAAATTACCCATTATGTTCCTTGAGTCAGTCGTTCAAAATCCTGTATGTGTAGTGTGGCATGGTGCATTGTCCTGTCAAAAATGACCATTTCTAGCAAGGAACACAGTTGACATGAACAGATAAATTTACAGTAGTTCACAAGGAAGTATTGATACAGCATCACTGTCAGAGTTGGGAGTAACGGAACATAGAGCCCATATGTGCCCCATGAAAATATCGCCCATCTGCCACTGTGCTACGACACTACTTCCGGGAAAGGTATATCCAATATACTAGCCTACATAGACAAATTTCTGAAACCGGCCATTGCCATCATCATTATCATGATCCTCTTCATTATCGAAATTATTGTTATTATTATTACTTACATCACCACTTCGTATTAAAACATTCCACTTACCTGATTTTATTATTACAAGTTTTTCAGTCGGTCAACACGAGTTGTAACCGCTTATACAGACACCTATGCCTTAAAGCACGGATTGTGCGATATCCTATTTAACAGGTGTTCCATCAAGTTATTCATAACTCATCACATGTTGATTATTAGTATTATCTCACATTTAAGTATTATTATCATCACTGTAATATACTGAAGCTCGTATTAAGAGATACATTTTGTATAGAGGAAATTATTATTATTATTAGACTATTATTATTGGATTTCTGCAGCAGATTGTACTTTATTTTCAATTATATATTAACATCTCATATGGCTCGAGGAAAATACGTGGGTTAGCAAGATGTCATTTCGTAACTTGAGGAAAGTAGACTTGGCGACTACGAGTCGAGCTTAACGAGATATAGCAGCAGAGTGCCACTGAAAATAGCAGAGAGACAACGACCGTTGCTCGATTTCGTAGATTCGGACCAGGGTGAACAGCACGAAGCTAGGTCAACGGCCACTTAACCCCAACGAGGACACAAAGGTCGTGATGTGCGAGCATCATGAAGCCGTTTTGAAGCTGGTGACGTCACGCCAGGCGCGGGAAGATGGAAGAGCCCGCGTGGGATGAACGGGCCATCGGCAGGGAAGGAGGATCAGGAGTGACAGGCAATTTGGGAGAAGTTGCCCCGTGATTGGCTCCAGGTTGCTACCCCAAGTATCGCATAGAGGGAGATATGAAAAGCCTTTGAAAACTCTAACTGAGGTAATTCAGTCCCCATTCTTGCACATAAAGTTTGTTTTCAAAGTCTACGGTACGGTGCTCATCCATGAGGCTGATTGAAATTTAATATTGGTTAAGGATGATAGGCTATTTCACGTCTGACTCCTAAATGGTGCAAGTTTGATCTGGCTTTGCACCATAAAATCTGATTCAAGGAATTAGATTCCATCACAACCAGTAATAAAACAGTAGACACCGCACCTCCGCTGGAAGACTGCCACAAGTAAAAAGGACACATTTTCAGGAGAAGAAATTAAATATGTTGAACTAATGGGAAAAATATAAATATTTACATAATTAAAGTGAAAGTAACATATTACTAACTTCTAACATTGTCTGGTACTAAGTTATACAATAACATACAAAGTTCTTTCATGGAATATAATTATGTGTTTTAATAAAAATAATATGGCAGTTTTCCATTCAGTGCCGTAGAATTGCTATTTATAGGATCTGAGCTGTGGCAGTTTTACAGGACACGGACTTGATCATAGGCCTTTATAAGTACCACATACTTCAAAATTCATGTTTTTTGACTTGTGGCCGTCTTCCAGCGGGGGTGCGATATCTCGTCTTTGATTTTTTTACTTCATTAAGATTCACATCATGGCTGCAAGGAAGGAAGATGAACGTCTGCAAGGGAAACGAACGCCACATCACCAAGCCAAACCAGATGGTCCAGAGTTCGACTACAGTGAACCAAATGATCTCGACTTACCCATGATCTCTATTTTCGATTAATTCATCGGCACGTAAATTCAAGCTTTTCCAGTAACTTAATATTTAGAATCATCTCCACCTTAGTAGCTTCGCCGAGCCATAGTAGAGTCAGTAAATTCATTGTTTTACTTTTATTATCTTTTGTCGCAATTTTCCTGTTTTTTTTTGTTGAAATATAATTAAATTCTTTCTTTTATCTGATGCAGTCCTTTTCATTCTTCATTGTAGAAATAGCTGTAAGCTAATCCCTGTATCCTTGCACAATTACTATCCGGGTATTATTGGAGTTTTACTAAGAATTAAATTGAATTTGTCGTCCACGTGGAGTAAATTAAACACATTGCATTTGGCGCAACAACGTTTGGCCGAAAACCGGATGGTATGTGTGGAGGGTAGAAGTTATATCTCTGTGCAAGTGTTCGTGGGGGTTTGTATCTTGTGTCAGCATGGGTGATGAGAACCATATGCTGTTGAGAAGCGGTCAACAGTTAGGCAGTGGTATGGCGGCGGAGAATGTAGAACAAGAGTGTAGACGATTGGCAGAGGAGAGTGAGAATCGTACGGGGGTGGCAGAGATAATACCGGGTACGAGAAAGGAGGAGGAAAGTCAGGGAGGTTTTCAAAGTCTAATCATGGGAATGTTTCAGGAATTAAAGGAAGGTAATCAGGAGTTAAACAGAAAAATAGATTCAAACAATCAGGAGTTTTTTTGTTTTGTTTTTTGTTTGTATTTTGTTTGTCGTGTAGCCTCTTGAGAGGCCGAGTGCAGGTCTTTCTAGTCGACGCCCGTGGGCGACCTGCGCGTCGGGATGAGAGATGGAATGGATGAAGATGAATGAAACTGGGCAAGGATGTGGAAGGAAGCGGCAGTGGCCTGTCAGAAGGTACTGTCCCAGCATTTGCCTGGTGTTGAAAATGGGAAACCACGGAAAACCATTTCAAGGACAGCCGACGGTGGGGCTTGAACCCACGCGTCTACCGAGTCAGCAGAGAGCTTGGCCCTTTGAGCTAACGCAGCGCTTTAGCCCGCGTAGCCACTACTGTCGGTAATAAGGAGTTAAAGAATGAACATAAAACAATGAGGAGTTAATCAGTATAATAGATCTAGATCATCAGGAGAAGATGAGGTTAATTGACCAGTGGGGTAGAGGGATAATAAACGATAATAAGAAGACAAGTAGGGAAGTTTGTCAGAAATTCGATGAAGGGAAGCAACAGTTAGAGGTGATGTTAGGTGTGAGTGGAGTCGAGGAAAAGAAGCAGCAGCAAATATAGGTGATGTTAGGTGAAAATAGTGTAGACAAAAAGAAGCAGCAGTTAGAGGTAATTTTTTTTGTCGTGTGGCCTCCTGAGAGGCCGAGTGCAGGTCTTTCTAGTCGACGCCCTTGGGCGACCTGCGCGTCGGAATAAGAGATGGAATGGATGAAGATGAATGAAACTGGGCAAGGATGTGGAAGGAAGCGGCCGTGGCCTGTCAGAAGGTACCGTCCCAGCATTTGCCTGGTGTTGAAAACGGGAAACCACGACAAACCATTTCAAGGGCGGCCGACGGTGGGACTCGAACCCACGTGTCTACCGAGTCAGCAGAGAACTTGGTCCCATGACCTAATGCTGCGCATTAGCCAGCTCTCGGTAGAGGTAATGTTAAGTGGTAGCAGTATAGAGGAAGAGGAGATAAAAGGTGAAACAAAGAGAGAGAGAGAGGGTTAGAGGAGATTGTGGGTGATAGTAGAATAGAAGTAGAGGAAATTGCAAGTGAGAATAGAGAAGAGGAAATGTAGAATCAGTCAGAGGAGATGTCAGGCGAAAGCCGAATGGAATTAGAGGAAATGGTAGGAGAGTATTAGAAGAGATCGTAGGTGAGAATAGAATAGATGAGAGGATGCATCTCTTAGAGGAGACGTTAGGCGAAAATAGAATAGAGTTAGAGGACATTGTAGGTGAGAATAGATAACAAGAGATGGAGAATCAGATAGAGGAGACGTTAGGTGAAAATAGGGGAGAGTTATTGGAGATTGTAGGTGACAGTGAAAGAGATGTCAGGAATCAACAGTTAAGTGCAATGTTTGTTGAATGTAATGTAGAGGATGAGATAAGGCTGGAAGCAGATAATAATAGGTCAGATATGAGTAACCAGAGAGTGATCACAGTAGACGGGGAAAACTGACGGGGAAGTAGGAACTTCAGAACAGAAAGAAACGGTATAAGCAGATACCATTGGGAGAGGAAAGGAAAAGTAGACTTAGAAAGAAGCATAAAGATCACATGGTAAAATGGATCAGTGTCACAAATAGGGTAGGGGATGCTGTAGGAGGTGAACTTAAGGATTATGTTACTTTAGAAAAATGTCATTATAAAGAAATGGAAACTATGATGAACGAGAGAGAGGAAGAGCGTAAGGTGAAGTGCGTACAGTAGTAGCTGAATTAGGAGGAGTAATAGGAGGGGAGGAGAAGCGCAGTGACACTATAGATAAATATAGTACAGAGGAGGCAGAAACTGTTGTTATGAGGAGAGAAGAGAGCGTAACTAGGAAAACAGATAGAAGTGAAGGAGTGTGTGGTGAGAACTTAAAAGTGCCTCATGGAGTAGTTATGTAAGTCAGTATTGCCGTGTGTTACTTTTCCCTATGACGTAAATATTAAAGATAACTTATTAAGTGAATTCGTAGAAGAGGAAACAGTTCCTAAAATACACACATCAAAAAAAGTTTTGCATCACCTCGGTTCCAAGAGTTCCGGAACCGTTAAATACAAAGGGAATAGAGATCAACACAAACAACATTTCAGCTCATTTTATTGCTCATGAGACCCACACATTGCATGTTGTACCATCATACAGCTAGACTTTCAGCATTTGTGGTCCAGATTGCAGTACACACCACTACCTCTAATACCCAGTAGCACGTCCTCTTGCATTGATGCATGCCTGTATTCGCCGTGGCATACTATCCACAAGTTCATCAAGACACTGTTGGTCCAAATTGTCCCACTCCTCAACGACAATTCGGCGTAAATCTCTCAGAGTGGTTGGTGGGTCAAGACGTCCATAAACAGCCCTTTTCAACATATCCCAGGCATGTTCGATAGGGTTCATGTCTGGCGAACATGCTGGCCACTGTAGTCGAGCGATGTCGTTATCTTGAAGGAACGCATTCACAAGATGTGCACGATGAGGTCGAGAATTGTCGTCCATGAAGACAAATGCCTCTCCAATATTCTGCCGATATGGGTGCACTATGGGTCGGAGGATGTCATTCAGGTATCGTAAAGCCGTTTCGGAGCCTTCCATGACCACCAGTGGCGTACGTCGGCCCCACATAATGCCACCCCAAAACATCAGGGAACCACCACCTTGCTGCACTCGCTGGACAGTGTGTCTAAGACGTTCAGCCTGACCAGGGTGCCTCCAAACACGTCTCCGACGATTGTCTGGTTGAAGGCATATGCGACACTCATCGGTGAAGAGAACGTGATGCCAATTCCGTGGGGTCCATTCAGCATGTTGTTGGGCCCATCTGTACCGCGCTGCATGGTGTCGGGGTTGCAAAGCTGGACCTCGCCATGGACGTCGGGAGTGAAGTTGCGCATCATGCAGCCTATTGCGCACAGTTTGAGTTGAAACACGACGTCCTGTGGCTGAACGAAACGCATTATTCAACATGGTGGCATTGCTGTCAGGGTTCCTCCGAGCGGCAATCCGTAAGTAGCGGTCATCCACTACAGTAGTAGCCCTTGGGCGGCCTGAGCGAGGCCTGTCATCGACAGTTCCTGTATCTCTGTACCTCCTCCATGTCCGAACAACATCGCTTTGGTTCACTCTGAGACGCCTGGAAACTTCCCTTGTTGAGAGCCCTTCTTGACACAAAGTAACAATGCGGACGCGATCGAACTGCGGTATTGACCTTCTAGGCATGGTAGAACTACAGACAACATGAGCAGCGTACCTTCGTCCTGGTGGAATGACTGGAACTGATCGGCTGTCGTACCCCCTCCGTCTAATAGGCCCTGCTCATGCATGGTTGTTTACATCTTTGAGCAGTTTTAGTGACATCTATGAACAGTCAAAGGGACTGTATCTTGGATACAATATACACAGTCAACGTCTATATGCCGGAGATCTGGGAACCGAGGTGATGCAAAACTTTTTTTGATGTGTGTAGTAGAAAGAAGCCCTGTTGTGAATTGTCACGTGTCTTTGGCACTACATGATGTTTTACTCGACTCGGGATGAGTAAAATCAAGCGTCAGCCTAAGATTTTATAATCTGATGAAGGAGGCGGGAGTAGAATTTGAACAAATGCCTATTAAAACTACCTATACATATATTATCACCGTTTTGGGTAAGAATTACCAAGTAATTACAAGGCAGTTTCTGGTGGCTAAAAGCATTAACAATCACGTAGAACACCAGGTGTGTCTCGTTATCCCAAATGTAGTGTACGAAGTAATGTTAGGGCTCAGACTGGCTGACTAATGTTTTAGGTAATTTGTGCTATGATGTAGGATGTGTTAAATTCAAGTGGGATAAGGAGGAAATAATCATAAAATTCATTGATCAAAGTAAGAGGAGCAATGTTTCAAGTGGAATACGTACGTTAAATGAGGTGTTGATGGTAAGAGATGTGGAAGTAACTGAACACGTGTCTGAGGGCATAGAACCTGGGTCATTCATTTTGTGGGGAGTGTCATGACGAACGGAGATCTCGAGGACTCGTTACGTCACGCTGCGACTTTAGGAAATATCAGTGTAATCTTCTCTAAGAGGTTTTATTGAGGAATCAGAGTGCTTTCAAGGATAGGATTGGCAAGGCCAATTGCTATGAACATTCCTTGAACGTCCATGATTTTTCCGTCTGTACGGACCACAGGTACCAGATACCGTTCGAATATCAAAAAGCAGTAGAAGCTTAAATTAAGCAGATGCTCCAGGATGGCATCATAGAACATTCTAGTAGTCCCTATGTCAATTCTTTATCGTCGTTTCTAAAACAGATGGTAAAGTTATAATTTGTTTAGACGAGTGCCTGGTTAACGAACACATTTCGTACAAAAAGTTATGGCACACATTTTTATGTTCAATTAAAATTAAGTTCCAGTAGAGAATTAAAGGAGGGGGACCATGGTGTATTAGTAAGCCCAGTGTAAAGACTTCATTTAATGGCGTATTATGTAGTACAGTTTTGAAAGATTTTATTCAATGGCAAGTTATTTTTGGTCAGTATGCAGTCGCAGCAAAATCAAGCAAAGTGGAAATTTCAAGACGTCTTAGATCCTGCGAGTTCTAAGGTAAGGTAAAGTAGCATACTGGTCAATTAGGGAGAGAGAGGGAAAACAAATATGCTCTAGAGAAGGAGCAAGATGGTAAGTTAAACGTACAACATTCAGAGCTTACGGAAATATGTTTCGTGAGGAGAGGCAGGCAATGGACGAAAGATGTACGGAGGTAATAGGGAAGAATGTTAAGGGTGAAGAATGGACTCTGTGCCGATATCTTAATAAACCTAGGCCTTATGTGGGCAGTTTCGAAGGTGCTGGGGCATTCTCATTAGACTGGGCGGCGCTTATATGGCTTTATAGCTTATGCGTGGCGAGGATGAAACCAGGTCATAAAGAATTAAGATTGTTCTTTACAATTACCATACATGACGGTGTACACGTATCTTAGAACATTGTTGGCCACGTAACGACTTATGAGGAGAACTAGTCCACAGACTGAGATGGGTGAGTGACCTCGTGTGTACGGTGGAGTGAGAATAATTTAAAAAGATACTTGGTAGTCAGGTCATTGTCAGAAAGGTTGACTGGTCTGGGGAACTGCAACTTATGTGATTTAAGGGAGAGAGATAGGGAGCGATAAGTATAACGGAGCTGACTACAGATGGTGATATGCGATAAGCTGTACGGTGTCGTGGAGCTCGATAGAGTTTGGTATGCAGACAGATTTAAAAGGATTTCAATTGGTACGACATTGCACTGAAGTATTTTGGCGTAATTATATTTCTAGGTTTATGTTTTGTCTTAATAGGGTTAAAATGTAACAATCACAGAGATTTTGTGTAGCTCAGCCAGGAGGGATTTCTTTTGACGTGTGGACAGTGAGCTTGTGAAAAGTGCGTTATAATTGAGTGAAGAAATACATACCAACATAACAAGTGTATGGTGCACGGTGTACGAAGTCAGTACATGCAGCATCCCCGTGTGAGGTCACACAGTGACGGAGCGATGACATGTCGGATCAATTAAGTCACGAGACAAAGCAGTGAGGAAAGAAGTAAAAATCATAAATACCCACAGTGTAACACATAAATGTTCATCTTTCCAAACACACACAGGTTAATGAATATGAACTCAGCGGAAAACTGCAATTATTTGAATAACAATTAACGTGCAAATCGCACAGGTGTTGAAACAAAGACAAGGAAGTATAATACGTCAAGGAAGCTCCTAATGTACATATAAAATGGTATATTGTGATATTTGTGATGTTCTGTGATTTACGGTTTTATTACACGTGTCTATGGAAAATCGCGGCGAATATAGAGATTCCATATATCACGCGATCTTCCAGGGCGAAATGTAACCGCTTATACAGGCACCTATGCCTTGAAGCACGGATTGTGCGATATCTTACTGTATTTAACAGGTGTTCCATCAAGTTATTCATAACTCAACACATGTTCATTATTATTATTATCATCTCACATTTGAGTATTATTGTTATTATTATTATTATTATTATTATTATTATTATCACTGTAACATTTCGTATGAAGGAAATTATTATTATTATTATTATTATTATTATTATTATTATCATCATCATAATCGGTTTTCTATAGCAGATTGTACATTATTTTCAATTGTATATTAACATCTCATATGGCTTGCGGAACATACTGTATGTGGGTTAGCAAGATGTCATTTCGTAACTTGACAAAAGTAGACTTGGCGACTACGGGTAGGGCTAAACGAGGTATCGCAGCAGGGTGCCAATGAAAATAGCAGCAAGACAACGACGGTTGCTTGACTTCGTAGAATCGGACCAGGGTGACTGGCACGAAGCTAGGTCAACGACCACGCAACCCCAACGAAGATACCAAAGGGCGTGACGTATGAGCATCATGAAGCCGTTTTGAATCTGGTGATGTCAGGCCAGGCGCGGAAAGATGGAAGAGCCCGCGTGGGATGAACGGGCAACGGCAGAGAAGGAAGATCTGAAGGGGGAAGTTGCCCTGTGATTGACTCCAGGTCGCTACCCCAAGTATCGTATGGAGGGAGATATGAAAAGTCTACAAAATCTCTAACTGAGGTAATTCAGTCCCCAATCTTGCATGGAAAGTCTACAGTACGGTGCTCATCCGTGTGGCCGATTGTAATTTAATATTGGTTAAGGATGATAGGCTAATTCACGTCTGACTCCTTAATGGTGCAAGTTTGATCTGGTTTTTCACCATAAAATCTGATTCAGGGAATTAGATTCCATCACAACCAATAATAAATTGGCAGACACATCTCGTCTGTGTTTGTTTTACCTCATTAAATTTCATATCATCGCTGCGAGGAAGGAAGATGAACGTCTGCAACGCCACATCGCCAAGTCAAACGAGATGGTCCAGTGTTCGACTACGGTGAGCCAAATGATCTCGACTTACCCAAGATCTCTATTTTCGATTAATTCATCGGCACGTAAATTCAAGCTTTTCCAGTAACTTAATATTTAGAATCATCTCCACCTTAGTATCTTCAACGAACCAGAGTAGAGTCAGTAAATTCATTTATTATTATTATTATTATTATCTACTGTCGCAATTTTCCTGTTTTTAATATGATAAAATGTTATCCTTTATCTAATGTAGTCCTTTTCATTGTTCATAGTTAGAGATAGCTTTAAGTCATCCCTAATTCCTAAAGCAAGTACCATCCCAGTTAAAGACAGAGTCTTACCACGACTTGAGAGGCAGAGGTCTCAGGTGCTCTACCAGAGGTGTAAGTAATGCATTTCGGTCATTTGAGGTATATCATGACCATGGCGCCCAACACATAATAAATATAATCACATTGCAATCAATCTAATCACGTGGTAACTTCATCAATAAGGCTTACATTTCATTTGTCACACTAGAGTAGGACTTGTTGTGGTATTTCCACTCTCCCGTCAGGAAAACACATTTCATTTGTCGCCCAACAGTGGGACGATATATTATCACACAAACAGCAAGCACATTACATTTCCATGTTTATTATACGTATTACTAATATTTTACAACACATGCTGCAATTGACTAAAGCTGGCGATCGTTGTTTCTAGGGGCGTAACATATAGGTTACCTGCCCCAAATCAAAGAATGTTTGACGAGAAAATGGCATTATAACAGATTTACTGCTATAAAGGCGCAATTTAATTTAGGTAGCTGGATTATAAATGTGCCACTTTCATCTAATCCTTAATGTAGTGATTGACCGTTAATTGTGCATTAAGAAGTATACACAACTGGTAAGTAAGCGTTCTAATGAAATTCTGATTTAGACTTGTGCAAAAGAATCCTCAGGTTTCAAACGCTCAAAATATGAGTTGATGATATTTCAGGTGCTCACGCCCCTTATAATGTATTCTAAGAATTAAGTGTAGGACAGCGCTGGATATCCTTGTACGGATATAGGTTATTGGGCAGAGTTGGCCTTCCCTCGCTTTTTCTGAGTTTTTGTACGTATTCTGTGTCTGGTATATTGCCATTTTATGACGCAGAAATAATTGCTACACCAATTCTACTTATTTTAACTTTATAACAATATCAAGAGACACTAATGGCATATTTTATTTCAAATCAAAAATGAGAAATTATTATAATTACTATTAATATTAAAAAATTCTGGGTCCCATTTTCTACTTGTTCACTGCGACCATTGTGTACCACTGTAAAAACATTGGGAATTTGGAAATGACATGATAATGACCTTCATTGACTTGGAAAAGGCATACGATAGTGTCCCCAGAGACAGAGTTTGGGAAAGCCCGAAACAAAAAGGTATTGGAGAAGAGAAAATACAAATGATAAAAGCGATGTAGAGTAATTGATGCAGCTGTGTCAAGACTCAAGTAGGTAAAACAGGATGGTTTGAAATTGAACATGGATTGAAACAAAGACTGTACTCTCACCATTGCTATTTATACTGGTGATGATTGATATACTAAAGGCAAAAAAAGGAAGCGTGCACAGGTATAAGAATGAACATAATCCTCTTTGCTAATGTTGTTCTGATTTGGGGAGAGAATGGGAATGTTGTCTAAGAACAGATGGATGTGATGAAGGAAAATATTCACAAATGGGATACACAGATCAGTGTAGAGAAGAGCAAGACAATGGTATTGGCAAGAGAAAAGAAAGAAGGAAGACGGATTGTTTAAATTGGAGATGCAGATCTGGAAGTGGTAGAGCACTTCAGATATTTGGGAAGTAAACAGATGGAAAACGCAAGATTGAATATGGAGATCAACTAGAGAATACAATGTACGGGTGCTTTCTACCATCAGGTTTGGAGATTCATTTGGGATAAAGACATACCACTGAAGGCTAAAGAAATGATGTACAAGACCTATTACTTACCAATAATGACGTATGGAGCAGAAACTTGGTCGATGACGAGGAGAGATGAAAGTATTATACGGGCAACTGAAATGAAATTCCAGAGGAGCATGGTATAGATGACTAGGCTCTCCTAGAGTAAGAAATGAATACATTCGAAGGAAGTGAATGTACAGAAGCTGAATGATAAGCTGGTGCAGAATAGATTGAGATGGTATGGTCATGTGAAAAGGATGAATGGTGAAAGAATGCCGAAACAAGTGATGGAGAGAGACGACGAGGATGTCCTAGAGTACGGTGGATGGATTTGGTGAAGGACAGTGTGGGAGAACGAAACCTGGAGTTGAGTTCAGTGGTTGAAGAAGGATGGTGGGCAGACAGAATAAACTGGAGGGGTGTCATTTGTTTTGACCCAGCTTAGGCAGGGAAACGGAAATTGATGACACGGCGACCAACAAATTTCATTCAATTTTGTCTTGTAGTTGCCCAACGATACCACGAGATGTTTTAAGTAATCCAACATCATACAAACGAAGCACTCGGGAATATCCTAGGCCTTCAAAACACCCTCCCAAGGGATTCAAAACCACAATTAGGGGACCTTTATGCTGACATTTCACCACTTTTCTACAGATGGGTATATTGCGGAACTTAACGATTGGAAGGGTGATTGTCGTTTATATATCCTCGTAATATCAGTTGGAAGATGAAGGAAGGAAGGAAGGAAGGAAGGAAGGAAGGAAGGAAGGAAGCACGCGACCCTCAGTTTCGCGATCATAACCAAACGACCCCAGTTTTTAAGTATAATCTGAAGCACCATAGGTGTCTTTTCACTCAAAAATCTCAGACGCATTCACCGGAAAAACATAGCCATACGTGAAAGTGCGGAGTATGATCCAGTTCTTGCGACTAAATGGCACCATGGGCATGGAAATTCATCATCAACTTGCTGAGGTGAATGGTGAAAATATCATGTCACGAACATATTTTTGACATTAGTGTACTGAGCTCGATGTCGGCAGGACGAATGTTTAAGGTGAGTAACAATTTGGCGGCCAAGTACGTCCATCACAGACTTCCACCTCTACGGACCGTACTAATCGGTGCAACTATGATATGCCTTCATAAGAACACTCCAGGAACTGAACGAAGATTTCGTCAATGCTCACATCAATGCAATGCCTCAAAATACCACCAGATAAAGTGCTTGGACAACAATGTTGACAATGTTGAACAGTGATGCGCATCAGTGCTCTAATACTGCGTATCCCTATATCTGCCTATAAAATAAAGTTTTTTTGTTCGAGCCATCGTAAATTAAATTTTTTGAAGCTCCTTTGTAATTCTTTGTAATGTATGTCTACCCCTTATTATTCCCGTTTTTCCTACGGGGTCGGGGATGAGATGCGATGGAAGTCTTTGTGGCGGATGATTTTTACGGCCGGATGCCCTTCCTGACACCAACCTCATGAGAGGAGTTAATGAGAGATGAAATGAATGATGGTGAATGAAACTGGGCAAGGATGTGGAAGGAAGCGGCCATGGCCTGTCGGAAGGTACCGTCCCAGCATTTGCCTGGAGTTGAAAATGGGAAACCACAGAAAACCATTTCAAGGACGGACGACGGTGGGGCTCGAACCCACGCGTCTACCGAGTCACCAGAGAGCTTGGCCCCATGACCTAACGCAGCGCTTTAGCGAGCGCAGCCACTACTGTCGGTTTCCTTTGTAATTCTTTGTAATGTGTGTATATTTTAATATCGTCATTCTATACACTTCATTAGCTTGGAGATCTGATGAAGAAGTCATTGATGGCGGTATCTTACCTCCCCATCTCTCTTCCGACGTTGACATGTTGAGGGTTTTAGTTGACATTATTGTTTCAAGTAAGATCATTGCATGGAGAGGGAACAGGGTTTCCGATACTGCTTGAAGGCGATACCTGTAAAAAGAATAAATAGTTCCTTATTTGTTCCCTACGGTTTAGACATATTAAGATATACTACTACTACATACTACCATAATAAAACATTCAGTTGGTGAATATGTTAATGCTCCCCAGTTATATCCGGTAGCCAATACAAATCTAAAGGTTTATTCTAAGTTACATGAAATAAACATTAAATAACTCATTGTATATACGGTAGTTTTGCATTTTTTCTCCAAAATTCAGACTGAGAGAACTTCAAAATCTCTACTCGGTTTGGAACCATAAATGAGCCAGTATTACAATAATAATAATAATAATAATAATAATAATAATAATAATAATAATAATAATAATAATAATAATAATAATGTTATTTGTTTTACGTCCCTTTTAACTACTGCGGCTTTTAGAGACGCCAGGGTGCCGTAATGTAGCCCTGAAGGGGATCTTCAACGTGCCAGTAAATGTACTGACACGACTCCCTCGCATTTGCGCACCCTTACATGCCAACAGACTGTGCCAGGATTCGATCCTTTAACCTTGGGACCAGCAATCGAGAACGTTACTGCTGAGCCACGCAGCCAGCCCATAAATACCCAGTTGAGGGGCAGATGACCTCAATATTTCACTCCTTAAAAAATTAAATAACCACCACACTCCCAACCTATTGGAGCTCTGCTTGTTGGTAGATCATGTACGAACATTCTACGCTCCATTCTCTTCAAACTTCAGAAATATAATACATCCTCCTATCTGTCTCACTAAATCAAATAATAATGATTTGCATTTTGGTGGTTTACAAATTCCTTCAGGTTTTTGTCCATGCAGAGAGAAAATGACAGACAGATTCACCTATCGCCAGCTAAGTCGAGTAGTCTAATTAAGACTGTTCTGTTCTCTGTCAGATTAGCTCGTAAGATCGAAGGCACCGTCACGCCATGTCAGTTCAGAAATTAAATTTCTCACCAGCAATAGAAGGCTTAATTGCCCCATAATGTGGTGTAATGACATTACCGTGATATTTGACGACTGTACATTCTGTTCACAGCATATGAGTCTATGTAGGAGCAGATGTCATTGAGTTTGGACCAGCCATTGACTTTCAATACGCTGTAATTTTTGCACCAAGAATAAAAGTAGCCACTTTATTCATCAAGTGCAATCATTAATTAGACTACTGCAAAATTTGAATGTGACTATTTAAAACTTATAATGTAGCAAATTTGTTATTAAAATACATCAAAATATCAATTTAATGTACATATTTAATAAACTTTCTACATTGCTGTATTATGGGCTCATTCAACGTAAATAACAGACAACATTTTACTGTTTCATTCCTCAACAGACCATAACACCGTAGATAATGACAGCATGAAAATTTTGTTTGTGTTGTCATTGTTCTACAATGATGTAGCCTAGTGGGCTTTTCTCTTGATATAATTTGTTCGTTCCGAACAACTACAATGGAAAATAGCTCACAGTGTTATTTTGAACGCAGTGGAGGCAAGGTTTTTCGTCTCATCCGGGAGGGAGAGAGATACTGCTCAGAAAGCCAATAATCTTAACAATATCAATTCCTTGATTGTGCCTGTCACAGAGGGGGATGGATAGCACAGTCGGTAGAGGCTCTGTGCTTCGAACTCAAAATAAGTGGGTTCGACTCCCACCCAGGTAGTGGATTCTTGAAACAAAACTACCACTTTCTTGAACGCAAACAGCTTTGGGTTCACTCAGCCTCCAACATAAAAGTATACCATTCATGGGAGTAAGGGTGGCCGGGCAAGGAGCTAATAACCTCATCCCATCTAGAGCCTTTATTTTCCACTACCCCAAGGGAGCCCATGGCCTGTAGAGAGTTGGCTTTGCTTTGCCTGTCACAGATCTAGTACAATAATTCGACATATTTCCAAAGGAACGTACTTCCAACATTTCAAAAACCCATTTTCAAAATTTTCAAAATTACCCCTAGCTTTGACAAGGTCATCACCGTTTCCTTTGTGTCTCCCAAGCTTAAAACAATTACTCAACAGCTCGTTTTAAAAGTGTTTGCTAAACCTGCAGCTACAAATTTAACACACTCAAAACAAAGGGGCTTAGATGGCATTAGTCGTTCTATGAAATTTTGAAAAAAAAAATCTTTTTAGTTGCCCACAACAAAAGTGAAATAATAGTTCTTAATTAACATACAGGCTTATATGACTGAGGAATAATTTGTTGGTGGAGGTTTAAAACACTCCGAAAAGGAAAACTTTCAAAAAATATCTATTAACATTGGAGATACGAGGCAAACAGAGAAGGGCAGTTCAAAGTAACTTATGTGCAATGATTAATAATGGATAAACCTAGTTATGATCAGAAGTTCATGAATTTAGCGGTATTTTTCTACAACATTTGAAATGTGGTGTTACGGGAGAATGATGAAGAATAGATGGATAGAGTAACAAATGAAGAGGTATTGAGACAAGTGGGCGAAGGGAGATGTTTCTGGCGACTGCTAATGGAGAGAAGTGATTGGTTGGAAGGGCACATACTAAGACATCCAGGAATAGCAAACTTAGTTAGCCTATGGAAGGAAAGGTTGAGGATACGAACCTAAGGGATGGACCATGGTTAGAATATTTAAATCAGTTGCCTCGGATACAAGGTTTGGTAGCTTTGTCGATCTGAAACGATTAGCTTAGGACAGGGAGGCAAGGAGAGCTGCATTTATATAAATAGCCTATATATACTGTATACACGGTATACAGCATAATAAATCTACCCACCTTACAGTATAAACACCGAAAATGAACCGTATCTAACAGTGCTAGCCTGGCGAACGAAACATTTCAACCAACTAACCCACTTGTAAGAATAAAGTGCATATTATACCCACGTAATTTTTCCAGATTAGCAAGAGTGAGTAGATATGTTTTTCTCCCCCGCCGAATTTAAATGGGTGCATCAACAGAAAAAAAAATGCTACCACTAAGTATCAATTAAATAACACTTAAGTAACGCTTTTTCACCTATTTAATATTTATGGGAAGAGTTCGATGTCATTTGAAATAATTATATTCTTTTCTAAGGTACCTTTTAAAAATGTACATGATATCATTTTGTGTGAAACAACATTATTCAAATAAGGACTACCAGATATTTCCAGGAGGCAGTGACACCACTGATGTGACCTCACTTGGACTGACTGTACCAACATATTAAAGCAACCAAATTTAAAATATCCTCATAAACACGAGGGAGTCACCCGGCACATGCAATGGCTTCTTGTTAATTCATTGTAGGGTCCTGAGGCATTCTTGGCTGTCTCCCTGGAGGTCCGGGTTCTATTACTGGCTCTGCCAAGACATTTTAATAATAACGAATTATTCTGGCCTGAGAGCTGGAACGGGGTACACTCATCCTCGTGAGGCGAAACTGAGAATAGGAGGGTTCGATTCCCATCTCAGCCGTCTTGGAAGTGGTTCTTCGTGGTTTCCCCGCTTCCACTCCATGCAAATGCCGGGATGGTTCCTAACTTAAGGCCAAGGTTGCCTCCTTCCAAATTCTCATCTGAATTACAAATACACACACTAAATCAGCCATTAAAATAACACAGATTATCAGACAAATTCAACACACAACCAAGTACACGGATCTACATAACCATGAGGTCACAAAGCGACTAAATCAACGACAACAAATTAAGTGTGTGTGTGTACAGTTTTGTCTGTCAACCTGTGTTTTTGTGGTGACTATAGTAGTATGTGTAACTATAATTATTTGGGTCGGGAATAGGGATTTGAAGTAAGGTACTTTCCCGCCATTTGACTGGAGGGAATGTGGTTAAAGACTTAGTCACTGTCTGCACTGGCATTTGAACCTGCAATCTCTTGACTTGTTGCAGCTCCCCATCATGGCCGTGATGAGCGATTTAACACGCATGGTTACGCAACGGGCTGCGTGTTAAATCAACGTATCCGACAGAAAAACAATGCTAACATCAAATTAGAAAATGAAGGATTGAAGATTGAAATAGAACATGGCTAACAAGTGTACCTTAAGGAACACATAGTTTACTTTTGTTGAAATTAATGATTTTTTTAAATTCATCGGTTCTTGTTTTGCTGTTTGAATCAATACAATTAGCCTAGGATATTCAAATATCTGCACCATTTGCTGACACTACGTAGGGGAAAGTAATACGTACTTATAATTCATATTCGATAACCAGGTTTTGTACTTGCAGTTTCAATAGATATTGAATATTCGATTATATAACTTTAAATATTCGAGATGACAGCAATAAGTAATGTTCAATATAACAGCTTTCAAGCCTAGAAAAGTATTTTCCTTGTCTTTGACTATTAATCTGACAAGTTTCGTAACCATTTCACATTTACCATTTGAGTTATGGACTTGAATATTTTAATGAATCGTACCCTTAAATGATATCTTCGATCAATTAAGTCAAGGATTGTGATCTGCAAATATCTAATACGACACTATCTTCCTTTGGGTTTTGATTCTGTAAGTTAACTAGTTATTATTTTTACTATATATTCAAGATGAAAATTTTTGCGCAATGTTCATTCGGAAAGTTCTCTAAACATATACTGCATTCCAATGTTTTGTCACTATGGCTATTTGGTATTCTGTGGTATCCATCTTAATCGATTTTAATATTTTCTGTATTCAAGACGGTGGTTCAGAGTATTATTCACTATAGATTTGTGATTTGTGCAACTGGGGTCTCTCATAAGACTCATATATCGCAAAGTATCATGGTAATTGCTCGATTAGGGGCAGATGACCTCGTAGTTCTGTCCCTTAAAACCTCAATAACTAACTATCCAATTGCTCGATTACACACTGAATTGCTGATTTCGAAAATGTTATAACAGTATAGTTACAATAGTAAATTTTTATGCTATAATCGTGTAAAGTACATCTTCAGCAGAGACAATTTTCTATGCAATACTATCTCATAACAAGTTTCGAATTTCAAGTTTATTAGATCGTTTGTATTTGCAAAAGTGATGAAAAAGTAGACATGAAATGAGTTTGGGCCGATGTGTGTGTGTCCTCCTATCATCTCCTAAACGGCTGCAGCTTTCGAAACCAAACTTAGTATAAATGAAGATCTATACTAGGACATCTAAAAGTCAAAGTTGATATTGACGTCATTCCTCCCAACAGCTGAAAAAACACAGTTGAAACCTGAACACAGAGCTGGTTATATCAGAAAGTATGCATAGCAACTATTTCAAAATCGGTTCATGCATGATCATGATATTGTAGATACATTTTGAGTGACCCATCCATTATGTCCTAGTTTGTCGATGTAAATGCTATAATAGTGCACATGCCAACCATCTTGAATGCAACATGATGTTAGGTGTTCGGATATGTTTAAAATTCAACTGCATGTAACATCCATCCAATTTAAGAGGCCCTTGGAGAGGGATGAAATTCTGAAAAAAAAAACACAAGAAAGAAAGTGTTCTAACTGATTATATCACTCACTCATCAAACTCAGGGGGGAAGAACAGCTTAGAAATAAGTAAATAGGTGTTCGACCGTTTTTCTTTCATAAATCCAATTTAAGGGGTTCATGAGAAGGGTGAAATTCTGAAAAATAAATGAAAGAAAATGTCCTGACTTACTCACTCACTCATCATCGCCCAGCTGAATTTATTGAAGTTAGAAACATGAAATGTTGGGGTTATGTTCGTTGTATGTCGAAAACGTCCACTAAGGAAGGATTTTTGGATATTCAGGTTCTAAAGGGGTGTTAAGGGGTAGATCTGCATTTAATTGAATAACAATATCTCCCGATTGGTTTCCTTGGGGGGATGCGATACTCGGCATATTAACTCATCATTAAGAATAAGAAGACACATGTCTGAGGGTTTTTCGATGTAGTGTATATTATGCGGTGTATGTGTGAAATGTGGGGGTTGAAGGATTCCTAACGGAGCAAGTATCTCTTAAAAGACAGAGGCATAAAGTATGAAACTCAGGGGGAAAAATCAGCTTGAAAAAAAGTTAATTGGTGGTCGACCGTTTTTTCATAAATCCAATTTAAGGGGCCCATGGGGATGGGTGAAATTCTGGGGAAAGAAGTCCACTAAGGAAGGATTTTTGGATATTCACTCATCATCCCCCAGCCAAACATATTGCAGTTAGAAACTTGAAATTTTGGGGATATGTTCGTTGTATGTCGAAAACGTCCACAAAGGATGGATTTTTCGATATTCGTGTTCTGAAGGGGTGTTAAGGGGGTTAAACTTGCATTTCATTGATTAACAATATCTCACGAGTTGTTTCATTTGGGGATGTGATATTCGGCATATAAATTAATCAGTAAAGATAAGCAGACATATGTATAAGGGTTTATCGATATGATGTATATTATGAGGTGAAAGAGGTGAAAATTGGGGGTTGAAGAATTCTTAACGCAGCGTGTATCTCATAAACGACATAAGCGAGAAGTTTGAAATTCAGCGGAAAAATCCGCTTAAAAAACAAGTAAATAGGTGTTCGACCGTTTTTTTTCATAAATCCCATTTAAGGGGTTCATGGGGAGGGGTGAAATTTTCAAAAATAAATGAATAAAATGTCCTGACTGACTCACTCACTCACCATCGCCCAGCCAAAATTATTGAAGTTAGAAACATGAAATTTTGGGGTTATGTTCGTTTTGTGTCGAAAACGTCCACTAAGGAAAGATTTTTGGATATTCAGGTTCTAAAGGGGTGTTAAGGGGAATATCTGCATTTTATTGAATAACAATATCTCCCGATTGGTTTCCTTGGGGGGATGCGATACTCGGCATATTAACTCATCATTAAGAATGAGAAGACACATGTCTGAGGGTTTTTCGATGTAGTGTATATTATGAGGTGTATGTGTGAAAAGTGGGGGTTGAAGGATTCCTAACGGAGCAAGTATCTCTTAAAAGACAGAAGGCATAAAGTATGAAATTCAGGGGGGGGGGGGGGGGGAAATCAGCTTGAAAAAAAAGTTAATTGGTGGTCGACCGTTTTTTCATAAATCCAATTTAAGGGGCCCATGGGGATGGGTGAAATTCTGGAGAAAGAAGTCCACTAAGGAAGGATTTTTGGATATTCACTCATCATCCCCCAGCCAAACATATTGCAGTTAGAAACTTGAAATTTTGGGGATATGTTCGTTGTATGTCGAAAACGTCCACAAAGGATGGATTTTTGGATATTCATGTTCTGAAGGGGTGTTAAGGGGGTTAAACTTGCATTTCATTGATTAACAATATCTCACGAGTTGTTTCATTTGGGGATGTGATATTTGGCATATAAATTAATCAGTAAAGATAAGCAGACATATGTCTAAGGGTTTATCGATATGATGTATATTATGAGGTGAAAGGGGTGAAAATTGGGGGTTGAAGAATTCTTAACGGAGCGTGTATCTCATAAACGACATAAGCGAGAAGTTTGAAATTCAGAGGAAACATCCGCTTAAAAAACAAGTAAATAGGTGTTCGACCGTTTTTTTTCATAAATCCCATTTAAGGGGTTCATGGGGAGGGGTGAAATTTTCAAAAATAAATGAAAGAAAATGTCCTGACTGACTCACTCACTCACCATCGCCCAGCCAAAATTATTGAAGTTAGAAACATGAAATTTTGGGGTTATGTTCGTTTTATGTCGAAAACGTCCACTAAAGAAAGATTTTTGGATATTCAGGTTCTAAAGGGGTGTTGAGGGGATAAACGTGCATTTTATTGAATAACAATATCTCACGAGTGGTTTCATTTGAGGATGTGATACTTGGCATATAAACTAATCATTAAAAATAAGCTGACACATGTCTAATGGTTTTTCGATGTGGTGTATATTATGAGTGAAATGGGTGAAAAGTGGGGGTTGAAGGATTCCTAACGGAGTGTGCATCTCTTAAACGACATAGGCGAGGAGTTTGAAACTCAGAGGAAAACAATCAGGTTAATAAAAATATAAAAAATAATTAAATAAATAGGTGTTCGACCGTTTTTTCATAAATCCAATTTAAGGGGCCCATCGGGAGGGGTGAAATTCTGGAAGAAAAACGTCCACTAAGGAAGGATTTTTGGATATTCACTCTCATCGACCAACCAAAACTATTAATGTTAGAAGAATGATATTTTGGGCATATGGTTGTTGTGTGTCGAAATCGTCTACTAAGGAGGGATTTTTGAATATTAAGGTTCTAAAGGGATGTTAACGGGGTTAAACCTGCATTTCATTGTATCACAATATGACACGACTATGACGCGAGCGATGCCGCGGGTACCTGCTAGTATTATATAGAAATTACTCCAAATTTTGTATATGCAGTATGCATCATTGGCCAGATTGCCGTCCATATACAGTATATTAAGAGTCATCAGGGCTGCCAACTGTTGATAAAATATTTTCTGGAAATTTGATCCCTAAATACAATAACTCAGAAAGTATACATGTAAACAGTTTGAAACTTGGCCTACGTATAGACCATAAAATGAGAATTAATTTTGAGCAACAGTGTTGCCAACATGATTCTACGCGTGCTGATAGGCACAATGTTCAACTGCATGTAACTTTTATTCTATCAAATGGAACTCTTTCAAAGTGAGCACTTGTATATGCTACACCATAGTATTGTAAATTAATTTCAACAACCTAATATGGCAGTAGAGCCAACATGATTCTACATATGCTGGTAGGTGCAATGTTTAACTGCATGTAACTAACATACTAACTAATGGTGTCCAACCAAATTTCATGTGTACAATATATGTTTCACTGAAGACATGATTTGGCATATTTTGGAGATTCTTAGGCTACAAACTGTTAATAAAGGCACTTCAAAATTTTGAACCCTAGACTTAATATATCAGAAAGCATGCAAGCAAATAGTTCTAAACGTTGCATACGTATAGATAATAATATTGCAAGTTTAATGTTAAATTATATTTAACTACCATAATAATATCTGGCTTTACCCCAAATGTTGTATATGCAATGTCAACCTTATCAGACATGACTATGATTACTCACAGCGTTCTCAGTACTACCAATTCCCTAGTAATATTCTGGGAGCATATAAGCCCTAGTGTCAATATCGTATGATCTGTTCTCACAAACAATTTGAATCTCTGCACACTATTATGTCTTAATGTTGCAGATACATTTTGAACAACACGTGTATGTCAATAATACAGACAACTTCCTAGGTACGTTTATATGTTCCATTTTTATCTTCATGCAACTTACATACCATTTAATGGAACTCTACCAAATTTTGCACACATAGTGTATGCCATGACTTTCTTGACTTAATACCTGTTACTTCTATGTGGAGCATAGGGAACACGCTAGAGTTCTCCATCTGACCCTGTGCGCTGCTGTTTCCTTGATATTTTTCCAGGACCTCCCCACGGCTGCCACCTCAGATTCAATGGTTCTTCTCCAGGTTGTTCTTGGTCTTCCCCTTTGCCTTTTTCCTTGTGGATTTCAGTCCAGCGCCTGCTTTGGGATGTGCTGTGGACCTCTTCTGAGCGTATGACCAATCCTTCTCCATTTTCTCTCTTTTATAACCACCACAGCCTTCCGTTGTTCGGTTTTCTGCCCGAGTTCTTCATTGGAGATAACCTTTGGACACATTATTCCCAGTATGGTTCTGAAACATTTATTGATGAAAGTCTGGACCTTCCATGTAAACTCATTTGACACCTTCCACGTCGGACACCCGTAGAAGACGACAGACTTCACGTTCGAGTCAAGGATCTTTAACTTCGTCCTCAGCAGCAATTACGGGGACTTCCACACTGGTCGTATCTGAGCGAAGGCCCCGTTTACATTTTTGATCCTGTCTTCGGCATCCTCACCTGCTCCATTTTCGTTACCTAAGTCGGCTACCGACTGAACCAACCATCAGATTCCTGCTAAATATGTGTCTTACGTACCATATTATTAGGTAGGTTGCACGCCAAAGTTACAAGTTTCTCGGTTAATTAACTGCAATATGGCAGCCACGCCTTATTTTCAGGTATTATAATCAATAACGTGCATTTTTCAGTAGACCAATGCTCATCAGATTTGGAATTCAATATGATGGTTATGTTTAAAATAACGCACATCCACCAATTCGAATATATGCAATATTAAAATTACTTATGTACCATCAAACAAATTTCGAATTTAAAACATTTTCAGGAAATTTATTCTGCTGAAGAAACATTCGTATAGGCTTCATTCGTTCAAGATGGCGTTCATGCGTAATATCAAAGTTTATGAATCGATAAAAAAAAAGAATATCATTGAGCATCTATCACAAATCTGAGTGAAAAAGGAGTTTTTATTTCGAGAGATCTCAGTTACACAAGCCAGAGAGCTATGAAACTGAATAATGAAGTCGGTAACGCACCATCTAACAAACTCATAATTTCAAACCTTGATTGATCATAATAGATACTGTAGTTGATGGTTTTGTACAAGAAATTTACTTTGCTGAAGGCACATGTTAACAGATTTCATATATTCAAGATGGTTGGCATGTGCACTATTATAGCATTTACATCGACAAATTAGGACTTAATGGAGCAATCACCACGAAACGTTGTGAAAGCGAAGTTTTGTTTCTAAGACTTGAAATTTGGTTTTGGTTTTGCAAAGATGGAGACAATACATAATGTGCACGACGACCCATCAGTGTAACCGTGCACAATTATCACACCACGACTGCGACAGGAATGTGCAAGTCCAGAGATGGGAAAATGGAAGGACGTTTTTAATTTTATATGACAGTCAATCTCGCTATTATGAACCACGAGACCGCCGTTTTTACGCGGAATTCATACCACAGGACGTAATGGAAAGCTCGCACATACAAGAAATATGGACACACATCTAACTTACTTGGATATCCTCTATAAAATTGCACTTGCCCCATATAGATATTTTCAATGACAGCATATTGCTCATAACAGCCACAAACGAGTTATGTTTTGCTTAGTAAACTTCATTACCCAAAACAAAATAGATTTAAGTTGTTAAAACATCCCTAACGAATAACCGTAACCCCCAAAATGGGAATCAATAACTGATTGCCTAATCTGTTAATCACTTTGAAAGAGGAATATGAAGAGTATGGAGTGTGTTACCTAATTCGTGGTATTTTACTGACGGACATTGATTCTAATTTTGCAATCATTGGGTGTCGTAGGAATTGAAAAGAAGAAATGTATTATGGTGGCAAGTACATTAAAATAGTGAACAAATTTAGAATAAAAATCCATTTTAAGTTGTTGTCGCATAACAGCTGATTTGCAGCAGAAACATTCCTTATACACCATTTCTGTAAGTAGGCCTACTAGATATTTCAATCATCAACTTCAAAGAGATAACAAATTCCGTGAGGATATATTCGGCATTTACCAAGAAAACCAAACCGAGATAGGTGAAACCACGAATGAGACCGGGTGCAAAATTGCTTTATATGAAATTGGGAGGCAGCGAAGATGGTAAAAAAATGTCCCTAGACATTTACCTACTGACTCACACTCTCTATGTACCTTGCTCGCCTGAAGCATGTGTCTAAAAGTGAACAAGTGCATTGATATAAAGCCTTGGGCAGAGAGAATACGTTCGAAAAACTACGTATTAAAAGCTGGAGGAACTCACCGGAGCGTATATTACTTGGACTGGTTAGTGAATCAAGTTATGGTAGTACTGAAATTGATAACATCTATGCAAAATGGTGATATAGGATGTATAGAGAACTTTATGATATGTGTAAACATGGTGCATTTATTATATAATTGATATCACGTAACGCAAACTACAGGCGAATGTGGCACATTCCCAAATATGCTCTATAATATAGGTATTGTACCCGTCTGATATGCGGAAATACAAGGTCATCATCCGTAACTAGCTCAGATCAGGGTGTGTACCGTTCATTCCCACTGTCTGACCAAGTATTTAGAATGTGAACAACAAGGATGTACAAGCTATAAAGAAAACTAGAACAAAGTCTACTATAGTATTACTTTAATTCATTAAAAGATCTCAAAACAACAAAATTATAGCACAACATTCAAACAATGGTCAACATGTATCACAACTTCAATACACAAATGACCCTAATGTTCGTCATTACATCTTGCTTTACGATTTTGGATTTATTTTATAATCCATTTCATGATATTATTATATTACTTTATTGGCATTTTTAAATCTTTAAAACCTTTAAATCTGGGGTTCTTTAACATGTTCTTCACTGAGTTTCCACCCTGTCGGGCTTCGACATCAGGACATTTACATTTCACAAATAATGCCTTCAATTTGGCCATACATTCTAGGCTTCAATATCATTCTACTTTACTTGACTTAATCTCCCTTTTCTCCACATATTCTCAAAACACAAGTGTTCTCTCACACTTAACTATACATACACTTTAGTACGAGTACCATCCATATGTTACTACTTATTTATTGTAATGTAACCATTGTGTACCTATGAATTTAGCTTCATGGAGCCCGCATTCCCTGGAGCTCAATTCTCATGATTTTTTCTTAACCCGTTTTATTCTTTAGGGTAAGGAACCAATTCTCACATTTAAAAGCATTTATTTTATATCATTAAGTTATTAGGCATGAGGATCTCCCCACGTATAATAACTACATCAGCAGGCGAATACTTCTGCTTCTTACAGTACATTTAAACAAACTTCAAACCTAGCTCTTATCTTATTGCTTTTACTGACTCAGTGACGGATTTGTACGAGTCTACCGGCTTCTCGCCCGACCGTAATAAATCAGCTCTCTCTGCCTTAAGAAGACGGCTAGCGGTTAGTCCTACCACAACAATAATGACCTGCCCCATTCATTCAGAAACCATTTGTTTCGCTTCCTCTACGACGGCCACGTTATAACATCGAATATCCAAGGATTTCATTACGTATTCTCATTGTACTGACTGCGCACAGTCTAATTATCATTTAAGTTTACTAATGCAGTACTTGGGGGATCGTTCTATGCAGTTAGGGTATTTAACATGTACGTATTTTCATCCCGTAGCGGCTACAATTATAACTCTGCTGCCATGGGAATACAATATATATATAGCTAACCAACCCAGGAACGCCATGCCCTGTCTGGTTGCTGGGCTAGAGTAGCGCACGATTGGGAATCAATTCCACCGCAATCCGACCATCTGCCTAACACAACAATCATCCATCCAGTCTTACGGTAACTTATTCCATCTGGCGCATCCTGGCTACGTGAGAATCATACATTTCAGTAGTGAGAGGTTCCGTCACTCTAGTTCAACAATAATAACGGTGTATCAACCTGCCCCGGTTATCCGACGATTCCCCACAGTCTTTAATGTATCGTCCTTCTGCATGTAAACTTAATTCATTATATAGCCCTACTTGGAGTCTGCATTTACTTCAGCCTTTATTTGGCGACAACACATCTATTTTCAACTTGGATCTTCAAATATTTCAATCACTTTTCAGTTCGGTATCCTCTCAAGAATAGCGAACCTACTTATTTGACTCATTACTTTAATTACTGTGGTCCGTTTCTATTTACTTTATATTTATTAGGCCTTAACGCCTCCACTGATTTATTTACTAAGGTGACAATGCCTTCATATTACTTTAACGTATTTTAACCGTTCTTGGTTTGTTAACCACTTGAACCATTTATTTCAACTCTCAACAATTAGTTATCTTTCAACTGACTTTATTTATTAGCTTACTATAAGGCATCCAACGTTTAGAATGAAGCACTGGTTAGATAGGGATATTCTTCTCTCTTTCTGTTGCACGTGAGACATGTATGCCGCTGTCATTTTCCAGCAATCCACTGTTGCCATATCAGTCGAAAAATTTTCTTTGTAGAAAAACAGCATATTCGGGTAGAACTATGTTTTGCCGATCTTTTTCGTCCTTTATTAGAACTACGTAAACTTGATAGAAATCCTAGAAAAATTAGATATCCATATTTTTTCAAGAAACGATAAACTGTGTCCCCTTTTTAGTAAGATCGATCTTATATCATGTTGCATTGACTTTGTGATGCCTATTTTTTACACACGTGTAGCTAAATGTGCCGTCTTGATGATGGATTTTTGAAATATGTTATACTGGCAATATTACAATTTTCATTTAGGTAAAACTTCTGAATATTCTCTCATTACCACATAGCAGCATTGAAAAAGTTCGTATGCTGCCAACTTTTCTATTTTTAAAGATAACCATGTCATGTCAGTTTGAGAATGTAGAGGAATGTTGGAAGAAGTTTTCTACCTGCTTACCCAGAGTGTAGGTTTAATTGTTTACACATGCCGGGCTGTTCATTGACCGTGGATTATAAGAATGAAGTTTCGAAGGACAGCGGGGTGCAGCTTGCTACTCACAGCTTTATTACTGTGCCCATCGAGCTTTTATTTCAGTAGTTCAGCTGTCTCTATCTTGAGTGTGTGTGCAGCAGTTCTGTTAGATTTAACGTGTTGTATTTTACGTATTTCACGTACATCAATGGATAGTTTTGTGAAAAGAAAGCGTGGTCAAGTGCTCAGAAGGAGGGAAAACAGGTCGTAATTAATGTGTTCAGTTATTTTAAGAATCTTAAACCTAACGAAAGTATAAATCATGAAAGGTAAGCCAATGAGGAGTATTTTCTTTAATAACGTACTTCAACTTTAACTCCAGTCAAAACTTCACATATTTCCATGTGCTAGTACATTATTTTTTATTTTGATTGTTTTCTTTATGTTACATTCAGCATACGTTATACTTAATTTAATTTAATTTCGTTGTATGTGTTATGTTAGCCTACTATTAGTATTATTATACAGTACTTAATTCAAGTCTTCGTCACTGCACAATCGCTGAATGTGTGGAAAGTGTACGCGAAGCGCTTTGTACTGCCTCTTCTCATGGAGTGGCAACCCTGTCTTAACACGCCATAAGACCAATGCTTCATTCTAAACGTTGGATGCCTTGTAGCTCACTTGCGTATTATTACGTTATGCTCAACTTTATTTCCTTTTACTATTACATTAACCGTCACTGATCTTTATTATTTATTTGTTCCATTAACAACAATTTTATTTGGTTCCTTCCCTCATTTAAAATTATAATGGCTTGCGTGCCTTCGGGGTTTTCTCTTTCTTTATAAAAGCAAATATTTGATCTACGCGGCTCTTATCATTCTGGCCGAACTTTATAAATTGCAATTTCATCACTGACATTTTTAATATAATCACTTTGCACATAATATTTCACAATGGTACTTTCAAATTTGGTTACACAATGGTCACATATAATACTATTCATCTGTACTCAGCCCATCTTGTAGTTATGGATTTGCTTCGTGAAAGATTTCGCCCATATTGCCGTAATTAAAACATCATACGACCAATATGGCACAACACAAACAATTTTTCCATAACACACGTAGCTTTCACTTTGCACATACTTTTTTTTTTACAAAAATAGACATAATTTTCCCCATTTTTGGGGACACTTACACACACAAAATATATAACCCTTTTCATAAATCACTCAATACACTTCACACGTAAATTAGACCTTTTGATTATTCACTACTTTACACTTCACACGTGTTTAAAAACCTTCTATGGTTTAGTCCTATTTTTCCTATGATAATTACAATGTATTACACCTAGTGTAATTGTCTCTGCCGTATCTCAGGACGCTAATGGTGGTTTTCCCAAAATGTTCCTAGACGAAGGTCTTGTTCCTTTCCTCGTGTTGGTTACACGTTCTATCTCTGCGACTACTAGGGTCTACTGGTTTTGACCCCTGGTCTCGACTCAAAAGTTCTATCGTCTTTTTCCAACGTTTAAACACCCTGGTTTAATAACTTAACGTGGCTTCTTTATATCGTCAACGACTGGTTGCGGAATTTGCTACTTTTGAACTATTATTGCTATAACAAAGTTCGTATTGTTCGTTTTCAATATTCTGCACTTTCCTTTACTTTGAGCGCGTATACTTTATACTTTGAGCGCGTATACTTTACTTTGAGCGCGTATTTTTCACTTTACTTCGCCACTCGGCCCTATGTCTTCATGGCTTTCCTTCAAAGACCATGAGATCCTATGACTGTCCTGACACTAGCGATACTGTTTCGGCTAACGTGTTTCGACTGGACCCAACTGTGAACTTCTGTTGCGTACTTTTTCGTTTATATTCACGAATTTTCATTCGAATAGATCTATGCACTCGGCGCCTTCCTGTGGTTTCGAATTAACGTTTCTGTTCTGCTTCGAATACTTATTTCTAGATCGAACTCCGTGGCCCTCTCCTGAGAATCCACGTTAGATTTAGTGTTCTTATGGCGCGACGTCAAGTCCCACTTGGACTGACTAGAATTGAAGACTTAATCTTGCTGACGACACAGCGTATTATGGCGAACTGTCGATGTGATGCGGTATCTCCTCCTCCAAGGGATCCGTATACTGAATACTTGGTGAAGCAGCGCAACGCCCTCCAGCTTGCTGAAGACTGATCCAGCGTGTCCCGTCACAACGGACACTGAAGATTGAATTGATCCAGCGTGCCCTCCCCAGAGTAGTACCGAAGACTGAATAATACTTGTTGATCCAGCGCGACGCGCCTCTGCGCTCGCTAAGACTGAATAATTGTTGATCCAGCGTGCCCCGCCACAGCGGACACAGAAGACTGAATACTTTCTGGCTCACGGCCTAGCTATTTATTCATAATTCATAAAAAAAGATTACTTTGCCGTCCTTCTCAAAACTATCTTTTGAACCAGCTGTCCTACGTTCGTAGAAAAATTATTTATGGGTTCCTACGTTACAATTCCTCTTTATTTTTCAAAAATCGATCACAGCAAAATTTCTATAAAAATTTAAAAGAGCTCCTGTAGTGCGTGGGCGTGATTTCTTTTTACCTCCTACTACCAGCGACCAGTTTGCTCTTCCCATGCATTACGTAGCCTTAATCAGCACTTTCCTCCTGTGCATTTATTAAAGATTTTTATATTCGCTAAATTCCTAACTCCTAGAGTTATTCAGATTAACGTGCCAAAACTTATATAATTTTCCATGGTTTCCAAGAAATTAGACTATTTCACAACATTACGGTGTTGGGCTGCAATCCAATGTTGCCAATAAAGTGCTGAATCGGCTCCGGCGGTCAATTCCCTGTCTGCCTACACTACCCAACTTTTCCACTGCGTGTGTATGCTTATGACTCAGACGCGGCTTGCGTCCTATAACTTAGATTAGGGATATTAGCTGCTTTGAGGCATGCGTGAGTTGTTTCACATTGCCTCACGGCTGGCCTGTATGTAACTTAATGTCTTATGAATATTCCTTCCTTTTCATGACTTGAATATCATAGGTTCGACTCCTGTCCCCATCAAATGGGTACAGTATATCACCGTTTTAGATTGCAATTTATTATTATGCACTAGATATATGCTATATGTGTAATGATGTAACTTTTAGTTTTTTAAGAAGAATTAATTGAACCACCAAAGAAAGGGGACTTGGCTTTTTCTTGCATTTGACCCCTCAATTTTGAATTAATCATGCATGAAATGAGGCATTACAGTCACGTCAGTAATGAATTTAGGCAACCTATGATACGTACAATATGGCCCTACAAGCACGCCATGAGATGTGAACCATAAAGGTCGTGGTGCGAATTGACTCCTGCGGGTATTAGGTTGGAACATCCAGTGCACATTGAGAAACAGTTTGTAGTTTACTGATAAAATGTACTGGTAATGACTGAGGTTTTACAGAAATGGTATTCATAAAAATATATGTTGTATATTTGTCTATGCAATACATTTTATTTATATATGTAGCTGTAACAAACGTTAGGTAAGCAATTGGTGGTACTATAAGGTCACATTAAAGATAGAGACAGTTCCTTGCAATGGGGGTTGTAATGTCCCTCGAAACGTAGACGATGAGACCTATCTATAGGCTTAATTAAATAACTTCACAATATTCTCTCTTAACGATAGAACTTGAGTTGGTTGGTTCACCTTCATTGTTGTATGAGGTTATAGATACCTGACTTGGAATATTTCTTAAGGGGGATGATGGTGATTTTTTTGAAATTATATAAATTTATTAATTTATCAATTACTAGCAACTCACCCCGGCTTCGTCCGGGAACAATTATGAATGCAAGGTGATAGGCTACTTTTAACCGAGGCCTTATAATATTTTCTTGTTTACGACATTAGTCGTTTTCCCTCCAGCAGTGAACACGAAATGATATCGGTTTGATGTAACATGCGATAGTGCCACGTAAAGCTGTCCATGAGAAAAACATTCTTCACTAAGATCATCTCCAGTCACGCCAAGTGTCTGACCCTGTGCTTTGTTTAGAGTCATGCCAAAGCATACCCTTACTGGGAATTGTACTCGTCTCAAATGATAAGGCAAATCTGAAGGAATCATAGGGATTCTGGGTACTAAGACCGTTTCTCCTGTACCACAGCTAGTTAAGATAGTTGCTTCAATGAAACAGTTTTTAAAAGTTTTCACTACCAATCGCGTCCCATTGCATAACTTTGGTGGGTGTAAATTACGTAGCAATATAATAGGCACTCCCACTTTTAAAATAAGCTTGGGTGGTGGCAAGCCAGAGGAAGTTAAGAATTTAGGAATTCTGTAGGGTAATGAACAGATTGTTCACTATCGACTTCTGCGTCTACTGAGTAATACCCATACATGAGCCTGGGCAGTGAATTTGGAGAACACCAAGTAATTAATTTTCACAACTTGTTCGTTTGTCGGCGTTAATATGGCTATTTCTTTAAATCATGAATGAGACTTGTTAGATAGGTCATGGATTTGAGAGTAAACGCTATCAATCAATTCTTGAATGCTGCTTACTAAAACACAGAAATCGTGACTAAGGGTAATTTTCCCTTCAATGACCTGTAAATCTCCATTTCCGACTCAAAGTAACAAATTAGCAAACAGACTATTATCTTCTGAATATAAGAGTACTCTCATGTTAGTTTTGAGTGCCAATTTTGATTATATCCGGCCAGATGTAAGATATTTTTAATGAAGCGTTCACTTCGTCGGCTCTAGTTCCTCTGGTAACAACTGGTAAAATTTGAAAAATCTCCGGCGAACACAACTGTGCAGTCACCCATAGGTGTGTTCCGATTCTTTATATCACGCAAGGTCCTGTCTTTAGCTTCAACGGAAGTCTTGTGCGACATTGTAGCCTCATCCCATACAATTAAGAAAAATTTATATTAAACTAGCAGTGTTACTTTGTTATGAAATATTACATACGCTTCCATCATTACTGCTGACTTTCAAAGGAAGTTTAAATGTTGCATGTGCTGTTGTTCCCCCTTCCTAAAGAGTGGTTGCAATTCCAGATGATGCGACGGCAAGAGCAATATTACCATCAGTCTTCACTTTGGCGAGCAACGAGTTAATCAAGAACGGTTTGCCTGTGCCTCCAGGGGCATCGAGAAAACATAATATTACCTTCCTTCTTAGTGATGCTAGATATGATGGTGTCATAAGCTTGTTTCTGATCGTGGTTCAGACGGTGTTCTTCTTAAGCTACGGTTTGAAGGAGCCGAGGACGAAGTCTTTCTTTCTCTTGTGACAATCGAGAAGTTATTTGTTGCTTTGTTTATCTGTTACGTGAAACGCGCTGTTTTTCGATGTCAATGAACTATGACATATATCCGTTTTACATCTTGGCATGATGGCTTAAAATCACTGACTGGACTATTAATTATAACGAATTCTTGTCAGACGTAATTTAAGAATGGCGAGGTGCTTGAAACACAAATCCCCCTTCCGTCCAATCTTAACTTAACTGTGTATTTTGCGGAACGAAAAGTTCACTGGCGAAATGAAGAGTTGCACTTCCAGGGAATGGCGAGTTGCATGAAACACAAATATCCCTTCAGTCCAATCTTAACTTTACTGTGTATTTTGCTGAACAAAAAGTTTACAGGTAAAATGAAGATAAGCTGAGTTGCACTTCCAGGGAAACTCCAAACACAATCACCCTTCTCTGAAGTCTTAACACAACTCGACGGTTTGCTGCTGGCTTTATCTGGGGGTAATAGGTACGCCCGCTAGTTAGGCTCTAACAGGGGTGATAGACTCGCCCTTAGCTAGCTCGTAAACTTTCGCCTCAGTATTTGAATGGACATGGTTGGAAGAAATGAAAACGTACTAAGACACTTATAGTGGGCGATGTTTTGAAGATAGAGATATGCTCTCGGGGCCTTTTTTGTAGAACTTGTCATGCTGAACAATTCTTACAATCATAGTACTCAGATATTTATAACGGTTTGCCCAGCGTATGCTTACATAGCACTCTGACGCCAGGTTTTCTTTCGATTTTTTCACTGAAAGCGTTTCTGACGCCAGGTTTTCATTCGACTTTTTCACTGAAAGCGTTACTGCTCTGCTTCCTTTGTTCATATATAAATTATTTTCTACAGAGGTCGTCCTCGGGATGTCCTTTACAGAATGGTGAAAACCGCATCAAAATCCATCCAGTGGTTCTCGAGATTAGCCGTAACATCCAAGATTCGGGGACTTTGTTTTATACTGAGTAGAGATTGGCAATATATTACCAAGATTCTAGGACTCCACGACCATTAATTTTGCCACAATAAATTAATATATCAGTGCCTGCACTGTTGAATATACGCCTCAACTTGCCTACAGTTCAACTTGCTTTCAATCCATGGCTTGTATACTTCAATATGGTTCTATCTTTGGCATTAGAACGCTCCAGTCTTGCAAAATATTTATTATAGTTCTAGGTGCCATCCGCAGATGGCACTATCGGCACCTATTATATGAATAAACAAGCAATGTATAAAAGTCATAGAGGTTAGAGGGAAGATGGAAAGGTGTTGGGTGGGAAAGGTAGACTATCCGGCAAGGAAATAGACACTATGCAAGTTTATTATGAAAAAGCAATCAGAGAAAACACATCAAGTGTAGATTCTATGACAAGAGCAGTTTGGGCTATATATCGCCATAAGTTATCTACCAATGAGGGTCCACAACATATGTTGTGTCCCAAAGGCAGTGACACCTGATGCAGATATTGAAAATGTAAATAGACTGGTGAAGCATATGACCACAGATATAGCTTACCTTCTGCAGTATTAAATGAACTATAGCCTGCGTGAAAAGATCTTGCACATCCAAGGCTCTTAGAAAAATGTTCACATAGAGGTACACAAAACTGCAATGAAAGTTTGAACAATATTTTGTGGTGCTAAAAGTGTTGAGATAGCAAAATATGACGCTGTTGTATGCTTTAATGTTGGCAATGAAGGAAGAGTGAAGGTATTAGAACTTCTAGGGGATGAATCCAGGGATGCACACATTAAAGACATTGAGAATCCTTGGCAAGGGCGGAGTTGATCGGGCAGATGCAGCATTTATAAAAGCATCCAAAATTCACGGGCAGTTGACAAGATCACATAAAAGAGGAAGAGAAGATGAGTAAGACGCTGATTATGGTACAGGAAAGTTTCAAACATCCATGAATTCCATATATTTCCATGGTAAGTTATACAATTTATCAAAGTAAACTTTAAACCTGTTTTTCTACAAATGTTATTTTTTAGCTTTTAGGAACACCTAACTCCGTGATGGTTAAAGCTATAACCAAGACATTTTTCAGCTTGTGTCTGTAGGTAACCTTCTTAAAATGACGTGCATGAAGTACCGTACATGAAAAATATTATTAAGAAACTGTCCGTATTATAAAAAAAGTAATGAAACTTTAATTAGAAGGATTTTAGTATCCATTTTTGGACAAGTTATCTACATTGAACCATTAAGACTGTTTTAGTCAAGTTTCATGATAGTGTGTCAATTGGTTGAGAAATTGTGTGTTCCTAAATTGTTTAATGTCACTAAATTGTTATTAACAATTGAAAATGTTAACATTCATTGCATAACTTATTTTCCGATCAAAAACTGTAGACTAACTTTGTTCAAATAGGTGTGCCAGGTCACATTTAAATATGTGGATATTTAGCATTTGTTTTTAATTTAATTAAACTATGCTGCATTTTCACCATCATCCCCCCTTAAACCACCGCATATCCTGTGGATGTAGTACAATGACAAGTTTTAACTTCAGTGAACGTAGCATTCAGTTGGTGGAACGGGAGACTTCAACGCTAGGTTATGAGAGTAACCCTACAGCCATGGCCTCCTAGTTTACTCTCACGTGCGAAAAGCTCTGCTGTTGAAAATCAAAGTGAGCATCGTTGGTAGTGAATCTTGTGTGGGTAATCTGGTGTTAAGTTAGTATAAGCAGTTTTATCATGTCCCTGTAGAACACATGAAATGCCCCTACACTTTCACTTAAAGTGTCAATAAAGTCTGCATAATCGAAAGCCCCTTTATAAACATAAAATCATATATTATTAAAATAAAGTAACATTTGCAAATAAGATTTCATCATGGTTGTTTTCTCAATTTATGGTGCAGTTAATTCAGATTGTTTTGTATCACACATTTGTAGGTTATGCAGTGCCTGGTGCTGATGCCATATATAGTAGGTGCTGTAGTCCTTGTTCTGAGCTTTTATCGCTTACTTTAGCAACATATTAAATAGCTCTGGCCCCTTTTCATTGCCTGTATCGGATTTAGTATCAGAAATCCTGGAGATAGCATTTCCTGTTAGCGCACTTGAATCTGCCAAAGCAAACACAATACTCATTGGTTAAAACCAATCAAAAATTAATTCTCCATAAAGAGAAATAAAACACGGAATTATTACCTGCCCCAGTAAACAGTACATTGTCACGAATTTGCAATACCACGTATCTGACAATGCTCCTCTTTCCCATTATTTTCCTTATGGTTGGTGACGCCTCCGAGCCTCAAGTGGATGTGCCGTCCAACGTTAAATTCATTTTCCTGTGTATAAACATAAAGATAAATGAGCTTTAAATTTACTCTAGAAAAGTATATTCCCGTGTATTTATGTACTCCTACTGTATGGTAAATTTAAGATTGATTTTTGTTTAGGTTCATATACAGGACAATGAACCTAGCGTGAATTGTTCCGTTAGATGGCACATCCACGCAACGGCTGAGAGGCTTGACCAATCATAAAGAAAGTAATGGAAAAGAAGGGCATTGTCAGATACGCGGTATTTGAAGTTCTGCGACGATATACTGAGCCACTGGTAGCAATCATCACACTTCTTTACATGAATTTTGTGACTTTTGGTGTAACGTATTGTGCCCAACTCTAGGAATGGGTATTCCTAGATTCAGACACCTAGATATCAAGGGAAAGGCTACAGCCGCTTTTGAAAGTTGAGATATTTGAATATCGCGCTCCATTGCTTCTCGAAGCAATTGGAAAGAATATACCGATACTTGCATGTCAAGTGACGTAGCGAGTAATAGCAGAGGTCGAGGCTATTTATTGATTAAATAGTTAACCATGGAGTAGAGACTTGAGACTTGGATCAGATTACTGGCACGGCCAAATGCAAGAGAATGCACTTAGTATCAAGTAAATCGGACCAGGGATACCAGAGATATGAGGATTTCCAGATATCAGCTGATGACGCGTGACCCTGACAGTTTTGAATAAAAGCCGGCCGGCCGAGGCATCGATAGCTCACTTCAACACAAGCACTTGCCTAGCAAGCTGCTGCTACGCTGAGCCAAGGCACATGGTTGCCGGATCTACGCAGAAGTAATTTTCAAAGTTGTGATAGTCACAAAAGTGCTGCGCTACGAGTTGGAACTTAGTAAGTTTCCGGCGAGGAGAATCACTGAGGTGATTGAATTTTTCTACAGACATTGGTGAAATATTTTTATTTCTACATGGACATATGCTAGACTTTGTCTAGAATTAGTACTTTGTCACAGTCCAGTAATAACCTAATACTTGGATATTTAAATCCATTTTAGTCAGTTTTCATATTAGTAACTTAATAACCACTTCGATCTAGCAGTACATTGAAGACCAGTCTATCACGGTGTTGTTCATTAGTCTACGCAAGGGAAACTACAGGTTGCTTAGCGCATGGTAGATGGTGATAAACCATGCCCAGGGAACGATCTTCAGAACAGCCGTTGATTGGTTAGACTGTCAGTGTCTTCTTGTATTGAAAAGATTACCGTGAGTTATGTTACAACAGACATATCTAAGAATAGATCACTTAGATCTGACCCCATTTAAACAAACTGTTATGGCTTTGATAGAAGCCCATATTAAAATGGAACAACAGTTAATTCAAACATCCAGAGATACTACCACTATGTCTGACTAGACGGATTGTGGGTATATAATGGCGGCCGATACAAGGATTATACATGCTTGTCCGATAGGGCATGTCTATGGATAAATCTGGTACAGACCAGGTTCGCTACGCTTCAAGACCATCAAGAAATGTAAGCCACATTTGAATTATATTATGCCTAGCTAATTGGAACAAACTATTTTTCTGCAGATGACCAACACATTTATTTTTCTTCGTATTTAAATCTTGCAATGATTTACGCAAGACTTGTTAGAGTTATTCTGAGTATTTTCAGCACTCAGAACAGTTTAGGATCGATGACCGAGCATATTGAGCATTTATTTGATTATTTCATATTTTTTTGGGAAATCACGGTAATCAGCCGATGTAACTGTAAAAGTTAATAATTATTTTTTGTTGAGGAATGGATATTTTTTCCATATTCGAAGGTTCGAACATGTGGATTCTCACATAATGAGATGATAATTAAATATATTCAAAATAATATAACTAATAATAATAATAATAATAATCCACTAATAATAATAATAATAATTTTTTATAACTTTTCTAAATAATTTTTGGATATTATATTTTCTAATAATCATATGTATTGAGAGAGAGCCTATGAAGTAGTTTAATCATTTCTAGTTTGGAACAGGAGATTTTCCGAAGGAGAGTGGTTAGCGCAAGCCCGCATTCAACCAACATTTCAGACCTGGTTGAACAGTTAATATTTGCAATGAGCAAAGTATATTTTTCAGATAACACGGAGAGGCATGAAACGGGAAGCAAATGATATTTGTATCAAATAGGATATTTTTGTATTTATATAAAATCATGACGTAAATATACACTCGAAAGTGAAATAAAGATTTAATAAGTATGGTAAATTCACGGGTTGAACTGAATGGTAAAATAAAATAAACTTGTAAGTTTATTAATCTTCCAGTGTTGATAACAAGCAGAGGCTTGATTTATTGTATAAATTTTGGGAAGAAAATTTATGTGTGTGGAGTAGTTGAAATGCCATTCCCAGGTGCGCATGTTTAAGTCGCAGGAATGAGGAGATTTTTCGAGCATCAATCAAATAGCAGGTTCGATGGCTCAGGTTTATAGAAGGAGTATTGGAACTACACATTTCGTCGTATGAATGACCCGAAGGTTATTTCTTTGAAACCATCAGTTCTTATTTCAACCTTGTTTACGAATTCCATTTAGACTTTGATTTTGCTAGAACCCGGATTTGTCATGATAGTAGTTTATTCTTCTTCAGAGGAAGACCTTTGCCGTTGTTGTTGTAATATTGTGTTCTTACACAAATAATAGAATGGGCCACTGCCAATTAAAAATAATTCTTTAACCACGAATAATTTGAAGGATATTTTCAATCCTAGTGCCATGAACTAAATTAATTCATTATGAAACTACAATTCTTATTTCCGCATTCTGTCGAAGAATTGCAAGTTGTGAAAGTTGCTAAAAATGGCCATGAATATAAATATTTTTTATAATAATGATTCCAAGTGGAAAATTGAATAGTTGAATGGTTCACCAATTTATTGATCAAGTTGATGATTCAGAAATCATATATTTTGTTAGGAACTTGAAGTTCATAATCGAGTCACTTCTCGAAATGTTTAATGTCGGAGGAACAATTAATTGTTGTTGTGCTTCGCACAGTTCTTCGATGCTATGCTCAAGGTCAAATACTTTTCAGATGTTATTAATATGTGTAAATAATTTGTGTTGATTCAGAAATAATAATATTTTTCGACAATGTATTTTTGAAACTGGAAAAATAAGTGAAAGTTAAAAATTCTATGAACATTTATTCTACGAGTGTTAATATTATGTAAAAATTCAAACAGTGAACTACGATATTTCCAGTAAAGACAATTAAATTTGAACTGGATTTAATCATTAATTATAAATAATTTTGGAACACAGTCTACAGGACTAACAATCAGACTTGTGTTTCCAAAAAATAATTGTCAAATGTGTTTGGAAAATTTCTGTATATTGTGTAAATAGGAGTGTGGGTCGCCACACGTGAGTGATGCTGCTTTGAGCATTTTTGCAGTCAATTTTAAATTCAAAATAAAATGAGATAAGTTTACTTGATGTGTTACGCCCAATTGAATCTCCTTCTATCCTTATTGTTGCATTGAGCCAGAAATCAGTAAAGCATTTTTTTTATTTGATGTCGTTTTTGCGATTTGCTTTAACCCATCTGGCGCTCCGGGATATTTTGACTCTCGTGCTGACTGATTATTGGTAAAATGCATGTGTGGTCGTGCGGACTCCGGTCTAAACGGGCACATAAAATAAGATAGAGAGAGAAATGGCTTCGAACGTGGGTCTCGAATTAGACATGGTCAATCGCATGCCGATTTAAATTGTGATAAATTTTATAGAAATATTTTGGGAGTTGAGAGATGTCTGGTTTGGATGAATAAATTAGTAGGAAACCCAATTAGTGGGGAAAATTAAAAATTTAACAGATTAATAATTAGAATGGGTTTGATTATTTTTGATAATGGCTTAACCATTAGGGCGTCAAGTAAATTCAGTAGTAAACGTTCGATGACTGGACATACGCATTATTAGAATCCAGGTGGAGGATATTTGAGAACTTGCATAGTTTTCTTGTGATATTGTGGTAAATGTAATTCGTAAAATTAGAGAATTTTGTTTTTTCATCACGTCGACATTAGGACAAATCTCATTTTATTAGAGTGTTCCAATTAGCTATTCATATTTCTTGTTCTAGTTATAAGCTTGTGTTTGCCAATATTGTATACCCCTAAGTTTTGAATAATAATTGAAAATTATGGAGGAAATGATGAGAATGATGAGGAGTTTGGAGGAGAGTTCAAAAGAAGCTGGACTGCGTGTAGCAGCCATTATGAAAGAAAATACTGAGGCTTTGGAAAGGAAACTTAAAGAAAATTCTGATTCTTTAGAAAATAAACTTAATGAAAATTCTGATTCTTTAGAAAATAAACTTAAAGAAAGTTTAAATGATAAACTTAAAGAAAGTTCTGATTCTTTAAAAGATAACTTGAAAGAAAATTTAAATAGTAAATTTAATTCAATGGAAAGTAAATTTAAAGAGAATTCCGAAATTTTGAAAATGTCACGTGAGAGTAAAATGTCTAAATTATGCGAAAAAACACATGAGCTCGAAACTTCATTAGCTACTAACGCAAGTTTAATGGACGATAAATTTCGCGATGCCGATCTTAGATCTCAAAGCTTAGCTGATAGGATAGAACATGGTCTTAGGAAAGTTGGTGAAGACATGATCAACCTAGAAGTCAGAGTGAAGAAAGAGAGTAATGAGATGGGAATTCTAGTTGTTCAACGGTTGACAGAACAATTCAAAGAACTTGTAATGGGAGAAATAAGAGAAGGTGTGATTAATGAATTGCAAACTGAAATTAAAACCACAGTTGTCAATGAAATTAAAGACACACTCAAGCTGGAGAACCAAGAGGGAATCAAGGAGATTAGGGAATCTTTGTCATCCCACATTCAAGTAATTTCCAAAGATATCCAAGCAACTCAGAAGGATATATCAGATATGACAGGGTCATTGAAAAGTCACGAGGTTGTTATGAACCAGATATCCATTGATGTCAAGGAAAATTGTAAAGAAACTGAAGCAATTAAGAAAAAGGCAGAAGAAAACCAGAAGGAACTTGAGGCTATGAAAACTCAAATCAAGGACGAGAAACAGTCTGACCATCTGTTGAAAATGCCAAGTGTAAGGGGAAAGGAACAGATACAGATAAATCTAGGAGGAGCTAGAGAAACTGACAGTCAAAGACAGGATGAGGTCAGGACAGTATTTCAATCCAACCCCATAACTGTATTCAAGAATGTAGAGGATAAGCCTTCTAAATTTTCAGGGCGAGATTCTGTGACACCTGTGGAATTTTTGAGAGAAGCAGGGGATTACCTGAAAGATTCCAAGATCCCTAAAGGAAGACAGATCCGAGTGATAGGGAAGTTTTTGGAAGGTCCTGCACTTCTTTGGTTTAGAGCTTTCAGGTCCACTCTAACCACTTTTGAGGAGTTTTCTCGTGGGTTATTGAAAACGTTTTGGTCCCCGGAAACCCAACAGCAAGTCAGAGCAGAATTATATTCGAAGAGATTCTCGACGTCACAACCTACTCGATACTCTACGTATTTTTCTGGGCAGCTTTCTAAACTTCAACATTTAGATCCGCCGATGCCAGACAACGAATTAATTACTGCATTGATACGTCAGTTTCCAGCAGACGTCCAGAGGACTTTGATAGCTGCTGACATATATAATATGGAGCAATTTGACGAGGTATTACAGAAGCTGGATCATACGAACGCTCAATTCTTTCATCAGAAGGGTGGAAAGAATAACAACGCTGTGTACGCTGTTATGGCTGATAGTTATTCTCAAACACCTCGAGACATTCGAGAGGGGCGAGAAGAGAAAACGCCGAGGGAAGATCCCAATAAAAGAGGATGGAACCAGTACAGTAACAGATACAGTTACAAGCCTTATGCGAGACCGGATGGTGGAAATCGATATAATACTCGATGGAGAAGGCCACGGGATAACCAAGGAAGGTACCAGGAAAGAAGGTACTATGGTAGAAACAACTACAATAACAGAGGGAATGTGGATACGCGTCAGTCCAATGAAGAGTTCAACAAGGAGACGAGGAAAAACTTAGAAGCAAGACACCAAGATAACTTGCAGTTTTTGGAGCAGAGGCCCAATGAACCAGGTTCATCGGGAACACAACAATCCCGGGGGAATGGTAACGAAAAAAAAAAACTTCGAATTCACAGTAGAAGATAGAATTTTGAACACTTTCACTTCCAGAATTATTAAATGGCAAGCAGAGGATGATGACTTAATTCAACAGAATGACGAACGGAAAGAAATGGGTACAAGAATTAGAATGCCAATCATATCATGCGAAGTATTCGGTATGCCTGTCGATACTTTGATTGATACCGGGGCTATGCTTTGTCTGGTGAGTGAGAAGCTTTATATTCTGTGGAAGCTCAAAGAGAATTTAGAGGAGATTCCAGTATCAGGAATTAAGATCCAAGGAATAATACCCAACAAAATATCTCTGTGTAAAACCCAATTATACTTATGTATTACTATTGGAGGACATGATTTCCGACATGTGTTTGTAGTAATGAAGGACATGGCTTTTGACATGATATTGGGAGCGGATTTCATTCAGAAATATCAAGCAGTGATAGACATGAAGACAGAGACGATCAGATTCAAGAATACCGAAGAGATTAACTTCGAGGGAAAAGAAGAGGAAGACATCGAGGGAGATGCTCAATGGTCTCTGATTTTTCATGAAGCTGAAGGAAGAGAAGTCTACACTGAGGAGGAGTCCCCAGAGCTAGGGAAGATTTTGGAAGAGTATCACGATATTTTTGATATTAAGCCTGGTGAAATTAAGGATTTTTGAATATCGATATTGTGGAAGTAAACAATAATGGAAGCTATGAAGTCGCCAATACACGAACTGGTAACATCGTGGGAACTTATAATGCATCGAATTTGAAGATTTATTATTCAAGAACCAGATGATTTAATGTGTAGAGAGAAAAAATAAAAAATTTTCAATTTTTATTTTTTTGCTAGGTGTGGGGTGGATGTGCCCAACTCTAGGAATGGGTATTCCTAGATTCAGACACCTAGATATCAAGGGAAAGGCTACAGCCGCTTTTGAAAGTTGAGATATTTGAATATCGCGCTCCATAGCTTCTCGAAGCAATTGGAAAGAATATACCGATACTTGCATGTCAAGTGACGTAGCGAGTAATAGCAGAGGTCGAGGCTATTTATTGATTAAATAGTTAACCATGGAGTAGAGACTTGAGACTTGGATCAGATTACTAGCACGGCCAAATGAAAGAGAATGCACTTATTATCAAGTAAATCGGACCAGGGATACCAGAGATATGAGGATTTCCAGATATCAGCTGATGACGCGTGACCCTGACAGTTTTGAATAAAAGCCGGCCGGCCGAGGCATCGATAGCTCACTTCAACACAAGCACTTGCCTAGCAAGCTGCTGCTACGCTGAGCCAAGGCACATGGTTGCCGGATCTACGCAGAAGTAATTTTCAAAGTTGTGATAGTCACAAAAGTGCTGCGCTACGAGTTGGAACTTAGTAAGTTTCCGGCGAGGAGAATCACTGAGGTGATTGAATTTTTCTACAGACATTGGTGAAATATTTTTATTTCTACATGGACATATGCTAGACTTTGTCTAGAATTAGTACTTTGTCACAGTCCAGTAATAACCTAATACTTGGATATTTAAATCCATTTTAGTCAGTTTTCATATTAGTAACTTAATAACCACTTCGATCTATCAGTACATTGAAGACCAGTCTATCACGGTGTTGTTCATTAGCCTACGCAAGGGAAACTACAGGTTGCTTAGCGCATGGTAGATGGTGATAAACCATGCCCAGGGAACGATCTTCAGAACAGCCGTTGATTGGTTAGACTGTCAGTGTCTTCTTGTATTGAAAAGATTACCGTGAGTTATGTTACAACTGACATATCTAAGAATAGATCACTTAGATCTGACCCCATTTAAACAAACTGTTATGGCTTTGATAGAAGCCCATATTAAAATGGAACAACAGTTAATTCAAACATCAAGAGATACTACCACTATGTCTGACTAGACGGATTGTGGGTATATAATGGCGGCCGATACAAGGATTATACATGCTTGTCCGATAGGGCATGTCTATGGATAAATCTGGTACAGACCAGGTTCGCTACGCTTCAAGACCATCAAGAAATGTAAGCCACATTTGAATTATATTATGCCTAGCTAATTGGAACAAACTATTTTTCTGCAGATGACCAACACATTTATTTTTCTTCGTGTTTAAATCTTGCAATGATTTACGCAAGACTTGTTAGAGTTATTCTGAGTATTTTCAGCACTCAGAACAGTTTAGGATCGATGACCGAGCATATTGAGCATTTACTTGAATATTTCATATTTTTTGGGAAATCACGGTAATCAGCCGATGTAACTGTAAAAGTTAATAATTATTTTTTGTTGAGGAATGGATATTTTTTCCATATTCGAAAGTTCGAACATGTGGATTCTCACATAATGAGATGATAATTAAATATATTCAAAATAATATAACTAATAATAATAATAATAATCCACTAATAATAATAATAATAATTTTTTATAACTTTTCTAAATAATTTTTGGATATTATATTTTCTAATAATCATATGTATTGAGAGAGAGCCTATGAAGTAGTTTAATCATTTCTAGTTTGGAACAGGAGATTTTCCGAAGGAGAGTGGTTAGCGCAAGCCCGCATTCAACCAACATTTCAGTTCTGGTTGAACAGTTAATATTTGCAATGAGCAAAGTATATTTTTCAGATAACACGGAGAGGCATGAAACGGGAAGCAAATGATATTTGTATCAAATAGGATATTTTTGTATTTATATAAAATCATGACGTAAATATACACTCGAAAGTGAAATAAAGATTTTCATAAGTATGGTAAATTCACGGGTTGAACTGAATGGTAAAATAAAATAAACTTGTAAGTTTATTAATCTTCCAGTGTTGATAACAAGCAGAGGCTTGATTTATTGTATAAATTTTGGGAAGAAAATTTATGTGTGTGGAGTAGTTGAAATGCCATTCCCAGGTGCGCATGTTTAAGTCGCAGGAATGAGGAGATTTTTCGAGCATCAATCAAATAGCAGGTTCGATGGCTCAGGTTTATAGAAGGAGTATTGGAACTACACATTTCGTCGTATGAATGACCCGAAGGTTATTTCTTTGAAACCATCAGTTCTTATTTCAACCTTGTTTACGAATTCCATTTAGACTTTGATTTTGCTAGAACCCGGATTTGTCATGATAGTAGTTTATTCTTCTTCAGAGGAAGACCTTTGCCGTTGTTGTTGTAATATTGTGTTCTTACACAAATAATAGAATGGGCCACTGCCAATTAAAAATAATTCTTTAACCACGAATAATTTGAAGGATATTTTCAATCCTAGTGCCATGAACTAAATTAATTCATTATGAAATTACAATTCTTATTTCCGCATTCTGTCGAAGAATTGCAAGTTGTGAAAGTTGCTAAAAATGGCCATGAATATAAATATTTTTTATAATAATGATTCCAAGTGGAAAATTGAATAGTTGAATGGTTCAACAATTTATTGATCAAGTTGATGATTCAGAAATCATATATTTTGTTAGGAACTTGAAGTTCATAATCGAGTCACTTCTCAAAATGTTTAATGTCGGAGGAACAATTAATTGTTGTTGTGCTTCGCACAGTTCTTCGATGCTATGCTCAAGGTCAAATACTTTTCAGATGTTATTAATATGTGTAAATAATTTGTGTTGATTCAGAAATAATAATATTTTTCGACAATGTATTTTTGAAACTGGAAAAATAAGTGAAAGTTAAAAATTCTATGAACATTTATTCTACGAGTGTTAATATTATGTAAAAATTCAAACAGTGAACTACGATATTTCCAGTAAAGACAATTAAATTTGAACTGGATTTAATCATTAATTATAAATAATTTTGGAACACAGTCTACAGGACTAACAATCAGACTTGTGTTTCCAAAAAATAATTGTCAAATGTGTTTGGAAAATTTCTGTATATTGTGTAAATAGGAGTGTGGGTCGCCACACGTGAGTGATGCTGCTTTGAGCATTTTTGCAGTCAATTTTAAATTCAAAATAAAATGAGATAAGTTTACTTGATGTGTTACGCCCAATTGAATCTCCTTCTATCCTTATTGTTGCATTGAGCCAGAAATCAGTAAAGCATTTTTTTTATTTGATGTCGTTTTTGCGATTTGCTTTAACCCATCTGGCGCTCCGGGATATTTTGACTCTCGTGCTGACTGATTATTGGTAAAATGCATATGTGGTCGTGCGGACTCCGGTCTAAACGGGCACAGTATGGCAAAGTGCATAATATCACAAAGTTTCTAGTTTCATTCGTTAGTTCTGAAAATAAACTGAAATCTTTATCCATAGGAACATGTCCCTTATACTGTATTTCGACAGTGTCATTGCAATGCCTCGTATTTGACATTGCTCTTGGTTACCATTATTTTCCTTATGATTGGTCACTCCCCCCACCGTATGTGGATGTGCCGTACAATTCACGATGGGTTCACTTTTCTGTGGATTTCCACAAAGAAAAATGAGCTTTAAGATCATTGTATTGTAAAAGAGTATATTTCCTTGTAGTTATGTACTCCCCACAGTACAGTATATTTATGGTTCATTTTCCTTTAGGCATAAACACAGGAAAATTAACCTAATATGGCTTGTTCTGTTGGACTGCACGTCAACATAAGGCTGGGAGGTGTGACCTCTCATAAAGAAAATATCGGGAAAGGAGAGCTGTGTTAGACACGAGGTATTGCATTGACACCGCCGATTTTTAACACGGGTTGCCGATGCAAAGCCAACTTCTAAGTAATCCTCTTGAGCTATTATATATTAGAATTTCTGGAAGCACTCCTGCAAGTCATGCTTTGTAACTTACAGCAATGTCTACATAATTTTTTGTTTTGTGATTTTCTGTATTTATATCATTTTCTGATGTAAATTGGCTTATTTACAGATGTTTTATATTTACTGAATGTACGCAGGGAGCTAGGTCAGGTAAGTAATAGGCATATTGAAGCAATGACGTTCCATGTTTGGTGAGGACGTCTGAAAGCAGTAGAGGCAAGTTTTCATAAAGAAGGAGTAAATATTGTTTATTTCATCACATATCGATAGCTGTACTTGTATATATTACGTCACGTCATTTGTCGACGTTCATCAGGCGTAAGCTGTCTGTAGCCACGCTTGCGAGGAATAATATAAAAGCACACTTACATTTTCTATTATTATTATTATTATCATTATTATTATTGTTATTAAGGAATTAAAATATGCAGTAGTAAATTTCAACTCAGTAGACGAGTGGTTTTGAACCCTACCGTTCGCCGTCCCTGAAATAATTCCTATGGATTCCTATTTTCAACCTCAGAAGAATGGAGGGATATAACTTTTTAATACATTCTGGTGGACCACGACAGCCTCCTTTAGCCTATACTCCTTCCTTGCCCAGATGTAATTGTCTTCACTCATTTCATCTCTCATTAACTCCTATGATGAGGCTGGTGTTAGAAGGGGCAAGTGGCCGAAAAAGTACCCACCACAACGAAAATTGATTCACCTGCTCGGCACTGAAAACGAACATTATAATTTTATAACATTTATTATTATTATTATCATTGTAATTATTATTCATATTAATATTATGCATTAAGTAACAAATGGAGTTGGGTTTGACCATGTTAATGTACTGAGGCTGTTGAAAGTTCATGGTAGAATATTGGGCTTCATTTAAAAGCTGCAAGCATGAATAATACTAGCGTTTGATGGCTACGAGAAAGTCTGTGAAGGCTTGAGTTTCTCGAAAGATATCGGGGACTGTAGGGTGTGAACCGGTCGAGCTGCTGTCGGATACTGGTTTATTCACCTGACGGGATCCAAGTACACTCTTTTCAGGAACGAAGAAGACTTCCCTTACATAGCATATCATTGACTCCAGTGATCATCCAATTTGACGAAATATGTTCTGACATGTGAAAATGATTTTCTCTTGCCTACGTCAAGTCATGAATATGGGAGGTGGAAAGTGAAATGGGACTTCTTGTTACAGAAAACAAATCAATATTTGGTATTAGATTTTTCAGAAATTTATGTCAATTTCGAAAATGGCAAATTATGAAGATTTCGACAAGAGTCCCCTCTCCGCTTTACACCTCCTAATGTTGTGATTAGCATTCATGGCAGTCACCCCTGAGTTCTGGGTTCGATTCCACCTCAGCCATCCTTAAGTGGTTTCCCTCTTCTACTCCAGGCCACAACCACCTCCTTCCCAATCCTCATCTGAACTACAACTACACACACACAACTACAATACTACAATGACACAGGTTATCAGAGAAATTCTACAAACGCACACACATGTACATGGAACGAAATGACCACAATGTCCAAACCCTTCAAATAAAACAACTCATTTCCTTTAATTAATATAATTAATCAATGTTTAAAGTCAAGAATAGAAACGTTACACTATTCACTAAGTACTTAGGCTGGTTGTGGTTGTTGTTGATTTAAGGGGAAAACATCTAGGTCACCTGCCTCTAATGATATGGTGATAATGAAAAAAGAATGTAAAATGAAAAATCAATATATATAATACGATAAGGTGTATGTTTCACAAAAATCAAGCTCCTAAACCAGAGGGAGTTAGAAGGTGTGGTTTGTACCAAATTCTTCCAAATCGTCTCAATAGCACAGGAAAAATCTTGCATTTCTTGGAAAGTCAACGGAAATATTCATTTGTTTAAAAAGTGCGTTTAAACAAATAAACGTATTTATAGAAGCCCGCATAACAGGTGGGTGGTTTATACACATGCGAGAGTTCTCGCACGGGTCTACTAGTAAATCTCTAATATTATTGCTGCAGCTACTTAAAATTAGGTTACAAACAAGACGAAATGTATAAAGGCACAAATAAGGGAATTAAATGTCAGTGAAAGGGAAATGCCCTAACATTCGAAGAATGAGAATTGAGGATCTTGGAAGGAAGTAGAGCCATGAATGATAGGTAGGAAAGGGAAGGAAAAGAGAGTCCGTGCCAAAGTTAATGAAAAAAGAAAGAAAAAATAACGGACTTAGCTCAGGAATCCCTAAGGATCGCCGACTCCAGAACTCACCTGCTCTGAGTCCATGAGGGAGTCGCACTATCCAGAGTACACCTTGCCTACTTTAGGGACTTTTACAGAAGGCAGAATATATAATTTAAAGAAAAGAAAAGATCTGACCCCTTGAACACTGGGGGTAACAGAAATATGTTGTAATTTCATTTGAGGACCTTGGACATCGTCGTCACTCAGCCCCGTGTGCTTGGGTATATGTAGAATTTGTCTGATAACCTGCATTATTGAGGTGTCTGTAGTGCTGTGTTTATTTGTACTTCAGGTAAGGATTGGGAAGGAGGCAGCCGTAACCTTGAGTTAGGAACCATCCCAGAATTTGACTGGTGTAGAAGTGGAAAGCTACGGAAAACCACTTCAAGGATGGTTGAGGTGGGAATCGAATCCATCACTTCTCAGTTTTGCCTCACGAGGCCCGTTCCAGCCCTCAGACCAGAATTAAAAGTCATGACAGTGTCGCTAATTGAACCTGGACCTCAGGGGTGACAGCCAAGAATGCTAACCGCTACACCAAGAAGTGGTGTATCAGAAAGAGAAAGACAGGGGACTATTAAGACAGTAAATGAAAGTCACCCTAGGCCTCAGATACCCTAATTCCATTCAGGTTGGAAGAAAAGAAGAGTTGACAAATGGAGTTCTACAGAAAATATGAATTAGAGGAGCCCGAAATAAGTAAGAAGATGTAATACCACAATCATCTGGAGTCTCGTGAATAAATGTTTGTTACCCACAAACGTAGCAGTGATTTCTGAAGCATAATAATTCACGGCTGTAGCCTACTAGGTACCTAGTGCTCGGGAATCCAAGGTTCGATCCCCAAACTGAAAGCGGTTATTATTAGTATTGTTTGTTTCACACTGCTTGCACGAATACGCGGAGATGATTCCTGGTATAAAGTCATGGGATCCCTAGGCTATACCAATACCTGATGATCATAATAGTCATAATTACCGATATGTAGACTTCTGCTGCTATTTTAGTAACATACAGTACAGTATGTTAAAAGAATGCATCCACAAACACTGTCGTATCGTTTGCAAACCTCTACTGAGTATAAAACTAAGTCCCCGATTCTTGGATGTTACGGGTAAACTCGAGAACCACTGGATGGATTTTGATGCGGTTATCACCATTCTGTAAGGATATCTCGAGGATGATTTCTGTAGAAAATAATTTATTTATGATCAAAGGAAGCCGAGCAGTAACGATTTCAGTGGAATAGTCGAAAGAAAAAACCTGGCGTCCGAGCGCTTTGTAAGCCTCCGCTGGGCAAACCGATAAAAATATCTAAATACTATGAGTGAAAGAATTGCTCAGCATGAAAAGTTCTACCTCCTTCCAACCATGTCCATTCAACTACTGAGGCGACAGTTTACGAGCTAGTTAGGGGAGAGTCTATCACCCCAGTTACAGCTTAGCTAGCAGACGAGCGTATTGCCCCAGATACAGCCAGCAGCAAACTGTTGAGTCGTGTTGAGTTAAAAACTTTAGAGAAGAGTGGTTGTGTTTGGAGTTTCCCTGGAAGTGCAACTCGTCTTTTCTTCATTTCACCTGTGAACTTTCGGTTCCGCAAAATTCACAGTCAAGTTAAGATTGGACGGAAGGGGGATTTGTGTTTCATGCACCTCGCCATTCTTAAATTACGTCTGACAAGAATTTGTTGCACATGCATCTCCGTGATAATATAATTAATAGTCCAGTCAGTGATTTTAACCCATCATGCCGAGACGTAAAACGGACATTGGTCGTTGTTCATTGACATTGGAAAAAAGCGCGTATCACTTAATGCATTCAACTGTTTCCGGGCGAAGCCGGGTCGGGTTGCTAGTTAAATATAATTAGGGATTTTATTCACCATCTTCGTTGTACCAGGCAAATGCTGGGACGGTACCTTCTGACAGGCCACGGCCGCTTCCTTCCACATCCTTGCCCAGTTTCATTCACCATCATTCATTTCATCTCTCATTAACTCCTCTCATGAGGTTGGCGTCATGAAGGGCATCCGGCCGTAAAACCATCGCCACAAAGCCTTCCATCGCATCTCATCCCCGACCCCGATGGACAACGGGAATAATAAGGGGTAGACGTACAATTCACCATCTTCGTTGTGTAGATGTGGGATTTTTGAGGTGAAATATCCTATTCGGTGGTACGAATTCTACGCAAAAAATAAAAGGTCCAATGGTATATGATCGCAAGATTAAAGGTTACGTTAATCCACAAGCCTCCTTCCTTCTCGTTAGCCAAGCCCTTGTCTGGAGATTCCTATCACTAAAGCCCTACCCCACAGTGTAGCCATGCGCGTTAAGTCATGCATCACGACTGCAGTGTGGAGCTAGAAATCCGTAGAGGGAAGGGTAAGAGTCTTAGTGGCGAGACTAAAGTATACCGATTATTCTCACTCCCTCCGCAATGGTACCTAATTACTAGTCCTGTGGCTCCTACACCTACCTTAAACCCTATAATTAAATTTACACACCCTATCACAATCTCCATAGAAACACAGGTAATCAGACAAATTTAACATTCATGAAACTACACGTGTCAGATGACCATGATGTCCCAAGCCCCCGAATTTAATTGACAACACAAAGGTGCTGTGTGCGATTTCTAAAAGTTTAATTTTGAAGCCGGGTGCCTTCACATTGGAGAGCATAATCGAAAGGTGATGGGATTTATCTCCATCTCGGCCACCCTAGAAGTAGATTTCTGTGATATTTCACTTCTACTCCAGGCAAATACCGGGCTGGTAACTAACTTAAGACCATGGACACTTCATTTTTGAGCCAAGTTTCTAATTAAGAGTATTGCTGCCAAATTAAAACAGGGAGATCCCACTTGATATCCTCATGGCCCTAACTGAATCAGCAACTTGATCAAGGGTTTGCATTTTGATATGTCGATTAGGTTTCCTCAGAGAGACTTTCTCACTTACACAGAGGCAAGCTAGATGTTAATGGATAACCGTTTAATAGCGTGAAGATTCCTCCTCCCCAAATCCCGAATAAGTGCTGTAACACAAAGTGGCATGGACTCCACGTGTGGGCGTTAGACCTCTGTAGGGCTGTTAAAGCAAAGTTACTGACAGAAGAGCTGCCTAAAGTTAACTGGTATTTCTAGGTGCAGTATTTTGGTTGCGAATAGCTCTCTCCATCACAGTCAATAAATGGTCGATTGGGTTGATATCGGGGGAACGTGCTGGCCACTCTATTTGCTGGATCTCTGAAGAATACTCTTAGAATAATTCCTGGTTAATCGCTGCCCGACGAGAATTTGCATTATTCTGTTAGAACATCCCATTGATGTTGGGAAATTAGAAGTCCTTGAAATGATCAACAACGAGAGTAAAGTTGGAATTTTCTATGAGTTTTATGGGTTCATGGACAAGTGGATCCAATCCATGCCATATGAACACGCTCCACAACGTTACGGTACCTCCTACATGTTGGCTTGTTGACAGATGAGCTTCATGTTCTCCTTGGGTTTGCGTCATAACCGAAACCTCTCATCATCCCGCAACAACCTGTATAGTGACTCATCGGACCAAGTCACACATCTTCTCCTCCAGGGTCTAATTAGCACCTCGCAAGTCCATTTAAGGCGTTTTGCCCGGAGTCGTGGTGTTAACATGGGCACTTTGGTGGGTCTTCTGCTTCTATATTCCATGGAATGAACATTTCACAGATCATCTACACGTCTGACACCTGTATTAAATGTGATTGTAATTTGAGCAAATATTACTGCTCTGTTAGGATGGACAATTCCACCCAATCATCGTCCGTCACGTTCATCATGTAACCTTGGACGGCCAGTGCGTTGGCTATGGAGTATCGTAATGCATTGTTTTTGATATTCGCAGTACACACACGACACTGTGGATCGAGAAATATTGGAAGTTCCCACGACTTCCGGAATTCATAAACCCATCCTTCTAGCACCCACAATCATTTCCCATTCAAACTCTGTTAACTCACGTCACCTTGTCATGGGCAAGTAAATTTGAACAGTCAATTTGAATAGCTCGGCCACCTTTGCAGAAATGAAACTGGTATCGTCTGCTGCAGTGGTGCCATGAGTCATTCAGTTACATGGTGCTACCCTACGATTTCTGGCATGTCAGTATACTGTATGTGGTTCATAGAAATCCAGACTGCTGTAAATGACAATTTGATGAAACGCTATATTGAGATGAAAAAATAGCGATGGTATGTAGTTAGAATCTAGCAGCTAGAGGTTTATCATATCTTAAATGTATGGGTATAATTAATACTCTTTGTCGTTATCAAGCAGTTTAATCGAATATTCTTGTGATAGTGTTAAGTGTTGTACCCTATATATGACTCCCCGTTTGCTAAGTTTCGTTGTAATTCTGCTTTTGCATCCAGAGGAATTGTTTGAATTATTAGGAAAGTACGCCCATCCACCATCCAGAATGTATGAAATTGTATATCTTGAACCTTCTCCACAAACAACCTTTTACGTCGGACTACATAGCCTATTTCTCTGCGAATCATCATTGTAACTGTGACAAATATTAATGGCTTATAGCCTATATTTAAGGTGGTGGCTGTGTGCTATATGCAGTGTGATGAACTTGTGACTAATGCAAGCAAGGTTTCTCTCTTATCGAAATTATCGCGTAATTGTGCAATTGTATCTTGAGTTAATTACTTTCAAGTTTTGATAGTATGCTCAGCCACCATCTTGAATATATAACAGATGTATTATCATGCCTTTGGCATGCAAAGCTCATACACGGTTCTATATCAATGCTTTTATAAGATATTGTATATCTAAAATATATAGTGTTATTTGTTTGTATATCTTATATCGCCTGGCTAAGCGGTAACGTTCTGAATTGCTGTGCCCAAGGTTGCAGGATCAAATCCTGGCGCAGTCAGCTGGCATTTGAGGGTGCGCAAATTCGATGGAACCGTGTCAGTTGATTTACTGGCATGTTGAAGATCCCTTTCAGGGCAAAGTTTCAGCACCCCGGCGTCTCTAAAAGCCAGTGTAGTTAACAGGGACGTAAAACAAGTAACATTATTATTACTATTGTATATTTTATAATTTTAGGATGGCCAGTACGCACTATATTCAATGTAATATTACTATGAATGATGGTAGCAGGGTCTTTTGTACGGTGCACCTTTCTCACTAATTTTCGCACCAACTGTGCTATTACATCGTGAGTTAAATACGAGTATATTAAGTCTTAAGAATACGCTTGGACGCCTTACTGAACGTATTGAGTCGCTGATCATTGGACTAAATCATACGACGCCAATAACAAGGTTCTACATTGCCGTACTGATAATTTTCATTGTATTATCATGAAACTATATTGGGTCGTTCATTAACCTACTTTTATTTTCAAGATTAGCGCCACGCGTTGATTTCAGTATGTTATTTTTATGGCTTATTTCAAAAGGCACTGCTTTCTTAACAAGTTTAGTTTTGATTGCGCAATTAAATTCTGAACTATTCACTATCATGTTTTAATACTACTCCCAGCTGCCATCTTGAAAAAGTAAAGTACCGTATCTATTATTTTGCTTTGGGCATACAATACTCCATACATTGTTTCTGACTTATCACTAATTTTCGTTATTATAGTTTTAAAATATAAAAAATTATTTATTTTTAAATTGTGACATTTGAGGACGGCCACTGCGCGCTCTATAAAGTGTAATACAATTATCCGTAACGCTACTTACGCCCCTTATATAATACTCGTCTTCCACAAAGGTTAGCCTTAATTGTGCAATTACGCCCTGAATTACTAATTTGTACAGTTTAATAGTACGCATGGCCTCCATCTTGAATCTATGGGGTCACTTTTCTTCTTCTTTAGGCACAAGAAGGGACATTTAAAAGGTTCTACTTCATAACTAAATTTCGTTATAATGGCTTTAGGATACCCAAAGTTATTACTTTATTTTGAAATTTCAACATAACCAGTGTGCGCTACATTAGATGTGATATTCTTTTGACTAACTTGTATGAAAGCTCTTATATGATACTCACCTTTTGGCAAAATTCATCTTAATGACCTCATTACATTTTGTCAATTTTATTGTTCTTATACTTTTCGCAGCCGCCATCTTGAATATATGGAGAGCCTGTTCGTTGGCCGTGGCCATATAAAGCCACATATACAGTTCAACCACGACACAGATTTTCGTGACTGTAGCTTTTGAGAGTTATTTATTTTTATATTTATAATTTCAAGATGGCGGCTGGGCGTAATATTCATGGTCATGTAGTTATAGCGTTGGTAACAGAGTGCTCTTATATAAAACTATCTAAACATCTGAACATCGATTCATTGGATCCTATTTATTATGGATTATAATATTTGCGTAATTCGCATAGCCGCCATTTAAAATTGTTTCATAGATGACCTTGTAGTTTGGGTGCCAGACGCTTCCCATAAGAAGGTATTTTTCTCCAAAGTTTTGTGGAGATTCGATGAATTGTTTAGTCTTAATCTGATTAAGAGCTTTGAACAATTGTGTGGCCGCCATTCTTTTCTTAAAATTGCATAAAACATGTCACTGTGATTCCCTTTGATAGTGTTACCTCTGTACTAAATTTGGTTCAATTCGTTTTCGTCGTGCTTGAATTGATAGGAGACAGACATACTCATACTGTACATACCGAAACCGTCATCCTACCAGCGCTTGGTGGCTAACCACCATACACAATGTGAAACTTCAGAACAGTTTGGACAAGAGGTCGGATCTCGGGGCGACCTGGGTTAGAATTATCGGAAAAATGGATTTTTACATTGTCCTACTGTGCCACAGGAAGGATGAGAAGGAATAAATAATCAGAAATAGAACAATAAAAGTAAAATAAGCTCATATTTATTCCAAAATATTTGAAGATTGTGTCAAAATTAAACAATGAAGCCCTCTTTGCTTAATTTTGACACATTCTTCATTCGTGAAGCCCTCTTTCGATCTTATAGGGATTCGAAATATCCAACTGGGCTAACACACACTCCTGAAAACTAACAAAGACATCCTAGGCGTCTAACTATCCCTCAGATAGACCTATTCTAAATACTAATTATGAACATCATATTTAAACAGAATCACCACAGACAACTATTCAACTATCCGTTGCCTATGCCTATACTGACAATAATTACTTGACACGAGCCTCTGATGAATCTACGTCTATCTAGCTAAGTATGTTGAAATATTGCTTGAAAATTAATCACCCGAATTGAATTATTCACAATCATATTTTGTGTTGGTTTGCCATTTATCCATGTGGCACTTTTCGTTGTTGTGATCGGTGATTAGTGTGGTTATTTCCATCTCTTAACTGGGTATAACAAACTAGTACTCTAAGAGAATTCCATTCCAAATATTTCCACCCCTTACTTTGAATTCAACTCATTCCTGTAGTGTCCATGTGACCCGCTCCTATTATATAATTGATGGTCACAAGACTTCATATTCGTAAAACAGTGTTTTACACCATTGTTTAATTTATCATTAACACTCATTTTCAACTGGTATCAGATTTTCAACGCTGTGTAAGAATGGGTTGCTCAAATGCTTAGTTTCCAAAATACATATTGGACTCAATTTCAATCGATTCAACTGAAGTGTATGAGCTATGAGGGACCCGTTCTCATGTAGCTGCTACCACTTGTATTGTCTATACTTCACGGGCACATTACCCTCTTTCTCCTTAGAAAATACAAATAATTTTGTCTGCCACATTTTCCAACTTGCAGCATTGCAAGTTCTGAGACTTTCTCCTGTGATTACATTGGTTCATTTATAGCTTCTATTCCATAACGATTCGTAAATCCGAGACGGTCCAATACAGAGTTGGGCAAATTTGGCATAGATCCTTTCACCATCATAAAAATGGGGTTAGTTTCCTCACTAATACCAGGCATCCCTCTTGAAGGGGATGTCATAATTTATTTTGGCGCGTTTTTCAGGATCTTCTGTCCGCTTGCTGTTGCAACTTCTCGAGTGCTGCGTTGATTCCAGCTCCGGCGGAGTAGATACAACATCTACCCCAGCCCTAGTTGGTTTAAAACCTCATATAGTACCGATGGAAAATGTACAGTACTTTCATTCTTAAGCAATGGACATTATATCCATCCATTTCCATTCTTGAAGTGGACAATGGAGTATACCTACATAGTTTTGAAATCTCTGCCATAATTCTTTCAGCAGGATTACAGTCAGGGTATCTTATGAACCAAAGTACTTGTCTTATTTTTAAACCTTCCATGACTATCCTCAATTCCCTGGGTGTGAACTGGAACCCGTGAACAGATGGCAGGAATTCCAAGTTTCCTGCTTCAGAAATGACGTTGTCTTATATATCTTGAATTCTCCTTCTGGATGGCATGCAACATGGTGAACTTACTGAAAATATCCATCGTGACCAAATTGTAGCAGTTCCCTCATTTGGTTTTTGGGATGGGCCCAAATACATCCATCGCATACATTTCTCTTGGTTTAGGAGATATAATTGGTCTTGGTTTCTCCTTATCCACTGTAGCGTGACATATGAATCGATGAATCGATGGTTTTCCCCATCAACTCTTCCCATATCACTATGAAGAAATATATACATTCTCCTCAATTTGACATCTCTCTTCTACGGCTGTGGAAGACGTCTTAGACGTTGTAGAGTGTCTTTGTCTTCGACAACCATATTTCATAGCAGAGATTGAGAAATGGTTTCAGAGAATCTGTTCAATCGATCTCTTATCGTATTCTTTACCAGGATGATGCTGTACTATTAAGTTAAACTGTTGAGCAAACAGTGCCCAGTGAGTTACCCTTTTGCTGGCAATGTTGGATTTCGTAATACATTCTAAGGCACGATAATCTGTTTGCACAATGACTTGGTGTCCAATCAGCCACCTCTTCCACGTCTCTAACGCGAAAACAATGGCACGTGTCTCTAATTCGGTTGCGTACTATGATTGTTCATTAGGTCTCAATTTTCGGCTTACGAAATCAAGATAATGTTTCTGTTATTCATCGTCTTCTTGGAGAAGTACAATTCCTCTCCCAAGTGATGATGCATCCGATTTAATGATAAAGTTCCTCTCAAAATAATGATATTCTAACTTGTTGTTTTCGCGTAAAAAGTTAATTCTCTACTGAAAAGTTGTCTCACAGCCCTCATTTCACATCAAGCGGTTATTGCATTTTAATAGTTCTTGTAGTGTAGCAAGCGTGTCGGTGTAAATAGACAATGACCCGGAAATAATTGACAGGTGCCCCAGAATTGTCTGACCTGCAATAACTCTCGTCAGACAAGAAAATTCCGTGATGGCTTGAATTTTGTACTCATTAGACTGATACATTTGTCCTTATTATATACACCCCAGGTATTTAAGGTCTTGTTGAAACAAATGCCATTTACGGACATTCACCTTGAAATTAGATTCTCATAGTTTTTTGGACAACATTGTAAGGTGATGAAAATGCTTCTCATAAGTGTTTGACGCAACTAAAATATCGTCAATATAACTCATGGCGTGTACGCTAATACTCCGGTTTCAAGTTTTTTTCCAAAGATTGGATGAGTACGGATCCAGAAGTGTTCATCCCAAGAGATAACTCATTAAAGACGTACGTCTGCTGGCCAAACAGAAGTGCGGTGAATGTCCCGTAGCAACACTTTGATTATTGATGGTCGGTCGTATTCCGGCATTAATCTTTCGATCAGAGGGATATTCTCAAGTTCCCATCGCCCTTGTGTACAACAGCTTATGGATTCACATAGTGTGTAGGTAACTTAGAAATGATCCCATTAATCTCCATGTTGGAAATAAACTGTTTTACCAGATTTTCATACTATTCTGTAACGAGCAGGCTGCGGGGTCTTAGTACGTAAAGAGTGATATCAGATTAGTATCGCACGGAGTTGAGATGACGCACGCCACGCACGCCCTATGAACTGCCAGCCCGTACAAAACCGACGATGATCCATGCGATCAGTCCATTTATCCACTGTACGTCAAAAAATGTGTTCATCGGTTCACTCGAGGGTCACTGGAGGAGCTTCCACGTATCCTATAGTACGGTGTGTACTAACTTCGTTGCACACTTACTTAGACCCTGCAGCCTGGTTATGAGATAGCTGATTTTTATGAGGCCCGTCACCCTTAACTTTGATCGTATATTCGAAATTCTTAATTTCACCAGAACGGGTGTCAAATATAACTGTGGAATTATCTAACAAAAGAGTTAATTCTGAAGAATCACTTCCTGGGTCCTTAGTGGTGTCAGTTTCATTACAGTTCTCTATTACTTCTGTGATCTGATTCTAATTTTTTCCCGTCTTCAGATGAAAGGTAATTTTTTCGAGCTGCTTACCCTGAGTATTCTCGAAACGTACCATGATCTTCTTCATATCATTTACGGCTTGATGTGCTTGGATGACATCAGCACCTAATAACCTAATGTCATATCGTACATGATATCCGTTTAGAACAAGACAAATTTGCACTCCTATTTGCATACGCTTGAACTTTGAACTTCATAGTTCATTCACGTGTGAAACAGGATTCTCGATAACCTGGTGCGATTCTTTTCAAATCAAATAGGCTAAATTCCCTTGGAAACTACTGTAAGCTCACCATAGCCCCTGTATCGATACGCGTTCTAATTTTCATGTCATAGACTAGTTATTTCTTGCTGCGTCCCGTCATCGTAATTAACGGATAATCGTCTATGAGGTCCTGCTCGTCAGTCTGCTACTGGCTAATCTGCGTGAAACATTTTTCCTGCTCATTTCCCGAGCTCTTCCTTGATCCCAAATGAGCGTTTTCCTTCTTTGCTCTGATTTCCTGGTCTTAGTTCATCCTCATTATTTTCTTGTGGAGCTCATCCAAGTATCATTGACTATCTTATTATCTCGCCTCCATGTATTGCCGATTATCATTTGTCTGATGATCCAGGTTCTTATGCCTGTCGTTTCAGTTATTCCAGTTCCTTTAATTCCGTCTGAAGTGATAAGGTCGTCCTCGAAGTTAATCTCCTCTTCTATGTTGGTACTGATTGTCTTTCTCTGGCTGTTGACCATAGTAAAATTCCTTACGAGGTTTAGGATAACTATCCTGATAATGTTTATTCCGTTCCTCGTATGGTTGACTAGCATTACCCGTCGCGGCTTCGCTCGCAAATATTGTAATTGTAAAGAGTACACTAAGCAACGTCTCAATCATGAATGCTAGGACTTATTAATCATTTAATTTTGAATAATAATTATAGTAATTTGGTAAAACAACATTGTCTAAAACGTGTATTTCATGAAAATTCCGTCGGACCTTTTAAACGTTATGTATTACTTTAAATGTGCAAAATAGTAAAATTATGAAATGTACGAAAATTGCTGTATTGATTTACAGATAAATAATTTAAATGCTCGACATATCAATACAAATTCTTATTATGGGGTTTAAAGCCATTTTCAGTGTTGCCCTAGTAAACGAACGTTCAGTGCTTTTCAGTCGGTCAACATGAATGTACTCAAAAGAGTTGGGTTATATCCTAATCCTGGAAAAACATTACATGAGATTAATAAATACACTAGGATGACCAGTTTCGACCGTCAAGCGATCATCATCAGATCCATTACACTTAGGCTACAAATCTATGTCTGAAAATACAGGTGAAAATATTTACAATATATACATTTATTTAGTTGCTGTATTGGTAATGCAAGTCGCGAGTTACTAGTCACCGAGTGAACAGCGCGCTGCCGAACTGCAAAAGTCTCCTGACCAGATAAGTAGCCTGTATAATACTTTACAATCAGAATTGACCATTCACAACAACCACATAGTCATTCCAAAAACAGGCATATTCCGGAGTTCTATCACAACTTTCAGCATCTCACTAAAGCAATATATAGACTACAACTAAAAATACCGACAAGTTGCATTACCAATACAATAACTAAATAAGTGTACATATTGTAAATATTTTCTCCTGTATTTTCAGACATAGATTTGTAGCTTAAGTGTAATGGATCTGATGATGATCGCTTGACGGGCGAAACTGGTCATCCTTGTTTATGTATTAATCACATGTAATTTCTTTCAGGATTAGGGTATAACCGAACTCTTTTGAGTACATTCGTGTTGACCGACTGAAAAGCACTGAACTTTTGAATACAAATTTTATTCAAATGTTAGTACATGATTCGATCCAACAGAGACACCTTGTAGCCGCAAGAAAAACTAACCCTATTCAGACACCATACCACCCAAATATGGAGGTGAAAACCATACACAAAAAGGAACCAGGTTATATGTGATGGCGAAATTTGACGACAAACATTGGAAGATTAGTAACAAATCCACTCTGAATCTATATTTACCAATGCTCTCCTTCTTCAGATAAAATCATATTGACACACTCGTACAAGAAAAGCAACACACGTAGTATAAAAACAAACCAAAAACAAGAAAAGAAAACAAATAAAGCATGCATAAAGGCAAGAAAAGTGATGTTTTTTGGGCTCATAGTGTGAAATAATGATGCTTCGCCGAGGCTGCAAGTGGGAACCACGAACCCCGTGTTTTAAGGCCCTCAATCGAACGGTATTCGAGATATTGCCAGAAAACTATTCCCGGTCTAGCGGTTGTCATATAACACATTTTTTAGAAATATCTCCGAAACCGTTCATTTTTTGGCCTTAAAGAGTGAGTTTCGGGGTCCTTCAACCTCCACTTTTCACCTCTTTCAGCTCATAATACACACATCAAAAAAAGTTTTGCATCACCTCGGTTCCCGGATCTCCGGCATATAGACGTTGACTGTGTATATTGTATCAAAGATACAGTCCCTGTGACTGTTCATAGATGTCACTAAAACTGCTCAAAGATGTAAACAACCATGCATGAGCAGGGCCTATTAGACGGAGGGGGTACGACAGCCGATCAGTTCCAGTCATTCCACCAGGACGAAGGTACGCTGCTCATGTTGTCTGTAGTTCTACCATGCCTAGAAGGTCAATACCGCAGTTCGATCGCGTCCGCATTGTTACTTTGTGTCAAGAAGGGCTCTCAACAAGGGAAGTTTCCAGGCGTCTCAGAGTGAACCAAAGCGATGTTGTTCGGACATGGAGGAGGTACAGAGATACAGGAACTGTCGATGACAGGCCTCGCTCAGGCCGCCCAAGGGCTACTACTGTAGTGGATGACCGCTACTTACGGATTGCCGCTCGGAGGAACCCTGACAGCAATGCCACCATGTTGAATAATGCGTTTCGTTCAGCCACAGGACGTCGTGTTTCAACTCAAACTGTGCGCAATAGGCTGCATGATGCGCAACTTCACTCCCGACGTCCATGGCGAGGTCCAGCTTTGCAACCCCGACACCATGCAGCGCGGTACAGATGGGCCCAACAACATGCTGAATGGACCCCACAGAATTGGCATCACGTTCTCTTCACCGATGAGTGTCGCATATGCCTTCAACCAGACAATCGTCGGAGACGTGTTTGGAGGCACCCTGGTCAGGCTGAACGTCTTAGACACACTGTCCAGCGAGTGCAGCAAGGTGGTGGTTCCCTGATGTTTTGGGGTGGCATTATGTGGGGCCGACGTACGCCACTGGTGGTCATGGAAGGCTCCGAAACGGCTTTACGATACCTGAATGACATCCTCCGACCCATAGTGCACCCATATCGGCAGAATATTGGAGAGGCATTTGTCTTCATGGACGACAATTCTCGATCTCATCGTGCACATCTTGTGAATGCGTTCCTTCAAGATAACGACATCGCTCGACTACAGTGGCCAGCATGTTCGCCAGACATGAACCCTATCGAACATGCCTGGGATATGTTGAAAAGGGCTGTTTATGGACGTCTTGACCCACCAACCACTCTGAGAGATTTACGCCGAATTGTCGTTGAGGAGTGGGACAATTTGGACCAACAGTGTCTTGATGAACTTGTGGATAGTATGCCACGACGAATACAGGCATGCATCAATGCAAGAGGACGTGCTACTGGGTATTAGAGGTAGTGGTGTATACAGCAATCTGGACCACAAATGCTGAAAGTCTAGCTGTATGATGGTACAACATGCAATGTGTGGGTCTCATGAGCAATAAAACGAGCTGAAATGTTGTTTGTGTTGATCTCTATTCCCTTTGTATTTGAAGGTTCCGGAACTCTTGTAACCGAGGTGATGCAAAACTTTTTTTGATGTGTGTATATACCACATCGAAAAACCCTAGACACGTATCTTCTTCTTTTTAATGATTAGTATATATGCCAAGTATCACATTCCCCAATGAAACCAATCGTGAGATATTGTTATTCAATGAAATGCAGGTGTACCTACTTAATACCCCTTTAAAACCTGAATATCCAAAAATCCTTCCTTAGTGGACGTTTTAGACATACAACGAACATGTCCCCAAAATGTCATGTTTCTAATTTTGATAGCTTTGGCTGGGCGATGATGAGCGAGTCAGTCAAGACACTTTGTTTTATATAATAGATGAGAATAGATGAGACTTGTCGAAGTCGATTTTCTCGTAGGATGATGGGACATAGTTCGTTGTACGCTTGTTTTTCGCATCTGGCGGCCTTCTAGGCCTAGTGGTTTGAGCGCTGCGATGATGATCCTTCTTTAGTGGACGTTTTTTTCTTCGGAATTTCACTCCTCCCCATGGACCCCTTAAATTGGGTTTATGAAAAAACGGTCGAACATCTATTTACTTATTTTTTAAGCTGATTCTTTCCCCTGAGTTTCATACTTTCAGCCTATGTCGTTTAAGAGATACACGCTCCTTTAGGAATCCTTCAACCTCCACTTTTCACCCCCTTTAAGCTCATAATATACACCCCATCGAAAAACCCTTTGACACTTGTCTTCTTATTTTTAATAATTAGTATACTGAATATGCCAAGTATCACATTCCCTAATGAAACTAATCGTGAGATATTGTTATTCAATGAAATACAGGTCTACCCCCTTAACACCCCTTTAGAACCTGAATATCCAAAAATCCCTCCTTAATGGACGTTTGCGACATACAACGAACATATCCCCAAAATGTCATGTTTCTAACTGTAATAGCTTTGGCTGGGCGATGATGAGTCAGTCAGTCAGTCAGTCAGTCAGTCAGACAGGACACTTTGTTTTATATAATAGAGTGTGAATAGTTTGGCCTCGCTGAATAGAAACCACAGCTTCTCACTTAAGGGGACAGTCCTGAGATTAAAATAGACCTTTCCATTTAATGAATGCATTTTAACGAAATATTATGGATATGCCACCAAGATAAAAGTAAATACATCCCAAAACCTAATTTCATATATTATTGATATGTTTTGAAAAGAAATCATAATATTTGACAAACTATCAATTCCATTTTTTCGTTCAGTTTTTTTCAATATTATTGAAAATATGGAATTTGGTACATACTAATGAGTCAAGGAACTCTGTGTATTACTTATTCTGTATATACTTTATATAATTAGATATAGCCTATTATTTTTAAATTGATGTCGATTGTTCACTCTATAATTTGGGATATACAAATCCCTAGCATACTACCTGAACAATTCTGCAATCAAACATTCCATACACAGGTGTACTAATGTACCGGTAACCGTGTTAAATATACCATACAAAGTTTGTTATATTTGGTAGAATGTTACAAGAGAAAATGGGATTGAATACTTAAAATTGGAATTTTCCAGAAAATGGAAATAAAGTTCAGATGAAGTTGTCCTCCTCATCCATTGTCTAAAAGCCTCCTGAACCATATGTTTTCCTTCCTGGTTTCTCTTAAAATCTTCTGCAAAAATATTTAAGACTCTGGAGGTATGTCTATTTTTCTTCTCCTTCTCCAGAGATCGGCGGACACTTTGTTGCGTTCGGCGTTGATCCGCCTGCTTACTCAGGAGTCACTTCATTTCACACATTGAGCTTTCATCTGGAGTTCTAGCAACTTTTTTGATTAACTAATCAAATTTGATTCAGAGACAACCAATACAAGTTTCTTCTTAGAAACAAATACTTATTTTGGGCATTTAGATCAAATAACACAGTGGAGACTTTCATTTTGTGTTTCTGCAGCTCTGCATTTTGCTAAACATTACACTGATACCAGTCTTCTGCACACAGGCAAAATTTTCAATAACACAATCATATTCAGTGGAGTTTGAATTGCTGCCTTGTTCGTTGCAGGCAGCTCTCCCATGGAAATCATTTTATTACAAAACTCCATGATGTCAGCCCAGGAGGACCTTTTTATGTTGCGGGTCTTGATCACTGCTGATGCAATGGTCAAGTGTAGCAAACACGGTAGGTTTCATTTTGTTTACATCTGTTGCATTGATCTTTATTGCTGCTCGATAGTAGTGTGGCAGTTTTACAATGGTGTCCTTCTTCAAGCTGCCTACTATCCTTCTACCAAGTGTCACATTCTCGGCTTAGCCACGTGATTGATGCACCCTTCCTTGAGGATAAGTTTGGTGTCACAATAACCATTCAGCTTCTGAAGGTGCAGGTATGTTTAGGAGTCTCCGTCTGAGAGCGCAGTCGTGTATCGGATGCCATTATGCTCAGACTTACTCCAAAGCACCTCTGATGCTCGTACCTCCAGGGGAAAAAGCTTCATAGCTCTTGTCACACTCGGTAACATGGCCTCGAAACCAAAAACTTATACTCAGGACTCTTGAGGGCCCAACCCTTACTTGGCCGGGCGCATTAGTGGCAATACATTGAGATGACTTCATTATCTATAACAAAACCAGTGAAAATATCAATTAAGCAGACAACACCAAATTTGCTTGTAAATCCTCGTTTGTGCCATGTGCCGTCATAAGCTACTGAAATACCAATACATCGTCCCAGGGCTGGATGTTCATTTTTTAACCAATATGTGACTGCCTCACACATTGTCTTGCATCTCCTAAAACAACTGCTGTGGAAGATATCATATAAGATGCAATACTGTCCAATTGAGCACAGTAAGTTGCTTTTCTCATAACATGCATTATATTTCCGAGACAAAAATTCTCCATGGCTGCATGGCCTCTACAAAATATTCCAATAGTTGTTGATACCATCTTTTTGTTTACGTCAAATGACGTGCTACGATATTTCTCTGAAGTTTTGTCTATCGAACTGGACTAGGTCTGACTAAAAAACAAATCCACAAGAGATTCATTTCACTACTAGTTGAAACCTCACGTACGTAGTTCTACGCTCTTGTTATTACATTCAGAGCATAACACGTTACAAAATATATTTTCCAAACATTCTACATTTATCAGTACATACACGCAATTCCTTGTAAATAATTCACTTGTATCTTCTATTTCACAATGAAACTTTTTCTGAGTCAAGGTTATATAGTTTCTATGGTGAGATCCCCATTGTTGGATATATGTGAAGAACTAGCACGAGTTGAAGCTTGTGTTACAGTTTCCTGACAAGAGTAACCTGCATCTGACGACATGTCCTGGGACCCTGGTTTCTTCAGTGGAGAAACTTGAACGGCTGATTCCCATCTCTTTGTTATCATGATTTCGGCCCCTCAGTCGTTTAAAGAATGATTTTACCCATAGTATTTATTTCTGTGGAGACTTTCTATGAATTGTTACACCATAGGCTACTCTTCTTCAAGAAAAGAAATAGTTCGGTATCTGTACACACGACTGTAGAAATAATAATTGCGCGAGCTTTACAACAGTAAGCCAACTCTTGATGAAAACACGATGCACACAAGGTACAAAAAAGATAATAGACCCCCCATCATACCTCTCATAGATGTCAGAATTGTTGCCGTGTCTTCAAGACTACCAATGTAAGCATGCAATAGAAGCCCTACAGCTTGATTCTTTACAAATGGATGTTTCGTTACTACTATTACCTATACCGAGTTTCGTATGCCAAAAGCAAAATAAGAGGTACTTTAAATTTTCAATATGGCAGATGGGAGTAATATTAAACCGTAATTGTGAATAGTTCAGAATGTGATTCCGCTGCGCAATTGAAACAAAACTTACTATGGAAGAAATAAGAGGGACCTTACTTAAATAAGTCCTAATAATAACGCACTAAATAATACAACGCGTGGCAGCTATCTTGAAATATAGCCTAGAATACGATAATGAATACCGTAACTGAAAGTATTTTTAAGATACAACGAAAGTTAGCAGTAATGTAGAACCTTGTAAGTGAATTCTTATGACCGAGGTAAAAGAACAGTGACTCCATACTTCCACAACGGCAGCTGGGCCTATTCTTAAGACTTGAATATACAGTAGTAGCACAATTAACGCGACGTATGGTGAGAGAGGAGTAGGTTACTATAGAAGAGACTTCGCTACTAATAATAATTGTAGGAATACCACACTGAATAGAGCACGCAGCGGCCATCTTGAATGTATAAAATATACAAACAAATAACTCTATATATCTTAGAGATACAATATCTCAAATTAGCATTAATGTACAACCGCATATCGGCTTTTTATGCGAAAGGCACAATCACCGTATATTCAAGATGGTGGCTGAGCATAGTATTAAATTTTTTAAACCAACAACTAGAGATCCAATTTAGCAATTAACACAAAACTTTGTGAGATGGGAGAAACATGTAAGACTTTTACACTAAGTGTAGCACGCAGCCGCCACATAGACGTTCATCGCATATCAACCCCGATCGCTTTGGAAACGGGAATAATACGTGCATATGTATATAACTTATATATAACTTTTTAAATGACAATGGTTTCGGGGTTTGGGGGAAGTGAAACTCGAAGTTATGTCGAGACTTTCCGAACGTCGCCCATTGCAATAGGTGGCTTTGTCATGAAATCTACCCAACTGGCTACATGTCTAGGGCCCGGACATTTAAATATGAATCGTGAAAGGGATTGACATGCATGTTCCGGGTGTACAGTACAATGGTGTGAGAGAAGATACTCTCAACACAAGAACGGGGCATAGGCCTACAGGGCGACAAGAAGTGTCCCGTCTTATATAACCCTTGTATTGGAGACTAAGCCAGCCACGTGCCTTCTTGAGTTGAAAGGTATTTTGGGGGGTTATTAACTAAACACACATAATCATTGAAAAGAGCTGAATACCTTCCAACTGGCTATCCCATTTAGGAATCTTCATTCACATGCAGCATGACAAAAAAGTGTCCCGTCTTACATAACCCCTATAACGGGAGACCGGGTCTGCCACGTGCCTTGAAGAATTGAAATGCTTTTTTGGGAGTGATTAACTGAACACACATAATCATTGAAAGGAGATGGATACCTTCCAACCGGCTATCCCATTTAGGATTCTTCATTCACATGCAGCATGACAAAAAGTGTCCCGTCTTACATAACCCCTATAACAAGAGACCAGCCTGACACGTGCCTTATGGAGTTGAAAACCTTTTTTTGGGAGTGTTTAACTAAACACACTTAATCATTGAAAGGAGCCGGATACCTTCCAACCGGCTATCCCATTTAGGAATCTTCATTCACATGGAGCATGACAAGATGTGTCCCGTCTTACATAACCCCTATAACTGCCACGTGCCTTGTGGAGATGAAATACCTTTTCTGGGCTGTGGAATTAACAAACGTCATCTTTGAAAGGAGAGGGATACCTTCCAACCGGCTGTCCCATTTAGGAATCTTCATTCACTTGCCGCAAGACAAGCAGTGCTTCGTCTTGTATAACCCCTATAACGAGAGACCGGGCCTGCCAAGCGCCTTGTGGGGTTGAAAGGCTTTTAGGGGTTATGAACTATACACACATAATCTTTGTATGGTACTGCAAGCTTTCCAACCGGCCGTCCCATTACTAAATCATCAGTCACATGCCACATGACCCAAGAGTGAACCTTTTTTTTATGCTTTTATCTATCTTGGAAATATCTGGTAGAATAAGACTTTCTAATGATTAACATGAGTTATGACCTGAGCATTGATCAACATACACAAATGGTGGCGATTTTCGTTTTATGGGGAGAACATCGAGATGACCTGCCCGTATGATAAGGATGATCAGGGAAGTAACTACTACAAACATTACTACTACTGCTACTACTACTACAACTTGAACTACAGAAACAAGAAGGATTACAATTCGATATTCAAAAACCCCTTCAATTAAGACTCCAACCGCTTGGATCTGCAAGAGATTCCTATTCATTAACTGCATCAATAAGAAATGAGAAATATATTCAATACAAAATTATGTAACGCCAAGTTTGTATAATACCACTGCCAGTATTCATTTTATTAAGGCATTTATGTTCGACCCTGACTATTATGTGTCAGAAAACTGTATCATAATGAGGCTCATTATAACACTATTTTTCATTATGAAACAGTTTCTCCCACCAATCAGAGCTCAAGAACCAGTTGTGTGACCAATTAGGTAAGGATACCTTCGTGCATGCGCTCAAAATCCAACATGTCTATATAAATTACCGAAAGTGCACCGTCCATATGTTCGCGTAAATAAACTGGTGAATATGAGACAAGAAATAGCACTGTACCTTAATATCCCCAAATCCAATTTCTACACAGCGCGTTGTTTTCAAACGATTTCGGTGACAGTTTTACTGAATACTGGTGCACAATCTGAACATATGGCATTGAAGCACACAGTGCGCATGCGTCGGTCGGCCAGAGAGCTTGGAAAACAGAGATATACTACCCAGCGCAGCACCCGATCACAAAATTCTAGTGACTGAACAGATATTTATGAATATTGATGTTAAAACATATAATAAAGTTATAATTATCGTCGAACATAAACAGTCGTATGCAACTCGCCTATAATGGTAATTAAGACACTCGTATGGAAATTATAAAACTCGCATTCGCTCGTTTTATAAACATACTCGTGTCTTAATTATAGCCATTATAGGCTCGTTGCATAATGTACTATTATAATATAAATTACAATAATAAATCAATGTAGATTATAATATATAATTATTATTATTGTTATTACTGAAATGAAAATCCACAGCCTGCTTCCAGTCTCCGACCGGGTCAGGAATGGAATGAATGAAGCCCCTATCTAGCGGCGAGGATATGAACTGTGCCGGCTGCCGAGGCCTGACGCACTCCTCTGGGGCAATGATTAAATGTATGACAGATGAAATGAAATGATAGTGGAGAGTGTTGCTGGAATGAAATTTTGACAGGGAAAACCGGAGTACCCGGAGAAAAACCTGTCTGCCTCCGTTTTGTCCAGCACAGATCTCACATGGAGTGACCGGGATTTGAACCAAGGACCCAGCGGTGAGAGGCCGGCGTGCTGCCGCCTAAGCCACGGAGGCTTTTTATTATTGTTATTACTATTACTTACAATTATTTATCTTTATTTTATTGAGATGATTGGTTATTTATTTATCCAATTGTTAGCGGCACTGTAAGAGAAAGTTAAATATTTGGCAAGGTGAAAGACTGGACGACGTAATCGTTACTGCAATTTGTTTTCAGCACGTGAACTGTATCTGATATTAGTACCTGCCATCAAGCGTAAGCTTTGCAGAAACAAAAATATGTAGACACTGGCTTAAATAAATAAATACATACAGTTACAGTTGAACTACTATTATACATTATTACTTGCTCATAGCTAACTTAGATACCATAATAAATCGAAAACAAGAGAATAGATGATACAAATGAAGGAGGAAGAAAATTCCCTTAATCCTCGAAGAATGAGGGTTGAGAGACCTGTGGGTGGGGAGTAGAGACATGATAAAAAGGAAGCAGAAAGAGGAGAGCACCCTCCACGAGGTCAACAGAAGAAGGGAAAATGCTCTCAGCACAGGAGTTCCTTGGGCTCGCTGGTTCCCGAGCCCAATAGCCGTGTTCCCTTAAGGGATAGTGTTGCCAAGGCTGTACCAACCATGGATGAAGAGCTACACATACACACGCACACGTACACACACACATACACACTGTCCCTAATTTGCCTCTGAACGCAGGCAAAAGATATGATGGCAATCATTAAAAATAAGGCTTTTGGGAAATAAAGCAAACACCAAAATGAAAAGTAATTACACCCTATGTCTTGGATACCCTAATACTGAGAGATCGGAAAAGAAAAAGAGTTAACCATAGGAGGTCGACAGAAAGGATGACAGAGAGCAGACAGAAGTGCGTTGAAGCAATTTCATACTCTACCAATCTGAGTGTGGATTTTCATCAGATAATTCTACGCTCCCTCAAGGCAAATTGCGGGCTGATACCTTATTTACAGTCCTGAGGCGTTTATACCAATCGCCAGCCGAAATACATTACAGGAACACGCTCAACTACAGCAACGTCGCAATTACCGCTGCCTGGTGTTGCAGCTAGCACTCTTGGCTGTCACCCCGGAGGTCCGGGTTCGATTCCCGGTTCTGCCATAAATTTATTTCTGGTCTGAAGGCTGGAATGGGGCACACTCAGCCTCGTGACGAAAAACTGAGAAGAGGTTAGTTCGATTCCCACTTCAGCCATCCCGGAAGTGGTTTCCCACTTCTACTCCAGGCAAATGCCGGGATGGTTCCTAACGCAAGGCCACAGACGCCTCCTTCCCAATTCTCACCTGAATTACAAATACACACACAGTTACAGTCACACAATAACACAGGTTATCATACAAGTTCTACACAATCACACCCAAGTACTCAGTGCATAATCTCCACGATGTCGAAGTCCTCCAAAGGAAGCAACAACAAGTAATTACCGCACATGCGTTATCCACACCTGAAGACTAAACTAGTCTTGTAAATGGGGATTTTGAGGTCAGATGACCTAGATTAATAGCCCATTAAACAGGAAGGAAGAATGAAATGAGGATTGAATCCTTGTGATCATTAGACCCGTTTACTTGTTTGGGAGTGGAGTAAGTCCAACAACCTGTGGTAATGTAATGACTGTAGCAATAAGTTGAATTGTAAATATTAGGCTCTAGGATTGGTGGTAGGTACCCTTACACTTTACAGGGATTTGAATCTTTTATCTCATAGAGTGAGAGCACCTTGTGATGTATCGGCTAGCATATTGGCTGTCACCCATGAGTTCGGAGTTCGATACTCGTCTCTGCCAAATAATTTTTATTCTGGCCTGGGGGCTGGAACGGGGTGTACTCAGCCTCGAGAGGCAAACTGAGAAGAGGAGGGTACGAATCCCAGCTCAGTCATCCTGGAAGAGGCTTTCTGTGATTTCTCCACTTCTAGTCCAAGCAAATGCTGTGATAGATCCTGACCTAAGACCACAGCCTCCTCCTTTCCAATCCTGTCCCCAGTTTCCAAATACACACGCTAGTTTAGCCATCACAATGACACAGGCTATCACACAAATTCCCCACACACCCAAACATACACGAGACTATATTACCACGATGTTGTAGTCTCTAAAATAAGCAACAACAACGGCTTAAAGTCAGCAAGCCAGTCTATTTTTGAGGCTTAGACCACTTAACAACACTTCGACGCAGGGTACAGCAGTTTTTCGTAATGGAAACGTAATGTGAACACCGTCAAGGACGAGGAATAATAAGCAACTCCATTGGAAACACTTATAATACGATACAATGTCTTGCTTTTGTGGACGTACTGTAGTGTCCGTCAGACTACAACGTTTGCTCAATATGGTGGTGTCAGTGTTCAGGACAGTCTGAAAGTGAATGAGAGCATGTTATACGAAGCAGCTCAATGGTATTCCAGATATAATTTTTAAAATATAGTATTTTTCTTCAAAATGACATAAGTGCAAACGTCCTCCAGATAATCCCTGACTCTCAGGTATCCCCAAATCCAGAATACATAGGGATTTAGATCAGGTCATTGGGGTGGCGAAGCATTTGCATTTGATTGAAAATTATATCATCGTCAATGAATATGTTAAGGAGAAGGTGATGAATCAGACGTTAGCTGTGAATTAGAGCCCCTATTGAATGGAAAGAAAGTTGTTCCCAACACGTCTTGCTCATGTATGGTGGGTGTCACATGTTGTGAAACACATCGCTATAACGTTTGCTAGTAATATTGCACGTCTTTGGACCTTGAGCTCCAAACTCTTCAAATAACAAGGACCAGAGATCATCCTGGCCCTGAAGCCACACCACAAACTTGATGTTCAGTTCATTTAAGGGGCTTGGGGCATCTTAACCATCAGCCCCATGTAGTTGGATGTGTGTTGAACTTGTTTGATAACCTGTATTCGTGTGATGACTATGGCAGTGTGTGTATTTGCATTAGAAGCAGGGATTGGGGAGGCATCCAGGGACTTCACTTGCCTGGAGGGAGTGTGGAATAACCCTGGGAAATACCACACTCAGGATAGCTGCTGTTAGAACCAGGATTCGATCCTGAGATCTCCGTACTTGCTGCAGCTACTCGCGTGGCCGTCAATAAATATATATGTAAATATACAAATAAATCAATGAATAAATGGGACGTTTTTCATAGTATTTGTGATGCGAAGACCAAGTGATATTAGCCTTATTTCGTAATGTGTAAAAAATGGAAAGTAGACTTCTTATAAGATCTACACAGGAAAAATGTCCATGTGGCTGTGTGTGTAATTATGTATGTATGTTTGTTTGCCCCTTCTGTCCCCCCACCTCTTATCAATTCCCAAACTATTTAATGTACCTGTATATCGCCGCCATCATAATGAAAACAAAATGGTGTCCACCCGAGTGTTCAACGCTAAAATCAAATCAAATACTAACTAAATCAATCTGCAGGGCTCTACTAAAGTTTGGAAAAAATTGCTCAAACTACTTGTTCATTAGTTGGAAATGTTCAAGATGATGGCTGGGCGATATTTCCAACATTACAATCCATACCTTATGGTCCAATAAAGCAATGTCCGCAGTTGTTGATATTCAGGTAGTTTCGGATGTGGACTCTTACTAACGTGTTGACTTCAAGAGATTGAACATTACGCGCAGCCGCCATTAATAAATTATAAAATATAAATAATTCTCAATATACAAAAGTTACAATAAGGAAAATGAGTGACAAGCTACGATCGTATAAGTGACCCTGTGTCTGAAAGCAAAAGGTCAGCGACTCCATATATTCCAGACGGCGGCCGGGTGAGTAATTAGAACACTAAAATTGACAACTCATAATTTAATCACGCAATTATGGCGAATGTTGGCAAGAGATGAGTATCATATAAGATATTTAACTAGCGATAGTTCTGCGATATCTCACTGGATATGGTGCACAGAGGGCATTTTGGAATTTCAGATTAAATTAATAACTCTTAATATTTTAGAGCTATAATACCGACAACTCTGTAGTAATAAGGTAAAACCATATATGTTGCTTTGTATACCCCCAAGAATAAGAATAGCGACTCCACACATTCAAGATGACGTTTAAGCGTACTCTTATAATATACAAATAACTAAATCAGGGTGCAATTTCGCAATTTAGACGAAACTTGGAAACAGATGAGTATTCTATAACCGCTAATTTATCACACTAAATATAACGTGCAGCAGTCATCTTCAAATTTCGGAATATAAAAAAACTGTATGTTTTAGAACTACAATATATTTTTTAAGCGTATGGCTTTTAGTGCCGGGAGTGTCCGAGGACATGTTCGGCTCGCCAGTTTTGTAGCTTCTTCAAGACGGACACCCAATGGGTGAGCTACAAGTACCGTTGGGGAGGGAAGGAGGGAAGTTGGAATGTAAGGGCGAGGAGTTGGAAGGTAGCGGCTGTGGCCTATAGTTAGGGACCAACCTCGGCATTTGCCTGGAAGGAAGATGGGAAACCACAGAAGACCATCTTCAAGGTTGCCGGCGGGGGGATTCGAACCTCCTCGCCTCCCGGATGTGAGCGACTGCCATCAGTCATGCCGTAACCACCACGGCCAACTCACCCGGTACTACAATATAGAAACGACTTCATACAATCGTGATGGAGGATTAACGTTAAAATCAATTATTCTGATTGCAATAGAGGAAGTACAGTCCAACGAAACATACGAAACGAGGAGTCATATATAGGATACCACCATTAACATTCCTCCCAAGAACATCAAATGTGTATTCTTTCAATCGCCATCTTAAAACTATAAGATGTTAACATCTGTAATGTTCGAAATATTTGAATATTATGTGTGTTATGTGTTATGCGGTAGGCATGTGCTTTTCCTGTTCTTAATATGAACCATACTGATGCGTATTACTCCGCTCAGTGCGCTCTTTGTGTTCTCAGGTGTTCGTAGTTTGTTTCCTGATGCAGTAGTTAGCACTGTTGGCTACCATCCCGAAGTCCCGGGTTCAATTCTAGGCTCACCTTAAAATTTTTATTCTGGTTTGAAGTTCTAGAATGGTTGATTCAAGTGGTGTCAATTTTGAAGCGAGTGCTAGGCCAGTGAGCTACACGAGTTATGTTTAGCAACGAAATTATACTGCACAACAGAGTAAGTTCCGGAGAAATAATTATACCCATGCATTCAAGAGAAATTAAGCTAAATGTTCTTTACAGAAGGTCTTGTTCTTGCTTTGTGTAATACTGTGACAGCAAGTCAGCACAAAGAAAACTACAGATCAAGTTCAGTTCATTTGCAGTTTGATAAGCGCGGAATGGAAAGTAATTCCGTGTGTCCATGTTTTTATTGATATGGAAATTTTTTTCACCTATAAGGATATGGAAATGCGTAGTAGCAATCTAATGCTTCCCTGCCACCCCAACGGTCGGAATTTGAATCCCGGTAATGGTTAGGGAGAATTTTCACCCAATAAATCAAATGGCATCAGGAAGGGCGTATAGAAGTCAGTAATGTAACCCAGTCTGATTCCAATGACCCCTCGTAATTTCAATGAGCCGAATACAAATACAAGGAGAGAAATTTCAACCATAAAACCTGAAGCATGAGGATAAAACATGGAGAAATTTGAGAAGCTGGTGTCTTACAATCTTGAGGCATGTGGGCCTATCTAGTGCTGACGATAAATTGTGCAGTCAATATTGATGTGCTGGTGACAAATTGTAAACAATAGTCCATCCTGTACAGTACTTAACTAGCAACAAATGTTCATTAAGTTGTGTTGTTTTTGTTGTTGTTTATTGAATGATTTTGGGGCTTTGCGACATCGTGGTCATGTAGCTCCGTGTATTTGGGTGCGTGTGTGTGGGGGGGGGTTTAAATTTCTCTGATAACCTGTGTTATTTTGATGGCTGTAACTTATTTGTGCGTTTATTTGTGATTCAGATGAGGGTTAGGATGGAGGCGGCCGTTGCCTCAAGTTAGGAATCATGCCAGCATTTGTTTGGAGTAAAAGTTGGGAAACCATGGGAATCCATTTTCAAGATGGCTGAGATGGGAATCGAACCCTCCTCTCAGTTCTTCCTCACGAGGCTGAATGTACCTCGTTCAAGCCTTTAGACCAGAAGTGATATGCCATGTCCTGTGGTTCGGATTCCACATAATGGAGGTCCTGTGGCTTATGATCGCGAGATTAAGTCACCTAAAAGTACAAGCTTTCCATGGGCTTTATTAAATATGAAAATCTTGTACTCATAGACTAGGAACTATGATAGCCTACTTCTCTCAGCCGCTTGTTGGTATATGACGCAGAAATTTGCCCAACCTAACTCGACTGAATCCTACTGTGTTGTAAGAGCCTAAAATACCAATGAAATCATGGTAATCATAGCTGTGTTCTATACTGAAGAAAATGGGTTGGAAAAAATCATTTTTTTCTGGGGATCAGCAGACTAAAAATAAAAGATGCACTGTCCTAGGTAAAAGTGAAGAAAAGTACCTAAGAGTGATAGCAGGAAAACCCTCTTTAACACGGGAAATGCAAGGGGGCATTGTGTTGCTTCCTGATTGCCAGACGTCTACATTACAGCACTAACACAATGCTGAATTGGGCATGTTTAGCTAAGCACACGGACATACGGTGATTCAATTGGCGGTCCATCATTACCCCCATACAGTTTGTGATACATCAACCTGTTGCGTGTGAACAGTTCGGCGGTCATGACAGCGCAATCACACGTCCCACGCTGAAGAGTGGTACCGTGAGTAAATTGTAACTAAATTCCGGGTGGTTCGAACCTAGGTCATAGCGTCTATTGGTGGCAATTTGATGTTTTGCTCCTCTTAGGATGTTTCACAATCATTCCAGAAAATTAATTTGTTATAGCCTACGCGTTCTTGTTCTTGTTTCATTACGGGCTTTGTGACATCGTAGTCAAGTAGAATTTGTCTGATAACCTGTGTCACTATATCAGTACTAGTGTACTAGTGTACTAATGTGTATAATAATAACAACAACAACAATAATAATATTAATAAAATAATATTAATTGTATTGTATGTCTATCCGTTATTATTCTCGTTTTCAACGGGATTGGGGACGAGATGCGATGAAAGAGTATGTGGTGGGTGGCTTTTATGGTTGGATGGCCATCCTGACGCCAACCTCATGAGAGGAGTTAACGAGAGATGAAATTAAACTGGGCAAGGATATGGAAGGAAGCGGTCGTGGCCTATCAGAAGGTAACGTCCCAGCATTTGCTTAGAGTTGAAAATGGGGGAAACCATGGAAAACCATTTCAAAGACGGCCGACGGTGAGGCTCGAACCCACCTCTAGCGAGTGCCCAGATAGCTTGTTCACATGGCTTTGTGCTGCGAGTTAATGAGCGTAGCTACCGCTGTCGTTAATAATAATTAATATAAAAAAAATAATTAAACTAATATTTGATATTATTGTTATTTTTTTTAGCCTAGTTTCATCTATGAAGAAGTAGGCTTATGAGATCACCTTTTGTCCGTGTATGTGTGTAAGTTTGTCCTCCCCTAATAAAATCAAAACGGCTAAAGCGATTTCAAAGAAACTTGGTACGTTGATATTGCTACCATGTTCGACCTTGACCGTGCCTTTCAAATTTTAATATAATTCACTTATTCAAAATGGCGGCCATGCGAATTATTTCACTGGCATTTTATATCTTAGCAACACTTACCGATTTCACCCTAAAATTTTGTACAGCGATATAAGGCGTTACTATTTGTTCACATAAGTGACTTTTCAAAAACATGTCAAGTACAAAACCAGCATCGCGGCTAAGCGAAGTTGAAAAATTTTATAATACATTTATCGTGATTTAACCATCCGAGCAGTGAAACTTGGTAAATTAAATGTCTCTACAAATTCTAATCCACCGGCATCGCATTTAGTTCCATTGTTTTCATAACGTCAAGATGGCTGTTGTGCAAAATTTCAAAATGAAGTTTTCTTTTGTGTTCTTACTATGCGATCGAAGTGAACGTTTGAATAATAAGCCTACGCAATAATCTACATTTAATGGTACATATTTGTATGGCGTACATATATAACAATCCAACATGGCGACCAAGCGAAATATTTCTCCAGCATTCTATATCTCCGAAATTATAACTGATATCTCCCTGAAATTTCGTATGGTGATGGAGAATATTACTTTACGTTCACCTATGTGGCATTGAAAATCCTGTTATCTACAAAAGAAACATGGCGACCAAGTGAATTTAAAATATTTAAAGAGCATTTTCTTGCGATTTAAACATCAAAGCACAGTGAACGGTGGTGCGGCATATAAATATACATGATATAAGCTATTGGCATCTAATTTTATTCAATTGCTTTAATAACCTCAATGGTGGCTGTGCAAAATTTTTATTTTTATTTTAAATGTTTGTTTCCTAATCAAGCGAACTATCTTTGAATAATGAACCTAAGCAATGATCTTCATCAAATGATACCCATAGCTCTATGATCTATATATAGAAGAAACCAACATTGTGACCATCCAATATATTTAGACGGGTCTCAATATCTACGAATTTATTACAGCGAATAGCTGAAATTTTGTATGTTGATAGAGGCTGAACATCAGTTCACCTAGGCCTATGGAGCCCTTCAATAATAGGATGAACACAAATATAACATGACGGCGCGGCGACGCGAAATTTAAATAGTTATATGGATTCTTCTCGCGACTTAATTATCCGAGCACAGTGAAACTTAGCACAGAAGGTCTTTATACAAGGTTCAATTGGCGTCTAATTTTGTACAATTCCAATGAGAACCTCTAAATGGCGACTGTGCTAATGTTTTAAAATCACGTTTTTATTCCTCGTGTCCTAAACAAGCGATAGTAATGCAAGAAGTTATAATGAGTCATGAAGATAATACTCATCTGCTGGGATTTCATTCTATAGCATATATATAAAATAATCCAACATGACGTCTATACGATACATTTCACCGGTTCTCAATATCTCCGAAACTATTTAAGCAACCAAGCTGAAATTGTATATTATGTTAGAGGACTGTTAAGTAAGGAGAAATGTGTGTCTTTCCAAATCCTGAGAAACACAAACACATCATAGCGGCCAAGTGATTTTCAAATATTCAAGTGATGTTCAATGGTTTTCAAAAATTAACGACGAAGTCTGTTCGAAGTTTTGAAACCTATTTTTACAAATTTCTCGTATCTTATTCAGACGATTGAAAAGATGATTCGTATGATGAGTGATGATAATAATCGTTAAGGGCACTAAATTCTGCAGGTTACTTTTCGTTACCCACAGAATCCGTGCTTTTTTTTAAATAATAGCATTGGTTCGTCACAGAAAGCTGCCTCCTCGTGGGAGAAGCCTTAATCACCGATATTGAAACTATATTTTCTAGCACATGCTGTCTCATTGTAATGGTGTTGGTGAAGATATACGTTGTGAACCAAAAGTTATTTAGTATAAGCCTATCACATGGATGATCGTCTTTATAGGCAGGAGAGTTTTAATGGAGAAGACCAGTGGGTTATATGAAAGTAGGCTATTTATTTCTTCACGGAACGATTTGTTCTCATTGATTTTTATGCAGTGAAGTTTGCTAGTTGCAAGTATATCATTTCTCAGGTATTTGTGTAAAACTAATTTAACATACACCACCCATCACAGTGCTTTCTTACAACAGTTGACGGAAGATTAGAAGATTACTTAAATGAAAATATTAAAGAAACACCTACCTAAATTTAATATCATGCAAAGCCTAAACCATCTAAGAAAAAAGAACCTAGCTTAACAGCTCATTAAGGGCCTTGGCCAACCAAGTAACCACTGCAGAGCAATATGGATTGCACAGTTACAGATTGCCTCGGATGTAGGGCGTGGTAGCTATGTAGAGATGAAACGATTAGCTCAGGACAGGGAGGAAAGGAGAGCTGCATCAAACCAGTCAAAAGACTGAAGACTCAAACAACAACACAGTTACTCGCGGACAGCGCGACGTAACCCCTTGGCCTTGGAGAACAGGTGGGTTTGAATTCAGCTTAGGCCATCCTAAAAGCGTATTCCATACTTTCTCATTTCTGCCTCAGCAACACGCCGAGATGGTACCTCTAGTCAAGCCAAGATCACTCCATTTCCACCCTTAGATCAAATTACAAGTACACAAAATACAATAACACTGATTATATATCAAACCAGTTTCTCTCACACCCAAGTACGCAGGACACATAACCACATTGTCCCAAACTCCTTAACGAAACTAACAACAAACTCCCATTGCTAATCTGCTCCAGATATCGCATCCCGCAATATGCAATCAGTAAGCCATTCATTATTTTCTAAGTTTCGAAATATTCTTTCATATTTTCCTTCCATTACTTAATTACGAGTTATAGATTATAGTTCAAAACAGTGGGTTAACTTTCTTTATCACCAATGAAAAGTCCACTTCCTAATGACGCACTGATACACGGCACATGGTCTATGATTGGGGAAGATCACCTAGCACTCTAAATACCGAGAAGGGTATCGTCATTTAAGATTGATAATAATAATAATAATAAGTAGAATAGTAACTAGGCAAGTAGTCACCTTAAACAACATGATAGTCATAATAATTCAGCACTCTTTTTCTTTTAGTTTCTTGGATATGACATTTGTTCAAACGATATTATTTCAGGAAATCATAAAAACATCTTAGTTGTCCCAGCACTCGGACCAGAATTTCAATTCTTGGCAGTGCCTTTATTGAATCCGTTACCTGTGGATCAGCAGTGTGCATACACACTTTCAGACAACAGAAAGCGAAGAAGAGTATTTCTTGCCATAGGTCTACTCAGGGAGACACATTTTGCGTATATCTATCAGCAAATTCCTTTTCTTTCGTTAGGAACCGACATCACATTCTTCGAACGAAAACTCTGGAAATACTGAGTTCAGAAACTGCCACTCGGCAGAAAATATCTAGCATAATGGGACTTCTTCCGTGTAATTGTAGAGGTATAATAATTCTCCGTTGTATCACCACGCTGTGACATATTAACCTTTGAGCTCAGTGCCAGCTTGCTGTTCTCTCATCCCGTATGGTCACATGTCAGAAAAAGACGTGTCAAGCTTGCCACGTACCACACCAGAACGTGAATTAGGACCTAACACCACTGTTGTTCCTGCACAGGTCATTGGGGTTAAGGTTTGTTTGAAACTTATTCAACCTGAAGAAGAATATCACGCGTGTCATTTCATACAATATAGTGAAACCTATCTAAGTGCTGCTGGGGTCACACATGGCAGGTAACAAGGGTCCCGGACAGGAATGCAGACCCTTCTGCGACGGCCCGCATGGTGAATGAGATATCCTTCCTTTCATGTATAACCTGTCACAACAGTCGCACGCGCAAGTGTGTTTTGATAGTCCCGGACGAGAATGGAGGCTTTCCGACTTAGAACCTTATTAAGAAGCATTGAATGGGTCCCTCATGGCATAGGTGAGAAGTTAAAAGTAAGGTTAGACTCTTATAGGCCTAGATGGGCCGTCCCTAAAAGAGAATAATGTAGTGGTCACAGGTTGCGCGTGCATCCCATTCAGAAGCTTTTGCATTATGCCATAGGGAAGGCTGTATTTTCCACAGAATCATGGCTCTATGAATGATAAAATTAGAGTTTTATTCAAGAGTATTCACACTTCTACCTACTAGTTAACAAAAGTATTTGGGTCGAGGAGAAGGCTATCTTTTCGGCAAGGAATTCCCACAGTGAAGTATTACCAGTGAACTTACTGGTGTATCTACTTAGAAGAAATCTCTTAAGATATTGAAATTCAAGTAAAATATTTTTATATAGTTTTACATCAGTTAATTACAGACTGCCAAACCTTCTCTTATCCAAATGAAATATCAATGGGAATTTAATACATGTCTTACACCTTAGTCAATAAGAATTGATAAATTTATTGAATACCCATTGGAATTTCACTTAGGTTAAACTTCACATCACTACTAACCTTCTCTTACCAATAAGGCATCAACATTTCCTTTAATCGATCCATGAGATTTCTAATACCGTATTTTTTTGGCGTACTAGAACTTGTGTGCATATGGAATTCTAGAATCACAGCAGAGCCGTGGATCTCTTTTGGTGAACAAACATTCGAAGAAATAAAATGTAACAAATGTCATCGTTGTTGCAAAATTTCTTTATCTTTTTGTGCATAAACTGGCCATCTTAATAATGTGTCATAATTATGAAACTGGTATCGCTTTCTTCGAATTACTTTCACGATAGTCACTCATAAAAATCATATTATTTAGACAATGCAACACAAAAATGTCGAAGTATCCACAATAGTTAATTTAGTATTACAACTTGTGTCATATTTCTTATGAATATCAAGGCACTTAAGACAGTCCATTGCGTGAGGTTACAATATTAATTACCGATATATTATTGCGTTTAGTTAATCACACTGCTTAGTGTCATCGTTCATTTTGTACACCATAGCACCTCCTTTTAGACTTCATCCCCCAGAAATATACCAACAATGCTCATATTTATTGACCCGATTTATGGTAATAAAAATCATAAGCAACCTAAATGATTTTTCTCTCATATACTGGCGTAAACAGTGACTGAAGAATGTCCAATATCATGGCCTGCATTATATTCCATCGTTTCAGCATTTCATTTGATGTATAATAGCACGGCCACATTGCTTCTTAATTTTGTCGGCAGGTGCAAAATACCGAAAAATTGAACTGATGCATCAAAACACCACGAGAGGTGCTTACTTATTTATAATTCCTGGCTTACATTTCACCACACGTACAAGTCATTCCGTTAAGGAGCGTAGTTAAATTCCAAGACTTTCCGTTCAGTTTCAAGCATATAATTCTGGTTTGAGGGCTAGAACGGGGTACGCTCAGCCTCGTGAGGCAAAACGGAGAAGTGGTGGCTTCCATTTCTACCTTAGCCATCCTAGAAGTTGCTGTCCTTGGTTTTCCACTACTACTCCTGATAAATGCCAAAATGGTTCCTAACTTATGGCAACGGTCGTTTTCTACCCACATCCTTCCTCAATTACAAATACACACACTTGTACAGACATAACAGTGACACAGGTTGTCACATAAATTGTAAAAACACCCTCGATCACGGGGCTACATGATCACGATGTCGCAAAGTCCCTAAGGAAGTTTCAAGCAGCATAGCGGGAAGAATAGCAGCAGTGGCGCTTCCAGGGGCAGGACCACCGTGCTGCGGCCCTTCTCTTTCAAACTGGCTGAATGCGCGTCTAACTTCAAAACCAAAACAACGATAACATCCTCAAACGTTTCATTTTCAAAACACGTTGATTTAAAAGATGATTTGGAACTGAATATAAAATGGGAGAGTTAAGTTCTGGTTAATGCATGTCCACAAACGAAGAATGGCTCTATACTGATGGAAAATTGTGATAAGATACCTACGGTTAAAATACAGAGCTCTGTGTTATTTGACAGGCTCCAGTAACAAACGGACCTCAATCTAGTCCATAAATGGACGGCTGACAACCAAATGAAGCTAAATACGAATAATTGTACTCTCATGAGAACATGGAGAGGGCGAAGGCATGATTTTCAATATAATGTGAGCTCGAAAAAACTTGTAGAAGGAGACTCGTACAAATACTTCGGCGTCCATGTAAGGGATGATCTGAAATGGAGTACTCATGTGGATTGTGTCGTCTCCAAAGCGTAGGAATCACTACGATTTGAAATGAGGGCATTAAAAGGCAGTAGTTACACCGCAAAAGAATTTAGATATTTGACCCTGGTTATGCCAATCTTGGAATACGGTTCAGCGGTTTGGGTCCCATTTCAAGTAGGGCTCATCAATGATCTGGAGATGGTACGAAGGAAGGCTGCTAGGTTTGTACTCAACGATTTTAATCCTAGAAGTAGTGTAACTCGAATGTTAGAAAAACTAGGGTGGGAATCTCTCGAAGATAGAAGGACGAAATCCAGATTATACGCTATGTTTAACACTTGTACCATGACGAATAAAATACATAGTGTTATCACTGACAGAGTTCAAGCGCGCCCCACCCTTGAGTAGCGCTAGCAGCGCAGAACACCAACGCCACACAGTCAGCTGTTCAAAAATGGAGTACGCCGCGGCTTACGTAAACCTCTTTACGAAGGCTGCGGTTACGCTGATTACAACAAATTGTTTGTTTGGATTTATGAATAATACTGTTAAAGAGTTATTGTTAATTCTTTCAGTCCCCATGTAGAAATATCTTTCAAACCTCTCCGTTAGTCGCGCATGGGCCTGACAGCTTCATGGTTCGTTTATTTTTAATATCAAGACAAGAGTTCAAGTTATGATCCGATCGTCTTTAGGACATCTTACATCATACCTTTGAAAGCATTTTCCTGGAGTTGTGAAATGACATGCCTAAAAATAATTCCACTCGTGTAACATTTGTCAGCTGCTGTGTCATGTGGGATTGATAGCTCCAGCGCACCCAATGATGTAACATTCTGTCAGTTAGTCGTCAGTGAGTTGCAGGTGTGCTGTTATATCGATTATTTTGTTTGGTACGTTGCCTTAGTGAATATCAGCAAAGAGAATACGCTTTACGAAAACCTATGGATGTAGATTTAGTTTGTCGCCTTCTGCTGAAAGATAACGAATCGCTAGTTGATGATACATTACTTTCAAAGAAATCGGTGACTCTGATACTGACAACAAAGTTCAAACAAGATCCGAAGATTCGGATACTGACCATGATATTGATTAGGAGGACGGTAACGGAAGCGAAGAATTGGATGGTCGTTTATTTTATTGGTTTACTAGGCCATTATTATTATTATTATTATTATTATTATTATTATTATTATTATTATTAAATTACCTCCTCATTATTGCCTATCACCGCGGAGGCCCGGATTCGATTCCCAGCTCTGCCAAGAAATTTAATTCTGGTCTGAGGGCTGGAACGGTGTTCACTCAGCCTTGTGAGGCAAAACTGATGAGGCGCGTTCAATTCCTACCTCAGCCTTCTTGGAGGTGGTTTTCCTTGATTTACCACTTCCACTCCAGGCTAATATCAGGATGGTACCTAACTGAAGGCCACGGTCACTTCCTACCCAAATCTAACCTCAATTACAAATACACACACTACTACAGGCATCACAATGACAAATTGTACACACACACAAGTATACGGGGCTACATTACCATGATGTCGCAAAGCCCCGAAAGAATCAACAACTATTATTATTATTTTAGGCCCATTATTTTTATGTCGGATTATATATTTTTTTCGTTTTTGGCAAAGATGGTACGGAGTAGAACAAGGAACCATGGAAGGCTGCCTTCATTCCGTTTCCAAAAGGGCGCCTTTCGTGATTTTACCTCAGTGGATAGATATTTCGGTAAATTTGGAAAAATGTGTGGTACTGATCCTGGTTTTAATTTTCACTTCACACGAGGAAGTTCCACGTTCTGACAGTTCACTACGAAACAGTCCGCCTTTATAATTAATTCTTCCGAAAAATAGATTCTACTTTTGATCGACAATTGCGTACCTTTCCGAGGAATAACTCTCGACCATTTCGCAAACAGATTTGTTTCTTTTGGCGGTGTGAAGACATGCCTACCATCAGCATTTCTTCCGTACAGTACTACATTTTCTCCAAACAGTAAAAAATGGATTTGTTTGCACACACAAAGCACTGCACAGACTCTAACACAGACATTTGTAAAATATTACAAAGAAACAATTTCTTTCGCATATATGACTTCTCGCACGCAGGATATTATGTAGGCCTACTACTAACCTCGTGGGCTTCACATGTGTTTGAGGTTCGGCGCGACTTCCGCTTCACACACTGGCGGAGCCATGAACGACAATGCTTAGAGAGCGGAGTGATGACACTGTCTATTTCTATTCATCATGCTTACACCAATCAACCAGTATGGGGAGAACTAAGCAAACGCCTCGAAAATCCCACCTACTGTATCTGAGCAGGGCAGATCATCAGCACAAAGGTAAGGGCCGACCGTAAGTACAATTTATAAGCGTATTGAATTATTTTATTAATCGTGGTATTGATAATTGGAACTCATTACTTGCCACAGTCTTAGAGACATTCCCCAAACATAATGATGTGTTTAGGACAAGACTGAAATTTTGTGTAAATACTACGATGGCATTACTGTATTATAATTCCCAAATCGCGACCTCTGCACATTTACTGTGTTTTATATTATTGTTGTCCTTTTCGGTAATTGTACAATGTGCCACCGGGGAATTGATATAATAATGATGATAATTGTTGTTTTAAGGGGCCTAACATCTAGGTTATCGGCCCTTTACCCGCATTTGCAAATAATGAAGGAATGATTGAATGAATATTACACCAAATAGGTGGTCTGCCACAACATGTTGCAAGTCCTTAAATAGGTTTGACTCAAGGAACGGGCCATGAACAATTCCAACGCTAAATACTCTTGCACTGCTGTTAATAGAACAATTCAGTTGTCTGGTGTACAGTTACAGTTGGAAACATGAACAGTACCTAGTTAAGTGAGCCCTTACTAACCCTCCATCGCGTAGAAAACATATTAAAATTAAAACTAGAGAGCTAGGTAGGCCTATGAGCAATTAATAAAACCAGTTACGTTCAGGTGAATATAGTTTAATAGGGACAATTACTAAAAATACTAATGGTTGTACTGAAGCATTGTAAAAGGTGGTTTATTCACTGAGGCGAGAGTTGTAATATCTAAATTTGTTTGTTGCTAAATGCCATTTATGCCTCGAATGTATTATATCCCAATAATTTTACAATTTTCTATCATGTTGGTACTAAGTGGTACACAACTGAACAACAGCATTTCGCCGCAGTATTGGAAAGGCATATGAGAATTAGAGGTTTTGTTGTTTAAAATGGTGCCATCAGACAACTTTGATAATCAAAATATTTAATGAAAATCTAACCATATCTAAGATAACACTGTAATCGAATGTCTAGTTCACTGCGCCATGCTCTTTCCGCAGTGGCAGGCTGTTAAACTAGCTCACTAAATGGTAAGTGCATCGTCTCCGAATATAATTTGCTGCGTCTAGTATTAATTTTATTGGTTCAACCTGATTGATAACAGTTTGTTTTGAACACAGTAAAATTTCTACTAAATGTGTGACCCGACGGATGTGTGCTTCTCTTGAGGATTAAAGTCTTCTTGTTTATTCACTATAGGGGCTTTGCGACATCGTGGTCGTGTATTCCCGTGTACTTAGGTGTGTGTTGAATTTGTCTGATAACAGATGTCACTTAGATGGCTGTCTTAGTTTGTGCATTTGTAATTGAGGCTATAATTGGGTAGGAGGCTGCCGTGACGTTAAGTCTGGTACCATCTTGTCATTTGCCTGGGATAAACATTGTATTTCTTCTCTTGGCTATACCCATACCTGCATAAGCGGTACAGTTGTCTCTAACATCTTCTGCCGGTGATTTCGAAATGCACAGTGATACACCAGACTGCGTGACGCATTTCCTGGCACTTGCTCATTGGTACGTAAATTGACAGTTGCAAGGAGAACTTCACCGTGTCACAATCGTACTTATCTAGTCCAGCACGTGCTCTCAGCGCTTCCAGTGGTCTATTAATAGACTGCTAGATTCGCTTCATAGCTCGAGGTATCAAAGACACTAGCAGAAGTCGGTGGAGTAACCTGTAGAAGAAAAGTGTTACCTTTTTTGACCTTCAAAGGTTAGGCAAATCTTAGCACTTGCCCATTTTGTGAATTAATCTCTGGAATATAAAATCATTCACCGTGTATATTATATTAATTCAGAACAGTAAATATTGACATTGACATTAAACATGCTGTATGCGTGAGTACACTTAAGCCCAAACAATTACAGATACGCTTCAAGATATTTAAGAAATCTAAGGGAGATCTGACCATTGGAGTGCACCCCATCAGCTCTACCCCTGGATTGCCACTGGATAGCCATGGCATGGACTAAACTCCTCAGTAGTTAAGGCTCATGCCGATTTGAAGCCGATCCATAAGTACAGCGAGTGTCAATCTATTCCTGTGGTATTTCTTGTTCCTGGTAGTACGAGCGGTCCACAATAGGACTGAATTCTGTGGAACCTACTGACCATAAAAGGTGACAGAGCTCCTCGGAATGCTTGTCATACTCTTCAGTGGGAGCTCGGCCAGATGCGAAAGAAAATTATCCACTTAAAATAAGACCTCCTCTTGTGTAGCGGCAAGTACTCTTTGCTGTAATCCCTGAGGGCCGACGTCGATTCCTTGCTCTGCAAAGAAATTCAATTCTGGTCTGAAGGCTGCACTAGTGTATACTCGAATTTGTGCGGCACAAGTAAGGAGAGGTAGCTTCGATTCCTATCTAAGCCATCACAGAAGTAATTTTCGTGGTTTCCCACTTCTACTCCAGGCAAATACTAGGATGGTTCCTAACTTGTGACCACGGCCACCTCCTTCACAATACTAGCCTTGATTTCAAACATACACACAGCTACAGACACTTCCATAACAAGGGTTAACAGACAAATTCTAAACTCAATCAATTACACGGAGGTTGATTGGTTGGTTCTTAAGTTTAGGGGCTGCGACAACGTGGTCATGTAGCCCCGTGTACTTTGGGTGTGTGTAGAATCTGTCTGATAACCGGTGTTAATTGTGATGACTGTATTAGTGTGTGTTATCTGTTTTTTAATTCAAGTAAGGACTGCAGACTTATGCATTTTTCAAATAGTTCCTACTTTTGCCGCCAAACGCCACCGTCGACGACTACTAGTTCAGAACTTAGCTACCAGACGCCAACGCAGTCGGCTCTTGGCAACGAACGTAGGAACCTAAGAGCGTTGTTTACATTCTTAACCTATACAATTTAGCTTCACACAGGTGTAATTAGTGGAAGGATCTTTAACATGCCATAAATCTATGACAAGGGACCGCCGGCTTTATTTCCCCTCCGAAGGAAGGCATACTGAGGGATTTTTAACAATTACACGGAGCTGATAGCCATAATACCGAAGTACCTGATTTCATTACAATCTAGTTGTTTAATGCGTCTCATTCGTACATTCTTGTAACTACGAGGGGGTAGTCAGACACTACGGTTACAAAGTCTGCAGTGAAACGTGTGCATTTTATTCCACACAACCAATACAGCCAACTGATAGCACATACATTAGGTTATTTCTCGACATAGTCTCCATATCGGTTTAGGCACTTGTCGCTTCGTGAAAGGAGTTTGAATATTCCCTCCGGGTACAAATCCTGTCCTTGCGTGTTCAGCCACGTCGCTCGTCGACCTGCTAGTTGCTCCTTCAAGTGGGAAACAAGTGAAAGTCACTTGGATCAAGGACCAGGCTGTAGGGAGGGTGGAAAATGATGTCCGTGAGAAACCGCTTCACATGGTGGTGGTCTTCTGGGCTGTATGAGGTCGTGCTTTTCATGAAGGATAATGTCGCCCTCGGTGAGAAGTCTTGGCCATGGTTACATGTTTCGCCCACATAAATCGAATAACTGAGCGGATCACTTCGCGAGATCAGTCTTCCAAACGCGTCGCCATTAGTTTTTACCTACAATTAGCATTTTGAGTGGCGGGTGGTTGAAAATTTGCAGAGTTATGAATCATTTGTATTCGAATCAACCCACACTACAATTTCTCTATAACAGACGAAACTCCAGGAATATCGGCCACGTAACCTTAGTTTCTGGTCACCCCTCGTATAAACCTACCATTTGAAGTCCTTATCTCTGAAATATACACATTTAAACGCTATTGAATGCTGCGTTGTAAGCTAGGAAGGATGATAAGCATGTCTTTCTGAAAGCACATTAGTACAGGAACGGGAAGTTTTACCGATTTGAGATAGGTAGAAACCATTATTGTATGTAATTGCTCTTCAGTCGGTGAACATGTATATGGAAGCCTAATTTATTAACTTACGAGACTACTTTTGAAATATTCTTCACATAAGTAAGAGACACATTTATATACTGTGGGTCCATACTTCTCTACTTAATATAACACTGATTAATGTAAGTAGTGAAGCGCAAAATTGGTAAGTGTGCCTCTTATTTCAGACATTTGTGTAGACTATATCATCATTTACCACCCACATCTTGAGAAAAGAATTATTGATGAAAATTAATAAATGTAAAACACACAATCATCAAGGAATCCAGCCGGAAGAAATCAGAAGCCCCTGTTGACATTGAATTAGGAGATGAAAAGCTACAGGAAGTATGAGACTTATGTTACTTGGGAAGTAAAGTAATCAGTAATGGACCGGCAAGGAAAGCTTTTGTACGGAGAAGAAAATATAATTTCATCAAATATAGATTTAGATATCAGAATGTCATTTTGGAAGAGCTACGTCTGGAGCTTGGCGCGATATGGAAGTAAAACTTGGATTGCTGATGCAGCAGAAAAGAGGAGAATATAAGCATTTGAAATGAGGTTGTAGAAGAGAATGACGAAGATTGGATGGGTAGATTGAGTAACAAATGAAGATGTATTAAGGAGAGTGGTGTGATAATGAAGAGAAACGATTATATTGGTAGGGCATATACTAACGCACCCAAGATTAGAAAAGTTTGCTATGGAAGGAAGAGTTGAGGACACGAACTCTAGGGGAAGAATATGTTAAGCAGATTACCTCAGCTGTAGGATGTCGGTAGCTAAGTAGAAATGAAACGTTTAACTCAGGGCAGGGAGACATGGAGTGCTGTATGAAATCAGGCTTAGAATTGAAGACTCAAGCAACAACCCTCCACCCTAGATGACTGGGTTTCGTTGTAGGTGTTGACTGACTGAAAAAATCTATCAACATGACATTGAAGAAATGGCTTCTAGGTTTTCTATCTGTGGCTGATCATGTGTAAAATACAATACATCGGTTTGTAATTAAATGTGTCATTAGAACAATGTTGCACAATCCCCATTAACCACTTTTACTGGATACAGTATAGCCTTCACAGCACAATTCATTATTTGCCCAAAAACATGCACCTAAATGACGTGAAGTTGTTTAATTACTTCTGTATTGGTAGCATAGCATGTCAACAGCTCGGTGTTAATCCACATCACAAAACATTATAAACACCGTATTTTAGCATGAATGAGATTGAAATATATATACTGTAACTAGCAACCCGACCCGGCTTCGCCCGAGAACAGTTATGCATGCATTACGTGATAAGCGCTTTTTTCCAATGTCAATGGACAACGACCAATATCCGTTTTACGTCTCGGCATGATGGGATAAAATCACTGACTGGACTATTAATTATATTATCATGGAGAGGCATGTGCAACAAATTCTTGTCAGACGTAATTTAAGAATGGCGAGGTGCATGAAACACAACTCCCCTTCCATCCAATCTTGACTGTGAATTTTGCGGAACGAAAAGTTCACAGGCGAAATGAAGAAAAGCCGAGTTGCACTTCCAGGGAAACTCCAAACACAACCACTATTCACTAAAGTATTTAACTCAACACGACTCGACAGTTTGCTGCTGGCTGTATCTGGGGCAATAAGCTCGTCCGCTAGCTATGCTGTAACTGGGGTGATAGACTCGCCCCTTGCTAGCTCGTAAACTGTCGCCTCAGTAACTGAATGGAGATTGTTGGAAAAAATAAAAACGTAAAAACACTTATAGTAGGCGATGTATTGCAGATAGAGATATGCTCTCCCGGGCTTTTGTAGAACTTTTCATGCTGAACAATTCTTTCACTCATAGTATACAGATATTTTTAACGGTTTGCCCAGCGTAAGCTTAAAAAGCGCACGGACGCCAGTTTTTTTCGACCTTTTCACTGAAATCTTTAGTGCTTGACTTCCTTTAGTCATAAATAAATTATTTTCTAAAGAAACCTTCCTCGAGATATCCTTTAGAGAATGGTGAATACCGCATCAAAATCCATTCAGTGGCTCTAGGGAGTATCCGTGGCATCCAAGAATCGGGGACACTAAGAAGAGATTATACGCCAATCAGTATAATTTAATATAATATAATCCCCCTTCCGTCCAATCTTAAATTGACTGTGAATTTTGCGGAACGAAAAGTTCACAGCCGAAATGAGAGTTGCACTTCCAGGGAATGGCGAGGTGAATGATACTCAAATCCCCCTTCCGTCCAATCTTAACTTGACTGTGTTTCACAGGCGAAAGGAATAAAACCCGAGTTGCACTTCCAGGGAAACTCCAAACACAAATACCCTTCTCAGAAGTCTTAACTCAACACGATTCAACGGTTTCCTGCTGGCAGTATCTGGGGCAATAGGTTTGCCCGCTAGCTAGGCTGTAACAGGGATGATAGACTCGCCCATAGCTAGCTCGTAAACTGTCGCCTCAGTGGTTGAATGGACATGGTTGGAAGAAAATAAAACGTAAAAAACACGTATAGTGGGCGATGTATTGAAGATAGACATATTCTCTCGCGAACTTTTTGTAGAAATTTTCATGCTGAATAATTCTTAAACTCATAGTATTTAGATATTTTTAACGGTTTGCCCAGCGTAAGCTTACAAAGTGCTCGGACGCCAGGTTTTTTTTTCGACTTTTCCACTGAAATCGTTTCTGCTCGGCTTCCTTTAATCATAAATAAATTATTTTCTACAGAAATCATCCTCGAGATATCCTTTACAGAAGGGTGAAAACCGCATCAAAATCCATCTAGTGGTGTTCGAGTTTGCCCGTAACATCCAAGAATCGGGGACTTTGTTTTGTACTAAGTAGAGATATACTGTAAGATTACAAACTTCACTTAAAGGAATATGGCAAATAAACACTTCTTATCTAGCAGTCACATTACAAATGACCTGTGTTATTACACCTTCAAGCTCTTGAGGCCACCCTACTTCATTAAAATGATTTTCTTACCTGCAAGGCAGACAAATCCTGTTATTGTCCGCTATCAAATACAACATTATTCTAGGCCCTACCAGCATAAACAAATAAAGATATCCATATTGGTGTTCTACAATTACAGTGAAAACTGGGATGGATATGGATTTTATATGTGCATTTAACCCAATATTTTTTGTTAACATGGATTATGCAACATTATTCTGAGAAGGAATTCAAGTTCAATCTTCGGGACGTCAAGTCGGGGATGACAAGTCACCTGTGGAAAATTCACGAACCAGCAAAAATCTGGTTTGCTGAAACTTCAAGTCATAAAATTATTGTCTCAAGCTGTCTAGCTGTTGTTTTTAATTCATTTCAAGAGCTTGGGACACATAAGGCATCAGCCCCGTGTAATTGGGAGTGTGTTGAACTAATCTGACAACCAGTATTTATGTGATCAGGATCACTGTAGTTATGTGTGTAACGGTAAAGTAAAAACAGGTATGAGGTAGGTGCCCCGGCACTTGAAGTAAGGTAGCCTACTATCGTGGCATTTGACTGGAGAGAGTGTGGAAAATCCCGGGGAAAACCACAAACAGGATAGCTAATGCCAGTGCCGGGATTCGAACCTGCGATCTGTGGACTTGCTGCAGCTACACTCGCGGCTGTGGTGCATGATTTAAGAAGCACGGATAAGCCGGGGGACAAAGGCTGTCTAGCAAATTCACCAAAATCTCTACTTAGTATAAAATATAGTCCCCGATTCTTGGATGTCACGGGTAATCTCGAGAACCTCTGGATGGATTTTGATGCAGTTTTCCCATCGTGTAAAGGATATCTCGAGGATGATTTCTGTAGAAAATAATTTATTTATGATGAAAGGAAGCCGAGCAGTAACGATTTAAGGGAAAAAGTCGAAATAAAAACCTGGCGTCCGAGCGCTTTATAAGCTTACGCTGGCAAACTGTTAAAAATATCTAAGTACTATGAGTGTAAGAATGGTTCAGCATGAAAAGTTCTACAAAAAAGTCCATGACAGCATATCTCTATCATCAATACATCGCCCACTATAAGTGTTTTTACGGTTTCATTTCTTCCAACCATGTCCATTCAAATACAGAGGCGACAGACTACGAGCTAGTTGAGGGCGAGTCTATCACCCCTGTTACAGCCTAACTAGCGGGCGAACTTATTACTCCAGGTCCAGCCAGCAGCAAACTGTTGAGTCGTGTTGAGTTAAGACTTCAGGGAAGGGTGGTTGTGTTTGGAGTTTCCCTGGAAGTGCAACTCTGTTTTTCCTGATTTCGCCTGTGAATTTTACCGTTCTGAAAAAAAAAAAAAAAAATATATATATATATATATATATATATTCCCGGTCACTCCATGTGAGATCTGTGCTGGACAAAACGGAGGCAGACAGGTTTTTCTCCGGGTACTCCGGTTTTCCCTGTCAAAATTTCATTCCAGCAACACTCTCCACTATCATTTCATTTCATCTGTCATTCATTTAATCATTGCCCCAGAGGAGTGCGTCAGGCCTCGGCAGCCGGCACAGTTCATGATATCCTTGCCGCTAGATGGGGGCTTCATTCATTCCATTCCTGACCCGGTCGGAGACTGGAAGCAGGCTGTGGATTTTCATATATATATATATAAAATTAAGAATGGATGGAAGGGGGATTTGCGTTTCATGCACCTTGCCATTCCCTGGAAGTGCAGTGGCTCTTCTTCATTTCGCCTGTGAACTTTTCGTTCTGCAAAATACACAGTCAAGTTAAGATTTGACTGAAGGGAGATTTGTGTTTCATGCACCTCACCATTCCCTGGAAGTGTAACTCTTCATTTCGCCTGTGAACTTTCCGTTCCGCAAAATACACAGTCAATTTGAGATTTTGGGGCGGTTGTTATTACTAGTTATAAAAATGAAAACTACTTTTCTGAGAGAGTTTGGTGTCGTAGATCAAGTGAGTTGGCATTCCTGGATATGATGTAGGTGCCTGTCAACAAACAACTGCTCTCTGAGAACAGTTACAGGCCTACATTGTTGACTGCAGTCCATTGTCAGAATGTGAAATGTCTTCTGAAAAGAGGTAAGTAATTCAATTATATCTTATTATTTTAAGGGTGACAATGTGATTCTATGTTCTTCATAAGTTAATAAGTGATGCTGTATTGAGAAATTATCAGTTTCCTCTAATTGGAATACTGTAGGGGGCATTTCATTAGACGCCCCAAAAATGGGGCGGTGGACACAAGCGGGTACACTGTATATATGCGATATTTTTACAATTATTTTTAAGATGAAATTAAATAATGGTGTCGTATATGTATATTCATGTATTGAATATACAGGCCTTTTATTCTAACCTTTTAAATAATTATTATTTAATTTCAATATCATTATACTGTACTATTAGATTTTACATCAAATGCTGATTATATTTACATATGATTTGTTATCTTTTAGGCTTATTGTTGATGAAATACTGGCAATTCTGGAGCAAACTAATCAGCAATTTGTAAGTGCTACCGTGTATACCAGTCCTCCAGAAAATCACCTCCAGGGTGACGGAGAAACTGGTGATGAGAATGAACATGGTGACCTGAATAATTTGTCCGGGAATCAACTTCGGGCTGAGGGAGAGCTTCGGGCAACTACACTCACTGACAATGGTTTTGAGGAAGTGGAAATAGCAGGTAATGAGGACAGAGATGACACATTACCCAGTACTTCCAACCAAGTAGATCAGATCACGCCTCCAACTACTTCGTGTGGTAACTCCAGAGCACCACGATCTCGGAAGAAGAAACCATTGCCACCATCACGCAAATGGAAACGCGTAGATTTAACATCCAAACCAGAAATCACAAGTGTAGACAAATCTCCAGCAGAACCTTTTGAGATATTTTGGGATGATCATATAATAGAAACTATTGTCAGAGAATCCAAACGATATGCCATGTTAAATGCCAACCATAATTTTGATGTTCAAACAAGTGATATCAGGTTACTGATTGCAATTTTACTCCTGAGTGGATATATGACTCCCGCTAGGCATCGCCTCTACTGGGACTCTAGCGTTGACACTTACCATCCTGGAGTTGCAAATTCAAAGTCAAGGAACAGGTATGAGGAATTACATCGCTACTTACACTTTGCAGATAACAACTCTTAAAATCCCAATGACAAATTTGCAGAAGTGCGTCTCCTTTGGGATCATCTCAATGAGAAGTGGTTACAGTACTTCCCTATTTGAGCATCGATGAGTCCATGGTTCCATACTTTGGAAGACATGGAACTAAACAGCACATTCAAAACAAACCAGTAAGATTCGGTTTCAAAGTGTGGTCGATGTGTTCAAGCTGAGCCTTATCAGGGTGCCTGCATAGGTAACACACATCCTGAACTGGGTGTCGGGGGCTCAGTGGTTGTAGACTTGGTGAGTAAACTGCCTCAGAGTTCCGGCTACAATATATTTACAGACAATTATTTTACTTCCCTGCCTCTGGTTTCAAAACTGGCTAGCGATGGCAACGACTGCACTGGAACGATTCGCAACAACCGTATTGAAAAGGCTCCCCTCAATGATCCTGCTACAGTGAAAAATCTACCGCGAGGAAGTTTTGACCATGTTACAGATGTAGAATCAGGAATAACTCTTGTGAGGTTCAATGACAATAACGTCGTAACTGTTGCATCTAACAAGATAGGCATTTATTCAATGGGTACATGCAGTCGCTGGTGTGGTAAGGAAAAGAGGAGGTTGTCTGTGAGGCAGACAGCAATTTGCTGCTCAGTATACAATCTTTACATGGGGGTGTAGACAGACTGGACCAAAATGTTTCTGCCTATAGACCAGGTACAAGGATGAAGAAATGGTACTGGCAACTTTCCCTTGAGCTGCAGAGTCAACAATGAATTCCAGTTGTACAGGATGACCCCTGCTGGCATGGCTAGAGGTTCTTATGACTTTCTAGGCTTCATTCGCTATATTGTCCAATGCTACCTTGGAAAATACACAAACCGCCTACCAATGGGTAGACCGTTGAAACCTGTGAAAAGGCGAGTGTGTGCAAGACGAAATGAGATTGGATGGCGTTGGCCATTTATAATATTATAACCAATCCAAAACAGGTTAGATGTGGAGAATGCCATAAAAACACTACAAAGAAGTGCAGGAAATGTGATGTCGGTTCCCACGCAAATTGTTTCGAGAAGTTCCACTCATGAGTGTTTGTGATAAACATTTGATGTTGAGTAAAATCCCTGCATGGGTGCTGTAGACATGCTATACCAAAATGTTTTGCTTATAGACATCCTATCAGGATGGTGAAGTTTTCCCTGAGTTGCATTGTCAACATGTATATTTTGGTTCTAATATCTAATTCTTATTGTTTATTGTTCTGAATGATACTGTTTTGCATTCTTATTGTCCTTCTTGGGCAATTTCTTGTATAATACTTGACTACATTCAGAAAATAAAATCAAAAGTCAAGCAAAGGTTGTTTACATTTAGCTGCACCCATCCTTACCCACCGCCCCATTTTTGGGGCGTGATTAATCTCAAGACAGGAACACAAAGTAAGTATTTTGACGACTTTTACACAATGAGGGGATCCCTTGGACTAATCCACGATAATATGAAATAAATATGAGACGAAAAAAGTGGGGCATTCCCCTGGAAGTACAACTTGGCTTTTCTTCATTTCGCCTGTGAACTTTTCATTCAGCAAAATACACAGTCAATTTAAGATTGGACGGAGGGGGGATTTGTGTTTCATGCACCTCGCCATTCTTAAATTACGTCTGACCATAATTCATTATAATTACTAGTCCAGTCAGTGATTTTAAGCCATCCTACCGATATGTAAAACGGATATAGGCCATAGTTCCTTTACATCGAAAAAGAAAGCGCTTTTCACATAACAATGAAACAGAGCAAAAAATAATTTCTCGATTGTCACAAGAGAAAGAAAGACTTCGTCCTCGGCTCCTTCAAACCGTTGCTCAGAAGAACACCGTCTGAACCACGATCAGAAACAAGCTTACGACACTATCATATCTAGCATCACAAAGAAGGAGGGTAAGATATTTTTTCTCGATGCCCCTGGAGGCATAGGCAAACCGTTCTTGATTAATTTGTTGCTCGCCAAAGTGAGGCCTGGTGGTAATATTGCTCTTGCCATCGCATCATCTGGAATTGCAGCCACTCTCTTGGAAAGGGGAAGAACAGCATATGCAACATTTAAACTTCCTTTGAATGTCATCAGTAATGATGGAAGGGTATGTAATATTTCAAAACAAAGTACCACTGCCAGTTTAATCCAAAATTGTTCTTTAGTTGTATGGGATGAGGCTACAATGTCGCACAAAACGTCCGTTGAAGCTGTAGACAGGACCCCGCGTGATCTAAGGAATCGGAACACACCTATGGGTGGCTGCACAGTTTTGTTCGCCGGAGATTTTCGTCAAATCTTACCAGTTGTTACCAGAGGAACGAGAGCCGACGAAGTGAACGCTTCATTAAAAAGATCTTACCTCTGGCCGGATATAACAAAATTGGCACTCAAAACTAACATGAGAGTTCTCTTATCTTCAGAAGATAATAGTCTGTTTGATAATTTGTTACTTAGAGTCGGAAATGGAGATTTACCGGTCATTGACGGGAAAATTACCCTCAGTCACGATTTCTGTGTTTTAGTAAGCAGCATTAAAGAATTGATTGATAGCGTTTATCCTCAAATCCATGACCTAACTAACAAGTCTCATTCATGTTTTAAAGAAAGAGCAATATTATCGCCGACAAACGAACAAGTTGTGAACATTAATGCCTAGATGTTCTCCTAATTCACTGCCCAGGCTCAAGTATATTACTCAGTAGTTGCAGTACTCGTTAGTGAAGAAGCTGTTCAATACCACACATAATTCCTAAATTCTTTACTTCCTTCTGGTTTGCCACCACACAAGCTTATTTTAAAAGTGGGAGTGCCTATTATATTGTTACGTTACTTATACCCACCAAAGTTATGCAATGGGACGCGATTGGTAGTGAAAACTTTGAAAAACTGGTTCATTGAAGGAACTATCGTATCTAGCTGTGGTACAGGAGAAACGGTCTTAGTACCCAGAATCCCTATGATTCCTTCAGATATGCCTTCTCATTTCAAACGAGTACAATTCCCAGTAAGAGTTTGCTTAGGCATGACTATAATCAAAGCACAGTGTCAGACACTTAGCGTGACTGGAGTTGATCTCAGTAGAGTATGTTTTTCTTATCGACAGCTTTACGTGGCTCTATCGCGTGTTACATCAAACCAAATTCTTTTCGTGGTCATTGCTGGAGGGAAAACGACTAATGTCGTATACAAAGTAATCTTATAAGACCTCGATTAAAAGTAGCCTATCACCTTGCATTCATAACTGTTCCCGGGTGAAGCCGGGGCGGGTTGCTAGTTATAATATAATATAATATAATATAATATAATATAATATAATATAATATAATATAATATAATATAATCTATTTATATAAAGCTTAAAGTTTGTCTGTTTGTCTGTCTGTTATGTATACAAATCTACGCCGTTTCACTGATCTGAACCAAAATGTGTATACTTACCCTTTGGAACCCTGCGAGTAGGACTGTCCGCTTAAAATTTCGGACAGACCACCCGATTCCCTGCATTTAGGCCCTTTGGCAAAAATCTACACCGTTTCACCGATCAGAACCAAAATTCGTGTAGTTACCCTTTGGTACCCTGCGAGTAACACTGTCGGCTTGAAATTGCGGACAGACCACTCCATACCCTGCATTTAGGCCCTTTGGCCCAAATCTACACCGTTTCTCCGATCTCAACCAAAATTTGAATATTTACGCTTTGGAACCCTGTGTTTAACACTGTCTGCTTGAAATTGCCGACTGACCACTCCATTCCCTGCATTTAGGCCGTTTGGCAGAAATCTACACCGTTTCAACGATCTGACCCAAATTTTACATACTTACCCTTCGGAACCCGACAAGTAACACGGTTCACTTTAAATTTCGGACAGACCACTCTATTCCCTGCATTTAGGCCCTTTGGCACAAATCTACACCGTTTCACCGATCTGAACCAAATTTTACATAATTACCCTTTGGAACCCGACGAGTAACACTTTCCACTTGAAATTTTGGACAGACCACTCCATTCCCCGCATTGAGGCCCTTTGGCTCAAATCTACATCGTTTCACCGATCTGAAACAAAATTTGAATACTTACACTTTGGAACCCGACGAGTAACACTGTCTACTTGAAATTTCGGACAGACCACTCCATTCCCTGCATTTTGGCCCTTTGGCACATATCTACATCGTTTCACCGATCTGAACCAAATTTTACATACTTACCCTTTGGAACCCGACGACTAACACTAACTAAATGAAATTACGGATAGACCATTCCATTTACTGCATTTAGGCTCTTTGCACAAATCTACATAGTTTCACCCATCTCAACCAATCTTTATGTACTTACCCATTGGAACCCGACGAGTAACACTGTCTGCTTGAAATTTCGGACAGACCACTCTATTCCCTGTATTTAGGCCCTTTGGCACAAATCTACATCGTTTCACCAATCAGAACCAAAATTTGTATACTTACTGTTTCGAACCCAACGAGTATCACTGTCCACTTTAAATTTCGGACAGACCACTCCATTCTATGTATTTAGGCCCTTTGGGACAAATAAAATTCGTTTCACTGATCTGAACCAAATTGTTTATACTTACCCTTCGGAACCCGACGAGTAGCACTGTCGACATGAAAATTCGGACAGACCAAATCTACACGGTTTCACCGATCTGAACCAAATTTTACATACTTACCCTTTGGAACTCGACGAGTAACACTGTCCACTTGAATTTTCGGACATACCACTCCATTCCCTGCATTTAGGCCCTTTGGCACAAATCTACATCGTTTCACCGATCTGAACCAAAATTTGTATACTTTCCCCTTTGGGTTCCAACGAGTCACACTGTCCGCTTGAAATTTTGCACAGACCACTCCATTTCCTGCATTTAGGCCCTTAAGCACAAATCTACACCTTTTCACCCATCTAAAACGTACCCTTTAGAACCCGAAGAGTAACAATGTCTGCTTGAAATTTCGGACAGACCACTCCATCCCCTGCATTTAGGCCCTTTGGCACAAATCTACACCGTTTCACCGATCTGAAACAAATTTTAAATACTTACCCTTTGAAATCCGAAGAGTAACACTGTCTGCTTGAAATTTTAGACACACCACTCCAATCCCCGCATTTAAGCCCGTTGGCACAAATCTATACTGTTTCACCGATCTGAACCAAATTTTACATACTTACCATTTTGAACCCGACGAGTAACACTGTCTACATGAAATTTCGGACAGACCACTCTATTCCCTGCATTTAGCCCTTTTAGCACAAATTTACATCGTCTCTCCTAATTGCACTGAATTATTCGTTCTTACCCTAAGAAACCATGCTGGCAACACTGTCCACTTGATATTTTGAACAACCTCAACCATTCCTTATATTTAGAATGACAGACATATGGAACTTAAAATAAACGTTTTAAGGCGGTAGAACTATTCATGTCCGTAGTAGTGTAACTCTAAGAATATTTAAATAAGACTAATGTTGGCTGGCAATGCGGGCTGCATCACGTCATCCCTACCAGTATTCTGGTCCAGAATTGTGAAAATAGTTACATCTTGCGTTGCTTATAAATGACAGTCACGGGGACTAAAAGGTGCAAAAAGATTTCTTAGGCCCGTAGAGCAGCTGTTATCATCTTGAAAAAGTAAAAGTAATAGAAGTCTCCAAGAAAATCCAGGAGAGAAGACAGCTGTGGTATGGGCATGTTATGAGTCGAGATAATAACTATGTAGGAAGGAGAGCGATATCTATGTTTGTAGATGGCACGAGGAATAGAGGCAGGCCTCGAAGAAGATGGACTGACAATATCCATGAAGACCTAATGGAGAAGCAATTAGGGGACGACGATGTGTGGGACAGAATAAAATGGAAAAACTTGCCAGAAACATCGACCCCACTTGAAGTGGGATAAGATGATGAAGAAGAAGATGCCCCTGTATAAGTGCCATGGTGTTGGTGCAGTACATTGAGGTTATAAGCTGCAATAAGCGTTGGTGATTTCAACTTTACTTTCATTTATTCCGAACCTTATCGTTGAGTGCTATGTGACGATAAATGACTCTTTTGCTACCTCAGGAGCTCGGGACAGCCGAAGTTTTCCAAAGTGTTCTGATTATTTTCCTACGGTGCTATGCGACAAAATACGACGTTATTGGTCTCTACATTTCTAACAGACAATGAGATATAGGCTCTAGGCCGTGTCTTTTACTTCACTGGCTCGTCTTTCTAATCATATTTTTCAATTCGATTGTAAATTACATGTTTCCGTACTGTAGTTAGTAAATAACCGCTTCCATATTCATTATTATCATTATCAATACGGAAAAATGACCTGAATGTTACGTCAATTATACTGTAGACTACTACTTATCACCCCCAATACCACCACCACCACCACCACCACAAAAGTTATATATTTTTCTGTTAGTTGTAATATAATTTGCCTGTTCCATAAAACAAATAAATCCACCGGTTGAAGCCGGGCACTAGGGGTAGTATAATATAATATAATATAATATAATATAATATAATATAATATAATATAATATAATATAATATAATATAATATAATATAATATAATATAGGTATATGGCCGATAACCTAGATGTTAGGCCCGTTAAAACAACAACAAAACAATATAGGTATAAATAGGCTCACGTGAAAGTGTTGGCCGAATAAGAAATCAGTCCTAAACAAATTAATAGTTAGACAACACTTACAAATAAAGGGATTTGGCTTGTAAAGCAGCTTGATACATTAAATGTGTTACTTTGTTTTTACAAGGAAATGCCCTGTTACATCGTCAAACGCAATACAGACGTTTATTGGAAGATCACTTTGGTGAAATGTGTATTAGTGTCGCACATTGTACACAATCCCACCAATGATTTCACTTTAAAATAAAACCAGTGAGGGAGAGATCCATGCCAGGTTTTCACCGCCAAGAAACATACAAAAACCTAATAACGAACGGAAGGAAGCTATATTTATTTTGCTGCTCTTGCCACTAGATGGTGATGGCCCCTTATGTTCGCCTAGGAGAAGAATTCGAGCAATTATTATAATCGTGTCCTGGCAGGAATTTCTTTAGGGAAAGAGGAATTAGGACTGCTAGTTCCACCTGGCTTTTCATGAACTGAAATAAATCAAGCATGGATACAGCATAAAATTTCATATATCCTGAAGCTTTCAAACTATACTAAAGATCAATAGCCTACAAAATTAGCTGATGGATCAAGTTTGTCAGGTAATGTATGCATCAAATAGGTCAATAGTTTTAGATGAATCTCGGTCCATAGCTGCTAGGAACTTCGAGACTTAAAGGTAGGTGCAGCTTAATTATTATCAGGTATCGTTACTGCTTTCTGATTACCCTGTTCTGTTGGAAGATGGTAACGATCGCTCCACACTGCCTAAGGAAACAGAGAGTGCAGGATGTAGTGAAGTGTTGGCATCCACAACCCCTACTTCTACATCGCCCCCTCCCCCCCACCCCCCTCCAACTCAAGCAGCTTGTTCCCAAGGTGCAGACTAATGTTCGCCAAGCAAAAAGATATATGGTTCCAACATGTTTTCCACCTATCCAGATACCATACCTTAAAAGCTTTCTCTATGCGGTGGAAGACGAACCTAATTGACGAATCTACAGTTGTCGGAGGAAGATGAGGACTGATGCAACGGATTTATTATAGGTTATTACAAACATGTCGTAAGTTATATGAATGGCTTCGGTGTCACATTCATTAACTTTTGTTTGCTCAGAATTTTTGAAAGCCTATTTTTGGTTGAAACTGTTCAAGCTCATATCATTTCCAATACAGGGAAGCTAAATAGGGTTTAAAATGAATTAACATATGGTTAACGCAGTAAGTATTCGTACCGATACATCTTTGCTGTACATACCAGTGGGCTGCAGTTGTGAGGTTGCATTAGTAAGAGAAGTTCCTTTATTAGTACACCTAGTATAATCTGAAAAATAAATAGATGACACACACTGTAATATGGAGGAGTATAAGTGTAAGGGCACACAGGAAGCGGCGCGACGCGGCGCGGGGCGGGGCGGGCCAGGGCGGGATGAACAAATACGTACTGAGCTATGGGACCGCACAAACAAACAGCGATTTGAAGCGGGCCGGACCGGGGCGACGCGGTGCGGGTCAAATTGGAACAGTCTAGTTTGTTTTCTTGAGGCGGGTAGACGCGGGCTGCACGTTGCATCATGGACGGCGAGCTACTTATTAATGAAGTATTTGCTAGACCATCGATTTGGCAGTCTAGTCACAAGCATTATTACAACAGAGGTGTGATTGAGAAGCTGTGGGATGAAATAGGAAGAGCAATGAATATAACAAGAAAGTATAATTCGTATATTTTGTAGAACAACACAGAATACTGGAATGGTTATATATGTTGATGTTGGAATATTTATAACGAAATCATTTTCAATTCCAACTACTATGGTTTATGTAATAATTATACAATATGATACAATCATTTAACCATACTTTCAGACACTATAGTCTCCCTTTATAGGTCTTTGTGTTTGTGTTTTTAAATAGTTGGAAAATTTATCACGGGTCTCCTGTGCTCGAGATGTGTATCTGTTATTTCTCCTATGTCTGTGTAGAGTCGTGTCTGGAGGTGCATTAAAACGCACTTCTCTGAATACGGGGTCATTTTCTCCATCTTTGTCCCTCACAACATTGTGGAGAACACAAGCACACTTTATTATTGTTATGGATATAACCAAATGTTGAGATTGACATCCTCATGTAACGTACGAAGTGATGCACGTGCCTTCTTAAAACTGGAAACAAGTGATGATACTCCCCATAATCGACTCTCGCCAAATACACTTCATTCACCCACTTGCTCCTCCGCCGTCGTTTCAAAAATGTAAATTTTATAAAGTTATTTTCACAGAGGATACTTGTTCGAGCAGCTTTAGACAGCGCCATATTGTCGACTGCCGCCCGTACGATGTCGCGTCCTGTGTCTGCAATACCCGCGCCGCGCCGCGCCGCGCCGCGCCGCGCCGCGCCGCTTCTTGTGTGTCCTTACACTAAGACCCTGCCCATCACAGTCAGGCACAAAGGTGGAAATATATTATTGCGGTGATGCATCAACACTACCGGATTAGAGAAGCTTCGTGTTATGGACTGAATAATTAATCAGAAAATGTGCAAGGTGATTTATATACTGCTCAAAAAAATTAAAGCACCACTTTTTTCAAAGGCCACCAAATTTTGAAAAGTTGACCTACAAGCTCGAAATCTCAGTATGACGTTTGTCCTGACGCCTACCAAGCATATGCTTCAGCACAACTCCCCAACTTGAGTAGTTTCGGGGTAGCACCCCGAAAACCAGCCCATTTTCGAAAACCGCAAATTGAAGTTTGCGAAAAACGCTGCAGGACTTGTCGCAGGTGGCCAAAGCAGTCGAAAATGAATGAGACTTGCTCTTAAAGGTTCCACAAACACGTAGAAATCGTTACATTTGACGTTTGGGCATTTTCAACCCCCTTCATCATCCCCTAAACATGGACTACCATTGGGGGCGTCTGAGAAGGTACCGGGTGTGTTTAACCATCTGAAAACCTGCACACCGTCCTCAGTTGCTGATTGCAGTAAGTTCTTAAGGCCTCCAGCAATGTCAACACCCCCTAACACCCTCAACTGGCATGGGACCAAACCACCCCCTCTCGATTCACCCCTAAGGAAGGTTTTAATCGAGATGTTTATCAGTGCTGTGAATGCGGGGGTCTTTCCCTACCGTTTCAAAAAAGGAGCTGTGCCTTTGTCACCACCCCTTCCTCTGCAACCCCCGTTTGTATGATTTTTCGAATCAGGCCCTTTTTAAGGGCTGAAACGAGGTCTTAATCGCTGAAAGGGCTGTAAAGGTCCTTAGCAGTAGTGGTGACAAGAAATCAACCCCTTCCGATCGATGATTGACATTCCGTCCCCGAAATTCGAAATTGTTGCACCCCCAACCCTCCCTGTCTGGACGCGTAACGCGTCATGGCAGAGTTTTCAGAGTTGGATGGATATGAAGCTTATGGCCTGACATGGAGCCCAAAACAGCAGGTTGGATGGAAATTCATCGGTAGGGTGGGAAACGGGACCAAAAAGGTTTTCAAAAAAGATAACAGCCTCTAGTAAGTACACCAATGCATAGGCAACCCACATCACGTCATTTTTCTCTCATTGCCAAACTTTGTAACCTATTGCCGATCATAGGCAACCCACACGCACGGACGTGATGGGGGTTGCCTATGCATGGGCGTACTTACTGTAGGCTGTACACTTTTTTGAAAAATTTTGGTCCCGTTTTCCAACCTACCGATGAATTTCTATCCAACCTGCTGTTTTGGGCTCCATTGCAGGCCATAAGCTTCATTTGCATCCAACTCTGAAAACTCTGCCATGACGCGTTACGCGTCCAGACAGGGAGGGTTGGGGGTGCAAAAATTTCGAATTTGGGGGACGGAATGTCAATCATCGATCGGAAGGGGTTGATTTCGTGTCACCACTACTTCTAAGGACCTTTACAGCCCTTTCAGCGATTAAGACCTCGTTTCAGCCCTTAAAAAGGGCCTGATTCGAAAAACCATGCAAACGGGGGTTGCAGGGGAAGGGGTGGTGACAAAGGCACAGCTCCTTTTTTGAAACGGTAGGGGAAGACCCCCGCATTCACAGCACTGATAAACATCTCGATTAAAACCTTCCTTAGGGGTGAATCGAGAGGGGGTGGTTTGGTCCCATGCCAGTTGAGGGTGTTAGGGGGTGTGGACATTGCCGGAGGCCTTAAGAACTTACTGCAATCAGCAACTGAGGACGGTGTGCAGGTTTTCAGATGGTTAAACACACCCGGTACCTTCTCAGACGCCGCCAATGGTAGTCCATGTTTAGGGGATGATGAAGGAGGTTGAAAATGCCCAAACGTCAAATGTAACGATTTCTACGTGTTTGTGGAACCTTTTAGAGCAAGACTCATTCATTTTCGACTGCTTTGGCAACCTGCGACAAGTCCTGCAGCGTTTATCGCGAACTTCAATTTGCGGTTTTCGGAAATGGGCTGGTTTTCGGGGTGCTAACCCGAAACTACTCAAGTTGGGGAATTGTGCTGAAGCATATGCTTGGTAGGCGTCAGGACAAACGTCATACTGAGATTTCGAGCTTGTAGGTCAACTTTTCAAAATTTGGTGGCCTTTAAAATAAGTGGTGCTTTAATTTTTTTGAGCAGTATATAAACTGGGTACTTTTCAAAATAGCTCCATTTAGGCTATGTCTGGTAGTTGATAGGAAGATGAAATTAAGCTCTAAATATAAACAAACTCTGGGGGATTCATGTACCATCAGGGCAGATGTTCAATAAGACCTCCATCTTCCTTTACGTACAGCTGTACTCATCGCTCCGGGCTTCTGGCAGTTCGCTGCAACATTTCCTCCTCTAAGTCTGCGCTTTTAGTGATGATGTTGGTATTCAAATCTTCAAATCTGCGATTTCCATATCTTTGTTTGTACCCTTCAGATATCCCCACAGGAAATAATCTGCTGTTGTTGAAGTCAGGCAATCTTGGCGGTCACAATTATTTGAGATTACTGTGCCCTCAAAGAAGCTAGTGATCACAGTGAGAGACTCAGCTGTTGTGTGGCAAGTTGTTCCGTCTTGCTGAAAATAGCCGTTAATTATTTAATTGTCGTCTACTTGCACGAAAAATTGCAGGAAAATGCTTTTTAACGGTCTGTGTTTATCATATCTTACAAGAAAAATGAACCTACTATTCAGTTTGCTGAGGCCGTTCACAAAACTCCGAACTTCTGTAGGTGCAGAGGTCTTTTATAAATTCTGTGGGGCTCATGTGTGGCGCAATTGCGGGTGTTTTGAGAATTCACTTAACGTGTCAGATGGAACCAATGCTCATCTGTGAAAAACGTGATGGATAGAATTTCAGGTGGCCGTAGGCTACGTTAAATTCAAGAACGATATGTAGTTTCTTGTTTCTCCTCATCCGGCTCCAGCAACTCGTGAAGGGCATTCTTGTATGACCACAGTTTCTCTACCTTGGCCGCTCTTAGACGGACTGTATAGTGAATACGTATACCCAGCTTCCCGAGTAAAGAACGTAACGATTTCCTAAAAGACTGAAGAAAATGAGTCCGAATATCTTCTACCACGTAAATATGCAATGCTTGCCAGAATCGCTCAACAAAGACCCAGTTGCTTCCAAATTTCTCACTGAGCCAGTATCTTGTCTCCCTTCGGATGATCGCGCACACGGTATTCACTCCGGAACACAATTTGTATGGGAATTATGGACTTCGTAATTGAATATTTTTTCCAACAAAAAGAGGTTTGCGTACTGCATCTTGAAAGAATATTCGATGTACAGTGAGCAAGGAAAGCTAAGGAAACACGTGATACCGAACAAAGATAACTTGTGCATTGTTGATACATGTTGACAGGTGAATCTCCCAGAGTTTCTTTATATTAATATAGTAATTGCATCTTCCCATCTGCTGCCAGATAGAAATGGGTCTATTTTGATTATACATCAGGTTTATATAAATATTGTATTTTGTTATTAAGCTATTAGTCTATTTCAATATATGGAATGTAGTCTTATTAGATCACCCTTTGTACAGGTGTGTATGTGTTTGTGCGTATGACTGAAGACAATAAAAAATGAACATTTGTTAATTTCCAAAACGTACTAGGCCTAAACACAAAAATATGGCGGCAATGCAAAGTTCGAATACATAAATGGGCTTTTCTAGCGTCTGATTTATATCAGTGCAGTGAAGGATACCAAAATAATTATTTATTTAAAGCATAATATATTCCCGTATAATATAATTAATTTTAGCCTGTTTCCTTTTATGATAAAAATAGGCATACGAGATCACCTTTTGTCCGCGTGTGTACGTCCGTGTGTCCCCCCTAATAACTTCTAAACGGCTGGAGCGATTTCAATCAAACTCGGTAAGGTCATAATAGCACTATTTGGGTATACCCCGACCGTGCCCGTCAAATTTTATTACGGCTCACCAATCCAACATGGCGGCTGTGCGAAATATTTCACCGGCATTCTATATCTCCCAAACTATTCCTGATATCACCCTGAAATTGTGTACGGTGATAAAGAGCGCTACTAGCATTTCACGTATGTGGTCTTCAAAAACTTGTTAAGTACAAAACGAACATGGCGGTCAAGCGAAATTGAAACTTTTAAATAGACTTTTCTCGCGATTTAACCTTTCAATCGTAATGAAAATTGGTACAGCAAATGTTTATACACATTGCAATCCATTGCCATGTAATTTAATTCAATTGTTTACTTAGTCTCAAGATGGCGGTTGTGCGAAAGTTTAATATTAAGTTTTTATTTCTTGTGTCCTTATCATGCAATCAACGTCAACGTTTTAATAATGAACCTACGCAATAATCCTCATCTATTAGTATATAACTCAATTGCCTACATATATTAAAACCCAATATGCTAACCATCCGAAATATTTAGACGGTGCTCAATATCTATTAATCTATGACGGCAATTAAACTGAAATTTTGTATATTGATAGAGGCTATAAACACAAGTTCACCTATGGGACGTTCAATAACCTGGTGAGCAAAAAGCCAACATGGCGGCGACGCGAAATTTTAATATATAAATGGACGTTTCTCGCGATTTATTCATCCGAGCGCAGTGAAACATGGTACGGTATATGCTTATACAAATTTTAATGCACTGGCATGACATTCATTTCAATTGTTTTCATAACCACAAGATAGCGGTTGTGCGAAATTTTAAAATCTCGTTCTTAATTTTTGTGACCTAATCATGGGATTGAAGTTTGAATAATACAGACACAACAATCTTCATGTAATAGTACATAACTCTAAGGCCTACTTATATAAAATCGAACATGGCGATCATCCGAAATATTTGGACTGTTCTCAATATCTACGAATCCATGACAGCAATCAAACTGAAATTGTGTATATTGATAGAGGCAATTAACATAAATAGGATGTATGAAAATAGGCTATATAGTTCTTCACGGATCTAATTGTTATTTCTTGTGTCATAATCATGCGATTTAAGTGTGAAAAATACACCTACGAAATAATCTTCATGTAATAGTACATATGGCCGACATATATAAACTCCCAACATGGTGGCCATCCGAAATATTTAGACGGCTCCCAATATCTATGAATCTATTACAGTAATCAAACTGAAATTTTGCATGTTGATAGAGGCAATTAACACAAGTAGGATATGTGAATATAGGCAATTTAGTTCTTTACGGAACTACGGTACTTCTTTTTATTCAATATAATGGCTGTGCATGTTTTGAGAAACTTGTTTTTCCTTCTGGTATCCTAATCAAATGATCGAAGTGAAACATCATATCTAATGAACCACTTCGAAAATATTTATCTACTGGTGCATAGATCTATGGCTACATGTAATAGATTATAGAGGGAGTAAATATCAATAACTGAGATATGAATTTAAAAATCTCTTCTAGAAATCTTCCAATATCTGTGAAACATGTTATGGTTGACATTCTAAAATGTACTTGTCATAAATTGTAGATGACAGGGATATCAATTCCTAATACATGATTTCACCTGACTCATCACTGAATGATCCGATCACTGTGATATCTAGCGTAGTGAACCATAAATTTAACACATACCTATAGGTTAATACATCTATTGATACATTTTTTGAAACCATAGATGACGCGGGTGTCAATTATTCAGATATGAATCCCTGTAACTCGTCGGGGAATGATCCGATTTTGGTGAAACATGGAATAGTTGGAGAATTACTGTAGTCTAAACATATACATAAACCAATATCTAACTTTTAAAAATTCCTCGAACTCGAGTTCACCAAACACGTTACTGTGCAGTCTGTCATAGTGTACCACTTGTATTCCCTGTTCCAGATAACTTGACGCCGGATCAGAACATTGACATCGTAATAATCCGTGAGAAGACGTTTTGTTATTGGCCAGTTCATGGAAGTCACATGGTTACAACGTGAAACTGACAAATCTCTGCAATCGAACCTCCAGCGTGGTTTGGTGCATATGTTTAGATCGGGCGTCAATTATAAGCAAGAGGGAATATAATATGAACCCTACATTCCTTGCATCTCTTTCACAAATTTTAGATGGCTTGAATGCCAATTCCTAATGTATGTATGCTTCGAACATAGTCTACCATGAAATCTCAATGAAACCTAATATACTGAATAAATACTATACTATGTATTTAATTGACAGGCGAGTTTTGTGCTGTGAAGCACCTGTAGAATATATGAAAAATGGCTATTTTTATTCACGGAACTACGTGTTTTTTCTTGTAACCAACAAATGTTACACAAGACTTTGCTACCTTTCCAGGTAATATTTTCGAACCCAGAAGCATGTGGAGAAAATCAGATTACTGATCCTCTGAATCAGGCTAACCAACGATACCTGTGTCCCATTTAGGTATATATGTACACCTGTTAAATGATATATCACAAACGCGTCCTCACTCACGCCTTCCGTGAATGCTTACAGTAATGTATGAATGGCAACGTTTCTCACTAGTGGCCACAACAGTGCCACGTATTGGTGACAAGATGAGCAGCTGAGTTAAACGTAAATCGATAATTATTGGTGTCTTGAAGATACGACGTATAAACAGGAGAAACACACGGATGAGTTCGTGACCATAGAATAGTCTCTTTAGCAAACAACGACGAATGTGCTGATTCATTTCTGGGTTTATTATCACAGATGAAATTAAAATTATATTTTTAGTTGACCATCGTTCAGTTATGGATTGTGACAAGTAATGGAATTGAGGGCTTCAACCATGGTGCTGCCAGTAGATTTGTGCGTAAAGTTTAGTAACTCCGTGATACTTGGCTTTTTTGTTACTACTGTATTTCAGAAATTTTAGATTTCAGTTATTTCGATTCGTTTCATGTTAAAGAGGGATACCCTACGGGACATTTCTGGCACATATCTTACAAATATCCATAAGTTATTTTAAGGTGTTAACTAACAAATTCCGGTAGTAGAAGTAGGTAACGCCGTGATATTCAAGTTACTCCATGATAGTGTTCAAGTTATTCCGTAATAGCATGGTGTTCACCTTTCAGTGTACCGTACTTATTAAGCGTGAAAACCAATGTTTAATGTAATAAAAGTGTTCAAATCATATGTATAAGTTTCTATTACCACATATTGCCCATATTGAAACATTTCACTACACAAAATATTTAAAAAAAATAAAAAAAACATTCCATTAAAAATATTCCACTAAACATATATTCCAAGCCTTAGTCACTATCTGATTCCTCGCACCTATCACACATTAAATATACATTGTACGTGCCAGACATTACAAAACTGGCACTCAATCCATTCGGTTGAATTCTTCCTCTAGGCGTCATCCGCAAGGGGAGCCACCGCACGCACCACAACCATCATCGTCATTTTTCTGGGGTATGGAATTAGGCCTATACCGATCTATGGTGCCCATCTTGACACACTATCCTCACTTCCTGATCAGGTGGCATAACGAATGGCTTTCCAATTTTTTCAGGGTTGCACTTCCTGAACCGGCTAAATATTTTGTGCAATACTCTTTTAGTATACTCCAAGGGTTACTAAAACGTCTACTGGCCTTGTATACTCTCCATCCTTCTACCATCACCAACCGCATGCTTCTTTAAGTGTTCAGCTGTGTAGGAGCGTGCCTCTTTATTCCGTTTTGGCGCCATATCAGCGTCCAACCTAACAAGAACGAACTTATTGCTAAGCTCATAAACCTAACATGCGTAGCACTACATGCATGTAAGTTTTACAAGCGAATGGTCGGTATATTTCCTATGACTGGTGTTAAAATGAAACTTATATAATGAAACAGCTGTTTACAAGAGATTTAAATCTTCACCACAGATTTCACCGGATGTGCAACACTTGTTGAAATCACAACACTGTGAATAACTTTTTTAAACTTCTTTTTGAGTTGTCCAAAGATAGACCGCAAGGGCGTCCTGGATTCCTGGTTTCTACTGCCATCTGTTGGTGAAAACTTGGAACTTTCGGAATTGAACCTACGTCGTGATAGAGGAAATACGCTTTATCACCGCGTTACTTGATATCACGGAATAACTTGACTCTACCTACACGGTATGTTATTTCATGACCGTTGGCTGACTTGGAGCAAACCAGCGGTGATTTGATTCCCCTGAACGAATGTCCTGTGCAAAGGAAGGAAGGGAGGGAGGAAAGAAGGAAGGCAGGGAGAAAGGAGGGAAGGAAGGAAGGAGGGAAGGAAGGAAGGTAGGAAGGAAGGAAGGTAGGAAGGAAGGAAGGAAGCTTGTAGTTTTACGTTGCCGTTAATGTCGCAATCGCATGGGGCCTCCCTTTTTACGCGGAAACCGAACAATTGGACGTGATATCTCACATGTACTGTGCCCGTTTAGACCGAAGTCCAACGACCACATATGCATTTCACCAAAAATCAGTCTCCCTCACGATGGTATCCTCATCTTGACGTGATGTGGGGGCTTGAGAGTTCAAATGATCCTGCGAGCTATGCCGGCGGGAGCGTAAGCTCCTGGTAGGGCCACCCATGCCGGACAGGTCAAGGGTGATGGGCCAGACCAAGAGGGATACCCTGGTCCTCCAGGTTGGGGGTTGGGCGTAGGGTTAACAACCCTACACTGTAAAAAATCTCAATGTTACGGATACCTTACAAGTGCCTTGGAATGCTGATCACCCGATGACGAACCGGCAAAGAAACGGTTAATGAGAAGGAAAGCGGATATTATGTTAGCGACATGGAATGTGAAAACCCCGAGGATACCTGGGAAATTCAGAGAGATTAGAGAAGAAATGGGAAAATACCGAGTGGAAATAGCTGCACTACAAGAAATACGATGGAAAGGCCAAGGAATGATAGCGTCAGGGGAACATATACTGATGTACAGTGGAGGAAACACCGGTTATGGTGGTACAGGCTTTCTTATACAAAAGTCTGTTAAGTCAAGTGTAATAAACTTTAATGCTATAAAAGAAAGGATGTGCTCAGTGCGACTACGAGCAAAGTTTTTTAACATCACCATGTTCTGTGTCTATGCCCCCACAGAAGAGGCAGAAGAAGAAGAGAAGGATAGCTTCTACACTAAGTTGGATGAGGAGGTCAACAAAGTACAAAGACATGATGTGAAAATAATCCTTGGAGACCTAAATGCCAAAGTCGGGAAGGAAGAGGTGTTCAGAGATATAATAGGGAAGGAAAGTTTACACGAGGGGAGTAATGACAATGGATTGCGGTTGATAAACTTTGCCATTGGGAAAGAAATGGTGGTGAAAAGTACTTGGCACCCAAGGAAAGATATCAAGAAAGAGACCTGGGTGTCTCCGGACAGAGTTACAAGGAATCTAATAGATCATGTGATTTTTGACAAACGACATGCATCAGATGTAATGGAAGTAAGTAGTTGTAGAGGAGCAAATGGGGACACAGATCATTACTTGGTAAGAATCAAGTATAGACAAAAAATAGATTCAGCGAGGAAACAAAAAAGTGAAAGGAAAATGGAGCATAATATCGGAAGGCTTCAAAGCAACAAGGAAGCACAAGAGGAGTATAGATTGAAAGTGGGAGAAAACATGGAGAACAATAAGAACCTCTGGGAAGAAGGTAATGTGGAAACTAAATGGGAGTTACTGAGAAACACCATTAGTGAAGTTGCAGAGGGAACGCTGGGGAGAGCCGAATTCAAGAGAAATATACAATGGTTCGATGAAGAATGCTCGGAGGAAATCCATGAAAGAAACGAAGCAAGGCAAAGAATGTTGCAACGGAGAACAAGACAGACAGTGAAGGAATATAGAGAGAAATGGAAAAGGGCAAGCAAGTTAAGTAGGGTTAAGAAAAGGCAGTATGAAAGAGAAAGAATAGAACAATTAGATAAAATGAGGGCGAGTGGGGAGATTCGGAGATTTTATGAAAGAGCAAGAGATTTGAGGAAAGGGTTTCAACCAAAAGCAGTCTGTTATAAGGACAAAGAAGGAAATTTTATAGGAGATAAGAACAAGATGCTACAGAGATGGCAGGAATATTTCACAGAGCTACTCAATGGATGGGGTGAAGAGAAAACCGCGAATGGGGAAGAAGCGGAACATGTAGGGATTGATGAGCAAGAATAAGTTGAAACACCGTATTTAGAGGAAGTTAGAGATACAATTAAGGAATTAAAGAACAATAAAGCCGCCGGAGAATACGGAATAGAAGCGGAGTTGCTAAAATTCGGTGGAGAGTTAGTGGTAAAAGCAATACATGAACTAATAAAGGAAGTTTGGACGAAAGAAGAAATGCCCAGGGATTGAACTGTAGGAATAATATGCCCCTTGTATAAGAAAGGGGATGAATCAGTATGCGGCAATTATCGTAGGATTACTCTGTTGGACGTAACATATAAGGTGATCAGTAAGATTTTAGCCTCTCGACTGGAGCGTTGTGTAGAGAAAATATTGGGGGACTATCAAGCTGGATTTAGAAGGAATCGCTCTACAATGGACCAGATATTTGTAGTGAGGCAGATACTGGAAAAGTTTTATGAACATGATAAGCAGCTGGATCAGCTGTATATAGATTTTAGGAAGGCATATGACAGTTTGGATAGAAAGGAGATTTTTAAAATTATGAAAGGGTTTAAGATCCCGATAAAATTGGTCAAGCTGACAGAAATGACTATGGAAACCACAATATGTAAGGTTAGATTAGAACAAGAGATGTCCGAAGAATTCATTGTAGAAAGGGGTTTGCGACAAGGAGATGTAATTTCTACATTACTCTTTAATGTAGCTCTAGAAAAAATAATTCAACAACTGCCAATCAATCCAGGAGGGACTATATTTAACAGACAAGTGCAGGTGATAGCATATGCGGATGATGTAGCATTAATTGCAAGGAACAGTAAAGCATTAGAAGAGAGCTATGTCCTGTTGGAAGAAAAGGCACGACAGTTAGGATTAGAAGTGAATACAAGTAAAACCAAGTATATGAAGATGGGAAACTCCAGAGGGGCAAGAAGAGACCCGTATATTAAATTAAATGGGGAAGAATATCAAAGACTAGAAGAATTCAAATATTTGGGCTCAATAATAACTGAGGATAACAGAACATCAGTGGAAATACAAGAAAGAATTAAAATTGGAAATAGATGCTATTACGCTCTGCAAAGCATGTTTAAAATCGAGAAATGTTAGTAGGAATACTAAAATAACAATTTACATTACAATACTAAGACCTGTGGTTATGTATGGATCGGAAGAGAAGAAGGCTGGCTGCAAAGATGGGAAAGGAAGATCTTGAGGAAAATATACGGGCCAGTGAGAGAGGGGGAAGGTTGGAGAATAAGGACAAATGTGGAACTACAGCAACTCTTCGGACAGGCAGATATTGTGGTCAAAATTAAGCAGGGGAGGATAAGATGGGCAGGACACGTTCAGAGAATGCCAGAATCACGGAGTGTCAAAAAGGTGTTTACGCAAAGACCGGATGGAAGGAGGAGAAGAGGAAGACCCAGGAGACGGTGGATAGATGATGTGAAAGACGACCTTAGGAGTCTGGGAATCAGGAACTGGAGAAGGAAGGCGGAAGATAGAGATGAATGGAGGCAGGTGATAAAGGAGGCCAAGGATCTTCAGGGACTGTAGCGCCGACCAGTAAGTAAGTAAGTAAGTAAGTAAAAATCAGTCAGCACGAGAATCTAAACATCCCAGGGCGCCATATGGGTTAAAGTTAACAACAATAACAAGATCAAAAAAATGCTTTACTGATTTTTGGCTCGATGCAACAATAAGGATAGAAGGAGACTTTGAAAATATCACAATTCCTAAAAACAATCTCATTTTATTAAAAAATTAAAAATTAACTCTAAAGCAATGCCAAAACTGCATTGCAGAATGCATGAGAATTCATACATTTTATGTACAAGAAAATACAGGATTATCAACACATGAACACTTGGATTTGAACAAAAGCCAGAATGTCAGTCCTGTTGACTTTCTTCAAATTATATTTATGTACAACCGTAGGTTCTTGAGGGCAAATTAAATTGTCCAGCCTGAATCCTACATTATTAGCATTCATTTGTTGAAAGAATAATGTAATTGTTTAATTGTTTCACTCATTGTAAAATCACTTTGTTTCAGGGATAATTTCATTGAAGGAAAAACTATCACTTTCCATGAATCATCGTTCCAAAAATAGGTACATTATAGATCATAGCAATGGGTTTAACACAAAATATTGAATTGTAGGACTTATGAGCATCTTTGAGTAACAATGTTTAAACAATATGAGCATGGATTCGAAGAACCTCGATGTTTAGCAGAAAATTTATTATATCATCTGTTCTCGATCCAAAATAATAATTCTGAGTGCATGACTCGACTCTAAATTCATGGTTCAAAAATATCATCAACCAAAACATCAATTCTTTAAATGTTGACTAAACCATTCAACAATTAAACTTTCAAATATTATTTGAAGATATCATTCAGAAAATTGTTATCAAAATAGTAACAAATACTATCATCAAAAATTGTAATTCTTTGAGCGAATATGAAAAATATTTATCTTAAATCAGTTTACATTTTATAATATTTATAACTTCAAAATGGATCACAAATATCCTTTAAATGGTAGTGGTTGTTCATGAAATAACAGTATTATCTTTTAGCAACGGCCCATTCTATTAATTAGTCAAAAATCACCAGATCATATTTAACATTCGACAAACGGTAAGGTATCATTGAAAGGTTTATTTATAACAAATTCGGGTTGACAAGTATTGGAAAATATCTCTAGAACACGAGAATCAAATGTGAAACAACTGTGATGGCTGCATAAAATAACCCTTGGTTATCAAACTCGACGAAAGTGTGGTTCGTAATTATATTTTCAACTTCCAAATTTCTTCAACATATTCATAAAAGTCATCTAACCTTCACAATGGTTGATGCTTCATGTAACGACGATTTCATTCCTGCGACTTAATTGCACAATCAGAATGACAAGATTCTACTATTTCCACACACAATATTTCTTCCCAAATTATACATTATTATGATAATCAAGCCCTTGCTTGTTATCTAACTTGAAGACTAAGAAGCTAGTAAGCTCCTCCAATGAGATTACTATAAATTTTACCATCACATTAAATCTGAATATTTTTACATCGTCTCTATTCATGGTCAAACGTTTCATCAAATGACGTTACCCAAATAATTTAATTATTTATATAAACTCTAGCAAACCCTAAATTATACATTAATTTTGTTTCCCATTTTATCACCTTCCGTGTCTCAACATGATTTGACTGTATAACGCAATTATTAAATGCTTCCAACGTATTATTCTGTTATTCGAATGTGTGCGTGCATCTAACCACTAACCTTCGGAAAAACAAGTATCCGATTTAGTGAACTGTTTCGAATATCCAATTTATAAATTCATACATCATAACATGATTATTAGAAGTTATCAACTATTATTATTAATTACTCAGAAAATGAAAATAATAATAATTATTATTAAATCATCATTATTATTATTATTATTATTATTTCCAAAACTGGAGTTAGCTTCATTAAACTATTCGAGAAAAGATCAAACTCGACTTCTTAAACATGGAAAAATATCCATTCCTCAACCAGAATTTATTTTAATATTTACAGATACGACGGCTGATGACCGTGATTAGAAAATGACAAAATCAACTAAAATGCTCATGATGCTTGTCCATTTAATTCAAGTCATTTAATCCACATGTCTGAACGTAGGAAATGTTCAGAACTAGGCTTCCAATGCCTCGCAGTACAATTTGCAACAGTAAATTTGCCAAAGAAAAATATTGTGTTGATAAAACTGTGGCAAAGGAATTCCGGCTAACTAGGCATAAGAATAATTAAAAATTGTAGCTTACATTCTTGTAGATGTTGTTGAAGATGATAATCTGGTTAAAACCAGACTATTCCAATTCTTCGGTCCCATTTGGAGTCGTACCTAAATCCTGGTATCGGCCTCCATGTTCTACCCGCAATCTGTCTAGCAAGACATAGCGGCTAGGGCATTCGTTGCTTTGTAATAATCTTGAAGTAAACTGTCCATAATGGCAGCTCTAATAGCTGTAATTATTTTCTTGAAAGGGACTTGATCTGTAAGATCCATGGTAAAAAATACCAGATGTAACACAGACTCAACAGTGACACAATCAGTACAGTTTTAATGCGCTCACAATCTTATTCAGCTATGGTAAAAGATCTGTTGTTCTAGTTGTCCCTGGGTGGAGTTATGCCTTCCCCATACAGCGCTATGCACAGCTGGTCCCAAATGTCGGCTAAGTGATCTTTACCAAACAAGAAAGGTATTTCGAAAATACTGATATGTTATCTTGGTTGGTCTTTCAGTCACCAAGACAAAGCTTGCTTCTAGCAATTGGAAACAAAGTATTCCAATATTAATGGACTGTGGATTGTTGTAGACTAAGTCTACCATATGTCCGTTTTGCAGTTTGATATTTACTAGTGTTGACTGCCGAAAAATGTTTATCACTTGAAATATAAATGTCGAAAAATATCCTATGTTCCACCGGAACAATTACTAACACTTTCAAAGTTCCAGTAACCATGTACTGTTTTGAAGATTTACACGAAGAACTAGCGACCATGCGCTGTAGATTACGAAGTCGTAGCGTAGCGACCATGCGCTTGCAGATAAGTGATTCGACGAGTTGTAGCGCCCCTGCGCTGTGAAGAAGTGAATATTGAGTCCAGCTCGGCTCTCAATTTATACTGTACAGAGCACTCCACTGACGTCATAGCGGGGTATGTCCTCTATCATTAACATTCTCATATCTCGGCTTCCGCTGATCCGATTTTCTTCTAATATGGCTCATTCTTCTTCTTTTACCCGTGCCAGTAAAATGGTATAGGTCCCAAGTTTCCAAACAATCGGGAAATATTTAATCAAAAATATAGCCTCGACTGTGACGTGTGCCGCTTCACTAACCGTTCTGTAGCCTGCATATTCCTTCCAATTTGTTCTAAGAACAATTGGCGCGCGCTATTCAAATCTTCCGCCTGGGACTTAGAAAATGTGCCTGTGCTCACCAATATGCACCAGTGGATTTGGGCACAGTACTGTTGCGTATGATAAGTTAGGATAATCCAGAAATAAATCAGTACATTCGTCGTTGTTTTCTTTAGAGACTATTCTATGGTCACGAACTCATCCGAGCCTTTTTCCTGTTTATACGTCGTACCTCCAAGGCACCAAAAATTCTCCATTTTTATTTAGCTCAGCTCACATTTTGTCACCAATACGCAAAACTGCATCCAACCTGGTCCGCCTTGCTGAGAGGCAAGCAGCTTTGACCACAGCACCATCATGCCTCACTGTGTCCTGTCTACAAGAGAGTGGGCAGATTACCTTGTCACTTTAGCTCTGACGCCGGACACCAATCAGAGCAAGTGACTACTGCTTCGAGAGGCCAAGTATGAGGTTACCTAGGCCGATGAAGTACGATATGGGATATTCTCACGACCATTCCACGAAGATGCCACGATGATAACTTTTTCTTCAAATTCCTGGAAACCTGCTCCAATTAATTCCTGGGAACGTACTTTAATACTAGACAGTAAATATATGATTTTACTCATTGTTACAGTTATCAGACAAATTTTGATGCACACAAGAGGACATGGGTATTGATGACCATGATGTCTCTTTCCCCTAAACAATGCTAGAACAATAACAACTCACTCGTCCAAATATCCATCATGAATGAGTAATAATTTGTACTTTAACCAACTCCAATGAAGTTAACAAGTTACTTGGCCCGACACAAAATATCATTCATCCTAAAAATCAACTCCCTGCTACTTTGGCAAAATACCAGAAATTGCAAGGAAAGTTAGACATTTGAAGTTTGTTATATTGACACCACCGATAAATGGATATTTGATATCCATATACGGTATAAGCTACTGTAATTTCATCGCAATGTCACCTTAAATGCAGTACTGTATTACGCTGTTCGAATAGAAACATTTACACCGGAGTTAAGGTTATTTCACTGCAATTGGTCGCACTCATCTTTGGGTACTTTTGAGGCAAATCTCTTTTTAGAAATGACATTCCACAAAATACAGCGGCTTCCAAAAGTTTTACAGTGAGAATGAATCTCAAATTAAACTCGCTGAAGCCATATTCTTATGACACATTCGTTTTCACCGGGTTTATTGTCCAGACGTAAGTGTGATACATCTTCAGAAAGCGAATCAAGTAAATTCAGCTTCACATGAAGTAGAAGATGCCTTCCAGCAGGCTTATCAGATTAGGTACTAAGTTGAATAATTGGAAATTTCTTATTTTTTATCCGATTGACGGAGCCGTATGGAAGCACTTAAACTGCTATTGTTTTTCTTTAATGATTCCCACTGCTTGTACAATATCGCTTCATATGTGTGTATATTGGTAACTGGGAAAGTTTCATCCGTTACAAATCAAACTACTCTAAGTTATTACAGTGCAATTAGGGTAAAATATGAGTTATATATATATTTATTTGATGTTTGACGCCATAAAGAGAAGAAAGCATAAGTACTGAAGCTGATTCTCAATTTTATAGGAGGAATAGTAGAATGGTAGAAAACTTCCCATAAATCTGTATACCAGATTGTATTTTTTTCTACATTTACGAGAACGACATAACATTATAAACAAATATTTTAGATGGATTTTTAAAGGTACTCAAGTGGTACGGATCTAATTTCGTTTGTGACTTAATCCAGCTTGTTCTTGTCTTCTTTTCCCTAATGATATAACTTCTTTATTTTGAATCGTATAAATACCATAACAACCAGAACCAACTGAAGAACACAATCATGACAAGAGTTTAGTGCTTTTCAGTCGGTCAAAACGAATGTGCCCAAAAGAGCTGGGCTATGCCCTAATCCTGAAATAAATTACATGAGATTAATAAATACATGTAATTTATTTCAGGATTAGGGCATAACCCAGCTCTTCTGGGTACATTCGTGTTGACCGACTGAAAAGCACTAAACTCTTGTTTACTAAGGCAACACTGAAAAAATGGCTTCAAACACCTCAATGAACACAATCATCATAATTAATAGAGGACATATAATAATACTCAACCACCCAGACCAATTCATTGAGAAAAATAACTCAACTGAATGATATATGTTTTCATGCTGTTGCTCGGAGACATATTATAAAATAATTCCATCGAATCCCGGCGCTAAAATCCCCCAACCTTCGTGCGCTTTTAAGGGCATTTTCATATTCCTTCCAGGAAAATGCTGGGATGGTGTTATGTATCAAGTCTCGGGACACCTATCCCTGACCCTAAAAAATACCCTTACACACACTTCTAACGTAACTGCAGAGACACAGGTTATTAGACTAATTTGACACCCAAATGCATGGGGCATTTGACTAAGATCCTAAATTGAATTATGAGGAATGATGGGGACTTTTTTCAATGATTCCATAACCATTGATTTCAGCGAAATAAAATATCAGATCATTCACAGTTGATTGAGGCCTCAACACGTCTACTATTCAGCTTGCTTACAATCCATGGCTTGCATACTTCAACATCGTTCTGTCTTTTGGCATAAGTAGGCCTATATTTAAATGCATTTGGTTTAGTTCTAGGAGTCCTCCACAGATGGCACAACTGGTATTTACTCTAGGAATAAACAATGTAAACAAGTCTTAGATGTTAGTTCATTCTTTCTGGAAATTCTAATAGTAGAGATAAGGTATTTGGCGATTATACCGAATGAATTGTCCATATGATGTCCACAATTAGCCCCGCTTTCAACGGAAGAGTTGTTAGTTTGCCGGGAATCGTTTCACAAAAGAAAAACCGGGCCAAGACACAACTGGAAGCTGTCTTTATGTGACCATTCTAAGGGCTTCTAATGTGTGGTGTACGTCAGGTAATCAGATTGTAGTGATAGAAGCCATTTTTCAGTGTTGCCTAATTCTATTATAGAAAGCTTGTGTTGACCGACTGAAAAGATTTCATTAATAGATACTCAAATGACAAGATCGCAGGAAAGAAAGAGAGAGCAGACAAGTAAGACCCTGATTATGGTGCAGGGGAGATTTTAATAATCCATAAAACCCATTAGTTTGCACAGAAAGTTGTGAAACTTATCAAATTAATTTAAGACTAGTTTTCCAGCAAATACGCTTTTACATTTTTTAGGATTACACAACTCCATGAAGGTTCAAGGTAGAATTACAGTATCCATTTTTTTAGCTTGTGTGCCTGTATACCGGGTGAATCTGCTACCCTAATATTGCTTTATGCTGCCCAACTGGCGTTGTTATTAGGAAGGTCGATATTTCTCTGCTTACATCCCGTATGGTACTAATGCACTGCAAGTATATCCTGCAAACGATACTGAACACTATTATTTTCCCCTCGATGTGACTACAGACGAATACGAGGGAAGAATAATAGAGTTCAATATTGTTTGCGGTATATGCTTGCACTGCATTAGTACCAAACGGGATGCAAGTAGAGAAATATCGACCTTCCTAACAACACGCGTTAGATGGGTTGCATAAAGCAATATTATTAGGGGCAGCTGATTCACCTGGTATAGTTAACCTGTTTGAAATGGACCACATCTAATCAAGTAGTGATATATGATAAGAATCATACAATCATGATTAAGACGATATCGCAATCCCTAAAATGAACAAAAAAACAACGAACAAATGACACTCCATAACTTTTCTGTGTTATAATATCAGACATAAAATTATCAGTAAAAATCTAGTCCTCATTTCAATCCAAGCTGTAGAGTCATCTATTTGAGATTGTTCAACGACTATTTCATGATAGTGAGTCTATTGGTTGTGTTTCTAAGTCGTATATTGTTACAAATGATAATGTTAATCATGAAAAATCCACAGCCTGCTTCCAGTCGACCGACCGGAGGATATTAACTGTGCCGGCTGCCGAAGCCTGTCGCACTCACCTGGGGCAATGATTAAATGAATGACTGATGAATGAAATGAGAGTGGAGAGTGTTGCTGGAATGAAATTGTGACAGGGAAAACCGGAGTACCCGGAGAAAAACCTGTCTGCCTCCGCTTTGTCCAGCACAGATCTCACATGGAGTGACCGGGATTTGAACCACGGACCCAGCGGTGAGAGGCCGATGTGCTGCCGCTTAAGCCACGGAGGCTCTGCAATGTTAATCATAATTGTTTTAAATATTTTCCACTCATGAGCTATGGACTGACTATATTAAAATAGGTGTTTCCTAATGCAGTCAAATTGTTTTGTGTTATAACGAGTGGTTCTACCAACGAAATTTTTAAGTTTCCTCTCAAAAGCAGACGAAAAAATTAAGATTCCCAACTCTCCACAAAAATTAGTACTGTCTCCTTGTGACTGTCATATACGTCGTTATTTTAGCCTCACGTCGAGTTATGTATTACTTCATACTAGACAGTGTGCTCCTTCAGGTGGAATGAATCAATTAATTAAAGACTACTATATGAAATTACTTTGTGGAATGTTGGAGTGCCTGGCTGAATGTTTCCGATATTTCATAGTAGTGTTTTCTACATTAAATGTGAGAAAGGAAGCACAAATCTTGTATTCTCTCTTAGTTTTTGATTTGTCTATATTGTATAATTTATTGTTCCCATCAGTCTGACAATACGTTGTTCTTCTTGTTTCATTTAGGGGCTTGGACATCGTGACAATTTCATCCCCGTGTACTTTTAGTGTGAGTAGAATTTTTGTGATAAACTGCGTTACTGTGCTCTTTCTAATAGTGTGTGTGCATTATTAGGACTGGGGTTGGGAAGGAGGCGGCCGTGGATAAGGTTAGGTGCCATCCCGGAATTTTCCTAGGGTAGAAGCGAAAAACCAGTGATACCCACCTCTACGATGCCTTTTGAGAGAATCAAACCCACCTCTTCTCAATTTTGCCTCACACGCCTGAATGAATCCTATTCCAAACTTCAGAGACTTTTTTTTCGCAGAGCTGAAAATTGAACTCAGGACTTTTGGAGTCGGAGTCTCAAAACGTACCCCTGGACCACAGAAGAGAATATACATACATACCGACAGACATGCATACGTAAGGTAGGCTATACAGGTGATGGTCAAAATACAGCATAATTTAATTAAATTGAAGCGAAATGCTATATATCAACTTATTGAAACTTAAAAATTTCGTTGGTAGAACCACTCGTTATAACACAAAACAATTTGACTGCATTAGGAAACAGTTTTACTGCTTTAGATGGTGAAACGTCCTTCATGAAAACTGAGAATATTAGGAAACTGTTTTGAGTCGAATAATTTGTTCACCTGGGTAGTTATGAGTAGCCTAACATTGGGAACAATCTGGAATATCCATGATATAACTTTTAGGCTATTAAGTTGAGGTTACCCACGTTTCATGATAACAGCTTGTCCCTTTGTCCATGTTGTAATGAAAGAAGGAATGAGTTAAAAATGGCATGCAGTCTCCTTAGATAGGAAGCCCTGTCGAAACAAACTGTTACTCCATGACCTCCCTAAACCAAGACGTAGATGGTGACGAAACTATAGAGGGCAGCCAAGATATGCTGAAGAGACACCGATCACCTCTATTATTAAAGTTCTTAGGTTGTTTAGTAATGTATATCGCTTCTCGAATGATTCGGTGTGAACTGTTTCTCCATTCAGATGACAGATGTTTCATCAAAACACCCTGAACACTCTTGTTAACAGAGCAAGGACGGTGTGTGAAAAGGATGTTATACGATGAACTTATGTTCCTGGCCAAGAATGTTTAGAGGAATGGCTACTCTATGAGAGAGATTAATTAGGAGCTGCATTATAAACCAAAAGACAGATTATCTAAGAATTCGAACTTCAATATTGACATATCTGACATACGTTCAATCTGTCACGGCAGGATTAGCAGTAATCTCAGAGGATAAAATATCAAGACCATATTGAAGCCTAATGTGACCATAGGCAAATCTGTGCGATAAGTCAAACATTCAGTTGGTCTTAACTGTACTGGAATATATTAGATCCCATGTTCCTCTGGCTAAGTATACAATATTGGCCAGATATGTAGGAGAATCACAAGTAGGGTCAAGGAACGTCGTAGGCAATTACGTCGGAGTCAACCAGAGAAGTCTGCAGTGGCTGAACATGACATACAGAAGGACCATCAAATGATTTTTGATGGAACATGTGTGCTTTACCTAAAGTCAAATTTAAGTTGAAATACAGTACGTGAACTACTTCCTAAATTTATTAAATTGTATATAAATTTCAGGTAACATCTCTCCAGCCATTCATTCACTCATCCATTCGTTAATTCGTTCATTTAACCATACATTAATTTCCTGGCGTTATCATATTATTAAGTAGACATTCTTCCAGGAAGGCCCTATGACCCATTCAGGAAGACTACTCCAGATTGTGTTAACATATTGTGCTTTAGTAATAACTAGCAATCCGCCCCGGCTTCGCCAGGGAACAATTATGAATGCAGGGTGATAGGCCACTTTTAACCGAAGTCTTAGGCTATAAGATTTCCTTGTATACGACATTAGTCGTTTTCCCTCCGGCAGTGAACACGAAAAGATTTCGGTTTGATGTAACACTCGATAGAGCCACTTAAAGCTGTCCATGAGAAAAATATTCTCCACTGAGATCAACATTAGTCACGATAAATGTCTGAACCTGTGCTTTGTTTATAGTAATGACAAAGCAGACTCTTACGGGGAATTGTATTCGTTTGAAATGATAAGACAAATCTGTAGGAATCATACGGATTCTGGGTACTAAGACCGTTTCTCCTGTATCACTGTTAGTTAAGATAGTTGCTTCAATGAAACAGTTTTTCCAAGTTTTCACTACCAATCGCGTCCCATTGCATAACTTTGATGGGTGTAAATTACGTAGCATTATAATAGGCACTCCCACTTTTAAAATAAGCTCGTGTGGTGGCAAGCCAGAAGGAAGTAAAGAATTTAGGAGTTCTGTATGGTAATGAACAGCTTATTCACTATCGACTAATGCGTCTACTGAGTAATATACTTGAGCCTGGGCAGAGGATGTGGAGAACACCGAGTCATTAATTTTCACAACTTGATCGTTTGTCGGCGATAATATTGCTCTTTCTTTAAACCATGAATGGGACTTGTTCGATAGGTCATAGATTTGAGGATAAACGCTATCAATCAATTCTTGAATGCTGTTTACTAAAACACAGAAATCGCTGGGCTACTGAGGGTAATTTTCACGTCAATGACCGGTAAATCTGCATTTCCGACTATAAGTAACAAATTAGCAAACATATTATTATCTTCTGAAGATAAGAGTCCTCTCGTGTTAGTTTCGAGTGCCAATTTTGTTATATCTGGCCAGATGTAAGATCTTTTTAATGAAGCGTTCACTTCGTCGGCTCTCGTTCCTCTGGTAACAACTGGTAAGATTTGACGAAAATCTCCGTCGAACAAAATTGTGCAGCCACCCATAAGTATGCTCCGATTCCTTAGAACACGCAAGATCCTGTCTACAGCTTCAACGGAAGTATTGTGCGACATTGTAGCCTCATCCCATACAACTAAAGAACAATTTTGGATTAAACTGGAAGGGTTACTTTGTTTTGAAATATTACATACGCTTCCATCATTACTGCTGACTTTCAAAGGAAGTTTAAATGTTGCATGTGTTGTTCTTCCCCCTTCCAAAAGAGTGGCTGCAATTCCAGATGATGCGACGGCAAGAGCAATATTACCACCAGGCCTCACTTTGGCGAGCAACAAATTAATCAAGAACGTCTTGCCTATGCCTCCTGGGGCATCGAGAAAAAAATATCTTACCATCCTTCTTAGTGCTGCTAGATATGATGGTGTCATAAGCTTGTTTCTGATCGTGGTTCAGACGGTGTTCTTCTTGAGCAATGGTTTGAAGGAGCCAAGGATGAAGTCTGTTGCTCTGTTGCTCTGTTTCATTGTTACGTGATAAGCGCTTTTTTTTTCGATGTCAATGAACTATGAACTATATCCGTTTTACATCTCGGCATGATGGCTTAAAATCACTGTCTGGACTATTAATTATAACGAATTCTTGTCAGACGTAATTTTAGAATGGCGAGGTTCATGAAATACAAATTCCTCTTCCGTCCAATCTTAAATTGACTGTGTATTTTGCGGAACGAAAAGTTCACAGGCGAAATGAAGAAAAGCCGAGATGCACGTCCAGGGGAATGGCGAGGTGCATGAATCACAAATCCCCCTTCCGTCCAATCTTAACTTAACTGTGTATTTTGCGGAACGGAAAGTTCACAGGCGAAATGAAGAGTTGCACTTCCAGGGAATGGCGAGTTGCATGAAACACAAATCTCACTTCAGTCCAATCTTAACTTGACGGTGTATTTTGCGGAACGAAACGTTCACAAGCGAAATGGAGAAAATCCGAGTTGCACTTCCAGGGAATGGTGAGGTGCATGAAACACAAATCCCCCTTCCGTCCAATATTAACTTGACTTTGTATTTTGCGGAACGGAAAGATCACAGGCGAAATGAAGAAAAGCCGTGTTGCACTTCCAGGGAAACTCCAAACACAACCACCCTTCTCTGAAGTCTTAACTCAACACGACTCGACGGTTTGCTGCTGGCAACATCTGGGGTAATAGGTTCGCCCGCTAGTTAGGCTGTAACAGGGTTCATAGACTCGCCCTTAGCTAGCTCGTAAACTGTCGCCTCAGTATTTGAATGGATATGGTTGGAAGAAATGAAATCGTAAAAACACTTATAGTGGGCGATGTATTGAAGATAGAGATATGATCTCGCGGATCTATTTGTAGAACTTTTCATGCTGAACAATTCTTACACTCATAGTATTTAGATATTTTTAACGGTTTGCCCAGCGTAAGCTTACAAAGCGCTCGGACGCCAGGTTTTTTCGACTTTTTCACTGAAATCGTTACTGCTCGGCTTGCTTTGATCATAAATAAATTATTTTCTAGAGAAATCATCCTCGAGATATTCTTTATAGAATGGAGAAAACTGCATCATAATCCATCCAGTGGTTCTCGAGATTACCCGTGACATCCAAGAATCGGGGACTTTGTTTTATACTAAGTGGAGAATCGCTACCTTTCAGACCAGTGTGGAAATGAATTGTAATAATGATTACCACTGATGATGACTCGAGGAAGGTGGAGGGAATCTTAATTTAAAGTTCTTTCGTCAAAGATTGCCAGTCGACAAAGTAAGATACCTTACCAAGTATTAAAAAATGACAGATAATTTTTGCATTTTAGATAAAATAGCCTATGTGTGCAATTAAAACATAAGGTAAATCCGGGAAAGATGCCGCACTTTTACTTCTTGTGTTATACCTCGGGAGAATTACGTTGGAAGTAGCTGCAATTTGATAAAGCATAATTTTAAAATGTTGGCATTAGATTACGTTTAATCAAAACATTGGTAGTTGTAAATAAATGGGAGAAAAGAAGGAACAAAGAAAGTGTTGCATCAGCGGCGCTGATGCGGGAGATATGCCGACTTTGCTCGGGAGATATGCCACAAATAAAATAATTAATAAGAAAATCAAATTTATGCTAATTTCTTCAATGCTAATACAATTTGCATTAGAACACACTACAAGACAAATATTTTTTAAAAAAATATGATTTATCTTTTGAAAATACTACACCTAGTCAATACAGACTAAGTTTAATTTTAATTCACATTATAAATGTTATATGTGTTTATAAAGGCCTTTTTATCAAACACATATGGACCCTTTTTGCCATATCCAGATTTCCGGAATCCATTCTTCGTTTTAATTTTCGTGCCTAAATTCCATTTCACTTCTCTGCCTTCCTGAATTATATTTAATTTGTTTTCATCCGCATTACAAATTCTGTTAAATTTTCCTCTCCCTCTGATCTCTTTTGACTGTGGCCTTATTAGCCTACTTTTCACATTTTGCAAAAATGAGGAAAAAGTAGACTTATGAGATCGGGCAAATGTGTGTGTGTCTGTCTGTCTGTCTGTCTGGCTGTGTGTGTGTGTCCCCCTATCAACTCCTAAACGGCTGCAGCAATCGAAACACAATTTGGTAGAAGTAAAGATCTATACCTGAATATCACACGGCCATATTTGAAAATGATGTCAGTGCAACCAACTGCTAAAATATCGCAATTGAAATGTGAGCTCCATGTTGGATATCTTGGAAGCTATGAATGGGAGCTATTTCAAAATTGGCACACGTATAGATAATAAAATTGCAGTTTAATTTCCATGGCACTGTTGCCAAAATGATTCTAAGCCTGCTGATAGGTCCAAATTTTAAATGCATATAACTTCTACGCTATCAATTGGATTTCAACCAAATTTCGTATGTGCTATGTGTACATAAACAGATATGACTGAGCATACTCTTAAGAGCCACCAGGGCTGCCAACTGTTAATAAATGCTCTCAATTTTTTAAATCCAAATACCCATATATCAGAAAGTATGCAAGCCGACAGCTTTAAACTATGCACACGTATAGTACCTGATATTCCATATTAATTTGGAGTAACTTATATACGTGAGTGCTACCAACATGATTCTAAGCCAGCTGAGAGGTCCAACTTTAAATACATGTAACTTCTATACTATCATTTGGATTTCATCCAAATTTCATGTGTGCTATGTGTACCATATCAGATATGACTATGCGTATTCTAAGGAGCAACCAGGGCTGCCAACTGTTAATATGTGCTGTCCCTATTTTTGTTACCCTAATATCCATATATCAGAAAGTATGCAAGCCAATAGCTCTAAACTTTGCACACGTATAGTACCTGGCATTCTAGACGAATTTGGAGTAACTAATATACGTCAGTGCTGCCAACATGATTCTAAGCCTGCTGATAGGTCCAATTTTTAAATGCATGTAACTTCTATACTAACTAATGGATTTCATTCAAAATTTGCACAACAATAGATCATATTATTTCAGATTATTTCTGACCAATACATGCATGACATTGTTGCCAACATGATTTTACGCACGCTGTTAGATCCAATGTTTAACTGCATGTAACGTCCATGCTATTCATTGGACTTCAACCAAATTTTGTATTTTGTACCTTAAGAGATGGAACTAAGAATATATTCAGTCATCAGGGCTGCCAACTGTAGTGCTCTATTAGGATACATTATGCCAGGTATACAGTATTTCGAACTAATTGGAAATTTCGATATTAGCAACTTAATTTCGTCATTATTCTAGATAGGTTCATATTCTGTAGAATAATCATTGGCATGAAAAGTAGGCTGTATAGTTCTTCACGGAACTTCTTGTTTTTTACTGAGTAGGCATGCCATATTTTTTTTATTTCTGAAAATTATATAATTGTATATTGTAACAATGATGTCAACAATGAAACCAATGAAATACATTAGGTACTTTAATAATCATAAGACAATAAAATACTCGAATAAATACCGGTACCCTCTGAATAGTTGAAGTGTTTCCAGATAGCTTTTGAAATATGATTTCAATGAGGCATCACTACCGGATTACTGTGCGGCAACTCTCCCAAATGTCAGGTAGGGACGCCGCACCCTCCTGTTCTCGTATCTCTAGGATAACCTGGCCCATAATAAGTTTACCATCTACTACCGTAACAGTTAAGACTTATTATGTGTTAAAAACGGCTGATTTTTGCGTTTGAAACCAAATTATTATGTAAAATATGAACACAAGGAAAAACTTTGCTAGTAGGAAACATGCACTTGCCTCTCGTTATTGACTAAAATTTGCGTAATATGCGATAAAATTGCACCACACCCACAGACAGTGATTGTTGCTTAGATACCGAAATTGGCTTACACACTGCCATCTAGCTGCAACGATAGGAACCTGTGGCTACAGTGCGACGTCTCTACCGGCACGGCATATGTCCCCGAATTACCTTATACTCTAATGATGGTATAGATGATTCCACATTATGGTTACTGGTTCTGGTAACTATCCTGGGCATAATAATATTGATTATGAAAGCCTGAATAGAATGGTCTTCTTGCGCCGATCATTAGCCCTTCAACGCAGGCATTTCTACCGATGTTTCTATTTTAATGAAGGGAAGTGTTGGCTTGTACGGTGGGTGCTTTTCTTCTCGGTACCAACTCTATTCGGCTATTCAAAATCAAATTCACAACTAATAGTTGGGTCCACAAATACACCACATCCATTTCCTGTGTCAACCCAATGATTTACACACGACACACGCCACCTCTTGCAGCACGACATCGAACTGCCGCGAGTACCTTCTAACCTGATTATATTTAGTCATTTGCTACCATATTCTTGACAGAATAATGATGGACGTTTCTTAGTAGTTCTGCATATTAAGAGTATCTCAGGTCATGCATGCTACCATTTGAAAGAATATTAGCCGTGTTCCACATTGAAAGAACAATAACATTGAACAAAATGATCATTATTGTGGAATTTGTTAAGAGCACTACTGTGGTGATGCCAATGAACTGTGAGTTCAATAATATGTTGTACAGTGGCATCATTCTGCCGTGAGACTGGTGTAACCTGTAACATGTGCGTACAAAGGATTCAACGTTTTTTTTAATATGAATATAAATATTAATTCATTAAGAACAGCTAAGTTTCTCATTCATTTCTACATTTGGAATACGTGGTGTTGATTAACTGGAGACTTTGTCAGCGATTTGATCTTCACGTCATTGTGATGATTCATGTAGATTCATATTTTGTTTGCTGTAATAAAGTGTGCTACTATATTTGCCTTCACAGCAAGAGTATACACATGTCGTTATTAAGAATTCTGTGTGATCTTCCTCTTATTTGTATTCATGTGTGTTTATTCAGGAATGGCATTGGCCCGTCGATATAATTGGGCAACCGTTAACTTATTTACTAATGTTGACTGTTAACACATTTTCAACACGTATTTAAAACCCATTTGATTTGCCGCTTAATTTCTTAGACTTTGCATTACATAGTTTTGGAAATAAACACCTCCGTTTAACCTTTGGCCGACTGAAGGTCGACTTACAAACAGAATTCAGCAATGTAACGCTGATAAATGTGTCTTCAAATGTGATGAAGGTAACTACGAATTGTAAGGTCCTGTTCACAAGGTTCTGAGAGTGAATTGAAGTGTAGGTGGCATACGCTTAAGTGGCATATCTCACTCGTAATTGCCTTTTATATGGTGCATAGCCTATTGTAAACTGAGCTTAGATTCCAATTGATCGCAAATTTGATCTCAATATACAGTATTACAAAAACATTCTTACAATTTAAATAATATATTCCCTAAATAAATGAAGAATTTGATTTTGCACATTCCTGTGCAGCTCATATACCATGGATGGCTTTGCAGCTCAGCGGTAAAAATCTCTTCCCATGAACGCAAGGTTGCAGGTTGAATACAGGGGCTGCCAGATGGCATTTTATGGTGCTTAAATACAAAACATTCGCGTCAGTAGATGTACGAGCAGGTTGACAATCCCCTTCAAAGCAACATTTCGGAACCCCAGCTCCTCTGAAGGCCAGAAGTTAAAAGGAACGTATACATCTCAACATCATCATTATCGTCGTCACCATCGTCATGATCATCATTAAGCCTATCATCACCATATTCCATGTCGGAATATTGTTGTTAAATTGTTGTGAGAATTCAAGTGTTTCTTTCTGGAATGTGATAATTTGCGGTATACTGAACTTATAAACGTATTTTATATTTTCAGAACATAGTTTTTTATGAAGCAATCTTGGTAACATTCTTTATAAACCGCTCAAAGCACAAGTGGCAGGGTGGGAAAAATTCATATAAATGGCAATCAATATGCTAATTAATTTCCTTAGCATTATTATTTATTTATCGTGAACCTCAAGAGAATACACGGAAGATCAACAGAAAAGGGCTAGTTCCATGCACATAGTGACCCTGACCGGTTTAACTATTGAGACAAAAATATATATATGCCGTAATCAGACAGTGAAATCCGTCATTTCAAGAAAATCCTAGGCACTTCATGAAAAGCCAGCATATGCATAAAAAAGGAATAGTTGTACAATCTGACGCATGGTATCAAATTGCTAGCGTCATTCTATCTGTACATTATCTAACGGGAACTCGAGCCAGTCACTTGATGAAGTAGAGGTAGTAGTGTCCTCGTGGTGAGATAATTGTGCTTTCCAAAAATTAATAGTGTCAATTTACGGTATGGAAATCACCGTGGATATTCAAATGTTGTTTCTTAAGGAGCATTTTTTGCCAATTAACGACTTCTGTGTTTTTTTTTCAGCCTGCACTTTTAATATATTTCTGTGTTTCTACTTTTGTTCTTTTATTGTTGTAAATTCATTTTAAACCACAATAATGAAGCATTAAATTATTTCTCTGAATAGTACTTGCATGACGGCAAAAGAATAATGTACGACACCATAGAGTCAGTCGTTTCATGAAGAATCTAATCAACAAACACCGCATCTTCATGAAGTGCCTCGGCTGATAATGTAAAATCATTGCCTACACCATCTGCCTAAATTGGTCGGTTACTTCATAAAGAAACGCGTCAGATAGGGCAGCTATCCCATTTCACATCATAGGATTTTCATGACGGATTTTATTATCTGACTACGACATACAGTATACACTATTTACAAATGAGATAAGAAACTATAAAATATTTACGTATGTGCATTTAAATATATCTTTTTCATCCGTGCTTTCACTCATTCATTTTTCCACGTATCCATACATTTTCTCATAGCATGTACTTCCTAACGTACCATTTAAACATAGTCCTATTTACATTTTTACTTTTAATGTTGGGCCGATAACCTAGATGTTAGGCCCCTTAAAACAACAATTATCATCATCATTATATTACTTTTAATGTTGGCAGGAAAGTCGTTCCAAATCCGCGAACGAGCAAAAACCTTACTCTGAAGGACTCAGTTCTCGCAAAGAAGGGGAAGGGGGTCTAACATCCACCCCTTTGCCCCCTGCGGACGGAACGGTAAGATAGGGAGAGTCCGGGAAATGGTGGAAAGTTAATGGCAGGGTCTTGTGTAACAACGTGACATCCACTTGTTTACATACGGAGGCGATTAAAAGGAGGTATGTCTGGCACCTATTGTTGTTTGTTGTTTGTTCAGCATGACGTTGGATACCTTCTAATGTTTCGAGGCTAGCTGCGGTGGTAGTGGGGTGCCAGGTACTGTAGTTAGACCAAACGTAAGTATTGGTCTCACTAGTGTTAGATAACTAGATTAACTGCCCGTGTACTTACTGTACATCTTAGGAGGCTTCTTTGTATAAACCCCAGCACCCTGGTAGCTTTAAATCTTACTTCCTCTATTTGATTATTCCATTTCAGATTTTCCGAAATTGTGATACCAAAGAAAAGTATGGTTTTTACTTGAACGAATGTGGTATACATTATTAATTTTATATCCACATTCTACTGGATTTAGAGACCTGCTTATTGAAATGTATTTTCATTAATGTTTAGACCGTTCAGTCATGAAAATGTCGGAAGTGGGCCGCAACAATGAAGAGGTGTGGAGGAAGCCTGGTTAGCACCGCCCTTTATCGTAGCCCATCTTCCAGAAATCCAGGCGTGGATCTGTATACCTCTGCCCGCCGGAACCAGGATGACAAGCATATGCACCTTCTGTGGACCACCGGCACCAACACTGACACACAGCAGACAGCTCACGTCCTACGTTTTGGGCGATTCTTCGGAAGGACCATCCAGATACAGCGGGCCCACAATACCACCTCACTGAATTTCTGTTAATTGCACAAATTGTGCTCGCTGACGCTGCCTTGCCATGTCCACAACGTTTACTTATGCAGTACGATGCTCGACACAACAGAACAATCGTTCATCTTGCAGTTTTTAGGGACTCAAGAGTTTTCAGGCTCATTACTTGGTTCCTACTCCATCCACAGCACGAAGCTATGAATCATTGCCTTTATTTCCCTTTATCAGTGCCTAATGTAAGTATGGTATTTTCTACATTACTTCTTTAGAGGTGTTTGATTTTCATTTTCCATTACTGTTTTAAAAGTGAAAA